>CAWUFW010000223.1:782500-2257500 GCA_963921515.1 Calotriton arnoldi | reverse complement strand
AGAGTCAATTTCTAGGTCTTAGATCTCTGTAAAACACAAGGTCTGCAGCACCCAGAAGCAGCAGCCCCCAGTCTTTAGAACAAGCTCCAAAGACAACCCATGGTGATTCAGAGAAAAAACTGAAGTCGGAATCCCCACGGTGCTAGAGACAGACGACAAAATAAATTACACCCAATGATCTGAAGATGCCCTGGGAAGACTGGAAAAGGCATCACCAAAGATACTGAGCGTGGAACCCATCACTGTGCCAAATCGAGAAACCCTAGGACATCCTGCAAAACAAGTGGCCTGAAAACTGAACTCATGGGCACAGAAAAAGCAGCCCAAGAAATGTGGAGGACTCGTGAAAAACCAAAAGAAACTTCAAAGATACCATGGTGTTTTGCTCAAGACAAGGGTAGGCAAGTTCTCCATTCTCACATGCTTCACTCTATTCCACAAGCAACTTATGCAACGCAAGTGAAAGTCAGAGTCTTGAAGATGAGGTACAGAGAACGGAGGGATGAGGGCTAGAGAAGGAAACCAGAGTTTCGAAAACTAGGTACAGAGAGTGGAGGGATGGGGAGAGAGGGAGGAGGACAGAGTCTTGAAGACTAGGTATAGAGCGTGGAGGGATGGGGAGGGAGGGAGAAGGACAGTCTTGAAGACTAGGTATAGAGAGATCGGAGAGATGGGGGAGGGACAGAAGACAGTCTTGAAGACTAGGATTAGAGATCGGAGGGATGGGGATGGAGAAGGACAGTCTTGAAGACTAGGTATAGAGAGCGGAGGGATGGGGGAGGGATGGGGGACAGTCTTGAAGACTAGGATTAGAGAGAGCGGAGGGATGAGGATGGAGAAGGACACTAGAGTCGCGAAGTTTAGGCACAGAGATAGTGGAGGGGGGGGAGATAGATGCTTTTGGTTCTGAACACAAATGAAATTAGGAATATAACGCAATCATAGTTCTATTAAAAAAGGTGGTGCGATGGGAATCTTTCATCTGATCAGAAATCTTGCTCTTTATTATGTCTCTGAGGTTCATTTTCCTACTTTGCTTCATCACTTGGTGTGGCTGGCTCTTGGGTGTCCAGTGACAGAAGCTCATGTCCAGGAACAGCCACTAACTCTCTCAGCTGTGTTAGAAGATCGTGAAGTACTTCCATACGAATGGCGTCTGTGGGCCGAGCTACCTGTACTGACAGCAGCTCCCTCATCTGCTCAGCGTCAGCCGCCTGCAGTCTGACCCCTATGGAGTGAGCTCCCTGTAGAGACAGCAGCTCCCTGCTGTGCTCAGCATCTGCCTCCTGCAGTCTGACCCCTATGGAGTGAGCTCCCTGTAGAGACAGCAGCTCCCTGCTGTGCTCAGCATCTGCCTCCTGCAGTCTGACCCCTATGGAGTGAGCTCTCTGTACAGACAGCAGCTGTTCATCCATCTCCTGCAGTCTGACCCCTATGGAGTGAGCTCTCTGTACAGACAGCAGCTGTTCATCTCTCTCCTGCTGTCTGAGGATACCTGCTGACTGAGCTCCCTGTACAGGGAAAAGCGGCTTCCTCTGCTCAGCGTCTGTGTCCTGCAGCCGGACCCTTGTTGACTGAGCTTCCTGCACTGACACTGAAGCAGGTAAGGACCTCCGTCCCATGCCTGCCTCACACAGTCTGTCTGAGGGCAGAGCTCCATCTGCAGGTGCAGGCTCCAGCTCTCTCCTCTGCTCAGCACCTGTCTCCTGCAGCTTCCCTCCTGCTGACTGAGCACCTTGCAGCTCTCTCCTCTGCTCAGCACCTGTCTCCTGCAGTTTCCCTCCTGCTGACTGAGCTCCTTGCACATGCAGCAGCTCTCTCCTCTGCTCAGCATCTGCCTCAAAGGCTGCTTCCTGCTCTCGGACTTCAGGAAGCTGACCTTCTGCAGACCGCTGCTCCCTTTGCTCAGCTTTCCCTCCAGACCATACCCCAAAGGTCTGGTATCCCTCATCACCTAAGAAGCAAAGAACAAATAGGCATTACAAGCCGGTCCATAAAAACGTATAATTTTAGAATGGGTGATTGAGAGCCACACAAAATAGCAAAGTATTGAGTCCTGTGAAATGAAGTAATGAGCGCTTCGTGAAAACCCCAACTTCCCAACAGTCTTCTACTCATCTAGCTTTGGACAGTGTTCCTGAAAACTCAGCACCACAAGGAATGAATTACTTACCTGTAACTCCAGCTCTCCAAAATTGGCACCTTTTATATATTCACTCGCTTGAATCATTCCCAGTCGTCAGGCTGGGAATCCCCGGTATATAGCAGTATACAGTGTAAACATATACAACGTACAGTATATAACGCAAAAAGGCCATAGGCCTGAAACATGGTATATTTAGTAACACATCCACCTCATTTGAAAGAACCCAAACTTCAGCCAATGAGGTGGAAGTGTAAGCACTCCTACTCCCCCTAGAGGCCACCACAGCTCAGATTTCAAAGCACAAGTGTGAGAATAGAATACAATGAGCCTTTGACCAGAGAGGAGGGAGGGTCGCTTGTGAATAAATAAAAGATACTAATGTTGGAGAACTGGAGATACAGGTAAGAATTTCTTCTCCAACATTGGATCTTTTATATATTCGCATGCTTGAATCAGAATAGCAAGCGGTAGACATTAAAGAGTAGAACAAAGCGGGAAGCAGGCTAACCTTTAATGAAACAGATTTCTCAGTACGGCCTGTCCCACTGCTGCGTCAGCTTCTGCGTCCACGTCTAGGCATTGATGCTTCGTGAACGTATGCCTGCTCCTCCAGGTGGCTGCACAGCAGGTGTCTCCCAAGGGCACCCCGGCATAGAGCGCTGCAGTTGAAGCCATGCCCTGGTGGGATGCGCCCCCACTCATCCCTGAAGAGGACGCTTCGCATTGGCATGACAAAAAGCAATACAGGCTGAGAGCCATTGAGCTGTTTGGACAGGGCTTGACCTTTTCGTGGATGAGCAAATGATACAAATATCTGGTCTGATGTGCGTAGGTCTTTTGTCTTGTCTACATAGAATCTGAGACTTCTACGGAGGTCTAAAGAATGTAATGATCTTTCTCCTGGTGAGGGTGGCTTGCGAAAGAACATCTAACAATGACAGGCTCATTCAAATGGAAGTCAGTGGGCACCTTAGGAATGAATTTAGGGTTGGTTCTGCATATCATTTTGTTCTTGGTGAACCGGAGAAAAATGTTCTCTGATGGTGAATGCCTGAATCGCTCCCAATCTCCAAGCGGACATCACAGCCAGGAGTACCACTGTCTTCCATGAAACAAACTTGAAGTCCGCTCTAAGTATCAGCTCAAAAGGAGGTAACATCAGCTGACTGAGGAATGTATTAAGCTTTCATGGAATTGGAGAATGTCGAAGAGGTGGAAAAGCTCTTGTTTAATGGTCCTTTGGGAAAACAGAGTAGACGTTGAACTGTCAGTCTGTCTAAATCTTGAGATTGCAGCCAGATGGAACTTGACTGAAGAATATTTGAGATCCCTTTCAGCCAAACTTAACAAATATGGCAGGATCTGAGAAGTCTTTATTTGAAGCGGATGAGGACTACTATTCCTGCACCTTACACAGGAACGTTTCCATTTAGCGTTGTAAGTCTTATTGGTTGCTGGAGCACGAGCCTGCACCAGAATCTGTTTACACTCTTGAGGGAGATCTAGATGGCCAAATACTAGGTGGTCAGGTACCATGCAGTCAAATTCAGGGACTTGGGATCGTGGTGAGGAATCCCTCCTTGATGCCTGGTCAATATCCTGGGAGGCACCTTGAAAGGGATGACTGGACGTGGTGGTTTAGAATCCCTCCTTGATGCCTGGTCAATATCCTGGGAGGCTCCTTCAACGGGATGACTGGACGTGGTGGTTTAGAATTCTATTACAGGACCGGAGGCTTCGGATTATCCTTCTCTTTCTTTTACTTGCTACTCACAGCAGCCAATGAAAAACGTTTTGTATGCAAATAAAACTACATTTCCCATGATGCTCGTCCATACATCACATCCTGTACAGCCCTATAAGAGCCACTGAGTCCTGTTTCTGCTTCTCTTTCTTTGCTGCTCACGCAGAAAGTTAAGTGCTCAGAACATTATGTTGTGATTTCTGTCTTATTTGACTGTTGATTTGTCTTGGACGATGTTGCAATTATGTTTGCGCTTATATCCCGCTGGGTTGAATAATTGTGTTTGGGTATGTGCGTTTTTGTGCTGGGGGCAATTATGTCTTCCTTTCACGTTGACATATGTTTTCCCGTTTAGCGCTCGCCGGCGCTATCGTTATCAGCCTGCGGGCGTCTTGAAAGGCTCCCGCTGGGAGCGGCGGGATCTGTGGGGTGCTCCCGCTGGAAGCATTGTACATAATCATTGCGGGCGGCCCCTTCGGGCATGTTTTTCCTTCCCCGATGGCCTGCGGGCGCCTTGAGAGGCTCCCGCTGGGAGCGGCTTAATCGGTGGTATGCTCCCGCCCGGAGCAGAGCTTTTGATTTGCACTGACGGCCCGTCCGGGCTTCGCTCCACTCCCTGCTGGCCGCAGAGTACCGCGCTGCCTTTTACACATGGATCAATTGAATCTTACGTAGGCGCGCGTCGCCATTTTATTACTTGAATGCGCTACTCGCTTTGTTCTCGCTTACTTTGCCTTCCACCACAAGGGGCATAACACAAGGTGTTGACACGCGACGTTTCTCCGGGCAAGGGACGCAGGTTCGGATCCGACCTGGTTCCAGGAGGCAAGCTCACATTTATAATATATGTTACAGGTTTTATTGCAGCGAGCCATACTCCGTATTTAGTCCACGCGCTCTTCAGGGCGGGCTCCCGCTGGGAGCCGGCGATCTCCGCTGTCCGGGCAACGTTTGAACTTAGGAAGTTTCTTTGATTTCCCGCCTAGGTCGGGATGAAAACTGACATCGCGGCCCGCTTGCCCTCCTTCATTCAGACTCCGCTTGGGGTTTTTAGTACCTGCGGCAGCGATCATCGGGTGATTAACTCGCAGAGGCTCCCCTCATGGCCAGACGTGCCCTGCGCCTGTTTATTCCATGTTTTTCCTGTGCATAGACCTATTGGGTTACTGTTTAGTGAGATTGGGCTACGTATTTTTCTACAGCACTTAGACAATTTGGGTGCATAAGCGCGATCCCGCGAGGCGTGCTTCGTAACTCTAATACATCGTTGATGTATTCCTCGGTCGCCTGGTGGATAAGGCACAGGCCTCCTAAGTCAGTGCCAGTGGGTTGAGTCCCACTTGAAGTGCAAACTAATATCACCCTTCTTAATGCGGCGCTGTTGCCAACAGCGTTCCTAATGAGTCACTATGATGTAGTGGTTGAGGTGTCTGATTCCAAAAGGTTATTTGTTTTCAATACTGTGTTTCCATACTATTGTTTCTGAAGGTAGCAAATTTTTAGGCAAGTTCTTTCTCCGATATGTCAGAAAATGTTATGCACACTGCGCGGCATCGCGCTTTACCGCCAAAGGCTTTCCCTAGTTGCCGAGTGCGGGATGGAGCCGATCACGCTCCGAGGTGCGTAACCCAATTGGGATGTATATATAGATATACTTGGACGTTTGAGTTACGCACATCGCACGCGTGCCCCGTTTGCTCCGAGGCTCATAATGCCTCGTACGTTAGACGGAGCAGTTTTTCTCTTACGCCTTCCCGGCTGCAACAACAGGCTGGCCCTTGGAGTGCGCACACGCTCCTGATATTTCTCTATGGCTCTTACGCCCTTTGGGCTGGAATAATATAGACTACAGCTTTGCTGAGGAGCTAGGTACATTATTTTTCAATTTTCGGGTGCATAGGGTTGGCTCCCCCTCTACTCCTCCGTGATTTGTGCTTTGCACTACAATATTACACACAGACACCCCTAAGCTTTCCATGGGTGAGATATAAGGAGGATGTGATCTATTCTGACGGAGCGCAGGATGTCTCCTAGAAGAACTTGTCGACACGCGGGATATTCCCATCCTAAAGTCGTCCACAGGGCCTCAGAAATTACAGTCTCTAGCACTGTGTTGCAAGCCGCGTTGAGGCCAGAACTATTCAAACACTTCTTAACATGCAAGCGTTCATAGGAGGGCGCCCAGCTAGGCCCTCTTCCTTCCCTTCGTCGTTTCCGGCTGTTCCGCTGCGCAACTGATATTTGGAGTCTTTGGTCCTCCGGCTTCACCACCTTACTAAAAATCGGTACTTCCCCTTACGGGGACAGGGCAGCCTTCGGATCGTGTTTATGGGGATATATATATATATCTGTTCCCCTTAACACAGACTTAGCCTCCCAGTTTTCCGACTCCATATTAGGTATCCTTCTGTTTTGGGTTAGAACTTTCCAGGATTATATCGTTCCTTGTCCGTCTCTGGCGGAGTTCTGATTGGGTTATGCACTGTCAGAGTACTGGTGCTATTAGCATCCTTTATCAAAGTTTCTTCTGTCCCCCTCCATTCGTTTCAGAGTTTTTCCCACACAGGTCTTTGACATATCCTACCCATTCTGCGATGAGACACTGTCTAGTGCATACGATTGCAGAATCAGAATCAAAACCTTCTTAGTTCATCTAACCTGCTCCTCTTTGGCCTCTAC
Organism: Calotriton arnoldi; assembly: GCA_963921515.1. NCBI lineage: Eukaryota > Metazoa > Chordata > Amphibia > Caudata > Salamandridae > Calotriton > Calotriton arnoldi. The sequence continues at coordinate 2,250,931 of CAWUFW010000223.1, read as the reverse complement.
TTCTTTTTTCACTGTTTCACGTTCTCTGTCTAGGGCTCGCGCCGGAACGCTCTTCTGAGTAATCACGCGCGTGATGAATCGCTAACATAATGCATCATAAGGTGCAGACTCCTAATCAAAGGTCGCGTGTTCAATTCCTGATATTTTCTCTGATTTTCAATTTCTTGGCGGTGAGGCCCATCAACAAGTTGGAAGGTATGAGGTCATCTTCCTGATGGAGATAGTGCAGGCCTATAGACATTCTGCCTCAGTCATCTGAGTTAGGTAATTGCAGAATACATTCACAACAGTTGCACTCTGTGGCGGATTGATATCCCAGGTATCTCCTAGATGGCAGCGGATGGCAGTTTTCGACCGAATGAGATTCAGTGGTTGTTGGATTTTCAGGGCCTTTGTCCAATTGATCTTTTAGCGTCAATACTACGTCGTCACTTACGACGGTTTTCAACTGGGACCGGATCCATCAGGAACCCGATGGACACTGTGTCCCGCGACTGTCGGTGGGAATGACCTATGCTTCCCTTCGTGCACTCCAAGTGTCGATGAGCGGATACAAATATCACGCCACCTAGCGGTGGCACTCTTAACATCTCCCTTATGGATGCCCCATCTTGGTTTCCCGTCATCCTTATGACAGGCTGCGTCCTGCTCCGAGTGCTCCGTGCCCTTCCACGATACTCCAGGGCCTTCATGCACAGCGCCCGATAGTTAATGGGGCATTTATTCCTTATGACAGATCTTTCCGGCGCCAATGGCACTGGCCGGGTTTCGGACACGCTGCAAGCGTTCTTTTTCTTCCTAAATCTGAGTCCTTCCGATCACACGATATTCTCAACGTGGGAAGGCTGTGCGCCGGTAAGTACACGACGCGTGGTTCTGTGGAGGCTGAATTCCCCACATTGTGAATGATTTCTCAGCCCCACGATCATAGGACTTGGCGTATCGCTCGGTTCGCAGCGGCCGTTCGGCCGTTTTTTCCTGCAAATCATCCTCGGATGCTGCGCAAACCGGTGGGCTTGCGCCGGTAGTCTGGTTAGTTATTTAACCCTTTTCGTGCTCGCGTCGGCCAACGGCCGTCGCGAGCACTACCTCCCTAGTGCTTCGAACGTCCGTTGGCCAATGCGGCCCCGCCCACTATTCAACTGTCCCGCACTGCGGGAGAATTGACGCAGCGGTTAAAGGTATTAGAGTAGCGAATCTTGTTATTTATTTCCTGGATAAACGACCAACTAATATGTTGACGGCTTTTATCGTCCGTCCTACGTTTTAAAACTGGCTACCTGTCGGTATGTCTACGACGAGAAAGACCTGGATTTTACAGGTACAGTATCTACTCCGGAGGGAATTTCATTTAGTATTAATGTCAGTACGACACTTTGTCATGAACTGTTACAGATTATGTGTTCCAACTGTGGCACTTATGTGGGGTTCATTGCCTTAAGGCTTACGCAGGAGGTTCGCCCTGTTGGGTGATCATGTTACATGAGTTTTAAAACTGTGTCTGCGGTTTTCATAGACAGGAGGGTAAGGTCAGCTGACGGAAGTCGGTATTCATACCCTAAGTTTGGGACATTTCCTGTTCGTGGTGCCATAGCATCTCCATATTCTATGATGATTTTACTGTTCCAGATTTCTGGAGACTTGATTGGTTTTCTCAGCCTACGTTTAAACAGGTGTTATAAACCGGTGGGTGATCTAGTTGTAGTTGTGTTTTTGCTAAGCGTTAAACTAGCATAATCCGAAGCCTCCAGTCCTGTAATAGAATAAAAAATTAGCTAGCTTTCGCGCCAAGAATTTTCAATTCTATTAAGGACACGGAGGCGAGGATTACCCCACCCGGTTTTATTACAATGTTGATAATAACTTACCCACCCACATGTATTTGATATTCTGTATAAGCAGAAGTTACGGGTTTTTTTCCTGTCTCATTCCTTTTAGGTTCTGGGAAAGAAGACGGAGCAGATGTACTTCTGGTTTAGAAGATATAAACTTTCCAGTTTGGCTAGGATTCTTCCATGCTGGAGGATGATTGTTGAGACTCATGTTCCTTAATTTTGGACTGGAATTGTTAATGTTACTGACCGTCAAGGTTCGAGCAAAGAAAGAGGAGCAGAAACAGGACTCAGTGGCTCTTATAGGGCTGTACAGGATGTGATGTATGGACGAGCATCATGGGAAATGTAGTTTTATTTGCATACAAAACGTTTTTCATTGGCTGCTGTGAGTAGCAAATAAAAGAAAGAGAAGCATAATCCTCGCCTCCGTGTCCTTAATAGAATTGAAAATTCTTGGCACGAATGCTAGCTAATTTTTTATCCCTCCTTGATGCCTGGTCAATATCCTGGGAGGCACCTTCAAAGGGATGACTGGACGTGGTGGTTTAGAATCCCTCCTTGATGCCTGGTCAATATCCTGGGAGGCACCTTCAAAGGGATGACTGGACGTGGTGGTTTAGAATCCCTCCTTGATGCCTGGTCAATATCCTGGGAGGCTCCTTCAAAGGGATGACTGGACGTGGTGGTTTAGAATCCCTCCTTGATGCCTGGTCAATATCCTGGGAGGCACCTTCAAAGGAATGACTGGACGTGGTGGTTTAGAATCCCTCCTTGATGCCTGGTCAATATCCTGGGAGGCACCTTCAAAGGAATGACTGGACGTGGTGGTTTAGAATCCCTCCTTGATGCCTGGTCAATATCCTGGGAGGCTCCTTCAAAGGAATGACTGGACGTGGTGGTTTAGAATCCCTCCTGGATGCCTGGTCAATATCCTGGGAGGCACCTTCAAAGGGATGACTGGACGTGCTGCCAAGTGCAGCAGCTCGCTCACCAGTACTGACGAGGCCACGCTGGAACAATGAGAATCCGAGTGCAATGGTCTACCTTCGCCTTCTTCAACACCCTGGAGATCAGAGGAAAGGCATAGGCAAATATCTTGGACCAAAATTTCGAAAGAGCATTGCCAATCGCCCCTGGATGCCAGAACCTGCTTGTGAAGCACGGGCATTTCCTGCTGTTCGGAGCGGCAAACAGATAGATTGTGGGGGGACCTTACTGATTGAAAACATAATCCACTTGTTTCTGTTCTAATTCCACTTGTGAGAATCCATCATTTGCGAGCTGAGCGCATCCGCCTTATCGTTCCGGCAGCCTGGCAGATGTTCCACTGCAATGCCTATCCTGTGAGAAAGGTCCAGTTCCACATCAGCTGAGCTTCTAAAAGGATCTTGGAACTTGTCCATCCCGTCTTGGCTATGTAGAACATGGATGTTGTGTTGTCGTTTCTGATTAGGACGGGGTGACCGGCCAATCTGGGCAGGAACGCTCGTAAGCCTAATGTTATGGCATGTAATTCCAACACATTAATGTGAGGTTTTTCTCTGCATCTGGCCAAAGGCCTCTGGTTGAAAGCTCCTGCAGGTGGGCTCCCTATCCATCCATGGATGCATCCGCGGTGAGTAACAACCTTTGTTACTGGCAGAAAAGAAAGACCTGCAGTTAGGTTTTCCGGAATTATCCACCAGATCAGAGCTGGTTTCAAGTGCCTTGTGAAGTGGACCGTACCTTCTCAGGAGCCTTTCACCTGCTTCCATTGCAAATCCGGCTCTTGCTGAACAGGACTCATATGAAGCCTGTAAAACTTATTGAGACCTATACATGATGCCGTCATGCCCATCAGGGACTTGTATTGCCTCGCTCTGATTGTTTTCCAGCAATAATCTTTTACATTGTCTGCACGGTCTCATTCTTTCTGCTGATTGAAAGGCTTTCCCCAGCTGAGTGTCCAGTATTGCACCCAGAAATTAGATCTTTGGGGTAGCAACAATGATTTCTCCCTGTTGCTTGGTCTCTGGATGGCGCTTATATCACCAATTTCCAGTCCTCCAGGTATGGGAACACCTGGTGACCTTCTCTCCTGAGAAAAGCTGCAACTGGTGCAAGCCATTTGGTGAATATTCTTGGTGCTGATTTGAGCCCAAAAGGGAGCGCCTTGAACTGGTAGTGCTGACCCGCTATTGAAAATCGAAGGTACTTCCTGTGTTTTCGATAAATGGGTATGTGGAAGTACTCATCCTGAAGATCCAGGGAGGTAAAAACTCACCTTCCTGCATCATTAGGAGAACTTCTTGAGAAGTAAACATCCGAAATGACAGTCTCTTTAGAAACCTGCTCCGCTCTCTGAGGTCCAGTATCAGCCTCCATTGACCTGTCTTTTTTATTAGGAAGAACCTGGAATAGAAGCCTTGATTACTTTGGATTTGGAACAATTCCTATAACTCCTTTGAAGAGAAGCATGAGAATTTCCATTTACAGCTCCTTCAAGTGAAGATCATGTTCCTTTCTTGGTGGACAAACTGGGGTCTCTGTATGAACTTTTAACACCTGGCCTGACTGGACAATTTAGAACACTCACTTGTCTGATGTTATTTTCTTCCATGCAGGAGCAAAAAGGGAAATTCTCCCCCGCAACCTCCGAGGACCAGAGGGAAAAGGGGATACGAGCTGGGAGTCTGATTCTCTTCTGGTTATCATTGGATCGTACTTGTGAGGAACCTCTTTTTCTTCCTGTAGACATCCCGTAAGTCTGCCTTAGATTTTGATGAAAGGAGTATCCTTGGTCATATACAGAGTTTTATGAGGATAATAAGGGTGTTCTTGACCTCCATACTGGTTAAATACTGCTCTGAAATGTTGTTATCTTCGTGAGCCACGAAAAGTAGCTGACCCAAATCTGCGATACAGCCACAGCCCTAACGCCTCTGCTGTATCCGTGTAGGTTTTAAGGCCTTGCAGAGCTTCATCAACATGTTTACCAAAAAGAGTCATCCCATGAAAAGGAATGTCTAAGATTTTAAACTGGACATCCGTATGGACAGCCGTGGATTTTAGCCAGCCTTGCCTACTGAGCACAGTCCCTACTGCCAACTTGTAAAAACCTGTATTTGAAGCATCCATCACAGCGTCAAAATGAAAGAAAAGAGGTTAGTTCTTCTTCCTTTAGGATAGCTCTTGCCGTTTTCGTCTTATCCTCAGGGAATAAGATCCAGTAATGGCGATATGTCATGCCAAATCAGCCGATCATAATCGCCTAGAATCGCCAGGGCATTGGCGGTCTTAGTTGACGTTGCTGCCATAGAGGAAATTCTCTGGCCCAGATTATCAATATGTTTGCTATCCTTGTCTGGCGGACTGGATCACAGAGTTATTGGTGTCTTGGTTAGTCTTTGAGCTTCTGAAGCAATTACTGAGTCCAGTCTAGTACTGAATAAAATTCAGAGGTTGCTCTTTAAAGTCAGAGAAAACATGGTTGATCTACAGAGGTCATTGGTAGGTTGAATTTCTAGGCAGCTCTTTCAATCAAAGAATGAAATTTAGAGCTACCCCTAGCATCTTTAAAAACTGGTCAATCTTTTTCACTTGGGACAATAAAATCTAAGTGTTAGAAATGGGGGTCTCTAGTGGATAGTAGTATACACCCTGTTTAAGTAGGGACCCTTTCTTCTAGTCTGCCTGTGCTCACCCTCTTGTAGCTTGGCACAGAACAGTCAGACTAAACTACAGAGGCAATATGTAAAGCATTTGTATATAACCCACAGTAACACAGTGAAAACAGAACAAATGGACACCACACCAGTTTAGAAAAATAAAGTTTCCTTATCTATACCAAAGAAGACCAAAACAACAAAAATTCAACATACATATCAAAAGTTTCTTGCAAAAATATAGCTCTCAGAAGGCAATAGCTCCAACTGGGGCTAGCTCAACGTCAGAATGGGTACAAATCCAAAGTACGGCGCTGACTGCGCGTTGAGCGGGCCGGCCACGGAGTCACACAGACCCCCAGAGAAACATTACCTTTGGTGATGATCCAAACAACTGCTTTGCACGGCGTCGGAGAGGTGATGTGGTGCTGGGTGGCGTTGGTTCCATACTGCCACATGGGAGGAGAGGCGTCGGTTCCTTACTGTTGCAGGGGAGGTGAGGTGGCGTGGGAGGCGGCGCGTCAGTTCCTTACGATGGTGCAGCGTCAGGCAGTCACCAACGTCGGTTATAGACTCCGCGCTGGTGTGCAGGAGGCGCTGGCGTCAATCGGTGCTTGGTGCACTCCACGAGCGGTGCCCTTGGCCCAGGTGTAGGCAGCGGCCTTGATGATGGCATTGGAGTCGATGCGGGGATGGCATAAGCCGACGTCAGGGCTGCCGTGTCGTTGCGGCCGGTGCTGCGATCCCCCAGCGAGCGGTGACCACAGTGTGGGTGCAAGCAGCAGCGCTGGAGAAGGCATCAGAAATCTTTTTCTTGAGATTTGCAGCCCTGTGAAACACCTCCAGTGGCCCACAACTGGGATTGCACCACAAGGCAGGTCAGAACTTCCAGCAGTGGAGTTCAGGGAGGCTGCAAGTAAAGTCTTTGTGTCCAGGAGTCTTCTTAACAGGAGGCAAGCTCTACTTCAAGTCCTTGGAGATCTTCTCAAGCAGGATTCACAGCAAAGTTCAGTCTTTGTCCTCTTTCAGGTAGAAGCAGGCAGCTGCAGGCCAACCCAGCAAAAAAACACTGCAAAGGGGCAGTACTCCTCACAGCTCTTCAGCACCTTCTCCTTGGCAGAGGGTCCTCTTGATCCAGAAGTAATTTAAAGTTCTGGGGTTTTAGGACTAATACTTATACCCCTTTTTAGGTCTCGCGCCTAGCGTTGCAGTGCGCAGCACTGCTCGCGCAGCGCGAGACTTATTGTATGGGCTTCAGAAAGATAACCACACGCTCGTGCGTGTGGTTTTGCTTTCGGAAGCCCGCATTGGCTGTAGCGTGTTTTTTTTTTTTTTTTTTTTAAACGGCACGTAATTGGGCAAAGGCGGGCGCATGTCCCGCCTTTGCTCCGCCCATTCCCGTCCGTGTCTAGGACGCGCATCAGCGCGCGTCACAGACGACAGGCTCCCTCGCCCCCCCCCCGCTCCTCTGTGGTGCGCACGCACCACAGGTTTCGATTCCGTGCTTGTTTCAGTGAAGTTGCATAATTGCCCATTGAGTATGGTGCAGTAAAGAAAACACATTCGAGACTTCATTCGCATTAGTTTCAGGAATATGACAAATACAAATGTTACGCAAGTGTGTTCACGCACAAACAGCTCGTCAAGCCCTGCCTGGCCGTGGTTCACACGGCAGCTCGGGCACCGCAGAGCCTTTATCCGTTTTCACTCAGGCAAAGCGAAAGTCCCGGGGCCAAACTGACATCACCGGGGTGTCATCAGGGAAGAGGAGCCGGAGCTGGGTGTGGGCAGGACGCATGGCAGGAAGCTCATGCCGTTCCCTCCAATGGCTGTCAGGTGCACGCTGCTTGTCAGACTGGTTATGGCGAGGACATGTGACACTGTTTCAAAGCAGCCCTCTGCCAACACCCTTCAGCGCCCAGAGGTTCAGGAATCAGCCAAGCTGCAGAGTTCCTGATAAGTCAGGACTTGTTCAAGCTTCGTGCTGCCGCTCTGTGGGCTTTTTTTCTTCTTCTAAGAACTCGCAGTATCACATTACTAACTGCATGAAGTTCATGAACGTGAACAGGCTGTTCGTCGTCCACCCTGACCTGAAAAAGCCCTCCGCTTCCGCCGCACAATGAGATCCGGGACGCGGTGACGAGAAGCTGCGACAACATCCAACGGCACGGCGAGACACGCAAACGTAGGTATGTCCGCTCAATTGCGGTTGGCTGATTTTTGCATTTTTTAAGCAAGCCCACATATGTATCATATCATCTTTATATGTTACAGAGCTGGTGTTAGCAACTGTAGCTGTGGTAGAGTTTTGCTTTCCATAGAAAGGGCTTTTTTTACTTTGCTAATAGTGACTTCAATTTGTCAAAGTTTTCGAATGTCAACATTTGTGCAGATTCATCATGGGTAGCAAATAGTAAAGTTAAGGGGAGGAGTCAATAACGAAGCAGCTACCTTTTTACCTCACGTAGGAGTTTGTGTTCTCTGCTACAGTAATGAACTACTTAAATTAATTATATCAAACTTGGTAAGGAACTAGAACTTTATTCAGAATAGACCCTTTTTGTAGTTTGGTGTAAATTCATCGAGTAGGTTTTGTGATATTTGCACTTTGAAATTTGGAATTTGCAATTTTTATCAGTCAAATTAGAATAATTTTGAGCGATTTTATTGATTAGTGATAAGTTTAATATATCTTTTCCTCCATCTGAAATGTGCATATTTAGCACAAATTTGGTGCCGAGGGAAAAAAATGTGTGTGGAGAGGTGGGGACATGAGACTATTGTGGCACCCTGGCAGTTTTTACTTCTACAAAAGACGCAGAGCAATGCTGTCCTTGAGGAATGCTACCTCTTGCCGCACACCTCATCCTGAGTTGATAGAGACACCTAACCACCTCCTGATGCTTCAACCGAATATGTTAAAGATGTATGATAAAACTCGCATGAATCCCACACATTTTTCTAAACCGATCATATCCTCTCAATTAGGAGAGTCACTAGATCTCGAAATGCTCAAGCCACCTTTCCACAGTGTAGGTTTAGAAATGAGAGAAACTTTGTAGAACCTGGAATAAAATAAATTCCACAGAGATGGCTGCCCTACTTGAAAACACCTTGCCACAATTGAGTGACCCCGATGTTGGTCCTGCTCTGCAGTTAAAAAAAATCTGCCACCACTCTGGCTCTGCACTATCTTGCTGTGTAATTCCTTCCTAATGTCAGGATGTATCCCAGGTCACTGGAATGCTGCTGTGGTCACACCATTACTAAAACCATTGCTAGATCTCAAGGTGTTCTGTAACAATAGGCCAATATTGCTGTTACCAACCTATGCCAAACTCACTAAAACCTTAGTGCATAGCAGCTGATGAAGTTTATGCAAACAAATGGCTTATTATATTTGGCACAATAGGCCTTCTGCAAAGTTTTCAGTACGCAAACGGTATTGGTCAAAGTGATAGATGACAACAGGCAGATAGGACATCAAAAGGGTGTCTGTTCTCTGATTTTATTAGATCTATCAGCGCAGCTGTGTTAAACACCATTTTTATTCAATTTGTGATCAAATATCTGACAGACTCTGGCATGGGGGGAGGGGGACAACCTTAAATGGTTCACTGCCTTTTTACAATACCACTGCCTAGCTGAATTTAGGTAATCTCCAAACAGATTTTTTCAAGGGTTCCAAAAGGCTCAGTTTTGAGCTCCAGCCTTTTCACCCTATATATGAACCCTTTGGCCTAGTTGATAAAATCCTTCAGTCATGTTTTTACCTACTCTGATGACACCCAGCTTAGAGTTAGACTCGATGGGAACTCCATGAAGGCTGCTTCTAATCTTAACAACTGCCTACATGAAGTGTGTAGCTGAATAGAAACCAACTCACTGCCCCTCAATGGGGTTAAACAGAAGTGGTGGTTTTCGGTCTGGACTCTGCGTGGCCAGCTGAGTGGTGGACAACAAATTAAGGAACACTCCCAGTGCCAGTATCTTATACATGTAACCTTTGAATTGTAATTGATAAATATTTTAATTTTGAGCTACATGTTAAAACTACTTGCTCAACTGCTTTAGACTACTTAATGTAATCAAAACATCTCCCTTTCATCTCTAAAATCAGAAAGAGGAGACCTGGTCTAAGCTTGCATCATCTCACAGATGGTCTACTGTAATGCCTTTCGGGTAAGGGCACTGACACATCTTTTTTACCATCTTTAGCTATTACAGAATGCTGCTGCAAGACTGGTTTTGAGGTGAAGAAGACACACTCCCATATTTAAAAACCGGGACCATCTTCACTGGCTTCCCATAAGAAAAAGATGCCTGTTCAAAGCATTATGCTTTTACCACAAAACAATATATGACAACAGTCAATCTACATACATGAATTCCATCTTTTTTTTTTTTATACAGTCCTTCTAGAGAATTAAGATCTAATCATGGTTGCTTAGTCGTCACTCATAGATTCAGTTAAGCCAGGTAGGGTGGTCATAGTAGTTACTATGGCCAAGATCTGGAATTCTCTACCCTAAATGATTCGGCTACAGACAAATTTGCTGATGTTTAGAAAACAAGTGAAAACTTTCTTGATTGCACGTAGGGGCAGCTAAAGTTATAATCGCCTCCACCTTGATTGGCTATTTACAATCTAACAAGCGGTCGAGAAGGCCTTTTATTGCAATAGCAATAGGTCTCGCATTTGCGAGGTTTAAGCTATTAGTATTGTAAATGACAATGCCTTCTATTTGTTTTATAACCCAAAACATAAATAAAAGGCATTGTCATTTACAATGCCAATAGCTCAAACTCGTGTGAATGCGAGACCTATTGCATTGCAAATGCTTGTTCCCTTTGAAGTCTTGGTTCAGAAAGTCTCTCTTGCTCAGTAAAATCAGTTCTGTCCTCCCTGGTTCGGCCACACTACAGGGAGTGGAGACAGCGTTGTGCAAGGCAGCCACAGCCTATTCAGGTGCTAGTGACAACTCCTCCCACCACTCTAGCCCAGGAAGACCCATCAGCATATGCAGGGCACACCTCAGCTCCCTTTGTGTGAGTGTCTGGAGGGAATGCACAAACAGCCCCTGTCCGTCTACAACCAGATGGCAAGCGCACAAGCAGGCAGAGGCACACAGTATGGTTAAACAAGAAAATGCCCACTTTCTAAAAGTGGCATTTTCAAACACACAACTTAAAAACCATCTTCACTAAAATATGTATTTTTAAATTCTGAATTCAGGGAACCTAAACTCAGAATCTCTAGCTGTTCCCAATTGAGAGTTACACTTGTAAGATGTTACAAGGCAGCTCCAATGATAGCCTATGGGAGAGCTAGTTCTTGCAATAATGAAAAACGAAATTGGCAATATTTTACTATCAGGACATGTAAAACTAACTAGTACATGTTCTCCCTTTAACATACACTGCACCCTGCCCATCGGGGTACATTGGGCCTACCTTAGGGGTGACTAACATGTAAGAAAAGGGAAGGTTAGGGCCTGGCAAGTGGGTGCACTTGCCAGGTCGACATGGCAGTTTAAAACCTGCAAGAACAGACAATGCAGTGGCAGGCCTGAGACACATTTGAAAGGCTACTTGTGTGGGTGGCAACATCAGTGCTGAAAACCCACTAGTAGCATCTGATTTACAGGCCCTGGGCACTCGCAGTGAACTTTACTAGGGGCTTACATGGAAAATCAAATGCGCCAATCATGGATAACCAATCAGAATTTACAGAGAGAATATGCACTTTAGCACTGATCAGCGGTTGTAAAGTGCCCAGAGTCCTAAAGTCAACAAAAACAGGAGGAAGAAAGTAAAAAGTTTGGGGATAACCCTGCAAAAAGGGCCAGGTCCAACACTAAGCCATTATCATCCGTTCCATCACCGTCTGGTGGTAGTTCACCTTCCTCTTTCTATATCAGAATTGGTAGAACCATTAGAGTACACGTCATCCATGCCTTCTCCACGGACTGATCCCCTAGGTGTTGGAGGAGGTGGTAGCGGTGATGCTGCCTAGGAGGTGAAACTGGTAAAGGAGCAGGTTGAGGACGTGGTGTAGGAAGCTGGCTCTTCATATAGTATTCCAAAAAGAGGTATACTGTGCAAAGAGTCCAGGTATTCCCTTGTAAGTGGGGATTGCTCAAGAAATCCTAAGGTACTTTTTTAGGGGGTAGTGTGGTCGAGCAGCCTTAGGCTTATCAGAGAGGAGTGTTAGGCATCTGCAAATACACACAGACAATAAATGATGCACACAATTCAATAAGGAGATCCACACCAATTTATAAAAATAACACATATGTTATCCTATGGGAGGAAAACCAAATACAGGTAGAGTACAGTCACTTACGAAACCAATCTCCTAGGTTTAAGGTGAGTATGGGGCAAGGTCCAAGGCACCACCAAGAGGTCACACCGGGCGGCACTGGGGCAGCCGTGTGCAGACGTGCAATACAGTGTTGGGCGCCCAATGTTAGTCTATGGGGATCGGCCTTCTTGAAAAGAGGCTACAGGTTTGGACTGGGAGACCAGTCGGGCTTAACAACAATGGTGCTCCGGTCTCACGATGCTCAGGGACACCCTTGGTCCACTTTCACTCGGGCCAGGGGAGCGGAGGTGTCTTGAGGCGTCGGGTTTTTCACAACCCGGGTCACTAGCGGTCGGGGGGGATGCACAACGAGGCTACAGACAGTGTTGAGGAGTCCCCTCCTGGCAAACCCAAGATGGGCTTCTTCTCTGGAGGACCACGCTGGCACTGTTGTCCCACTTTAACTCAAGCTTGGAGCGATGGGTGCAGTGGCGCTGACCGGTGTCAGGTTTACTCTGTCCGGAGTCCTCACAGTTCTTTCTTTGGTACCTGTAGGGTGCAGAGAAGCAGCTCCACGGGAGTTCCTGAGTCTTAACAGAAGCGCCGGTACCAGTCTTCCAGACCCGGACAGTACAAAATGGCTGCTGCCGACCAGAGACACAATTCTGCCCTCCTGCTGCTCGAGGGGAAGGCAGAACAATAGGTATTCTGTCACAGGGAGGTGTGACCACCTCCCAGACAGGATTTAGTGTATTGTGGCCGGGTGGGTGCGCCACTCCGTCTGCAGGAGGAGCACATTTGGTGCCTGCTTGCATAGTCCAGTTCAAACCAGCTCTGGGAGCCGTTGGCTCCCGCTCTGGCGTGAAACTGGACAAAGGACAGGGGAGTAACCTCCCCCTGTCCAAACCCTCCCCTGGGAGAATCCCCTGAATCGTCCCAACCCTTTTTCTTGGGGTACTTAAGGGCTTACCTGTGGGTGGGTCCCTAGATTCGCCGAGGGACACGATTCAATTCAGACACCACTTCACCTTCTACGATCTGGGGACTCTGGACTTCGTTTGGGCTCAACTTCGTCCCCCTTTCAGTCTGCTGCATCGTCTGTGCCTGTGCCCCATACAGGAACCTTACAAGGCCGGTGGGCATCCAAGACACCTGAAGGAATCTCCCTTGAAGTGAAGGAGTCACTTCCCTGCATCTGCAGGCACCGTAACTAAGCTGACCGGTCTGCTGATCCTGAGCTTCTACGGACTCCGAAAGGTTCAACAACACAGGTGGTGGTTCTCCACAGCTCTCGAGGCCTGTCCTGCCCTCTCACCAAGTTTGAGGCCAGTATCCCTCGTGGGAGCCACAGGAACCGAACCCCTGTGCACCACTTCGACTTGCCAATGCAAAGGTGTTAGAATTGAAAATGTAATTGTCCTGTTGCCCATACTTCGTTCTGTATTAAGTTAGCATTTATGACACCATTTTATTAGCAGCCGCCATTTTGTTCTATGATCGAAGCTGAGCTTCTGCCTCATACTGCTTGCCTCAGCAGAAAACTGTCTCGATGTATCTTTAGTTTGTATTTCTCCAAGGCCGAGTTTCGCTGCACTAATGAATGTACGCTCTATTATGGCATACCTTTGCTGTTAGATAGGCTTGTTCCCTCCTTCTAGAATGGCGGGCGCGGGCAGAGTAACCTTGAAGTGGAGATAGCATGTACCCGGTCCCAGGACCGCAGCTCATCCTTCTGTGCCTCCTTTGTTCGCTAGTGCCTGGACCGGAATTTTCCAGCCTGGGCGTGTTCTTGGGGAATTGAAAATGTATAATAACTGATGTTATGTTGGGGGGAGTCAGTCCCTCGGCAGCCATCTCGTGAGGCTGGTCAGACTGGGCTCCGCTGCAGCGCAATACTAATAAATAATTTTGGTTTATATTCTCTGTCTGACCGACTCTTCATTTGTTTGGAAGGCCGAGAGGTGGTCACAAGTGACCCGGGTGACCCTATTCGGGTCACTTCCTTCAAAGGCTTGTTGGGTTCCTTCCACCAAAATCTTCAGGCTCCAAGTAGCTCCAACCTAGAGCATGTGCTTTTGACCAGAATCTTCGTCCACACCGCATCGTTTGCATCGTGGCCTGCATCTTTTCGTGAGCTGCTTGAGGACCTCTCGCGACTCCAGTGCCTCCGGCCTGTGGGTCCTGTTGAGGGTCACCTTTGTTTCTATTGGGCTTCCCTGATTGCTCGGGCATGCCCCGACTCCCCTGCCTTTGGCGAGTCCCCTGGACCTTGCTGGTCCCGACGTTGCTCCTTCTTTGATTCCTGCACGGTTTGCCTTTGCCAAGTCTTGTTGGTGCTCCCGCCGGACACCGACCCCTCAGCACTCAACATCCTTCGTGGGACAGCGCGTGTATGGCTCCTGGTCCTCCTCAGCGTCGCCTGGTCCTCACAGCTGCAGAGTCAAGGTCACCATCAACTCTCCTGCAACTCCCAACATCGGTGAGCATTCGTCTTCCAAGTCTCCGGGTCACTCCTGAGTGACAGACTCTGTCCCCTCTGCTTGCAGGTACTTCTCAACTAGAATCCACCTGTGATTTGTCAGCAGAGGAGTTTGCTGCAAGCACTGTACCAAATAGATCATGCTCAGGAAACTATAAAAGTCTCCTGTTGTGCGCTGCCTTTATAGAAGTGCTTGGGGGGTGAGGGCACTGCTCACGGAATCTTCCTCTAAAGAGGGGGCATCTCCTTTAGAAGAAGGACGATTCTCTTTATTCATAAGAAATAATGGAACCGCCTTTCTCGGTCCTTAGAGTCTTGGTGGAGAAAGACTTACAGATCTTGCAATCCGCTGACTTATGTTCAGGATAAAGACAATAAATACACTAAGAGTGTGGGCAGCAATGTACATCTTGCTGCCACCAGGTAAACTGGTTTTAAATGGAGATCTCTTCTCTTTGTCAGCCATGGTGAAAGATCTCCCAGGCCCAGAAACTGAAACAATCATCCCTAAAAACAACTCACAGTACAGTAGAGCTTTGGATAGAGCTGGTTCAAATCCAGGGCAGACCAAAATGGACACAATTTCAGGTTCACTGAACGGTTAGAGCAGAGCTCTGAAAGGGGACTCCCTCACACACGACGTGCGGTAGAAATCTAAGCTATGGCGGCCTCTAGGGGGGAGGAGGAGAGCTTAGCTTCCACCTCATTGGCTGAAGTTTGGGTTCTGTCAAATGAAGTGGATGTGTTACTAAACATACTAATGTTGTTTAAGGCATATGGCCACATTTCATCATATACTGTATATTTTATATTGTATACTGCTATTTTAATGTACCGGGAATCACAGTCTAATGATATATATATTCCATTGTTGGAGAAATGGATAGAACAGGTCTGGGCATAGGAGTGCTTCATGACTTGTACGCTGGCACCGGGAGTGCGTTCTTAATCTCCCAGCCCCCACCCCCCTTTTTTATACGGAGCATGTTTATATTCTGGCCAGACAGCACACTGAGATGCATGCTTTAAAACGTCCAAGCAAGGATCCCATCCAGGGACTGTACTCCTTGAAGTGCTGGATTCTCAGCTGCCGAGTACAGGTCACTGGTTTAAGAGAGTAACCCCCTGCTTCACATCTGGCAAGTACAGTTTTTGTCTCGGGACAGCAGACCTTGAAAATTCTGCCATCTGGCACCTTCTACAAGCTTCAGCCGCAGTATATATCCTAAGAGTACAGTTCCAAGTCATTTTAAGGTATCGCTTTACACAATGGCTTTCCTCCCTATTTTCTTTTGTCCTCATGCCCGTTTGCATTATGGTCTCACAATATTCTGATTGTTTGACTTATATTCTTCCACTGTTGAAGCTGTTTACATTAAGGGAACTACCTTTCCTTGTAGTTTTCCATGGAGTGCATGTGTTTTCTTGCTCCTTCCCGTGTGAGCTCCCCTTACATCCCCGCCTCCTCTTACATGTTGCATTCCCCACCTCGTCCATTGTTTTCCACAACTACCAAGCTTTTTAAAAACATTTTTAATCTTCTGCTCCGAAATGGTAGACAAAATGAAATCAAAAACTTTAGTTATTTCTTGTAAAAGATATGCGACTTAAAGATGAACTGGTTGGGCAAAATGCACAGTACCAGCCTGTGGTTTACATCTGGGTGAGAATGGGGAGGGGAATAGATGGCTGCTGTTTTGCATATTGTGCCCACATCGACTGGTGCCTTTTTAAACACTGGCTCATTGCAGAGCCCTCCATGCACGGTTATGGTTAACTATTGACACCTGAAGCAGCGTTAGCAACTGTGGGCCCATACTTTAAGCCACCAGTTCACACAAAGCCCAAATTAAACAGTCCAGAATCTTGCTCTCCCTTGAGTGAGCCCGCATGTAGATGTACACGTAGAGAGGAAGACATGTATCACAAACTCACACACAACCATATAAACACAAACGAAGGCACACCATGCACACCTGTAGCGGTCACAATGCCGCAGGTTAGTCTAAGGCCAGTCATGGGCAATGCAAGTACAGATTCATGCAGTGCCAGCACAAAAGTCTGGGGGGCGCAGGCAGGGCCTGGATGCCCCGCTACTGCAGTCATGCTACCGTACCCACCAGTGGTTGGTGATCTCCGTGGTTCATGCACTAACCAGCACACTGGTAGAGATTGGTGCTTTGACTGACTGGTTCTGGTGCAGGTGCCGGCATCTCGAGTGTCACCGTACCCACCAGTGGTTGGTGATCTCCGTGGTTCATGCACTAACCAGCACACTGGTAGAGATTGGTGCTTTGACTGACTGGTTCTGGTGCAGATGCCGGCATCTCGAGTGTCACCGTACCCACCAGTGGTTGGTGATCTCCGTGGTTCATGCACTAACCAGCACACTGGTAGAGATTGGTGCTTTGACTGACTTGTTCTGGTGCAGGTGCCGGCATCTCGAGTGTCACCTTACCCACCAGTGGTTGGTGATCTCCGTGGTTCATGCACTAACTAGCTCACTGGTAGAGATTGGTGCTTTGACTGACTGGTTCTGGTGCAGGCATCTCAAGTGTCAGCAGGAGATGCAGGTCCGGCTCCCTGGCACAACGAAGCAACGGTTACAGGAACACTCCCTCCAAAGGAGACCCTCTTTGGCTAAGAGCACTGCTGCTTTCTGCTCAGTTTATCACTTCCGCTGGACCACTGGAAGTATTGCTAGTGCCTCAAAGCCCCAACAGTGATGATCCCATCGCCCCTTAAATTACAAGTCTGCAGTACCTTCTCTCCTCCCGAAACTCCATTCCCCACATGCTTGCTGCCTCTATTACCCAAGCTCTACCTGCTTGTCCTGCTTACCCCGTCCATTCACCTCTTCTGTGTTTCTCTCTTTTTTTGGATTCTCTCCTAACTCAATTTATCAGTTTTCAGTATTCCTTCTTCTTCCACGGTCTCTCCATTCTTTCCAGGATCTTTCTAGCCATCAACCCGTTCATCCATTTATTATAATTTCCCTCTCCTCCCACAGTGTGTGCCCACAACACGTTCTTTGCGTTTCTTTCACTCCTCCATTCATTACAATCGGTCTCTCTTCCACCGACCTCAGTTGACACATCATAGACACTTCTTGCTTTAATTTTGAGGAGTTTCATTGATATATTTAGATCCAAATACAAGGTTTCTGCAGAGGAAGCCACAATTTAGATAGGACAAACTATCCCCTGCCTATGTTGCATCTTCGGTACAACAGTGCTTACACAAAGCAGGAGTATGTGCAGAATTTTGCTTATACCACTGCATTATTGGTAGGAATTCAACCCCTTACTGGGATGCATTAAAGAGCACCTTTTTCAACGCATGCAGCATAGCTTTGTTGGAATGGTTCTTCTCATAAACTGAAAGTAAAGCATTTCACGACAGCCGCCTATGCATGCAAACCTACTGGCAGCCCTCTTGGATGTTTTTTACATTTGTCTGATGCCGAAGAAAGGGAGCAAAGAGAACTATTGGCTGTGCTAATGCTTGTTGGCAAAGCAGGCACTCACTGAGACAGACTCGGTCACTGATGATGGATGAAGGCAAAGAGACTCAAAGGCACCTTGCTTGAGCTTATTTTCTGCTTTGAGCACAACACAGCGAGACTGACTCGCAGACACATAGCTATGATCAGCCCTGTCCCAACTTGCAGAGCATTCCAGGAAAGCCCTCTAAGACAAAGAGTTCAGAGCTTCAGGCGTCTTACATACCGAGTGGCGAGCCCAAGCGCACACAGTGGCATAGGCTGCCAGAAGCCGAAGACGGCAAACAGTTTCAAAAGCAGAATGTGCAGGAGGAAAGGTGAAATGCAAATGGAGTTGAGAGACGAGGAGAGCAGAAGGCCACTTTTGAAACGAAAGAGAAGAGAATGGAGAATAAGGAGAAAGGATGGAGGAGACACTAATGAACATAAAGAGGAATGAAGTGACAATGCACACAAGCTGAGACGAGCTGTACTGAATGGCAAGGAACACTCTCAGCGGCACAGATCACGCTGCTCCTTGGGGAACTCCGCTCATTCCTAGAAACCTTTGTTCCCGCCATTTCTCTGAAACGCGTGGGCTGGTGGGAGGGAACAGATCTTGTATGAAGCAAAGGACAACAGTCTTGGGCAAGAAGGGGAAGCGTGTCACTGTATGGGCCAAGCAGATGGATGTGGGTAGGGGGGGGTATCATCACCGCCCACCCGTATAGGCAATATGATTAGGACCAACCTGGCACTGCCGCGGACATTGAGGCATAGTAGAGGAAAGAAAGCTGCGACCCCTTGTGACAACTTCCATAAAACCTCACACTTCAACCCCTAAGGTGCAGAAAGCCGTTTTAATAAAGACAAATTAAATGGTGTTATTTTGCAGAGCAATAGAGCGTGATGCTGCCAGCTTAACACCAGGCTCACATGTGCAGCTGCATGAGAAAATGTGTGAAATGTTTAAAAAAAAAATCCTCCCAGGCACTCGCTGCTGACAATTAAACTATCACAGTACAAAAATGGGTTAAGGATTAATTGGGTGAGGGAGGGGCTTCTGGGGCATGTGATAAATCCAATGCTCCCACTCCCCCAAGAATCTAGAATTAAAAAAGAGAAAACTGCTTGCTTACATCAGGATTCACACTTGTGGTGGACTCACCAGAGCGAAGCACTGGTGGAGGGGAGAATGTTCGGAACGGAGAGGGACGGTGGAGCTACGCCCCAGCTGTTCACCTGTCTCAAATCCCACCCGTCTGCCCCAGCTGTTCACCTGTCTCAAATCCCACCCGTCTGCCCCAGCTGTTCACCCGTCTGCCCCAGCTGTTCACCCGTCTGCCCCAGCTGTTCACCCGTCTGCCCCAGCTGTTCACCCGTCTGCCCCAGCTGTTCACCCGTCTGCCCCAGCTGTTCACCCGTCTGCCCCAGCTGTTCACCCGTCTGCCCCAGCTGTTCACCCGTCTGCCCCAGCTGTTCACCCGTCTGCCCCAGCTGTTCACCCGTCTGCCCCAGCTGTTCACCCGTCTGCCCCAGCTGTTCACCCGTCTGCCCCAGCTGTTCACCCGTCTGCCCCAGCTGTTCACCCGTCTGCCCCAGCTGTTCACCCGTCTGCCCCAGCTGTTCACCCGTCTGCCCCAGCTGTTCACCCGTCTGCCCCAGCTGTTCACCCGTCTGCCCCAGCTGTTCACCCGTCTGCCCCAGCTGTTCACCCGTCTGCCCCAGCTGTTCACCCGTCTGCCCCAGCTGTTCACCCGTCTGCCCCAGCTGTTCACCCGCCTGCCCCAGCTGTTCACCCGTCTGCCCCAGCTGTTCACCCGTCTGCCCCAGCTGTTCACCCGTCTGCCCCAGCTGTTCACCCGTCTGCCCCAGCTGTTCACCCGTCTGCCCCAGCTGTTCACCCGTCTGCCCCAGCTGTTCACCCGTCTGCCCCAGCTGTTCACCCGTCTCAATCCCACCCGTCTGCCCCAGCTGTTCACTCGTCTCAATCCCACCCGTCTGCCCCAGCTGTTCACCTGTCTCAATCCCACCCGTCTGCCCCAGCTGTTCACCGGTCTCAATCCCACCCGTCTGCCCCAGCTGTTCACCGGTCTCAATCCCACCCGTCTGCCCCAGCTGTTCACCTGTCTCAATCCCACCCGTCTGCCCCAGCACCTAATAAGCTCCACAGACTGTTAGGAACAAATAAGGCATATATAGTGCAGCAGGGCAGAGGGGACCATGCAGGACACCTTTAATTTAGCCTGAGTCCTGGGAGACAGCTGTGTTTGCTGGTCTTGCTGGACTCTTTGCTCTGAAGAACAGCACCGGCTAGGGAGTAGGTGAAGGAGTGGATTCACTGGACAAAGATTGAGACTTCTAAAGGTGCACCTGAACCTCAAATAGCAGCTTGGAGGACATCAGGATACTATGTGCAAGGTTTCTTTCCTGTACCTTGAAGCCACTGTTGAAACACGGACTGTGTGAAGCAACCGTAATATTTGTGAAGAGGTGCACCATGGCAAGAGGGATTCCTCCCTCGTGGAGGCTCACTGCCTGCACAGGAGTGCATATGTTAACACTCGACCACAGGACTGGCGTGAACCGCTCCCATGCACCACGAATGGTCGACAGACACCTCCCCTGTGCATGGACAAAGGACACATCCGATCCGATTTGCAGTTGGCGCCATTCTACTAAACCAGGGCTTCTGCACAAAATCTTTTACAAGAAGACATGAAAAATAGAAGGCCAAGCAGAAGACTGTTTGTGGCAGCAGAAGTAGTGAGGTCTAGACCGACAGAGCCAGTAAAAGCTTGCCAATGCCATCGAACTGCAGCTCAGATAGAGGTGCGACCGTCTTCAGTGCATACTCTTTGCCAAGAGGTTTCCTTGAGTCAATTCAAACCCTGTGAACAATTCCTACACAGAGTCCCAATACCATCCGGGGTTAAACTGGTGTCAGAATACCCTAATACCCGACCTTGGGACAAATGACAAAAGCGTAACCCAGGTCTTCTTTGAAGACTGCCAGGTCTAGCACTTTCCCGAAGTAAAGAATGTCACAGTATTGTGTTACCAGGGCCAGACACTCTCAGGCCCAGACACTCTCAGGCCCAGACACTCTCAGGCCCAGACACTCTCAGGCCCAGACACTCTCAGGCCCAGACACTCTCAGGCCCAGCTCTCACCTGGCACTGTGAAGTCCTGAGTGAAGATAATCTCATCCTCCAAGTCAAACAGCTCTTCGTCTTCCTCCTCTGTGTACCCGTGCAGGTCTTCTAGGTATGGCACCACAGTCATACTCCGCCACCGGTCCCTTGTCTCTGGGCTGGGGGGGATGGGGACGCATGCTTCTGCCTGTGGGTGTTTCTTTCGAAACCAGCTGTAGAAAGGATGAATAGCAACAAATAATTTACTGAGAAAGGACTGAAACCATCAGTGAACATCCAGCAGCATTAGTAGGTGTGGTCCAGTTCCTAGACTACTTCACACCCTAGATCACCATTAACCTTGGCCCAGCTCCTCGGCATGGACCACTCCTAAAGCTTCTACAGATGGCCATCTGCCCACCTATGTTCATGTGACCCATAGCTGCACCTGCCCCTATGGCCGGTTGTCCAATATACTGCCACCAGATCATACATATACCTTGGTGCTCCAGAAGCTGCCATCAGTCCATATACCTTGGTGTTCATATCTTAACAGCAGCCCCTATATGGTGGGGTGCTCCTATTCAGGCCCCAGTCTCTAGCCATCTCTCCTATGCACTATCCAAACCCTTTAAGCCTCAGAACAGACACTTCCGAAGGCAGCACAGTGTTTTGCGCAAGCTTTTGAGCAATTCCAGTTTGAAGCGGTCACTGAGGCACTAAGCTCTGTGCGGAATTTGGGGAGAGGAAGGCAGGCGAGATCAAATGTAACTCTGCTACCTGCTGACATCAGTAGACCTCTCTTCCCCTCTTCAATCCTAGATGGTTTCACCTCCTCCCTGTTGCCAGTATCCCACGTCATCACAAGCCCTTACAAGTCTCTCCTATTCCCCAAAGAGGAGACAAGGGAGGAAAGATGAAGGAAGGCGGCTCTGTGCCAAGCCTGTGAATAAAACTCCAAGTAAGGTTGTCTTCACCTCACATATCCCTCCTCAAATCAACAAGACCTTCCATTGTCTCAAATGAACACACTGCCCTCAGGATGATGCACTCTCACCTCCCCACCCAAAAGGGAAAGACTCCTCCCCACAATCCTGTCAACTGGGAAGGACAGTGCACCCTCCAAGAAAGACAGCGACCCCCTACACAGCGGCATACCACACTCCTCAAAACAGCACACTGCACTCAGTAAATCAGGATGATGCACCCCCCTCCAAGCCCCCCTAAAAGGAAAGGACACCTCCACTAATCCTTTTAACTGGGAAACACAGTGCACCCCCGCCTCTCCCCGGAAAGACATAGTGACCCTCCCCACACAGCAGCATACCACACTCCTCAAAAAAAGAGACAGCACTCACCGCATAAATTTCAGATTTCAGCACTAAAATATTTCTACCTCAGATAGATCAAAGTAATACTGCAGCATAATCTCCCCTTTCTTGACGCAGAAGTAATTTAGATAATCCTGCCAGCTAATTTTGTCCTCCAGAGCTGCATAATCCCTGTGGACACCCCTCTACCCCCCCCCCCAATGGTTTTTAGCACAACTGCATTTGTGTCATAAAGCGCCCAAACAGGGAATGTATATTATATCCACCCACCCAAACTCCCTTAACAAAGCAGAACAAATCTTACAATCCGAAGCCAACAGCCCCTCGAAAGCAGGGCTTATTGATCATATGACACCAACAGGACCTCCACGCTCACAGCACAAATCACCCTCTCATGCTCCTTGGTGCAGCTTTACCTGCATGCTGCACTAGAGGAAAGAACCTGAAGCCCCAGCACCGACAGGGAGCTGCCCCCATACACCTCAATCCAGCACAAGGAGTGCAAAGCCCCAGGCTCTAGCAGGAACTTGCACGAGGTGATGCAGGAGGAGTCCGTCTCCTACCTCAACACACAAACACAGAACACCACTGCTCCACAAACTGCAGCATCCGGAGACTGGATCCTGGCTGACGCCAGGCGTCTGGTGTAAAGTGTGGATGTGTGTGTGTGTGGGGGGGGGAGTTCGTCTCCTACCTCAACACACAAACACAGAACACCACTGCTCCACAAACTGCAGCATCCGGAGACTGGATCCTGGCTGACGCCAGGCGTCTGGTGTAAAATGTGGATGTGTGTGTGTGTGTGTGTGTGGGGGGGGGGGGGGGTAGTCTCATGGCCTCATCCTCTCCAGATGGGCCTTAATGTCTACAGTAACATTACACACACTCCCAGTGCCCCCACCCTCTCACATTAGACACCAGTGCTGTGGTAGCCTTGGCTGATCAAATGAAGTGTGACACTGAGGAAAGGAGGTGGTTGCCATGGAAACGGTGTGCTCATGCAGCGCAGCATCTCTTATCCTGATCCAAGACTGGAGAGCTGGGCAGTTATAGGAACAGAGGCAGTGCTCATCCAGAACCCCAGCTTCCCTCACCCTGGTGTAGTACTTGAAAGACGGGCAAAGCTGGGAATTGCAAGGAGAGAGGCACTGCCCACCAACACACTGACTGGCACAAGGCCAGGATGGACAGAGAGAACTACAAGCCACGGGGGCGACAGATTGTTCAGGTCTAGAAAGGGCTGCTTGGACTCATCCTGAAGTACAGATGTCCTAGTGCAAACAGAAGGCTCCCGAACAAACGATTCTCTGGCACCTCACATCCACCCCTCCAAAGATCACTCCTCACCTTCTCCTGAACAGAGCTCCACTAAGAGGAACAGGGACTCCCATGTACATCCCAGGTGGCCCCTAGACCCCTGCACCTGACTCCTATCCTTCAGAATGAGGTGCTGACGTTTCTGGCCCTCTTGTATACGCCTGTGCACAGCTTCCTGGCTGCTGCCCTACTTTCCCTCATCCCACTCTACCTACAGCAGGCTCCCTGGAGGCACCTGTCAGTGGCGCTGGCAGACAGCGCTGACGCATGAGCTCCTGAAATTCATCTCCGCGTACCAGTCTGGTGGGTTTGTGCAGGGAGTGAGGGCTCACGCCAGAGTGGTGCATGGATATCATACAGGGATAGGCAGAGCAAGGCTACAGCGGAGGATTGGAAGGAGGAGCTGACCAGAAGGTACCGGTGGCTATGGACAGGCGGGGGTCAGGGAAGGAGGAAGGAAAGGAGCGTAGATGCTGGGAGCTTACACCAGAGAAAGGAGTAGATGTAGGGGGCCAACACCAGGGAGAGGTGGATGGTCTGGGTGGGCTTACACCAGGACAGTGAGGAGAGTTGGTTAGGGACTACATTAGTGGGCTGGCTGCTGAAGATGCAAGGCTGTGCTCAAACCAGGGAAAGTTGTGCTGGAGGGGTCTGACACCATGTAAAGGAATCGCAATACAAAGGGTTAAGGTGATGTCGGAGGAAGAAGAAACCACAAACACCAATGGTTTAGTATATCTTAATCGATGTTTATATTGCAAATTTAGAAAGAAGAATATATACAATGAAAAAACAATTGTGCGTAGTGTCCCCAGTGAAAACAGGAACCTAAAGTATTGGTGCCAAATTTGTGACAATTTCTGTACAAGGTTTCCAAAGTTTTTTCTGAAAGTCGACCATTAAATATATACAATATAAACAGCTGCTATATACAGTGATATGCGCTTAATAATGGTTCGCTTTTTCTTTGTGTCGACGACGTTTCGACCCTCTGTGCAGTATGGGGTCTCATCAGGACCTAAGAATCTAGGGACATCTGGTGAATTGACTACGTAGCCGCGTGAGAGGTGTGTGCCACGTGAGTGAGAGAAGAAAAAGGGAATACTCACAATGGGACCCCGCCGGGTACCCAAGTGTGAGTGGGGAGGGCTGCCAATCGATGTATAAAACACTGCAGAATTGCAGAAATTAGTTCACTACAGCTTGTATGGGCTGTCAATGCGTGTGGGAACTCTGAATAATGATGACGTGGCCTGAGGACTCCAGTGCTGTTACGGACAGAGGGAATCACGTTCACCAAAGGATGTCTGTAATCTAATTATATGAGTTGTTCTTTGGGAAAATATGGCCGCAGCCGTGCGTGATGCTCAGTGATTGTAGAGCGGATTCCGTAAGGTTAACAGAGTTACCCTCTGCGCGTGAAGGCAGCGCGAGTCTGCTTCGCGGTAATTTTACCACGAAGCGAAGCAGACTCACGCTGCCTTGCGGTCCGCGCGTTTCACCGTCACGCGCAGAGGGGAACTCTGTTAACCTTACGGAATCCGCTCTACAATCACCGAGCATCACGCACGGCTGCGGCCATATTGTCCCAAAGAACAACTCATATAATTAGATTACAGACATCCTTTGGTGAACGTGATTCCCTCTATCCGTCAACAGCACTGGAGTCCCTCCAGGCCCACGTACATCATTATTCAGAGTTCCCAACGACATTGACAGCCCATCCAAGCTGTAGTGAACTCAATTCTGCGGTGTTTTATACATCGATTGGCAGCCCTCCCCCACTCACACTTAGGTACCCGGCAGGGTCCCATTGTGAGTATTCCCTTTTTCTATTCTCACTCACATGTGGCACACACCTCTCGCGCGGCTGCGTAGTCAATTCACCAGATGTCCCTAGATTCTTAGGTCCTGGTGAGGACGACCCCCCCCCATACTGCACAGAGGGTCGAAACATCGACACAAAGAAAAAGCGAACCATTATTAAGCGCATATCACTGTATATAGCAGCTGTTTATATTGTATATATTTAATGGTCGACTTTAAGAAAAAACTTTGGAAACCTTGTACAGAAATGGTCACAAATTTGGCACCAATACTTTAGGTTCCTGTTTTCACTGGGGACACTACGCACAATTGTTTTTTCATTGTATATATTCTTCTTTCTAAATTTGCAATATAAACATCGATTAAGATATACTAAACCATTGGTGTTTGTGGTTTTTTCTTCCTCTGACATCCCCTTAACCCTTTGTATTGCGATTGCGCATCATAAATATTAAGATAGACAGTATCATTCCACAGGAACCACAGTTTTATGTTAACAATTTACTTACCCTGGTTCCTCAGTGAGTAGGGTCCCCTTGTTCTGTTTCTCGACCATGTAAAGGAAGGCAGGTGGAAGGGGCAGCTCTGACACCACATGAGGGCGCTGCTTTCCTACATCCTGTAAGAGGGCTAGGCGAGCAGCACAAAGCCAGGGGGTGCAGCAGCCTCTGCTCATGGGGAAGGGGCAGTGTGGCCTGACAGTCAAGATGACAGCATTGAAAAGCTGGATGGTGATCTGGGTATTGTGCCAACACCAGGTGAGGCAGGAAAGGGGCAGGCAGGTGTCTGAGAGCGGGGAAGGTGGAGTGAGTGCGTGTTGGAGGGCTAATATCAGGGGAGAGGCAAGAGGGTTGGATGACTGGTTGCTGGGAACCAGGAGAGTTGAAAGGATGGATCGGGGCAGAGAAAGGAGAGAACAGTGAAATGCAAGCAGAGAGGATGACAGGGAAACATGGGGGCAGCTGACAATACAGAGAGATGCAGCAAGACTGCTCCTAGGGATGGGTGTCCAGGCTGACCAGAAGGACATGCAGAGGAAGGACCTCACGCCCACCACCCCACCCTCTCAACACCAAGGAGTGAAGGGGAAATCACGCTATGAAGTGGCAGGTTATATGGACGGGGCAGCAAGTTGGGGCAAACTAACACCAGTTACATGCAGGGGAGTGCCCCACCACCAGGTAGGGAAAGAAATCTACAACCCCAAACACCTACGAGTGGAAGGGGCGTCGCACCAGAGTTAGGCCAGTTAGTGAAAGAGAGAAGGTAGCTACACTCACCTGTGCTGCCGGATCTGTTGTAAAGAAAACCTTTTTGCTGGGTCGTAGGTGAGCATCCCTGGAAATGGCAAAGAGGGTAAACGTCAGCGCACCAGAAGAATTTACAAGGGGGTGCAAGATGCAAGTCTGAACTGCTAGCACCGGTTATGTACATGTGTGAGGGTAGTTTCTCCTACTAGGTTATAATGCCATCTGTACTGTGTATTATTCACGAGGAAAGCTTACACAGCTACTGAAACTACTGTACATTGTGTGTGTGAGCAATGATTACACAGCTGCTGAAAGTACTGTACATTGTATGTGTGTGAGGGAAGCTTGCAAGTCTGCCTGTACTGTATATTAGTCATGGGAGAAGCTTGCCCAGCTGTTATTTGCCCCCCAACATTGTGTGTGGGAGGGATGCTTGCACAGCTGTTGCCTGTACTGTACAAAAGAAGGCCTACAATGCTGTCATCCGTACTGTAGATGATTCACGAGGGGAGCCTGCACATCTGCAGCCTGTACAGTACTGTGTATGTGTGTAAGGGAAGCTCTCACTGCTGCTGAAAGTACTGTACATTGTATGTGTGTGAGGGAAGCTTGCAAGTCTGCCTGTACTGTATATTATTCATGAGAGAAGCCTGACCA
This sequence comes from Calotriton arnoldi, assembly GCA_963921515.1. Taxonomy (NCBI): domain Eukaryota; kingdom Metazoa; phylum Chordata; class Amphibia; order Caudata; family Salamandridae; genus Calotriton; species Calotriton arnoldi. The sequence goes on along the minus strand of CAWUFW010000223.1, from coordinate 2,223,672 downwards.
GCTGTTTGTACTTAACGCACAAGTTACTAACTTGTGTAACGATATATCTGTAAGAGACAGTAGTTAGTGATAGATTCCTTACCTTAGAATATCCCCAGGCGTCAGGCTGGATCCGGAAAGTTTTTTGCGTAGCAGTACCTTTGCGCGTCGGTAGGCGGCGTCGTGCGGCTCCGCGTCCGTCGTCGGCGTCGTGATCGCCGGGATGACGTCGCGGGCAGTACTTAGGCGCCGCCCCTGCGCGCTGACGTCAGTTCTGTACACGACTTTCCGCGCCAGGAACGCAGAGCCATGCAAGAAGCTGACATAGGTGTCTGAAAAATACTAGGGCCCTGAAAGGGATGTCCTTAACCCTAGAAATCAGTTCGCAGAACGGGGAGGATGGGTGGGCGGTAGGGAATCTGTCACTAACTACTGTCTCTTACAGATATATCGTTACACAAGTTAGTAACTTGTGCATCTGAAAGAGACACGTTAGTGACAGATTCCTTACCTTAGAATAGATACCCCAGCAATACCAACCCCGGTGGTGGGTCTGCGAACAAAGATCAGACAAGGAAGTCCTGGAGGACAGAACGGCCAAAGAAGCCGTCCCTCCGGACCGGACTGTCAAGGCAGTAATGCTTTGTAAACGTGTGCAGCGAGGCCCACGTAGCTGCCTGACAGATAACCGGCAGCGGAACACCGCGGCCCAAGGCCGTGTAGCAGCCGTTGCCCTGGTGGAATGGGCACGCAGCCCAACAGGAGGCTCCTTCTTAGCCAAAGAATAGCAGGTCTTGATGCACAAGGTAACCCAGCGGGAGATGGTCCTCTTGTGCACCGCCCGACCTTTTTGGCGCCCACGTAGCCAACAAAGAGCTGGTCATCCACCCGGAAGTGTTTTGTGCGGTCAATATAGAAGGAGAGCGCACGTTTTGGGTCCAGACGGTGGAGCCTCTCTTCCTCTCTGGAAGGATGCGGAGGCGGAAAGAAGGTGGGCAAAGTGATGGTCTGCCCAATGTGGAAAGCAGTAACCACCTTTGGCAAGAAGGACGGACGCGTCCGAAGAACAACCTTGTCTGGATGAACAGACAGAAAGGGAGGTTTGCAAGATAGAGCCTGGAGCTCACTCACTCCGCCGAGCGGAGGTGATGGCCACCAGAAAGGCTGTCTTCAGAGTCAGAAGACGAAGAGGACAGTTATGTAGAGGCTCAAAGGGAGCGCACATTAAAAAGGTAAGAACCAAGTTCAAGTCCCACTGAGGCATTACAAACGGAACAGGAGGGAAGAGGGTGTGTAATGCCTTTTAAGAACCTGTTAACAACAGGGGACTTGAAAAGGGAGGGCTGATCAGGGAGCCTGAGGAAGGCCGAGAAAGCACAAAGATAACCCTTGATGGTACCCAGGGCAGAACCCTGTTGGGCCAGAGAGAGAAGGAACAGAAGGACCTCAGAAAGAGGGGCAGAAAGGGGATTCACAGCCTTTGCTGTGCACCATGCCACAAATTTGTTCCACCTGCAGGGGTATACCACCTTAGTGGAGGGACGCCTGGCTGCCAGAATCACATCACAAACTTCGGGAGGCAAGTCGAAAGGAATCAACTGCCGCCGCTCAATCTCCACGCAAGCAGGTGTAGACTGGACAGGTTCGGGTGGAGGACCGTCCCCTGCTGCTGCGACAGAAGATCCTCCCGAAGAGGCAGACGGATCGGGGGATCTACGCTCATATCGAGTAGCTCGGGATACCAAACTCTTCGAGCCCAGTCCGGAGCCACAAGAATGACTTGGGCCCGGTCGTGCCGAATCTTCTTCAACACTCTGGGTAGAAGTGGTATAGGCAGAAAGGCGTACAATAGACCGCAACTCCACTCGTGACGAAGCGTCGCCCGAGCGAGTGCCGCCTTGGAAATTCCAACGCGCAGAACTGATGACATTGCGCATTCTCTTCGGTGGCGAATAGATCTAACCAAGGCTCTCCCCACTGTAGAAAGAGTCCTTGCGCCACTTCCGAGTGAAGACGCCATTCGTGATCCATCATGCACCTGCGGCTGAGTTCGTCCGCCCTGGCGTTCAGGGAACCTGCCAGGTGTTGAACCATCAGGAACATGCCCTGATGTTCCAGCCATGTCCAGAGGCGCAGAGCCTCCTGACAAAGGGTCCACGACCCCACCCCGCCCTGTTTGTTGCAGTACCACATGGCGGTGGTGTTGTCTGTGAACACCTGCACTACCTTCCCTTTGACAGAGGGAAGGAATGCCTTGAGTGCAAGTCGGATCGCCCGGAGCTCCAGAAGGTTGATATGGAGCCGGGACTCTGCCGGAGACCAGAGGCCTCTGATCTCCGCCTCTCCCATGTGACCGCCCCATCCCAGAAGGGACGCGTCCGTCACAACTGTGTGCTCTGGCTGGGGAAGGGAGAGGGATCTGCCCATGACCCATTGCCGGTTCGAGAGCCACCACTGCAACTGTTTTGCAGTCCCCTCCGAGATCTGGACGTGATCGGACAGGTTGCCCTGGTGCTGCGCCCACTGGAACTTCAGGTCCCACTGCAGAGCCCGCATATGCCATCTGGCATGATTGACCAGCAGGATGCAGGAGGCCATGAGGCCCAGCAGCCTCAGGGTCATCCGTACCGAAACCCAGGATAAAGGCTGAAAGATCGGAATCATAGCCTGAATATCCCGGACTCGCCGTTCGGGAGGATAGGCCCGAAACTGCGTCGTGTCCAGAACTGCTCCGATGAAAAGGAGCTGTGGAGAAGGAATCAGATGAGACTTCGGAACATTGATGGAGAACCCCAGCGAGTGCAGGAGTTCGGCCGTAGTCTGGAGGTGGGAGACGACTGCCTGGGACGAGCCCGCCTTCAGCAGCCAGTCGTCGAGGTAGGGGAAGACTGAAACCCCTGCCCGGCGCAGATGAGCTGCGACCACCGCCAACACTTTCACGAACACCCGAGGGGCACTGGTAAGGCCAAAGGGGAGCACGGTGAACTGAAAATGCTCGGGCCGACCGTGAACCGAAGGGCAACGCCGGTGGGCCGGCAGGACGGGGATGTGGAAATATGCGTCCTGCAAGTCCAACGCTACCAACCAGTCTCCAGGGTCGAGGGCAGTCAAGACCTGAGCTAGGGTGAGCATCTTGAACTTCTCCTTCCGGAGGAAGCGATTGACGTTCCGGAGGTCCAAGATAGGACGCATGTCCTCCTTGTCCTTTTTGGGCACCAGGAAGTAGTGGGAGTAGCAACCACGCCCTACTTCTGGGGTCGGAACATGCTCGATGGCCCTCTTGGCCAAGAGGGCCGTGACTTCCTTCTGCAGAAGTACCAAGTGATCCCCTGACATGCGGTGGAATTGAGGTGGCATGGCTGGGGGGTGGACTCGAAGGGGAGGGAGTAGCCCCTTCGGACAATGTCCAAGACCCACCTGTCCGAGGTGATGGTACGCCAGTGGGGAAGGTGATGGCGGACCCTGCCCCCTACCGGCGTGCTGTGCACCTGAAAGGAGGGACTAGGAGGGTTTGGAGGCCGCGGACGGGTTGGAGGTGGTGGCCTGACCCGCACGCTGGTTGCCCGATCCGCCACGGCGGAATCCACGTCCTCGGCCACGCGAAGACGCCTGCTGCGCGGGCCGGTGGCTGGGCTGCTGACGTGAAGGGGCGCCCCTACCGTGGCCACGATAGGGGCGAAAAGCAGAAGTCAGCGGAGGGCGTGTAGCAGAAAGGCCCAGGGACTTTGCAGTAGCCCGTGAGTCCTTAAAGCGCTCCAACGCATGGTCTGCTTTGGACCCAAAAGACCGACTCCATCAAAGGGCATGTCCATGAGAGTATTCTGGACATCCCTTGAAAAACCAGTGGTTCTCAGCCAGGCGTGGCGTCGTAGCGCCACCGTCGTTGCAATAGACCTGCCCAGCGAGTCGGCGGTATCAAGGCCACATCTTATTGTGTATTTGGCCGCATCCCTTCCTTCCGCAATGGCGCAGGAAAGCAGTGTCTGGACCTCCTCAGAACACTGGGGCAAAACATTCGCCACCGAATCCCACAAGGAGTGGGTATATCGGCCCAAAAGGCAAGCGGTGTTGATGGACCGCAAGCCAGCACTGGAGGAAGAAAACCCTTCTTCCCAAATTGATCCAGGAGTTTGGATTCCCTATCCGGAGGGGCGGTAGGGAAGGCGTGTTTGGGAAGCGGAGGCTTGGACAACCAAGCTCTCAGGGGTGGGGTGGATAGAGAGAAACAGGGGGTCGCCCGGAGCTGGGCGATGGCGTCGGGACACGTTCCTATCCACAGGAGCCCCTGTGTTGGGCTTGGACCAGGCGCCCAAAAGAACGTCAGTGAGGGCGTCGTTAAACGGCAGCACAGTCTCCGTAGAGGAGGCTGCTGGCTGAAGCACCTCTGTCAAGAGATTAGTCTTGACCGTCACAGTAGGGAGTTGGAGATGTAAGGCTCCAGCCGCCCTACGCAACACCGTTGCAAAATTGGCTCCCTCCTCCGTAGCCACGGGAGGAGACAGCATGCCAGTGTCAGGGGAAGTATCTAGACCACTGGCATCCCCTAGACCCTCTGTCCAGTCCTCATCGTACTGACACTGTTGTGCCAGAGGGTCATCAGACCCCTCCCAGTCCTCCTGGTCCTCCTCAGGTTCAAAATAAGGGGGAGGAGGGACATTTGGGACCCAAGGTCTCATCGGCGCCGGAACCGGCGTCGAGCGACGTCGGTCCGGGTCCATGTCCGGAGCCGGAAGGAACTGGGGGACGACGCCGCCCGGAGCCCCAGGCGGCGTCGAGAACGGCACCGGAGACATCGGCGCCGGCGGAGGTGTCGTTAGGTCGACCGGCGTCGATGGGGGTTGTGGAGCCGGGATCGAGGCCGGAGCCGGGATCGAGGCTGGAGGCACGGGCGACGCCGGAGCCGTTGGCGACGCCGGAGCAACCCCATCAGGGCCCGAAGGCGCACCGGAGGGACCTTGAGGCCCGAAGAGGCGGGCCATGGCCGACAGGAATTCCTGCACTTGGGCCGGATCCGCCCCCGAACCCGGGAAGGACGGGTATTGCGGGGGCGACTCCACAGGCATGTCCGGGGCCGCGGGGACGGTGCCGGGAGGGGCCTCAGCCGAGTCGCGAGACCGGCGAGGCGAAGTCCTAGAGCGACGATGCTTTTTGGACTTTTTGTGTTTTGACTCTACCGGACGAAGAAGACTTCGATGCCGACGACCGGTGTGGACTCCGCGATCGACCCCTGGACCTCTCACGCGACCGGGGCTTCCGCGGAGCCGAATGCCGGGCCTCGAGGAGCTTTCGAGACCGCTCTCGCAAAGCTTTCGGGTTGAGGGCCCGGCAGTCGGAACAAGACTCCGTGTCGTGGCCTCGGCCGAGGCAGAAGAGACACTCCAAATGTGGGTCTGTGATGGACATCATCCGAGCACAGGCGCCGCAACGTTTAAACCCGGGCATCCCTACGACACCTCGAAGTCGATTGAAGAAAAACAGTGAAAAATTCACCAAAAAGTTTGGTCAAAAAATGACCAGGGCACTGCTCTTCCCGGATCTGCGCTTGCTGGAGCGGAAAAAGAAGAACTGACGTCAGCGCGCAGGGGCGGCGCCTAAGTACTGCCCGCGACGTCATCCCGGCGATCACGACGCCGACGACTGACGCGGAGCCGCACGACGCCGCCTACCGACGCGCAAGGGTACTGCTACGCAAAAAACTTTCCGGATCCAGCCTGACGCCTGGGGATATTCTAAGGTAAGGAATCTGTCACTAACGTGTCTCTTTCAGATATTGTGTGTGTGTGAGGGATGCTTGCACAGTTGTACTATACAAAAGAAAGCCTGCAATACTGTCATCCGTACTGCAGATTATTCATGAGGGGAGCCTGCACAGTACTGTGTATGTGTGTAAGAGAAGCTCTCACTGCTGCTGCACGTACTGTACATTGTATGTGTGTAAAGAAAACCTGCACTGATGTTGTCTGCACTGCATATTTTGTGTCTCCAATAGAAACTTGCACTGCAGCTCCCTAGGCTAAACATTCTGAATAAGGGAAGCTTGCGCGGTTGCCGTGTGAGTTGTACCTATTCTGTGAGTGAAAGAAGTTTGCACTGCAAGCTACTGTCTGTGTTGCACTATTATGTGAATAAAGGAAGCATGTCTTGCTGCCGTCTTTGCTGTGACGTCTGATCAGTGATGAAAGATTGCAATGCTACTGCCTCATGGCTCGGAGTTCTATGCACTTGGTGAAAAGAAGCAGATGGAGCTCAACGCAAAGGTAAACAGCTTGTCTGGGCGATTTATGCAATCACGTAAATATAACAGATGGCAAACCGACTGTGAGGCCCACCTAAGAGGGTAAAGAAGCAAGCACCCTGATATATCTATACTACATGCAGGACGAGGGAGGAAGCTATTGCAAGGTCTCCTGGGAGCTCCCAGGCAGGCCTACTTCCACTACTGGAAGTGAATGGGGTTCTGAGGCACCCACCTAGGTAGTAGTGTTCTAGGATTCCCAACTACAGCAGATCGAGCCTCGACAACCTACTCCTGTGAATCTGTTGGTGGCCTTTTCTTGTAACCATCTATGGTTAGCAGGCAGTATCCTGTGTGGGTTTTGTCATTTACTATGTGTCTTCTGGGATCACAACACATGTGCACTGGAAAACTAGGTTATTGCTAACAGGCACTAGACCGCTTGCTCTCTCTTCTTCGAGAGGAAACGCTTACTCCTGAGGTGAATTAAGATTGTGTAGGAGGGTGTCTCTGTATATACTATACCAAAGTAAGGTATAGTGTGCACGGAGTCCATGGAGTCCCCAGAGGTATAGCAGAGGCTAAATTAGATAATATTAACAGCCCTCTTTGAGGTAGTGTGGTCGAGCAGTTAGGCTTATCAGAGGGAGTGTTAAGCAATTATTGTATTCACTCAATCAAGACTGATGGCACACACTCAGACAGAATCCAGACCAATTAGGTAAGTATAAAAAAGGTATACTTATGTTTTATTTCTAGAACCAAGCAAGACTTGGCACAAGTAGGTAAAATATACTTTCAAATGCAAGGCTGTACACAGAAATGCAATTTTAGATGAAACTGGTACTGTTACAGGTTTGTGTTTGCTTTTAAAACAGTTCAGAATACTTTGAAATTGCTTTGCATTACTTTCGTGTTACATCGACTATTCGGTGTGATATGCCTAGATATCACACCGTGGATCCTACAATACAAAGGTAAGTAAGGCAATTTACTTTTCAAAGCACAGTTACTTTAGTTCCATACAAAAAGCAGGTCAACACTTGGAACATTTCAGAGGAAAAACAACAACATGGGTTCCTATGGGGAAAAATAATGATACCGGTTTGCAGGTAAGTAAACGACTTATAATGCTGGGGTTAGAACCACGGTTCAAGGAAGCACTCTAGTTGCAGCACTAGGGCGGCCGGGTGCAGAATGCAGGGCCCCTATGTTAGTAAATGGGGCTAGGGGGGCCTTCAGTCAGGGGCTGCTCAAGAGCAGCCCACTGGGTTATGGGAAGCAAGGCTCCTGGGGTTAAGATCAGCAATGCAGGGGCCAACAATCAGCACAGGAGCTGCACCACCAGCGCCACAGAGACGACCCGATGCAGGGTGCCAAGGAGACGTAAGGAGCCACGGTGTTTCCAATAGAAATCTAATTTGGAAGAAATGCTACAGGCTCGGGAAAGGAGGTTTCCTGAGGGCGACCACCGGCGAGAGAGTTAAGTTGGACTGTTGAGGGATGCCTGGACACCGTTGGATGGGCCCCAAAAAGCTGGGGGAGTCAGGTGCAGGGGTGTCTTTGGGCATCAGGTTTTGTTACCAGCTTTGGTCGCAGTCAGGGGGACCCCTCAGGTTGAGGCTGCAGGCGTCGGGTAGAAGATAGAGGTAGGTCGGGGATCACCGGATCCCAGGTCAGAATCGCTGGGGAGACCTCTTTGTGGTGTTGGGCCACTAACTCAGCCCGCGGGTGTTTGGTGGAGAGTGGTGCAGGACCACAGAGTCGGCTGGATCTGGGGTCTGTGTTGGAGTCTTGGGTTGAGTCTTTTTTGTTGAAGGCAGGGCAGGTCCTTCGGGTTCTGGATGGCTGCTGGACACACAGGGGTTTTGCTGGTTGCAGGTCGAAGTTGGGACAGGCCAGAAGGGCTGGGGTCAAAGCAGTTGGTGTCCCCTTCTTCCTCTTTCAGGCTCTTCGGTCCTTCTTTCTTCTTCTCGAATCTGAGAAGGCAAGGTTCAGGGTCGTCCCTAAATACTTAATTTAGGGGTGTGCAGGCCGGGACCAATAGGTCCCTTCCTTGGGGTGAATACACCCCCTATTTTGCCACCCTCCAGTAGGAGGGTGGCATGGGCCTCTCAGATTGGCTGGGTCCCCTCATCTTTAAGATGGAGGGGACTGAGATGTGGGCTTCATCTCGCCTCCCCCACCTGAGGGTTGGGGTTGGCAAGGGGGGGGGCACACCTTCCTTCCCAACTAGGTTTTTCCGCTAATTCTCCAGCCCAAAGTGGGAGTCAGAACGGGTGGGAGCTGGGGTCAGCAAAAGCCAGGGTCAGCTAACAAAGGCGACAGGCCTTCGAAGCTTCCCCTTAGTGGACCAAGCCCTTCCTGGGAGAGGAGGCATAACACCTCTGCCCAGGATGGGCTTTGTTTCTGGACCCAGAGAGTGGAGGCCCTCTACCCAGGAGTCCAGAAACCTGTCTGGTGGTGGCAAATGGCTGGTAGCCATTCAGGCACCACACCAGGGATGGTCGTTTTTCAGGGGGGCATCTCTAAGATGCCCTCGGAGTACATGGTATAATAAATCCCACACTGGCATCAGTGTGGGTTTAATGTGCCGAGATGTTTGCTACCAAACTACCCAGGTTTCAGTAAAGCCATCATGGAGCTGTGGAGTTCGTAATGACCAACTCACGGACCATATACTTTTTATGGTTTTACTGCAATTACAATGTCTAAGAATGGACTTAGACACTGTAGGGGTACAGTGCTCATGCAACTGTGCCCTCACCTGGGGACTAGTGCACCCTGCTAGAGGGGTGACTTACCTAGGCCACAGGCAGTGGGTTGCAGGCATGGCACACAGGGATGTGTGCCATGTCGACTCTTCACTTTTCTCTGCACTAAAACATGCAGCCTGCAATGGCAGTGTGTGGGTGTTAAGGTGCAGGGCCTCGAAGTGTGGCACAATAGGTGCTGCAGCCATTAGAGGCCTTCCCTGGTCACAGTGCCCTTGGTACCCATGGTACCTTTTACGCAGGGGCTTACCTGTTGCCAGGGATGTGCCAATTGTGGGTACAAAGGTACAGTTTTGGGAAAGGAACACAGGTGCTGGGGTCTGGTTAGCAGGATCCCAGCACACACAGTCAAGTTGGCATCCGGTATCTGGCAAAAAGTTAGGATGTAACCATGCAAAAGGGGCACTTTCCTACAGATAGGAAGATACAGCATGGGAAGAAACACACTTACATTCAATGCCCAGTCACTGCTGCATTGTCTAAGAAAATGACTTACTTACAGGTAGGTCGACAGAGCAGTTCAGAGTATGTCACCATCTGCGACAGCGATAAGACAGTGAACCAAAACCAAGCCCTTTGTATCATTTACACATTAGGCATTTTATCTCATTGTCCCTACAAACAATATTTCCCAATCAGCCCACACTCAGATAGACCCCCAAGCTCTGCAATTCCAGGAGACATTTGCAAAAGTGTTTAGAAATAATCATGGGTGAGCCAGTCTATGGAAAGAGGTGTGAGGCTAAAAACAGAGCGATGAAGTAACCTCGCTATAATATTTTTCAATCCCTCCTGGCTCTGGGGACCACTGAACAACCAGTGGTTTAAAATCAGTTGTAAATTGACAAAAATCCGATATTTCCCTAAACCCAAAAACCCATCAGCAAACATCAAGGGGACCACCCAGAGCCTAGGACATAATGGTTGTGGGGTGACCAAAGAGTCGGTGGCCTGGTCTGGTGGCTGTCAGGTATCTTGTAATTGGCATCCAGTTAAAAACAGTGCCGTTCAAAAACAGTCCGGGCCACAAGTGGTTTTAAAGTTTTCTAAGCGGAAGAAATATAGCTGTGGATCAGCAAGAACTCTGGTGACCCCCCCCCCAACCCCTGCTCAAGGACCTCTTGCTTTGGTGGTGGTCTGTGTGTAAAACTGTCAGGGGCACCAACAGGACAGGTGACACCCACTGGACCCCTAGGGCCAGTTCTCACTGGAAACTGGATTTTAGCCTTAGGAACTGACAGCTACTTAACATGAGATGGTTCAGACTGTTCTGGAATTAAGAGACAGCCACTAACAAGGAACCAAGCTTTAGAGGACTGGCCCTCAGTGGTGGCAGGGACATTCACAAGACTGGGGACCACTGGTCGCTGAGGACTACACCACTTCAAGCTAGAAACTGTACTTTAGGATATCGACCAACCAGGAATTAAAACTATGGCAAGAGGAGCAGGCTGGACACTGCAGAGGAAGAGCAGGCTCCCTGGTCAGTGCATGAGAAGGGCAGAGGCGTGGTGGGTGCGAGACATGCATGTGCACCACTGATAAGAAAGGGCTGCTGCAGCCAAGCTCTGGAAGAGTCATTCTGATGTTGGGACAGATGAGCTACAGGACTCTCATCAGAGGGATCCACGACATCTGCTGGAAACAGTCGGGCCAGGAGCCATTCTTCTAGCAGTCTAGGCAGCTTCTCCCTTTTCGAGACACTTTACCTTCTAGTGGCCACATCACAAGGGTCTTCAGGAATGAACCAAGGCGTATCCTAGGCAGCAATCAGCAGACATTGTGTCTGACCAGAAGTCTGTACTAGGCTGATGAGGTTTCCTTGGTCCTGGCATATTTACCGCTGGCATTTGCACAAAGGTATATATCTAAATTGTGTGGCTAGTTTAGGATGCCAGAGCCAACCAGAACACCAATTCTTTCAAAACATTCTTTTCTCATTCAGAGAGAAGAGCATCCCTCTTCTTTCAGTCTGGTTTTCAAGGTCTTCTAGAGCAGAGGTCAAGTCAGACGAGTCGGATTGGTCAGGATGTGGATAAGCCGGAGAGTCAACTCTCCCATGGTGCTTCTGCAGAACTGGACTTCACTAATGCAGGGTAAATCTCGACTAAACAAACGACGATTAAAAATGTCCAATCACCCCTGCCTCTCCACCAAAAACTCAAAAGGCAAGAATGGTGTCAGGCGGAATCTTCAGCACAGGGAGATGCAGGAGGTCACGTCCACCAAGGACACATGCAGCTCGCAGGAGAACCACCATCTGCACAACCATGTAAGCGGTGTCCAAACATACACCAGCATTCGCTCCACAAAAGGCGGCGCAGCATTCGCTCCACAAAAGGCGGCGCAGCATTCGCTCCACAAAAGGCGGCGCAGCATTCGCTCCACAAAAGGCGGCGCAGCATTCACTCCACAAAAGGCGGCGCAGCATTCACTCCACAAAAGGCGGCGCAGCATTCACTCCACAAAAGGCGGCGCAGCATTCACTCCACAAGGTGCAGTATTCACTCCACAAGGTGCAACACTCACAGAAAAATCATGCAACCCACGCAAAGATAGGCAAATTGGTCCAAATGACAAAGCAACCTTGCCGAACTCGAGATGGATGCAAAGGTAACTTAGTAGTAGGGACAGAGGCACCGAGATAAGCTCCCAGCAGAGAGAATCTCACTACAGAGACCAGTCCAGAATCTCTTGCAGGGAATTGCCTGGGACGATGGAATACACCAGGACAGGGGACAGAAAACCGGGATCTGGAGGTGCCCACTTCATGTGCCACCTTGGAAGACAAATGCCTGGTAGAGCCAGTCCTCAGGAGATCACTATAGTGATGCACGGAAATAGCCGAATCACTAAGAACCAAAGGTCATGTCTAAGTAACACTCCATTCCATTGTGGTTAGCTGGTCTATGCAACCAGAGAGGATGACTAATCAAATGTAAATTAGTATTGGTGATACCCAGGGAGAACTGCTCAGGTGAAAATCCTCTGCCCAGTCCCATCTGAAAAGAAAAAAGCAGGCCCCAGTGGGCCTCGTCTGTGATGGATGCCACTCAACCTAGAGTTCTTGTTCTCCCTTCCTCAAATGAATGCCTAAGCAGAGCTAGCACTCGGTGAGGTCAGGGCAGCAAGTGGCTAGAGAACCTAGGAAGACCTAGGGCCCTGTCAGTTCAAGCATGAAAGTGTCCAAATAGGCTGCACCTGCCTCACGGCTAGGTGGCGCTAGTTCAGTGGCAGACACATGGAACACAGAAATAAGCAGTAAGCAGGGCCAGCAGTGGAAGCCTCAAATAAAAGTGCAGTAGCAAATTCAAAACTACAATCTCAGGACGGTGAAGGGAAGAATGCCTAGCTGGTGTTAATGGGGAAGTGGGCGTTAATGATGAGAAGAGGGTGGCAAGGAAGAGAGCTGGTGGGTGTTAATGGTTCCTGAAAGTATGAGCGGCAATTAGGAGAAGTGACAGATCTTGTTTTTAAGAGTAAGCTTGTGAAGTTGGGGCCACGGCTCTGGTTTAACTCCGTGAGGCAAGGAGTAGAATATGCAGTCCAAAAGCGTCTCTCAACTCGAATCTACACGAGCAGCATGAAGTGCACTGGGAATGTGCAGTTCCCCATCAATGGGACAGGACGAGCAGAATGTGGACCACATTGTGGAGTGCAATCTCTAGATGGAAGGAGTGTTCAATGACTGTCTGCGATCACTACAGTCGACGCGGAGAGGCTGGCGAGCAGGCACTGTGTTTTTAGACCTGTGAACCTTAATAGTAAAGAGCGTACAGGGTGAACGCAAGTCTGTGACAGCCAACTTTTCCATCAGTCACGATGTACACAGGACGTTCTGCAGTTTGTGACTGCCTCGAAAGGAGAGAGAAGAGTTTGACTATTTGCATTGAAATTTTATAATCATCCCAAAAAAGTTTTAAAAAATGAGTCACTGCTGTTGGTGCGCTAGCCAAAACGTGCTGCTGTGAGCTAAAAACAGACTTCTCTGTGGTGCCTCTCGAGCATCAATATGAAGTGCAGTTGATGAATGCATTGGGACTCAATCCTGTCAGACAAGAAGGAATATTTCTGGCACTGATGAACAGGGGTTATTCTTGCCAGCGTTGGCCCAATGGGATGTGACTGCGGACTCCTTCTACGCAATGAACCAATGTCCCAGCACAGTCTTCATTTGGGTGATCGTGTTCCTCCACTCTTTGGACACTACTCGCTGGAACAAGCCACCGTTTCACCCAAAGATGTTCTGCAGATGGCTGTACATCCAACTCTTCAGCTCGGTCTACGAATATTAACTAAGGTTAAGGTTAGTCATATATAGCATGCAGGTCCAAAAAGCCTAACTGGGTTATTCTGAACACAAATACAAAGGCAGATTGATTCTTATCTTAATAGTGTTTATTATTTCTTGAGGTCTTGGTAATCTTCAAACATCATTGACTTGATATGGGAATTTGTGAACTGTGACCAGCTGACACGTGTTTCGCCCATTGCGGCGTGCAGGTCTGGGGCCTTTCTAAGGAGAGAACAGACGGTCTTGGTAAAATAAGCGACCACAGTGGCTTTTTACCCAACGTACCCTGGATGAACGAAGACTGCTATTGTCTACAACCTTCTCGTTTTGGACAGACTGGGATATTCTTTTGCAGTAAGAGGGACCTTGACATACAATTTATTTCACTAAGACAGACTATTCTGGTCTTAAAAAAATCCCAGGCCTGCGCGCCGCAATGTGCAAAACACATGACCGCTTGTCACAGTTCACAAATTCCTGTATCGAGTCAATGATGTTTGAAGATCACCAAGAGCTTAAGAAATAATAAATACCATAATATAAGAATCAATCTTCCTTTGTATTTATGTATTCAGAATAACCCTGTTAGGGTTTTTGGATTTACAAACTACATAGAACTAACCTTGGTTACTGTGTGTTGTGGGTTCTCAGGGGTGTAACCCACCTATAGGTTAGTCTTTTGAGATACAACAATCACCCTGTCTAGGTGACCCAGACCCTCTAGATCACTACCCCTTCGTCCAACAGAAACCCGGTCTATGAATATGAAAGTATGAAAGCCCTCCTTCTGCCAAAAAGCTCTACCAGGCAATCTTGGCAGATGCCTGCGGGAGGACAGTCGATTGTGATGCACAACTACATTCACACCTCTAACCGAGGTTTTTCCACCTTATCCATGGCAATCGGTGACAACAAAGAGAAAAGCCAATCACCACTTCTTATCAGGATCCACCAGCTATAGCGGTTACATCTAGAGTGATTTGACTCAGTGGCCAGTTGTGTAACGTGCTTCACAACTTAAAGTAAGCAAATACATGTTGGACTGAGAGTGTTCTGGCTAGACGGGTCTCCACTTCCTCCTTTGATGCTTCTTGGATAAGAATCATCTACATGAAACTGAGTAATCACCATTTTCTGAAACGAATCGTTAACTCATTCACAGTTGGTGGATGAACTCCAAGGGAGGCATGTTTGTTGAAAAGTGATTAGCACAGTCGGGTAGAAAAAAGTCTGGCAGGAATACAATTTCTAGCATTTGGGATTAGATATTTGGGCCAAAGAGCAGTCACAGGAGGGTGAAATATATATTCTTAGGCCATTATCAGAACTTATATCAAGCTGGCTCAGACACCTCTGGTTCTTCAAGTAAAGATTTTTCAGAACAGGATTAAAGTATTTGTAGATCTCACAAATAGACTTTAGTGATCACCTATCGACTGAAGGAAAGATGCCAGCTTCTTTCCATTCTGGGAATCTGGTAAAATTTTTAAAACTAGGAAGACTGGTCATGGATCCAGTAACTCCATCAAATTCAGGCTAACATCTTCGCCATGGCGCTAGCTAATAAGACAAATTTTGTGGAACTATCAAGGCCTGAATAAGTTTATTCCCAGGGGCTGTTAGCAAGTCCTAGCTGGGGATGGAAGGGGTGTTTCCAGTGACAGGAAGAGTGAATCATGCTTGGAGAGCCAAGTACTAGTTCAAGGACTTAAAGCAAGCTTAGACAAAAGCTTCCTTTAAATCTCCCAATCCAGCACCATCTCTTGAGCCCACTGTGGGCTGAGGGAGCAGTTTTAACTACCAACAATCCACTGACACGCTCATTCTCAGCCAGGGGTGTAGATCCGTCAGACAGTCCTTCAGTCATGAAACAGCTATGGCCATAACAGAGAGAGCACGTGGTTGGGTGCAGGCCCTCATGGTCCCCGGGTGGTGGTGAATTTGTGGGTGTGATCAGTAAGTTGGGATCAGTAGGGGAAGGAGGTGGAAGGTAAGGTGGAGAAGGGTTAGTACCCACACTTTTCCTTTTGAGAGGAATGTGGTAATCCTCTAGCTGATCTATTTTCCGTTTTTTTGGAAGGGTGGCATGGATATGTCCTTTTTCTGCTTCGGATCCGACGGTGGGGCATCAGGCCGAGGCTCTTTAGACGGCGTGTCTTTGTCCTAACTCGCCGGTTTTGGCGTCGAAGGTTTCGGTTCCGAAGCTTTCGGTGCCGAAGCTTTCGGTGCTTTCGGTCTTGATGGGTTTGGCACCGAGAGATGTTTCGGTTTGGCTTTCGGTGCCGATGGTGTTGGTTGGGCACCGATATGGGGCCGACTCGAGCCCGAGCCGGAAGGCTTTTCTTTTTGTTTCGGTGCCAGGCCCGGGGCGGGGCGTCCGAAACTTTGTCGGTGCCGACCTTGGCCCGAAGGCAGAGGAGGGACCGCAGCCTTTTTCTTTGTCTGTTGAGGGGCAAAGGGGGTATCTTTACTCACGGTACGTTGCGCCGGAGTAACCTGCTCCTCTTCTTCCATGTCGGAGTCGGCTTCGGACACGGAGATATGTTGTTCTTCCTCGGCTCTTTGAGCGTGATGTTCTGTGTCGGAATCTTCACCGAGGATGTCCGGTGCGGAGCCGCTTTGATGTTGCATCTCGTGTCGTCGAGCCCGACGGTCACGAAACGTCTTCTTCGATCGAAACGATCGGCACGCGTCGCAGTCTATCTCGTCGTGTTCTGCAGACAGGCAGAGGTTGCACACTTCGTGCAAATCGGTGCATGGAAATTTAGCACAACACCCGGGGCAGAGTTTGAAAGGAGTCTGTTCCATCGACTGCTAGCGCTATCGGCGCGGGTAGGCCCGACGGCCCGCCACGAGTTTTCCGATCGAAGTTGTCTTGAGTCGAGACGATACGCGAAGAATGGGAAACCGCGATCGCTAACAATACCGTCGAGAGTAGTGGATTGCGCGTCGAAGGGGTCCGAGAAACATTGCCGAACCGGAGCGCAGCAATACACATCCGAACCCAATGGCGGAAAAAAACAATGTAAGGATGGAGTCGATGCCCATGCACACTATCACCGAAAGGAGGAGTCACCTACCTCGTGACTGGAAAGACTTCTTCGTAGAAAAACGAAGTGCAAACATCCGGTCCCAACACCAGATGGCGAGCTATGCACAGCATGTGATCTACAGCTCAAATGCCTCGAACATAGTGTTATCGGTTCAGAGGTAAGTACTATGTTGTGGGAGTTGGTATTCTGGGGTTAGACTCGGGGGTCCACCAGGGTCAAGAATGCACTCTTGTTACACCCTCAGCGGCACTAGGGCGGCCGGGTGCAGAGTGCTGAGGCCCAATGGGGATAGGGGGCTTCCGGTTGGTGGCTGCTCACGAGCAGGCCACAAGGTTGTGGGAGCAAAGCTCCTGGACTTAAGCTTAAGGCAAATGGCGGTTTCAAGATAGCACCAAAGGTACACCCTCAGCGGCACTAGGGTGGCCGGGTGCAGGGTGCTGATTTGCCGTCGGGTGCCCTGTTACTTTCAATGTGGAGTCTCCGGTTTGCAAACACTGCAGGCTCAGGGACGAAGGTCTTCTGGGTGCGACCACCACTTGGAGAGGTAAGTTGGGATGCTGGGGGTTGGTTAGACACCGTCAGTTGGGCCACCCAAGGCCGTGGGGCGTCGGGTGCAGGGGTGTCTTTTAGGGTCAGATCTCACCACCTCCTGGTCGCGGTTGGGGGACCTTCTGGATTGGGGCTGCAGGCGTCGGCTTGAGGCAGGTCAGGGATCACTGGATCTCGGGTCAGGATCGCCAGGGAGACCTCTTCATGGTGTTGGGCCACTCAAACTCGGGCCGTGGGTGTCAGGTGCAGAGTGGTGCAGACTCGCTGATTTCGACGGAGCTGGAGTCTGTTGGTGAACAAATCCGGTGTTCATGGGAGACAAAGTCTTTTCTTTGGAAGGCAGGGCAGGTCCTCGGGGTTCTTGAGGTTGCTGGCTGCAGGACACAGGAGTTTCACTTCTGCAGGTTCAAGGTGGGGACAGGCCAGTAGGGTTGGGCGAAGTCAGTGGGCGGCGTCCTCTTCTTAGATTCGGCATGGCTGTTCGGTTCTTCTTGTGGTTTCTTGTCTGAGGAGGCAAGGTTCAGGGGTGCCCCTAAATACTAGATTTAGGAGCGTTACAGGTAAGCAAAAGGTTGGGACCAATGGGTCCCTTCCTTGGGGTGGGTACACCCTCCATTAGGCCACCCTCCAGTGGGAGGGGGGCATATGACTCATTCTGGTTGGCTGGGTCCAGATGGCAGGGACTGAGAGTTGTGCTTCACCTCGCCTCCCCCACCTGAGGGGTGGGGTTGGCAAAGGTGGGGTTGGCAAAGGTGGGCACACCTCTCTTCCTCACTTGTTTTTCCTGCCGATTCACCCACCCAAAGTGGGGGTCAGAACCGGTGGGGGCCAGTTTGTGAAAGCAGCAACAGACCTGGGGAAGCTCACAAAGGCAGCAAACCTTTGAAGCTTCCCCTTCGTGGACCCTGCCCATCCTGGGGGAGGAGGATTGGCACCTCGTCCCAGGATGTGCATTGTTTCAGACCCCAGAGACCAGCAGGCTCTCGACCCAGGGGTCCAGAAGCATGTCTGGTGGTGGCAGCTGGCGAGCAGTCACTCAGCCTGGACACTAGTGGTAGGTCGGTTTTCAGGGGGCATCTCCAAGATGCCCTCTGTGTGCATTTTTCATTAAATCCCACACTGGCATCAGTGTGTGTTTAATGTGCTGAGAAGTTTGATACCAAACTTCTCAGTTTTCAGTAAAGCCGTTATGGAGCTGTGGAGTTCGTAATGACAAACTCCCAGCACCATATACTCTTAA
Source organism: Calotriton arnoldi (assembly GCA_963921515.1). Classification (NCBI taxonomy): domain Eukaryota; kingdom Metazoa; phylum Chordata; class Amphibia; order Caudata; family Salamandridae; genus Calotriton; species Calotriton arnoldi. The sequence continues at coordinate 2,205,548 of CAWUFW010000223.1, read as the reverse complement.
TGGCAGCACTGCACTTACAATGTCTCGCTCATTCTGGCAGGAGAACTCGCAATTTGAGATTTGCTACTTAGGCCAACTGAGGCCTTGCGATATCCTGAGTGTTTCCAGATTATTTACCTGGAACACCGACTTGGTTAAGGGATCGCGTATTCGAATCCTACACGAAAGGTCACGTTGGAACCAGGCCAAACTTACCTAGTATACATCAAAGGAATGATATTCGCCTACTGAGCCCTGACGAAGTTCTCGTCATGAGAACGAAACGCGTTGGCTGACCATAAAATCTTCAATCCTGTGAGAACTAATTAAGTGAAAATAAAGACTCATTTGAAAAACTAAACATTGACTTCTTGGACTTCATTGCCTGCGCACGCCCAACCCCTCAATTGCTTAGGATCTGACGTACAGAGGCATCACCCGACGGCTGGTGCAAGGGCTAGTTGCACAAGGAACCTGATTTAACTGAAACTAGTGTGAGGTGCAGAAACAGCAGTCCGCCGTCAAAGTATCGTTGTTAATGTCTAAGAATTGGTTTAGACACTGTAGGGGTACAAGGCTCATGCACCTGTACCCTCACCACTGGTATAGTGCACCCAGCTAGAGGGGTGGCTGATATATGCCAGGGCAGTGGGTTGTCGAGATGTGTGCCATGTCGACTCTTCACTTTATTCTGCACCAAAACACGCAGCCTGCAAAGGCAGTGTGTGAGTGTGAAGGTACAGGGCCTCTAAGGGTGGCACAATAAGTGCTGCAGCCCTTAGGGGCCTTCTCTGGTCACAGTGCCCTGGGTACCTATGGTACCTTTTACAAGGGACTGACCTGTGGCCAGAGAGGCCAATTGGGTTTGGTCTTCAATGCAGTTTTAGGGAAAGAACATAGGCCCTGGGTACCCGATTGGCAGGAGCCCAGGGCACACTCAAAGTACATCAGCTGTTCAGCAAAAAGTGGGGGCAACCATGCAGAAAGAGGGCACTTTCTCACATGGCTTGCCAGACTTCGGACCCTCACCAGCATCAGCAGTAGACCCTGTTGCAGTGGATCACGGACATTCATTTCCGGGTGTGATGGTAAACACTTTGACCAGTACAACCTGCTTGGTGTATCTGACGCACAAGTTACTACTTGTGTAACAATATATCTGTAAGAGACATTAGTTAGTGATAAATTCCTTACCTTAGAATATCCCCAGGCGTCAGACTGGATCCGGAAAGTTTTGTGTCAGCAGTACCCCTGCGAGTCGGTAGGTGGCGTCGTGCGGCTCCGTGTTCGTCGCTGGCGTCGTAAGCGCCGAGATGACGTCGTGGAGACTACTTGGGCGCCACCCATGCGCGCTGACGTCAGTTCTGTTCACGACTTTCCGCGCCAGGAACGCAGAGCCATGCAAGAAACTGACCACTGGTGCCATGAAACTAGGGCCCTGAAAGGGATGACCTTAACCCTAGAATCAGTTCGCAGAACGGGGAGGATGGGTGGGGCGGTAAGAAATCTATCACTAACTAATGTCTCTTACAGATATATCGTTACACAAGTAGTAACTTGTGCATCTGAAAGAGACACGTTAGTGATCGATTCCTTACCTTAGAATAGATACCCCAGCAATACCAACCTCGGTGGTGGGTCTGCGAATAGATTACACCAGAAAGTCACGGAGAACAGAACGGCCAAAGAAGCAGTCTCTCCGGACTTGACTGTCAAGGCAGTAATGCTTGGTAAATGTGTGCAGCGAGGCCCACGTAGCTGCCTGACAAATATCCTGCAAGGGAACGCCGCGTCCCAAGGCAGTAGTGGCTGCTGTGGCCCTGGTAGAATGGGCACGCAGCCCCACAGGAGGCTCCTTCTTAGCCAACGAGTAACACGCTTTGATGCACAAAATGACCCACCGAGAGATGGTACGTTTGTGCACGGCTCGACCTTTTTTGGCGCCCACGTAGCCAACAAAGAGCTGGTCATCCACCCGGAACTGTTGTGTGCGCTTCAGATAGAACGAGAGCGCACGTTTTGGGTCCAGACGGTGGAGCCTCTCTTCCTCTTTTGAAGGATGCAGAGGCGGAAAGAAGGTGGGCAAAGTGATGGTCTGCCCGATGTGGAAGGGCGTGACAACCTTTGGCAAGAACGAAGGACGGGTCCTTAAAACCACCTTGTCCGGATGAACAGAAAGGAAAGGAGGTTTAGAAGAAAGAGCCTGGAGCTCACTCACTCTTCTGGCAGAGGTGATAGCTACCAGGAAAGCCGTCTTGAGAGTAAGACGACGTAAAGGACAGTTGTGAAGGGGCTCAAAAGGAGCGCACATCAGATAGGTCAAGACAAGATTTAAGTCCCATTGAGGCATTATGAAAGGCACATGAGGAAACGTGTGTGTAATGCCTTTGAGGAAACGGTTAACAATCGGGGACTTAAAGAGAGAAGGCTGATCTGGAAGCCGGAGAAAAGCGGAGATGGACGAAAGATAACCTTTGACAGTGCCCAGAGCCGAGTCCTGCTGGGCCAAGGATAGTAGGAACAGAAGGACCTCAGAAAGAGGGGCAGAAAGGGGATCCACAGACTTAGCTGTGCACCATGCCACAAATTTGTTCCACCTGCAGGCGTATACCGATTTAGTGGAGGGACGCATGGCTGCCAGAATGACATCACAGACTTCAGGAGGCAAGTCAAATGGAATCAGCTGTCGCCGCTCAATCTCCACGCATGGAGGTGGAGGCTGGACAGGTTCGGGTGGAGGACCGTCCCCTGTTGCTGCGACAGAAGATCCTTCCGAAGAGGCAGTCGGATCGGGGGATCGATCGCCATGTTGAGTAGCTCGGGATACCAGTATCTTCGTGCCCAATCCGGAGCCACAAGGATGACTTGGGCCCGGTCGCGCCGAATCTTCTTCAGCACTCTGGGCAGAAGTGGTATAGGCGGAAAGGCGTACAACAGACCGCAGCTCCATTCGCGACGAAAAGCGTCGCCGAGCGATTGCCGCCTTGGAAATTCCAACACGCAGAACTGATGACATTGCGCGTTCTCTTCAGTGGCGAATAGATCTAACCAAGGCTCTCCCCACTGCAGAAAGAGACCGTGCGCCACGTCCAAGTTCAGACGCCATTCGTGATCCATCAAGCACCGGCTGCTGAGTTAGTCTGCCCTGGCGTTCAGAGAACCTGCCAGGTGTTGAACCACCAAGATAATACCTTGAGGTTCCAGCCATGTCCAGAGGCGCAGAGCCTCCTGACATAGGGTCCACGACCCCATCCCGCCCTGTTTGTTGCAATACCACATGGCGGTGGTGTTGTCCGTGAACACCTGCACTACACTTCCCCGGACAGAGGGAAGGAATGCCTTCAGTGCAAGTCGGATCGCCCGCAGCTCCAAAAGATTGATATGGAGCCGGGACTCCGCCGGAGACCAGAGGCCTCTGATCTCCGCCTCTCCCAGGTGGCCGCCCCATCCCAGGAGGGACGCATCCGTCACCACTGTGTGCTCCGGTTGGGGAAGGGAGAGGGATCTGCCATTGACCCAATCGCGATTCGTGAGCCACCACTGCAATTGTCGTGCAGTGCCCTCCGAGATCTGGACAAGATCGGACAGGTTGCCCTGATGCTGCGCCCACTGGAACTTCAGGTCCCACTGCAGAGCCCGCATATGCCACCTGGCATGTTGCACTAGCAGAATGCAGGAGGCCATGAGGCCCAGGAGCCGGAGGGTCATCCTGACTGAAACCCGGGATAGAGGCTGAAAGATGGGAATCATAGCCTGAATATCCCGGGCTCGCCGCTCGGGAGGATAAAGCCGAAACTGCGTCGAATCCAGAACCGCTACGATGAAGGGGAGCTTCTTAGAAGGACTCAGGTACGACTTTGGCACGTTGATGGAGAACCCCAGCAACTGCAGGAGGTCGGCCGTAGTCTGAAGGTGGGTGACGACTGCCTGGGGCGAGCCCGCCTTCAACAACCAGTCGTCGAGGTAGGGGAAGACTGACACCCCTGACCTGCGCAGATGAGCTGCGACCACCGCCATCACTTTCGTGAACACCCGAGGGGCGCTGGTAAGGCCGAAGGGGAGTACGGTAAACTGAAAATGCTCCTGGCCTACCGTGAACCGCAGGTAACGTCGGTGGGCCGGCAGGACGGGAATGTGAAACTATGCGTCCAGCAAGTCCAACGCTACCATCCAGTCTCCAGGGTCGAGGGCAGCCAAGACCTGAGCCAGAGTCAACATCTTGAACTTCTCCTTCCGGAGGAAGCGATGGACGTTCCGGAGGACCAAGATGGGGTGCCAGTCCCCCTTGTCCTTTTTGGGGACCAGAAAGTAGTGGGAATAACATCCATGTCCCACTTCTGGCCCAGGAACGCGCTCGATGGCCCCCTTGGCCAAGAGGGCCGTGACTTCCTGTTGGAGAAGCGCTAAGTGATCCCCCGACATGCGGTGGAACTGAGGTGGCATGGATGGGGGGGCAGACTCAAAGGGGAGGGAATAGCCCCTTCGGATGATTTGTAGCACCCAGCTGTCCTTAGTGACAGAGCGCCAGTGGGGGAGGTGATGTTGAATCCTGCCGCCCACCGGCGTGGGGTGCACCCCAAAGCGCGGACTAGGAAGGCTTTGAGGCGGATGCTGCGGGAGCGGAGGTGGGCTGACCCGCACGCTGGCCCCATGTGCCGCCACGGCGGCCACCACGCCCGCGGCCACGCTGAGGCTGGTTCTGCGCAGGCCTTTGGAACGGACGTGTAGAGGCGCCCCTGCCGCGGCCACGAAAGGACCGAAAAGTAGACGTGGCTGGGCGGGAGGTGGAGAGACCCAAGGACTTGGCTGTAGCCCGAGAGTCCTTAAAACGCTCCAGCGCACTGTCTGCCTTATCGCCAAAAAGGCGAGTACCATCAAAAGGCATGTCCATGAGGGAACTCTGGACATACCCCGAAAACCCCGTGGACCGCAGCCAGGCATGTCGCCGCAAGGCCACTGTGGTGGAGATGGCTCTCCCTAAGAGTCCGCGGTGTCCAACCCACACCGAATGGCGAACTTCGCGGCATCCTTCCCCTCTGCAACAGCTTGGGAAAGCACAGCCCGAACCTCTTCGGGGCACTGGGGCAGAGTTTGCGCCACTGTGTCCAACACAGCGTGAGAATAGCGGCCCAAGAGGCATGTGGTGTTGACCGACCGCAGCCCCAGGCTGGCAGAGGAAAACAATTTTGCCAAGCTGCTCCAGCTTTTTGGATTCCTTATTCGGCGGAGCGGTAGGGAATGCTGTTTGGGAAGTGGAAGCCTGAATGACCAGGCTCTCCGGTGTCGGATGAGTTGTCAGAAAGGCAGGGTCGCCCGGTGCCGGACGGTGACGTCTGGCCACATTTTTATCCACAGGGACCCCTGTGGCTGGCCTAGACCAGGTACCCATCAAAACATCCGTCAAGGCCTCGTTGAACGGAAGCAGAGGTTCCACAGAACCTGCTGTAGGCTGAAGCGCCTCAGTAAGGAGGTTAGTTTGGAGGGCAACAGTAGGCAATTCAAGGCCAAGAGTCTCAGCTGCTCTACGGAGCACCACAGTGTAGGTGGCGCCTTCCTCCATGAGAGTGGGAGGAGACACAAACCCAGGCTCAGAGGAGAGGTCAAGGCCACTGGCATCCTCGGAGTCTTCTGCCCACTCCTGCTCGGACTCACACTGCCGTGCAAGAGGGTCCTCCTCTTCCCCAACAGCCAGAGGCACAGGCTGCAACGGCGAGGGAGGCACAGGGGAAAAGAAATGCTCCACCGGCACCGGGAACGGCGCCGATCGGCGCCGCTCCGGCTCCAAGGGCCAATCCGGGTTCCAAGCTGGAAACGTGGGCAAGGGCGGAGGTGGGCCGAACGGCACCCAGGGCGGCGCCTGGAAGGGAGCGGCAGGGGGCGCCGGAGCTGCCGGCGGAGGACCCTGCGGCGCCGGGGTCGGAGCCACCAGCGGAGGACCTTGGGGCACCGGGGCCAGAGCCGCCGGCGGCACAGACGGCGGCAACCAGGGGCCCCCAATTGGGACCGCGGGGCCCGAAGGCGCACCGGCGGGAGCCCTAGGCCCGAAAAGGTGGTCCATGGCAGCAAGAAACTCTTGCACCTGGGCCGGAGTCTCCGACGGACCCGGGTATGGCGGGTAGGCCGCGGGACTGACAGGCTCCAACGGAGCCGCGGGGGAAAGACCCCGGGTCGCCACGTCCGCGTCAGAAGACCGACGAGGGGAGATCGGAGAGCATACGCGCTTCTGCGACTTCTTTTTATGACGTTGCTTACCGGAATCCGAGGGCGACGACTTGGACCCAGAGGAGCGATGATGGCGACTCCGCGGTCAGCTCCTCGACCGACCCCTGGAACGGCGCGGAGACAACTGTCGGGCCTCCAGCAGCTTTCAGGACCGCTCCCGCAAAGCCTTCGGAGCCATGGCCAGACAGTCGGAACATGACCGGGAGTCATGGTCGTGCTCTAGACAGTAGAGACAGACGCCTTGGGGGTCGGCCACCGACATCGTACGGCGGCAGGCTCCGCAGGTTTTAAAACCAGGCATCCCTACGTGGCACCAGGAGTCAAATATAGAAATTAGAGACAAAAGTCCCAAAAAACAACTAGTCAAAAAGTGACTAAGGTACGTGCTCTAACCGGATCTGCGCTTGCTGGCGCGGAAAAAGAAAGAACTGACGTCAGCGCGCATGGGTGGCGCCTAAGTAGTCTCCGTGACGTCATCTCAGCGCTTACGACGCCAGCGACGAACGCGGAGCCGCACGATGCCACCTACCGACGCGCATGGGTACTGCTCACAAAAAACTTTCCGGATCCAGTCTGACGCCTGGGGATATTCTAAGGTAAGGAATCTATCACTAACGTGTCTCTTTCAGATCTCTGCTCCATCGAGGTGGGCCTGAAATCGCGTTTAGGTTCCAGTCAAGAGCAAAGCGTTTTTAAATGGTGATTTACTTTTCAAGACTCGTTTTCAATTAAAACTTAAAACGCTTACCTTCGGTTCCCCTTATCCTCTTAATACTTTTAGTGTTGTTCTGCTCTTTACATTGGTCTACTTTAGTTTGGGAACGTTCTTTGCTTTGGAATTGTTGGTACTGCTTGAACTGGACACACTTCTCGCCTGCTGCTTGTGCCAGAGCCGACACGGCTGCAGCAGAGATTCTTTCAGAACCGAGTTGTTACCAAACTAGACTGGGTTTACTGGGTTGGTAATGGTCAACCTTCCAAATTAATAACCAAATTTCTGAGAGCAGGGCAGAGCGACGCAATCATACTGTGATGGAAACACTATACTCAAAATTGTGAAGTAAACAATGTTGGAGACAGGTGGGAGAATGTCATCAGCAGAAGTGTCCCAGAAGTCTCTATGAATTACTCCTCATTACCGACTGGCTTTGTGGGCTGCAAGGACCATTCATTGCTGCTAAATACAAGTCATATTAGAATCAGTGAGACACAAAACTACCCTGCTAAACTCCAGATAAAGAAGCGCATCTCTTCCCCGTGCTGTTCAAAACCAGGAAAGTTAATTAACAGCGAACAGAACAGCATGGCCGACCAAAGCAACACTGCCACCTTGTGTCAGGGACTGGAAACAGTTTATAAAGCTTTTACACTAAAGTGTACGTGTAGTAAACTGGGTTTCTGTAGCAGTAGAGTGTCCCCCCCCCACCACACACATGTTTTGCCTGGTATTTGATGCAACTTTGACTGGAGTGCCCTGGGTTCCTGTTAACCAGGTCCCCAGTGCCAGTATTCTTTCCCCAAAACAAGGTAACTGGTCAATTTATCGCCAATTATCCAGGCCTTTACCACCTCTGTAAGTCCCTAGTACGTGATACCCCTGGTACCTAGGGCATAGGTACTAAAAAGGGCCCTTAAGAGCTGCAGCATATCTTGTGCCACTCTAAGGGACCCAGCACCAAACTCATGCAGACTGCAGGCTACGTGACAAGGTGCTATAAAAAGTGAAAACATGACATGGCACACCCCCTGTGTGCCATGTCCCCTAACAGTGCATGTAATATTTGTAGGTCATCCCTACAGCAGGCCTTACAGCCCTAAGGCAGGGTGCATTATATTACATATGAGGACATATCTGCATAAGCAGATATGCCCCTGAGCTGGCCAGTTACTGACAGTACAAATGAACAGGGAAGCCAGCTTAAGGTATGTACTGGTCAAAACGAGTTTCTCAGCTACATAAGGGCTTCACTGAAACCTATGGTGTTTGGCATCAAACAGCTCGAATTAATAAACCCACACTGATTCCAGTGATGGATTTGTTAATACATGCACCCAGAGTGCACCATAGAGGTACCCCCTGACCCCTAATAGCCCTCTGATGTGCTGGCTGACTAGTCCAGTCTAGCCTGTCACCACAGACGAGTTTGATGGCCTAGAAGGTGAGAGTCCCGCTTTCAGATGTCAGAAACAATGCCTGCTCTGGCTGGAGGCGTTTACACCTTCTCCAGGAAGGCTAGTATATCAGCATATCAGGGCAGGAGGCTTCAGAGGCCTCTGCTGCCTTTGATATGCGACCCAAGGCATCTCCAGACAGGGAAAATGCCACCACCTGCCCTGGGCCCATCTGGCACCAGGACAGGCAAGAAAATTACAAAGTCTGGAGGTGTGTTCGCCCCCAGTCTAGTACCACCCCTAAGGAGGGCTACCTAAAGTGCACACAACTAAGAAAATTCCACCATCTTGCTTTTTGGTGAAATTAGGTCCTCTGGGTCAGGGTTATGCCCGCTTCCCACAGGAAGTGGTCATATAGAAGGTGTAGTCACCCTAAATTTTGGAAGCCCATTGGCTACTAGCTAACACTTCCTGTATGTAATGCCCCTAAATACAGTTCCCGAAGCCAGGGCCTGAGATTCAACGGACAAATAGAAGAAGTGGACAAAAAGATTGTTGACCCAAACAGAGGATCAACGACTGACTTGGCGCCAATCCTGCCGGCCTGACTGCTTCACCCGACCCTCGTGAAGAAATCAACTTGTCCTGCTGCTGTGCCGACTCCAAGAAACTCAGAGGGCTGCTAGTGCTTAGCAAATAAAGCTAGTGCTTAGCAAATAGTCAGAGAACTCCCTTAGAGTATAAGAGCTACTCCCCTGAAGCCGCAGGCAGGAAAGAAGCAAGGGCCAGTTCACCGTCCGGCCACTTACCAGGACTACCAGTGCTGCAGCCACCCAGGAAGAGGTCACCGTGCTCCCACAGGTCAGATCCATCCTCCCTCCAAGTGTGGGGACACCAGGACCGACCGGAGATGCACAGCACCAATACCTGGGGTACCGGACCCCTTGCAGCAACCAATGCTTGTTGTGTCCAGACTGCCCACCAACACCAGACAGGACGACCTGTGCGTCGAGGGACAGCGTCACAGCGGTCCGGTTTGCCCCTTTTCTGCAGAACCAAGACAAAGAGGGAGCCTCGACCGCTACCACCTGACACCTCAAAGTGCCTCTGCACCCGCACCCCACAGCCAAAGTCTGAGGGAGGTAATGGTGCCAACAGGGTCCCGGGACCCTCAAAGGCTGAGCCCAAACTTGGGTTTGCCTATACTTGACTCCCAGTCGCCACCTGCAGCCTCTTTGTTCAGGCCCCCCAAAGCGCAAGTGTTTCCTGCAGCACGGACATGACACCTAAAGACATCACTGCACCTGAGCCCTACAGCCCGAGGAGAAGTGGACCAACGGTGTCCCCATGTGCCCGAAAATCTCAAGGACTGAGAACCCCTGGTGGGTTCCCACGATTTGTGCCACTGTAAACCAACTGGGGCTTGCCTGGACTCTTTACACAGTGTACCTCTTTTTGGGCCACTAAAGAGCGAGCTTTCTACAGTTGGGTTCATAGGGAAGGAAAGAACCAGCAGTCAGATTGCGGATTACAAAACTGCCCATAAAAACCAGGTACAGCTTTTGAATGGGCATTGGTAATAATCAGTACTCTTATGCCCAGCTTTCTTCTGATGCAAGTGCATTGGAATCAAAAAATATGTTGAGAACCCCTGGGAGGAGAGGAACACTTGGGCAAATCCAACAGAACACCTCTATCTAACAGAAGAAGATTAACGCTCACTGCAGGGATGAGCAGAAGACCTCTATCCAACAGAAGAAGATTAACGCTCACTGCAGGGATGAGCAGAAGACCTTTAACAGAAGAAGATTAACGCTCACTGCAGGGATGAGCAGAAGACCTATCTAACAGAAGAAGATGAACGCTCACTGCAGGGATGAGCAGAAGACCTCTATCTAACAGAAGAAGATGAACGCTCACTGCAGGGATGAGCAGAAGACATTTATCCAACAGAAGATTAACGCTCACTGCAGGGATGAGGAGAACACCCATCTAACAGAAGAAAATGAACGCTCACTGCAGGGATGAGCAGAACACCTTTATCTAACAGAAGAAGATTAACCCTCACTGCAGGGATGAGCAGAAGACCCGATGGCCGAGGTGCAGATCTCTAGCAGCCTCCTGATATAGGTGCGATGCGGTTGTTAGATTGTGGGAGAAGTAGGACTTCGATCACTTGGCAACAGCAAATACATCAATCTATTCTCTTACGTTTCTATGGTATCAAAAGAGAATAAGCCTAAAATCTCTAGTATTATCATGCAGCCAACGTTTGGTATCCCAAAACAAAGCAATAATAAGAAAACAGAGAGGTGGCCCTCCATACATTCAACAGGACACCCACTTGTGACACCCAGATTCCTGCCTGTGCAGGAAGCTCACATCTGGCACTTGGAGTGGTGTCTGATGACAGAGTGCCCTTTAGTACTGGGAGGTACTACGAGTTACCACTAGTGAGTTATCACTAGTGAAAAACATAGAATATGCATCAGTTGATTTCACATATTTCACCTGAAGGTAGGGTGTCCCCTTTCTTTAATGCTCTCCTGACTCCTTCACTGATACGAGTGGCCAGCCAATCAATTTTGATTGGTCAACAACATCTGTCTGCACACACACACTTTCTTGCCACATTTTCATGTACATCTCGTCTTCTTTCTCTCGAATATATTTGGGATCACAACACATTTTATTGATGTTCTCCGTGACTTGTGGTGTGGGCAGTATTTGAACCATGGCAAATTCACAACCTGTAAGAGGTATCCTTTTTGCTTCTCCATCTACAAATGCATTTCCACACGAGACAATCTTTGGAGGATGTTTGTACTGCACACTTGATAATGGCTACTCTAGCTGGCAATAGGAGGGCCAGCATAAAGTGGCCTATTAGCTGTGCGTGCTGAATCTGGTGCTCTTCCCATCAGCATTCAAAATAAAATAGGAGGCTGTTGAAGGAAAAAGAGGAGACTGGTTGGGGGCAGGGTTGTGCCATCAAATCTAGGGTGTCACTGGGATCAAAACTTGGGCAGCGTAATTTCACTACCCCATCATTTCGATGAATTCACATCCAGGGGTCCTCTTATGGAAAACATGGTGAAAGCCTTTGCAGTGATTGCCCAGTTTGGCCTGGGGTTTCCTGATCCACACTGGAACAGAGTCCAATCTCTTGATGGAGGATCTGTGGCCGAACGTCTCAGTCCACAGGCGATCTCATTTATTTGCTTTCCCACAGAGGCTGCCCCATTATGCCACAAATGCTGTCATCGGAGTCTGTTTAGTCTCGCACCACAAACCGATGCTATCTGCCCACTGTCAACAAGAGTTGCAAACCGGCCCATCTTGTCAAACCAACTTGCAGAACCTGCCCTTTGAAAGTGACTCCTCACCGCCAGCTAAAGGCCAACTCTCCCAGCACCTCTACAAAGTCCCTCCTTCCCCTCAGTCCCAACCACTTATCCCCTTCCAGACATTTGCAGTATTAGTCACATGTAGGAAAAAAGGAAAACAGCAGAGCTGCTGGGCGACTCCATGGCAGCCCCTCCTCGTTCACAAATCGTACGCGACTGCTGCGCATGCAGAGCCTGTAATGAGGCTAAAAGTCCAGCAACACAACCCGAAAGACACATTTGTCAAAACTGGTTAATGGATTGGCCTAGCACTCGTAACCGAGCAAGAAGCCCAGATAGAAAATCAAGCTAGCTACCCATGGCCTCATTTAAAAGAAGAACCCACCTCAGCCCAACGGCTACTAGTGCGTGTGAATATCATACACTGGCAGGGACATGCCTCAGACATCTGCAAATCAGTAGGAACCTAGTCCTGCACCAGGCATGCAATCTGGAGTCTTAATTAAACAGGCACTCACCTCTTAACAGGTCAGACAACAAGGGGCCACAGTCCTCTGGAACGCTGTAGTCTCCCTTCCCAATGTTCTCAAATAATTTATAGATGTTATCGCCCTCAAATGGGTACAAGCCAGTAGTGATGTTATACCTTCAAAGGAAGAGAAATGAAACAAGTGGTTTGCTAAGAGACAACAGCAGGTCTTCACTTCTAAGCCCAAAGAGGGTCACCCAAGCCCAGCAAAGAGTCAGGGTGAGTGCACCACAAGACTGAACCATTCCTTTTAACCGAGCCTGCAGGCTGAGCGAAGACCTCTCCTGCCCAGCAGTGAAACCAGGAGAGCAGAGACATCAAGACAATCTCAGCCCAGGTTAGTCTGAGGATGTAGACCTCTTCAGCTCAGTAAAGGACCAAGACACACATTTAACCTTACAGTACAAGCAAATGCAATAAAGACTGATGATTGTGCAGCGATTGACATTGAAGAAAGACTGATTGTGCAGTGGTTCAAATGCAACTCTGCTTTATGCTCTGGGAATAGGAATAAAAACCTACTTATTTGGAACCAGAGTCACCATGAGTTTTTCTTATTATAGAATAATCGCTGGGTGGAGTGTGATCCCAGGAAGGATTCTGCATGCAGGCTATTATAACAGAAACATTTCAAAAGACCCTATGATGGAGAACATGGTGACAAGAGGTCATGGGCTACAGCGAGAGGGAGCAGCACAGAGGTCAAGGCGCATGAATGTGGTGACTTACAGGGTGACTCCTGCTGACCAAATGTCCACTTTGAAGCCTGAGAAGGTATCGAGGCCGTTGGCAATTTCCGGGGGCTGAAATGCTGGCGAGCCTTGACTTGTCCTACACGTGTCGTCCTCTGCGAACGGATGCAGCGCCTGTAAAAAGAGGGAAAGAGGATTTCTCGTGGTCAGCGGCTCCAACATACAGAACCATGTACAGAAGAGTTTGTGAGGCCATCCCCAGACTACTCAAAGCAATGCCCACCAATGGGCGATTCTGTGCTCCATGAATTCCAAATCCCAATAACAATATTTAGAATCTCCGATGGAACGCTTCGAAAAATTGCAGAACACATTAAAAGATTTGTTTCATTCCCAACCCATTTTTATTAAGAAAAAAAACGTCTTGAAAGAGTGAAAAGGACACGGTGCCTCTAAGAAGAGTTTACATCAATCAAGGGTATCCAACAGGGATGACTTCAGTTCATTTTTGTTAGCAAAAGCGATTCAACCCCTCCTTCCCCCCCCCTTTTAGAAAATCTCGGTGAAGGCTAAGATAAGCAGCCATGAATCAGAGTCATATCTACTCTTCGAAGACTAACATTACAGGTCAGTAACTTCCCACTCCTCACTATGGAATCTTCTTAGACTTCATAAACAGTAATAAGTAAACAGACTGCTGACAGAAGCCATTCAGATCAGTCACCCGAGCACAACCTTGCACTCCTGCCTCTTATAGAACAAGCCTGAAGATCGGCTGGTGCAAGGGAGTGGCTGTCTTCTGAAAGTGCTTTATAAAAGACACGGTGAAGACTGATAGGCAGTTATGAATCGGCGGTTTTTATAGCCTACTGAAGATTAATGTTACAGTTCAGTAACTTTTCAAACCTCTAGGTCGGAACATTTCTAGTCTACATAAACAAACATACAAGCAGAACACATCTGCCTGCAATATCCTCTTTTAAGGAAGAAGCAGTCAGATTACTGAGAAAAGCCAGTTGGTTAGTACAAGCAAACAGACCCCTGCGGTTGGGCAGTACCCTTGCATTCATACCCCTCTTAGAACAAACCCAAGACACAATAATGCAACAGGACGGTTGCTTCTGCAAGCGCTCGATGATGCAATAACAGACTGTAGCATTGGAGCAAGTAAGAAGAGACGTTAATATGGCTGCCACCATCAGCACTACTATTCCATTTGTGAAGGTCCCCAGAGTGACTTTCAGGGAAACAGATAGCAGCTATTACTCAAAGTGCTGCTTGAACTAGCAACAGGAATTCCCCCTTATCAGCTTATGAAGGTAACTGGGCACCCCGACGGTGAAAAATTCACCAGGAAGACGAGCAGACATAATCTGTAGGGAAATTATTTTTACCCTTCTCCAGTTATGAGGTAGTTGAAAGTTCCCAAAAGGATAAACATATTGGTGCCCAACTCTTTAATCTTTATAAGATCTTTACACATCAGCAACAGAGCTTCCAGGAAATGTTAATAGCATCAGTTTCCAGAGAGCAGCTGCAAAGGGTACCTCGACGGACTGTCCCAGTGGAAGAATATCCAGGGGTATTCTGATGAGCCGTAAGCATGAACCACAAGTAGCAGTCACCAGCACCCATCTATCCTTGGCGACCCTCCAGTGCGGGAGCAATCTTTGCCATCTATTGGTGCAATGATCTTGCTAATCGGCCTGAAAGGTGCTACCCGAAGTGCTTTTCTAGAGCCTGTTGAAACAAGCTTGACACTGCAACCACTGGTTGGCAGGATCCCACTGGAAGAATGGTGCTGATTCAAGAGCTCCTATGCGAAGGACGCAGACAGTCCACTTTGCACCAGACCCATATTGCATTAGTAAGCAAAACATGGCCGGACATCAGCTTGGAGAATTTGATGGATTTCGCATACACCTCACGTTAACCTACTACCACGGAACAGTTTCTGTGCTGCACTACCGTTCTTCTAGCCTCTTCGACTTTCAAGTAGCAAGAAGAGGCAGGACTGAATGCTTTCAGAGGTATAGAGCGAGACTGGGATACTACTGGAATATCCCTCAGGGTTAACCAAGTATTGTATTGTTAAAATGAGAACTTCATTTGCATTTTTAAATATCTTCTCTGTGGTGAAACACTTATCCAAGAAGGATATATAGAGTAATGCTATAAACGGTCTGTACACTCCATGCACTCAGTCATCCTGGATTTTCCCAATAGGCACGAGAACTGAACAAAGATTTCACCTAATATCCAAGTGAGACATAAAATATTTTTTTCTGAATGACATTCCACACCCGGACACCCCATGGGACATGCTCCTGGCCTGGCAATTTTGCAAACTCAAGAGGGGCCTGTCCAGGTTTACCAATATAGTATTCATTTAGTGAGAAATGTGATGCTTGATTCCAAAGCAAGCAACGACCTGTAACTAAAGAGCTCAACAGTCAGGGGACCCCAACAACCAGGTGCAGGAGACATTTATCTTCCTCCCTTACTGAACCACAATCTATCGCTCTGCTGGGAATGGTCAATAAAGGCAAATTCAAAACAACACTGTCTTGGTCAGGAATGAATTAAACCACTGTAGCTGCATCAAAAGGGAGAGGGGTGGTGGGGGGGGGAGAGAGAAAGATAAAGAGTGTCAGAGAGAGTCTCAGAGAGAAACAGCGACACAGAGTCGAACAGACCACAATAGCTTCCTCAAGATTGGCTCCAGAGAGCTAGAGACAGGAGCCTCAAGGATGAGTCTAGCTAATGGAACAAAATCTGTTCTGCAGAAAGTGTCCAGAGGTATTTAAAAAAGAGGACATTATACTCTTCTGTGCAGTCAGAGGAGGAACATTCAGCTCTGAACTGCACTATGGATGAAGTTGAGGGGAAAAAAAGGGGGATAAAACAATCAGTGACAGAAGCGGGCTAAACATCCCACCACATGTGGTGACCGGTCATGGTCCTGGAAAACTCTCCAACCCTCACCCCGCATGACCCATGAGACTGTCCGGCAAACAGAAATGCACATATGTTTTCAAAGTTTCCTTTCAACAAAAGGAATGAGAGAGCAGAATTTGACCCTCTGATTCAACAAGCAGGGCTAAAAAAAAAAGTCTTTGTGGTTCAGGAGATGATACCATCTCCCTCAAACTTTCTAGGCTCTCCTGATATCCATGTACATACCAGTTACCTCCTCCTGATATGTGCTTTTGATACCTCCTACTTCTGACAAGTCTTCCTGACACAGCCATGTGTACCCTTCAGTATACTTGCCAATCTCAGCTACATTTTCCTGATGCTCACATACCCGCCACCTCCTCCCACCTTGTGCCCCAGTGATCTGCTCCTGAAACGCATACTACAGGCATGCCTGTAGCTGTTACCTCCTGTTGACAAAATTTCTTCGACATGTACAAATGCTACCCGTGCTCAACTGTGCACATCTCTGCAGCACATAATAACACAACATACCTCTGCCACCCCCAGGTCAGAAATTTTCAACGTCCCATCAGTTGTGAGCAGCAAATTCCCTGGTTTAATGTCCTTGTGCACAATACCCTGACAGTGCAAATACTCCAACCCATCGACGAGCTGACAGAAATACCTGCAAGAAAAGAAGGATAGTCAGTGTAGGAAAGCAGCCCTTTTTGACATGGTCACCCCCACTTTTTGCTTGGTAACTGATGTGATTTCGACTGGAAGTGTACTGGGTTCCTGCTAACCGGGTCCCCAGTGCCAGATCTCTTTCCCAAAACTGTACAATTGTTTCCCCCAATTGGCAAAACCTTTAGCCCCTTCTTTAAGTCCCTAGTAAATGGCACCCCTGGTACCTAGGGCCTGAGGTACTAAAGGGGGCCTCCAAGGGCAGCAGCACAGATTGTGCCACCCTAAGGAACCCCCCAGCAAGCTCAAGCAGACTGCTATTGCAGGATGCATGCCTTGGTGCAGACAAGAGTGAAACAAGCATTGGCATAGCCAATAGGTCTCACTTTTGGGACATTATAAGTGTTTAGCCATGCAACAGTTGATGTTGCACCAAGGATAGTGCTGCAGAATTAAATACTTATAAGGTCCCAAAGGCGAGACCTATTGGCTATGCCAATGCTTGTTTTATATGCTGGTGAAACCTTATTGCGCACTGGGGTGAAGCTGCATTAATTGGTATACATTGGAAATAGTGTGAGACCACTCAAACAATACATCCAGTAACATCACAGAGTGATTAAAAATGGTAACTTCGAGCTATCTGCTGGCAACACATTTTCAAGAAGTACATCCAAAAGGATGCACATTTTGGTTTCATGTAGTTGAACATATTCACATTCACAGCAGAATGTTGTTCACCGTTTGTAAACCATTTGTAATGAGTCAGACTGGGTTTCGCCAGATGATAGTACGGAAAGAAGGGGAGAGGAAAGAAGGGGAGAGGAAGGGAGGAGAGGGAAAGATGAAGAGAAGAGGGAGGGCGGGGCAGAGAGACGTACTGAAAAGCAGGAGATGGGGTGAGGAAAGAGGTGGATTGAGGGAAGGACAGACAGAAAGAACTTGATTTTATATAGTGTCTCGGACTATACTGCAGTTGTTTCTAAGCGCTGTAAATAATGGGTGTTACAATTATACAACTAATAGTACTCAAAACAGAGCTTCAGGAGCAGAATGCAGTGGAAGGGATAGGGCACGAGTAATGTGAGGTAGCGGAAGGGGCTGGGGAGAGGGAGGAAAGAGGAGAAAATGGACAAGAGCAAAACCAGAGGGGAGAGTGACGGGGCTGAGCATGCCAGCAAATGGAGACTGTAGAGTAAAACGATGCGCTATGAAAAGGGAGCGTGGAGAAGACGAGACAGGTGAGAGGACAAGAGCTAATGGGGGCGCGTAGATTAGAGGAGTTGGAAATTATGGGCGCCAACGACCTGGAGAAGCAGGTGCAACTAAGAAAGGAGGACGCGCGGTAAGGTGAAAGGTCAAGACAGAAGGGAAGATCAGAAGGAGAAGGTGTAAGACAGAAAGAGAGTCCGAAAAGACGTAACAAAGAATATAGAGAGAGAAGTTAAACGGGGAAGAAGAAAGTAGGCGAGAAAGGGGGAGGGGACAGTCACGGCGGAAAGAATACAGAAGCCACAGCACAGGGGAGGGGAGAGAAAAGGGAGAGAAGAGAAAAGAGGAGAAAAGGCATGGGGTGGTATGAAAGAGAAAAAAAATGCGTGACATAGAACGATGACACGAGAAGGAACAGCAGAGAAAAAAGCTGGATGATATAAATAAGAGACGCTTTGGGGTCTGAGGAGTGCAGAGGACAGCACACAGACGACACGCAGGTATGTACAGCGGGGACGAGAAACAGACGCGCAATACATATTCAGCGCAACGGGAGGGGGGGCGAACGTACAGGCACTCTGGGCGGCGGGAGCAGAAGGTGCCGGCTATTGTACAGTCAGACATCTGTTGACATCCAGGCGGAGAGTCGAAGGTAAGGAGTAAAAGATGAGGGTGGATGAAAAGGAGAAAGGGCAGATAGGAGGGTGAAAAGGATTTTAGGCAAAAGAGAGAAAGAAAAAATAAAACGCATAGACAGCGGTAGATCGGGAAATGAAGGGAAGCAAAATGAAAGGTGAATGTGGAAGTCATTAGAAAAAGTAGAGAACGATAAAGGAAAATTAATGAAAATGTTTTGGGAGAGAAAAGGCGACGAAGAGACAAAGGTGAAAGCAAGAGTCTAGAAGAAACGAGGAACTGGAGAACCAAATAAAGTAAAATGCAAAGATAACTGAAAAGAGGGAGTTGGGGGTAGAATATAAGAAGTAGTAAGCGTAGAAGGGGTATGAAGGACCAGGTGGAAAGAAAGGAAACAACCCTCCAAGAAAGCAAGATAAGAAAGAGTAAGGAACACGGAAATGGGAGAACGAGGAAAGAAAATCCGAAGATAAATAAGGATGGAAGAATAAGAAAGAAACAAGAAGAAAAGTGCTGCCGCCATTGTTGCCGATTAGGAGCGGTGTTGAAGATGTGGAAACAGAGTTGGGCAAGCTGCGCGACGTGATGTGTGGGCAAGGAAAGAGGCGTCTGCGCGTGCTTGGGAGAGCAGTCTGCTCTTTTTCAAAGCACATACTCGTGCTTGTGGCGCGCCGCTGCGCACTCCCGCAAGGCGTATGCCGCCACAAGCATTTGCTTTGAAAAAGAGCTGCACGACGGCTAAAGGTCTCCTATGCAGCGCATGCGTGCTGCGTAGGCGAGATCTAAAAACGACATGTCACACATCCCCGTGTGCCATGTCCCTTACACTGCATATAATATTTTTAAGTTACCCCTACAGCAGGTCTTACAGCCCTAAGGCAGGGTGCTGAATATTACATGTGGGGGCATACCTGCATGAGCAGATATGCCCCTGTGCTGGTCGGCCCCATCACTGCCAGTACAAATGAACAGGGAAGCCATTTTAAAACACGTGCTGGACACTGGTGAAAACGAGTTCCCAGCTACATGATGGCTTCACTGAAGATAGGGATGTTTGGTATCAAATATCTCGATTTGATCAACGCACACTGATGCCAGTGTTGGATTTACCAATACATGCCCACAGAGTGCACCTTAGAGGTGCCCCCTGAAAACCTACCAGCTCTGGTGCGCTCCCCAACTGGTTTCTGCCAGCCTACCACCGAGACACTTGTCGGACCTCCTGGGGTAGAGCCTTTGGCTCTTAGGAGGCCCAGAACAAAAGCCTGTCCGGGAGAAGGGTGTCACAGCTCCTCCCACAGGATGACCTGCTGATTAGCCTTTCTAGGCCAGCAAACTTCTAAGAGCGACTGTAGGAAGCTGGCTCTGTATATACTATACCAAAGTGAGGCATAGTGTGTATAGAGTCCAGGTGACCCCAGAGGTAGGCAGAGGTTAAAGTTAGATAGAACCTTACTCTCTATTTGTGGTAGTGTGGTCGAGCAGTAAGGCAGTATCAGAGGACAGTGTTAAGCATTTGATGTACACACTCAGTCAGCAAATGAATTCACACACTCAAGAACTGAACTCTAGGCCAATTGTTTTTGTATAAAAATATTCTATTAGTTATTTTATTTTCTAGAACCGAGCAAGCCTGGCACAGGTAAGCAATAAATACTTTACAGTAGTAATGCAGTTTGTAAACAGTTTGAATTGTACTTGTATATGCACTTTGTTTTGACTTACAGTATGGTTGCAGAGAAATGCAATACTTTGTAAATACAGTACATAGACTTGAATGGGCTTTTCAGTAAAATCCCAGGTAAGTTACTTTTTAGATTACTTTTCTTACACAGTGCAGTATACCTGGATACTACACTGGGACATTTCCTGTAAACAGGTAAGTAAAAGCGATTTTGTTAAACAGTACAATTCTAAGGAATTTCTTTAGGTTTTCAAACTCCATACTTGGAAACATTTCCAAGAAAAACAGTCAAAGTTATCCAATGGAGGAAAATAGTGTTATCGGTTTTAGGGTAAGTATTTGGTAGTGGGAGTTGAGGTTCTGGGGGTAGACTCAGGGGTCCCCCAGGGTCAAGGATGCACTCTCGTTATGTGCAGCCTGTAGGAAGCTGGCTCTGTATATACTATACCAAAGTGAGGTATAGTGTGCACAGAGTCCAGTGGAACCCCAAAGGTAGGCAGAGGTAAAGTTAGATAGCACCTTACTCTCCATTTGTGGTAGTGTGGTCGAGCAGTAAGGCAGTATCAGAGGACAGTGTTAAGCATTTGTTGTACACACTCAGTCAGCAAATGAATTCACACACTCAAAGACTGAACTTCAGACCAATTGTTTTTGTATAATAATATTCTTTTAGTTATTTTATTTCCTAGAACCAAGCAAGCCTGGCACAGGTAAGTGATAAATACTTTGCAGTAAATATACAGTTGTAACACAGTTTGGATTGTAATTGTATATGCACTTTGTTTTGACTTACAGTATTGTTACTGAGAAATGCAATGCTTTGTAAATACAGTACATACACTTTGTATAGGACTTTTGGTAGAATATCATGTAAGTTACTTTTGAGATTACTTTTCTTACACAGTGCAGTACACCTGGATACTGCACTGGGACATTTCCTGTAAACAGGTAAGTAAAATCGTTTTGGTTATTTAGTTACAGTTTTAAAGGATTTCTTAGATTTTCCAACTCCACACTTCGAAACTTTTCATAGAAAAACAATCAATGTTATCCTATGGAGGAAAATAGTGTTATCGGTTTCAAGGTAAGTACTTTATTGTGGGAGTTAGTATCCTGGGGTTAGACTCAGGGGTCCCCCAGGGTCAAGGATGCACTCTTGTTACACCCTCAGCGGCACTAGGGCGGCCGGGTGCAGAGTGCTGAGGCCCAATGTTATCCAATGGGGACTAGGGGGCCTCCAGTTGGTGGCTGCTGACGAGCAGGCCACTGGGTTGTGGGAGCAAAGCTCCTGGACTTAAGCTCAGGGCAAATGGGGGTTTAGGCCAGCACAAAAGATGCACCCTCAGCGGCACTGGGGCGGCCGGGTGCAGAGTGCTGTTTTGGCGTCGGAAGCCCTGTAGCTTTCAATGGGGATTCTCCAGTTTGCAAAAGCACTGCAGGCTCGGGGACGTAGGTCTTCTGGGTGCGACCACCACTTGGAGAGGTAAGTTGGGATGTTGGGGGTTGGTTAGGCACCGTCGGTTGGGCCACCCAAGCCAATGGGGCGTCGGGTGCAGGGTGCCTTTTAGGGTCGGATCTTCTTACCAGCTCCTGGTCGCAGTTGGGGGGACCTTCCGGTTTGAGGCTGGAGGCAGGTCAGGGGTCGCCAGATCTCGGGTCAGGATCACCGGGGAGACCTCCTCTTGGTGTTGGGCCACTCGTACTCGGGCCATGGGCGTCGGGTGCGGAGTGGTGCAAACTCCCGGATCCTTGCGGAGCTGGAGTCTGTTGTTTGAACAAATCCGGTGTTCACGGAGACAGATTCTTTGGGATTGAAGGCAGGCCCGTTCTCCGGGTTTCTCGAGGTTGCTGGCTGCAGGACACACCGGGATTTCGCTGGAGCAGGTTCGAGGTGGGGGCAGGCCAGTAGGGCTGGGGCCAAGTCAGTGGGCGTCCCCCTCTTGTTAGCTTCGGCACGGCTGTACAGTCCTTTTGTTGTTGTAGGTTCTTGTCTGCTTTCTTGGTTCTGGGCTGCCCCCTAAATACTGTATTCAGGGGGCGTTTTAGGGGTCTCGAGGTCAGTAGCCAATGGGCTTTTGACCTTAGGGTGACTTCACCCTTAGTGTGCTCACCCCACGTGGGGGAGTGAGCACAATCCCTAATCCGGATTGGGGAGTGCCTGCCATCTGCAAGATGGACAGGATGAATATAGACTCAATCAGTTCTATATTGATAACGACTTATCCAGCCGGACAGAGGTCTACTTTAATGTTTATAGTTAACAGAGTAAAAACTTTTTCAAAACCAAGAATAAGAGTAAGGGGACACAGGCCTGTGCCCTCACTACACATACATAGAACACATACAATGTGACAGCAAAACAAGAGGCTCAGTGCACGGCTGTCGATTTGTCATATATGGCAATAACACATAGGGCCAACAAATCGTCTTTTACACCCTTACACAATTAATAACACATTTAAGGGAGTGTATAGGATGTGATAGGTGTCGACGGCGTTTCGATCCATACAGTAAGTACAAGGATCATCATCAGGACTTAACATAAGCATGCCTGAAATTAAAAAGCCTGACAGGGGGTAGGCAAGAGAAGATGCCTCCCTCCCTCATTAGCTGACCGGCCTCCGGCGCGCACACCCTCCTGTGAGATTCCCATTGAGGTACCACTGGTTGCCCTAATTCGGCGGGTTCAGCACGAGGAATTATCTTCATTACGCCCGTCGCTGCACGCGTTAACCATCGGATTCGAACCGCATCGTGGTTCTGACACGGAGACTGGTCCCGCGCAATTGCAGGATGGGACATCTTCTCTTGCCTACCCCCTGTCAGGCTTTTTAATTTCAGGCATGCTTATGTTAAGTCCTGATGATGATGATCCTTGTACTTACTGTATGGATCGAAACGCCGTCGACACCTATCACATCCTATACACTCCCTTAAATGTGTTATTAATTGTGTAAGGGTGTAAAAAGACGATTTGTTGGCCCTATGTGTTATTGCCATATATGACAAATCGACAGCCGTGCCTGAGCCTTTTGTTTTGCTGTCACATTGTATGTGTTCTATGTATGTGTAGTGAGGGCACAGGCCTGTGTCCCGCTTACTCTTATTCTTGGTTTTGAAAAAGTTTTTACTCTGTTAACTATAAACATTAAAGTAGACCTCTGTCCGGCTGGATAAGTCGTTATCAATATAGAACTGATTGAGTCTATATTCATCCTGTTCATACTAGATAGTTCCATGGGACCACTGTTCTCTAGAAAAGTACTATTTCCCAAGGTCCCTGGCAGACTTTATTTGGGTTCCCTTGTCCTTGTCAAATATGCCATCTGCAAGATGGCAGGCACTGAAGAGAGGGCTTCACCTCGCCTACCCCACCTGAGGGGTGGGGTTGGCAGAGGTGGGCACTCCTTCTGGGCTGGCTAATTTTTCCAGCCTGTCTTCCCGCCGAAAAGGGGAGACAGGAAGGGGGCCTACTCCTGATAGCAGGAGAGGCTGGGGGTTGCATTACAAAGGCTGCCAGGCCTTTGGAGTTCCCCTGCCACGGATGGCTCTTCCTGGCCTGGGGGAGGTGTGAACACCTCCGCCAAGGAAAGGCTTTGTTTCTGGGCTCAGGGAGCGAAGGCTCCCACCGAAGGGGTCCAGAAACATGTCTCATGGTGGCAGGCTGGTGTGTACCAGTCAGGGAACCCACCAGAGGCTGGTCGTTTTTCAGGGGGCATCTCCAAGATGCCCTCTGTGTGCATTTTTCATTAAATCGCACACAGGCGTCAGTGTGGGTTTAATATGCTGAGCAGTTTGATGCCAATTATGGTGCTGTGGAGTTCGCAATGACAAACTCCCAGCACCATATACTCTTAATGGCGGCACTGCACTTACAATGTCTAAAAATGGACTTGGACACTGTAGGGGTACAGGGCTCATGTACCTGTACCCTCACCACTGGTATAGTGCACCCAGCTAGAGGGGTGACTGATCTATGCCAGGGCAGTGGGTTGTAGGCATGGCACACAGGGATGTGTGCCAGGTCGATTCTTCACTTTGTTCTGCACCAAGACACGCAGCCTGCGCAGCGGGAGAGGTGTCCCGAGGACGAGTCTGGCAGCGGCGTTCTGGATGGTCTGGAGTCTGTGTGGTAGAGTTCTGTTGATTCCGGCGTATAGGGCGTTGCCGTAGTCCAGTCTGCTGGTTATGAGTGCGTGGGTGACGGTCTTTCTGCAGTCGGGGGGGAATCCATTTGAAGGTCTTGCGGAGGATGCGCAGGCAGTTGAAGGTAGTGGATGCGACGGCGTTGATCTGGCGGTTCATGGAGAGGGAAGAGTCGAGGATGATGCAGAGGTGTCGTGCGTGGTCAGTAGGAGTGGGTGGAATCCCGAGGGCGGAGGGCCACCAGGTGTTGTCCCAGGCGGAGTTACAGGATCCAAGGATGAGGACCTCTGTCTTCTCTGAGTTGAGCTTCAGGCAGCTGTCTTTCATCCAGGCTGCCACGTTCTTCATTCCTTCCTGGAAGCAGAGTCTGGTGTCTTCGGGATTCTTCGTGAGTGAGAGGATGAGCTGGGTGTCGTCGGCGTAGGATACAATGCTGAGCCCATGCTGTCTGACGATGGCGGCGAGGGGGGCCATGTAGATGTTGAAGAGCGAGGGGCTGAGTGAGGAGCCTTGGGGTACTCCGCAGTTGATCTCTGTGGGTTCGGAGAGGAAGGGTGGCAGTCTGATTCTTTGGGTTCTGCCGGTGAGGAAGGAGCGGAGCCATATGAGGGCGGTTCCCTGTATCCCTGCGTCGTGAAGTCTGGCTGCAAGGGTGCGATGAGAAACGGTGTCGAAGGCTGCGGAGAGGTCTAGAAGGATGAGGGCCGCGGTGTGTCCCTGGTCGAGTAGCGAGCGGATGTCGTCAGTGGCGGCGAGGAGAGCGGTCTCGGTGCTGTGGTTGCTGCGGAATCCAGACTGGGAGGCGTCTAGGATGGAGTTCTCTTCGATGAAGGCGGTCAGCTGGGCGTTCACGAGTCTCTCGGTGACTTTGGCCGTGAAAGGGAGGAGAGAGATGGGCCGGTAGTTTTTCAGGTCCGTTGGGTCGGCCGTGGGTTTCTTGAGGAGGGGTTTTACCTCCGCCCGCTTCCAGTCATCTGGGAAGATGCCGGACATGAAGGAGGCGTTGATGGTCAGTCCAAGTTCGGGTGCGATGGCGGCGGCGGCCCTGTGGAATATGTGCGGTGGGCAGGGGTCCGTAGGGGCTCCTGAGTGGGTTTTCTGCATGGTAGCGGTGATGTGTTCGACGGTAGCGGGATTCCAGGTCATGATGGTTGGCTTATCGGCAGCATTGGGGAGTGGGGGGGGGTGATGTCCGGCGTCGGTTCGCTGAAATTGTCGTAGAGGGCCTTGATCTTCAGGTGGAAGTATGAGCTGAGCTTGTCGCAGAGTTGCTGGGAAGGTGTGACGTCAGTGACTTCACTGGGGGGGTTTTGTGAACTGCTGTATGACGTTGAACAGTTCCTTGGCGCTGGTCGCGTTGGTCTGGACTTTGTCTCTTATGAAGGTCCGTTTGGTGTCTTATAGGTGGCGTAGTGGCCCCAAGGGTCAGTAGCCCATTGGCTACTACCCTATACTCCCCTAACACCGCTAAATTGAGTATTTAGGGGGAACCCCTGGCACCAGAAGAGCAGATCCTGACGACCTGAAAAAAGAAGATGGACAAGAAGAGTTGCAAAGCAAAAACAGAAGACCCAGCAACAGACTTTGCGCCAACCCTGCCGGCCTGCTGACTTCGCCTATTGCACCAAAAGTTGACTTTTCCTACAGCTGCTGAGTCTCCAAAACCTGGGAGACCTGCCAGCCTTCGCCCAGGAACCAGGACCTCCAGAGCGACAGCAGAACTTTCCCCTGCATCCTGCAGACAGCAAAATAAGAACGAAGAGGACTCTGGCCCGGCCAAGCACCACTGCATCTGGGCCTCAAAGCCCGTGTCGAAGTGGGCCAACGGTGCCAGTGTGGTCCCCAAGCCCTCAAGGTACCGAGCCCACTGTGGAGTGCCTCCTCGTGGACTCCAAAGTTGCCTGCAGCCTCTGTTGGCAGGACCCTCTCAACCGCGAGTGTTGTCAGACAGAGAAACCAGACACCCAAAAAACCCTCTGCGCCCGGACGGCCTTTCCCAAGTAGAAGAGGACTAAAGGTGTCCCCACGCCCCACAACATCGCAAGAACCAAAGCCACTCGTTGGTTTCACCGTACTTGCCTCTCAGTATCCTCCTGCAGCCTCTGTTGGCAGGCCCCTCTCAACCGCGAGGACTAAAGGGGTCCCCACGCCCCACAACATGGCAAGAACCAAAGCCACTCGTTGGTTTCACCGTACCAGCCTCTCAGTCCCCTCTTGCAGCCTCTCTGTGACTAGACCGATTCCAATTGGTTTGCATTGAGCACCCGACCCTGTTAGCACCACAGCACCCAGCTGCCCTAATGCCGCTGGAGGTGACCTGTTGGTGCGGCCTTGGACCTTGCCCTGTATTCACCACTGACTCCAGACACTGGTCCTGTAAGTCACGGACAAGAACTGCTAAACCAAATATGATTTTCCTACCATAGGTTAAAATTACATACTCAGAAAATGCATGAAGTGTCGACTTTTTGAACTTCAGAAGAATTCATATTTAAAAACGTACTTACCTGAACGATTTTCTTCTGATGCCTAAACATATAAAGATACTTGCTATTTTTATAAATTGGTGTGGACCTCCTTTTTGAGTCGTGTGTCTCATTTATTGACCATCGTGTGTGTTTTGTGAATGTCTTGCACTCCTCTGTGATAAGCCTAAGGCTGCTCGACCACACTACCCAAATAGAGCACCTTGGGATTGCCATGGCAACCCCCTGTCCACTCATAAGGGAACCCCTGACTCTTTACAGAATAGATCTAATTTTGATATACCATATAAAGATCCAGCTTCCTACATTCAGACAGGCAATCACATGAGGGGAGCAGAGGTCAGACACGGGGGATGCTCAGGCA
The DNA here is from genome assembly GCA_963921515.1 of Calotriton arnoldi. NCBI lineage: Eukaryota > Metazoa > Chordata > Amphibia > Caudata > Salamandridae > Calotriton > Calotriton arnoldi. Next base: position 2,178,536 of record CAWUFW010000223.1, on the reverse strand, counting down.
CTGAACACGTGAAGAGAGTGTGGGCTCTGTGTGGGACAATGTCACAGGGGTGAAATAAGGCAAAGAAGACAACTAAAAAAAAGGAGTATTCAGGCACAGAGCAGCCCTACAAAGCTTGCGGGATAAAGGAAACACTGCTATGTATATGGAAGGAGAAGGGGCTACATGGGCACTCATTGCATATGGAGGAGGAACAGAACTGGAGATCTTGGATGCTTTAGATGGGGTGGGAAGAACACTGCTTGCATACATGGGTGAGAACACAAGGGCATGATATGCGAGAGAAAGGTATGCAGGTGGCTGTGTGTTGGTGTATGTGCATGCGTGTGTGGGGCTTTGTATTACAATAGGAGTGTTTCTAAAAATGGGACTGGAGAAGCAACTGTAGTGCTCTGTGCTGGCCCCCGAGCTGATGGCAGGGGGAGCTGCAGTTCAAAATGCAAGCTGGATGTGGGATGCCAGTGCCGGAATACCAGACCAGCTGCAGGACAAGGTGTACAGGCAATGGCCGAGCTGTATGTGGGATCCTAGGGTCAGAAATGAATGGGAAGTGCAGGACAAGGTTGATATGCATGGCAGAACTGTGTGGGGTCCCAGTGCCAGCGTATTAGGGCTTCTGCAAGAGGAGGCAGAGATGTATTGGCAGAGCTGTGCGTGGGGTCCCAGTGATGGAGACGAAGGGACGAGGCAGAGTAGGACTGAAAATCTGCTACACTGTCAGTGTGCCTGTCAGTCCAAACCATCATTCCTCTATCCAATCCCATCCATCCCCCTCACCTGCAGGAGCTCCATCTTACACCCTTCCCTGACTATCCTGTTCCAGCAGAGCTCTGAAGCAGCCCACCCGTGGCAGTCAGTTCTACAGTCAGCCTAGATCACCAGAGCAGCCTGTTCGCTACTTTAGGGACAGCACTGGGAACGCTGTCTAGGCCACACTTGATGCAGTGGGACTAGGCCCTCAGCACTCAGTGCAGGGCTTCTTCCTGAAAGCCGATGCCTCATTCCTCTCAGAAGTATAGAGAAAGGAGTGGAGCACACCCCCCTCTTCAGCTGTGGCTCGCAGGTAAACGCATTGATTCCAGAGGGGTTGCGTGCGAGGTCCGACACTGTGGAGAGGATGAAGACTCTCCTAGGGACTCTGAACTGCCACATGATCTTTCACACTGTATCCCGGCTGGTTACTCACAGCATCAGGGCTCCCTACTTACCAACACCAGCCCCCCACATCACCTCTGGCTTCTCTCCAGCTCCAGGGGCAGTCAGTACTTACCGGGCTGCCCTCCAGGAAGTAACCCCATGTGTTACAAGGCTCCCTTTGGGTCTGGACTCTCAGTTTTGGGAGGTCGAGGACTGTAGGCTTATTCTAAGAGATAGTTATGGTTTAAAACCAAAGTACTGTATGGCACATCCAAGTAATATGCACTAAAGGGGATGCCTAGCAAGAACTAGAATTTGTTAATGTTACTGGTCACAGAGAAGTGCCAGGGATCACTAGTAGAAGCACTAGAGCAAAGTAATTCACTTGCATTCCAAGTTACACAAATCTGCCTCACTGCAAAGGTTTTTGAGAATGTAACAACTTGGCAGGCATCCCCTTGATGAGTGGTTGCATTACAAGGAGCAGGCTGTGTGCGAGCAGCTTTTAGAGGGTTTTTGTCGGAACAGTTTCTCTGTGTTCCCAGCCACACTATTGGGAGGTAGCCCAGAAGCCAAGTCCAAAGTCACAGAGTCTGTTTGTGAACACCAAAATGTCACCACCCAAAAGGAATCAAACAGGCCCAGATAGGGCTGCTGTGAGCCAGGTCCAAAATGCAGTTGGTACGAAACAAGCTTTCCTATTGTCTACCAACGTTAGGAGCCTGCATCTCAAAACAGACAGGACTCAATCACAGATTAGGTGCCCAGTGAATACATAGAGTAAGTAAAAAAATTGTTTTAAGTGATCTAAAACCGTAACAATATAAGAAAAACTCACATGCAATAAAAAACATGAAATCACATAAAATCACAGAGTTCCTGCAGAGCCTTGGGTAAAAGCTGAGCCCTTAAAACTTGTCACCAAAATATGTTGCTCACTTCTGTGCAAGAAGGATGAACCCAACAATCCCAAAATCAGAAGGAAGGAAGGATCCTACCCTAGAGGTGAAATTTCACTTGGTTGCACCCCTCAGACCAGCATGCCAGAGCTCCTCTCAGGGTTCAACAGAAAACATGTGGTGCACCTTCAAACGGGCATGAGACTCCTGTCTAAAGCTCAGACGCAGAGCACAAAATGAGGGGCATGAGGCAATAAATTGAATACCCCCTCAATCCTCGATGACACATATTTCCCTTATTTCCTGTACTGCACCCTGCCCCTGACATAGTGGCCTAAAGATGTCAGACAACAGCGATCTGCAGCTCGCGCTCCCCCCCCGCCCCCGGAGATGCTTTATTCGATATCAGGCCATACACAAGGCATGTCCCTTATCTTCTCCAGGTGGACACCCTCTCTGCTGGGACTTCTTTTCCATAGCTCTGCAGGTGACTTTGGGAAGTGTAAACATTGCACAAACAAGTCAATATAACATTTGCAAAGCGGTGTGAGATTCATGCACTGGAGCAGCTGGAGGTGCTGGGGACAAGTACCAGAGTGGACTGCTGGAACTGTATCTGGATCTAGAACTGTGCTCCCTCTAATCCCTCAGTCTGATGGTATTACCCTGGCACAAGCCCCCCTCCTCCACAAACAACCTTCTGCAGGACTTACCCGTGTGCTTGAAAGACTGGAAACTGTTTTGCTGGCACGCTGTCAAGCATCTCCTGCATGCCACACACGCAGTACTCCATCACCATATACGTGGGTAGAGTTAAGGAAGTACCTGCCACAAAGAAGCAATACACACATACCGCATAGGCCTTCCTACAGACCATGCTTATGGATGGGCTGAGACTGTGGGACCAAGGTGGGTGGGAGGGGGGCCTTTAAAAGATTATGAAAATATAAGAGGTATTTTGCGAAGCCTTATGCAGTGGGCAGGAGCCCCTGTCTCAGAAGGACCAGGTCCTGATCTCTCAGTGGCACCAAGGGTGGGCAGAACACGCAAAACTGGGTCGGTCTTAAAGGTTACCACCGATGAGCCATTATATTCTAGTGGGTCAGCGTGGGAGATTACACACCAATGTTGGACAATACATACAATATTCTGCGTGGCTCAGTGTGGGGGAAATCACTCACTGAGATGGGACAGTAACTAGAGTACAGAGTCAGGCACCTCTGAGCCAGGAGGTGAACACTGACCATCAAGACTAGCCAGTAGGATCGGAGATAAGCAGCAACAATTCTGCTGGATTTAGAAATAACCAACTCCCAATAAGGTATCATTGTATCTGCAGGTGCTTCCCCAGCAGGAGCAGGTCATTGCCAAGGAAGGGTCGCCATCAAGGACTTGTCAAGACAATCTCCAAACTGCTTCTGCAGGACTGATTTCGAAAGAATTTCAAAGTCAGAGGTTAATGTTGGAGACCAGACTAAACCCTAGCTAGTCCACTAACTCCAGCTAGCCTATAAAAGGTGCTGCATGGGCACTTGTGAGCCAAGGCTACTCAAAGAAGGGGTTGCACCATGATGCTTTGTGAACTGCTGGACGTAGGAGTTGTCAGAGTTCTGCTCCAGTCTCTCCCCCATCGTGACCCTGCAGCTCAGGACAGACCAGGACTCTGTGTGACCATTATAGTGCTGTGCCAAATGAACAACAAGCATTGGCATAGCCAATAGGTCTCGCTTTTGGGACCTTATAAGTATTTGGTTATGCAGCACAATATCCTTGGTGCAACAACATCAACTGTTGCATGACTAAACACATAAGATTCCAAAGGTGATATTGGCTATGCCAATGCTTGTTTAATTTGTCGTTTCTTTACATTTAGCAAGAGCAATTGTAACATTTTGAAAGGAAACCTCACCGATATCACTCTAAAATGTCGCCCCCTGTTGAGTCATAGGCCATGTATAGTCACATCCTGTGATGTCATCCAGTCGGTTTCAAAGCACACAGGATATCACTCCTAACGAAACTAGTAATTTTGGTGCAGTAGTTATGGAAGTCTAGAGTGAAACAGACAGATTGGACAGAAGTCTACTTTTGGGGAGGCTGTCTGAGGTAAGAGACTCTTGCATAGAGCGAGGCTGCCATCTCCGAAGCATAAAGAAAAGACTGGCCAAGGTCTAAACTAGCAGTCTGGATGGAACTTGGGAGCGAAGCAATGGACAGCCTTTACGAAAGGCAGCTTAAAGTGAGACAGACAAACAAACCCTGAAGAGACAGAGGCTTTAAGTGCGACACAATGCGCAGAAGTAATTGCCGAGGAGGAGGGCGGCAGTCTAGCGGTCAGACAGTCTGTGGTTACGCTCACAGAGAGACGGGCAGTCTGAGGTGAGACACCAGGACTGCTCGCGCAGAATTAGGACATCAAGCGCCCTTTGTGCTCGAAGTAAAAACCCAGATGTGCGCCTGCTCAGATACAAGCCGGAACAACAGTGTGTCAACCAGACTCGAGCAGTGTGTACCAGTGTACAGTGAGCAACCAACACCGTTGTGTGGGCCCCATTTGAGCCATACAACCGAAGAACAAAGTATGCGCAGAAAAGACAAAGGGTACCGACGTAGAACTGTTAGGTGGGCATTCTATACTATTTTATATGATGTCAGGGTCTAGGTTCCGACTGGCTGCACGTTGTGCCCAGAGACATTGCCGCCACTGCACAGATAGCTAGATACAAGCCGCTCTCACGTTCACATCAAAGGAAGTCCTCAAGCCCCAGGGGACTCCAGCGCTCCTCTGCTCAATAAAACTGACCTCCTATACAGGAGTCATCACAGCACGGGTGATCTCTGGCACTGGAATGATAGTAGTCAATGGTACTGGCTTTATCGGCCTCTCAAGGATAAAAGGCTGAATGAACCCCGACAAGATTCAGAGCTATGATCTGCATATTACTCAAAGATCTCTACAGAGCCGCTCAACCCACTGGGCTATTTATTATCTGGTAAGGCTCACCTCCTCTACTTTCTGACTACTAGTCGCCAAGTTCTGGAACTTACTACCAGCCCCAACATCTAGGACCATATACTCTTCAGAAAACAGTTGAAAACATGGTTATTCCCAAGATGCCTACATCATTCCAATATACCTACATCACTCCACAACCCAAGGTCAGATTCCAGGAAGATAATTGATCCTTCAAGTTCAATTTACAGCTTATAGACAACAAGCCCACTACTTTCTATATCCATGCAAGGTAAGAATGGCTACCCTATAGTTAGCCTGGATATTATATAGAAAAGTCAGTTCAAATGTAATACCAATACTAATACCATAACACTCCGCAATCGGTAGCCAACTATAGCTTAATCCTCTTTCACTCGAAAAAAAGCATATCTGCTACAGGTCCCATCACCAACTTAATGAACAGACATGGAATAACTGAAGAGATCCACCACATAAGGCTGGCCAATGTGGGGACTCTAATCTAGTCCACAACTGCAGGTCCCAACTAGCGACACATTATGACTGCTTCTTCACTTCTCGCAATGACATTCAGATATAGGAGGAAAGTAACAGAGCCCATCCCAGCATATCTCCCCACATTTTCTCTCTCCAACCAATGTCTGCTCAGGATTATAAACTAAAGATATAGGGTTGAACAACCCAGGGCAGTAACCAGCTAAGCAGTCTATGGTTATATGAAATACCATAAAAAGACCTGAAGAGCTGCCAGCCTACTGAAAACCATAATGCACTTCTCTCTCATGCCTCTTCATCCACCACACTGCGAAGCACTACGTCACATGGCATAAAAACCACACTTCTCTGGTCATCATGCACGATGTGGAAATACTTCTCACATAGGATTTTAAAAAAAGACAACATCCTTCCAATCACACCCCGTACCCGACGTAGCTTGTTGTCCATGTAGGCAAGCAATTCAGTGCCCCAGATATGGCTAGAAAGCATTATATAAATGCTGCAATTCAATACAACGAAACATCTGCATTGCCATTAGAGCCCACCCTACAACCAGCCACAGAAAAAGTAAACAAATGTATTATAGGACTAAAACCAGAATAATGTTCTGACCTAAAGTGCACTTTGTTAAATATAGTGGGAGTCCTCATCCACTTACCAATTATTATGTGAAACGTCATATGCAAAAACTAAGCCTATAAGAATAATCAAAAATGTAATAAAATACTTCTTTGCATGATTTTTGGCTCCTACTTTTTGCGAACAATGTGAGCTGAAACAGCAGTGGAGATAGGCACAATAGCACTAAAAACGCAAAACAAATGTACTGATGGTTTAGGGGGGGCATTACCACCAAGAAAAATGATAAAATAATAAAAACTAACCTTTGATAATGCTAAATCAGGCATTCTATAAAAATAAATCATGCCAGCCTGTAACAACAATTACACAAAATCATAAAATGCAATCAATTTCCTAACTACACCATTCGGCCACTGCCTGCAGCTTTCTTGTTGCAATGCAAACATGACTCTTTTACCAAGTTACTTTTCAGGACCTGTGTGTTTCCCCACCCAAAGGCATGCAACGAAAGGAGAAGTAGCTATGATTAGTTGATGCAAGCACCATAAGTTGCCAGGAACTTCTCTCTCTGAATTACAAGAACTATGAGCGTGCAGTAAATGAAAAACACTCCCTTTAAACTGAGAATCTGTTGGGAGTGTGCCCAAGCAGTGGTCAAGATAGGCAATGAAAGAGGCAGTGTTGACAGCCGCAGGCAAAATGAAGGATGCAAGCAGAGGGCAGTAAAATTCATCTGTTTCCAGGCTTTTATAGACTCAGCCAAACAAAAGCGGCAAAAATTGAAGGCAGATAAGGAATTTTTCCACTCAATGTTACAGCATCCTTGTGGCATCCAGCCAGGCTGACAGTGAGAAGGGGTGGCAAGATACATGTCTTTACCCAGGTAGAGTCATTCGCATGGGGTGATGGCACGGCTGATCAAGGTTGACTGGCACATTTTTCGTTGCTGTTCATTGCTAGGCTGCTCCATTTCTGGCTAGAGATGCCTGTGACTTGATTTGGGATTCAGAGAGGTTCCCCCTTCGCATAAGAAAATTGTTCTAGTATGGTATTTTAATTTTTTTTCTATAGCACTTACTACCCATGATGAGGCGCTATATTAAGTGTTTACAGTGAGAAGCAGAATACTCTGCAACCGAAGGTTAGTGGTTAAATCCAAGGTTTAGTCTTGTACTCTCAGGGAAATCATTCTAGGCATTTACATTCAATTTCTTCTATGGTATATTCGACTACTAGGGGCTTTCTGGAATAATGCAAGTTAATAGGTGGGATTAATATAGAGCTAGAACTAGTCAGGTATTCTTGGGTTTAAGGAAATGAGAGGTTGATCTATGAACAGAGTCACGGAATTATGCGATTGTGTGCGGCCGCTGCGTTTTTCGCATAGTTATGGATTTGCCACATAATCCATCAAGTGCTGCATAAGCTGAAGATTTACCCAAAACATTGTTTCTAGCTCAAACGGTTCAAAAGTTACTAAATACGCAGCGACACATGTTACTGCGCAGTGGAAGGTTCTTTGCCCTTCTGTTGCTTATTGCTATATTTAGATGTTAATGTGGTACCAGTGAGGTGCAACCTATGCCCAGGCAGCGTTAATAAGTGTCAAAATGACAAAATAAGGAGAAAATACTATCACAAAATGTGCTGCATTATTTGCCTTTTCTTGCTGCATAATTTAGTCACACCTTGCCGGAAAATGTGGCCCTTCCCTGCCGCATAATTACAATGGCCCAGTCTATGAATATGGGATGGAGGCAGTTCGCAGAGATACACAACAGGAAGTTAAGGCAAATAGCTAGAAATCTCCCACTTCTTCCTCCTCTCTCTTCCCGTCCTAATTACGGGTAGTGGGACCCTACTCTGCATAATACGTTTGAAATAGGAGGTTTTTCCCCCTAAATAGGGCATTATATTACATGTATGTCCTATCGCGAGATAACAAGCGTTTAATTGTAGAACTGCATTTAATTCTTCTGTTTTCTTCCTTAAAATATTAAATGAGACTTTACAATGGTGCCCTCTAGCTATGTTGTTTTTGTAAACGGATACCACCCATAAGACGGATGAGCATATAGGCGTCAACCAAGACAACCCTATTCCCCACGCTAACAAACACAGAGATGGTATAATCTAATAAACAAAATATTTTTAAATCTGAGAGAAAAATCAAGAGTATATCCGAATAATGAGTTCAGAGAAACACGGTCGCAAAAACAGTTGCTTTGAATTGGTGGGAGTTGCATTATGTAAAAAAAATACAAGGGACAGGGCGCAACTCCACAATAAGGACTCCAAAGGGGTAAAGAAGGAAGGCGCAGATAATAGAAGCTAGGGGCAAGGAAAAGAAGTAAAGGCAAAGCACTGTTTACCAGTACTATCGCCTGTCACCTCAGACTCACCAGCTTGGTGGCACGGTAGGGTCCGGGTCCAATAATCTTATGCTCCATGGCTTCCCAGCGCTGTAAGCGCCCTAACCCCCGTAGTTGCCCCTGCGGGCCTTCCCATGAAGCGAAGCGCACAGTCCCCGCTGCACCCCGGAGACGGTCACCAACACCAAAGGCACTTCCCTACAGTAGCAGCGGTGCCAGTTTGAATCAAGTGCCTGTAGAATGCAGAACGCTCATTGGTTGCCTTGGCGACCACGTGACCAATATACCTCCATTCATGGAGGTGTTTCTCCCCAGGGTGAATTAGTTCACCGAAGAGACGCGACACTCTAGTCTTTCTTCTATTTTTACTGCAGTATATGTGTGTTTTTTTCAGTGTGTGTGTTTTTTACGAGCTGGGCAGCGCAAGTGCGGTATGCTTTTAGTGCAGGTGCCTACAAGCTGGACATACGAATTACGATCCTGTTTCGCTTGTTTGAACTTTAATAATTTGTATTCTCTACAATACATCGGGGTTTTATTTCATAGAGCGAGTAAGTGAAATATATATGTTGCCCCATATATACTTCTAAATATTTTAGGTGGCCTTTATTTTGAGGACTGTCACTATGGTGAACCGTAATTGTCCTATTCGGGAGGAGACAACATGGATTTATTTTTCGAAGGGCAGCCTATATTTAGGCTGAGTGGAATACATCATGTCACCAATCCTTTTAACAAATACAATTTGAAATAATTGTATTTGCATTTCTATAGTGTTTCGTACATCCCTCATTCGTAGGCGTCGAAGTGCACTATCAGACAGAGTAGTGCTTCGCTGGAAGAGTTTTGTAAACATGGCAGCTTCTTAAAACAAGAGAGGAGCGGGGATCGAGCGAGCGCGGCAGCCTGCAGAGCTGACCAGACGCTCGTGCGTCGTGGCCTTTTGCCTGCGATTACGCGCGCGGCAGACATGTGTTTCCACTCATCGAGCCCGCGTCTGGGCACGATAATTGGAAACACATGTCTGCGGCGCGCGTAACCGCAGGTAAAAGGCCACGACGCACGAGCGTGTGGTCAGCTTTTGAAACCCCCTAACATAAAGTCTTCGCCTAGCAGCGCTTGCGCGCTACTCGAGGATCGACCTAAAAACAGTTTTTTACGCGAGACACAGCAGCCATCTGAGACCTGTGCACTGATTCTGCAACACTGGGTTTTCCAAAGATTGCTACCATTTTGGTACCATCCACTTCGTACAGCATTCCTTGCGTTTGCGACCGAAACATTACTTTGCACCCACGATGAACTCTGTGACCAGCTCATATGCAAATGTAAATCCACAAGCAGAAGTTATGGTAAAGAGTTCACTTTATTGTCACAAAACCTATAGTTTTCATCCCAGTGAGCTACTAAATTCCAGTTTCCAAAGCTCAGTTTAAGGTAGTCCATAAACAATTAAGAAGTAGTCATGGTTTACTGTTTGCGTAGTGCCTCTGCTGCAAACCTTGGAGTGTCTCGAAGTGCTTCTTTCCATCACCGGTATACAGTAGACAAATCTAATTTTACTTTAAACACAAGTGCCTAAAGTTCAGCCTCCAGCCTTAAGCAGAGGCCATTTAATAGAGTCAGTAGCGTCCGCCGGTGCTGAAGTTCCATAGGTTGGAAATAATTCAGCAAAAGTAGGATGATGTCCACATCGGTGACAGGGCAGAGGTTTTTAAGCCATTACTACCACCAACACCGGGCATGCTGGGCACTAGAAGATCTGCACGCATTACATTCCAATGGAAAGAACGCACAAGCCTGCACTCTTTCGCAAATGTCTGATCTGGAAGTCAGAGGTTAGTTTGCATCCATGACATCTTCCGCCATCACACAGGTACGCGAGGAAACAAGTACAGAAGACATGGAAGGGAGCAAACTACGCACCAGGGGTTACCGCATTCCCAGACCAGAAGCATGGATGGAAGAACAACTGCAGGGTATGAGAAGGAACAAAAACTGAAAGACAACTCAAGGTGCAGAACCCCAAGCCTCCTGAACTGGACCCAATTACTCAACATGGGGCAGGTTCACAAAATCAGTCCCGTCAAACATTTGGCACATGAAGGCTGAGCCTGCATGTGCTCTGGGTGCTCCATTGCAGCAGTACTACTGGAAAAGGTGCAAAGGCTTGCATACTTGTGTCTGCCTTTAGCAAAGCTGCTGACCAAACTCACTCTGTATGAGGCAACCCCAGACAACGGAGCAACTTTCAGGTCAGTTCACTCATATGAGGTAAAACATGTCAATACCTTTACTTTTATGCCTAAAGCTTTGAAATTACAAGTAGATATTCTCAAAAACACACCAATTATACTTAAAAACAAACACCTGTTGCTCATGGACAATATGAAGGGCTCAATTAGATTAAAAGACACAAATCATCTCAAGGTGATTTTATGGAACCTGTAAAGAAACCATAGAATTTTAATGGCGAACAGTGTTCTGTGTCGACGTTCACACTCTCATAGGGTAAAATTCACCGACACTTCTCATTAAAGTTAATATCTATAAAACAATTTCCAGCCCAAGTGTTCCACCAGATCTGGGGGGGGGGATAAGGGGGTGTGGCAGGAGCGATAAATACAAGTCCTCAAGACATTGCCTCACCTTCAAGCATGCGTGTGGAGGTGTCACTGCCCACCAAGTCATAACCATGTGACTGAGCTTGGATACATCAACTCCAAATGAGGTCTTCTGAACCCCACAAGGGGTCGCTAAGGGCTGGAGTACCTCAAACTGGGTCATACAACCAAAACAACTACTGTGTGCTGTCCCACCATCTGCCTGCTCCGAAGCTCGTTTTATGCACCCATAGGATCAAGCGGTCAGCTTTGAATTTGTCATTTGAGTTTCCCAGCAATGTGGTGAGGCCGGACATTACAAGATCCAGACAAGACAATGCAGCTTTCCAAAAGACGCAGCTACAGAAGGTACAGTGCATTTTAATACCTGTGCTCCTAAGTCACCCGGAAAGTAAGATTTGCTGCACCACAGTCAAGCGTAAGGAGTGTGTGGAAAGGGGTCTCAGGCTCAGAAGAGTGTCAGAAGGTAAGGGAGCACAGAAGCTACACCTTGTGGCGCTTCAGCACTTGCAGCACAGCCCCCATGGCTTCAGAGAAAGGTGTAGCCTTCTGCTGTACAGCAGACGCTTAACGACAACATCCCTGCCTCAGAGGCCAATATGTAATGTCCAGGTTCTCTTAAATTCAGCAATTTGTAAAAACTGCTCTGCTCCTGAAACTGGCATTCACTTGTTGAGGTCTTTCCATCATCAATTCTTGCAGGTCACATGCTGTAACTTGCTACCATGGATGAGAGAAGACATGTTGGATTACTTACAAATAGGGAAAGTTTTATTCTTTGAAAAGTGAAAGACAAAGTTCTAAACTGGCAGAACAGCGGGGGTCGTGTAAGAGCCCAAAAGAGGGGACTGGAAAAGCACATGGCAGGGAAGAGTCAGTCTGTTTTGCCAGGACACATGGGATGGGGAGGTGCAGCCTTTGCACTTAGAACATCCCACAACGAGCTTTGACTTTATGCTTTCAGAAGTCAACGGGACCACCATAGGTTTTGGTGCGCCTTGAGCCTCCGACAATTTTCACTAAAAGGGAGAAGCAACAATGAGGGCGGAGCAAGGACAACATTACTTTAGTACTTTTCACAAAGCCCCTCCTCACAACCATGCAGTAAAGGATATATCTTCTGTTTCTCTTCATTAAATAACACATCTACGAGCTGAATGACGTTCCGGTGCCGCAACCGCCGCAAGAGCTGGATTTCCCTGAGGGAGAGAGAAAAGGTACATAGTTAGTAAGAGGGACTTGGCGCCATCCAACTCTACAATGGACCAAAGAGGCACAGCGAAGAGATACAGCTCAGGGTACACGCCTGCGACAGTCTCAAAAAGCTTCCGCTTAGATTACGGATGAGCTAGCTCAACTCCCAAATAACCAGAAACAGGCAAACACGTAGTTTTTAACATACTTACAATTCATACAACTAGGTTGTCGGATGAGAGTTTGTATTTTTATTCTCAGAAGCAATAATGTGCTATGGGAATACTCTCGATATTTGAAAGCTTGTTTACTAGTAACTGAATTGTACTTCTGTATTTTAGTACAAACTCGTAGCACACATAGCAGGCTAGAGCAGGTGGACATAATGAGCTACAAAACTCAACATTTACTTACGTGCGATCACAGACTGCAGGGGTCCATTGTAAATCTCTTACCCCCTCATACTGATTAAAAACGCAAAGCTCACCTTAGACTTCTGGTAGGTTTTGTGAAAAGAGAAGGCTTGCTCAGAACAGCCTTTAAAGCTGCAGTTCTTATCCTCTCTGGCCTGTGGCAGATTAGGAAACCGATACTAATGACATTTAGATTTTGTGCTGCCTTGGGGCTTGCTTGTGTCCCCCCCTCACAGTCTAAGACGATGGAAGTCCGGACAATAATGAATGTATTGCCACTTAAGAGAAATGTGACCCTGAATACTTCTGTAGCACTCAAGCTATTATTTGTATGTTCACGGGGAGCATTCCTCCATTTTTAAGCCCATCTACAGACAGTCTTAACTTTACGTACCCTCACGTAATTAAAAAAAGGCAGCAATAAAATACAAATTTTACATATTTACACACATACATAACGATACGGACGGAGGGCTTTGCGTCAGCCCTTTTCTTCCATTGGCCTGCTCAACTGTAATTTACATTTCGCTTGCACCCACCGAAGCATAGACGAATGAAGCAATGGGTCGTGCACAGAAGGCACACGTTCTGGGGCACTACCAGTGACTGCATTTCCCCAGATTAGATTAGCAAATCTGCCTATTTATTTTCTTCTGACTTAATCATTTTTTATTTACTGATTTTGGGAAACATACAACAGCCATCTTTAAACAGTGGCATTTTTACGTACTTTAAAACTCCAAAGTCTATTTGGACAAAACTTTCTAGTTTTTTCTATCCATTCTTTATTTTTATGTAGTCGTAGTGTGTTTTAAACTAGGTTTTTAGGTGACAAATTCAGAGCCAGTTTTATTTTTTATTTTTGTGCACATGCTTGCAATAAAAATAATAAAAAGCTAGCTTGCCAAGGCCAGACCTGTTGGCTTTGCCACGGCTTGTTAGTTTTGGTATAGTAGCACACACATGCCACTATAAGCTGTTTTATTGGTGTTAACGGAAGAACGAATCCTGGAAGAAATGAGCTACCTGCAGTACATGGCGCCCTCACCGAAAGCCCCCTTTATTGGAGGAAAGGTGCACATACGCCCCTCGGTGATACTCCGGAAGGAGCAAGCTGCTTAAGATGGAGGGGAGGTCGCTACAGCTGCCCGGATTCGGTTCCTCTTTTGGCATTCGTTTGTATGAATAAGAAATACCAATTTATGGTTTTTCCATATCATTTCAATGGTTATGTTTGACTTCTGTAAATCTTAGCTAGAATATGCCAGTCTGACCCTTTGACTACGAACATGTTTTTATTTTCCTTCCAGCTTATCAGCCTGATAAGCCATGGCTAGTTCTGCAAATGCAAACCTGGTGCTACTCTCTCTGAACACTACCTTCTCCGTACAGGGTGCCAAATTATGGAATTCCCTCCCGGCAAAAATAAGACCCACCGTCAACCATCTGGAATTTATGAGCATGGCTAACAACTGGCTATTGGCCAGGATTCCCGGATGCACCTACTTCTACAAAACCAGTCACACAACAAGAATACATCCTGCTCAAGCCATAATCGGAAACTCTGGTCAACTTGTCTAGACCCTATGAAGCCCTCCATCAATCTTACCTGCTGAAAGTGCTTTTCACCCAGACCCTGCATATCTAAATGTAAAACAAAAGGCACTACTTTCACCTGATCAAGATTGCATGAAATCCCCCAAGCATTCTCCCATTATACAGCATCATCCAGCCATAAAAAAATTAATTTGATTTAGGACCTTTGAATACCTACAATCTATTGCATGCCTCCCCCCCAATATAGACTCTTATTCTAAAAGCATGGTTTACTCGAGTCCTACAGAAAGCCTTACCCCTCTGGCTTATATATCGATATGAACTTGTGTGATGACCGCAGGTCTCCAGCCACAGCCCACAACCTCTTCTTTCTCCTCACAAAATGGTATCACACAGATCTATCAATCTTAGGCGCTTCCACTACACTGTCTACTCACCCCAACGTACATACCTGCAACACTCCTTGCCCCCTGTACCCACCCGAACTGCAAGCTAGCACGGACATCCAACTCCCCAGTGGGAGCCTCCTGTCCACCTTTCACCCCATCTGCCATTCTCATAAATGTATATGACCCCTCATACCCCAGAGTATGGGCATCCAGTTCCATAGTGAGAGACTCCTCAACATTATCCATTCACTCCAATCACTGACACACACTGACATACCCCCACACTGACGTCTAACTCCCCGGTGGGAGTGTCCTTTATACTATTCACACCACCAATAACCAACACACACTGACATCCAACTCCCCAGTGGGAGCGTCCTGTATACTATTCACACCAATAATTATTCACACTAACCCGGTCTCCCACTGCCCACTTAAGTCGCACACCTTGCTTCCTGAAGCCACACGCTGAGAGCCACTGGTTCAACCAGAGCCCTGTTATTCTGCACTGGTTACAAAACCTACAAAGTTCTAACAGCTAGAGGGCTATGCCAGCCCCTAGCACTCACAATAAATTGTAAATATTTAATGTCATCATGATTATAGTTATGTTTACGATTATATGACTAGATTTGGAGGGCAAGTCTACTTAATCATTACATTTACATGACGGGGAGGGTTCAATTTCTTTATCGTCAAAGCGAGGATATATCACCGACCAAGGTTCCCTCGTACAGAGAAGCCGAACATTCCTAGGGTCTCCAACTACGACATACATTAGGGTGTCATGTAGTTCCTACAAATCTATATAGGATCTGCGTGTTTAGACAACATAAACTAAGGGACTGGTGTTCAGACTGATTCCAGACACCCCCAAAGGAGATGTTAGTCTGTAGACCAGCTAGCTCACAGTGCCACTATAAGCCCCCCAACCTTACCAAGGAGTGAATAGATTCTGCCAACTATCGAACATGACAACCCTGACCCCTCAGGGATCGTGGAAACAGTACAGTACTTTTCGCTCAGTCACTCGTGCTCACTTGGTCTCAGAGAGATACACAGAATAAACAGTGGGGACGTTTTCAATAAGTATTTTATTGAACCAGTGTCATTCTAGTGTAAAATACGTGTGCCACAACAACCATTCGAGAGAAAAACAGATATATACGATTACAAGCACCAACAAAGTAAATAAAAGGTAGAATTCTACCATGGTGCTTAAACAGTGAACATATGCAGGCACATAGATACATGGCAGTAATCATGTGTACCTAGCATGTATGTAGGCGGAAAGCCAAGAATACCCCTAGGAAAGAGCCAACCCAATTACCTGATGGGAGAGAATGAAGGACCCCATCTTGGTCTCAAGTTGGACACCCCGCAAGGGATGTCAGACCACTGAGTACAGGGACTTCAGCGTCCCGTGTCAGCATGGAAGCTTCACCTCTGGTTTGCCCAGCGAAGACGTTATTATGCAGAAGATGGTAATCCTGCTGTGATTCGGAGAATCCTCATGCATAATAAATTAGGCTAGTTTTCAAAGAAAACAACAACATTTATTCAGCACCTAACTAGGCAAAATGTCTGCGCCAGAGCCGTTATATAGAGCAAGGTAGGACAAATGTAGGTAAAAGGTCGTACAACTACCTAGGCTTATCCGGAGGTACATTGGGGCTCATAAGGGCTGCAACTAGAACATAAACTATAGCTTTGGTGGCTGTGCTCCGACAAAAGCAACAAGAGACCAGATCCACTGACCCACTTCAAGACGGTCCGCTCTCACTGGACATCCTCTGGGTGTCTGCAACACAAAGCATTAATTGCTGAAGTCCCATGTTGTGAAACCATGCTACGTTTTACCCCGGCTAGCGCTCATGGATGTTCAATCATTACACAGAGGTTGGACATGAGCGTTGTACCTTAAGCTTTCTTGCTAAGGACAGGTGAGGCACGATACCCGACGCCTGCAGGTACTACGGGTGAATCCACTACCTGTCTCTACATGGATGACTGGTGCTGTATTAATATTTTCTTTTTACTTGAATCATTTTCACAGCAGTAGCTGACTAAGATCCTGAAGAAAGCCACAATACTCCATAGGCTGAAACATGTCGATCTACAAATAATACCACAGGATCTAATGTTTTTTGTCGAATGCTCTGGTTTTTAGGTCGAGCCTCGAGTAGCGCGCAAGCGCTGCTTAGAGGCGAAGACTTTTAGTAGCGAGTTTCAAAAACAGTCCCAAAACGCTCGTGCGTCGTGGCTGGCCTTTTGGGATGGGTACGCGCGGCAAACATGTGTTTCCAATTATCGTGCCCAGACGCGGGCGCGATAATTGTAAACACATGCCGGCAAAGGCCATGACGCACGAGCGTCTGGTCAGCTGAGCAGGCTGCCGCGCTCCCTCCCCCCTCCTCCGCTCCTCTGTTTCCTACTGGAGGCAGGACGACGTGCGCAGCCCGGACAATGGCGGCTGCTTCTTGCATTTGGAGAGCGCCCAGACTGGACAATGGTGGCCGCTTTTCACATTGAGCGCTATGCTGCTCTAACCATAAAAGTTACACAATGGCAATGTTTTTTTTGTATTTTATTATTTTTGAGATGAACGCTGCGTCCGCTTCAGGGACACCGCGCTTTCTCTCAGCTTTTATATATATTTTTTAAATAAAATTGCATGCTGAGCGCGGCACCTGCTTTAGGAACACCGCGCTCATTTTCATTTTTTATTTTAACTTTATTGGTGAGCGCGACACCGCGCTCTGCAAGACAGTCTCACTGACGGCCCGTTCCGGAATTGGAGTCACCCAGGACAGCTCGATCATTATGGAGGTAATAATAATTGGGCTGCGGGAGGATGAGAACGGGGAAGTGGATGCATCTCTCCAGCAAATGATCTCTACCATCGTGGAGGAGAGGTACCGTAGCAACATACGACACGAGACCAGCGGGCTGGGTTAGATACTTTTGAGAGAGTGACATCATTAAAGAGAGACTGTCGGGTTCTGAGCGAGTGACTAACAAGAGAGTGACTGTCGACAGATCCTCGGTGTGAGAAATAGCGAAAGGTTCCTGAGTGGCGACAGAGACAGTGTCTTCCTATAGAGTGAATGGTGCAAGACGGGGAAAGTGACTGCCAAGTAACTTAGTGAGTGCCGGGAAAGTGACTGGTATGAGACGATGGTATTGAGTAAGCATAACTTAACAGAGTAACTACCGAAAGAGTTACGATTGAGACCTTTTGTTGGTGAGTGTTGTGGGACTAGCTGATCAACAAAGTGACGGCTCGGGGAGTGAATGCTGCCAGTTCAGGCTCTCGTCTAGTGACTGCTGTGTAACTGCTGACTGAAGGGAGTACTCCTTTAGAGAGCGGAATCCTTGATGGCTGATTATTAGGAGATCAGGTGGATGTTGGTTAGAGACTACTGAGACAGAGTTGATGCTTTTAAGAGATGTTTTTACCGGCTAGGTGATTGCAAGGACAGTTCCATGTTGTAGAGTTATAATCCATTTTTAAGACGCTGTTTTATTAATGTCGTAGGTCGATGTCACATCAAATGGAACACTGGACCAGACTAAAAGTAACTTATTTGACTAATTAGAGCAATCAATGGGTGTAATCATAACATTCATGCTAGTCGCTTAAGATTTGACCTTTTGGGGGGCATTGATGGACAATTCTCTGTACTCTGGCTACACCCAGTAACATATATCTTTTACGGGAATATCCGGAGAAAGCCGTGCACCACTCAGCATTGCTTGTGAGAGCAGAGATCTGAAGTCTGAAAGAGGGAAAGGCATCATTAACAATCATTGCGGAAACGTCCAAACATGGCAGCCGTGGTTAATTTGTAAAAAATAAGTGCCGGGGCTCTTGTCAGGAGGGAGCTTCGACCAGCCCTTTTCTCCACAGAACCAACAGACCTTACAAGTGGGGAGAGGAAATTGCATAATGGCCAGAGCTGCCGACCCAGGTTCGAGTCTGGGCTTTGGCTCAACATCCTGTGATTCTGGGCGAATCACTTAATCGACCTCTGCCTACCAAAAACAAGCATTGGCATAGCCAATAGGTCTCGCTTTTGGGACTTTATAACTATTTAGTTATGCACCACAATATCCTTGTTGCAACAACATCAGCAACAGTTGATGTTGTTGCACCAAGGATATTGTGCTGCATAACTAAATAGTTATAAGGTCCCAAAAGCGAGACCTATTGGCTATGCCAATGCTTGTTAAAATAATGTGTTAAACCCTGTAGCTAGTTTTAACATTACATCACTTTTTGCACTGCACCCCTCACTACGCCAGGTTAGCTCACATTGTGTTTTAGTAATAACCCTCCTGACAAAAACATCCCTGAGCTCCTCCCTCGCAGCGAGGGGGTTGCAGCCCGAATCATGACTAGGCTTCATGATGCGAGGAGGATTCCCAATGATGAATCATGTCACCTCTGGTGGGTGAGGGAAACAGTCCTTTAAAGGGACGCCTTCTTTATAGTCATTATTTGCCGTCTCCCAGCCAATCTGTATAGACCCGAGGGTGTTTTGTGTTATTGTAATTGGGGAGTGTACCCTGACTGGTCTTTAAATCTCCTCTGGCCCTCTTCGTGTGTGTGTGTATATATATATACGTTTTACCTTCCAGTAGCCTTCGAGAGTCCAGCATCTAACCGTCAACATATAGTGGGATTGTCCAGGGTCACAAAGCCACACCAGCATCCAGTGTAATCCACAAACTCAACCGTGGACTGTCCAATGCCTGGCAGATGACGTCGCATCGTACTTCAAGTTATCAATGGCCTTATAAATGGGTCGAAACCAGATGTCAGTGCCGCACATTACCGTGACTTTAGCAAAATATGAGTTAACAAGTGGTCTGTAAGCAAAGCAAACCAAATTTACTGGAAAGAGCACTTATGAGTTCATAGAACATATATTGTTTTATAATCGACTCATGATCTCTTTAACTATGAATTGAATTTGAATAAGCGCCACCTTGCTTTTCAGATTTCACTGGTGCACTTCTATTACAATAATCTCACAAGTACACATTTTAAAAAACTGATTAGGTACTGTCTCTGATATTAAACAATTTCTTTCTGTGGGTCAGGAGATTTTACAACTCTGGAAGAAATCATCAGTGGGCCCCGGCGCTGGAAGCAAGACTCTATACGTGATCATTACAACTACACATAATGTGCCCAAATGTGGATACCACATATGGCACAATATACCACAGCTAGACTCCAGAAAAGAACACAGAACTGCAGATAATAAACCATAGGCGGCTTCAAGGACTGGATACTACTCACCCCAAGTGGCCACACACATACTCAATATACCACAGCCAATCTCCAATCCAAAAACTTTAAGCCAAATGCCAGGGGTGGTCTTTAAAATGGAACAACTGTTCTGATGAGGGTCCAAAAATGGATGCAACACTCCATATAGAGCTTCCTGAACTCAGCACCGTACCACAGATGTTTACAAAGGTAACAGAACCTTTTTTGAACAACTCTACACCTAAACATCATTCATGCTGGCGCGATGGCTTTGGCCTACTTTACCCACTCCCTGCATGTGTGGAAAGCTTGTAACGATGTTGGTGCTGTAACGTGCATGGGGCATGTATGTAAGAAGCAGCTTAGACTTCTACTGCTGGTGGTGGGGAAGGGAATCCTGACCTGCTAGACCTCGTTCCCCTCAAACGTCAGTTCCCAGTGATGGCACGGATGGGGGAAGCGCCACCAGGTAGGCAAGTTCCTCAAGAAATTAAAGCAGTCGAATCTCACAGTAATGCAAGCAGTGTCAGATCCATTCAAGAGCATAATATGATCAACTATATCACAGAGGCACACAGGTTCAACAAGGTCAGGCCCCGCTCCACTGTCATCCACCTCAGGCTACGCCGTGAAAATGAAAAGCAGCCATGTAGAAGTTTAAGCCATCGATGTTATGCTATGCAGCTCTGTAGAACACACAATCACCCGAGACAGTATCCTTGGGCTGTTCATTCATAACAAGCTCCAACCACAAGTCTTCATTAAACTAGCACCTCAACAGTAAGCGTTCAGGAGAGATGACAGCTGTAAATGAACTCATACTGGGCCCATCCCTGTCAAAGAGGAGAGACAGCGCGAGGCAGCAGAACACCTTCCTGGAATAGTAAGGAGCAGATGCAGAGAACCAGGCAAATCAAGAAGTGAGTGATTTCACAACTGTGTGTTCAACGGGGGAGGGTTCCATGAACTCTGCAAGACTGACCCCTTCTCGGAGAAGCTACGAGATCCACTGGAACACAGTTTAAATGAGCACAACTGCAAGACTGTGTCTTGGTTGATGCCCTGAAATTAATCAGCCATCACGGAACTCTATCAAAGAAACTGGGTAAAAAAAGAGGCAAACAGTTGTTGGTTGAAATTAGGCACACCAAGCAATTGGAGGGGTTAGGTGTTAACCTCACGCCCGTTACCAGTGAAGCCTCAATCGAGCGCTGTGTTGGAGGCCTTTCCTGTTTTTCCTCCCGAACAGCCTCAGGAGATCTAGGGCCTAAATGTCACCCTGCTGCCGTGCAGCCCTCGACCTCACTGGCCACTGTGAGTTGTTCCGTGGTCTCCACGCCCGATTCCCTATGTGGACTCAGTCGAGCTCAGCCCTTGACCGTTTATGATGCCCTTCATGTTGCCACCCTGAGCGGCCGCAGAAGTTCTAGATCCGGATCTACGCCCTGCAGCCGCACGATCCTCGCCCTCGCTGGCCGCGGTGAGTGACAACTTTGTCTCCTCGCCCGATGACCATCCAGCTATGTAGCCTAACCGACATCCCCCCTCTAAGTTGCTCGAGTCCAACGATCCCCCGGCAGAGCCCCACCAGATGGTCAAGAACTGACTCCCAATCAACCTACAACCCATAATCCGACCATCCAGTGATGTTGCCTAATCCGATGTCCCCCCCCCACCATCACCGTGTTTGAACATACATTCGGATTTCTAAATCCTGGATCCGCACCGTGCCACCCCCAGCCTTCAATTATTGCCTCCGAAGTGACGGCTGTAACCCGGGCGCTCCATCCTGCCTCTCCCCCAGACTTGTTTCTCCTAACCCGCGGTGCCCCCCCGGCTGAACACGATGTGGTCCCGCTACTAACTTTTGACCATGTCCCTTGTGCCGTCACTGAAGTACCCTTAAGTTACTCGTGTTGCTTTCTTGTTGTTCCCTACTACCTAATTTATTGTCTCTTTACCCCTTCTTTCCATTCTCACTATCTAACCTAGCTACGAACTTTTGACCACGTTCCTTGTGCCGTCACTTAAGTACTCGGAAGTTACTCCTGTTTTTGCTATTTTGTTGTTCTCTTATTGTTATACTCTCTACTTCCTAATATATTGACTCTTTACCCCTTCTTTCCACCTGTCATTTCTCTCCTCTCGCCCTAAGCTATTCTCTCTACAATATTCACCCCCCCCCCCTTATTTTCTTCTATCCTTTCTCCTCTCTACTTTACCCCTGTCCCATCCAGCGTCCTAATATGTCCAGGTTTCTTAATTCTGATGTTCTCTCATTGTAATTTTTCTTAATCTGTGTTTACTTTGACAAACCCACCCCTCCTCCCCCCCTAACACTGACTCTCCTCTCTTGCTATTTTTCCGCCTGGTTTCCTCACTCACCTTATTTCTCATTTCTGTTTTTTTCTCCCCCCCTCTTTTCTCTTCCCCCTAGTCCTCTTCTTACTACCTAACATGTCCCCCCCAATCCTGTCCTCACACCTCCGGACCCTGCCCTCTCCAGACATGGCTCCAACTCGTCACCCTGAAACTTTAATAGTTGATACCTACCATAGCCTCTCCTATAAAAACAAACCTTATTTTCTACTCCAAACACCCCTCCAAATGGAAAAGCATTTTCCTTCTCCATCTTACAGTCACTAAATCAAGCAAAATCCCGTATGGATTCAAATTATCTACTTCCCCATCCCCAGCTTTTCTCGGTGAAATTGACATTTCCATATTCAAAACTGGTAATATCCTCATTCAAGCCTCTAAATACCACCTCAACATCTTTGACCACCATTTCAGTACCCTGGCAGACCATCTATCCAAACCAGTCCCCAACCCTTCTTCCCAATTGTCTGACACCCTTATGGTGTCTCCCCCTCCCCGGTTCTGACCACCCCCCCCCTAGACATCCCAACTGCACACACCATCATCCAATCTCTCTCTTTATCCAATGACCGACACCCTCAAACACCTCTCACTACCTCTAACCTCTTTCCTACTTCCCGACCCCCTCACCCAGTACTTCCGACTTTACCCCCCCCCGCGCCAATATCACCCTCTCTGAACTGCACTCTCTCCCCTCAAACTGATGTAATTACTTCCCGGCCCCCTCACCTAGAACTTCCGACTCTACCCCCCTGTCTATATGATTGACCCGTCCCTCACCACGTCCAACAACCTGAACACTCCTCTGACTTCCCCTCCCGGCGTCTCCCCCCACTCCCCACATCGGACTTTCTTTCCCGACCGAAACAGAACCCTCTCTCCCCCCCCCTCCTTTTCAACTGAGCTCCCCCTCAATCTTATTTCTCTGACACTATCTAACATTGAACGTAATCTCTCAACCGTGAAGACGTAACTAACGCGACTCAGAGAGGATTTCAACGCCCTTAACACCAGGACCTTCCTCAATCATACTGATTCCGCCTGTTCTTGCTTCCCAAACATCTCCCAACTTAACCGTTGGAAAACCACACCCCTTTCCAGCAGAACACATAGGCCTCTCCGAGCTATGAACTACCTCTCCTCTTCTGACCTTATTGACCTATGCAACTCCTACCTACCTAAACCCTGGATTACTGATCATCCCCTCCCTTATTCCAGCATCCCAGTGATCTTGGTAACTAGCAGAATCCCCTCCACTCCCATCTCCCCTAGACCCCCAGCTCAACTTACCACCATACACTCGTGCTCCCCCACCAAAGTCAACCCTAATCCCCTCTCCTGCATGCTTGTTAACTGCCGCTCGGCTGTCCGACATGCGACTGAAATATCAGAAACCATCCTCAGTGAAACTATCGACATTGCCTTCCTTACAGAAACCTGGCTTAATGACCACTCGACGGCCATCCTTGACTTACTCACCCCCCCCCCCCCCGGTTACTCTATCATTAGGAAAGACAGACCTGACAGAAAAGGGGGTGGTTTAGCTATAATCTATAAAAACGAACTTCAACTCACCCTTGTTAAGAACACTGACCACTTAACTTTTGAATACCTTGGCGCCGAACTCACTGTGCAGGGTTCTTCCCCTATTAGTCTACATAACATCTACCACCCTCCGGGTGATCCTCTTCCGTGAGGAACTATCCGACCTTCTTACACAATCCTCACTTTCCAACTCGAAAAATCTCTTCTTAGGAGATTTTAACACCCACTGGAACAA
The DNA here is from genome assembly GCA_963921515.1 of Calotriton arnoldi. Lineage (NCBI taxonomy): Eukaryota > Metazoa > Chordata > Amphibia > Caudata > Salamandridae > Calotriton > Calotriton arnoldi. Next base: position 2,154,460 of record CAWUFW010000223.1, on the reverse strand, counting down.
TGTTGTTGATCCCACAGTCAGCCACCTCATTAATCTTCTAGAGATCAATGACCTTATTCAACTATGTCACACTCCTACCCATACCAAAGGGGCCACTCTCGACGCCATCATTTCCAACAAGGACTTGGCCTCCCTTTCCAACATCCTCCCCATCGACTGGTCTGACCATCACCTCATTTTGTTCAAGATCGAATCCACTACCCTCCCCCTCCCCCCCCCCCCCCAACTAAAAATTGCAAACCCTTGAAATGGACCATGAATCTTAATCAAATCCCCCCTGGTGAACTGGAGTCTAAACTCCAAGCACAACTTCTTCTCACCCCTCTCTCCCAAGATGCCAATGAGCTCACTGAGCTTTTCAATAAGACCGTCAGATGTCGTAGACCTATTAGCCCCACCCAAACTAAAAAAAACAAAGAAATATTCCATCCAAATCTTGGTTCTCAATAACGAAAGACGCTCACTTAGACTGACGGAAAGAACATGGAGACAACACCCCTCCCCCTCCCATCTAGCCCTCCTCCGAACCGCTAGATCTACTTATAAGAAACACATCTTCAATGAAAAGGCTACCTTCTTCCGAATAAAACTCGATCGTGCCAAAAATAGACCCAGAGAACTGTTTAACATAGTTCGAAAAGAAACATCTTCAGCCCCCCTTAAACTGACAGCCTCAACAGACAGATGTGAGGAAATTGCTAACTTCTTCTCGGATAAAATCGCCAAAATAGATCAATCCTTCCATCTAACTCAGGGCCCACCAAATCCCCCATTCGCCGCTGACATTACCTTTGACATTCCTCCCTTGTTGACTACCTCCTGATTCTTCCTCTCACTCACACGTTACAACCCCTCCTGAATCCAGCCTTCCCAACTTACAGCTGAAAAACAATGCTTCCTGGCTTAATTTTCACCCAGTGACTGAGCTCGAAATCTTTAACATCATTGCCAAACTAAAGCCATCCTCCCACACCAAAGACCCTCTCCCCTCCAACCTTGTCCAAGATCTAAACCACATTATTGCCCCTTACTGGACTACTAACATCAACACCTCCCTTTCCACAGGATGTGTCCCTGACTCCCTCCAACTCGGACAAATCACTCCTATTCTTAAAAACCACACTACTGACCCTAATGACCCGAACAATCTCCGCCCCATCTCTAACCTCCCACTTCTTTCCAAATCCGTTGAAAAATGTGCTTTGCTCCAATTGGATAAACACATTAACAATTTCAATTTACTTGACTCCTTGCAATCCGGCTTCAGAAAAGGCTGCAGCACTGAAACCGCCATGCTTAATATAATTGATGACATCCATTGTTCCCTTGACAGTGGTGAGTCCTGCCTACTCATTCTCCTGGACCTCTCTGCTGCCTTTGATACAGTCAACCACAACTCCCTACTTAACTCGCTCAAGACTCGCTTTGGCCTTAACGGTCGTCTTCAAATGGTTCGCCTCGTATCTCCAACACAGAACATAACAAATCAAAATCAATGACTGCCTCTCGAACCCTACACCTGTCTCCCTAGGTGTCCCTCAAGGCTATATTCTCTCCCCCTCGCTCTTTATCCTCTTTATGGAACCCCTTACCCTCATTCTGAAACAAGCTGGAATCAATTATCACCTCTATGCCGATGACACCCAACTTTACTATAAGATTAGGTCCCACTCTGACGTACTTCATCTCAACAATACACTGAGCAAGATCCAATTCTGGTTCTACTCCAATCATCTCAAACTAAACCCCAAAAAAACTGAAATCATCCTCTTTTCTCCAAAAAAACAACAGGCTCCCCATCCAATATTGGATCGCTGACCTTAATGCCCTCAACTGTTCACTCTCCTGATCTAATTCAGTGAAATTACTTTGTATCACCATTGACAAAAACCTAACTCTTAACCACCACATAAAAAAAACTCAGCTAAAGGAGCTCTCTTCACTCTCCGTCATCTCAAGAAAATCAAACCCTTCATTCCTTCTGAAGACTTCAAATGGATTGTCCAATCTCTAGTACTCTCGAAAATGGACTATGGTAACGCTATCCTCACAGGTACCCCTAAAGTACACTTAGCCCCCCTCAGATCTGTGCTCCACCTTGCAGCCAGGCTAATCACGGACTATAAACGTTTAGACCACATCTCCGTCGCCCTTAAGGCCGTTAATTGGCTGCCAGTTGAAGGTAGATCCTCCTACAAGACAGCATGCATTACGAATAATGCGCTCTACCAAAATACCCCGTTGTACCTCACTAACAAACTCAAAAAAGCGGGTTGCTCCAGACCGATGAGAAGCACTAATGCCCTACTCCTCGTCCCCCCCTTGTCAAAAAAGAAAACCACACAATCACGCTCCTGGTCCTGCAATGCACCGAACATCTGGAATGCTCTCCCCTAGGACCTGCAATGTAACCCCTCCTACCTCAGCTTTAAAAAAAGACCTCAAACATCACCTTCTCAGCAAGTATTGGGGTCCATAACCTCGCCTCTGATCCTACACTCTGCTTCCCCCGTCTTGATTCTCCTTTACCTCATTCCTATCTCTCACCTCCACCCACCCTCTTTTTATCTTTCACCCTGTTCACTCTCCATACCCCCCTCTCTCCCCTCTCCTCCATCTACTACCCTTACCCCTCTCCTCCAAAACATCTGTCTACTTTTCCTCCTCTTCCCCAATTTGGTTCCTACCCACCTATTCTTATCTAATTATTCCTCACCTGCAGCCCAGCATCTTTTTTCTCCCACCCTCACTCTTTACTTAACCTGCGCTTCCTGTCACTGTTTAAAATAGCCCTCCGTGAGTGCCTTTTCATGTATATTGCTCTTTGCCCATTTTTGTTTAATTAATTTGTTTTAATATTACCTGTCTGAATGCTCTGCTATTGAACAACTGTTCCTTGTCCTGTAATTTTTATGCACATGTAAAAGCGCTCTGATACCCCCGGGTCGAGCCAGCGCTATATAAAACCTTTCAAATAAATAAATAAGTAAATGAACATTCCGTAACCAGCAACCCCTGGGAGTAGCCAGAATATTAAAATATCCCCCACTTTGGCCCAATCCTCTGATGGCACCAGGCAATCCCCCACTTTGGACCAATGCTCTGATGGCACCAGGCAACTGAAGCAAGTGAACCCTCCCCTCCCTAGAAGAGCTACCTCGTCTTTTCCATTCAAGTATCTATGCATTCATCCTTTCACTATTCCATCCACCCGCTGATATCCATCATTTCACCTTTACATTCCGTCATCCTTTCACCCATAGTTCAGTCTCTCTATCCATCCATGAAACCATTCTTTAAGCTATCCGCCCTTTCACCCATCCACCCATCCATCCATCCATCCATCCTTTCACCCATCCACACCGTCACCCATTCTTTCACCTATTCACCCTTTTTCCCCATCCTTTCACTCACTGACGGATTCTTACACCAAAGCATCCTTTCACCCATCCTTTCTCGCACCCACGCATCCACCCTATGGCCCATTCTTGCACCCATTCACCCTTTCCCCCCCATTTTTTACTCCCCGATGCATTCTTACACCCATCCTCTCGCACCCACGCATTCTTTCACCCATCCCTCCATCTCCTTCTTTCGCTTTTCTATCAACACATCTTTCTTTGGCATCAATTAGAAGCATTTGTCTGCCAAGTTGTAGACAGAAGAGGCCCATAAATAACTCCAACCCGATCTAGCTGCTTAAGTAACGACGCCCCTGCAGCAACCTTTCCAGAACAGATCTCAGAGTGGAGAGAAGACAGTGAGGATGTATGCACCCAGATACCTTTCAGAATTAGAATCACGAGAGGAGAACAGAATATATTCTACAACCAAAAAGGTCTCTAAGCCTGCCCACAGAGCAGATATTAGGCAATACTGCATTCCACAGTTTTAATAATCGACAAAGAACGAAAAGAAGGCAATGCTGCACTCCATGCCCAGAGACCTTTAGAGGAAGAGAGAGCAAAGAACAGGCAAAGCAGCATTTCACACACCGAGAACCTTCTAGGAACCAAGAATTAAGACCAAGCAACGTTTAATTTCATACCAAGACACCACCAAAAACCAAGAGCAAAGAAAAAGCAACGCTTCATTCTACACAAAGACACCACCAACAGCAGAGCCAAAGCAATGCTTCATTCAACACCTAGGAACCACGTGAAGCAAAGAGCAGGCGAAGCAGCACTCCATACACACAGAACCCATTACGAGCAAAGACCAAACATAGCAAGTCCTCATCAAGGACCAAGAGCAAAGACAAAGCAACACTTCAATCCATACAGAGAACCACGAGGAACCATCAGCAAAGACCAAGCAATACTTCAATCCCCACACACAGAACCCACTAGTAAACAAGAGTGAAAACTAAGCACTGCTTCATTCCATACCAAGATAACACCAAGAGCGAAGACCAAGCAACACTTCATTCGACACCTTGACAGCACCAGGAACTAAGAGCGAAACAAAGCAATGCTTCATTCCATACTTAGAGACCACCAGCAACCAAGAGCGAAGAGTAGGCTATGCTACATTCCATACACAGAGAAACTAGCCACCAAGAGCGAAGACCAAGCAACTATGCATTGCAAACCGAAGGCCTGCTAGGAATCAAGGCAATGTGGCATCTAATTCCAGACCCAGAGAACCTGCGAGGAACCAAGAACGACAGCAAAGAGATGCTTCATTCCACAACCCAGAGACTACTGGGAGCCAATACCAAAGGCTAGGTGGAGCTGCATTTCAAAACTACAATATGGTAATAGCAATCTAGAGCAAAGACAGGTTCACACTGCATTCAAGGACCAGAGTCTAGACTTCTGTACAAAAAAGGTTCACTGAATAACCAAAGAACCTCTCGATAAAACAGTAAACAGAATAGAAAAATATTTAGTTCCACTTTTACATTCCACTGAGCCATGCTGCATAGGTCAATGATGGTGTACCTTAAACACCTATCTCCCAGAAGGCCCAGCAGGGGCTCCAGAGACGCGAGATCCCCGAGACCACACAGAAAGGCAGCACTCTGCTTAAAGTGGGGACCAACAAGTGCTTTTAAAACCCAGGAGTTGGAGGGTTTATATGTCTGAGATTTTCATATGCAGGCCAGAGAGTGATGACCTCACAAACTACGACCTAAAGAAGGATGCCCAGATGACACCATTATTTACCCCAGAAATTAACCAAAAAAGCACCTTCACAATCTACTGGTTTAGAGCAAGGCACACAGCTTTACAACCGATAGGTTTAAGGGAAAGAGCAGAGCAAATATGAAATACCTGGGTTTAAGGCAGAGCACAACAGAATTACAAAGTCTGTGAGTCAAGACAGAGTACAGAGACACATTACAATCCACAGGCTTAAAAGCTGCTTCCCAATCCACAGGCTTAAAAGCTGCTTCCCAATCCACAGGCTTAAAAGCCGCTTCCCAATCCACAGGCTTAAAAGCCACTTCCCAATCCACAGGCTTAAAAGCCACTTCCCAATCCACAGGCTTAAAAGCCACTTCCCAATCCACAGGCTTAAAAGCCACTTCCCAATCCACAAGTTTAGAGCAGGGCACAAAGAGCAGCTTTACAACACACAGGTTTATGGGAGAGAGCAGAGCAAACCTGCAATCCCCAGGTTTAAGGCCGAGCACATCTGAAATGACAATGTCTGAGTTTCAAGACAGAGTACAGAGCTGCATTACAATACACAAGTTTAAAGCTGCTTCACAATCCACATGCTTAAAGTTGCATTACATTATACAGGTTTCTAGCTGCTTTACAATCCACAGGTTTAAAGCCACTTCGCAATCCACAGGTTTGGAGCAGTTTTACAGTCACTGGGTTTTAAGGCTGAACAAACAGCAGCTTCACAGTCCACGGGCTGAAAGCAACTTTCCGATCCACGGGTTTAAGGCTGGGCACAGGGCAGCTTTACAAATCAGTGGGTTAAAGCAAGGCACACAAAAAAGCTTTGCAATCCATAGACTCAAGGCAGGGCACAGACCTGTTTTACAATTGCTTTGTTTACGGATGAACACACATTAGCTATAACACGAGTTTTTAACGGACATTAAAGCTGTTATGCTTGCCAAAGTAAAGCATGGCACAGAGCAGCAATATAATCCCAGGGAGTAGTGCACAGAGGCTTCACAACTCTAGGAATGGCACAGAGGTGCTATAAATTATATTCCTAGTAAACCTCACAGTGTCTCTTAGCTTTTAGTTATATTACTAGGAAACCTTGCAGCATTTCTTAGCAGTTGAACACCTCAATCAAAGAAAATAGGTGGATTCATGAAATAAAAAGCAAAGGTTTCTGGTAAGGAGGAATTGTGCTCAAGGGTGGGGCTCCCCAAAAAAAAAAAAACCTAGAAGACCAGCAGTAATGATCCAGGGCCAGGGATCACAGCTAGCATACCATGTTCAGACCAGAAGACATGTCTGAACTTGCCTGCCATTGCAGACAGACATAGCCGTCACATTCCTCACAACAGCTGTCTATACAGGGAGTATGTTACCTTGTAAGACACTTGAACATCATCCAGACATCCCCCTGCGCCCCAAGCACCCCAGGTGACAATGCACTAATTGTAGATAGGAGTCCTGCTGAATAAGAGGGTACAAGAGTCACAGGTTGGGGTACCTCACCTGTGTTGCCATTGGGTCATTCTCCTGGGGGTTCCCTCAGTCTGCAGGACACTTCTACCTAAAGTTATGCCTAGTCACATGGTGGGACCCAAGGCCCGCAGGGTGCCTCAGCACACTAGTCGAGAACAGACTCCTCCGAAGCAGAACTCACCTGGTACCTATAGACCTGTAACAGCGTTTTAGGACTTCAACTCTTTTGGTCAGGAGACCTTGCCTACAGCTTGCTTATTTCTTCGGGCTGAGCAAAAGTGATGTACGAGAGGCCAATCCATGCCAAGTTTTCAAGATAGCTAGCAGCTATGTAAAGGATTCAAATTTAGGTGCATTTATTGTAAATGAAAACTATGTCATATCCTGAAAATCTGTCAAGGAGCAGATTCTCTAAAGTCTAAGCAGGCACCCCTGGCCCAGACTAAGCCTTGTACATAGCTCCTCACCTGAATCTGCACAGTCCCTCCCACTCGAGAAAGAAACTCACAAGAATCTTCACAACATGTACAATGAGCAGCCACCGCGGAGCTGCGCAGGTGGTTACTGTCCGTATGAAGCAAGAGGGGATGCTGTGGTGGGGCAGCGTTGTGAAGGACTTCAGGTACAACTCTGTCACTGATGCAACTTTAGACAACATCAGATCTACAACCCAAAGTGAACCATGACCTTAAAGACTTTAAATGACAGCAGAGTACAGCTAGCTGCACAGGAAGCCAGACCCTGGAATTCATGTCATCCACACAATAGGGCAGAGCCTAACTGCTTAGGTTTCAGGAAACAGCTAAAACAACAACTTTTCAAGGAAGCTTATAGCTGAGATGGTTATACAAAGCACTTGTGTAGCGCTAGATGTTACGACTTCAAGCACCTGCAGTGACTGTGCACTTCGTCTCTTCGTTCATCAACTACAACCATCCATCAGCACATAATTCGCCTTCCTTAAAGCTTGGCCATCGTCAAGCTGCAATGACCAAACTGGGAGACTAATGTTCACACGACCTACAAGATTGTGAACAATTAGTAGTATATACTCGCTCCAAAACAGCCGAACAGATTTCCATGAAACCAATGAAAGGCACCAAATTTGCAGAAAGGGTGCTATGCCAAAAATGCAGGTTAGCATTAGTTCAGCATTTCTGGATTTAAACTTGGAGAAAAATCTCCAACGGAAAGCCCTTTTTATTGGCAAGTAAAAGAATTTGTTGGGAACCCAGTATGAACAAAAACAAACAAAAAAACTAATCAGCACCAAATTGGGCACATTCTTAGATTTCCTACTAAATTAAGTTTCTACCAAGCGTGTTGCTGATTGTTCGAATGATGGGAGTTAAAGTTAATAAGGATGTAAGAACAGGATTTTCTATAAAAACGAGGAGCTAACCGTAACTACAGAGAAGAAACTGCATCTCTGTAATAAATATAGATACACGTTCTTAGAAGTAACAATGTAGTGGAGCGGTCACAAAATGAGAAGGGCGCTGTAGAAAAGACTTCCAACAAATACAACTTCCCCAGTCTCTGCTGGACAAAGCCAAAGAGACCTGTGTGGCACTGTCCAGAAGGATATGGTACCCAGTTTCCACTGGACAGGAATAGGGAAGAGGCCTCCACTGGATATGCACAGGGAGAGTCCTCCAGTGAGCAGGCTCTCTCCCCTGTATGCGGATTCCCACTTCACACCCTGTCGCTCCACCACACTCTCTAGGTTGCTCTCCCAGGCCCCTTCTAGTCCGTTGCTCGCTGCTTTTCCTAACCCCTCTTTTTGTTCTTCTTAAACACCGCCCCTTCTATTGCTTGCCTGCCTTTCTCTGTTCATAGCTGCCTACTGATGGTGGAGCTGAATTGTTACCCCACCTCCCGCTCCTCCATTGCTGCCAATGTGGGCCATCATATTGTCTGAAGCAACATGGCGGCCATCTTGACAATATTAAAAACAACAACGTTTTCTATATTTGTAGTATGGGCTGATGTCACTACTGGCTTTGACAATACTGGTGCATTATAAAAGCAAGTGGAAAAGCCAATATTGACAACTACAAAACATTGGAAAAGTGGGACTCACTGGGCTTACCAATGCTTATTTCCTAGATCTAGCCAGGGCTATTTTCACTGTAGTAAAGATTTGCTAGTTGCACAAAACTGGGTTGACACAAATAGCACTGCACCTTTTGCTCAGACTCACGCTTGTAGGTGAAGACAGGTGAGGCAGAATGCTGACAATCTACCTACCTCCGCTCAATGCAGTCTGGTCATCGACCTCGGAGTTGGCCCCACTTCACAGGGAGAACTAAACTGACAGAGGAAGCTGAATGACCGACTGCCAGACAAATACTTGGTTAGGAAAACTATGCATAAAGCAGAGTTAAAAAATCTCTAACCTTACTTCGGAGGTAAACCAAGTTAATGAGATCTCTCCAGATCGAACTCGAATGAGAAAGGAAGTGCAAAGACTGCTCGGTCGTTGCCAATTCAAAGAATCACGAATCAGAGTACAGGTTCAGAGCCTGCAATTAGAAAGCGCCTGCTAGAAACATAACCCACTAAGTAACGCCTTGAATTACAGCAATGGATGGAAAACGTTCTTTCTTGTACCAAAAGCAGGTCTGGGTCAGCTAGACAAGGAGTGTACTGGAGGGGTGACAGGGTGAAGTGAGCGCTCACAGCCAAGGAAGGGAGTGATTCACTGCATCTAGGATGGAGCCACAGCTCATCAAGGTCTCACACTCAGAGACAGCTCCACGACTAAGTAAAGACACAGGGAGATACTGCTGTGACGACTCTCACCCCCATCATAACTCACAGAAACCATCTGGCACTGCTTGTGACCAGAGCGCACAGAAGACAGAGCAAGGATGAAGAGAAGCTGCTGGGTCTGTAGTACATGGCCCAGGGCTTGAAGACCCTAGTCGTTAAAAAGCAGCAGATTCACTGAAGCGTGCCTGGCAGGAGCTCCAGAGCTGCAGTAAGTCCTCAGGCAAAAAAACAACCTGCATCAACCTGAGCTTGGAGAGGACTCCTCCTCAAGGGCATACTTGGAAGTGGGGGGACTGTATATTTCTAGGACTTCGCCTCTGCAAGTGCAGCTGATTTTAATGAGTGAACCTGACAACAGCCTAGTAACAGATGCTTTTTAGGTCTCGCGCCTAGTGTTGCAGCGCGCAGCGCGAGACCTTTAGAAAGGGCTTCTGAAAACGACCCACACGCTCGTGCGTGTGGTTTTGTTTTCGGAAGCCCACATTGGCTGGAGCGTACTTTTTTTTGATGGAGACGGCACGCGATTGGTCAAAGGCGGGCGCATGTCCCGCCTTTGCCGCGCCCATTCCCGACGGTGGCCAGAACGCGCAGCAGCGCGCGTTCGTCTGCTGCCGCTGCTGCGCTCCCTCCCCCCGCTCCTCTGTGGTGCGCGCGCACCACAGGTTTCGATTCCGTGCTTTTTTTTTTTTGCCTCCTGGGAGTGAAATATAACTGCGGTTCCGGGAAATTGGATACAAATATTCAGTGGAGGGGATTCAGAATGAAAAGGGGAATTTAACCGGGAGAGGAAATACAAATCGTATACGGAGCACGGGCCAAAGCAGAGAGGAGCCTGGCGCACGTGAAACAACCTGGGGCGTGAGTGTGCAAAGCACTGAGTGTGCAAGGCAGAGCTTGATTGTGCGAGGCATAGGTGTGTGAGAGTTCACTGCAGAGCTTGACATACTACGCGCGTGTGGAGAGTGGAGTGCTGGTTTGTAAAGCATAGTGTGAGAAGTAGAGCGGAGAAAGTGAGTGGGCAAGTCCGCGTTTGAGGGGTAAGGTAGGGAGCGTGCAATACATAGTGCGCAGTAGGGAGTGTTCAAGCAAACTCGGTGTTTCTGGCAACGCTTGAGTGCAAGGTAAATAGAGAGCGTGGGTGCAAGGGAGTGTTTGTGGGAAGCAGCGTCCGTCCTTGTAGGCATGAGCGTGCACGTGTCCTGCTTTTGCACTGGCTAGAGGTAGCGCAGGGATACGATCAACATTGTGAGCTGACCCTTTTGTAGGAAGTAAACATCGTGAGCGTGCAAAGTGTGCGTGTGTACCGAAGGGGACCGGCCGGAGGCACAGGGTGAACATGGGAGGGCTTGTGTGCAGGTGAGTGTAAGGGTCTGTGCAGTTCAGGGGTACAGTGTGGAAGCGCAAGGATTTATGTACAGGTGAGTGTAGGCCTTTGAAAGTGGTTTGCGGGTGGAGTGCACGTGGCATCGTGTATAGGTGGCATTTTGCGTGTAAGTTGTAGTGTGTACATGGGAACAGGCGTTGGCAGGGCTGTGTGAAGGTATAGCGCGGTAGGAAGCAAATGAGTGCAACTTAGTGTGCGAATTGTTGTGCAAGGGAGAGTTTGCAGGAGTTGGTGTGAAGAGGGGTACCAGTGAGTGGCTAGGTACGTGCAGGGGAGATACAGGCCACTTCTGTGTAGTTCGTAGTGTGCAGGTTAGGTGGTGTTAGTGTGTTTCCTAGCTTGAGGCTGGGTGTAGGTGTATATTGGCTGGTGCGTAGCCAAGACGCGGGGTGTTTGTGCTTTTGTGACAGGCGTCAGTGTGTGTGGATAGTGGCGTGCCTGTGACTGGCTGCACGTGTGCAGGCGATAGGCAGTGCGCTTTGAGTGTGCAGGCTAGAGACGGATGTCAGCGTGTGGCTAGCAGTGAGCAGGTAGGTGTGCCTCCCCCACCCTCCAAGGAACACACATCTAGGCTGCTGCTGCTGGAGAGGGAGGAGAGACCATGGGACCGCCCGCCTTGCACCTTTCCATACACTCGGCTCCTGGGCACCCTACGGCCACATCACAGGCGGAGGTCTAGGGTGGAAGGAAAGGCAGACACGACCAGCAGAGGAAGCCCCGCCGCCTCACGAGGAGCAGCTGCAGCGGTGCAGTCCTTCCTGGAGCAATGATGGGGGACACTTCCGGCCTGCCCTGAGGGCCCAGAGCCAGGTAAGACTGACTCTGCCTGCGTGTGTGTGTGGGGGTGCTGAAGGGAAGATGGCTGTCTGTTCTCAGGTGAGTTCCAGCAGTTTTTCATGTCACATGTTGTGTTTATTGAGTTCTGATGCGCAGGAAGCGTTAGCTTTGAGAGGGGGTTCTGCTCTGTTATTGTAACACGGATCTCAACCCCTTGCTGCAATTGTTCCCACTCATGTGTGGACACAAAACTGCTGCCCCCCTTATAGCCCGTGGACAGGGGGTGCTATATCCTGCCTGGTTTACTTACCCCACCTCGCTGATATGGGGGCGGGGCACTTGTTTCTAGCCATTCTCCAATGACAAAGGAGGGGCACTGGTCAGCCGCCGCGCCGTGTCAGGTACAGGAATGTGTGTCCAGCGACTGCCCAGCTTTCAGACCCTCCTGGAATTTGCACCCACCTCTCATCTCGCCCAGTGACGTGTCCACCTGCCTGACCTCATATCTATAGGAATGTGTAGCACCGGTGGCACTTGCTACGTCGAGGAATGTAAGACTTAGCTGGCATGGATGCGTGCCCACTTCTCAGCCTTGCAATGTACACGACTGAGTGGCCGCCACACAGCTGTGCCGCAGTCTTGAATGTGTGCTCTTCTCTCATTGCAGCCATTTGACGAAATTGGGGGGGGATCCCTGCTCTGCTTGTGATGTGTGACCGCCTTTTAAAACAGCCACGTGTAAGTAGGACTGTGCGCCTACCTCATCTCTGCCAGAAATCTATGCACATCTCTCAGTCCTGCCATGTTGTTGAAATTGAATGTGTGCCTACATCTGTTCTCTGCCAGAAATGGGTGCCCACCTCACATCTCTGCCACGTATGCGTTTCCAGCCATCATGCCTGGCATGGATGTTTGCCAACCTCTCATTCCTGCCGTATAATGAAATACTAAAGTGTCCCCTTCTCTTATCTCTGTCAGCTCGACCATCCCGACCTAGGTCCTAACGTGGTGGCTACATCTTCTGTCTGTGGAGGCAGGGCGAGGGCTCCGGGTCTGGGATACTTTATTCTGGTTGGGAAATTACCCAGATACACCCATTTATTCTTTAACATTCTGTAAAAAGTGAATAGAGAGAGCCTCTTTACGGCACCAGATTCCACGGGCTCCCAGAAATATGTGCCCTGCCAGGATTGGCACGTGGCAGCTGTAATAGAGCTACATCGCACAGAACATGGTGCCTTGGCCATTGCGCCAGCCACTCCACATCCGGGTGCCAGCAGCCAGCTTCCGTGAATCTCGGACCTGTTTCTCTGGAAGCCCAGTGCATCCAAGGGTTGGTAGTTTGCGAGCCTTCTTTCCTGGTGCCATCATTATTGACGCTCCAGTCCTCGTAAGCCAGTCGAAGGTTAACATCCAATACGCTGTCAAAGTTTTCAGTGACGCTCACTGTGAAAGTTAATAGTCACTCGCTCCGTGACAGGTTATAGTGAGACTATGTAACGATGGCTCCCACGTGCCCCGTGACTGTTTGCAATCATACACCCTGTGAAGTTTGTTCCCACACATCCTTTGAAAGTTTGTAGTCACACATCCTGTGAAAGTGCATGGTCACACCATCTGTGACAGTTTGTAGTCATACATCTTATGAAAAATTGTAGTCGCACACCCCGTGGAAGTTTATAGTCACTTTGTAGTCACAGGTCTTGTGCAAGCTTTGCCTCACACACCCTTCTAAGTTAGTTGCCGCGCACCTAGTGAAAGTTTGTAGACACACCACATGTGAAGATTTGTAGTCAGACATCCTAAGAAAAAATGTAGTCACATATCTTGTGACAGTTTATAGTCACAGACCCCGTTGTTTGTAGTCACATATCCTGTACAAGTTTCACCTCACACACCCTGCTAAGTATGTTCCTGACAACCGTGTGAAAGTTTGAGGCGCACCGTTTAACGCTTGTACAGATCATACCCTGAGAAAATAGCTGTGCATCCTGTTTAAGTTTGTTGGTGACATACCCTTTGAAAGGTTGTTTCTATCACATGCTGTGAAAGCATTTACTAACATACCCTGTAACGTGTGCTGCCACTCACCCAGTGACAATTAGAAGTCGCACCTCGGTAAATTATTTTCTAACACATTATTTGAAAGCATGCAGTCACACAACTTATAAAGATGGTTCCCATTCAACCAGTGACAGCTTGAAAGTTTGCTCTCACATTATCACATAAACCTTGTGAAAGTTTAGACTCACAACCCTTGTGACAGTTAAGCCATACAAACTGTAAAGTTTGTTCCTGCATGCCATGTGAAAGTTTGTAGTCTTACTTTTTATGTTGATCCTGCATATCTTGTGAATGTGTGGTCACTCCCCTTGGGACTGTCTGTAGTCACAGAAACCCTAAAGTTTGTTCCCACACACATGGTGAAAGTCTGTAGTCACGCAAACCCTAATGTTTGTTCCCACGCACCACCAGTGCATTATTAAAGTTTGAGCTATTGGTGTTGCATTATTTAGCAATGCCAATAGCTCAAACTTTAATAATGCGAGACCTATTGCATTGCAAATGCTTGTTATGGTTTGCTTTTCTAGGATTGTACCAACCCTCACTGAGGTGGTGCATTCCAAGACATGAAAAAAGAGCAACCTTCAAAGTGCTAATGTCACCCAAGTGCTATTATTGCCAAAAGCAAGGTTTGCGCAACTGCCGCCCTGGAAGATAGGACGAGCCCACCGACAGATACTCTCGAGAAGGCTAAACAGAGCATTAAAGTAAAACTGGGTCCATGCACATTGGAAGGTGCAACAGCCAAGCGCCAGCTAGAGTGTATGCTTCATTCCCCCTACCCTACTTAAGAATAAATGTACATTTGTAAAGCGCATTAAACCATAGGCATCAAAGCGCTGTAACCAGCAAGAACATACGGGGTGACCAACAAAGGCAATTATAGCTGTAAGAAAAGTCAAGTGTTCACATTCTTGTGAAATGCAGAGTATGAAGTGATATTAGCAATGTGTACAAGGAGAGTGTTTTATAACCTAGCAGCTGCCACCGAAAGTGCACACTCACCCCATCTCGCCTTCCTAAAGCGGGGAACAGTCACGTTCCTCTGACCAGCAGATCCCAATTGTCTGCTGGAAAGATAACAGTTAAAAACGGTTCTTGAATAATAAGAGCCCTGCTGGTTAAGGGCCTTAAAAACCAGACACGGTGCTTTGAACAACAGCCCCTTCCTCACTAGAAGCCAGCAAAGTGTCCTCAGCCCCTTCCTCACCGATAGATGTTAAGGAATGCCCAAACTAGTCATGCCGCCACATTCTGGATAACCTGAAGTTTATTAAGGGAATACTGGTTGGCGTTCAAATACAGAGTGTTACAGTAATCAAGGAGAGATGTTATTAGCGCAATGACCACCGACACTCTTAGCTCCTGGAGGAGGAAGGGAAAGATCTATTTCAGGCACCTGACGATCCAAAAACAAGAACTCACAGTTCTCTTAATCTAGAGGTCAAATATCAGGGTGTTATGATAGATCAACCCCAGTTTTTTAGCGGAGGTTCTAGGAACAAGTAGTGAGTCACAAGTCTCCGGCCACCAGCGGTCAGACCAAACAGAGTTCTCTGCTGTGAAGATCACAATCTCTGTCTTATCGGCATTCATCTTGAGCCAGTTCTCTAGCATCTAGGTACAGGCTTGCCCCATACACAACCTTCCCGATCACCGGATATTGAAACAATGATTTGTGATCGCACGCATAGGACAATACCTGAAAGCCGAAGAAACGTACCAGTTTAGCCAGAGGGGCCACAAAGGTTAAACAATGTGTGACACCACAGGGAAGCTGGAAAGATTTAGCTCTGAAGTCTCCGCAGCTCACTTTCTGGGTCCTATTTGCCATGAAGGATACTAGAAGATTGAGGGCAGAACCCCTCAGCCCACCCTGAAGCAGTCTTTGCACCAATTGCATGGGAGAGATGGTATCGAAGGCTGAGGATAAATCTAGCATAACTAAAATAGCGGCGCGTCCGTGATCTACTTGGTGGCAAATGGAATCTTCCACTCCGATAAGTGCAAATTCAGTGCGGTGGTTCCCCCTAAAGAGGTTCTGTGAGGAGTCTAGAAGCTCAGAAGCTGTAAAAAAAAAAAAAAAAAAAAAAAACTGCGCTCAATACTGATTTATGTGCCTCTCAAGGATTTTGGCCGGTACGGGCAACAAGGAGATAGGTTGAAGATTTTTAATCTCCTGTATCCCCATTCGGTTTCTTTTTCAGAGGAACAACAATTGCTTCTTTCCAGCATTGGGGATACACTCCAGAGTCCAACACCTGGGCATACACCTTCTCTAGAAAAGCGGCAATTAGATCTGGTATGAGTTGCATCACCGTGGGTGGGCAAGGATTGTCTGGGGAACCTGATGTAATTTGTCCCAGAATTGTTTTAATTTCAGCTGCTGGCAAACTAGAGAAGGAGGACAATTCACCATTAATGGGGGACATCTCTAAGAAGTTATCTTCCATAGATGTAGGCCCTAGGCCATCTTCCACAACTTGAAATTCAGAGAGAATCTTCAAAATCTTATCTACAAATAAATGAGGCCTCCCTATTGGTAAAATCTAGAGAATTTTCCAGCTCCTGTTGAGCTGGCGGCGAGGTCAGATCTTGAGCCACCTTTAACAGTTCCTTAGATACACTGATCGCAAATCTTACTTTGAGAGAAGTATGAAGATTTTGCCTCTTTAATGGCATTCTTATATTTTAGAACTGTCTGTGTTTTTCCTTTTCTTCTGGACTATGTAACAATCTCCAACTCCATTCTTGCTTGCGGCATTGCCGTTGGAGGTCTTTCAAACTCTCTGAAAACCATGGGGTGGAGACCTTCCTCCTTCCCTTAATTTTGGCAATAAAGAGTACGGCATAAATTTCATGGATGCCGTATATACACACACACACACACACACACCTTCAGCCAATCACAGTGCCCTGGCAAACAGCATGTTGCATTCTGGAACTTGTACTCTTGCTTCCGCCATTCTAGTTAATGGTGCAAGTCCCAGCATCCCAAGTGCTCTGGAATAAAAAGTAAGGACTGATGGGCAGGTCATAAATCACAAGCCGCTACTGAGCTGCACTTAAAGGATTCACTGCTAACTTATAAAGTAAGATGAACTTGCGCTACTGTTCAGAATCCCTCTTCTTCAGGGGTGTTCATGTAAGACAGAAAACCTCTCATACTGGAGCTGCTTTGCAGAAGCATGCGTGTTAACTTGGTCCTCAAAAAGGGAATGAACCGAAATGTTAGGTCAGGTTTGCCAGAAGTGTCTACTTCCAGGACATCAAGCACAGCATGCGTTATTCGCAGAATATGCAAGGTGTAGAAATACATTCGCTGTTGCAGGATAGACTCAAGGTACAGGAGCCTTCCCGACATTAATACTTGCCAAACAGTTCATTGTTATGCAACACAAACATCCGGTTCCAACATTCAGAAAACAAAATCAATGTGCAGGGACATGAAGGCCTAGACTAACTATAGTTGAAATACAACCCCCAGAATACATGATGCTGGCTAAAAAAATACAGCCTTAGTGAAGATGCTACATTACTTCATTTGCCAGCTGCAAAGTGACAGAGGTGAGCCACTTGTAGGGCACTTCTAACGAAAGTCACTGATCGAGTCGTGGAGAACAGTGAACTCTCCACTAGGTACATTGAACAGGACTGTCAACTAGACCCATGTCAAAATTTTAACTCCGCCAAAACGATTATCGAAATAAAAAACAAACTGCAGTCTAAAGGATTGGTGAAACTGCGTTAGCTTGGTTCTGTTTAAACTAAAGTGTAATAATAAAGAAAGTCTAAAAGAATGAGGGAAACCCCTACATGTGATAGTAAAATGTCAGCACTGTCTCATTTTACAAACAAAAAAAGAAAGCCTGTGAAACATCAAACCTGGTTGGACAAAGATTTCATTAACAAATGACGCAAGTGCCTAGAAAGCATTTATGCATTAGGACAGCAACGTCAGATGTACATATCGATTAGAATAGACAGCTTAGGACCCCCTACCCAGAAGGAAAAAAGAACGGAGCCAGGCACAAGGGGTGGGAAAATATGGCCAGGGAGTTGTGGTTGAATGGCTGAAGACCATCACGAAATATGGTAACTAAAGGTTCTACTTAAACTAAAGTCCACAGTAAATCACATATTACAGGTATGTAGTGGGGAAATGTTGGATATGACATACATCCTCCTTCAACTGCATTAGATAAGTGTTTCAATCCAGTTAATATACCTTTGGCAGAGCAACTTATGTTCACTGCATTGGAAATTGAAATGATTGTGAATAATCTAAAAAATATCAAGTCGGCAGGGGCAGATTAACTCCGTTTATTATCTCAGAAAAGATCCTCAAGCCTGGGCAAGGTTTTCATGCCCACACTTCCAGCAAAAAGCAACTTCATGCCCACCTTAGAAAGGAGGAGGCTCACTGAAAGGGGGGGGGGGGGTGTATATTAGTTGTCCGATTGCTTGGGCTAATTTCACTCATTGACTTGCCCTCTAATACCTGCGCACGCACTAGTGCGAGCGAGCTGTAATGGAGTGGGCAAATACCAGGGAGTCGGTGCTAGGGTTCAAGTCAACTGTTGGCAGACAGACCCACAGACAAAGCTGACCAATAAGTACAAGTCGCCACTTACAGATTACAATTAAGACTCTTCCATACCAGAACTTGGTGAAGTAACAAAACGCCAAATTAAATAAAAAGGTGTTTATAAATGCAAACCTGAACCAGACAGCATGAAAATAAAAAAATACCAAAAAGGCGTAAAAAATGTGTGCTGAAAAAAATAAAAAAAATTGGAACTTGACAACAGAAGATAAAGGGGGGGGGGGGCGGTGTCTGGCAGGCAAACGTGAAATCCGAGAAGTCTTATTAAAACGGTTTATTTTTGGGGCATGAACTGGAGAGCCATGGCTCGAGATGAGAATAGGACCCACTACCTGCTGGTAGTTAAGAGGCAGCTGACCAGTACACCAGAAAAGAAAATCCCTCTAGCATCGCAGAGAAGAAAATTTAACAGCCAGACTCTGGAGACCCAGAAACACCCCACCCGCTCCAACACCTTCCTTCCTCCGCAGAAACCAGAGCATCCACCACCGTGAACAGAGATGCAGGGGAAAAAGGGCCAAACAGCAGGGTGCTGAACATGCCACAGATCAGGAGACGTGCCCAATTGTTTAGTTACGACTCTGAATCCTCCAAGAACACACTGGCTGTTCTTACTGAGGGACTCCTTGAGCATAAGATAGAACTCACGTCCCAGTGACCGGAAACCGACAGCACTGCGCCTCACAGCTTCTAAGTATGTAAAAACTTGTTGGGCTGAGTTTCCTGATGCCGTCCTTGGGCATAAGATACAACATGTATATACTCAGTGACCGGGAACAAACAGCTCAGCGTCTCACCTCCAAAGCACTGCAGACCCAAGAATCTGAGTGGTGGGGTTAGAATCAGCAATAGTAAGAACTGGGGTGGAGCTCCTGCACTGCACAATTAAAATAACTTGTTGAAATCTAGCTGCCATCCATGCAGGTTACCCTTTGCTGCCCATCAGTTCTCTTTCCACAAAACCCTTTGAGGGTCTTCAAAAAGAAACGTAATGGCCATGGCAGGTGGCAAGACGGAGAGACTGGGAGATAAAATAAGTGATTAACAGACCTCCGAAAGTGGTGTCAATACGAGCGAGCAGGAAAGGAAGAACTCTCAACTGCAAAACTAATTTAGCATCATTGGAGAGTCCTGTTAAATCTCAGTTGGTACGGACAGAAGAAATTTAGAATCACCCCCCCCCCCTCCAATTACAACAAGTAAAGTATACAGGGGGGACATCAAAAAAAGACCCTTATAAGAAGATTGAGCATATTTCCATAAAGAGTAAGTAACATATTAGTTAGTGATGAAGAAGGAATAAAGTGTCACTTTTGAGTGTGATTGTTATTTCCGTTTAATCCTGACAATCCTCAGATCTTCAGACCAGTGCAGACTGGGGGGTGACAAGTGACCAGCTCTCTGCGAGGACCTCCAACCACATGTACTGTATACAACACACAGGAGGTTACGGCACTAAGTACCTTTCTTCTACAATTTTTGAAACCTACTAATAAGTTTCACCATAAGCTACTAGGTACAGAAAGTATTTGAATACATTCTTGTAAGCTAGTTCGGTGCAATCTTCAAAGAGACCTGGTTCTGGTGCTTCTACAATGAAAGAGGTGCGGTTTCTCCCACTTTCTCAACATGCCTTACCATGAACAGCTACCAGAGGCAGTTTCATCTTGAAGACAAGTACAATGGGCAAGAAGGTCTGTATCAAAGGTACATCCTTCCGAGACCCTGGAAAAGCTGTGGCACCAACATCCTGTATTCTGTGAACCTTGTAACCTGGGCACCAATAAGAGTCAAAAGGCAGTAGCGTACTTCTCAGATGTTTATCCTTACTAACTGAACCTGGAACAAGCTGGATATTCCATGACCAGACCACATGCAACCATTAACTGATTCATCGCCACTAGCTTTCAAATCTGCACTTACATTCCATTAAAAGCACATTTAAACATGAAAAAAACTATTTTGTATTAACACAATTTTTCTCACCACCTTATGCCATCACACAACCATCGAGCATGATTTTCACACTATAGCGAACTTACTTTTTTACATTTGCCTCTCCGTTAGGGATCCTACGTAGCTTCTTCTTCTTGAGGATTTTCACAGCCCTTCGGCAAAGTGTTTCAGAGTCCAGCATCTCCTTCACTTTGCCATATGAACCTTCCCCCAATAAATCTCCCATCAAATACTTGCCAATTAGCTTTGCCCGCTTACGCCGGGGTTGGTAGATCACCTCAGTAGAGTCAATTCGATGGATAAAAGATTCCATCCCCAGCTCACCCTCTGCAAAAAAGCCCATTTCCGTCGTCTCTTCCTCATCCATGCTGGGCTCTGCTCAGCTCCCAGCACACTCCGGGCTACAGAAGACCAATCCACTCTTGGAGGAGCCAGTAAATCCACTCTTGGAGAGACTTGAAAATCCCCTTGTGAGAGGTACCCGTAAATTCACTTATTGAAGGAAGATCGCAGAACCTGTTCTGAATTTCTTGCTTTGGCCACGGACAAGTCAGGACTTCCTTGGCGACAGGGGGGTAAATGGGCCCAGACGGTACCAGTTAGTCCACCAGTACAAAGAACAGTTAGAAGGGCAAGCACAAACCCGGCCGTGGTCACAAAATGTCGAGATGGTGCTAGTCCTAGGTCCAATGTTCAACCAGTCTCCACTCTTAGCAAGAGGTGAGTCATGTTCCAGGTTGTTATTGCCCCTCCTGCAGGGAACAGACATTTACCATGGCTGCGACAGGTTGGAGTGTGTTCAGGACTTGCACGATGTATTCCCAATCATAGCCCTCGCTCTTCTGACCTGTGCAGCAAGCACTCGCTTTCTGAAGCTACAGCGGTTCACCAGGGTTTTTGAGGTCTGTTGAAGACAATGGGCTTATGAGAGACCACTTTATGCTTATACCCCTATAAACATACGCCTACCAAGCACTCAACTAAAATCCCTTTTGGCTACCACAAAAAAGGCAAACGAGGTTACTCCCTAAACAATCCACAATTTCCCCACCCTTTTGCCCCACTAACCTACAGAAGAGACTCGTGTAGGTTTGGAATAAAAGGTCAGGCTCAAATAACTTCTCTCGCACCCCTCAGATGCCAATGGCTAGAGTATCCCCCAACAGAAACGCCTACAGATTCTGCCCCTTGACAACCAGTACAGGTTCTGCCCCCTCAATCATTCCTTTCTTCAACTCCCCTCCTAGAGACTCACTGACCCAATATGTGTCTATATTGCCTCTTCCCCCTACTGCCCTCTCAGAGACTCAATGACCACACTAAGTGTCCGTACTGCCCCTTCCCCCTACTGCCCTCTCAGAGACTCTGACCCCACTCAGTGTCTGTACTGCCCCTCCCAGAGACTCTCCGACCCCACTCAGTGTCTGTACTGCCCCTCCCAGAGACTCTCTGACCCCACTCAGTGTCTGTACTGCCCCTCCCAGAGACTCTCTGACCCCACTCAGTGTCTGTACTGCCCCTTCCCCCCTACTGCCCAGGAATGCACTGCCCCTCCCACTGCCCTCCCTGTACTGCTCGGTGACGCCCTCCCTGTACTGCTCGGTGACGCCCTCCCACCCCTGCTCAGTGCCCCCTTGGGGGCCTGGCTGCTTCCCACACCCGGCTCTGCTGCTGAATTGCTGCTGGAGTCGGTTGTCCCTGCCTGGCCTGGAGACCCCTGAGTGCTCCCACACACCGGGTCCGGGGCGCCCTCAGCCTTCGCTGGGGCCCATCAGGCTACGCACCAGCATCTCTCGGCGCTCTGAGTGCAGGGTCTGGGCTTCACATCCCAGGCTCCCCTCCGCCTCCCGCTGCAGAGCTCAGGCTGCCGCCATCTTGTTGACGCGGACCCGCCCCCTTCGGGTAGACACAGAGGACGGACTGTGCGCGCGGCCTTCAAGAGGCCCCGCAGCCACCGGCCGCATACCGCTGCTACCCGAACTGTGCGCTAAGTGAAATAACCCTACAGTTATAATGAATACCACATATCAATCAAACTCTTGCTTTTGATAGTGCACATTTTTAACTATGTGTTTAAATCCTTTGAAAATGTTTGAAAAATGTATTTGTGAACATTTACAAATAAAACATTTTAATTTAAATTGTATTATACATTATGTATTAAGAGGTACAATACGTGTTTTTCTACTCATCTACGAACTTCTGTCTTAGTTTATCTTGCCTGTTTTACCAATAGTCTGCTTGTTTTTACAGACACAGGAACAATATTTCCTTTTCAAGATGGCTGCGAGGTTTGCGTTAAGTGGACCTCAAATCCCCATTCAGGAGGTAGAAATCCGCCCTTCTTCTATGTCCACGACGATCAATTCCTGACTTAACGACCGGCAGGTTACGCAGAGACTCCCTACGGAAGCCGGCACGAGAGTGTGACTCGTCTCTCTGTTGGCTGCGCCTTTGGCAGGCCCACCCACGGCAATGGTTGTGGATTGGCTGGCCGTGTGACAGCCAGCGGCGGGGGCGTGGCTACGAGACATCTGCCGTTTATTTTGTTTTTCTATCACGCACGTTCTGATCAATCCGTGCTCCGGCCGCGCAGTGGTGGATGCGCCTGTCAATCACGTAGCCCCGCCTTCAGAGTAAACCAGAGCAGCATGAAGGGAAGCCTATCTGTCCAGAGGCAGCTGCACTCACCCTTGGGGATGTCTCACCTCCCAGAGAGCAGTGTCACCACCCTGATGGAAATCATGTTTTTTTAATAGTATACTTATTCCTTAGGTGCTTGGCAGTTTTGTACATCACATGAGATAAACCTCTTAAATGATGTAGTAAACCTGTTGCACTCACCACTGCCCTCGGATGGAAAACTCCCAAAATTGTGGAATTATACTCCTTGTTCAGTCATACACTGAGGGTAATAGCAAACCCTTGGAGTACTTATCCCTCTCAAAGGGAGTAAGGGTTGCCAGCCCTTTTAGAAAAAAATATCGTCCATTTGTTTATGTTTTCTTATTCTGGCACAACCAAGAGCTGGCAGGGGGAAGAGAATTAGCGTAAAACTGTCAGCAATATTTTGTATCATGGCCATTCTCCCACTGGTTGCCCTATAAATCATTCTGAAATGATTTAGACAACCCTCAAATACTTTTAAAATGATTTATTTGTATTTGCTGTTTCAGGTTTATGTTTCAGAAGTGAAATATTCCGGATTTGATTGCTTTTCAAATATTTTTACTAGTCTGAACTTGAAAATGCAGGCCAGGCCAGTAAAAAGCGAGCTAGGTGGCAACTCTAAATGGGAGATATCACAACTTTGCAGAAAATATCACACAGTGAGAGAAGTATAACACTCCTGACTGAGGCCCAGGATCCCTGTTATGTTAAGGCCTGCTTGAGAGTTAAGGCCTCGGACCTTGAGAAAGAAAATCCTCTAACGAGGGAATTGCTTTTAATGTTGTGTCAACTGCATATGTGTAGTATATTTCTTTTATAACTACACTGTTGTCAATAGGACAGTGACCTGAGGGGGTTAGTGTCCTCACTCCTGACACGCCTCCTCACTCAGGCTTTATGACCATAACACACCCCCGGTGTTATATAACGCCTTAAGGGAAATAGCACTACCTCGACAAAATAATCATATAGTGAGGGGAAATAGCCCAACCTTTGTACAATTATCAAACCCTTATGGAAATATCGCACCCTTGGAAGGAATCACAACCTTGATTAAAATATCATAGCCTAAGAAAAATATCACACATCTGAGAACGATATCTCCTCCATGAAATTGTTATTGCAGGTAAATATCTCACTCTGAGATACATATCACACCCTGGTGTGTCAGGCGCTTGTGGGCTGTAGATGGGATGGAATGAGAACAGGCTACATAGTGTTTGTAAAGTAAGTTTAAGGGCAAATTTTAGTTTTGGAACAAACGTTAACTTTCGACCAATTTGGCCTTTGTGTTTTTTTTTGTTTTCCCATCTTGTAGACTCATCCTTGGAATGCCAACACTAATGCATCCAGCAGCTGCGCCATATCTCGGAAAAATTAGGCAGGTGAATGTTGTTACCAGGTGATATGTGATTTTTAATTCCCTTTTCTTCACTAGGGGCAAAACTCAGGTACTAGACTAAGTATTCTCCAAACATACAAGATTAAATGCAACTAACAAATTACTGCCCCAATAAAGTCCTATATATTGTGCCGTTATGTTTCTCAGTAGGATTTACGTTTCACTGTGTTTTATTTTTATATCTTGTAGGGGCCTTAGTTAAGTCCCCTACAAGGCCTCTCTCCATTCTTGTTCTAATAAGTAAAAAACATGCACCGGAAAATAAGGACAAAGTGAAGGTTCCAACCAGGTTTTATCTATTTGTCTCTATGTAACAAATTTTACATTCAATATCCTTTTCTTTCCTTGTTAGTAGGAATCTCAAAATCCTTGTTTCTTTTCTCATTTTTCTAGTTCATCGGGAGCCTCCTGATTTCTAATCAGAAAAGGACCAGTTTTAGAATTCCCTGCTCCCTTCCCTAATATTTCCGTGACTCTTGGTCTGTTGTCGAACCACAATCTCTGGTGACAGCGCCTGTCTTCTGGTCTCCAAGGGAGAAGGATGGAGGTCATCCCATCCCATTCCTCCTCTTCTGGGTCTCTGGTGTCTTCTTCGGTTTGTCCCTCTTCCATGGCCTGAGTTGGGCAACATATACTCCGCTAATGCTGAATCCTCTCATTCTCCTCTCATGCTTCAGCATCCATGTTTTCTTTCAGCATCGCCAGGCGGAGTTGCAGGGTGATACTAAAGCTTCAGACAACTACAAAAGCCTCCAAACAGTGGATCTTGTAGCCAAAAGGGAATTCCTGAGGTCGCTGTGAGTCATTACGTAGGGCCTGAGATAACGTGAAGGTGCTCTTTAATCCTCAAGGGATAGTTCGAATCCTGAGCAATGGTGGAGACTGGCCTTGGTCTCGCTCTGACTTGTCAGGAGCATGAGATAAAAAGGAAAGAATAGGGTGAATATCCATGTGAAGTGAATGAGCTGTAGAGAATTGAAAAGCCTTGATGCTGATACCACCAGCAGGACAGCACCAGGTTTCTCAGGACGGTTGTCAGCTGTTCGGCGAACTCACCACTGACACCTGGACCACCCGTAAGCTTACCCAACCTGTGTAATCAATAAGCTTGCGACACAATTTCATCCATAGAAGAGTTGTGAGTGTCATATGCATGGTATTGGTAAAATGCCTGTGTCCTTCACCCTCCAAGGGCTAGGTGTAGCAATGCTATGGCTCACTTGTGACAATCACAAATTCTCTTTGTCAGAATTGTGTGTCATTGCTGTGAGCTGGAGGTCAAACAGAGCACAGCTGGCACTTTGCCCCAGATTCAGCAAAGAACAAAGGTACTCTTCTGTCTCACTTTCCCAAGTTTCAATAAGATGGAGTGAAATGCCAACGTGTTTCTTACTCAGGCTCTCTGTATATGTAGAAATATGTGCTATGTAGGGACGTCAGATGTGTATGTGTGTGTAATTATAATACTAGTTATTTACATAGCACACATTACGAAGTGAATGATTTCGTCATTTATTGATAATTTAGTACTTCCCAACTGAGCTCAATTTAACAAGCTTATATAACAAAAGATTGAGTTCAAGAATTCAAAATCCTGCCTTGTGGGTTACATACAGATGTTTGCAGCAGGAGCATAACTTGCTGAGATATTTTACCGGACTGTAACTTGTGATCTGCTTGTTAAATAGGGAATACTGCAAAAAAACATTATCCCCCTAAACTATCTTCCATAAACCTATAATCATATGCACATAATTCTCTTCATCAGACACATTAACCCTTCGAGCAATTCAAAGATTCAAACATCAGATCAGAGGTTACACATAGATGTCTCCAGCAAGTGCATTAACCACCTGAGATATTTTACCAGTATTATAATATAGATCCCTGCCGCATCTGCATTTAACCCTAAGCGTAGAAAAAGCTTTACTTTAACTTTTTTTATTTTGACAATTAATTTAGGGTTACAATTTTCCCAAAAATAATGAACGGGCTGATTGGCACTGAACAGCTCCATATGACTCCGCCCCTCACGACGCTGCTTCCGGTCTGTCTTTATCACCACCCCGAATTCTTAATTCGGGACTTCCTGGCGTCAGTTTTTTTCCATTCTCAGCACTGAACATAAAAGTATTTCTGCGAAGTAAATGATTGTAAAAGTCTCTTCAGGCACTGAGCTGCAAACATAAATACACCACTAAAAGTCATTTGAGCGCACAAGTATTCTTTTGCTGACGTTGGTATCGTTTGTGACCCCTGAGAAAGGCATATACGCAGTTTATTGAATCTTTTCCCAATACTCAGGTGAGCTGGTGCAGAGCCTCAATGTATCCACTGGGGGGCAGCACTAGACAACAATCTAAGTGCAGCAGCAGAAACAGACCCCAAGGGTCACTGTAGGCAGTTCTGCAGAAACAGACTGGCATCCAGCGTTAGCAGTTGGCACTGATGGGCAGGGGGAGAAGGAGGGGTGGGCATGGAGGCAGTTCACAGGAAGATTTAGAGCCGAGCCAGAGGACTGGCTCCATGGCCAAAGCACAAACCGAGCCATCAAAAGATTTGGCATCTAACTGACTCAACAAACTTCTTCTAAAATATTCTATGGACTCTTTCAAAATAAAAAGATCATTTCTTGAGCTCTTGTATTTCACTTTAGTACATTAAACCAGCGTTCTTCAACTTTTGACTTCGGTGGAACCCCCACAAATCACTACTGGAAAATGGGGACACCCTCTCAAACCATTTCTACGATTTAAACCACAAAACAAATAAAAATCCAAAAAGAAAATACTCAAACAAGTTTGGATCAAACAAATACACAAAGGACAACATATTTTATGCAATCCACAAACACAAAAAATAGAAAAAGTGTATGTTAGGTTTCCCTTATTGAATTGTTGTGACTTTTGTTTAATTTTGTTTATTACATTTTACTCTATTTTTCTAATTACGTTTAGGATATTTATTGTTTTGCATTTAAACTTTATTGCTGCTTTGGTACTGCATTAATGCTTTACACATTGCCTGAAGTGAAGCCTCGCTCCTCTCTGCCATATCTACCAGAGGGCTGAGCTTAGGTTAAGTTAGTGACTTTAAGGGTTCACCCTGTGGAAACACATCCCCATTTCTGGGAGGGTTCCCCTATTGGCCCTAGAGGTAACTGACCAGATGAAGTATGCCACCCTAAAGGATGCCCTTATCAGTAAGTTTGGTTTGACCCCTGAGAAGTAACGCCTGAAGTTCAGGGATAGCCAGAAGCAGGCATGCCAGTCATGGGCGGATTTTGTAGATCCTGTCAAGATACTGGGTGGTTGGGTGAAGGGCAGCAAAGTAAAGATTATGACGGGCTGTACAATTATGAAAGAGCACATCTTAAGTAATTATTTTACAGAGCTGCACCAGCACATGAGAGACACCAGGGTCACTGTGCTGAGCGAGTCTGAGAAAGAAGTAGACCTCTGGATCAATCAATCAATCACGGCATTTATAGAGCGCGCTACTCACCCGGGAGGGTCTCAAGGCGCTGGGGGAGGGGGTAGTTACTGCTCGAACAGCCAGGTCTTGAGCTGCTTCCTGAAGGCGAGATGGTCCTGGGTTCGCCGAAGGTGAGTGGGGAGGGAGTTCCAGGTCTTGGCCGCCAGGTAGGAGAAGGATCTTCCTCCGGCGGTGGTTCTGCGGATGCGTGGTACGGTGGCGAGGGCGTGGCTGGTTGATCGTAGCTGGCGTGTGGGCGTGTAGAAGGACATGCGGTCGTTGAGGTACTTTGGGCCCAGGTCGTGGAGGGCCTTGTGTGCGTGGGTGAGGAGTCTGAACGTGATTCTCTTGCTGACGGGGAGCCAGTGCAGGTCTTTCAGGTGTACGGTGATGTGGCTGTGTCGGGGATGTCCAGGATGAGTCGTGCGGAGGCGTTCTGGATGCGCTGGAGTCTCTTTGAAGTTTGGCTGTGGTTCCGGCGTAGAGGGTGTTCCCATAGTCCAGTCGGCTGGTGACGAGTGCCTGGGTGACGGTCTTCCTGGTTTCAGTGGGGATCCATCTGAAGATCTTGCGGAGCATGCGCAGGGTGTTGAAGCATGAAGATGAGACGGCGTTGACTTGTCTGGTCATCGATAGGGAGGAGTCCAGGATGAAGCCCAGGTTGCGTGCGTGGTCCGTTGGCTTGGGTGCGGTGCCCAGGGTCGGGGGCCACCAGGAGTCGTCCCAGGCGGAGGGTGATGAGCCCAGGATGAGGACTTCCGTCTTGTCTGAGTTCAGTTTAAGGCGGCTGTTCCTCATCCAGTCGGCGACGTCTCTCATCCCGTCGTGCAGGTTGGCTCTGGCGGTGGTGGGGTCGTTGGTGAGGGAGAGGATCAGCTGGGTGTCGTCGGCGTAGGAGATGATGTTGAGGTTGTGTCGGCGTGCGATGGCTGCGAGGGGCTCATGTAGACGTTGAAGAGGGTCGGGCTGAGTGAGGATCCTTGTGGAACGCCGCAGATGACTTCGGTGGCTTCGGATCTGAACGGGGAGAGGCGGACTCTCTGGGTTCTTCCGGCGAGGAACGAGATGATCCATTCCAGTGCTTTCTCTCGGATTCCGATGTTGCTGAGGCGCTTCACTAGGGTGCGGTGGCAGACGGTGCTCGAACGCCGCGGAGAGGTCCAGGAGGATGAGGGCAGCTGTTTCCCCGTTGTCGGTTAGGGTTCTGATGTCGTCGGTGGCTGCGATAAGGGCGGTCTCAGTGCTGTGGTTGGCCCGAAACCCGGACTGCGAGGGGTCGAGGGATCCATTCGTCTCGAGGAAGGCGGCAAGCTGTCTGTTGACGGTCTTCTCGATGACTTTGGCCGGAAACGGAAGGAGCGAGATGGGGCGGTAGTTCTTGAGGTCGGTGGGGTCCGCCGTTGGTTTCTTCAGGAGGGCGGTAAGCTCGGCGTGCTTCCAGCTCTCCGGGAAGGTGGCGTGTGGAAGGAGGAGTTGATGATGTCCCGGAGATGGGGTGCGATGGTGGCGTCGGCTTTGTTGAAGACGTGGTGTGGGCAGGGGTCGGTTGGTGATCCGGAGTGGATGGAGTTCATCGTGCGGGTGGTGTCTTCGGTGTTGATCGGGGTCCAGTTGCAGAGGGTGGTGGTGGCGGGCATTGGTTCGGGCGGTAGGGTGCGTTGTTTGTGCGTCGAAGCTGTTGTGTATGTCGGTGATCTTGCGGTGGAAGAACGCGGAGAGTGAGTTGCAGAGGTCTTGCGAGGGGTGATGTCGTTGCTTCCGGCGCTGGGGTTGGAGAACTCTTTGACGATGCTGAAAAGTTCCTTGCTGTCATGGGCGTTGTTGTCCAGTCGTTCTTTGAGTGCCGACTTCTTGGTGGCACGGATCAGCTGGTGGTGTTTGCGGGTGGCGTGCTTGAGGGCGGTCCTGTTGTCTGTGGTCTGGACGAGTCGCCAGGTTTCAGGACAAGAGTGTGAAAGAAGGTCCCTGGATGGACCAAAGGAAGGGTGGTTCAAGCTCATCTCAGCTGAGGGAAGGGGAAGGCCAGGATGAAACAGAGACATTCCCTGAGGGGCACCAAAAGGGTTTAGAGGGAAGGGATTCGAAGCCCAGGACGCCCTCTTACCTGCCCGGTATTATGACTGCCTCCAGTCAGGACAACAGAGAGGGGACTCAGTGTTTCCCAGGAAGCTACCCACAGGTGGGCACTCCACATGGGTGGCTAGTGTAGCCCTAGGCGCAGGTTATCCCCAGGAGGAGTGGGTAGAGCATGCCCGACTGGGGCCAGGGGCCAGAACCCCTGCTTCTCCTACCCCATATAACTATTGCTACAACGGTGAGCAGCTCAGACAGCTAAATAGAGCTTTAGGGGCGAAATGTGCCCATTCCATCTCTCTCAGCAAGCCTGTCCCTGGCTGCTCACACTGTCCGTTTATGCTCCTGCCATCCCCTCCTACCCCCCTGCCTTCCCGGAAACTATATAAAATGCTTCTGCTAAATTGCAGATCGCTGCCTAAGCATGCAGCGGAGATCTCCATTCTTCTAAAAGACTCAGGTCCAGAAGTTTTGTTTCTCACAGAAACTTGGCTTAACTCCGGCTCATAGCCCGATATTGTCCAATCCCTCCCTCCTGGCTATCTAATTCAGAGGTTGGATAGAACGACAGGCAAAGGTGGCGGTATCGCCATTATCTATAAAAACCACCTTAGCTGCCGCATGCTCGGCAGCCCGTTAGCAGACTGTGAGAATTTTCACTTCTCAATAGGATTCACTCCTACGCTCTCTCTTTCAGGTATCCTTATCTATCGCCCGCCCGGGCCTATTGGCCAATTTTGTAAATCCCTATTGGAGACAGCCGCGAATTTTGCTAGCACGGCTGCTAATCTCACTGTCTTAGGGGATTTTAACCTGCATTTTGACGATCCTACATCCTTGGCCGCAACAGAAATGTCTCATGACCTTGCGGCCTATCAGCTTACACAGAGGGTTCTGCTCGCGACCCACGCTAAAGGACACCTCCTTGACCCCATTTTTTCTAACTTGGAGGAAATAATTGGAAAATAACCCATTCCTTTACCCTGGTCTGATCATTTTTTGATACCTCTTTCCTGGACCCCTACAAGTGTTGCCTCCCCAACTCGGCCAACACGAGCCTTGTCCCGTCTCTGGCCTAAACTCCCCTTAGATAAGTGGGTCCTGGAACTGGAAAGGTCTAAGCCAACCCCTGACATCAATCCAGTTGTCCCTAATGAAAGATTCAACAACTGGATCGAGGGCACGCTTGACCAGGTCCTTCCAAAGAAACTGATCCAGATGAAAGGAGGGTCTAATAAGACGGCTTGGTGTTCTCCCAAACTGCGGGAACTAAAACAGATGTGTAAAAAGATCGTAAGAGTCTGGAGAAAAGATTTTTCCCCCAGCAAGAAATTGGATTACAGGGAGGCCATTAGAACATATAAGGCAGAAATCAAAAGGGCCCAGGCCTCTTATTACGAGGAAAGGATTTCCTTGGCCGCCAATTCCCCACGGGCAACCTTTCGCATCGCGAAAAAATTACTTAAAGCCACCCTTCCTCCAGACGTACCTGATGTATCAGGTCGTCGCTGCAATGAACATGCAGACTATTTCTAAAATTAAATTCAAAACATCTATTCATCCTTCCCCTCGGTTGAGAGCTACATCAATCTCCACCATGAGGACACTGGCCCGCTTGACAGGGAATACTCCTTGGAGGCCTTTCCCCCGATGAACCGGGAATCGTTCCAGGCCATTTCGGCACTTGTTAAGAGTGGGTCACCAAAAGACCCAGCTCCACCCAATATTCTGAAGCAGGCAGCCGATTCAGTTGCCCCAATCATCGTTGATCTGATCAATGCCTCGCTCTCCATCGGCATTGTTCCTCCCCTGTGGAAAAGAGCAATGGTGAAATCTCTTTTGAAAAAACCTAACTTGGACCCGGATTCTCTGGGCAACTATCGTCCCATCTCGCTCCTCCCTGGGATCAGCAAGATAGTGGAGAAACATGTCAACCTCACACTCTCTATGTTCCTGGAATCCCATAACCTTCTCCATTCCTCTCAAACTGGCTTTCGCCCGCGCCAAGGCACTGAAACTGCTCTGTTAGCGGTTGTCGAAGAATCCAGAAAGATTCTTGATGCAGGAGGATCTTCAGCTGTGAATCTTTTAGACCTCAGCACAGCCTTTGATACGGTCAACCACCAAATTCTGGTCCACGACTTAGAGGTTTGGGGGTGACCGGTACAGCCTTAACATGGCTGAATCTTTCCTGGAAGAAAGATCCTTCCAGGTGTTTGAGGGTGAGGCATCTCAAAATCCCTGCCCCTACATTGTGGAGTTCCCCAGGGATCGTCCCTGAGCCCCCCTCTTTTTAATGTTTATATGGCTCCGCTAGCGGATATTGTGCTTCCTTTTGGGGTTCACATAGTGACATACGCTGATGTCACCCAACTGGTCGTAGCACTGAATCACTCCAACCAGGTTTCTACTGGCCTCCGTCCCTTCCTTGAGGAAGTCGCCAAGTGGATGAATCAGTCGCATTTAAAATGAAATGGCGACAAGACTGAACTTATGGTTCTTGGCAATCCTCTCTGCTTTAAAGCAGACACAATGTGGCCAGCTTGTATGGGCCCTGCTCCTGCTCCTAAGACCGAGATAAAGAGTCTGGGTATCTGGCTGGATCAGGACCTCAGCTTTAAAGCTCAGGCCAGGAAGGTTGTAGCCTCCTGTTACGGCATCCTCAGGATGCTTCGCAAAGTGCTCCCCCTTTTCCCCTTCCAGGCCAAAAAGCTGATGATCCAGGCACTCATTTTATCTCGGATAGATTACGGCAATGCCTTATATCTAGGTGCGCCGAGCTCGGCACTCGCGAAACTCCAGATAGTGCAGAACTGCGCAGCAAGGATGCTCATGCGGATCTCGAATCGGCACTCTGCGAGGCCCGCCCTGAAGTCCCTCCACTGGCTCCCTATTCAGGAGAGAATCAACTTCAAGGCTCTGTGCATTACCCACAAGTCGCTGGGAGGGAATGGTCCACCAATCAATCACTCTATGGTTCAGCCCTACCGGGCGAACAGGCAGCTGTGCTCAGATGAGCTCCACCTGGCAGTTGTTCCCAGGATCAAGAAGGCCAGAAGTGGCGGCCGGCTCTTTTCTTACAATGCCGCCAGATTATGGAACTCCCTCCCTCTGTATTTACGAAAGGAACCTAACGATCGGGACCTCCGTAAACAGTTAAAGACGTGGCTCTTCCCCTAATTGTTCTCTTCTGCCTCAGTGATCCGCTTCAGCGCTGGGATGCCTCCGGGTAGCTACGCGCTTTAGAAGTGCTGTTTCATTCATTCATTCATTTCATTAATCCTAGTATCCCTTAGTTGGGAGATGGACCCAGAGGGTAAGCTGATGATACCGGAGGGAGGTAGCCGTCACTTCCAGAAGGTCACAGTGAATGGGGTCCATGTCATTGCTCTGTGGGAAACCTGTGCCAGCTAGCCCATGGTGATAGTAAGGCTGGTTTCCTCAGAACAGTATCTGCCAGGACAGGTCTGGAGGGTGACTCAGGCCCATGGGCAGGGCTTTTTCCACCCTATGGCCATGGAATCCTTAAAATGGGAGGGGGCACTTGCCCAGAGGAGGGTCATTGTCCGTCCCCAGTTGCTTACCGACTGCATCATTGGCAATGAGCTGCCATTGGCGAGAAAAGAACCATAGAGGCAGCCCCCCAGGGCACCCCAAAAACAGAGATTTCTAGGTGTACTCCCCCTAATTGGAGTGTGTGGTGGCCCGGACGAAGAGCAAGGGGTAAGAGATGGATGCCATTCACAGTGGGCGGACCCTGATGAGGCCACCTCTGGCCTTGAGGTTGTAACTGCGCTCTCACAGAGACAGAGGAGAGGAGGCTTGCATCAGGCGGATCCCTGCATGACACAGAGTGTCACATCGAGAGGGACTGCCAGGTGGTGTTCAATCTCAGGGTACAGACCCCAAACTGAAAGGACATCTACAGGGTGCCACCCTATAGATGTCGTAAGCAAGAGTGGAAGGAGTGTGTCTAGATCCTGAGGGTGCAGCCTGCCACTCTGAGAAACCTAAGAGGCCAGAGAGACCTCAGGAGCAAGCGGGGGATGCCTTGCCAACTCCACGGCTGGAAGTGAGGCTTACCCCAGGCACCAGATTGGAGCATCCTCCTGGTGTGGATGGCCAGGGGCCTGGTTCCTGACCCAGACAGCTGTCAGTCTATTGTGGAGTGTGTGTGTTTCCGTGTCCAAAGATTTAACACCAATGCTCTGAGTCAATGAAGACTAGTTCACATCCCCTACTGGAGTTCAATGGTGATTTTTATTTTTTTTACAGACAGTCCTCTGTACTCCTTGCTGTTCTCACCTGTGTCCAAAGCTGCTCTTTAACGAGGAGTATGTTATTCTCTGGCAAGATTTTGAGAAGCCAGTTAAGTGCTTTTCTGTTATTGAAACTGAAGAGTTGCACTCCTTGAATAATCCTTGGCTGCCCATGCTTGTCTGCAGTTCTTTCTTTTCTGAGTACTCCTTGATTCTTCATTAGTCCTGGCTGCGTAAAGTCAGTGCTCTGCATTTCCTGAAGCTTTCCTGCTAGCTCCCCTTTTCTGGTTCCCCTACGGTTTTCAGATTGGTTACATTTGGTTTAGTCGCTCTGTGGAGAGTTAGACTTCTGCTAGTCCAATTAAACTTCCTGCATTTCCTGGTTCTCCTATGGTTTTCAGACTGGTTACATTTAGTTTAACCTCTCTGGGTAGAGTTCGATTTTTCCTTCTCCAGTTGTACTACCTGCTTGTTTCTTGTTCAGGTGTCATCCTGTACTTCTATGTTAGGTTCCACGGAAGCCTTTGAGCGCGTTCCTCGTTAGCATGTGCTCAGCTTTAGCTGCAGCGGTCCTTGTCCTGCACCACAGATATGTTCTCGGTGGTGGTACCTGTGCAGTACACTCGAGTGCTACCCTTGCTCATGCTATCTTCTACACAGTGGAGAGCTGGTGTCCTCAATCTGCTTTCCGCGGGCCCCCTCTATTCTGCCCAATACTAGGGCTATCTGCAGGGCTTCAGTGCCTTAATGTACGTGCAGTAGCCCTAGAGTTGCTTCTCAACCTAACTCCCTACAGAAATAGGGTACACGAAACACTGTGGTGACCTGGCGTGACGATGATCCTGTCCTAATGTGAAGTCGACCTGGACTGGTACAGCAAACCCAGCTTGGCGTGGTGGTGACCATGCCCTGGTATGAGACAAGCTTGGTGTAGGAGTGACCTGGCCCGCTGCAGGATGGCCTCTAGCCTTGAGGGTACAATCCTAGTATAGAGTGACAACGACCTTAGCCTAGAGTCATCTGAGACGATGTCTTTGTCCAGTTGTAAGTAAGTGTGCGCATGTTTGTGGGTGGGAGGGCACTCTCAACGGAGAAAACATAACTCTTGGCACAATGGTGTTGGCCTCTACAGTAGGGCCTTTCTCTGTGAAGTTTACCCCTCCATCATGCACCACGTAGGCATATATTCTACCTCTCTTTGACCCTTAGGTCTCACAAGTTCTGGTGATTCCCATAAGACAGAGTGTTTATAATGCACAGATGTGGTGACCATGGATCCATAAGTAGTGTGTATAAACAGCTGGAATGAACTTTCACCCATGGCCGCGGCGAGCACAGGGTGTGGTGATCACAGATCCGAATGGTGTCTACACACAACTCTAGGGATTCCAAGTCCAGAAATAGTGTGGACACACAGCTGTGGAGAATCCACAACCCTAAGTGGTGCGGACAAGCAGCATGGGTGTTCTTTCACCCAAAGTGTCTGTGAACACAAAGCAAAATCACAGACCAGAAGTAGTGTGTAAACACAACTGTAGTGAAGTCAAGCCCAAAAATGGTGTGAACACACAGCTGTGGTCATCGCTCACCCAAAGTGTCTGTGAATGCATAGTGCAGGGAGCCCACACTAGACCTCGTGTGTACACTCAACTCTGGTGAACTCAGGCCCCAAAGTGGCGTGGACTTACAACTGTGGTGCTCACAGACTCAGGAGTGGTGTGTCTACACACCTGTGGTAATGACATGCCCAGAAGTAGCGTGTATATATAACTGTGGTGATCAAAGGCACAGTAGTGTTGAAGACACACAGGTGTGGTGATCTTTTGCGCAGTGTCTGTGGTACAGACATGCAGCTGGGTTTGTGACAGATCCAAAAGTGGTGTAGACACACAACTGTGGTGCTGACAGATCCAGAAGTGGTGTGTCCACACAACTAGGGTGGTGGCAGACCCATAATTGATGTGGACATGCAGGCATGGTGATTACACACCCAGAAGTAGTGTGCACACACAACTGTGGTGCTCCAAAGGGCCAGAAATGTTACATTCGACCTCGAAAAATTATAAAAATGTTACTAGACCTGCAGGTCAGGTAAATTCAATAATCTACTCAACCTAACTGTAATGTACTTGACCCATAAATTGATCTCAAATTGTATGATCATTGGCAAACATGTTATTTTACAGTCATCTTTTTCTTCATTCTCACATATGACTGCACCTTCAAATATGTGAGTTCAGCATTTCTGCTGTACAAAAAAACCTCATTTGGTTGGTTTAATAGACTAAACATTTGCTCCAAGTGTAATAACAATCTAGCCTACATATAGGGTACACAGGATCCCTAACTCGCCTCTAAGTTTACTAAAAGCATTGCCATCAAGGCAGGGGCAGGAGTGCTTCTCAGTTCATGTTTAAACACTCACTTTTAATAAATATATTACTAAGGCATGATGTGGTAGCGCACTCTCATTTACAGACAGTAAATTTCTAAGAAATGGCCAAAAACCTTCCCACTACCTTGCAGCTTTACAGATAAAACTATATAGTGTATTAACAATAATCTGTGAAAATTGGGTTTCAGAAAACATATTTATCATTCACACATCACCAAGTAAAGAGTTCTGATTTGTTTTCTGTCGAAATAAAATATATTTCTCATCACACAGAAGTACAAAAAATGAGCTTTCACAACTACTGAAATATATTTTGAAACGTTTGTACAGTTGACATATTAGCTATTTAAATGTATGTTACGAAAAACCTTATACCCTACAGCCTTTCGCTTCACACTTCGTAAAGCAGAACAGACAGTTCACTTTACAAAATCCTGGAACTCTGCAGTCAGAGAAGGAAAATTAACTGTAAACTGACTTCTAATCTCTGACTCAGAACACAGAGCAAATGTGACAAGATAAAAACAAGTTTGAAAGGTATCTTTATTGCTCCTTCACTTTCTGACTGAACAGAACACCTGTTCTTTGTCAACTCGCCAGAACAGGCGAGTAGGTCTTAAATATAGCTCGACCTGATAAAATCTGACTCGCCATAGCTAGTGGGCGAGTAGATTTTTCGAGGCCTGGAAATACACACAACTGTGGTTATAACAGACCCAAAGGTGTCTACACATAGCTGTTGGGCCAACAGACCCAAACATGGTGTGGGCATGCAAGTGTGATCACAGACTCAGAAGTGCTGTGGTTATGCATCTGTGGTCATGACAGACCCAGAAGTGCTGTGGTCATGCAGCTGTGGTCATGACAGACTCAGAAGTGCTGTGGTTATGCAGCTGTGATCATGACAGACCCAGAAGTAGTGCGGACACAGAGCTATAGTGGTGACAGACCCAAAAGTGATGTGTCCACATGGCTGTGGTTATGACAGACTCATAAGTGCAGTGGTCATGCAGCTGTGGCCATGATAGACCCAGAAGTGCTGTGGTCATGCAGCTGTGGTCATGACAGACCCAGAAGTGGTGTGGACATACAGCAGTAGTCATCACTCACCTAGAGTGGCTATGGACACACACCTGTGGTGAATACAACCAGAAGGAGCCTGGACACACAGTTCTGGTGCATAAAGCTCCATAAGTGTGGGTGACACGCCGGTTCTCGGTACCGGTTCTCTGTACAGGTTCTCTGTACCGGTTCTCTGGGAATTCCCAGGGTGAGGAAATAAGGAAGTGAAGCCTCTCTGCCTGCGGCTCGCCCTCGGGGGGAAGGTACAAATTAGGCATATGCGATTCACACATCCCCGGTCTCCAGAACTTCCGGCAGACCTGGCAAATCAATAGGCAAAACCCCTGGATCCACCTTGAGAAGTCCACCACCAGCCCATAGAAGCAGCCCCTTAAGAGGCAGACAGACCCTTCAAGACGGCAGGGCTTGTCCTGGCATGCCGCTGACTCTGAGGAGTTGGAAGGGGTCATGGGTGTTTATTTTTTAGATTTTCTAGAGCACAAATATGGCCCAAGGGCATCAGAGTGCTTTACAACAGATCAGGAATTGCATTGAGAGTAACAATCAAAAACATACAAACAGTTAAGCACCAAAGCAGAACAGTAAAGTCAAATCAGCAGATGTTGGCCATGGAACTTGGAGACAGGAATAAGATGTGGCTCTCTGAATCTGAAAGTGTCTGTGAAGTAGGAGGGTTTTGACTTTATTTATTTGTCAGTTTGAATTGATTAAATGAATCGACAACACACAACAATAAATTAAAAAACACATGACAGAGGCATTAAAAACATTAAAATGGTAAAACGTTCAATTTTATAACAAAGGAGCCACCAATTTGAAGTACAAGCTAGCACCCAGAAGCAATAAACAATCGAAAAAAGTGACCCGTGCGAGTTAGTGCCTGGAGAGGTGCAAAAGGAGCAGTTCACGAACCAGTGCTAGGTTTTTTTTAATGTTCTACACCTAACTGCTTGGATAATTTAGACACAGCAGACACCACCATATGACTGGGGTCTGTTTCACATATCCTCAGTGCTTTCCAGTAATGTCTAATCCCCAGGACTAGGCAAAGTGGTTTGATCCATTTTAATCGCTCCTGCTTAGATGCCGGGCAAAAAAAAGTACATACTTGACACTTTCATAATTATCATTGCATACAGAACATGTACCATGATCTGACTTTGGATCGGACCAGCTATTCATAAAAGATGTTAAAAGAAGAGTGCCCATCCTGTGTCATATATACAATTTCCTGGAAAAATTCCTCAAATTTATAGGCAGACTTTATGTTTAAAAAGGAAGCGGTTAAACTCTCCGCACAGGAGGAGTTCACTCTTTTTGCCTGGGCCAAAAGCTTTCTTTAGTATAACAGACATGTTGGCAGGACTCCAAGCTGGGTTAGACCAAAATTTTCCCAACCTTAGTATGACAAGAAACTCTTTAATGTGCCTTACCCATGAGATTTTTAGCGCTTGCTGTCTGCTGATAACATCACACAGGTCTGCTCTAAAGTGGGTTAACTCTGGTAGACCAAACTCTGACCCAAAATTGGATGGATTTTAAATTAGCAAGCTTGTTTATTGGTTGCAAGCCTAAATCTAGGAACAGGGGCAGCAGAGGAGTGCTCTGTGACAACCTCAGTAGTGATCTTACAAAGTGATTCTTAAGGGGTGCAAGATCTTCAACATCTCTATGGCCCCAGAGTTCTGTTCCATAGGTTACCAAGCTAACGGCCTGCGATCTATACCCTCCGCTGCTGGGGAGATTGGGTGGGATTTTGAGTTATTTTTAAGGTAGCAAAACAGGGGGTTGTGCATACCACAGATGGATGTGAACTCCATCATATCCTTTTTGCACTTGCGAAGAAGGACTGTTTCATACATCGCTCTAGCTTGGAGGCAGTTTACACCAAGTTGGAGATCTAAGGGCCGTACAACAACATTTTTATTTAGAAAAAAAACATGTCCGTGTTTCAATTGTTTTTCTGTGTAAGTGGCCACGTGTTCCTTTTGAATGCAGTGCCATTAAGGAGATGGGAGTTTTCC
This sequence comes from Calotriton arnoldi, assembly GCA_963921515.1. Lineage (NCBI taxonomy): Eukaryota > Metazoa > Chordata > Amphibia > Caudata > Salamandridae > Calotriton > Calotriton arnoldi. The sequence continues at coordinate 2,114,913 of CAWUFW010000223.1, read as the reverse complement.
TGCATTCACTCAATCTGCACTGTTTCTGGTGCACTACTCTGGTGATTAGTGTTGCTGCAGAAGATCTTGGTCCATCCTGTTGGTGTTTTAGTTATTCATGAACATAAAGCCAGCTGCTCTGATCACACCACAGCCTGGTACGAGGGGGATGTGGCCACCATCTGCTGCGACTAGGTTGCCACAATTGGTAGGCTCTTGATTGGCTTTTGAACCTAACATAGAACTCCTGCAACACCTGCACAGGACTCACAGATTGTCAAATTCACTCAGGGTTGGACTGGGATAGAAAATAGGCTTGGGCGCCAAGCTAAAAGTGGCCCCCATTACTGAATTAGATAGTTAAAAAAGTGGCCAACATTTGCAAATCAGGGCAATTTTGAACATGTAAAGACAAGTTGTATAGTGTTTTGTAAGGTATGGGAGACTGTATGTGTGCTTGTTGCAGGAAAAGCTTGTGAAAATATCAGAGAAATCAACAGTAAAAACAAACCCACCAGACTATAAAACAGGCCCACTAACAGCCAAAAAGCCAGCCCATGCACGGACTCTGTCAGATCAATCCTTCAGGCACTGCCAGATTGCCCTTTAGGTCAGTCCAACCCTGAATCAACTCAGGGAAAATAGGAGACAGCACAGAAACACTCCCAAATCACAGCCCCTCATCCTCATAAATGTAAAAAATCTAGAAGCAAAATGTACCAACTACTTGACATCATGAAAGCTTAAAACTTTCAACCAAGCTGTGGGAGTGTTCAATGCTTACCTCACTCGTCTTGTCAGGATAACTAGGAAGAGCTTGTGGGGATGGTGGAGTCCTGGACGCCTTAAAAAACCCTCATTCACGAAATAACCGTGGATGCAGTATATCTTGTTTCTCCGCAGAAATGGTTATATGAAAAGCATCATCATAGGGTCTTGGTTATGCTTTCCTCCACCTGGAGGAAGACCAACTGGTATTTACAGTAGTGATTAGAGAACGTGAAGGTAAGGGTGCAGTGTCATTAAAATTACCTCCATCTGTCGATCTTGGTTTTATTATGTCAAAGATGGGGTAAAGGTAAAAACAAGGTGGTGGTGCGGTGATAGAAGGGCACTGTTCTATCGCACCTGTTTGAAAACATGGCTGGTCGACATGTTTCAGCCCAGATGTGCCCAGTAGGGTCTGGGGGCTTTCTTCAGGACCAATGGAGAGCACGTTGTCCAGTCGTAACGTGCAAAGGTAAGTAGTGCACTTACCCTTCTTCTTAAGTGCGCTTGTTCGCACACTTACGAGTTGTAGATGTAATTGTGTCTACAACTGAAATAGAAAAAGACCGTCAAGACAAAAGATAACAGTACATAACAGCATCATTAAGGCTATTGTGTTCGACATTTTTGTCAGAGGTGATGCTGGAGATTCAGATTTTGAACTTTCTGAGTGTTACTGGGAAAGAAACAACAATGTTCCAGGAGACACACACAATAATAATAGCTCTGGTGCACAAATTCGTCTGTGAGCTGAGCTTGTAAGTGATGGTGAAACACAGTAGGGTGTTTAAATTTAGAAATCAAAACAGAGAAAATGGCGCACAATAACATTGCAATTAGTCATGCTTTATCATGCAATGCGTGCGGCAGGAGTATTGGGCAATGTGGTGCCTGCCTTGGGCCAGAATTTGCTGATCAACCTGGTGGTACGTAAGTAAGAGTGCTGGTATGGTTTTATATGGGCGCATTAGTAAATATTGTCCAGATGATTGTAACAGTAAATCACAGAAAGGTTATTGAACATGATATTCAAAACAATGAGATTGAGGCACAACAATATCACAATTGGTCATATGCTTATTCATACAATGCGTGTGTTTGGTGTATCTTGCCATGCAAAGCGTGCTTGGGGCCAGAGCTGTCTGGTCAGTGCGGTTGTACTTAAATAGGACCGCTGAGAAGGTCTTATGTATGGGCGCTAAAGCCCAAATTATCTGAGTTAACCAGATAAATTACCGTTCAAATAAATGCGGTCGTTGCATTGCCGACAAGAACGATACGGTAACTGTTAGCAGGGCCGGACTGGGAACAGAAACCGGCCCTGGCAAACTGCTCAGCCGGCCCCCCCTGGGGTGAGGGGGAGTGCAGCCGAGCAGTTTACGAGGGCCAGTTTCAGCCGATTTTGTTACAGGGGGCCGATATTGCCGACCCCCGGTAACAAAAACAGCCCCCCAGGGCCCAAAACCGGCCCCCACCCTAGCGGCCTACCGGGGAAACGCCCAGTGCCCGCTATGGCCAGTCCGGCCCTGACTGTTAGTCTGCGGCACGTGTCAAGTATAATTGTAAGTGTTACGCGTGTCCGTGGGCCAAATCTGCAGGATGATATTATCGCGCTTCAATGTTATGAGGGTTCCATTTCCTCTAAGGGAGATTTGGTTTCAGTTAAAGACAAAGCGGTGCGGTGCGCATGACGCTTACGCGCTGTCGCGAAATGGTGTAAGGTTTGTGAAAAGTTTGTCTATTACCTTGGCGGAAGGTAGCTGGCATCCGTCGGGGGATGGGCGGTCGGACTCGCTATAAAACGGAGATTATAACAGAATTTATTCTTATACCCGCGTGGTTGCTTGGCAGATAAAGAGGACGCGCGGCATGACATACCTTCAGGTCCCGTTAGCAACTTGTGCTGGCGCCGTCTACCGTGCTCCGGTGGCGGGGGCCGAAGAGAGGCGCTTTTTATGTTGAGCAAAGAATAGTTTGCATGGATGAAAGACTATCCGTTTGAACAATGGATTTGCATATTGAATCTGAGTGGTAGTGTATATATTTTAATCTACTGACTGCTGTGTCCCTCATCAGTATCTTTTACAAAAATGCATATGTTGAATACATCATAATAGGTTTTTGTAATTGTTTCGTGTTGGGGTGTGCCTCGTCAGTTTACTTCACTATATTGACACGTGGGGCGTTGGTTTACATTATTTCCATATTCCATTGCTTTGAGTTCCACACTGATCTATTCGGGCCCCTCTGTTCACGGGCATATTGAAGTGATTATGTCTGCAAGGTGTGCACAGTTGGCGGATTGCTGACTAGCTCAGTTCTGTTCACAATGCCAGTTGATGAGATCTTGCTCAGCATTCTTGATAGTTGGGACGTTAGGGGACAGTTTCCCGTACTGTTTACTCAGTGGGCAGCGATGGAATCTGTGTGCGCCCCCGAGTGTATGTGTGCCACGGGTAGTCAATCGATCTTTTATTGTTCAGATCCTTTACGCGGTCATACCTCTCTGTGCCTTCTGTTGGCAGCCGTGATTGGCTGGTAATGTATTATCAAAGAGACTTGGCCCGCGGACACGCGTAACACTTACAATTATACTTAACACGTGCCGCAGACTAACAGTTACCGTCCCGATCTTGTCGGCAATGCAACAACCGCATTTCTTTGAACAGTAATTTATCTGGTTAACTCAGACAATTTGGGCTTTAGCGCCCATACATAAGACCTTCTCACTAAATCGCTTCAATAACATCAACAATTTGACAGTAAATCAAGGGAAGACCAAGGTCGTTTTTTTTGGGACATACCAACGGAAAAAGAAAGCACAATGGCAAATGGGCAATTTGCAAATTAAGACGGCGGCGTCATACAATTACCTAGGGGTTTGGCTGACGTAACGGGCCAAGGCGAACGCCCACTTGAAACATCAGAGCACCAAGGCTAACAAGGTCACACACCTACTAAAGCAACAAAGCCACCATCTGATCAGTCCGACCGCCGGCCCAATACTGAAAGTTTTAAAAGCGAAACTTTTACCAGCAATAAGCTATGGCCACCTGGCCTTCCCCAGGTCACTACACGCCTCCCTCAACTCAGCACAAACTAAAGCATACAAAACAGTGCTTCATATTCCGAGGTCAGCAAGGAAAGCAAGGCTAAGACTGGAATTGGGCGTGGTGAAGCCGGACTTGACGTGCCAGGGGGAGATTATTAAGCTCTATCTCAGGATATTAAGGGCCCCAGCTAACACACTAAAACATCAACTGAGATCGATCTTTGAAGAGCCATGTACGACCTGGCACACCAGCCTTGAAAAAGCGATCGAAACACTGAAGATTGTGAAAGAGAGCATATTGCGGCCGGAAATCCCTCTGAATGTTTGGAAAAGAGCCATAAACAAACAAGTGCGCGAAACCTCATTTGATCTCGACCGCAAATCTCTCCGGGCAAGTTCACACTTAGAACCACTGAACAGTTCTTATACGGCAGGCAAAGCTCAGCCTTACCTATGCGAAGCTCTTACTCCATTGGCCCGAAGTAAAATTCTCTCTATGAGATTAATTACTCTAGGAATTGCGGATTTCAACCCTGCATGGGCCCGAAGGGGGGAAGCCACAAACTGTAGACTGTGCCCCTATAAGAGGGAATCGTGGCTGCACCTCCTATGCTGTTGCCCCAATTTCATCGACGAATGTCGGCGTCTTCTGCGCCCGATTTGCATCACCAACGGAATAAAATCCTGTAGTGAAGCGTCAGCCATATGCTTTTCTACTTCCAGCACGATGACCCTAGCAAGACTGGGAAAATGTATCCACCACATCAGGTCTGCCTTAAAAGCTGCTAATGAACGCAATAAAACTTCGGAGAAGAGCACTGTAAATCCAGCGGAAGATAGCTGAGGGGGTCTTTATTGAGCAAAGCCTTGTAATGCCACCCATTTACATAGAACATGGAGGGATTCCGGATTATGAATAAGGCCACACGTCTATGATCACAAACTCTGGGGAAGACTGCTCGTGGTGGAACTGGGGAGGGGCGGTAAATCCTATTTATCAAAAATTTTATAAATACAAACTGAAGTTTTATCATTGTTTTAGTTTTAGGTCGTTTGCTTTTACTGTAATGATTTTAATTAATTGTACAGTTAATAAATTTACAATAGTTACAATAAGACCTTTTCAACGGTCCTATTTAAGTACAACCGCACTGACCAGAAAGCTCTGGCCCCAAGCACGCTTTGCATGGCAAGATACACCGAACACACGCATTGTATGAATAAGCATATGACCAATTGTGATATTGTTGTGCCTCAATCTCATTGTTTTGAATATCATGTTCAATAACCTTTCTGTGATTTACTGTTACAATCATCTGGACAATATTTACTAATGCGCCCATATAAAACCATACCAGCGCTCTTACTTACGTACCACCGGGTTGATCAGCAAATTCTGGTCCAAGGCAGCACCACATTGCCCAATACTCCTGCCGCACGCATTGCATGATAAAGCATGACTAATTGCAATGTTATTGTGCGCCATTTTCTCTGTTTTGATTTCCAAGTTTAAACACCCTACTGTGTTTCACCATCACTTACAAGCTCAGCTCACAGACGAATTTGTGCACCAGAGCTATTATTGTTGTGTGTGTCTCTCCTTGAACATTGTTGTTTCTTTCCCAGTAACACTCAGAAAGTTCAAAATCTGAATCTCTAGCATCACCTCTGACAAAAATTTCGAACACAATAGCCTTAATGATGCTGTTATGTACTGTTATCTTTTGTCTTGACAGTCTTTTTCTATTTCAGTTGTAGACACAATTACATCTACAACTCGTAAGTGTGCGAACAAGCGCACTTAAGAAGAAGGGTAAGTGCACTACTTACCTTTGCACGTTACGACTGGACAACGTGCTCTCCATTGGTCCTGAAGAAAGCCCCCAGACCCTACTGGGCACATCTGGGCTGAAACATGTCGACCAGCCACATTTTCAAACAGGTGCGATAGAACAGTAGCCCTTCTATTACCGCACCACCACCTTGTTTTGACCTTTACCCCATCTTCGACATAATAAAACCAAGATCGACAGATGGAGGTAATTTTAATGACACTGCACCCTTACCTTCACGTTCTCTAATCACTACTTTAAATACCAGTTGGTCTTCCTCCAGGTGGAGGAAAGCATAATCAAGACCCTATGATGATGCTTTTCATGTAACCATTTCTGCGGCGAAACAAGATATAACACATCCACTGTTATTTTGTGAATGAGTGTCTTTTTAAAGCGACCAGAACCCCCAACCCTGGTAACATACTGGACAAGTGATTCATTTCCCTCTGATTATACCTCTATTGGCCGGAAGCCGAATGAATCGCAGCTTCTCTCTCCCTCATTTCTGATTACGAGATGGTGGAGTCCACCAATTGACAGGAACTTTATTTGCAACCCCTTGCAATCCCTGGCCTCAGAGGTGGCAAAGGTAGTCCCAAGAGCAGAATGTAAACAGTTTTCTGATGAGCACTGCTCATTTGGTGCGGCAGCCACTGAGAGCCGAACATTACAGGCAGCGGTTAATTTGAGCCTTTGGGACCCACCGGCACCCTTTTGATCCATTCCGCTGCAGCAGTCCACTGGAAACATTTTCTCTGCTACCCACAATACTGCTGACTTTGTAGGCCACCCAGCATTGTTATGTTAAATGTTATGCTAAATATACTTCTATTGCGCGCGTCTACCCATAGGTGTCTTGGCACTTAAGGATCATGAGCTACTAAGCTAGAGCATTACTGATTCCTAAACAGCAAGGTCTTAAGTTCCCTTCTGAAAGCGAGAAGGATGGGTATGGACCTAAGGTACAATGGGATAGAGTTCCACAGCTTAGCTGTGCTGTTAATGAAACTCCTTCCTCCCCATTTCACTTTCCTCATTCTTATGGTGGTTATCAATTTTGCATTGGTTGATCGTAGAAGTCTACTTGGTGAGTGCCAGTTGAAAACCTTCCACAGGAATTTCGGTCCTTCTCTGTGCAAGGCTTTATGGGCCACACAGAGTGCCTTGAATTTAATCCGTTGTTGCACCGGGAGCCAGTGCAGCTCCCGAAGGCCTGCGAATATCGACTGGTATTTGTGGATGTCCAAAGTCAATCTGGTTGCTGCACTCTGCACCGCTTGGAGCTTATCAAGTAGTTTAACCTGGAGATTCAGGTACAAGCCTTTGCAATAGTCCAACTTTGATAAAATCAGTGAAGAAACAACAGTCTTTCTGGTATCTCTAGGAATGAAAGGAAAAAATTTCCGCAAGGTTTTGATGGTAAAAAATGAGGAGGACACTACTTCCGACACCTGTGCCTCATATCTGAGCTTATGATCCATGATAAATCCAAGATTTTTAGCTTCAGTCACCGGAGTGCGAGGAGAGTCCAAACTGTCTGGCCACTAAGCCGGAGACCATACTGGAGAGAGATTTCCAAACAGAATAACCTCTGTTTTACTCGAGTTCAATTTTAAGCAGTGTCTACTCATCCAGTTGCTGAGGGCGGTCATGCGGTCGTGTAATCTTAGAGGATGGTTGACATTATTATCTACAGCTGATACAACCAGTTGGGTGTCATCAGCATAGGATGTTGGATTTAAATTAAAGCTTTTAATTAGAGGGGCAAGTTCTGAAACATAGATATTAAAAAGCGTTGGGCTCAGTGCAGAGCCCTGAGGGACTCCACATGGCAAAGTAAAAGGTGAGGATTTAAACTGACCAAGATTCAGAATTTTAGATCTTTCTGATAGAAAGGAAGTTAGTAGCATCAGTCAGTCAGTCAGGGGTTTGTTAAAGCGCGACTACTCACCCGTAAGGGTCTCAAGGCGCTAGGGGTGGGGGGGGGGTGCAGGTTCCATCCATCAAGGAGGGGGTCTGTCGAAGAGCCAGGTTTTGAGGTTTCTTGCGAAGATGGGGAGCGATGTTGTCTGTCTGAGGTGGAGCGGAAGGGCGTTCCATGCTTTGGCCGCGAGGAAGGAGAAGGAGCGGCCTCCCGATCTGGTCTTTCTGGTGCGGGGGACCACGGCGTAGGAGAGCTGGGCTGATCGTAGGGTCCTTTGGGGTGCGTGGAATTTGAGTCGGCTGTTCAGGTATGCTGGTCCGGTGCCGTGGAGGGCCTTGTGTGCGTGGGTGAGCATCTTGAAGGTGATTCTCGCCTCGACAGGGAGCCAGTGGAGTGTGCGCAGGTGCTGGGAGATGTGGCAGTGTTTTGGCAGGTTGAGGACCAGTCTTGCGGCGGCGTTCTGGATGTTCTGTAGCTTGCGGGTGAGGTTTTTGTTTATTCCGGCGTAGAGTGCGTTGCCGTAGTCGAGTCTGCTGGTGACCAGGGCGTGAGTGACGGTCTTTCGGTGTTCGAGGGGGATCCATTTGAAGGACTTACGAAGGAGGCGGAGGGTGTGGAAGCAGGAAGACGAGACAGAGTTGATCTGGCGGTCCATTTTGAGCTCGGAGTCCAGGATGATTCCTAGGTTGCGTGCGTGGTCCGTGGGGGTTGGCGGGTTTCCGAGGGCGGGGGGCCACCAGGTGTCGCTCCAGGCATCGGGGTTTGGGCCCATGATGAGTACTTCTGTTTTGTTGGTGTTTAGTTGTAGGCAGCTGTTTTTCATCCATTTGGCGACGGCTTCCATGCCTTCTCGAAAGTTGCGTCTGGCGGTGTTGGGCTCGTTGGATAGGGAGAGGATGAGCTGGGTGTCGTCTGCGTATGACACGATGTTGAGTCCGTAGGTTCTGACGATGGGGGCGAGTGGAGCCATGTAGACGTTGAAGAGCGTCGGGCTGAGGGAGGAGCCCTGGGGGACTCCGCAGGTGGTAGGTGTGGGGTCCGAGAGGAAAGGGGGAGTCTGACCCGCTGCGTCCTGCCGGAGAGGAAGGAGCGGATCCAGTCGAGGGCCTAGTCCTGGATTCCTGCATCGTAGAGTCTGCGTATTAGGGTGCGGTGGGAGACTGTGTCGAACGCCGCTGATAGGTCGAGGAGGATGAGGGCTACTGTTTCTCCTTTGTCCAGTAGGGTGCGGATGTCGTCTGTTGCGGCGAGGAGGGCGGTTTCCGTACTGTGATTTTTTTCTGAAGCCGGATTGGGAGGAGTCGAGGAGGTTGTGTTCTTCAATGAATGTGGCGAGTTGGCTGTTGATGGCTTTCTCGATGACTTTCGCTGGGAACGGGAGCAGGGAGATGGGTCTGTAGTTTTTGAGGTCGGTGGGGTCCGCTGAGGGTTTCTTTAGGAGGGGTTGACCTCGGCGTGTTTCCAGTCGTCGGGGAACCAGGCGGTCGCCAGGGAGCGGTTGATGGTGTGGCGGAGCATGGGTGCGATGGTGTCGGCGGCTCTGTTGAAGATGTGGTGGGGGCAGGGGTCCGTGGGGGCCCCTGAGTGGATTGACTTCATTGTCTTCAGTGTGTCTTCGGTGGTGAGGGCTGTCCAGTCGTCAATCGCTGGTTTCCGGGTGTCGGGGGTGGTTGGTGAGGGTTCAGTGTGTTGGTTGTCTTCGTCGAAGTTGTCGTAGATGCTCTTGATTTTGTGGTGGAAAAAGGTGCTGAGTTTGGTTCAAACGGTGGACCAATAATCCATGGACCAACGTGTCGAATGCTGCAGATAGGTCAAGCAGGATAAGAGCTGCTGACCCTCCGCCATCCAGTGCCATTCTTATCTCTTTGGTGGTTTTTACCAGTGCAGTCTCCGTACTGTGATTCGCTCTAAACCCAAACTGACTGGGGTCCAAAAATTGATTGTCTAGAATATAATTGCCTAATTCTGCATTGATTATTTTTTCCACAATTTTAGCTGGAAAAGCAAGCCTCGAGATGGGACGATAGTTTGCAGGATCACTGGTATCAAGAGAAGGTTTTTTTATGAGAGGGAGAATATTAGCTTGCTTCCAAAGTAGAGGAAATGTCCCTTGCTCGAACATTTGATTGAAAACTAAAGAAAGATGAGAGGCGATCAGCTGATTTGAGAGCTTTAGGATCTTAGGAGGACATGGATCATCAGGGGAACCAGATTTGGCAGCTAAAAGAAAAGATCCTACTTGGTTTGGAGATGTTGTAGTAAATTTTGTTAAGGAAACGTCATCGGTTACTTCCTGGTCCTTAATGTCCATGTCGATATTGGATTTGTCGAATTGGTCAAAGATTAGGTCGACCTTATTTCCACGTTGGGCATGAAGATGTGTGGGTCACATGGAAACGTCACTACATCTGCCTGGTCCACCAATCAAAACTAGTCGAGTTGTGCTGGCCGCTCTTCACTCACCATGGATGGGAGCCTCAGTTGGTGTGGGCCAGGGGATAAGCCACACACGAAGGCTCCTGGTTCCTTGCTCCGACCACACGTGCAGCTGCAGAAAGCATGTCCTGCCCACAGTAAGAGTTGAGTTCATCAACTCTTAGCCCTTCCAACCTGCTGCTCACCTACCTACATGGTCAGCCGTGGGCTATGAGTTTCTGCATTTACTTGGGACAGCACCAAATGTGGGTGCAAATGCTTCTTTGGTAGGATGCCTCAGAAACTCTGTTTATTGTTGTCAGTCCTGGGATAATACTTAAAGATCTCAGAATGGCCACTGACAGCAAATATTCCCACAATTATCAGAGAATTAAGCGCTGGCCTTTCACATACACATCGATAAATTTACAGGTCATGATTTTAAATTTCAGCAAGGGTGACCCCACCTTCCATCTTTCAAAGGTTGGATGGTTGCTATTAAACTGGGTAATACTATAACCCATTATTTAAAAACAATGAAAGTGTAAGAGGGCTGGAGGCAACAGGGGGATACAGGTGTTGGGTTCAAACGGGCAACAGAAAGCAACTTGGGCTGCTGAAAAAAGCACACAGTTGAGACTGCAACATGGAGAGAAGCGGGAATGGGAAGAAGCAAAAGGGTGACAGTGGGAAAACACATGAACTTGTATAGAGTGCGTAAACAAAAAGGAAAAAGTAGCGTTTGATAAAGCCAGCAGTGGAAGGACCTAGTAATGCGTCCATGCTCCAGGGGCAGGACAAACACAAGAACAGGAAGGAAAGCCCACTCAGCTAACGAATAGGAAGCAAGCAAACGAAAGTGACAATGAAGCCAAGCAATGGTAAGCAATGGGCGGGCTTTAAGCCCTCTATAAGTTAACAATATGCCTCGCAACACACAGTGCATGCGCTCTTAGGCAAGACCTAAAACAAATACGATATACCTCAATTCGTGATGTATTTTTAAAATCCTTTAAAGTAAATAGTTCTATATTTGTTGGTAGGTAAAGTAGGGCACTTAAATAGGGAAACCCCCCAAAATAGAAAGTCTTTGCACCATGTGAAGCTGAGCTATGATTCCAAAACAACTTTTTGGAGTTTAGATAGTAATTAGAATAACCAATGAGTTTACAAGACGTTATCCTAGTGCCATAGATTGCAAATCGTCAGAAATGTTTGGCGTTGACTCCCTTACTACCTGTCGTGCTTTTCAAAGACAAAAGGTGCCAGACGAAATACTACAAATGTATCAAGTGTGCCCTTTTTTTTCTAGCATTTTAATGGAGGGTCTCTGATTAGGCATAAGCCAAGGCTACTGAGAATCAGCCAAAATGATTTTTTTTTAAAACCCAAAACCGAAAATGAAATTTGATAACCAACACACAAAAATGACTTTTCAGAATGGGAAAATAAATAAACGTAAAGTTAGCGGGGTCACTGAGAGTCGGTGAGCAGAGGGTCCTGTACACAGTTAGGAACCAGTTACCTTTCTGGCTGGTGTCAATTTCAAACTTCCAGCTGAGGGTTACTGGTGCAGCATGAACCTTAGCACCAAAATAAGATGCAAGGGCACCAACATGTAGGGACTTGTAGCTCATGGCATTAAGGATTTTTACTGCACTGGGCCCTCCACAGGCCTTGAGGGACCAAAGGACGTACTGGTTCCCACCAGCAATAAGGATGTAGATTTCAGGGTCCTATCAGCTCTTAGGGATGTAGTGTCAGAGACCTACCGCAGCAATAAACCATGATAGCCCTGGAGCTGCACGCTACTGGCACCAGGGGGACAATCATTTGTCAACCTAGGATGAGTGGAATCAGCCTGGTATTCCTTTCAGGATGGCACGAGGATACACTGGTTGTCACAGTCATGGAGGCACTAGCACTGAAGGCCCCCTACAACATGCAGTTCTTCGACGGTCCAAGCACATCTTCAATCCTCATGTCAAGCGGGTGTCTTGGGTTCAGGTTCGGTCATGGCCAGCTGACTGCAGGCTTCAAGGCAGTCTCACAGCCTTAAGGTGCCCTCTGGGCAGATCCAGACAGCTGGACCTTTCTGTTGTTCTTAAAGGTATGGCATCTCCGCTCTTCGCCTCCAGCATAAAGCATGGCAGAGCAAGAGGGCTTCTCCCATGGCCTAGTCTTTGCCCCAGCCTTGGGGGGGAAACTGTAACTTCCAAAGTCCTGATGCTGGGTGACCTCTCTTCCACCTGATGTTGCGGAGACTCTCCAAAGGACTGAATACAGTGGACGTGGTCTGGATGGCCAGTTCATACTCCAGCTCACCGCAGCACTGGCTGGAAGCCATAGTCTGTCAAAGGAAGAGCCCGTTCAAAATACATTCCTCTGGCACATCTTCCAGACGGCAGTCAGGTACCAAATGGTGAAAGGAATGTGGATTTCAGACAAGAAGGATAAAACTTCTGAGTGAGGTATCCTATTTCCAGGAAGGCCCCCCCATGCAGAATAAAAGGCTGAGACCACACACTGCCTCAAGATTGGCATTCTTGGCTTGATGACATCTCACGCAGACATCAACCTGTCTCTGTGTGGCTCGGGAACAGAGCCACCTGAGAAGCCAAACTGACTGTGGTCAAAGCTCGGGCCTGGTGGGAAATCCAATTGAACCCCCAAACCCTCCCATGCGACTGTAGGGTTTACAAAGGAAAAACTACATCAGGGGTATCACTGCCTCTTGGGGACCATGGAGGGGAAGCCCAGCCCTATGTTTTTGGAAGTAGCACCATCTTCCCATCACATGGACTCCCAGTCTTCTAAAATAGCACAACTCACCTACACACATGCAGAAGAAGAGACGGAGCTCTGACATGGGCTGCTGAATGTACCATCTCCTGAGGAAGCTATACAAGTATGGCTCACAGAGCTCTGCTGCATCCTCCTGGCCCTCAGACGTTCTTTCAGTTAAGTAAACAGGTTCTCAGCTCGCAAGGCTCCACCGCCTCCTCCATGGTCCTCAAAGGTTCTATAACACTCACAGCACACGAAGAACTACTGCCTCCTTCTGGCCCTGAGGGTTCTTTAACAGACTCACAGCTCACAAAGACCAACCACCTCCTCCCGTCCCTCAGAGGTTATTTAACAGATTCACAGCTCACGAAGGACCCCTGCCTCCTCCTGGCCCTCAGAGGTTATTTAACAGACTCACAGCTCACAAATAACTAAGGCTCCTCCTGGTCCTCCGAGTTTTTTTTCAGTTGAGTAAACAGGATCTCAGTCCACAAGGCCCCACTGCCTCCTCCTGGCCCTGAAAGGTTCTTTAACACTCACAGCACACAAAGAACTACTGCCTCCTTCTGACCCTGAGAGGTTCTTTAACAGACTCACAGCTCACAAAGAACTGCCACCTCCTCCTGCCCTCAGATGTTAATTAAGAGACTCACAAGTCACACAGAACTACCGCCTACTCCTGGTCCTCAGAGTTTTTTTCAGTTGAGTAAACAGGTTCTCAGTCCACAAGGCTCCGCCGCCTCCTCCAGGGCCTCAGAGGTCCTTCACTCGACTCTCCTGGAGCCTCGTTCTACCTCCCAGATATTTTGGCACCTCGTTGCACCTTCCAGGGTGTCTCTGGGTCCATCATGGGCTCCTGGTGTCTCTTATTTATTTCCTAACTTATATCATGTATGTGTCGTTTTCTAACACACACAAGACATGGCGGGGAGAGATTACAGCATAGAAAATTGCAAAATATGTTGAAGTTGATAAAGGAGTGAGTATGCACCCACATTTTATGAAATGAAACATTATGCAGCAGATAAAGGCATTTATGCGGTAGAACGACAAATATGCAGGGGAAGCAAATGGATATGAATGAAAGCAAACAATATAGATAGTAACGTGGTATCTAATTAATCCAAATACATATTAAACAGTAAAAAAGTGCGTTTCTGATTAAAGGGAAAACCATTGGATCAGCGAGGTAACTCTTATATTAGATAAGGTTTTTGTATCACCTCTAGGTCTCCAATACCATCCCTCTATCTTTTGTGGTATCTCTCCCCCGTGAATCTCTCAGAATACTCTTGGCCAATCACCCCCAGCTCTCAATGAGGCCCTCAAGAACTCTCTTGCCGCCCATCAGCTTCTTATGGCTCCTCGGAGGATAGGATTCTCAGATCCTCTCCTGGGTTTCTTGGGACATCGTCTGGCCTCCTGAACTTCTATTAGGCCATCTTGATCTCTCAGGTCCTGTCTTGACCTTTAAAGTCTCCCAGGTCCTTTCCTAGCCCCTCTAGATTTCCTGTGTAGTCTCTGCCCCTTTGGGACCCCCAAAATGTCTAAAGGAGTGTCTTGGTTCCCAGTATCTGCCATGCCTCTGTCGGTCCTCAGGGTTTACCTAGTGGTCGAAGTACATTGAAAAAACTATGAGAACTGCGAAGTTGCATGTATTGGGGGTGGGGTTAGTAAGCGTGGGTGCGTGGTCAAAGGCGAGGCAAAAAAAAAAAATTCTGTAACTTTTTTCGGTCTTTCACCTTCATATGTAACTACATATAAGACAGACTTTAATTAAAATTAAATGCAAGTTATGTTAATCAGTGGGAAACTCACTATCGCACATTATGAAGCCTCTATTAGTTAATGCACTGCACCAGAGAGCCACAGAATTAAATCCTGGTTGGTGTAGTTGAGAATACTAACTTGCCTATGTTTAGTGCTATGAGGTCTCAGTCTGCGACTGAAAGCACTGTGAACATGTAAGTCGCTATTTTAAACTTGTATTACACACAGTATAGGATAGGCTGCTACAAAATACTACCAAAATATAGATTTTATTAAAACCCAGACTGTATGTAATTTTTTTTATAACTGTCTTTTAAAAGCACACATTTCACAGCTTAGCTGGTAGCTCCCTTATACAATATCACTCAAAAAAAATAAATGTGTTTCATCAGGAAGCTTCAAGTGATTCCATCATTTAAAGCCAATACCGGCTTCAATCACCCTTTCCATTTGAAGACTGACCAGATGCGAACATTTACATTTCTTTCAGGCAACAGGCACCCGGGCAGGAAGGCTTGTTTAGCTGTCTGCTCCTCCCTCGGTTTCACAGCACAGGAGACTCCCTGCCTTACACTTCAGCTGAAGCATTTCAACTGTCGGGATTAACCGTCCCAGGACGGTTATCTTTTCACAAAAGGTAGGGGAACAGTTTTTCTAAAACTAAAAATGTAGGGGCTCGACTTGGACCACTGGATTTACCCCTTAGGATCCCTCCGGGTATCAAGTGTCCTCACTTAGAATCCTTAAGACTCCCATGCCCGCAGTTAGTCCTTCAAGATCTTTCTGTGTCTCTCGGACCCTCTCATTGCCTCTCAAAGTCTCCCACACCCTCTTTTGGTCCCCCGTGTGGCCCCTCAGGGTTTGCCATGCCTTCTGTTGATCTCTCAGAATCCTTCTGGTCCTCTCATTGCACCGCCGGGTCTCACATGCCATCTGTTGGCCCCCAGGGTCCCTCTGTGTGTATTTCCTATCCTCTTGTGGCCCCTCGGGCTCTACCATGCGTTTGTTGGTCTCTCAGGTTCCCTCTGTGTCCCTCAGGTCCTGCACCACAGGGAGTCCCAATCCCCCTGTTGGCCCCTCTTTGTCCACTCTGTCTCTATCTCCTCCAGGGGCACCTCAACGCTCCTTTCTTGGCTCTTGGGCTCATGGTATTTCTCAGGCCCTCTCAGAGTATCTAAGGGGCCCTGATGCCTCTTGTGGTCCTGTGTATCTTTCACACCATCTGTTGGCCCCTTTGGGCCACGTGTGTCTCTGGGGTCCTCTCCTGACTTCTCAGCCCCTGGGGTCCTCGTGTGCTCTCTCCTGGTTCTCCCATACCCTCTGTTGGCCCCTCTGGGTCCCTGTGGATAAGCAATGCTGTGTGCTGTCCCCTTAGGGTCCCTGTGTGACCCTCTCCGGGGTCACCTGGATCTCCCATGCCCTCTGTTGGCCCCTCGGGGTCCCTGTGGCCAAGCAATGCCGTGTGCTGTCCCCTGGGTCCCTGTGTGACCCTCTCTGGGGTCCCCTGGATCTTCCCATGCCCTCCGTTGGCCCCCTGGGGTCCTCTCCTGACTTCTCAGCCCCTGGGGTCCTCGTGTGCTCTCTCCTGGTTCTCCCATACCCTCTGTTGGCCCCTCGGGGTCCCTGTGGATAAGCAATGCTGTGTGCTGTCCCCTTAGGGTCCCTGTGTGACCCTCTCCGGGTCCCCTGGATCTCCCATGCCCTCTGTTGGCCCCTTGGGGCCCCTGTATGCCTCTGGGGTCCTCTCACGGCCCCTGTGTTAGCCCCTGGGGTCTCTGTGAACCCCTCGGCCCGTCTCGTGGCCCCTGAAGCCCTTCGGGCCCCCTTGGTATTCCTCAGGGCCTCTCTTGGCCCCTCCAGCCCCCGGGCTTCCCCGCCCCGCCCCTCTCGCTCTGCCGTCACGGACCGGAAGTTCGTCGTTCCCAAGATGGCGGCGCCAACCAGGAAGTGAGAAGAAGGGAGAGGAGCGGCGACCCGGGGGCTCAGGTGAGGGGCTCCGCCGAGGGAGGGGGCAGGGGGCAGGGGGCAGCCGGGAGGAGAGGGGGTGGGGGCTGGAGAGGTGGGGGCCGTCTCCCTGAGCGTCCGGGGAGGGGCGGCCAACCCCCACCCCCAGGGCTCGAGCTACCTGAGAGGAGGGGACAATACAGAGGTGCACCGGGGGTGGGGGGCACAAGACTGAGGGAGGAGGGGACAGTACCGAGGACGGGCCCAACTCTGAGGGGTGAGGAGGGGACACAAGACTGATGGAGAAGAGGGGACAATATAGAGGAGAGGAGGGGACAATACAGAGGTGCACTGGGTGTGGGGGGCACACGGCTGAGGGGGGAGCACAAGACTGATGGAGAGGAGGGGACAATACAGAAGGGAGGAGGGATAACTGAGGAGGGGCACAAGACTGATGGAGAAGAGGGGACAATACAGAGGAGAGTAGGGATAACTGAGGGGTGGACACGACTGATTGAGAGGAGGGGACAATACAGAGGAGAGTAGGGATAACTGAGGGGTGGACACGACTGTTGGAGAGGAGGGGACAATACAGAGGAGAGTAGGGATAACTGAGGGGTGGACACGACTGTTGGAGAGGAGGGGACAATACAGAGGAGAGTAGGGATAACTGAGGGGTGGACACGACTGTTGGAGAGGAGGGGACAATACAGAGGAGAGTAGGGATAACTGAGGGGTGGACACGACTGATGGAGAGGAGGGGACAATACAGAGGAAGGGCCCAACTCTGAGGGGGTGAGGCGGGGACACAAGACTGATATAAGGAAAGGATGGGACACAAAATTGAAAGGTGGTTGAGAACGGACACAACTGAGAGAAGGAGAGGAGGGGACAGTACTAAGGAGAAACGGGACAACTGGGGGGGGTGATGAGGGGACAGAAGACTGATATAAGGAGAGGAGGGGACAATACAGAGGAGAGAGGCGGGATAACTGAGGGGTGGTGAGGAGTGGACACAGACTGATGGAGAAGAGGGGACAATACAGAGGAGAGAGGAGGGATAACTGAGGGGTGGTGAGGAGTGGACGCAGACTGATGGAGAAGAGGGGACAATACAGAGGAGAGAGGAGGGATAACTGAGGGGTTCATAAGGAGTGGACACAAGACTGATGGAGAAATGGGGACAATACAGAGGAGAGAGGAGGGATAACTGAGTGGTGGTGAGGAGTGGACACAAGACTAATGGAGAGGAGGGGAAAATACAGAGGAAGGGCCTAACTCTGAGGGGGTGAGGAGGGGACACAAGACTGATGGAGAGGAGGGGACAATACAGAGGAAGGGCCCAACTCTGAGGGGTGAGGAGGGGACACAAGACTGGCACTATGCGGCAGAAAGAGAGGAGAAACACTACTGAGAGGAAGACAAGGGACAATACTGAGGGACAGTAAAACACTGAGGGGAGAAGAGGGGTCAGAACATTGAGGGGAAGTGAGGAGGGAACATGATTGAGAAATGGAGGAGCACAATGCTCAGGGAGTGGAAAAAACACAGCGGGGAGAAGACGGGTCACGATACTAAGAGGGAGTGAGGAGGGAGCAGTAATGAGGGAAAAGAAACAACTAAATGGAGAGGAGGGGCCAGGACTGAGAGAAGAAGAGGAGGGTCCAATACTGAGGAAACAACACTAAGAGGGAAGAGGGACACAACACAACAAATCCAAGGCTGGATCTCTGACCTCAATACCCTTAACTGTCCGCTCACTCTATCCAACTCGGCAAAATCCCTAGGTTTCATCCTGGATAAAAAATTTGGCACTGAAGGACCATATCAACAACGCAGCCAAAGGAGCACTTTTCACTCTTAAACACCTCAAAAAAATCAAACCCTTCATCCCTCAAGACAACTTTAAATGAGTTGTTCAATCACTAGTCCTCTCCAAACTTGATTACGGCAACGCTATTCTCACTGTAGCCCCTAAAGCTCACCTGGCCCCCCTCAGAGCCGTGCTCAACATGGCTGCCAGGCTTATTCCCGTCTGCAAACGGTTTGATCACATCACGCCTGCCCTCGAATCCCTTAAATGGCTCCCCATCGAAGGAAGATGCATCTACAAGACTGCCTGCATCACCCACAAAGCCCTTCAGTCTCTATCTCCGGTTTACTAAACTAATAAACTTACAAGAGCGGGAAGCGCCAGACCGATGAGAAGCTCTAATGCTCTTCTCCTCGTGCCCCCGTTCCAAAAATGAAATCCACCCAGACTCGCTCCTTCTCAGGAAATGCGCCTAGCATCTGGAATGCCCTTCCGAGGGACCTTCCCTGCAACCCCTTCTATCTCAGCTTCAAAAGAGACCTAAAACGCCATCTCCTCAATAAATACTGGAGTCCATAATTCTTTCAGATCCTGTTATTCTCTGATCTCCTATACAGGTCATCTCTCTGTTAAGCTGCAGACCTTTCATTTTCCCTGTGTTCTCCTTATTGTGTACACCTGCCTTTGCTCTCCTTGGTTCTCTCATTTATTTTGTTGACTCTAACATCTTTCTGTAAGTTTATTTGCGTTCTCCCCTGATTTTGTTAATTTGTCTTGACCTCTCTTCAGTTACCTCATCCCTCTTCCTATACAAATGTTCCTTTGATATATTTTACTGTTTGCTCCTAGGTTATACCTCCCATATTTTATTTAACTGTATATAACCCTCGAATCCCAAGATTTTTGCCTTTCTCTTGTTTTGATGGTGAGATTCTCATGTACTTGATTGTATTTTGCTTGTAACTACTGTTCCTTTGATTTTGACTTGCTCTTGCTTCTGTAAAGCGCTCTGGTACCTTTGGGTCTAGCCAGCGCTATATGAAACCTTTAAATAAATCAATAAAACACTGAGGTTGGTTAGGAGGAGACATGGCTGAGAGAAAGGGACATGACTAAGAGAAAGGGGAACAATACTGAGGGAGAGCAGCAAACACTTAGAAGAGATGAAGGGTTACAACACTAAATGGGGGAGATGCAGAGGAGGGGACATGGCTGAGAGAAGGGGGAACAATACTGAGGGAAAGGAAACAAGGCTGAGGGGAGAAGAGGTGGGTCAAAGCACTGAGGCGAGTAAGGAGGGGGCATGACTGAGAAAAGGAGAGGGGAGAGACAATATCGAGGGGGAGGAAACAACAGAGAAGGTGTCATAACACTGAGGGTAAGTGAGGAGGAGACAATACAGAGGGAGAGTTAACAACACTGAGGGGAGAAGTCACAACAGTTAGAGAAGAAGAAACAACATACTGAGGGGAGAAGAGAGGTTACAATACTTAGGGAGGGAGGAGGGGACACGACTGAGAAGAAGAGAGGGGACAATAATGAGGGAGAAGAAACATTGCTGAGGTGACACAATACTGAGGAGGAGAAATAAAACTGTTGTAGGAAGAGAAGATGACAATACTAAGGAAGATGAAACCAAGCATAGGGGGAAAGAGGGGGCTCACCACTGACAGGACTGTATTGGGGGAGAGGAAACAACACTTGGGGACTGATTACAAGTTACTCCCAATATTTTTATACATTGCGAAAACTCCTGTATACGCATGGGTTGGAATTACGAGTTTGGTTTTATTTAGCGTATCCGATAATTATTGGATGTGTTAAATAACTCAACATTCATTAGATTTCCGCAGGTTAAACTTGTCGAAATTTAACATAGGGAAAACATATAGTATTTACTGTATAATGCGAATTTTGGGGCGTTAAGCACCAAAAGCCGCATGTTTTTCCCCATGAACTTGTAATAGGGGTTATTTATAGCACCCAATAAATAACTTACCCCGTGGTATCGTTATGGTAATGAAGCTTATAAAGCACATCGTCACCAGTCAGTTTAATGGCACTGAGGAGGGAACAAAAGAGAATACAGGTGGGTAGAGAATTAAGTTTGTAGGCTTGTCAGAGAATAAAGATATAGGTGAGTGAGGAATTCGTTGTAGACTTGTCTGAATACCCATGTTTTTAATGCTTTCCTGAATTCTAAATAACAAGGTGCTGATCTTATTTCGGTGGAGAAAGAATTGCATAGGTTGGGGGGCAAAGACCTAAAATCTAGCGCTGCCCAACCTCCTCTTAAACTTGGGGTTTGACATTCAGTTCAAGTGGGCAGAACATAATGAGTGCTTGGGAGTGTGCTTGTGAAGTCAAGAAGTGATAAAAGAGGGGCTTTTGTTTGGGGTGATTTGAAAATGATGCATCCGGCTTTAAAGATCGATCTTTGTTCTACAGGCAGCCAGTGGAGGTTTTTCACGAGAGGGGTGATCTGGCATCGCTTTGGTTGTTTATAGGTTAGACAGGCTGCTTGCTTCTGAGCGATTTGGAGCCTTTTAATAAGGCATTTGGGAAGGCCAACATATAGAGCGTTGTCATAGTCAGTTCTTGAAATGACAAGGGCGTTTACCACTTCGATAAGAGCCTCCAAAGTGAGGAATTTGTCAATTTTCTTAAATTATACGGAGCATTAGGAAGGATGAGGAAATTACTGAGCCAGTTTGAGGCTTCATAGAGATTTCAGCGTCAGTAGTCACTCCAAGACTTTTTACTGCTTTTTTTTGATTAGGGGAGTTTCCCAACTCGGACGGCCAAAGTGAGTCGGTCGAGTATTTTAGCTTGTTTTTGGTGATAATGAGCTCTGTTTTTTTTCCGCATTTAATTTCAAGTGATTGCTGTTCATCCGTTCACGGATATACAGCATGGCAGATTGAAAGTGTACCTTGGATTCGGGAGTGTTATCGAGCCTGAAGAGTAGTTGCATATTGTCTACATAGTTGTAGATGATACAGTTCAGTTTTTTGAGAGTGGGACAAAGGGGCGAATATAAATGTTGAATAGATGGGGGGGATAGGGATGATCACTGGGGGACTCCACAATCTAAATGGACTTTGGAAGAATTAAACGAAGTTAAGTGGACCGACTGAGAGCAGTCTTTCAAAAAGGAGGCAATCCAGTGAGTGCTGGGCCCAGCAGCCCTGGTACGGTCTACTAAGATGTTATGGCCCACCGTGTTGATAGCCGCTGATAAATCGAGGAGGACCAGTGCTGGGGTGTGACTGCTATTCGCGCGCTTATCAACCATCACTGAGAGGGAGACTGCCTCTGTAGAATGAGCTGGACGAAACCCGGCCGGACATGGGTCTAAGAATTCAGACTCTCCTATAAAGGTGCAGTGGTTGCGTGCTACGTGCGCCTCTAGTACTTTTGCTAGATATTGGGGTGATAAATAACACATTGACTCATAATCAGGCCCTTGGGGGGGAAGAAGGGGCACAAAAGAGAGGGGGTGGGGTCAGGAGGGGACCCGACTGGGAGAGGAATGGACGTGATGGAAAGGAGAGGTACAATACTGGGGGAGAGAAAACAACACTGGAAGGAGAGTGGAGGGACAATACAGGGACAGGAAATAACACTGAGGGGAGAAGAGGGGTCACACTACTGAGAGGGAGAGGATATGCCTGAGAGAAGGAGAGGAGGGGACAATAGTGAGGAGAGAAGAGGGGGTCACAATACTTGGAGGAAAGGAAACCATGTGGAGAGAAGGGAACACAACACTGAGGGGAGAAGAGGGGTCACACTACTGAGAGGGAGTGAGGAGAGGATACGACTGGGAGAAGGAGAGGAGGGGACAATACTGAGGGGAGAAGAGGGGGGGTCACAATACTTGGAGGAAAGGAAACCATGTGGAGAGGCGGGAACACAACACTGAGGGGAGAAAAGGGGTCAGAATACTGAGAGGGAGCGAGGAGAGGATATGACTAAGAGAAGAGGAGGAGGAAACCATGCTGAGGGAGAAAAAACACTAAAGGGAGAGGGGGGGGGGGTGTCCCAATACCGAGAGGAGAGGACACAACACTGAGGAGCATGGAGGAGGAGAAATAAGACTGTTGGAGCAGACAATTCTCAGGAATCAGACACAACACTTGTGGTAGAGAGGGTGAGAGCTTGGGCTGAGTCAGGTACAGTCCAGTGAGGAGCACCCACCCCTAGGGCTAAGTACCTGAGGGAGGACGGCAGAGAGGCACAATGCAGAACGACTGAGTGAAACACATTACACAACGGCAACAATACTCACAGGAGTGGCAACAAAACAGGGGAGCTTAGGAGGCACAATACTGAGAGGAGAGGGCACAGTGCTGAGAGAGTAAGAAGGGAACAAATACTGATGGGAAGAAACAGTATAGATGAGTGGACTTAAGATTGGACGGCCAGAGTAGGAAACGCAATTCTAACGAGGACTGGAAGAAGACCATGATGAAGTGAGAGGAAACAACACAGGGGGAGCACAATACTGAGGGGAAGAGACTAGACAAAGAGAAGAAGAGGGGACACAGTGAGAGGGACACAGTACTGATGGGGGTTAGGAGGGGAGATGACTGTGGTGGAGTGGAGTGGGCACAATACAGGGCGATGAGGGGACATGATACTGTGATGAAAGGAAACAAGACTGAAGAGAAAGATGGAGACATGCTACTGAGAGGAAGAGAGGACACAATACTCAGGAGGGGTACAAGACTGGAGGAGGAGCGGAGGGGGCTTGAGACGGGGAGGGAACAGTACTGAGGTGAGAAGAAACAGTAATGAGAACATAATACAATTCTCAGACGGGGACTCTGAGTGGGAGTGGAAGGAACAATAATGAGTTGAGAGGAAACAAAACTGAGGAGAGGAGGCGGCACTATAGTAAGAGGAGGAGACTGAATGGGGATTGTAGGGACACAATACTGAGTTAAGAAGACAGAGGCTGAGAGACAATACTTAGGATGAGTGAGGGGGAGGAGGATGCTCCAGACAGGACGAGGCAGACTTAGGAGCCATTGAGGTGAGAGGAAACAATACTGAGAGGTAACACAGTATTGAGGAGTGTCGAGGGAACGCAAGACCTGTGGGAGGGAGGAAACTACACAGAGCGGAGAGGACCTGACATAGGGGTGTAGGAGGTTGCACTGTACTGAGGGACAGAGGAATGAGCAGAGAAGGCAAGACACAATACTCAGAGGATGGGTAAAAGACTGGAGATGTTTGAGACAGGGAGGGGACACAGTGCTGAGGGGCAGAGGAATAAGCAGAGAAGGCAAGACACAATACTCAGAGGAGGGGTACAAGACTGGAGGGGTTTGAGACAGGGAGGGGACACAGTACTGAGGGGCAGAGGAATGAGCAGAGGAGGCAGGATACAATACTCAGAGGAGGGGTACAAGACTGGAGGGGTTTGAGACAGGGAGGGGACACAGTACTGAGGGGCAGAGGAATGAGCAAAGAAGGCAGGATACAATACTCAGAGGAGGGGTACAAGACTGGAGGGGTTTGAGACAGGGAGGGGATACAGTGCTGAGGGGGTGGGACAATATACAAAGAGGTTGAAACATAATAGTGGAAGGAACAACACTGAGGGGGACTGATGAGGGTACACAAGATTGAGTATGAGAGGAGTACACACTGGAAGGGAAAGGGTTGAATACTGAGGCGGAAGAAGGACCCTTACTGGAGGAGGGGTGACATGGATTGAGTGGACAATATTTGAGGGAGCATAGAGGGTGTCAAAATCCGGGGGCTGACAAAAGAAAGGATACAGTGGTTTAGCAATCTTAGCCCTGAAGGTGGCATTGCTGCATTATGAGGATGAGGCCCAGTATTGGAAGGGGCGACGAGGGGATGCAGTTGTGTATGTATGGTTTGGTATTTCTAAAGCATGAACATAGCTGGCTAGCAATGGAGTGCCGTAGTGGCGGCATGCGCCCGTGGGGTACATATTGGGGGAACAGACAGATGGAGGAGGTAAAGCTGGTGGAAGGGGTGAGCAGCCTATCTGAGGTACTGATCCTCGAAGAGGCGAGTTTCATGAGTGGGAATGATGAGGGGACACAGCGAGGTGGTTGTGAAGAGAGGACACAGTTCTGAGGGGAGCGAGGGGGCATTGTACTGGGATGAAGTAAGGAGAGGACTGTGAATGTGCAGGGAGGTGAGGTGAGTGGGCTAGTGACCACATTTGATAATGAAATATGCAGAGAGAAGAATCGTTATAATTGTAAATATCTGCGAGGATCCAGCCATCACAGGCTTGTGTTGGTCTTTTGCTTCTTGCTGTGTGCTCAGTAGGGAGCATGGACTAGGGCGGTCTACTGTGTGGCGGTCCCCTTGGCTCTACAATTTTTTAACTAAACTCTTGAGCGCCATAAAACAAACAGTCCAAGACACAGGTCGGCGTAGATATTCTTTATTCCTCCATTCACGTTCTAGCCGTGTACTAACCAACTCGTGTTTCGTCTTTTACAGACTTCTTGAGGGCAAATAAAACTTGGTATCATCCCGGTACGAATGCCAGTTGTCAATACAAACTTATATTCAACAAAATCGAAGTGCTTGATAATAGACATGAAAGACAATGAGCAGAGTTCTGTCTTCTCTTCCCCACTCCAAAGTTGTTGTGACCATGTCCTATTGAGGAAATGCTAAAGTACCTCCAGGCCCAAATCATGAGTGATATATGTGTAGAGAGACACAACATCAAGGGTTACCAGCGTCATCTCCTTACCCCATGTCACATCTTTCATTAGATTCAAGATTTGCTTAGTATCCTGTACATATGATGGTAAATTAGCTGTAAAGGGTCTAGGAATACATCACCATATTCTGACAGTCTTTCAGTAGGTGAACCAATGCGTGAAATAATGGGGCCGCCAGGAGGAAAGAGCAACTGTTTGTGGACTTTGGGCAGTGTATAAAGGCAAAGAAAGGTACCCAGGTCTATACACCTTAAGGTACATGTACTCATCCCCATCGAATAAACCGGTATTGAACCAGTCTTTCAGCTTTGTATTAATCAGTTGGCTCATATTAGGTATGGGGTTGTTGTCCAGCCATAAGTTACGTTGTGTGTCAGAAAGCAAGGTCATAACCTCATCATCATGTTCTCTCTTATCCATAGTAACATTATTAGCTCCCTTATCAGCTTCCCTTCTGATTCCATATCGGTCTTGTTTAATTTCATTTAGAGCTTGTCTTTCCAGTTTGGTCAAATTGTCATATCTCCCAGTTCTATTGTTTTCCAAATCCCCCAACCACTTATCCAGATCAAGAAAAACGACCTTATAAAAAGATCAACGTTATTGCCACCCTGTAATTGAGGGGTAAAGTTAGACTTCCTTTTATTATTTATTTGAGGTTTTATATAGCGCGAACATGACCCGTTAGGGTATCAGAGCGCTTTACAGGGATAAACACGTTACGTACAGGAAAAGCAAAGGCAAAATACAAGGAAGGGGGTTAGGGAATTGACTACAGTAGGACAAAGCCAGAGTTATGTACAATAACATTACAGTACCAAAATCAGCGAGCGACATGTCGTCGATAAAAAGAGGAAACCAGCAGTATACAAGTGATAGTAAAAGGCAAAGAGAACCGGCAGAACATTAGGAGGAGTGAGAATTGGTGCACGGAGAGGGACAAGCAATACGGGAGATTATGCACAGAAACAAAGCCATGAGAAAGGCGGTATGCGCAAAGAAGGAGAGTTATTGGACGAATTTGCTCATTAGGAAGGTTTTCGCTTCCTTTTTGAAGATTGACAGAGAAGGTATTCTTCTGATGGAGGATGGTAGCGAGTTCCAGATTCTTGGTGCAGCCCCAGAGAACGCTCGGTTATATGTTTTTTTATTGCGGAAGCGGGGTGGTTGGAGCACACGGTCTCTGGCGGACCGGGAGTTTCTGGATCTCCCAGATATCACAATTTTCTAGGCGAGATATGCCGGGGAGTTCGTGTACAAGGCTTTGTGAGTGATGCAGGCCAGCTTGAGCTGGATTCTGCCTTCAAGAGGAAGCCAGTTCAAGGCCTTCAGATGTGGTGAAATGTAGTCAAATTCTTTTGAACCAGATAAGAGTCTGGCTGCTGCGTTGAGGCAAGCTTTTAGAGGGGCCGTTGAGGACTTTGGTAGGCCAGATAGGGTAGAGCAGCCGTATTCAATTCTGGAGATGACTAACGCCTGAACTGCGGTTTTTAGGTCAGCGGTTTCAAGGAAGGGTTTTAGTTTTCTCAAGTAGCTCAGATGGAACCTGGCAGTTTTGGCCATCGAGTTGACGTGTTCACGCATATTCAGGTTCCTGTCCAAGGTTATCCCAAGAGATTTGGCAGAATCCACTATGGTCGGTGTGCAGTTGAGTGCTGTGAACGAATTAATCCATACCAGGATGTCATTGGATTTTTTTGGGGGGGAGATGAGAAGGAACTCCGTTTTTTGGTCATTCAGTTTGAGCTGGTTGTTTGCGAGCCATTGAACAGTCAGTTTCAGGGCATCATTCAGATAGGTAATCTCCTCAAGAGAAGAGATTTTGATGTATATCTGAGTATCATCAGCGTACATGTGGAAGGGGATGTTGGCCGTTGGAAGAATTTCAGCTAATGGTTCAAGGTAGAGATTGAAGAGGGTGGGGGACAGAGTAGAGCCTTGAGGGACACCGATAGAGATCGGGGAAGGAGCAGACAGGTTGTTGTTGACTAGGAATCTCTGGGTGCGGTTGTGGAGGAAGGAAGCAAACAATTTGATGACTGTGCCTCCTAGACCCATCCTGTATTTGAGGCGTTCAAGCAGTTTCTCGTGGTTGACTGTGTCGAATGCCGAGGAGAGATCCAGAAGGATCGAGAGACAGGTTTTGCCTTGGTCAAGGGCTAGGAGAGCATTGTCTACGATGTGAAGAATAGTAGTTTCATAGCACTACCTATTATCACATTTGTGTTTATCTCCAGGTCATGGTACAGATTCGAAAGAACAGGTGGTACATTATCATGGTCTGAAATATACATTAACATCGCCATATCACAAACATCCTGAATGGAAGAATTGCTAAAACATACAGGAGTTGTGCTGCCACACAAGCAGTTGTTTAATTTCAGTTTTTGAACAGATCTATTGTAATTGATACACATTAATTGTTCAGTTGGGCAAAACCCCATACCTTTACTAAGAACTGAAAGCAATACCATAGAGAAAGATTTCTCAGATAAGTTAATCACGAAGACTTCGTGATTACCAGATTCACCAAGCTCAATCCTCTATCCTGTTCTATATTAGTTTTATTCCTTGGATACACTATTTCTTTTGATTTCAGGACCTGGTCTGCATTCCTTTCCGTTACTTGCTCCCCCTCCTCTTTTACCCCGTCTCATTGTCTTTTTTAATTCTGTTCTCTTGACTATACTTCTGTTGTCAATCCCGATTCTTTTAATTTCTTCTAAAAACGTAATGTTGATACCTGTTTGTCCTGATGTTCCTTACCCTAGCTTATTTATTTCCTCACTGTTGCTACTAAATTAAATACTAGAGCAAGTATCACTAGTGCTTGGTGAACCTATTTCCTGTATTAAATGTTTATTATTCATAACTAAATGATCAAACTTTTTAGCGACGGTGAATTCAAGTCCCTTGGTTTTTGCTGTGTGCTCAGAAGGGTGAATGCAGTAGGTTGGCCTACTGTGTGGACCGTGTGGAGATGTTCCCTTTGTCCTTGCTGTGTGCTCAGTAGGGTGAATGCAGGAGGTTGGCCTACTGTGTGGACCGTGTGGAGATGTTCCCTTGGTCCTTGCTGTGTGCTTGGTAGGGTGAATGCAGTAGGTTGGCCTACTGTGTGGACCGTGTTGAGATGTACCCTTGGTTTTTGCTGTGTGCTCAGAAGGGTGAATGCAGTAGGTTGGCCTACTGTGTGGACCGTGTGGAGATGTTCCCTTGGTCCTTGCTGTGTGCTTGGTAGGGTGAATGCAGTAGGTTGGCCTACTGTGTGGACCGCGTTGAGATGTTCCCTTGGTCCTTGCTGTGTGCTCAGTAGGGTGAATGCAGTAGGTTGGCCTACTGTGTGGACCGCATTGAGATGTTCCCTTGGCCCTTGCTGTGTGCTCAGTAGGGTGTATGCAGTAGGGTGGCCTACTATGTGAACCCTGTGGAGATGTTCCCTTTGTCCTTGCTGTGTGCTCAGTAGGGTGAATGCAGTAGATTGTCTACTGTGTGGACCGTGTTGAGATGTACCCTTGGTCCTTGCTGTGTGCTCAGTAGGGTGAATGCAGGAGGGTGGCCTACTGTGTGGACCGCGTTGAGATGTTCCCTTGGTCCTTGCTGTGTGCTCAATAGGGTGAATGCAGTAGGGTTGTCTACTGTGTGGACCCTGTGGAGATGTTCCCTTGGTCCTTGCTGTGCGCTCAGTAGGGTGAATGCAGGAGGGTGGCCTACTGTGTGGACCGTGTTGAGATGTACCCTTGGTCCTTGCTGTGTGCCAGTATGGCATATGGAGTAGGATGGTCTACTGTGTGGAATCATGTGGAGAGGACCACTTGGATAAACATATGTGGGTAACATGTTCCAGCTACTTCCTACTCATTGTCCTCATGGTTCAAGACAAAGCCTTCATTCAATGGCGTGGTTGCAAACAAGGTTGGTTGTGAATATCCCTGTATTTTAGCAATTGAACAATTGCTGCTTTCTCCACTTTCTTGCTATCGGAAGCCCACCCATGGGTGAAATCTGTGTGTGATGTGGATGCAGGTGTGTGTCTGTGAATATTTCATGGGCAATGTGGACTCTTCCGGGCATCAGTAAGTCTGCGCCTGGCGTGGGCACCAGTCACCTGTGGCCTATATGTCTATCTAGGGTAGATTGGATGCTGCTGCTTGTCTTTGTGCCCACATGAGACAGATGTGTACATGGATTCTTGTAGAGGTCTGGGGTAAATGCAGATGTTGGGGTACATCTATGATGCTGGTACTGGTCTTAGCGTCTCTTTAGGGCAGATGTGGGTGCAGGATGAAGTATATGAGTACGGTGCTGATACCTGTCTGATCTCGCAGATAAAGGGAGAGGTTCAGATGTTGGCATGGGTTTAGGTCTGGGTGTGAGGTGATGTTTGGATATAAGACTGATGTGGACACAGGTTTCACATCTGAGATCATGGGGCCGATGTGGAGTCAGCTTCACATTTGAGGGTGTGGTGCAGAATTGATGCAGGTTCATGTTTAAGCAGATGGGACAGATGTGGGTGCAGTTGACGTTTGGGAATGGGACAGATGTAATTGTGAGTTCATGTGAAAGTCTGTGTGGCGGATAAAATGCGGGTTCACATCTTTGGTTGTGGGGCAGATGTCTACGTGAGTCCACGTGTAAGGGTGTGGGGCAGATGTGGATGCAGGTTCTCGTGTAGGGATACGGGGCAGATGTCAGTGTGAGTTCATGTGTAAGAGCGTTGGGTATATGTTGATGCAGGTTCACTTGGAAGGGTATGAGGCAGATGTTGGTGTGAGTCCACGTGTAAGGGTGTGAGGCAGATGTTCATGCTGGTTCACGTGTAGGGACATGGGGCAGATGGTGTGAGTTCACGTGTAAGGGTGTTGGGTATATGTTGATGCAGTTTCTCTTGGAAGGGTTTGAGGCATGTTGCAGTGAGTTCACGTGTAAGGCTATGGGGCTGATGTGTATGCAGGTTCAGGTGTAGGGGTATGGGGCAGATGTCGGTATGAGTTCACATGTAAGGGTGTTGGGTATATGTTGATGCAGTTTCTCTTGGAAGGGTTTGAGGCATGTTGCAGTGAGTTCACGTGTAAGGCTATGGGGCTGATGTGTATGCAGGTTCAGGTGTAGGGGTATGGGGCAGATGTCGGTATGAGTTCACGTGTAAGGGTGTTGGGTATATGTTGATGCAGTTTCTCTTGGAAGGGTTTGAGGCATGTTGCAGTGAGTTCACGTGTAAGGCTATGGGGCTGATGTGTATGCAGGTTCAGGTGTAGGGGTATGGGGCAGATGTCGGTATGAGTTCACGTGTAAGGGTGTTGGGTATATGTTGATGCAGTTTCTCTTGGAAGGGTTTGAGGCATGTTGCAGTGAGTTCACGTGTAAGGCTATGGGGCTGATGTGTATGCAGGTTCAGGTGTAGGGGTGTGGGGCTGATGTGTATGCAGGTTCTCGTGTAGGGGTATGGGGCAGATGTCGGTATGAGTTCACATGTAAGGGTGTTGGGTATATGTGGCTGTAGGTTCTCTTGGAAGGGTCTGGGGCAGATATCAATGCAGTTTCATGTGTAAGGGTTTGAGGCAGATGTCGCTGCAGGTTCACATATAAGGATATGGGGCAAATGTTGGTGCAAGTCCATGTGTAGGACAGATATAGATGTAGGTTCACATCTTTGGTGTAGAGGAGATGTGGACATGGGTTCAGGTCTTTGGTTGTAGGGTAGATGTCGGTACGAGTTCACGTGTAAGGATGTGTGGCAAATGTAGACTCAAGTTCACGTGTAATGGTGTGTGCCATGTGTAGATGCAGGTTCTCATCTTAAGGTTTGGGGCTGATGTGGGTACAATTTCTCATTTGAAGAAAGGCACAGGTGTGAGTGTGTTCACATTTCGTGGTTTGGGTAGATGTTGGTGCACATACATGTTTCAGTGCTCGTAGATGTGAATTCATTCACTTGTTCTGTCTGGTGCATGTTTGGGCACTAGTGCTACAGCTGATCCCTGCTACCCTTTTCAAGGTTTGCCCTTGACAGGTTTTGTGACCCCCAGGTTTTAAAAAGCTGTTTCTTGTTGTCATTTAACTTGCTGACACTTTTGATCCTTCTCTTTCCCCTCCATACTGCCAATCCTTCAGTGGGCTGCATAGGGCGTTTGTGTAGGGTTTTGCACCCCAGGCTGTGCATTAAAAATCTGATATGTTTAATGTAAAAGTGATTGTGCCTTCAAGCTGTGTGCAAAGTGTCCACAACAAGAAAGTGTAGAAGACCCTAGCCGCCTGACATTCTGAACTTTTGTGCTCTGTTCTAACAGGCCTTGGGTGCTGCCTATTTGTGGTGTTTGATAAAGTGCCACAAAGCTACTTCCCTGCCGTTCACTTGCCAGTGGGTTCAAGGGTGGGTCTGGCAGTACTGTTTACTGGTTTCTTTTTACAGATGTTAACACTTGTCTTCTGTTTTTTTGGAGACCCAGAATCTTTCGGACCTGGTTTGGGCTTGCATTGTTTTGTTAGAGACTTCCCACCCTCTTCAGAGCCACGGAGTTGCTTTCCTTGGTTTGTCTGTAGGCTCCTGTTTACATTGTTCATTCAAGTGTTGCACAAAGCACCTGACTTTGTTTCTACTTTTTGAGGCGTAACTAAAAGGTCTGGCTTTTTAGCCTTTGAAAGTTTGTGATATTTACCTTGGGATGTAGCTTTGTTTGATATGCTGTGGCAGTTGGTAATGGGTGCTGGTTCCGTTATAGTACTTGGGTAAACAATAGGAAAGGTATCTTTCAAGAAGTGAACTATAGTACTGGACGTAAATGGATCCACATGTGTACTTTGCCAAAAACAGAGCTCTGCATTGCCAGTTGGTGTAACCAAGGTAAATTAATTGTCTTATCGAAATCCAGCCTATCTCAGAAGTAGTGTTGCGGCCATGTTGGTGAAGGAGTTGAAGTCACTTGAGCCCACCTGTGCACAGAAGACTGAACCCCGTTCAGGTTTCCTTGAGGAAGTCAATGGTTGAGGCTGAAGTCTGTTCTCCATTCTTAATCTTCTAATGAACATCAGAAGTTCTGTAATTACAGAATTTCTCTTATTTGTCGCTTTTCCTATTCAGCCCAACATCCCACTTGCATGTCCCATGGCCTGATATTTTCATCAGGGCTTTGTTGGAAATAAAACCAGCCTTCCTAGAGTTCAGTCATGTCAGGCAGTGCATTGCTGACAGTAAAGATTCTCAACAAATCTCTACTCTTCCAGCACATCGCATTGTAACAATTTATTGCATAGGAAGCTTTCATTCTCATTCACATGTAAACCTCTGCTACAAACATGTTTGAAAACATCTCTGTAAATTAAAATAATGGAAACTGTTACTTAGCATACACTTTTTTGTTTAGAGTTCTTGACACTGAAAAAGCAGAGATCCCTAAAGCTGGAAAACAAAAACAAGTGAAATTTTCAACATAAAAAAAGAAAGTTTTCTTTTTTCTATCCATCCATGTGCATGGGTGACAAGTGGCCCATGCTGTGTGAGGCCTACAAATATTTGTGCCTTTTTATTCACAGTTTGCAATCTGGTGTTTGTGGTTTTACCTTTACCATTTTATATGTAGGCCTGGAATTCCCATCTTACAAATGCCTAGGACTGCCTGAAGAAGTCACTTGACATGCTACGCTGGAGGATGGATGAAGGGTCCGAGCCAGGCTCGACATCTGCGGCTTTTGGTGCCTACCATTTCCCCCGACATCTTGCTTTGTAGGCAGCATGAGATAGGTATCAGGGACTCTGCTCTGGATTAGGTTATTTGTCACATTCGAAGCAGAAGGGAAACAGTGGAAGATTCATGCTACTATTTAAGTCTGTGCCGCATGGAGCCCCACAGTGCTCAAGGCTTAGCCCCACCTTATTTACCATCTATGTGTCTCCTTTGGCCGGCCTGATCCAGTCTTTCAGCTCTTCCTTCATGACATATGCAGATGATACCCATGCAATCACTCACCTGGATGACCCACCTGTGGGGCCAGAAGATGGCTCTGTTTAGGAATAATGCTTCAGCATCAGAGGGCAAGAAGGTTGATGTATTCAACAAGAAAGGCTACACCTCGGAGTCCTTGATGCCAGAAGGAATGCTTTTGCTCTGTCTAGACAGCCAACTAGTGAAATGCCTTGCCACCCACTCATATGGTTCCCTATCACTTGGCCTACAGGAAGGCCCTTAAAGCCCTGCGTTTTAAAGTACGATTGTTTTCAGTAACAATAACCAGTCTTAGCACCAGAACACCCTATGGGTAACCCCTGCGCTTTCTAAATAGATAACATAACATGAGAGCCCTGGCAGATGTGCTGGAATGGATGCGTACCTGTATATGAACTGTGTGTATGTGCGCCTCTGTGTGTTATGTGTGTACTTTTGTGCCAACATCAGGCCAGTTTAAAATAGTGCCTACCTACAAAAAACTCCCTGTCCCTCTAAACAAACTACTCAATGCATTAGAAAGGAAGGCTTGGAATGCCATTCTTTGTCTCTGGAAATGACGTTTTCCTTGGTTTCTAGTACTTGTAGTTCATCAAGTCCCAAAATGCAACAAAAAAAACCCACAAGACTGTCGGACCTGCTCACTCCTTAAATGGGCCAACTTGGAATATTTCATATACAACTCTGAGCCCCCCCACTAGACATTAGAGCGTCCTCTAATGCCCAGAGGTGCACCGACCAGTACATCAGTCCTTGTTTCCCCAAGCATGACCGGGTGCTTCTTTCCTGCCCACGATACATCACAGGGTACCCCTCTAATGTACAGTGCTGCTTCCTGACCCGTACATCATCCCTGTGCCCCCCCAAACATCACTGGGAGCCCCCCTGCCACCCACGATACATCACTGGGTGCCCCTAATGCGCAATGCTGGGCCCCTGACCCATACATCACACAGTGCCGCCGCCCTCCCGCTACACATCACTTCACTGGGTGTCCCCCAATAGACAGTGCTGCATCACTGACCCGTACATCACCCAGTGCCCCCCCAACCCACTGCACATCACTGGATGCCCCTCTAAAGTACAGTGCTTTGCTCCTGAACGTGTTCCTCACTCAGTGCCACCCCTAATTCAAGGTACCCCCACCCAAGATAGATCACTGCGTGCCCTCGTAATGCACAGTAGCGCACCCCCAACAGGAACATCAATCTGTGCTCCCCCTCCCCAAAGATTACTTGGTGCTCCTTTCCACCCACATCACATTACAGAGCAGCTCTCTGATGCATAGTGCTGTGCCCCTGAACCTGTACATCACTAAGTGCCCACCTCGACCCAAGATACAACACTGGGTGACGCTCTGATTTACAGTCCTACGTCCCTGACTGATACATCATGCAGTGCCCCCATGAGACTCAATGCCAGGTACCTTCAGGCACCTTCCTCAGGCACACTGCCTAGATTACGCCACTCTGATGCTTATGGTCTTCTCCCCCATCGCACATAAAGCTATGTCCCGCACATCACAAAAGTAATGTATGACACAGCTTGTCTACAGTAATGCTCTTACATGTGTTGGGTGACGTACATGGATGCCTGTATGCCTGCTGGACATTGTGAAACTGCGCATATGTAGTGGTGTTGGTCTGTGTGCGTGCTCCTTTTGTGCATGTAGATTGTGTGTGCCTCTCTACATGCACTATACAGATGCCAAGCCTGTTGGTTTTCTCATAGTGAGTTTTGCGAGTCACTGGGGGGATATATTAGACTACCAGGGCTGGTTCCCTGTGGCTCTTGCAGGGTCTAGAGCTTTCTCCTCGGTGGTTAGTGAGGTAGTTTCCTGTTGAGATTAGGAGGGTTATATTCTGTCTCCTTTTAATCACTGTGTTTGAAATGTTTCCTGGCTGGCAATGCCACCGGAATGCTGCAAATGCTCATATTTGTCTCTCTAAATCACAAACAGATCCCGATTGCTCTGTCTCTTTCTGGGGTCACCGGGGAGAAAGCCTCCCCAACCAGACCCTTCCCCTTGGTGCAGAAGCTTCACTCTGCTACGCGTTAGTATTCCTGCATGCACCCAGTGTCTGAGTGGCTATCAGTGGTGTGATAGCACTGTGTAAAAGGCCTACATGTAGAGAAGGGTGCTCATTGCTCTGTAAGACTGCAGGGCAGTTGCGTCTTGTGGCTGGAGAGAGCTAATACAAGCTGCACCGGTACATAACGGGACAGTAGGTGGTGAGTTCATGATTGAGAAGGAGACAGTGTGCTACTCTCCCTGAGTGCATACAGTTGTGGCTCCTCCCTGAGCCCCAGTACACAGCCCTCTAGTTCTGATGGAACACCGGATCATGCGGTCTGGGATAGCAGCTTCAGTCCAAGTGGAGCTCTTATGTCCAGCTCCCCTCCCCGCTCCCAGCTGTCCAGCCCTCCCCGACCCCTACTTAATGGCGGCCGCTGCGGGGACAGGCGAGCAAGACCACTGACTCATTGTCAGTGAAATTGCTTTCCCACCCTCGCGATTCCACCATTAAGTGAGGCTTCCCCCGAGCACCTGCACTCTCGAGTGTTGGTGTTCGAGGCCCTCCTCCACCCGCAGGTTTACCTGCGCCTCATCCCTGGTGGTCCAGTGGACCTCTGTCTCCTTTCTCTCGCTCCGCTTTCCGCTCCGTTTCCACTCGTTTTTTTACCCTCTTTTTAATCTCCTTTCTGCACTTTTCTGCTGTGCTGCACTTTTCTGCTTTTTTCCACTTTTATTTCCTTTATTCCTCCTTATTCTCCTTATTCCTTCTTTCCCGTTCTCGCCCGTTTTCCCCGCCGCTGCTGCCCCCGCGGGCCCCCCCCCCAGCGCGACCGACCCAATCCATCTCCCCATCCCGCTTCCCAGCTGTCCAGCCCTCCCCGACCCCTACTTAATGGCGGCTGCGCAACGGACGCTCGCAGCGGGTGCGCCAAAGCCAAGCCCGTCTGCGCCTGTTCCCGACCGCGACCAGCGCCAGGAACCCTGGACCTCCGCGCCGCCAACGCTACGACCCAGCGGCACTCCACGCACTCAACCCAGGCTGCAACAACAACTGCAAGCTAGCATCACCAGCCGACTCCCACGGACCCTTCAGCTGTCACCGCTGCCGGCACACCTGCAGCACCGCCAAGAACACGGACCCAGCACAACCCGACCGCAAGAACACTCCAGAGCCGAAGACCCTGCAATGCATCCTCCTCAACGTCAGATCACTCCACAAACACGCCACCAAAATCTGGGACCTCCTCGACAGCACTGCCCCGGACGTAGCATTCCTCACCCAAACCTGGACCAACACCACCTCTGGACCGGACATGGCCATCGCCATTCCCCAAGGATACAAGATCTCCAGGAAAGACCGCCCCACCCGCCTGGGAGGAGGAATCGCCATCGTCCACAAATCCACCCTCCGCCTGAGCACACTCCCGACGAGCCACAGACCTGATGGAACACCTTCACTTCAAGATACTGGCCAGCCCTACCACCACCCTCCGAGGAACCCTCATCTACCGACCCCCTGGACCCCGCGGACCATTCGCCAACTCAATCATGGACATCATCTCCCCGCATGCCATCGCATCCACCAACTACACTCTGCTGGGAGACCTCAACTTCCACCTCGACAACCAACTGGACCCCAACACCACATCCCTCCTGGACAACCTCCACAACATTGGACTCCGCCAGATCGTGACCGAACCCACACACTCAGCAGGCCACACCCTCGACCCCCTCTTCACAACAGGAACTCCATCACTTTCAGCCACACCACCGAACTCCCGTGGACAGACCACCAATGCGTCCATTTCACCTTCAGAACACCCACCATCCACAGACATCAGCACCTGCTCCCACAAAGAAACTGGACCAAAATCACCGACGACCAGCTCACCTCCTCACTTAGCAACTCCACCTCAACCATCGCGGAAGACGACGACCCCAACAACTCAGCCCGAACTCTGCATAGATGGATCTCCGACAGCGCCAACACCATAGCCCCCCTCAAGAAAAACAACAACACTCACGCCAAGAAAGCCAGATGGTTTACCACAGAACTTCGAGAGTCCAGACACACGTGCCGCAGCTTCGAAAAGGCCTGGAGGAACTCCAAATCCACAGAGGCCCACAACGACTTCAGAGCCGCCACCAACGCCCACCACCAACTCATCAGAAAAACGAGGAAAAAAGCAATTGAAGACAGAATCTCCACACACGCGCACAACAGCAAAGAACTCTTCAGCACCATCAAGGAGTTCGCCCAACCCACCAGCGAGTCTACTGACATCCCTCCCT
Organism: Calotriton arnoldi; assembly: GCA_963921515.1. Lineage (NCBI taxonomy): Eukaryota > Metazoa > Chordata > Amphibia > Caudata > Salamandridae > Calotriton > Calotriton arnoldi. Next base: position 2,077,655 of record CAWUFW010000223.1, on the reverse strand, counting down.
CACAAGACCTCTGCGACAAACTCAGCACCTTCTTCCACCTCAAAATCAAGAACATTTACGACAACTTCGACGAAGACAACCAACACACTGAACCCTCACCAGCCACCCTCGACACCCGGAAGCCAACGATTGACAACTGGACAGCCCTCACCACAGAAGACACACTGAAGACAATGAAGTCAATCCACTCCGGGGCCCCCGCGGACCCCTGCCCCACCACATCTTCAACAGAGCCGCCGACGCCATCGCACCCATGCTCCGCCACACCATCAACCGCTCCCTGACGAACGCCTCATTCCCCGACGACTGGAAACACGCCGAGATCAACCCCCTCCTGAAGAAGCCCTCGGCGGACCCCACCGACCTCAAGAACTACAGACCTATCTCCCTGCTCCCGTTTCCAGCGAAAGTCATTGAGAAAGCCATCAACAGCCAACTCGCCACCTTCATCAAAGAACACAACATCCTCGACTCCTCCCAATCCGGCTTCAGAAAAAGCCACAGCACAGAAACCGCCCTCCTCGCCGCAACAGACGACATCCGCTCCCTACTGGACAGAGGAGAAACAGTAGCCCTCATCCTCCTCGACCTCTCAGCAGCGTTCGACACAGTCTCTCACCGCACCCTAATATGCAGACTCCACAACGCAGGGATCCGGGACAAGGCCCTCGACTGGATCCACTCCTTCCTCTCCGGCAGAACGCAGCGGGTCAGACTCCCCCTTTTCCTCTCGGACCCTACACCTACCACCTGCGGAGTCCCCCAGGGGTCCTCCCTCAGCCCCACACTCTTCAACGTCTACATGGATCCGCTCGCCCCCATCGTCAGAACCTATGGACTCAACATTGTGGCGTACGCAGACGACACCCAACTCATCCTCTCCTTATCCAACGAACCCAACACCGCCAGGCACAACTTTCAAGAAGGCATGGAAGCCGTCGCAATATGGATGAAAAGCAGCTGTCTACAACTCAACACCGACAAAATAGAAGTACTCATCTTGGGCCCAAACCCCGACGCCTGGAACGACACCTGGTGGCCCCCCGCCCTCGGAAGCCCACCCACCCCCACGGAGCACGCACGCAACTTTGGAATCATCCTGGACTCCGAGCTCAAAATGGACCTCCAGATCAACTTCATCGCATCCTCCTGCTTCCACACCCTCCGCCTCCTACGTAAGACCTTCAAATGGATCCCCCTCGAGCACAGAAAGACCGTCACTCACGCCCTCATCACCAGCAGACTCGACTACGGCAACGCACTCTACACCGGAATAAACAAAAACCTCACCGCAAGCTACAAAACATCCAGAACGGCGCCGCAAGACTGGTCCTCAACCTGCCAAGACACTGCCACATCTCCCAGCACCTGCGCACACTCCACTGGCTCTCATCGAGGCTAGAATCACCTTCAAGATTCTCACCCACGCACACAAGGCCCTCCACGACACCGGACCAGCATACCTGAACAGCCGACTCAAATTCCACGCACCCCAAAGGACCCTACGATCAGCCCAGCTCTCCTACGCCGTGGTCCCCCGCACCAGAAAGACCAGATCGGGAGGCCGCTCCTTCTCCTTCCTCGCGGCCAAAGCATGGAACGCCCTTCCGCTCCACCTCAGACAGACAACATCGCTCCCCATCTTCGCAAGAAACCTCAAAACCTGGCTCTTCGACAGACCCCCTCCTTGATGGACTTGATGGTCTCCCCAGCGCCTTGAGACCCTCACAGGTGAGTAGTCGCACTTTAACAAACACCTGATTGATTGATTTATGTCTGCAGTGATCACTTAGCTGATTGTTCCTCTGTGATGTGTGAATCTCCGGGCACTGGTCCGCACGCTCACGGCAGCACCCTTACACCACAGGATTGCTCTATATGTAAGCTACAGCTTCTCATGATGAGGATGCTTCCGCTAGTGCAGACCATGACTGGCACCACATTATTCACATCAGCTGCTTTAAACATTGAAAACCCTACCCTCAGCAGTCTGCACTGGCCTCAAATCAGTTTTCAGAATTGAGATCCCGGGATCTGCTTCGACCACAGGTGGTTCCTCCCGTGTCCCCCGAGGGCTCCTAAAGCCTGGAGCTCCCTGGCTCTGACTGGCAGCTCTGGCTGGATTTCTTGAAAATAGGCTTGTCTCTGGCGGCTGTGAAAGTTCTTACAGTGTTTGCGTATTCCCGGGTTTGAGGCTGATCCCCCACCCTTTCCTTGTTGTGCCATCTTTGTGTCAGTGTGTTTAGTATGAAGCCGAAGTGTGTTCTGGGTAATGTCGTGAACCTTGTATGGCTTCTGCATTAAAATAAAAGGTACATTCTGCAGAGTAGACACTTTTTACCACTTTACAAATAGAACCACAAATAAACCCAGTGGCCCTGCATTGCTTCTCCCTGTCTGACTAGTAACGCAAGCTAAGTAACAAGTTTCTCTTTAATAAAACAATAACGCTCTAGGTGGCGAGCAAAAAAGCTTTCATTAATCAAAAGCAAAGCAAGCACTAATGTTAAGTTCTATGAATTATTTATATTTTTGGTGTATTTATGTCAAATAAGAATAGGTGCCAAATGTGAACATTCATATCCGTTTACATGAATGTTTACAGCAATTACAAGTATTCAGAGCATTCAAGGATCGTTGTCCTGATCTTTGTGTGAAGCCAAACAACCAACACACGTTTCTTGAATGCATCAGGGCTGACAACAGAAAATAACAGAACACGCTATTAGCTTACCACATTAAGCAAATGAGAGACATTTCAGCCACATACATAATTCCAGTTACCTGGCATGATTTACAGCCCCCTTGAAATGTGTTACAATACATACTAAAAGGATTCACAATTATAGTGTACCCGTTGCAGCTAACTAGCAATCAAACCTTCTAGATTTCAAACTCATTTCTAATGGCTTGAATACAATAACCATTTATTTTTTGAGTCAAACCTTTTAACAGCTGCCTGAGTTAGGTTGTACATTTAATAATGCCTTAAATATTAAAGGGGAAAAAACATCAGAATCAGTGTTGAAAGTCAAACAAGACAAACAGAGTTGTATTCAGTCTTCTCACAAAGCTAGAGAGAAGAAAGAAAAAGATTTACCAATCAATTCATTTGGCTTCATTCATAGTTTAAAGATTCTTTGCAATGAAGTTTTTTAGGATAATTGAGCAAATTGCAATAGTAGATCTTTCACTGGTCTCTATTAAAAAACAATATTATGGGCATGATATGTTTGACTGAACGTGAAGTATTTCCAGTAAACATGTAAGATTAATTGATATGAGTGGGCCTCCAAGATAGCAAACTACGAGAGACTTTAAAGTACTCTGAATAGAAGGCTGAGTATTGTTGGAGCTTTTAATAAATAGTAGTTGACTGACTGAAAGTCTTCATAGTTCATGGAGTCCCAGCTCGCAGACTAGGTAAGCACCACCATTTGACGAATCTCTTTACACTCTTTATAAGTTGGTCTCTGACGTCAGAGTCAGAAGGAATCTGCATTGCCAGCAAGGCATTTTGGAACCGGAAGCTGAGGTTTTACGTTTTGGAGAACATGCTTTTTAGTTACTTGTAAGATTACTTTTGTGTGAATTTATTATTAAGCCATGAGAGCAATAGACGTGAGGCAGATGAAGTTTGAGCAGTTTGGACCTACTGGTTATAATGCATATATGATGGTTACAAATAATTTGAGAACACCTGAAGGATGTGTGCCCCATCTTGCCTTCCAAGTGTATGAACGGGGCTTCAAACCCTACACTATTGCAATCAGAAACTGGGCCAATGTCCAGTTGCTATCACTTAGTGCTTAGGATTTCACACCTCTAGTTGTTATTTATAACAAGCATTGGCATAGCCAATAGGTCTCGCCTTTGGGGCCTTATAAGTGTTTAGCCAGAGCTATTGACTTTGCCAATGTCTTCAAGCTGTGCTGTAGAGAAGTGTGGCTGCTGTGCAGCATGCTGAAAAGTTATAATAAAAAAGTGTCAGAAGCATTTTTATTACTTTATATATGACCAAGAAGGCATTATGTAAAACTGAACGAGCATATTAAAAAAAGTATTTACAATAAAAAAAAATCCTCAGTTTTCTTTTGTTCTTGCAATGCTGGCAACTTGTTTCTGCCTATTGCAATGGTTGTTTGTTAAAACTTTTTTTTTGTGGGGGCATAAACAATCGGAGGGTGAAGGTTGGGAACTAGTACCTGTATTATAACACTAGCAGCGGCCAGACGCTAGGGGAGAATCAACAGATGCCAGATTCCGAGATCAGGCTGAGGTGGTGCTGAGTGATGCTGAGGTGGTAGTGGTGGTGGTGGTGACTGTTGCGGAGACGATGCTGAGGTGATGCTGAATGATACTCGGGTCTTTCTGAGTGATACTGCTGTGGTGCTGAGTGATGCTGTGGTGGTGCTGAGTGATATTGTCTTGGCGCTGAGTGATGCTGTGGTGGTGCTGAGTGATATTGTCTTGGCGCTGAGCGATGCTGTGGTGGCCCTGAGTGATGCTGTTGTGGCCCTGAGTGATGCTGTGGTGGCCCTGAGTGATGCTGTGGTGGCCCTGAGTGATGCTGTGGTGGCCCTGAGTGATGCTGTGGTGGCCCTGAGTGATGCTGTGGTGGCCCCGAGTGATGCTGTGGTGGCCCCGAGTGATGCTGTGGTGACGCTGAATGATGCTGTGGTGGTGCTGAATGATGCTGTGGTGGTGCTGAGCGATGCTGTGGTGGTGCTGAATGATGCTGTGGTGGTGCTGAGCGATGCTGTGGTGGTGCTGAGCGATGCTGTGGTGACCCTGAATGATGCTGTGGCGGTGCTGAGTGATGCTGTGGCGGCGCTGAGTGATGCTGTGGCGGCGCTGAGTGATGCTGTGGCTGCGCTGAGTGATGCTGCGGCTGCGCTGAGTGATGCTGCGGCTGCGCTGAGTGATGCTGCGGCTGCGCTGAGTGATGCTGTGGTGGCGCTGAGTGATGCTGTGGCGGCGCTGAGTGATGCTGTGGCGGCGCTGAGTGATGCTGTGGCGGCGCTGAGTGATGCTGTGGCGGCGCTGAGTGATGCTGTGGCGGCGCTGAGTGATGCTGTGGCGGCGCTGAGTGATGCTGTGGCGGCGCTGAGTGCAGGGCCGTTTCTAGGTGTTTTGCCGCCCTAGGCGAGAATTGAAAAATGCCGCCCCCTCCCCTTTACTACCATCACTCTCTCCCCCTGTCATCCAGGCTAGAGAGGCACACCCTCTACTGCCGAACCCTTCTATGTTACTCTCATTTACTATCAGGAAACACGATCACAACAGTCAGTCCTGCAAACGACCTAAACGAAAGGCCCGGGCCAGACCGTTACGGTAGCCATACACTCACAGAACTATGTACACGGATGCCCAATAGAGCCTTGTGTTTAAATACCACCAAGGCGTCAAGTGCACCTCGTTTTGAAAACCAGAAACAACAAAAATAGTAACTTACACAATCTTCCAAGGCCAGACCTAGTGGTTTTGCCAACGCTTGTTTTTTCTCTCTGAGGCACCTGAAATAGTTATCATCTACCATTGCTCGGGGTGCCACACAATTGGCTAAATGAGGAGCCGGGATTACAAATCGGGGTCTCCTGCTCAGCAGCTGCGATTTTACCGCATCCGCTCTCTGTAACAGACCAGACTACTATAAAGAGGCTAATGTTCCGTTTCTTGTACACGACCCTTGATGTAGGGGAGTGCATGTGAGGAGTATTTTAAGAGCTCAGCAGTTTGGCGGATGAAGGAACAGGGGTACTGGGATTATAAATGGGTATCCGTTTAGAATCAAAGCATACAAATGTATATGAGGGCAGGTCACACTGTAAAGAAACAATCTTTAGTCCGAGTGCTAAATTTGGTCTATATCTCCTCCTCACATCCGAATTTTTCATGATAGAAATCGATGAATGATTAGATGGATTCATGAATGGCTGGATAGATGGATTATTCTGTGAGTGAACAGAGGAATGTTAGAAGTGAAGAATAAACTGTGCAGATAAATTAATTCATGGAAAAATAATCATTTAAACGAGAAGTGATTGCATGGCTATGTTGTGAATGCATTAACAAATGGGCGCAGGAATGAATACATGGATTTGTGAATTAACAATACAATGAATGCATGCGCGAAGGAATTTGATGGCACGCGCTGTGCACCATAGTCTGGTTGCTAAAGATGAGACCCTGTAGATAAAAAAACATTGTGCAAAACTCTATTTCTAAACAAGACTCCTCCACCTACCTCCAGCTGTAACCCGCTTAGCTAACAGCAGCGCTCACCTGAGAGCTCATCCCTTGTGTTCTGGTGCAGGTAGCCCTGGTCCAGGGAGTAAGGGGCCACCCCCGAGAGCACCCCCGTCGTTGGAGCGCCACCAGGCGGCAAGGGCTGCTGCTTCATGTAGGCTCCGGCCCCCGAGGAGCTCCAGTGCGCCGGAGGGCTGGCATAAGGCGGGTGGCAGTCCATTGCGCTGGCCAGGGCAGGCGAGGAGGGCAGGGGGCTGCTGCTGCTGCCACCGCTCTCTGGCAGGTAGTCCCCCCCCCAGAGGGGCAGCTGGCCATGTAGCTGGAGCCAGCGCTAGGGGGCATGTGGTGAGCGCCACCGAGCCCCCCCAGGCCCAAGGAGCCGTAGCCCCCCGAGTGGCAGCCCAGCGGGGCCGGGGGCGCCTGGAAGTCGAAGGCCCCGAATCCCAGGCAGTTGACCATGTGGTACATGGCGGGCTTCAGCGATGGTCCAGTAGTGGCCCTTGCAGGGCCGGCCCAGGCCCTTGGGCAGCTTGATGAAACACTCGTTGAGGGAGAGGTTGTGGCGCACCGAGTTCTTCCAGCCCTGGTAGGCCCCGCGGAAGAAGGGGAAGCGCGCCTGCAGAAACTGGTAGATCTCGCTCAGCGTCAGGCGCTGCGCCGGCACGCTCTGGATGGCCATGACGATCAGCGCGATGTAGGAGTAGGGCGGCTTCTCCGGCCGCCGCAGGCCGGCGCACGGCTTCTTGGGCTTTGACGAGGCAGGCGGCTCCATGGGGGCGGATGGCGGGCTCAGCAGGCCCTGCTGCGCAGCTCCCCTGGGGCTGCAGGGTCGCAGAGGGGTCCGCGGGGGCAGGTGCTGCTGGTGCAGGGCCGTTTCTACCATTAGGCAAAACTAGGCGGCAGCCTAGCTTTACTTTCGTAGGTTCAAATTCAAAAGAAACTCCCCCTTTTGCCGCCCTAGCCCTTTTGCCGCCCTAGGCGGCCGCCTAGTCTTGCCGAATGGTAGAAACGGCCCTGGCTGAGTGATGCTGTGGTGGCGCTGAGTGATGCTGTGTTGGCGCTGAGTGATGCTGTGTTGGCGCTGAGTGATGCTGTGTTGGCGCTGAGTGATGCTGTGTTGGCGCTGAGTGATGCTGTGGTGGCGCTGAGTGATGCTGTGGTGGCGCTGAGTGATGCTGTGGTGACGCTGAGTGATGCTGTGGTGACGCTGAGTGATGCTGTGGTGGCGCTGAGTGATGCTGTGGTGGCGCTGAGTGATGCTGTGGTGGCGCTGAGTGATGCTGTGGTGGCGCTGAGTGATGCTGTGGTGGCGCTGAGTGATGCTGTGGTGGCGCTGAGTGATGCTGTGGTGGCGCTGAGTGATGCTGTGGTGGCGCTGAGTGATGCTGTGGTGGCGCTGAGTGATGCTGTGGTGGCGCTGAGTGATGCTGTGGTGGCGCTGAGTGATACTGTGGTGGCGCTGAGTGATGCTGTGGTGGCGCTGAGTGATGCTGTGGTGGCGCTGAGATGCTGTGGTGGCGCTGAGTGATGCTGTGGTGGCGCTGAGTGATGCTGTGGTGGCGCTGAGTGATGCAGTGGTGGCGCTGAGTGATGCAGTGGTGGCGCTGAGTGATGCAGTGGTGGCGCTGAGTGATGCTGTGGTGGCGCTGAGTGATGCTGTGGTGGCGCTGAGTGATGCTGTGGTGGCGCTGAGTGATGCTGTGGTGGCGCTGAGTGATGCTGTGGTGGCGCTGAGTGATGCTGTGGTGGCGCTGAGTGATGCTGTGGTGCTGCTGAGTGATGCTGTGGTGCTGCTGAGTGATGCTGTGGTTGCACTTAGTGATGCTGTGGTTGCACTGAGTGATGCTGTGGTTGCACTGAGTGATGCTGTGATGGCGTTGAGAGATGTGATGGCGTTGAGAGATGTTGTGTTGGTGCTGAGTGATGCTGTGCTGTGCTCTGATTGATGCTGTGGTTGCGCTGAGTGATGCTGTGGTGATGCTGAGTGATGCTGTGGTGTTGCCGAGTGAGAGATAGAGTGAAGATATAATGCCCAATTAGAGAGGGTGGTGAGAGAGAGAGAGAGAGCGAGAAAGGGTGTACATAGAATAAAGAGTGGAGCCGGATAGAGAGAGAGAAAGAAGGGGAGAGAGAGTGAATGAAGGAGTTTGAAAGAGAAACAGATAAAGGGGTGAGAGAGAATGAAAGGCTAAAAAAGATAGAGAGGGGAGAGTTAATTAAGTAGAGAGAGAATTAGAGAGGGGAGAGAGAGAAGGAGAGAGACAATAAGAGTGGGGGGTGTGGAGTTTAGAGTGAAGAAGTGACGCGGAAAAAGTAACCTTAAATATAGCTTTGTGCTTTGCGCGAATAAATATAAAAAAAAACAGAGTGAGACAAAAATACTGGTAATTAGGCAGTGACTCCCAATATAAAACAAATAGCGATATAAGGTGAAATCAACCCACCGAAGCAATATTTCTAACTAGACAAAAAAAAGCTTGCATTTCAATGCTAATCGCTTTTGTTTTTCATGTGACTGTAGTCCAGGGCCCTCAGTTGGTAATGTGAGCTGCTGCTGCGATTGAAACATCAGAGTCCAGAGAGTTAATGAGCCATGACGAGGAAATGAGGAAGAGATAGGAAACCCAGATGGCAGCTGCGTGCGAGAACGCAAGCTGGTCGCCAGCCGAAAGCCAGTGGGTTTGCACTTCCAAAACCCGCTTACTAAAACTCTCGGCCAGACCAGCGCAAGCGCTGGCTCAGGCGAGACCTAAAAAAGGTACTTATGAATGAAAGTTTACACTACAACAATATCTTATGTCTTTAATTAATCAGATTTAAGTTTGAAATCTGGAAATGTTGTGGGAGGCAGTCAAAATATACCTAATACTGATACATGTCCTGGCATGTGAGTTTAGTAGGTCTATTGCACGAACAACCAAACCACTACAAGAAAGCAACTGATATCAGAGGTGGATGGCCATTTAAGGCCAACAGGAAGCCTGCTTTTGGAGTCAGAACTCGTGCATTTTATAGATTAAACCTCTAAATTGATTTTTACAATTAGTTATTGTACTTTAAGAAAGAGAGAGTGTAAACAACAGTGGTAAACAAAAATCTAACCTTTTCGAGCATAGTGATCATAATGAATAAATTATGGTTCAAAATTTAAAAAGTCACCTAAAGATGTATATTCTGCCATTCTTACCAAGGACCAGGTGAGATTTTGACCCTACACCATCAGGTTCAAACACCCAAAGAAAGTATCCTAATGCTAGTGCTTTTCACATTTCCCACTTGCTGTCACAAGCCCTCATATTCATGGACCATGTATTTTTTTCGGGCACTAAAATCTTTTTTAATTTTTAAAGAGAAACCACTTTTTATGTCCAAAAGTTCGCAGAATATCAAATTGCTTTTCCCCAAAACTGATACTGCTAATAAAACATTGGACAGAGTCAGACCATGAAAACTAAGGTGGGCACTTCTCCATGTCTCAGTTGCAATAATTGTAAGTACTTAAGAGTGACAAGAAATATTAATCTCTTACGTGTACAACTGTCAAAATGCAAGAGCTATGCCCCTGTGATAGTTAATTTTGCGTATATACCTTGATATGCTTATGCAGATTATATAGGCAAATGAATTACAAAAATAAAACCATGATCAACCAACACAAAAGCAATATCTGTACCACACTAATAACATTTCTCATAGGGTGCATTTCCAGGAGGGCCGCTTAACTGATGAACAACACTTTGTGAAACAATTCCATACAGTAGATACTCCACAAATCAAGCAAATTTAATATAGCAAAAGAAGCATTTTGGATGATAAAGTAGATATCATCTGGCCAAGTGGCATGAATAAGGGGCAGGATGTAACCCTATTTCTGTAATTCACATGACCTTCACACTACAAAGGATATAATCGTAAAACAACACACTGACGTGGAACTGTAAGGAAGTGAAATGATCAGCTGTTTTGGGTGGTCTTCTGTCTCTTGATAGGTTGCCAGTGTTGGATATGATTTGACGTAAAAGACGCTTGATAGTAAGATTTTGTGTAATTGTTTCCTGTTTTTGTTGTAGGGCTTCATCATTTATGCTCTTGTTGAAGTTCTTCAGTACAGATTATTTTCAGATCGTGCTGTGATTGGATTATAAGAATCCACCACATGGGACTAGAAGTATAAAGGAAAGTGTGTTAGTCATCCAGGTGTGGATGCACACAGCGTTTGTTTAAATACCCCTCACACACCAAAAGGGCCCTTGGTGTCATGCTTCATCATGGGGGTCTTCCCGTCCCGCTGCGGGACGGGGCGCGCTACGACCTACGACTACGCGGGAGCACTGATATTAACAATACTATGTGTGGTGATAGGGTAGTGAGAGGAGGGGTCGGGAGAGGATACGGGTAAGTGATTAAAAGGACCTGGCCTCATGGACTTAGAAGGAACTTTAATAGGTCATTGAGGCTGGACCTGTTAAAAAGTGATGCGGAGAAATCCTGCCAATAATGTGCGGATGCGCCTATAGAGTCAACATGTTTCGAAGCAAAGCTTCTTCATCAGGACTAAGAAGATCCCCTCAGTATCCACTATGTTGATTTATCCCAAATGGGTGTGCTATATATACAAAAGTGATAAAAAAGAAGAGCATAAATTGTATGCACTCTATACGATACCCAATAGTATCATGTAAATGTCAATTATGTAATGTAGGAGTTAATACTCCTTAAGCCTCTTGTAACGGGTGGGGGAGAAAGTCGCCAAACGTAGTTGTTAAGGTCAACCCAGTCTCGCCTCGAAATAACACCAACCCGCCACGATTGAAGCACGTAGAATAGTCTGCACTGGGATTATGAAAGGATAATTTACCATTAGGGGTGTAGGCTATGACACCCCAGGTTCATAGACAATCTGCCATTCCAGAAGCACTACTCGACTGGTCAGTAACTCTGTTGTGTGTCTTACAGAACTCCTCACTGTTAGTGGTGGAAAGAGTTGTTGGATTATCTGTCCAACCAGTGCACCTCTGTGCATGGTTGGCCATTGCATTGTATGCTGTTCTGGAGTTCTCACGTGCCCATTCTGTGATTTCCTGAATCTGTGGAGTAACTGCTTCTCCAGGATTACTGTGTGTCAGGTCTGTGATTGGATTATCTTTTTTACCAGAGCAACTTTGTGACAGCTGATGGTGTCAGGAATCCATGCATTATCTTTCCTACCAGCATACCTCCGTGCCTGGTTGTTGATTGAATTATCTGCCTTACCAGCATACCTTTGCAGCCTGTCTGGTGATTGAACTATCTGCTCTACCAATGTACCTGCATGCCTGGTTGCTGATTGAATTATCTTTTCTACCAGCGTACCTCCATGCCTGTTGTTGATTTAATTATCTGGCCTACAAGCATACCTCCATGCCTGTTGTTGATTTAATTATCTGGCCTACAAGCATATCTCCATGCTTGTTGTTGATTTAATTATCTGTCCTACCAGCGTACTTCCATGCTTGGTTGTTGATTGAATTATCTGCCCTTCCTGTAGACCTCAGTTGTCCGGTGGGGGATTTACAGAGATTTTGAATTAACTACCTTTCCAGACTGCCTCTCTGTCCTGCCACTAGGTGTATCATCCTGGGATTAGCGGTCCTCTGTAGTGCTTCTGTGGCGAGTCTGATAGTCCATGGATTAAAACCTTTATGGTGTGTCTATGGTCCAGTTCGTGGTGCAAGTGGGTTTCATGCATTATCTGCCCTTCATTTCTGAATATCTGCCTCCTATACCACGTTTGTTTCTGGTCAGTGGTTTCTTTATATGGCCTACTAAATCCTTTTGTGTCTTGTTTTTAATTGATAATCTGCCTCTCTGGATCCTTGTGTGGGTCGGTGATTGCAATATGGGCCTCTCTGGATCCTTGTGTGGGTCAGTGATTGGAATATGGGCCTCTCTGGGTCCTCATGTGGGTCGGTCATTGGAATATGGGCCTCTCTGGATCCTTGTGTGGGTCAGTGATTGGAATATGGGCCTCTCTGGGTCCTCATGTGGGTCGGTGATGGGAATATGGGCCTCTCTGGATTCTCGTGTGGTTTAGTGATGATAATATGAGCCTCTCTGGATCCTTGTACGGGTCAGTGATTGGAATATGGGCCTCTCTGGGTTCTCAAGTGGGTCAGTGATTGAATTATCTCATTTCTCGAGATGCCCCTCGTTTCAGATCATGATTGGATAATCTGGCTCTCTAGCTTCCCCTTTCCTCAGGTTAATTTCAATATATATATATTTAGATTCAATATATATATATAGATTCAATGAAGCCCGGGGCGTGGACACGAGCAGACATACCAGTAAGAGGCGCTTAAACATTTCTTTTTACTACTTGTGACTGCTTTGGACTCTCTTTAAGCTTTTATTCTGTTTTGACTTCTTTGTGAGCTGTTTTTACTGTGAGACTTGGATATTTGCACTTACTGCTTATCTGCACAATTGAATAGCGTGCTTAAAAGGAGATGGGCTCTTTGGCCGTGTTTAGAGCCAGCACCGAGAGCACAAGACCGGGCGTCATCTTTGTTGGCAGTCCAGCTTTCTCGCTCATGCCCGGCTCCTCCTCTACCTAATGAGGCGCGGACGTGCCGCTGGTGTGCCTGACAAGCCCGTCCGCGTCTGGCCGGAGCCAGGGGCCAGAACCCCCGCCCCTTTGAGATTAGAGCACATTCAATATACGAGTGAAACACTAAAAAATCTAAATCCATCACTTAGGGACACCTGCGCTCACGTCTTGGACCCTGTCAGCCTGCATATGAAATGCCAAGAATGCTCTAATAGCCCTGGTGTTCCCGAGGTGGTCTTTATGGGACCTACGGTGGATGGCAATGTTAGTACATCCTCCGTAGCGGAGGCATCCTGGCCAATGCTCCTCCTAAACTGCCGATCCCTAGTGAAACATAGTGCAGAACTCTTTATCTTGCTGGAGGATCAGCAACCCGCAGTCCTGTTTCTTACTTAAACATGGTTAAATGATGACTGCGGACCTGACATAGCGGTCGCCCTACCCCTTGGATATGCGATCGCTAGAAACGATCGAATTGGGAAGAAAGGTGGTGGGGTCGCAATCGTTTTTTTTTTTGTTTTTTTTTAAACCTTGGAATGTAGAACCTCCTGAATGAATATCACTAACTGCGAAAACCTTCTGTTTTCAACTAAACTCTCAGAAACATTTCCATTTTCAGGCCTTCTCCTCTATCGGCCGCTTGGGCCGGCCTTGTATTTTGCATCAGTCGTTCCTGAGATCATTGTCTCTCATAGTTTGCACTCAGCAAACTTGACCTTATTGGGAGACCTCAATGTTCATTTTGATGATAATAGCTGCACAGCAGCTGCCAGTCTTAACCATGACCTTGCAGCAGTGCAGTTTGTCCAGCTAGTTACGCTCCCTATGCAAAACAGAGACCACATATTGGACCCCATTTTTGCAAACTCAACTAATCTAGTTGCCGCTGACCCTGTACCGATACTGTGGTCTGACCACATGTTGATCAATCTATCCCTCATAAAAACAGGGCCACCTCAATCAGAAATCCGCCAATCCAGACTGTCAAGACCTTGGTCCAAACTGAATGTTGCTTCATGGATCAAGGCACTCAACGCTTCAATTTGGAGTCAAGACGGAGATAATAAATCTGCCTATCAGGCTCTTGTGAAATGGATCGAATCACCGCTAGAAACACTAACCTCGAAAAGAAGTCAGAAGATTTCTAGGTACAATGCAAGCACCTCTTGGTTAACATCGGAACTCAGGGACTTAAAAAAAGAGTGTAAAAGAGAGGAGATGAAATGGAGGGCAAATTATGAAGAAGAAAAGAAGCGTTGAAAAAATATCAGTACGCCATTAGGAAACCCAGGGTAGCAGTTTTTGCAGATAGGATTGCCCAATCTCCACACGCGTCAAAAGAAATTTACGCTATTGTATCCTTTCTTTAAAGCCAAAAGTTGTAGGGTCTGGCCCTCCCCCCACCAAGGAGAATTGCGATGAGCTAGCCATGTTTTTTCTTAACAAGGTCATTCTCATTTATGAGTCATTTGTTGGGGACTCAAATTCATCTCCTGCAGTGAACGATAGACCTTGTGACAAAAACATCTGTCCTAAACTATCTGTTTTCCCCCAGGTATGCTACAATACCACCCTGGAATCAGCAAAAACAATCAAATCTGGTTCTCCATTGGACCCTGTACCAACAGACATTTTGATAAAAGGCAAAGATACTATAATTCCAGCCCTAACCACTGTGTATGATCTCTCGCTTGATAGCGGATAAGTTCCTGATCCCTGTAAGCATGCGATAATCAGCCCACTGCTGAAAAAAGCCCATCTAGACCCCACTAAAGCTGACCGTTATAGACCTATATCTCCCCTTCCTGGATTCAGCAAGATTCTAGAGAACCTCGTCAATGGACATTTGACCACGTTTCTGGAGGATCATAGTTTGCTGCATCACACGCAAACCGGTTTCAGGCCTGGCTATAGCACGGAAACAGCTATGCTACTAGCTACGAAAGATCTCCGGAAAACCCTGGATCAAGGAGGAGTAGCTGCGCTTATTTTTCTTGATCTAAACGCGGCTTTTGACGTGGTGTCCACTCCGTCCCCCAGCTCAGATTGGAGCCGCTTGGGATAACTGAAAATGCACTTGAATGGTTGTCCTTCTTTTTAGAAAATAGATGCTTTCAGGTTAAGGAAGGCCCTCGTCTGTCAAATGTTCAGCAGCTCAAATGTGGTGTGCCTCAGGGCTCCTCCCTGAGCCCCACACTTTTCAATATATATATTTGACCCCTTGCTGATATCTTCTGCTCTTTTGGCCTTGCCATGGGGTCCTATGCTGGTGACACCCAAATTGTCATCTCTCTGGCACCCAACATCAATGAAGCTGCAGTGAATTTGAACACCTGTCTGGAACAATTAATAACTGGATGGCCTCTAGCCTCCGTAAGTTAAATGGTGACAAGACGGAAGTCTTGGCGGTCGGGAATGACCCTTCCTTCTGGAATCAGCTAACTAAGGCCTCCATGTCTGGGGGATTGCTCGCCCGTCCCCCACACCGGAGGTCAAGAGCCTGGGCGTCTGTCTGGAGTCTTGTCTTACTATGGCCTTCCAGGCAAAAAAAAGTGGCAGGGATATGCTTTGGTGCCTTAGCACACTTGTCAAGAACAGACTCCTCCGAAGCAGAACTCACCTGGTACCTCAAGACCTGTAACAGCGTTTTAGGACTTCAACTCTTTTGGTCAGGAGACCTTGCCTACAGCTTGCTTATTTCTTCAGGCTGAGCAAAAGTGGTGAATGAGAGGACATGGCATGGGGAGCAAAAAAACAATGGATTTAGGCCCAGATCTCTGTACTGGGATGAATGTATGACATTGTTCTGCATTCTGTTACAGCAAACAAATGATGGACGGAATGCTGACAATGCAAACATTCTCCCCCAGTCAAAAGATCTGGTTTAAATCCATCGTTCTTTGCCCACTACGCCACCCCAGTTTGGACCCAGCCATATGCAAATCAGTCTTGACCCTGTGCCCCATGGGAACAGTCCAGACCGAACTGCCAGGCCAGGTCCTCCCTGGACCGGAAACAAGCATCCAGGGACCGGTTTCAGGGTATGTCACCCTTCTTCAGCCAGGCTAGCTTGAATCCAGTGGCGCAGTGAGCAAGGGACCCACGTCTGGGCATACCCATCCCACTTAGAGCGAAAAGTGTTACAGCAAACAAATGATGGACGGAATGCTGACAATGCAAACATTCTCCCCCAGTCAAAAGGAATGGCATGGTGAGCAAAAAAACGATGGATTTAGGCCCAGATCTCTGTACTGGGGTGAATGTATGACATTGTTCTGCATTCTGTCCATCAACTGTTGTTTTTGCATTTGTCACCCCGAGTGGGACGGGTATGCCCAGACGTGGGTCCCGTGCTCTCCATGCCACTGGAATCAAGCTATCCTGGCTGAAGAGGGGTGAAACCCCGAAACCGGTCCTAGGATGCTTGTTTCCAGTCCAGGGAGGACCTGGCTTGGCAGTTCGGGCTGGACTGTTCCCATGAGGCACAGGGTCAAGACTGATTTGCATATGGCTGGGTTCAAACTGGAATGGCATGGTGAGCAAAAAAACGATGGATTTAGGCCCAGATCTCTGTACTGGTGTGAATGTATGACATTGTTCTGCATTCTGTCCATCAACTGTTGTTTTTGCAATTGTTCTGCATTCTGTCCATCAATTGTTGCTTTTGCATTTGTATGACATTGTTCTGCATTCTGTCCATCAATTGTTGCTTTTGCATTTGTATGACATTGTTCTGCATTCTGTCCATCAATCGTTGTTTTTGCATTGGTGTATTAAGAGCACTGAGGAAGACGCTGAAAGGGCTCCCGGACGAATCAAGAAGAATTGTGGTGCAAGGCCTCATAATCTCGCGACTTGATTACTGCAATTCGCTCTCCTTGGGCAGCCCTGCCTATGTGGTAAAAACATTACAGATTGTACAAAATACTGCGGCTCGTGTTTGGTTGAATTTTCCCAAATCTCACTCTGTACGCACTGCACTGGCGAGTCTCCACTGGCTCCCAGTAAAGAGAAGGATTGAGTTGAAGGCCCTTTTCATTGCACACATGATCAAATATGATCAGGGCCCACATATTTTAAACCAGTTAATTGCCTCACACAACAGCTCACGAGATTTGAGGGCAAGCAATTGCCCCCTCCTGGTCATCTCAAAGATTAAAAGAGGTGGTGGACGGTCCTTCACCTACTTGGCACCTAAACTGTGTAATACCCTCCCCTTACATTTGAGAGCAAACCGCAATCTGAGCTTTAGAAAGCAACTAAAGACACACCTCTTCAATTAGTCTTTCCTTTACCTCCTGTTATTATGTCTGCTAGCGCTGGGAAGCCCGTGCTTGGGTAGCCATGCATGCTATAAAAACCAGATAACATAACATATTGTGGATCTGTGCTTGGATTAGTTGCCTTTTGGGATTCCTTATATTGCCGGTTGAATTATCTGCCTCTCTGTACGCTGAGCCTCACTCTCACTCGCACACATCCCCCTCAGTCACAAAAGCTGAACAGGAGGTGGTTCGTTCTCATACATCGCACCAAAACCATGGAGCGGCCTCCCACAGCACATCAGAGCCTCCTCCGCACTTCTTGAGTTCCACAAAAGCTGAATGCCTGGCTCTTCGAATTACTGTGAGAGGGCACTCCCACACACACCTGCTCAATCGCCTGAATCCCTTCACTGGTGATTAGTGGGCTATACAAATAGACATAACATAACATGCCCCTTGTTTCCAGTAACTGATTGGATTATCTGCCTTTAGATCACGTTGTTTGCATGTAATGGTTAGATTATCTGTCCTTCTAAATCTTCCCTCAATCCCAGTTGGTCATTGCTTCATTTCTCTTTCTAAATAGTCTTTGTTTCATGTCAATGATTTCATTTCCTGCTCCACTAGAACCTCTGTGCTTTCGGTTCATTGTGTCCCCCTCTAGAGCCCCTTCACATCCAGTTGGACAGCAGGAAGTGATGGCTATATTGGAACATTATAAGACAGGCAGCTCTTTTCAGACGAGCACCGCAGTTGGTTTGATGTCCTTCTACTTTAATGTCTGCACCTTTAGCTGTAAGACATTGAGACAGTTCACGGGAGAGCAGTGTTTGTCCACATACTGATCAGGAACAGGCTAAGCGCCGTACTCTTGGTTCTTCAGCCGCAGGATCTGCTAAGGCATCAAAGTGTTGGTGCAGGTTAAGGAAGGGACCTTTTTGCAAGTTAAGCTTGCTGAGTACCTGTAATGCAAACTTTTTGGTGGAGTGAAGCATTCCCTAGCACACAGGTTTGCTTTTGCAAGCCTCTTTTTGGGCTGCTGCTGGGTAGATTACTTCTCATCCTATCGAGGGCCAGGTTTAGCCTCTGCCTACAGTTGCCAAAGTAACAAATGCTTACTTGGACAATAAGAGATCTTTTTTCTATTCACATAAGAATTCTTTTGATCATACACAAGCTTGTGCAATCGTTGTATCTCAGTGGCCCCAATTCACTTCTGAGGTGAAGTCGAGTGATGTGTTTGCACCCACAGTAGGTGTTCGGTATACAGACAAAATTATTTATAACCCATGCTGGAGGAGCAGATAGCAGAAGTGGTGTGCCTGATTAAAAAGCTCACCGCCTTGAGGGTGATGACTTGCACTGAGGGAGCCTTGGTCGGGGAGGGCCCTGAAGGTGTCTGATGAAGGGCCTGCATGGATCAGCTGTGCATGAAAAGAGCGTTGGTCAAGGAAGGTCCTGTGCAGGACACTTGTGCACTAGACAAGTGTTGGTCGATGAGAGTCCTGACCAAGTCTAATGACAGACCTAACAGGGACAGCTGTGCGAAGAAGGAGCATTGCCTTATGGTGTCTGATGAAGGTTTGATGTACATAAATGGAAAGTTGATCGAGGAGAGTCCTTGAGGTGTTTGATAAAGGTACTGTGAGGCAGAGCTGTGCACAGAAGGGGCATTGGTCAAGGAGGGGACTGAAGGTGTTTGATGATAGTACTGTGCGGCAGAGCTGTGCACAGAAGGGGCATTGGTCAAGGAGGGTCCTTGAGGTGTTTGATGATGGTACTGTGAGGCAGAGCTGTGCACAGAAGGAGCACTGGTCAAGGAGGGTAGTGAAGGTGTTTGATGAAGGTACTGTGAGGCAGAGCTGTGCACAGAGGAGCATTGGTCAAGGAGGGGACTGAAGGTGTTTGATGTAGGTCCGGAGAGGGACAGCTATACCTGGAATGATCACTGGTTGTGCAGGGCCCTGTTGTTTGATGGATACCAACAGGTGCAGTTGTGCACTACAGAGGCATTGGTTGAGGATGGTCCTGACAGCGTCTGGTGAAGGTCCTGAGAGAGACAAATGTTTCCTGAAGGAGCACTGAAGTGTGCATAACAAGAATAAGGGCGTAGCTGCTCTGCACTCGAGGAGTGACGGAAACACAGGATCTTGAGAGTGGCGGCTTCTCACTAGGTGAGGTGTGCATGAGCCAGCAAAAGGAGCGATGACTTTGCTTTGGAGACGGTGTGGACGACCAGGACTATGAGCGATTGCTCCTCACTGGAGGAGTAGCAGAAATGAAGGATCTTGAGAGTGGCAGCTCTGCACTGGATGAGGAATGCATAAGTCAGATATGGGAGTGATAACTACAGTTTGGAGATAGTGAAAATGAGCAGAACTGAGAGCAATAGGTCCTGAATGAAAGACTGGCAGAAATGAAGGACCTTGAGAGTGGAGGCTTCGCACTGAATAAGGTGCGAATATGCAGGATATGTAGAGTAAAAGCTTTCCGCTAGAGATGTGGCAGAAACAAAACTCCTTGAGACTAGAGGCTCGCACTGTATGGGGTTTGAATGATGAAGATATTGGTTGTGATAGCTCCATACGCGAGGAGTGGCAGAAACGAAGGACTTTGAGTGTGGTGACTCCGAACTGTATGAGGTGTGAATGAGCAGGATACGGAGAGCAATAGCTCCGCACTGCGGGCGTGGCAGAAGCAAAGCATTGTGAGAGTGGTGCCTCTACACTGGCTGAGGAGTGCATGAGCAGGACATTGAGAGTGTTGGCGCCGCACTGCGGGAGTTGCAGAAGCAAAGGCTTGTGAGAGCGTGGGCTCCACACTGGATGAGGAGTGCATCAGAAGGACATTGAGAGTGTTGGCTCCGCACTGCGTGAGTGGCAGAAGCAAAGGACTGTGAGTGTGGTGACCACACTGGATGAGGAGTGCATGAGCAGGACATTGAGAGTGTTGGCTCCGCACTGCGGTAGTGGCAGAATCAAAGTGTTGTGAGAGTGGTGACTCCACACTGGATGAGGAGTGCATGAGCAGGACATTGAGAGTGTTGGCTCCGCACTGCGGGAGTGGCAGAAGCATAGGATTGTGAGAGTGGTGGCTCCACACTGGATAAGGAGTGCATGAGCAGGACATTGAGAGTGTTGGCGCCGCACTGCGGGAGTGGCAGAAGCAAAGGATTGTGAGAGTGGTGGCTCCACACTGGATGAGGAGTGCATGAGCTGGACATTGAGAGTGTTGGCTCCGTACTGCGGGAGTGGCAGAAGCAAAGGATTGTGAGAGTGGTGGCTCAACACTGGATGAAGAGTGCATGAGCAGGACATTGAGAGTTTTGGCTCCGCACTGCGGGAGTGGCAGAAGCAAAGGATTGTGAGAGCGAGGCCTCTACACTGGATGAGGAGTTCATGAGCAGGACATTGAGAGTGTTGGCTCCGCACTGCGGGAGTGGCAGAAGCAAAGGATTGTGAGAGTGGTGCCTCTACACTGGATGAGGAGTGCATGAGCAGAACATTGAGAGTGTTGGCTCCGCACTACGGGAGTTGCAGAAGCAAAGGATTGTGGGAGCTGTGGCTCCACACTGGATAAGGAGTGCATAAGCCGGACATTGGGAGTGTTGGCTCCGCACTGCGCGAGTGGCGGAAGCAAAGGATTGTGAGAATTGTGCCTCTACACTGGATGAGGAGTGCATGAGAAGGAGATTGAGAGTGTTGGCTCCGCACTGCGGGAGTGGCAGAAGTAAAGGATTGTGAGAGTGGTGGCTCCACACTGGATGAGGAGTGCATGAGCAGGACATTAAGAGTGTTGGCTCCACACTGCGGGAGTGGCAGAAGCAAAGGATTGTGAGAGCGGTGGCTCCACACTGGATGAGGAGTGCATGAGCAGGACATTTGGAGTGTTGGCTCTGCACTGCGGGAGTTGCAGAAGCAAAGGATTGTGAGAGTGGTGCCTCTACACTGGATGAGGAGTGCATGAGCAGGACATTGAGAGTGTTGGCTCCGCACTGCAGGAGTGGCAGAGGCAAAGGATTATGAGAGTGGTGGCTCCACACTGGATGAGGAGTGCATGAGCAGGACATTGGGAGTGTTGGCTCTGCACTGCAGGAGTGGGAGGAGCAAAGGATTGTGAGAGTGGTGGCTCCACACTGGAGGAGGAGTGCATGAGCCGGACATTGAGAGTGTTGGCACCGCACTACAGGAGTTGGAGAAGTAAAGGATTGTGAGAGCTGTGGCTCCACACTGGATAAGGAGTGCATAAGCCGGACGTTGGGAGTGTTGGCTCCGCATTGCTAGAGTGGCAGATGCAAAGGATTGTGAGAGTGGTGGCTCCACACTGGATAAGGAGTGCATGAGCAGGACATTGAGAGTGTTGGCACCGCACTACAGGAGTTGGAGAAGTAAAGGATTGTGAGAGCTGTGGCTCCACACTGGATAAGGAGTGCATAAGCCGGACGTTGGGAGTGTTGGCTCCGCATTGCTAGAGTGGCAGATGCAAAGGATTGTGAGAGTGGTGCCTCTACACTGGATGAGGAGTGCATGAGCAGGTGATTGAGAGTGGTGGCTCCGCACTGCAGGAGTGGCAGAAGCAAAGGATTGTGAGAGTGGTGACTCCACACTGTATGACAAGTGCATGAGCCGAAGAGTGTTGGCTCCGCACTGCGGGAGTGGCAAAAGCAAAGGATTATGAGAGTGGTGCCTCCACACCGGATGAGGAGTGCATGAGCAGGACATTGAGAGTGTTGGCTCCGCACTGCGGGAGTGGCAGAAGCAAAGGATTGTGAGAGTGGTGCCTCCACACTGGATGAGGAGTGCATGAGCAGGACATTGAGAGTGTTGGCTCCGCACTGCGGGAGTGGCAGAAGCAAAGGATTGTGAGTGGTGCCTCCACACTGGATGAGGAGTGCATGAGCAGGACATTGAGAGTGTTGGCTCTGCACTGCAGTAGTGGCAGAAGCAAAGGATTGTGAGAGTGCTGGCTCCACACTGGATGAGGAGTGCATGAGCCGGACATTGAGAGTGTTGGCACCGCACTACAAGAGTTGGAGAAGTAAAGGATTGTGAGAGTGCTGGCTCCACACTGGATGAGGAGTGCATGAGCCGGACATTGAGAGTGTTGGCGCCGCACTGCGGGAGTGGCAGAAGCAAGGGATTGTGAGAGTGGTGCCTCTACACTGGATGAGGAGTGCATGAGAAGGACATTGAGAGTGTTGGCTCCGCACTGCGGGAGTTGCAGAAGCAAAGGATTGTGAGTGCTGTGGCTCCACACTGGATAAGGAGTGCATAAGCCGGACATTGGGAGTGTTGGCTCTGCACTGCAGGAGTGGCAGAAGCAAAGGATTGTGAGAGCGAGGGCTCCACACTGGATGAGGAGTGCATGAGCAGGACATTGAGAGTGTTGGCTCCGCACTGCGGGAGTTGCAGAAGCAAAGGTTTGTGAGTGTTGGGACTCCACACTGCATGAGGAGTGCATGAGCAGGACATTGAGAGTGTAGGCTCCACACTGCGGGAGTGGCATAAGCAATGGATTGTGAGAGCTGTGGCTCCACACTGGATGAGGAGTGCATTAGCAGGACATTGGGAGTGTTGGCTCCGCACTGCGGGAGTGGCAGAAGCAAAGGATTGTGAGAGTGGTGGCTCCACACTGGATGAGGAGTGCATGAGCTGGACATTGAGAGTGTTGGCTCCGTACTGCGGGAGTGGCAGAAGCAAAGGATTGTGAGAGTGGTGGCTCAACACTGGATGAAGAGTGCATGAGCAGGACATTGAGAGTATTGGCTCCGCACTGCAGGAGTGGCAGAAGCAAAGGATTGTGAGAGTGGTGGCTCCACACTGGATGAGGAGTGCATGAGCCGGACATTGGGAGTGGTGGCTCCGCACTGCAGGAGTGGCAGAAGCAAAGGATTGTGAGAGTGCTGGCTCCACACTGGATGAGGAGTGCATGAACAGGACATTGAGAGTGTTGGCTCCGCACTGCGGGAGTGGCAGAAGCAAAGGATTGTGAGAGTGGTGCCTCTACACTGGATGAGGAGTGCATGAGCAGAACATTGAGAGTGTTGGCTCCGCACTACTGGAGTTGCAGAAGCAAAGGATTGTGGGAGCTGTGGCTCCACACTGGATAAGGAGTGCATAAGCCGGACATTGGGAGTGTTGGCTCCGCACTGCGGGAGTGGCAGAAGTAAAGGATTGTGAGAGTGGTGGCTCCACAGTGGATGAGGAGTGCATGAGCAGGACATTTGGAGTGTTGGCTCTGCACTGCGGGAGTTGCAGAAGCAAAGGATTGTGAGAGTGCTGGCTCCACACTGGATGAGGAGTGCATGAACAGGACATTGAGAGTGTTGGCTCCGCACTGCGCGAGTGGCGGAGCAAAGGATTGTGAGAGTTGTGCCTCTACACTGGATGAGGAGTGCATGAGCAGGACATTGAGAGTGTTGGCTCCGCACTGCAGGAGTGGCAGAAGCAAAGGATTGTGAGAGTGGTGGCTCCACACTGGATGAGGAGTGCATGAGCAGGACATTGAGAGTGTTGGCTCCACACTGCGGGAGTGGCAGAAGCAAAGGATTGTGAGAGCGGTGGCTCCACACTGGATGAGGAGTGCATGAGCAGGACATTGGGAGTGTTGGCTCTGAACTGCGGGAGTTGGAGAAGCAAAGGATTGTGACAGTGGTGCCTCTACACTGGATGAGGAGTGCATGAGCAGGAGATTGAGAGTGTTTGCTCCGCACTGCCGAAGTGGCAGAAGCAAAGGATTGTGAGAGTTGTGCCTCTACACTGGATGAGGAGTGCATGAGCAGGACATTGAGAGTGTTGGCTCCGCACTGCGGGAGTGGCAGAAGCAAAGGATTGTGAGAGCGAGGGCTCCACACTGGATGAGGAGTGCATGAGCAGGACATTGGGAGTGTTGGCTCCGCACTGCGGGAGTGGCAGAAGCAAAGGATTGTGAGAGTGGTGGCTCCACACTGGATGAGGAGTGCATGAGCAGGACATTGAGAGTGTTGGCTCCACACTGCGGGAGTGGCAGAAGCAAAGGATTGTGAGAGCTGTGGCTCCACACTGGATAAGGAGTGCATGAGCAGGACATTGGGAATGTTGGCTCTGCACTGCGGGTGGGGCAGAAGCAAAGGATTGTGAGATCTGTGGCTCCACACTGGATAAGTAGTGCATAAGTCGGACATTGGGAGTGTTGGCTCCGCACTGCAGGAGTGGCAGAGGCAAAGGATTATGAGAGTGGTGGCTCCACACTGGATGAGGAGTGCATGAGCAGGACGTTGGGAGTGTTGGCTCCGCATTGCTAGAGTGGCAGATGCAAAGGATTGTGAGAGTGGTGGCTCCACACTGGATGAGGAGTGCATGAGCCGGACATTGAGAGTGGTGGCTCCGCACTGTGGGAGTGGCAGAAGCAAAGGATTGTGAGAGTGGTGCCTCTACACTAGATGAGGAGTGCATGAGCAAGACATTGAGAGTGTTGGCTCCGTACTGCGGGAGAGGCAAAAGCAAAGAATTGTGAGAGTGGTGGCTGCACACTGGATGAGGAGTGCATGAGCACAACATTGAGAGTGTTGGCTCTGCACTGCGGTAATGGCAGAAGCAAAGAATTGTGAGTGTGGTGGCTCCACACTTGATGAGGAGTGCATGAGCCAGACAT
Source organism: Calotriton arnoldi (assembly GCA_963921515.1). Classification (NCBI taxonomy): domain Eukaryota; kingdom Metazoa; phylum Chordata; class Amphibia; order Caudata; family Salamandridae; genus Calotriton; species Calotriton arnoldi. The sequence continues at coordinate 2,052,920 of CAWUFW010000223.1, read as the reverse complement.
TGAGAGTGTTGGCTCCGCACTGCGGGAGTGGCAGAGTCAAAGGATTGTGAGAGTGGTGGCTCCACACTGGATGAGGAGTACATGAGCCAGACATTGAGAGTGTTGGCTCCGCACTACGGGAGTAGCAGAAGCAAAGGATTGTGAGAGTGGTGGCTCCACACTGGAGGAGCAGTGCATGAGCAGGACATTGAGAGTGTTGGCTCCGCGCTGCGGGTGTTGCAGAAGCAAAGGATTGTGAGAGCTGTGGCTCCACACTGGATGAGGAGTGCATGAGCAGGACATTGAGAGTGTTGGCTCCGCACTGCGGGAGTTGCAGAAGCAAAGGATTGTGAGAGCTGTGGCTCCACACTGGATAAGGAGTGCATAAGCCGGACATTGGGAGTGTTGGCTCTGCACTGCGGTAGTGGCAGATGCAAAGGATTGTGAGAGTGCTGGCTCCACACTGGATGAGGAGTGCATGAACAGGACATTGAGAGTGTTGGCTCCGCACTGCGCGAGTTGTGGAAGCAAAGGATTGTGAGAGTTGTGCCTCTACACTGGATGAGGAGTTCATCAGCAGGACATTGAGAGTATTGGCTCCGCACTGCAGGAGTGGGAGAAGCAAAGGATTGTGAGAGTGGTGGCTCCACACTGGATGAGGACTGCATGAGCAGGACATTGAGAGTGTTGGCTCCGCACTGCGGAAGTGGCAGAAGCAAAGGATTGTGAGAATTGTGCCTCTACACTGGATGAGGAGTGCATGAGCAGGACATTGAGAGTGTTGGCTCCGCACTGCGGGAGTGGCAGAAGTAAAGGATTGTGAGAGTGGTGGCTCCACAGTGGATGAGGAGTGCATGAGCAGGACATTTGGAGTGTTGGCTCTGCACTGCGGGAGTTGCAGAAGCAAAGGATTGTGAGAGTGGTGCCTCTACACTGGATGAGGAGTGCATGAGCAGGACATTGAGAGTGTTGGCTCCGCACTGCCGGAGTGGCAGAAGCAAAGGATTGTGAGAGTTGTGCCTCTACACTGGATGAGGAGTGCATGAGCAGAACATTGAGAGTGTTGGCTCCGCACTGCGGGAGTGGCAGAAGCAAAGGATTGTGAGAGCGAGGCCTCTACACTGGATGAGGAGTTCATGAGCAGGACATTGAGAGTGTTGGCTCCGCACTGCGGGAGTGGCAGAAGCAAAGGATTGTGAGAGTGGTGCCTCTACACTGGATGAGGAGTGCATGAGCAGAACATTGAGAGTGTTGGCTCCGCACTACTGGAGTTGCAGAAGCAAAGGATTGTGGGAGCTGTGGCTCCACACTGGATAAGGAGTGCATAAGCCGGACATTGGGAGTGTTGGCTCCGCACTGCGCGAGTGGCGGAAGCAAAGGATTGTGAGAATTGTGCCTCTACACTGGATGAGGAGTGCATGAGCAGGAGATTGAGAGTGTTGGCTCCGCACTGCGGGAGTGGCAGAAGTAAAGGATTGTGAGAGTGGTGGCTCCACAGTGGATGAGGAGTGCATGAGCAGAACATTTGGAGTGTTGGCTCTGCACTGCGGGAGTTGCAGAAGCAAAGGATTGTGAGAGTGGTGCCTCTACACTGGATGAGGAGTGCATGAGCAGGACATTGAAAGTGTTGGCTCCACACTGCGGGAGTGGCAGAAGCATAGAATTGTGAGAGCGAGGGCTCCACACTGGATGAGGAGTGCATGAGCAGGACATTGGGAGTGTTGGCTCCGCACTACGGGAGCAGCAGAAGCAAAGGATTGTGAGAGTGGTGGCTCCACACTGGAGGAGGAGTGCATGAGCAGGACATTGAGAGTGTTGGCTCCGCACTGCGGGAGTGGCAGAGGCGAAGGATTGTGAGAGCGAGGGCTCCACACTGGATGAGGAGTGCATGAGCAGGACATTGGGAGTGTTGGCTCCGCACTGCGGGAGTGGCAGAGCGAAGGATTGTGAGAGCGAGGGCTCCACACTGGATGAGGAGTGCATGAGCAGGACATTGAGAGTGTTGGCTTCGCACTGCAGAAGTGGCAGAAGCAAAGGATTGTGAGAGTGGTGGCTCCACACTGGGTGAGAAGTGCATGAGCAGGACATTGGGAGTGTTGGCTCTACACTGCGGGAGTGGCAGAAGCAAAGGATTGTGAGAGTTGTGCCTCTTCACTGGATGAGGAGTTCATGAGCAGACATTGAGAGTGTTGGCTCCGCACTGCAGGAGTGGCAGAAGCAAAGGATTGTGAGAGCGAGGGCTCCACACTGGATGAGGAGTGCATGAGCAGGACATTGAGAGTGTTGGCTCCGCACTGCGGGAGTGGCAGAAGCAAAGGATTGTGAGAGTGGTGCCTCTACACTGGATGAGGAGTGCATGAGCAGGACATTGAGAGTGTTGGCTCCGCACTGTGGGAGTTGCAGACGCAAAGGATTGTGGGAGCTGTGGCTCCACACTGGATAAGGAGTTCATAAGCCGGACATTGGGAGTGTTGGCTCCGCACTTCGGTAGTGGCAGAAGCAAAGGATTGTGAGAGTGCTGGCTCCACACTGGATGAGAGTGCATGAACAGGACATTGAGAGTGTTGGCTCCGCACTGCGCGAGTGGCGGAGCAAAGGATTGTGAGAGTTGTGCCTCTACACTGGATGAGGAGTGCAAGAGCAGGACATTGAGAGTGTTGGCTCCGCACTGCGGGAGTGGCAGAAGCAAAGGATTGTGAGAGTGGTGGCTCCACACTGGATGAGGAGTGCATGAGCAGGACATTGAGAGTGTTGGCTCCGCACTGCGGGAGTGGCAGAGTCAAAGGATTGTGAGAGTGGTGGCTCCACACTGGATGAGGAGTACATGAGCCAGACATTGAGAGTGTTGGCTCCGCACTACGGGAGTAGCAGAAGCAAAGGATTGTGAGAGTGGTGGCTCCACACTGGAGGAGGAGTGCATGAGCAGGACATTGAGAGTGTTGGCTCCGCACTGCGGGTGTTGCAGAAGCAAAGGATTGTGAGAGCTGTGGCTCCACACTGGATGAGGAGTGCATGAGCAGGACATTGAGAGTGTTGGCTCCGCACTGCGGGAGTTGCAGAAGCAAAGGATTGTGAGAGCTGTGGCTCCACACTGGATAAGGAGTGCATAAGCCGGACATTGGGAGTGTTGGCTCTGCACTGCGGTAGTGGCAGATGCAAAGGATTGTGAGAGTGCTGGCTCCACACTGGATGAGGAGTGCATGAACGGGACATTGAGAGTGTTGGCTCCGCACTGCGCGAGTGGTGGAAGCAAAGGATTGTGAGAGTTGTGCCTCTACACTGGATGAGGAGTTCATCAGCAGGACATTGAGAGTATTGGCTCCGCACTGCAGGAGTGGGAGAAGCAAAGGATTGTGAGAGTGGTGGCTCCACACTGGATGAGGACTGCATGAGCAGGACATTGAGAGTGTTGGCTCCGCACTGCGGAAGTGGCAGAAGCAAAGGCTTGTGAGAGCGAGGCCTCTACACTGGATGAGGAGTTCATGAGCAGGACATTGAGAGTGTTGGCTCCGCACTGCGGGAGTGGCAGAAGCAAAGGATTGTGAGAGTGGTGCCTCTACACTGGATGAGGAGTGCATGAGCAGAACATTGAGAGTGTTGGCTGCGCACTGCGCGAGTGGCGGAAGCAAAGGATTGTGAGAGTGGTGCCTCTACACTAGATGAGGAGTGCATGAGCAAGACATTGAGAGTGTTGGCTCCGTACTGCGGGAGAGGCAAAAGCAAAGAATGGTGAGAGTGGTGGCTCCACACTGGATGAGGAGTGCATGAGCACGACATTGAGAGTGTTGGCTCTGCACTGCGGTAATGGCAGAAGCAAAGGATTGTGAGAGCGAGGGCTCCACACTGGATGAGGAGTGCATGAGCAGGACATTGAGAGTGTTGGCTCCGCACTGCGGGAGTGGCAGAAGCAAAGGATTGTGAGAGTGGTGCCTCTACACTAGATGAGGAGTGCATGAGCAAGACATTGAGAGTGTTGGCTCCGTACTGCGGGAGAGGCAAAAGCAAAGAATTGTGAGAGTGGTGGCTCCACACTGGATGAGGAGTGCATGAGCACGACATTGAGAGTGTTGGCTCTGCACTGCGGGAGTGGCAGAAGCAAAGGATTGTGAGAGTGGTGCCTCTACACTAGATGAGGAGTGCATGAGCAAGACATTGAGAGTGTTGGCTCCGTACTGCGGGAGAGGCAAAAGCAAAGAATTGTGAGAGTGGTGGCTCCACACTGGATGAGGAGTGCATGAGCAGGACATTGGGAGTGTTGGCTCCGCACTGCGGGAGTGGCAGAGGCGAAGGATTGTGAGAGCGAGGGCTCCACACTGGATGAGGAGTGCATGAGCAGGACATTGGGAGTGTTGGCTCCGCACTGCGGGAGTGGCAGAGGCGAAGGATTGTGAGAGCGAGGGCTCCACACTGGATGAGGAGTGCATGAGCAGGACATTGAGAGTGTTGGCTTCGCACTGCAGGAGTGGCAGAGTCAAAGGATTGTGAGAGTGGTGGCTCCACACTGGATGAGGAGTACATGAGCCAGACATTGAGAGTGTTGGCTCCGCACTACGGGAGCAGCAGAAGCAAAGGATTGTGAGAGTGGTGGCTCCACACTGGAGGAGGAGTGCATGAGCAGGACATTGAGAGTGTTGGCTCCGCACTGCGGGAGTGGCAGAGGCGAAGGATTGTGAGAGCGAGGGCTCCACACTGGATGAGGAGTGCATGAGCAGGACAGTGGGAGTGTTGGCTCCGCACTGCGGGAGTGGCAGAGGCGAAGGATTGTGAGAGCGAGGGCTCCACACTGGATGAGGAGTGCATGAGCAGGACATTGAGAGTGTTGGCTTCGCACTGCAGAAGTGGCAGAAGCAAAGGATTGTGAGAGTGGTGGCTCCACACTGGGTGAGAAGTGCATGAGCAGGACATTGGGAGTGTTGGCTCTACACTGCGGGAGTGGCAGAAGCAAAGGATTGTGAGAGTTGTGCCTCTTCACTGGATGAGGAGTTCATGAGCAGACATTGAGAGTGTTGGCTCCGCACTGCAGGAGTGGCAGAAGCAAAGGATTGTGAGAGCGAGGGCTCCACACTGGATGAGGAGTGCATGAGCAGGACATTGAGAGTGTTGGCTCCGCACTGCGGGAGTGGCAGAAGCAAAGGATTGTGAGAGTGGTGCCTCTACACTGGATGAGGAGTGCATGAGCAGGACATTGAGAGTGTTGGCTCCGCACTGTGGGAGTTGCAGACGCAAAGGATTGTGGGAGCTGTGGCTCCACACTGGATAAGGAGTTCATAAGCCGGACATTGGGAGTGTTGGCTCCGCACTTCGGTAGTGGCAGAAGCAAAGGATTGTGAGAGTGCTGGCTCCACACTGGATGAGGAGTGCATGAACAGGACATTGAGAGTGTTGGCTCCGCACTGCGCGAGTGGCGGAGCAAAGGATTGTGAGAGTTGTGCCTCTACACTGGATGAGGAGTGCAAGAGCAGGACATTGAGAGTGTTGGCTCCGCACTGCGGGAGTGCCAGAAGCAAAGGATTGTGAGAGTGGTGGCTCCACACTGGATGAGGAGTGCATGAGCAGGACATTGAGAGTGTTGGCTCCGCACTGCGGGAGTGGCAGAGTCAAAGGATTGTGAGAGTGGTGGCTCCACACTGGATGAGGAGTACATGAGCCAGACATTGAGAGTGTTGGCTCCGCACTACGGGAGTAGCAGAAGCAAAGGATTGTGAGAGTGGTGGCTCCACACTGGAGGAGGAGTGCATGAGCAGGACATTGAGAGTGTTGGCTCCGCACTGCGGGTGTTGCAGAAGCAAAGGATTGTGAGAGCTGTGGCTCCACACTGGATGAGGAGTGCATGAGCAGGACATTGAGAGTGTTGGCTCCGCACTGCGGGAGTTGCAGAAGCAAAGGATTGTGAGAGCTGTGGCTCCACACTGGATAAGGAGTGCATAAGCCGGACATTGGGAGTGTTGGCTCTGCACTGCGGTAGTGGCAGATGCAAAGGTTTGTGAGAGTGCTGGCTCCACACTGGATGAGGAGTGCATGAACGGGACATTGAGAGTGTTGGCTCCGCACTGCGCGAGTGGTGGAAGCAAAGGATTGTGAGAGTTGTGCCTCTACACTGGATGAGGAGTTCATCAGCAGGACATTGAGAGTATTGGCTCCGCACTGCAGGAGTGGGAGAAGCAAAGGATTGTGAGAGTGGTGGCTCCACACTGGATGAGGACTGCATGAGCAGGACATTGAGAGTGTTGGCTCCGCACTGCGGAAGTGGCAGAAGCAAAGGCTTGTGAGAGCGAGGCCTCTACACTGGATGAGGAGTTCATGAGCAGGACATTGAGAGTGTTGGCTCCGCACTGCGGGAGTGGCAGAAGCAAAGGATTGTGAGAGTGGTGCCTCTACACTGGATGAGGAGTGCATGAGCAGAACATTGAGAGTGTTGGCTGCGCACTGCGCGAGTGGCGGAAGCAAAGGATTGTGAGAATTGTGCCTCTACACTGGATGAGGAGTGCATGAGCAGGAGATTGAGAGTGTTGGCTCCGCACTGCGGGAGTGGCAGAAGTAAAGGATTGTGAGAGTGGTGGCTCCACAGTGGATGAGGAGTGCATGAGCAGGACATTTGGAGTGTTGGCTCTGCACTGCGGGAGTTGCAGAAGCAAAGGATTGTGAGAGTGGTGCCTCTACACTGGATGAGGAGTGCATGAGCAGGACATTGAGAGTGTTGGCTCCGCACTGCCGGAGTGGCAGAAGCAAAGGATTGTGAGAGTGGTGGCTCCACACTGGATGAGGAGTGCATGAGCAGGACATTGAAAGTGTTGGCTCCACACTGCGGGAGTGGCAGAAGCATAGAATTGTGAGAGCGAGGGCTCCACACTGGATGAGGAGTGCATGAGCAGGACATTGGGAGTGTTGGCTCCGCACTGCGGGAGTGGCAGAGGCGAAGGATTGTGAGAGCGAGGTCTCCACACTGGATGAGGAGTGCATGAGCAGGACATTGGGAGTGTTGGCTCCGCACTGCGGGAGTGGCAGAGGCGAAGGATTGTGAGAGCGAGGGCTCCACACTGGATGAGGAGTGCATGAGCAGGACATTGAGAGTGTTGGCTTCGCACTGCAGGAGTGGCAGAAGCAAAGGATTGTGAGAGTGGTGGCTCCACACTGGGTGAGAAGTGCATGAGCAGGACATTGGGAGTGTTGGCTCTACACTGCGGGAGTGGCAGAAGCAAAGGATTGTGAGTGTGGTGGCTCCACACTGGATGAGGAGTGCATGAACAGGACATTGAGAGTGTTGGCTTCGCACTGCGCAAGTGGCGGAAGCAAAGGATTGTGAGAGTTGTGCCTCTTCACTGGATGAGGAGTTCATGAGCAGACATTGAGAGTGTTGGCTCCGCACTGCAGGAGTGGCAGAAGCAAAGGATTGTGAGAGCGAGGGCTCCACACTGGATGAGGAGTGCATGAGCAGGACATTGAGAGTGTTGGCTCCGCACTGCGGGAGTGGCAGAAGCAAAGGATTGTGAGAGTGATGCCTCTACACTGGATGAGGAGTGCATGAGCAGGACATTGAGAGTGTTGGCTCCGCACTGTGGGAGTTGCAGACGCAAAGGATTGTGGGAGCTGTGGCTCCACACTGGATAAGGAGTTCATAAGCCGGACATTGGGAGTGTTGGCTCCGCACTTCGGTAGTGGCAGAAGCAAAGGATTGTGAGAGTGCTGGCTCCACACTGGATGAGGAGTGCATGAACAGGACATTGGGAGTGTTGGCTCTACACTGCGGGAGTGGCAGAAGCAAAGGATTGTGAGAGTGGTGCCTCTACACTGGATGAGGAGTGCATGAGCAGGACATTGAGAGTGTTGGCTCCGCATTACTGGAGTTGCAGAAGCAAAGGATTGTGGGAGCTGTGGCTCCACACTGGATAAGGAGTGGATAAGCCAGACATTGGGAGTGTTGGCTCCGCACTGCGCGAGTGGCGGAAGCAAAGGATTGTGAGAATTGTGCCTCTACACTGGATGAGGAGTGCATGAGCAGGAGATTGAGAGTGTTGGCTCCGCACTGCGTGAGTGGCAGAAGTAAAGGATTGTGAGAGTGGTGGCCCCACAGTGGATGAGGAGTGCATGAGCAGGACATTTGGAGTGTTGGCTCCGCACTGCGGGAGTTGCAGAAGCAAAGGATTGTGAGAGTGGTGCCTCTACACTGGATGAGGAGTGCATGAGCAGGAGATTGAGAGTGTTTGCTCCGCACTGCCGAAGTGGCAGAAGCAAAGGATTGTGAGAGTTGTGCCTCTACACTGGATGAGGAGTGCATGAGCAGGACATTGAGAGTGTTGGCTCCGCACTGCGGGAGTGGCAGAAGCAAAGGATTGTGAGAGCGAGGGCTCCACACTGGATGAGAGTGCATGAGCAGGACATTGGGAGTGTTGGCTCCGCACTGCGGGAGTGGCAGAAGCAAAGGATTGTGAGAGTGGTGGCTCCACACTGGATGAGGAGTGCATGAGCAGGACATTGAGAGTGTTGGCTCCACACTGCGGGAGTGGCAGAAGCAAAGGATTGTGAGAAGTGTGGCTCCACACTGGATAAGGAGTGCATGAGCAGGACATTGGGAATGTTGGCTCTGCACTGCGGGAGGGGCAGAAGCAAAGGATTGTGAGATCTGTGGCTCCACACTGGATAAGTAGTGCATAAGTCGGACATTGGGAGTGTTGGCTCCGCACTGCAGGAGTGGCAGAGGCAAAGGATTATGAGAGTGGTGGCTCCACACTGGATGAGGACTGCATGAGCAGGACATTGAGAGTGTTGGCTCCGCACTGCGGAAGTGGCAGAAGCAAAGGATTGTGAGAGTGGTGCCTCTACACTGGATGAGGAGTGCATGAGCAAGACATTGAGAGTGTTGGCTCCGTACTGCGGGAGAGGCAAAAGCAAAGAATTGTGAGAGTGGTGGCTCCACACTGGATGAGGAGTGCATGAGCACGACATTGAGAGGGTTGGCTCTGCACTGCGGTAATGGCAGAAGCAAAGAATTGTGAGTGTGGTGGCTCCACACTTGATGAGGAGTGCATGAGCCAGAAATTGAGAGTGTTGGCTCCGCACTCCGGGAGTGGCAGAGTCAAAGGATTGTGAGAGTGGTGGCTCCACACTGGATGAGGAGTACATGAGCCAGACATTGAGAGTGTTGGCTCCGCACTATGGGAGTAGCAGAAGCAAAGGATTGTGAGAGTGGTGGCTCCACACTGGAGGAGGAGTGCATGAGCAGGACATTGAGAGTGTTGGCTCCGCACTGCGGGTGTTGCAGAAGCAAAGGATTGTGAGAGCTGTGGCTCCACACTGGATGAGGAGTGCATGAGCAGGACATTGGGAGTGTTGGCTCTGCACTGCGGGAGTTGCAGAAGCAAAGGATTGTGAGAGTGGTGCCTCTACACTGGATGAGGAGTGCATGAGCAGGACGTTGGGAGTGTTGGCTCCGCATTGCTAGAGTGGCAGATGCAAAGGATTGTGAGAGTGGTGGCTCCACACTGGATGAGGAGTGCATGAGCCGGACATTGAGAGTGGTGGCTCCGCACTGCAGGAGTGGCAGAAGCAAAGGATTGTGAGAGTGGTGCCTCTACACTAGATGAGGAGTGCATGAGCAAGACATTGAGAGTGTTGGCTCCGTACTGCGGGAGAGGCAAAAGCAAAGAATTGTGAGAGTGGTGGCTCCACACTGGATGAGGAGTGCATGAGCACGACATTGAGAGTGTTGGCTCTGCACTGCGGTAATGGCAGAAGCAAAGAATTGTGAGTGTGGTGGCTCCACACTTGATGAGGAGTGCATGAGCCAGAAATTGAGAGTGTTGGCTCCGCACTGCGGGAGTGGCAGAGTCAAAGGATTGTGAGAGTGGTGGCTCCACACTGGATGAGGAGTACATGAGCCAGACATTGAGAGTGTTGGCTCCGCACTACGGGAGTAGCAGAAGCAAAGGATTGTGAGAGTGGTGGCTCCACACTGGAGGAGGAGTGCATGAGCAGGACATTGAGAGTGTTGGCTCCGCACTGCGGGTGTTGCAGAAGCAAAGGATTGTGAGAGCTGTGGCTCCACACTGGATGAGGAGTGCATGAGCAGGACATTGAGAGTGTTGGCTCCGCACTGCGGGAGTTGCAGAAGCAAAGGATTGTGAGAGCTGTGGCTCCACACTGGATAAGGAGTGCATAAGCCGGACATTGGGAGTGTTGGCTCTGCACTGCGGTAGTGGCAGATGCAAAGGATTGTGAGAGTGCTGGCTCCACACTGGATGAGGAGTGCATGAACAGGACATTGAGAGTGTTGGCTCCGCACTGCGCGAGTGGTGGAAGCAAAGGATTGTGAGAGTTGTGCCTCTACACTGGATGAGGAGTTCATCAGCAGGACATTGAGAGTATTGGCTCCGCACTGCAGGAGTGGGAGAAGCAAAGGATTGTGAGAGTGGTGGCTCCACACTGGATGAGGACTGCATGAGCAGGACATTGAGAGTGTTGGCTCCGCACTGCGGAAGTGGCAGAAGCAAAGGATTGTGAGAGCGAGGCCTCTACACTGGATGAGGAGTTCATGAGCAGGACATTGAGAGTGTTGGCTCCGCACTGCGGGAGTGGCAGAAGCAAAGGATTGTGAGAGTGGTGCCTCTACACTGGATGAGGAGTGCATGAGCAAAACATTGAGAGTGTTGGCTCCGCATTACTGGAGTTGCAGAAGCAAAGGATTGTGGGAGCTGTGGCTCCACACTGGATAAGGAGTGGATAAGCCAGACATTGGGAGTGTTGGCTCCGCACTGCGCGAGTGGCGGAAGCAAAGGATTGTGAGTGGTGCCTCTACACTGGATGAGGAGTGCATGAGCAGGACATTGAGAGTGTTGGCTCCGCACTGCCGGAGTGGCAGAAGCAAAGGATTGTGAGAGTGGTGGCTCCACACTGGATGAGGAGTGCATGAGCAGGACATTGAAAGTGTTGGCTCCACACTGCGGGAGTGGCAGAAGCATAGAATTGTGAGAGCGAGGGCTCCACACTGGATGAGGAGTGCATGAGCAGGACATTGGGAGTGTTGGCTCCGCACTGCGGAGAGTGGCAGAGGCGAAGGATTGTGAGAGCGAGGGCTCCACACTGGATGAGGAGTGCATGAGCAGGACATTGGGAGTGTTGGCTCCGCACTGCGGGAGTGGCAGAGCGAAGGATTGTGAGAGCGAGGGCTCCACACTGGATGAGGAGTGCATGAGCAGGACATTGGGAGTGTTGGCTCCGCACTGCGGGAGTGGCAGAGGCGAAGGATTGTGAGAGCGAGGGCTCCACACTGGATGAGGAGTGCATGAGCAGGACATTGAGAGTGTTGGCTTCGCACTGCAGGAGTGGCAGAAGCAAAGGATTGTGAGAGTGGTGGCTCCACACTGGGTGAGAAGTGCATGAGCAGGACATTGGGAGTGTTGGCTCCGCACTGCGGGAGTGGCAGAAGCAAAGGATTGTGAGAGTGGTGCCTCTACACTGGATGAGGAGTGCATGAGCAGGACATTGAGAGTGTTGGCTCCGCACTGTGGGAGTTGCAGACGCAAAGGATTGTGGGAGCTGTGGCTCCACACTGGATAAGGAGTTCATAAGCCGGACATTTTGAGTGTTGGCTCCGCACTTCGGTAGTGGCAGAAGCAAAGGATTGTGAGAGTGCTGGCTCCACACTGGATGAGGAGTGCATGAACAGGACATTGAGAGTGTTGGCTCCGCACTGCGCGAGTGGCGGAGCAAAGGATTGTGAGAGTTGTGCCTCTACACTGGATGAGGAGTGCATGAGCAGGACATTGAGAGTGTTGGCTCCGCACTGCGGGAGTGGCAGAAGCAAAGGATTGTGAGAGTGGTGGCTCCACACTGGATGAGGAGTGCATGAGCAGGACATTGAGAGTGTTGGCTCCGCACTGCGGGAGTGGCAGAGTCAAAGGATTGTGAGAGTGGTGGCTCCACACTGGATGAGGAGTACATGAGCCAGACATTGAGAGTGTTGGCTCCGCACTACGGGAGTAGCAGAAGCAAAGGATTGTGAGAGTGGTGGCTCCACACTGGAGGAGGAGTGCATGAGCAGGACATTGAGAGTGTTGGCTCCGCACTGCGGGTGTTGCAGAAGCAAAGGATTGTGAGAGCTGTGGCTCCACACTGGATGAGGAGTGCATGAGCAGGACATTGAGAGTGTTGGCTCCGCACTGCGGGAGTTGCAGAAGCAAAGGATTGTGAGAGCTGTGGCTCCACACTGGATAAGGAGTGCATAAGCCGGACATTGGGAGTGTTGGCTCTGCACTGCGGTAGTTGCAGATGCAAAGGATTGTGAGAGTGCTGGCTCCACACTGGATGAGGAGTGCATGAACGGGACATTGAGAGTGTTGGCTCCGCACTGCGCGAGTGGTGGAAGCAAAGGATTGTGAGAGTTGTGCCTCTACACTGGATGAGGAGTTCATCAGCAGGACATTGAGAGTATTGGCTCCGCACTGCAGGAGTGGGAGAAGCAAAGGATTGTGAGAGTGGTGGCTCCACACTGGATGAGGACTGCATGAGCAGGACATTGAGAGTGTTGGCTCCGCACTGCGGAAGTGGCAGAAGCAAAGTATTGTGAGAGCGAGGCCTCTACACTGGATGAGGAGTTCATGAGCAGGACATTGAGAGTGTTGGCTCCGCACTGCGGGAGTGGCAGAAGCAAAGGATTGTGAGAGTGGTGCCTCTACACTGGATGAGGAGTGCATGAGCAGAACATTGAGAGTGTTGGCTCCGCATTACTGGAGTTGCAGAAGCAAAGGATTGTGGGAGCTGTGGCTCCACACTGGATAAGGAGTGGATAAGCCAGACATTGGGAGTGTTGGCTCCGCACTGCGCGAGTGGCGGAAGCAAAGGATTGTGAGAATTGTGCCTCTACACTGGATGAGGAGTGCATGAGCAGGACATTGGGAGTGTTGGCTCCGCACTGCGGGAGTGGCAGAAGCAAAGGATTGTGAGAGTGGTGGCTCCACACTGGATGAGGAGTGCATGAGCAGGACATTGAGAGTGTTGGCTCCGCACTGCGGGAGTGGCAGAAGTAAAGGATTGTGAGAGTGGTGGCTCCACAGTGGATGAGGAGTGCATGAGCAGGACATTTGGAGTGTTGGCTCTGCGCTGCGGGAGTTGCAGAAGCAAAGGATTGTGAGAGTGGTGCCTCTACACTGGATGAGGAGTGCATGAGCAGGACATTGAGAGTGTTGGCTCCGCACTGCCGGAGTGGCAGAAGCAAAGGATTGTGAGAGTGGTGGCTCCACACTGGATGAGGAGTGCATGAGCAGGACATTGAAAGTGTTGGCTCCACACTGTGGGAGTGGCAGAAGCATAGAATTGTGAGAGCGAGGGCTCCACACTGGATGAGGAGTGCATGAGTAGGACATTGGGAGTGTTGGCTCCGCACTGCGGGAGTGGCAGAGGCGAAGGATTGTGAGAGCGAGGTCTCCACACTGGATGAGGAGTGCATGAGCAGGACATTGGGAGTGTTGGCTCCGCACTGCGGGAGTGGCAGAGGCGAAGGATTGTGAGAGCGAGGGCTCCACACTGGATGAGGAGTGCATGAGCAGGACATTGAGAGTGTTGGCTTCGCACTGCAGGAATGGCAGAAGCAAAGTATTGTGAGAGTGGTGGCTCCACACTGGGTGAGAAGTGCATGAGCAGGACATTGGGAGTGTTGGTTCTACACTGCGGGAGTGGCAGAAGCAAAGGATTGTGAGTGTGGTGGCTCCACACTGGATGAGGAGTGCATGAACAGGACATTGAGAGTGTTGGCTTCGCACTGCGCAAGTGGCGGAAGCAAAGGATTGTGAGAGTTGTGCCTCTTCACTGGATGAGGAGTTCATGAGCAGACATTGAGAGTGTTGGCTTCGCACTGCAGGAGTGGCAGAAGCAAAGGATTGTGAGAGCGAGGGCTCCACACTGGATGAGGAGTGCATGAGCAGGACATTGAGAGTGTTGGCTCCGCACTGCGGGAGTGGCAGAAGCAAAGGATTGTGAGAGTGGTGCCTCTACACTGGATGAGGAGTGCATGAGCAGGACATTGAGAGTGTTGGCTCCGCACTGTGGGAGTTGCAGACGCAAAGGATTGTGGGAGCTGTGGCTCCACACTGGATAAGGAGTTCATAAGCCGGACATTGGGAGTGTTGGCTCCGCACTTCGGTAGTGGCAGAAGCAAAGGATTGTGAGAGTGCTGGCTCCACACTGGATGAGGAGTGCATGAACAGGACATTGAGAGTGTTGGCTCCCCACTGCGCGAGTGGCGGAGCAAAGGATTGTGAGAGTTGTGCCTCTACACTGGATGAGGAGTGCATGAGCAGGACATTGAGAGTGTTGGCTCCGCATTGCTAGAGTGGCAGATGCAAAGGATTGTGAGAGTGGTGGCTCCACACTGGATGAGGAGTGCATGAGCCGGACATTGAGAGTGGTGGCTCCGCACTGCGGGAGTGGCAGAAGCAAAGGATTGTGAGAGTGGTGCCTCTACACTAGATGAGGAGTGCATGAGCAAGACATTGAGGGTGTTGGCCCCGTACTGCGGGAGAGGCAAAAGCAAAGAATTGTGAGAGTGGTGGCTCCACACTGGATGAGGAGTGCATGAGCAGGACATTGAGAGTGTTGGCTCCGCACTGCGGTAATGGCAGAAGCAAAGAATTGTGAGTGTGGTGGCTCCACACTGGATGAGAGTGCATGAGCCAGACATTGAGAGTGTTGGCTCCGCACTGCGAGAGTGGCAGAGTCAAAGGATTGTGAGAGTGGTGGCTCCACACTGGATGAGGAGTACATGAGCCAGACATTGAGAGTGTTGGCTCCGCACTACGGGAGTAGCAGAAGCAAAGGATTGTGAGAGTGGTGGCTCCACACTGGAGGAGGAGTGCATGAGCAGGACATTGAGAGTGTTGGCTCCGCACTGCGGGTGTTGCAGAAGCAAAGGATTGTGAGAGCTGTGGCTCCACACTGGATGAGGAGTGCATGAGCAGGACATTGAGAGTGTTGGCTCCGCACTGCGGGAGTTGCAGAAGCAAAGGATTGTGAGAGCTGTGGCTCCACACTGGATAAGGAGTGCATAAGCCGGACATTGGGAGTGTTGGCTCTGCACTTCGGTAGTGGCAGATGCAAAGGATTGTGAGAGTGCTGGCTCCACACTGGATGAGGAGTGCATGTGCCGGACATTGAGAGTGTTGGCTCCACACTGCGGGAGTGGCAGAAGCAAAGGATTGTGAGAGTGGTGCCTCCACACCGGATGAGGAGTGCATGAGCAGGAGATTGAGAGTGTTGGCTCCGCACTGCAGGAGTGGCAGAAGCAAAGGATTGTGAGAGTGGTGACTCCACACTGTATGAGAAGTGCATGAGCCGAAGAGTGTTGGCTCCGCACTGCGGCAGTGGCAAAAGCAAAGGATTATGAGAGTGGTGCCTCCACACCGGATGAGGAGTGCATGAGCAGGAGATTGAGAGTGGTGGCTCCGCACTGCACGAGTGGCAGAAGCAAAGGATTGTGAGAGTGGTGCCTCTACACTGGATGAGGAGTGCATGAGCAGGTCATTGGGAGTGTTGCCTCCGCACTGCGGGAGTGGCAGAAGCAAAGGATTGTGAGAGTGGTGACTCCACACTGGATGAGGAGTGCATGAGCCGGACATTGGGAGTGTTGGCTCCACACTGCGGGATTTGGAGAAGTAAAGGATTGTGAGAGTGCTGGCTCCACACTGGATGAGGAGCGCATGAGCAGGACATTGAGAGTGTTGGCTCCGCACTGCTGGAGTGGCAGAAGCAAAGGATTGTGAGAGTGGTGCCTCCACACTGGGTGAGGAGTGCATTAGCAGGCCATTGAGAGTGTTGTCTCCGCACTGCGGGAGTGGCAGAGGCAAATGGATTGTGAGAGTGGTGCCTCCACACTGGATGAGGAGTTCATGAGCAGGACATTGGGAGTGTTGGCTCCGCACTGCGGGAGTGGCAGAAGCAAAGGATTGTGACAGTGGTGCCTCCACACTGGATGAGGAGTGCATGAGCAGGACATTGAGAGTGTTGGCTCCGCACTGCGGTAGTGGCAGAAGCAAAGGATTGTGAGAGTGGTGGCTCCACACTGGATGAGGAGTGCATGAACTGGACATTAAGAGTGTTGGCTCCGCACTGCGCGAGTGGCAGAAGCAAAGTATTGTGAGAGCGGTGCCTCCACACTGGATGAGGAGTGCATGAGCAGGACATTGAGAGTGTTGGCTCCGCACTGCGGGAGTGGCAGAAGCAAAGGATTGTGAGTGTGGTGACTCCACACTGGATGAGGAGTGCATGAGCAGGACATTGAGAGTGTTGGCTCCGCATTACAGGAGTTGGAGAAGCAAAGGATTTTGAGAGCGGTGGCTCCACATTGGATGAGGAGTGCATGAGCAGGACATTGAGAGTGTTGGCTCCGCACTGTGGGAGTTGCAGACGCAAATGATTGTGGGAGCTGTGGCTCCACACTGGATAAGGAGTTCATAAGCCGGACATTGGGAGTGTTGGCTCCGCACTGCGGTAGTGGCAGAAGCAAAGGATTGTGAGAGTGCTGGCTCCACACTGGATGAGGAGTGCATGAACAGGACATTGAGAGTGTTGGCTCCGCACTGCGCGAGTGGCGGAGCAAAGGATTGTGAGAGTTGTGCCTCTACACTGGATGAGGAGTGGATGAGCAGGACATTGGGAGTGTTGGCTCCACACTGCGGGAGTGGCAGAAGCAAAGGATTGTGAGAGCGGTGGCTCCACACTGGATGAGGAGTGCATGAGCAGGACATTGAGAGTGTTTGCTCCGCACTGCCGAAGTGGCAGAAGCAAAGGATTGTGAGAGTTGTGCCTCTACACTGGATGAGGAGTGCATGAGCAGGACATTGGGAGTGTTGGCTCTGCACTGCGGGAGTTGCAGAAGCAAAGGATTGTGAGAGTGGTGCCTCTACACTGGATGAGGAGTGCATGAGCAGGACATTGAGAGTGTTTGCTCCGCACTGCCGAAGTGGCAGAAGCAAAGGATTGTGAGAGTTGTGCCTCTACACTGGATGAGGAGTGCATGAGCAGGACATTGAGAGTGTTGGCTCCGCACTGCGGGACTGGCAGAAGCAAAGGATTGTGAGAGCGAGGGCTCCACACTGGATGAGGAGTGCATGAGCAGGACATTGGGAGTGTTGGCTCCACACTGCGGGAGTGGCAGAAGCAAAGGATTGTGAGAGTGGTGGCTCCACACTGGATGAGGAGTGCATGAGCAGGACATTGAGAGTGTTGGCTCCACACTGCGGGAGTGGCAGAAGCAAAGGATTGTGAGAGCTGTGGCTCCACACTGGATAAGGAGTGCATGAGCAGGACATTGGGAATGTTGGCTCTGCACTGCGGGAGGGGCAGAAGCAAAGGGTTGTGAGATCTGTGGCTCCACACTGGATAAGGAGTGCATAAGTCGGACATTGGGAGTGTTGGCTCCGCACTGCAGGAGTGGCAGAGGCAAAGGATTATGAGAGTGGTGGCTCCACACTGGATGAGGAGTGCATGAGCCGGACATTGAGAGTGTTGGCACCGCACTACAGGAGTTGGAGAAGTAAAGGATTGTGAAAGCTGTGGCTCCACACTGGATAAGGAGTGCATAAGCCGGACATTGGGAGTGTTGGCTCCGCACTGCAGGAGTGGCAGAGGCAAAGGATTATGAGAGTGGTGGCTCCACACTGGATGAGGAGTGCATGAGCAGGACGTTGGGAGTGTTGGCTCCGCATTGCTAGAGTGGCAGATGCAAAGGATTGTGAGAGTGGTGGCTCCACACTGGATGAGGAGTGCATGAGCCGGACATTGAGAGTGGTGGCTCCGCACTGCGGGAGTGGCAGAAGCAAAGGATTGTGATAGTGGTGCCTCTACACTAGATGAGGAGTGCATGAGCAAGACATTGAGAGTGTTGGCTCCGTACTGCGGGAGAGGCAAGAGCAAAGAATTGTGAGAGTGGTGGCTCCACACTGGATGAGGAGTGCATGAGCAGGACATTGAGAGTGTTGGCTCCACACTGCGGTAATGGCAGAAGCAAAGAATTGTGAGTGTGGTGGCTCCACACTGGATGAGGAGTGCATGAGCCAGACATTGAGAGTGTTGGCTCCGCACTGCGGGAGTGGCAGAGTCAAAGGATTGTGAGAGTGGCGGCTCCACACTGGATGAGGAGTACATGAGCCAGACATTGAGAGTGTTGGCTCCGCACTACGGGAGTAGCAGAAGCAAAGGATTGTGAGAGTGGTGGCTCCACACTGGAGGAGGAGTGCATGAGCAGGACATTGAGAGTGTTGGCTCCGCACTGCGGGTGTTGCAGAAGCAAAGGATTGTGAGAGCTGTGGCTCCACACTGGATGAGGAGTGCATGAGCAGGACATTGGGAGTGTTGGCTCTGCACTGCGGGAGTTGCAGAAGCAAAGGATTGTGAGAGTGGTGCCTCTACACTGGATGAGGAGTGCATGAGCAGGACATTGAGCGTGTTTGCTCCGCACTGCCGAAGTGGCAGAAGCAAAGGATTGTGAGAGTTGTGCCTCTACACTGGATGAGGAGTGCATGAGCAGGACATTGAGAGTGTTGGCTCCGCACTGCGGGAGTGGCAGAAGCAAAGGATTGTGAGAGCGAGGGCTCCACACTGGATGAGGAGTGCATGAGCAGGACATTGGGAGTGTTGGCTCCGCACTGCGGGAGTGGCAGAAGCAAAGGATTGTGAGAGTGGTGGCTCCACACTGGATAAGGAGTGCATGAGCAGGACATTGGGAATGTTGGCTCTGCACTGCGGGAGGGGCAGAAGCAAAGGGTTGTGAGATCTGTGGCTCCACACTGGATCAGGAGTGCATCAGTCGGACATTGGGAGTGTTGGCTCCGCACTGCAGGAGTGGCAGAGGCAAAGGATTATGAGAGTGGTGGCTCCACACTGGATGAGGAGTGCATGAGCCGGACATTGAGAGTGTTGGCACCGCACTACAGGAGTTGGAGAAGTAAAGGATTGTGAAAGCTGTGGCTCCACACTGGATAAGGAGTGCATAAGCCGGACATTGGGAGTGTTGGCTCCGCACTGCAGGAGTGGCAGAGGCAAAGGATTATGAGAGTGGTGGCTCCACACTGGATGAGGAGTGCATGAGCAGGACGTTGGGAGTGTTGGCTCCGCATTGCTAGAGTGGCAGATGCAAAGGATTGTGAGAGTGGTGGCTCCACACTGGATGAGGAGTGCATGAGCCGGACATTGAGAGTGGTGGCTCCGCACTGCGGGAGTGGCAGAAGCAAAGGATTGTGATAGTGGTGCCTCTACACTAGATGAGGAGTGCATGAGCAAGACATTGAGAGTGTTGGCTCCGTACTGCGGGAGAGGCAAGAGCAAAGAATTGTGAGAGTGGTGGCTCCACACTGGATGAGGAGTGCATGAGCAGGACATTGAGAGTGTTGGCTCCGCACTGCGGGAGTGGCAGAGTAAAAGGATTGTGAGAGTGGTGGCTCCACACTGGATGAGGAGTACATGAGCCAGACATTGAGAGTGTTGGCTCCGCACTACGGGAGTAGCAGAAGCAAAGGATTGTGAGAGTGGTGGCTCCACACTGGAGGAGGAGTGCATGAGCAGGACATTGAGAGTGTTGGCTCCGCACTGCGGGTGTTGCAGAAGCAAAGGATTGTGAGAGCTGTGGCTCCACACTGGATGAGGAGTGCATGAGCAGGACATTGAGAGTGTTGGCTCCGCACTGCGGGAGTTGCAGAAGCAAAGGATTGTGAGAGCTGTGGCTCCACACTGGATAAGGAGTGCATAAGCCGGACATTGGGAGTGTTGGCTCTGCACTGCGGTAGTGGCAGATGCAAAGGATTGTGAGAGTGGTGGCTCCACACTGGATGAGGAGTGCATGAACAGGACATTGGGAGTGGTGGCTCCGCACTGCACGAGTGGCAGAAGCAAAGGATTGTGAGAGTGGTGCCTCTACACTGGATGAGGAGTGCATGAGCAGGTCATTGGGAGTGTTGCCTCCGCACTGCGGGAGTGGCAGAAGCAAAGGATTGTGAGAGTGGTGACTCCACACTGGATGAGGAGTGCATGAGCCGGACATTGGGAGTGTTGGCTCCACACTGCGGGATTTGGAGAAGTAAAGGATTGTGAGAGTGCTGGCTCCACACTGGATGAGGAGCGCATGAGCAGGACATTGAGAGTGTTGGCTCCGCACTGCTGGAGTGGCAGAAGCAAAGGATTGTGAGAGTGGTGCCTCCACACTGGATGAGGAGCGCATTAGCAGGACATTGAGAGTGTTGTCTCCGCACTGCGGGAGTGGCAGAGGCAAATGATTGTGAGAGTGGTGCCTCCAGCTCCCACGTCTCCTTCAGCCACACCACGGAACTCCTCTGGACCGACCACCGCTGCATCCATTTCACCTTCCAGAAACCCACCACACACCACCGCACCCAACAGATCCCACGCCGCTGCTGGAGCAAAGTCACCGAAGACCAACTACGGGCAACCCTCGCTCTCAGCCCTCCCTCCGACCCATCCAACACCGACGACGCTGCCTGCAACCTCAGAAGATGGATGGACGACTGTGACAACACCCTCGCCCCGGTGAAAAAACCCACCTACGCTGACACCACCAAAAGAGCCAGCTGGTTCACCTCGGAACTCCTGGCTTCCAAGCGTACCTGCCGGAAACTAGAGAAGAAATGGCACAGTGATAAGACACCGGACAGCCACGCAGCCCACAAAGACGCCATCCGTAACCACCACCACCTCATCAAGTCCGCCAAGAGAATCTCCTTCAAAGACCGCCTCGACAACAACGCACACAACAGCAAGGAGCTTTTCAACATCGTGAAGGAACTCTCCAACCCCAGCTCCAACACCAACGACATCCCACCGTCGCAACCCCTGTGCGATTCCCTCGCCACCTTCTTCCATCGCAAGATCGCCGACATCCACGACAGCTTCAACACCCAGACACCCCCAACTAAGATCGATGCACCAGACCCGCCGCACACCATCGACCACGATCCCCTGCCAGCCTGGGCCAGCGTGAACATCGAGGACACCATCAAGACCATGAGCACAATACACTCCGGCTCCCCGTCAGACCCTTTCCCGCACCACATCTTCAACAAAGCCAGCAGCTCCATCGCACCCCACCTGTGCAACATCATCAATCTCTCCTTCGAGACCGCGACCTTCCCAGAGAGCTGGAAACACGCAGAGATCAACGCCCTACTCAAAAACTCAAGGCGGACCCGAGAGACCTCAAGAACTTCCGGCCCATCTCCCTGCTTCCGTTCCCAGCCAAGGTCATCGAGAAGATCGTCAACAAGCAGCTAACCGGTACCTCGAAGAAAACAGCATCCTGGACCCATCCCAATCGGGGTTCCGCAGCAACCACAGCACTGAGACTGCCGTCATCGCCGCCACCGACGACATCAGGATCCTGCTAGACAACGGTGAGACCACAGCCCTCATCCTGCTGGACCTCTCCGCCGCCTTCGACACTGTCTGCCACCGCACTCTACGCGCACGCCTCCACGACGCAGGGATCCGAGACAGGGCCCTGGAATGGGCCACCTCCTTCCTCGCCGGCAGAACCCAGAGAGTCCGCCTCCCACCATTCCGATCCGAAGCCTCCGAGATCATCTGCGGCGTACCCCAGGGATCGTCCCTCAGCCCAACACTGTTCAACATCTACATGGCCCCGCTCGCACGCCATCGCCAGACAGCACGACCTCAACATAATCTCCTACGCCGACGACACCCAACTGATCCTCTCCCTCACCAAGGACCCCCTCGCCGCCAAATCCAACCTCCATGAAGGGATGAAGGCCGTCGCCGATTGGATGAAGATCAGCCGACTAAAACTGAACACGGAGAAGACAGAGGTCCTCATCCTCGGCTCCAACCCCTCAGCCTGGGACGACTCCTGGTGGCCAACGACGCTGGGAGCAGCCCCGACACCCACCGACCACGCACGCAACCTGGGAGTCATCCTCGACTCAACGCTCTCCATGGCCAAGCAAGTCAACGCAGTCTCATCCTCCTGCTTCAACACCCTCCGCATGCTTCGCAAGATCTACAGGTGGATCCCGACAGACACGAGAAGAACAGTCACCCAGGCCCTCGTCAGCAGCAGACTCGACTATGGGAACGCCCTCTACGCGGGAGCCCCGGCCAAGCTCATCAAGCGACTGCAACGCATACAAAACGCATACAAAACGCCTGATCCTCGATGTACCACGCCACAGCCACATCACCCTCCACCTGAGGAACCTGCACTTGCTCCCCGTCGACAGGAGAATCTCCTTCAAACTCCTCATCCACGCACACAAGGCACTCCACAAGACTGGCCCAGCCTACCTCAACAGACGACTCCTCTTCTACGTCCCCAACCGCCAACTCCGCTCCGCCGACCTCTCCCTCGCTACCGTCCTTCGCATTCGAAGAACCACCACCGGCAGCAGATCCTTCTCCCACCTCGCTGCCAAGACCTGGAACACCCTTCCACTAAGCCTACGACAGACCCAAGACCTGCTGACCTTCAGGAGGCTACTCAAGACCTGGTTGTTCGACTAGTAGCAGCACCCCCCCCCCCTTTTTTCTCCCCCAGCGCCTTGAGACCCTCGCGGGTAAGTAGTGCGCTTTACAAATTCTGTGATTGATTGATTGATTGATTGATGAGGAGTTCATGAGCAGGACATTGGGAGTGTTGGCTCCGCACTGCGGGAGTGGCAGAAGCAAAGGATTGTGACAGTGGTGCCTCCACACTGGATGAGGAGTGCATGAGCAGGACATTGAGAGTGTTGGCTCCGCACTGCGGTAGTGGCAGAAGCAAAGGATTGTGAGAGTGGTGGCTCCACACTGGATGAGGAGTGCATGAACTGCACATTAAGAGTGTTGGCTCCGCACTGCGCGAGTGGCAGAAGCAAAATATTGTGAGAGCGGTGCCTCCACACTGGATGAGGAGTGCATGAGCAGGACATTGAGAGTGTTGGCTCCGCACTGCGGGAGTGGCAGAAGCAAAGGATTGTGAGTGTGGTGACTCCACACTGGATGAGGAGTGCATGAGCAGGACATTGAGAGTGTTGACTCCGCATTACAGGAGTTGGAGAAGCAAAGGATTTTGAGAGCGGTGGCTCCACATTGGATGAGGAGTGCATGAGCAGGACATTGGGAGTGTTGGCTCCGCACTGCGCGAGTGGCAGAAGCAAAGGATTGTGAGAGTGCTGGCTCCACACTGGATGAGGAGTGCATGAGCCGGACATTGAGAGTGTTGGCTCCGCACTGCGGTAGTGTCAGAATCAAAGTGTTGTGAGAGTGGTGACTCCACACTGGATGAGGAGTGCATGATCAGGACATTGAGAGCGTTGGCTCCGCACTGCGGGATTGGCAGAAGCAAAGATCTTTAGAGCAGCGCCGCCACACTATAGTAGTCTCAGAAACGAAGGATCTTGAGAGTGCATTTCCACACTGGGAAAGGTGTGAAATAGGAGGATCCTTGGACCTAAGCCTGAGCCTTGGATAAGCTGTGGGTGAGAACATTCCCGAGTGTGATCACTCTGCACTTGAGGAGCAGCCACTACAAAAGATCTTGAGAGCTGTGGCTCTGCACTGGAGGAGAGGCAGCAACAAAGGATCTTAAGAGAGGCACTGGAGACGTTGTGTAATGGGAATGCTCTTGGGACCGATGGCTGTTCCTCGGAGAATCGGTGGGTAAGAAGGATCCTGAGTGCTATTGCTCTGCAGCCACTACAAAAGATCTTGAGAGCTGTGGCTCTGCACTGGAGGAGAGGCAGCAACAAAGGATCTTAAGAGAGGCACTGGAGACGTTGTGTAATGGGAATGCTCTTGGGACCGATGGCTGTGCCTCGGAGAATCGGTGGGTAAGAAGGATCCTGAGTGCTATTGCTCTGCACTGCAGGAGTGGCGAAAATGAATGATCTTGAGTTTGACAGCTCCACACTGGAGAAGGTCAGAAGCAAAGAATCTTGGCTGTGTACTGGAGTAACAAAGGATTTTAAGACTGTCTCTGCACTGGGGGAGAGGCAGCAACAAAGGATCTTAAGACTGGTGTCTCTGCACTGGAAGAGAGGCAAGAGGCAGCAACAATGGATCTTAAGACTGGTGTCTCTGTACTGGAGGAGAGGCAGCAACAAAGGCTCTTCAGACTGGTGTCTCTGCACTGGAGGAGAGGCAGCAACAACGGATCTTAAGACTGGTGTCTCTGCACTGGAGGAGAGGCAGCAACAAAGGATCTTAAGAGAGGCACTGGAGAGGTTGTGTAATGGGAGGCTCTTGGGACCGTTGGCTGTGCCTTGGAGAATCGGTGGGTAAGAAGGATCCTGAGTGCTATTGCTCTGCACTGGAGGAGTGGCGAAAATGAATGATCTTGAGTTTCACAGCTCCACACTGGAGAAATGCAGAAGCAAAGGATCTTGGCTCCACACTGAAGGAGAGGCAACAACAAAGGATCTTAAGACTGGTGTCTCTGCACTGGAGAAGGTGCGAAACAAGAGGATCCCAGGACTTTTGGATTTGCCTTGGAGAAGCTGTGGGTAAGAAGTATTCTGAGTGCTGGCAGTCTGCAGAGGACAAGTGCCGAAACTAAGCTACTTGAGGGATGCGGCTCTGCACTGGAAGAGAGACATCAACAAAGGATCTTTTGAGTGGCGTCTCCGCACCGGTGAAGGTGTGAAGAAAGAGGATCCTGGGACCAATGGTTGTGCCTTGGATAAGTTGAGGGTGAGAAGGATCTTGAGTGCAGTCACTCTGGAGTAGAAGACTGGAAGGTAAGATGGATCCTGACACAATTGGCACTGCTGCTTCCTCGTGGTGTCACAAGAGTTCATGAATTTGTTCACCAAAGGATGATGTTGTGAGGCACACGCTTGCCTCCAGGTGCCTTCCTGGTGCAGCAGGTGGATCCTGCACCCAGTGTGAGGTCTCGTGAAGCGGAAGATGTTTAGGGCCTTCTTGAGGTGGCGATGGGGAGTTTTGAAGTTCAGGGTGCTTGTTTCCAGTTCCTTGAAGCGCAGTTCTACTCTGTTCACTGTGTCCCAGGCTGGTGCTGGTGCTGGGGCTGGTTACCCCGGAAGTGGGGTGGGTGGGGAAGTAGAGGGTTCTTCTGCACGGGTTTGTAAATATGTTATCTGAAAGAGACACGTTAGTGATAGATTCCTTACCTTAGAATATCCCCAGGCGTCAGGCTGGATCCGGAAAAGTTTTGCGTAGCAGTACCCTTGCGCGTCGGTAGGCGGCGTCGTGCGGCTCCGCGTCCGTCGTCGGCGTCGTGATCGCCGGGATGACGTCGCGGGCAGTACTTAGGCGCCGCCCCTGCGCGCTGACGTCAGTTCTTCTTTTTCCGCGCCAGTAAGCGCAGATCCGGGAAGAGCAGTGCCCTGGTCAATTTTTGACCATACTTTTTGGTGATTTTTCACTGTCTTTTTCCACCTTCAGGTGTCGTAGGGATGCCCGGCTTCAAGCGATGCGGCGCCTGTGCGCGGATGATGTCCGTCACCGACCCGCATTGGGAGTGTCTCTTCTGCCTCGGCCGAGGCCACGACACCGAGTCTTGTCCCGAATGCCAGGCCCTCAACCCGAAGGCTTTGCGAGAGCGGTCTCGAAAGCTCCTCGAGGCCCGGCATTCGGCTCCGCGGAAGCCCCGGTCGCGTGAGAGGTCCAGGGGTCGCTCGCGGAGTGCACACCGGTCGTCGGCGTCGAAGTCTTCTTCGTCCGGTAAGTCTCGACACAAGAAGTCCAGAAGCATCGTCGCTCTCGGACTTCGCCTCGCCGATCTCGCGACTCGGCTGAGGCCCCTCCCGGCACCGTCCCCGCCCCGCGGCCCCGGACTTGCCTGTGGAGTCGCCCCCGTCATACCCGCCCTTCCCGGGTTCGGGGCGGATCCGGCCAAGGTACAGGAGTTCCTGTCGGCCATGGCCCGCCTCTTCGGGCCTTCAGGCCCCTCCGGTGCGCCTTCGGGCCCCGCGGGCTCTGATGGGGTTGATCCGGCGTCGCCGGCGGCTCCGGCCCGGCGTCGCCCGAGCCTCCAGCCTCGATCCCGGCTCCGGCTCCGGCCCCGGCCTCGATCCCGGCTCCACAACTCCCATCGACGCCGGTCGACCTTACGACACCTCCGCCGGCGCCGATGTCTCCGGTGCCGTTCTCGGCGCCGCCCTGGGCTCCGGGCGGCGTCGTCCCCGGTTCCTTCCGGCTCCGGACATGGACCCGGAGCGACGTCGCTCGACGCCGGCTCCGGCGCCGATGGGACCTTGGGTCCCAAATGTCCCCTCCTCCTCCTTATTTTGAACCAGAGGAGGACCAGGAGGACTGGGAGGGGTCTGATGACCCTCTGACACGCAACTGTCAGTATGATGAGGACTGGACAGAGAGTCTAGGGGAGGCCAGTGGTCTGGATACTTCTCCTGACACTGGCATGCTGTCTCCTCCCGTGGCTACGGAGGAGGGGGCCAATTTTGGTACGGTGTTGCGTAGGGCTGCTGGGGCCTTACGTCTCCAGCTCCCTACTTTGACGGTCAAGACTAACATCTTGACAGAGGTGCTTCAGCCGGCAGCCTCCTCTGCGGAGACTGTGCTGCCGTTTAACGACGCCCTCACGGACGTTCTTTTGGGCGCCTGGTCCAAGCCCAACACAGGGGCTCCTGTGGATCGGAACGTGTCACGACGCCATCGCCCCGCTCCGGGCGACCCCCTGTTTCTTTCTGTCCACCCCACTCCTGAGAGCTTGGTTGTCCAAGCCTCCGCTTCCCAAACCGCCTTCCCTACCGCTCCTCCGGATAGGGAATCCAAACGCCTGGATCAGTTTGGGAAGAAAGGTTTTTCTTCCTCCAGTGCTGGCTTGCGGTCCGTTAGCACCGCTTGTCTTTTGGGCCGATATACCCACTCCCTGTGGGATTCGGTGGCGGATGTTTTGCCCCAGTGCCCTGAGGAGGTCCAGGCACTGCTTTCCCGCGCCATTGCGGAAGGAAGGGATGCGGCCAAATACACTATCCGTTGTGGCCTTGACACCGCCGACTCGCTGGGCAGGTCGATTGCAACGACGGTGGCGCTCCGGCGCCACGCCTGGCTGAGAACCACTGGTTTTCAGGGGATGTCCAGAATACTCTCATGGACATGCCCTTTGATGGAGTCGGTCTTTTTGGGTCCAAAGCAGACCATGCGTTGGAGCGCTTTAAGGACTCACGGGCTACTGCAAAGTCCCTGGGCCTTTCTGCTACACGCCCTCCGCTGCCTTCTGCTTTTCGCCCCTATCGTGGCCACGGTAGGGCGCCCCTTCACGTCAGCAGCCCAGCCACCGGCCCGCGCAGCAGGCGTCTTCGCGTGGCCGAGGGCGTGCATTCCGCCGTGGCGGATCGGGCAACCAGCGTGCGGGTCAGGCCACCACCTCCAACCCGTCCGCGGCCTCCAAGCCCTCCTAGTCCCTCCTTTCAGGTGCACGGCACGCCAGTAGGAGGCAGGGTCCGCCATCACCTTCCCCACTGGCGCACCATCACCTCGGACAGGTGGGTCTTGGACATTGTCCGAAGGGGCTACTCCCTCCCCTTCGAGACCACCCCCAGCCATGCCACCTCAATTCCACCGCATGTCAGGGGATCACTTGGTGCTTCTACAGAAGGAAGTCACGGCCCTCTTGACCAAGAGGGCCATCGAGCATGTTCCGACCCCAGAAGTAGGGCGTGGTTGCTACTCCCACTACTTTCTGGTGCCCAAAAAGGACAAGGAGGACATGCGTCCTATCTTGGACCTCCGGAACGTCAATCGCTTCCTCCGGAAGGAGAAGTTCAAGATGCTCACCCTAGCTCAGGTCTTGACTGCCCTCGACCCTGGAGACTGGTTGGTAGCGTTGGACTTGCAGGACGCGTATTTCCACATCCCCGTCCTGCCGGCCCACCGGCGTTACCTTCGGTTCACGGTAGGCCCCGAGCATTTTCAGTTCACCGTGCTCCCCTTTGGCCTTACCAGTGCCCCTCGGGTGTTCACGAAAGTGATGGCGGTGGTCGCAGCTCATCTGCGCCGGGCAGGGGTTTCAGTCTTCCCCTACCTCGACGACTGGCTGCTGAAGGCGGGCTCGTCCCAGGCAGTCGTCTCCCACCTCCAGACTACGGCCGAACTCCTGCACTCGCTGGGGTTCTCCATCAATATGCCGAAGTCGCATCTAATTCCTTCTCCACAGCTCCTTTTCATCGG
The DNA here is from genome assembly GCA_963921515.1 of Calotriton arnoldi. NCBI lineage: Eukaryota > Metazoa > Chordata > Amphibia > Caudata > Salamandridae > Calotriton > Calotriton arnoldi. The sequence goes on along the minus strand of CAWUFW010000223.1, from coordinate 2,024,804 downwards.
AGCAGTTCTGGACACAACGCAGTTTCGGGCCTATCCTCCCGCACCGCGAGTCCGGGATATTCAGGCTATGATTCCGATCTTTCGGCCTTTATCCTGGGTTTCGGTACGGATGACCCTGAGGCTGCTGGGCCTCATGGCCTCCTGCATCCTGCTGGTCAATCATGCCAGATGGCATATGCGGGCTCTGCAGTGGGACCTGAAGTTCCAGTGGGCGCAGCACCAGGGCAACCTGTCCGATCACGTCCAGATCTCGGAGGGGACTGCAAAACAGTTGCAGTGGTGGCTCTCGAACCGGCAATGGGTCATGGGCAGATCCCTCTCCCTTCCCCAGCCAGAGCATACAGTTGTGACGGACGCGTCCCTTCTGGGATGGGGCGGTCACATGGGAAGAGGCGGAGATCAGAGGCCTCTGGTCTCCGGCGGAGTCCCGGCTCCATATCAGCCTTCTGGAGCTCCGGGCGATCCGGCTTGCACTCAAGGCATTCCTTCCCTCTGTCAAAGGGAAGGTAGTGCAGGTGTTCACAGACAACACCACCGCCATGTGGTACTGCACCAAACAGGGCGGGGTGGGGTCTTGGACCCTTTGTCCAGGAGGCTCTGCGCCTCTGGACATGGCTGGAACATCAGGGCATGTTCCTGATGGTTCAACACCTGGCAGGTTCTCTGAACGCCAGGGCGGACCGAACTCAGCCGCAGGTGCATGATGGATCACGAATGGCGTCTTCACTCGGAAGTGGCGCAAGGACTCTTTCTACAGTGGGGAGAGCCTTGGTTAGATCTATTCGCCACCGAAGAGAACGCGCAATGTCATCAGTTCTGCGCGTTGGAATTTCCAAGGCGGCACTCGCTCGGCGGCGCTTTTCGTCGCGAGTGGAGTCTGCGGTCTGTTGTACGCCTTTCCGCCTATACCACTTCTACCCAGAGTGTTGAAGAAGATTCGGCACGACCGGGCCCAAGTCATTCTTGTGGCTCCGGACTGGGCTCGAAGAGTTTGGTATCCCGAGCTACTCAATATGAGCATAGATCCCCCGATCCGTCTGCCTCTTCGGGAGGATCTTCTGTCGCAGCACCAGGGGACGGTCCTCCACCCGAACCTGTCCAGTCTACACCTGCTTGCGTGGAGATTGAGCGGCGGCAGTTGATTCCTTTCAACTTGCCTCCCGAAGTTTGTGATGTGATTCTGGCAGCCAGGCGTCCCTCCACTAAGGTGGTATACGCCTGCAGGTGGAACAAATTTGTGGCATGGTGCACAGCAAAGGCTGTGGATCCCCTTTCTGCCCCTCTTTCTGAGGTCCTTCTGTTCCTTCTCTCTCTGGCCCAACAGGGTTCTGCCCTGGGTACCATCAAGGGTTATCTTTGTGCTATCTCGGCCTTCCTCAGGCTCCCTGATCAGCCCTCCCTTTTCAAGTCCCCTGTTGTTAACAGGTTCTTAAAAGGCATTACTCACCTCTTCCCTCCTGTTCCGTTTGTAATGCCTCAGTGGGACTTGAACTTGGTTCTTACCTTTTTAATGTGCGCTCCCTTTGAGCCTCTGCATAACTGTCCTCTTCGTCTTCTGACTCTGAAGACAGCCTTTCTGGTGGCCATCACCTCCGCTCGGCGGGTGAGTGAGCTCCAGGCTCTATCTTGCAAACCTCCCTTTCTGTCTGTTCATCCAGACAAGGTTGTTCTTCGGACGCGTCCGTCCTTCTTGCCAAAGGTGGTTACTGCTTTCCACATTGGGCAGACCATCACCTTGCCCACCTTCTTTCCGCCTCCGCATCCTTCCAGAGAGGAAGAGAGGCTCCACCGTCTGGACCCAAAACGTGCGCTCTCTTTCTATATTGACCGCACAAAACACTTCCGGGTGGATGACCAGCTCTTTGTTGGCTACGTGGGCGCCAAAAAAGGTCGGGCGGTGCACAAGAGGACCATCTCCCGCTGGGTTACCTTGTGCATCAAGACCTGCTATTCTTTGGCTAAGAAGGAGCCTCCTGTTGGGCTGCGTGCCCATTCCACCAGGGCAACGGCTGCTACCACGGCCTTGGGCCGCGGTGTTCCGCTGCCGGTTATCTGTCAGGCAGCTACGTGGGCCTCGCTGCACACGTTTACAAAGCATTACTGCCTTGACAGTCAGGTCCGGAGGGACGGCTTCTTTGGCCGTTCTGTCCTCCAGGACTTCCTTGTCTGATCTTTGTTCGCAGACCCACCACCGGGGTTGGTATTGCTGGGGTATCTATTCTAAGGTAAGGAATCTATCACTAACGTGTCTCTTTCAGATGCACAAGTTACTAACTTGTGTAACGATATATCTGTAAGAGACAGTAGTTAGTGATAGATTCCTACCGCCCACCATCCTCCCCGTTCTGCGAACTGATTTCTAGGGTTAAGGACATCCCTTTCAGGGCCCTAGTATTTTTCAGACACCTGTGTCAGCTTCTTGCATGGCTCTGCGTTCCTGGCGCGGAAAGTCGTGTACAGAACTGGCGTCAGCGCGCAGGGCGGCGCCTAAGTACTGCCCGCGACGTCATCCCGGCGATCACGACGCCGACGACGGACGCGGAGCCGCACGACGCCGCCTACCGACGCGCAAGGGTACTGCTACGCAAAACTTTCCGGATCCAGCCTGACGCCTGGGGATATTCTAAGGTAAGGAATCTATCACTAACTACTGTCTCTTACAGATATATCGTTACACAAGTTAGTAACTTGTGCATTCTGTTCTGTCTCTTTTACTGGTATTTGGGACAGAGTGGGAAGCAGAGGAGGCCTCCCAAGAAAGAAGAAAGTAGATATGGACTAGCTTGTTTATAGACCGGTGGCTGGCCATGGTTTGAAGCTTTTGAGGGTCATTGGCAGTTCAGGGTGTCATGGATACAGGTGCCTGCCACGGTGGAGTCCGAGTTCAGGGGGTTTAGGGACAGCTTCCTCCGAGGTTACAAAGCGGAAAGCGCGCACATTGAGTTGAAGGGCCGGTCCAGGTCGTCCTGCTCTGGGCAGCGGGGGTGCTGTTGTCCTGAGTGTGATTCTTAAATACACACTTTCACCAGCCCCCCCCGCTGGGCCTGATCTTGGCAGCAGGGGGGTGCTGCTGCCCTGAGTGTGATTGATAAACACACTTCCACCCCCTGACCCTGCTGTGCCTGCTCTAGACAGCAGTGGGTACAGTTGTCCTGGGTGTGATTGTTAAACTCACACTTGTCGCCCCCTCGTCCTGCTCTGGGCAGCAGAGGGTGCAGTTGTCCCCAGGCCCCGCGTGTCCTGCTTTGGGCAGCAGAGGGTGCAGCTGTCCCTCAGGCCCCGCGTGTCCTGCTCTGGGCAGCAGAGGGTGCAGTTGTTCTCAGGTCCCAGCTCGTCCTGCTCTGGGCAGGGGAGGGCGGGTGGGGGGGGTGCATGTTGCCCTGGATGTGATTGATAAACACACTTCCACCCCCTGACCCTGCTGTGCCTGCTCTGGGCAGCAGATTGCGCAGTTGTCCCCAGGCCGCTGCTTGTCCTGCTCTGGGCAGCAGAGGGTGCAGTTGTCCCCAGGCCGCTGCTCTTCCTGCTCTGGGCAGCAGAGGGTGCAGTTGTCCCCAGGCCCCGCGTGTCCTGCTCTGGGCAGCAGAGGGTGCAGTTGTCTCCAGGCCCCGCGTGTCCTGCTCTGGGCAGCAGAGGGTGCAGTTGTCCCCAGGCCCGCGTGTCCTGCCCTGGGCAGCAGAGGGTGCAATTGTCCCCAGGCCCCGCGTGTCCTGCTCTGGGCCACAGAGGGTGCAGTTGTCCCCAGGCCGCTGCTCGTCCTGCTCTAGGCAGCAGATTGCGCAGTTGTCCCCAGGCCCCACGTGTCCTGCTCTGGGCAGCAGATTGCGCAGTTGTCCCCAGACCCCGCGTGTCCTGCTCTGGGCAGCAGAGGGTGCAGTTGTCGCCAGGCCCCGCTTGTCCTGCTCTAGGCAGCAGAGGGTGCAGTTGTCCCCAGGCCCTGCGTGTCCTGCTCTGGGCAGCAGATTGCGCAGTTGTCCCCAGGCCCCGCGTGTCCTTCTCTGGGCAGCAGAGGGTGCAGTTGTCCCCAGGCCCGCATGTCCTGCTCTGGGCAGCAGAGGGTGCAGTTGTCCCCAGGCCCCGGGTGTCCTGCTCTGTGCAGCAGAGGGTGCAGTTGTCCCCAGGCCCTGCGAGTCCTTCTCTAGGCAGCAGAGAGTGCAGTTGTCCCCAGGCCCTGCGTGTCCTTCTCTGGGCAGCAGTGGGTGCAGTTGTCCCCAGGTCCGTGAGTCCTGCTCTGGGCAGCAGAGGATGCAGTTGTCCCCCAGGCCCGCGTGTCCTGCTCTAGGCAGCAGAGGGTGCAGTTGTCCCCAGGCCCGCTTGTCCTGCTCTGGGCAGCAGAGGGTGCAGTTGTCCCCAGACCCGCATGTCCTGCTCTGGGCAGCAGAGGGTGCAGTTGTCCCAGGCCCCGCGTGTCCTGCTCTGGGCAGCAGAGGGTGCAGTTGTCCTCGGGCCCCGCGTGTCCTGCTCTGGGCAGCAGAGGGTGCAGTTGTACCCCAGGCCCCGCGTGTCCTGCTCTGGGTAGCAGAGGGTGCAGTTGTCCCCAGGCCCCGCGTGTCCTGCTCTGGGCAGCAGAGGGTGCAGTTGTCCCCAGGCCCCGTGGGTCCTGCCCTCGGCAGCTGAGGGTGCAGTGGTCCCCAGGCCCCGCGTGTCCTGCTCTGGGCAGGCGAGGGTGCAGTTGTCCCCAGGCCCCGGGTGTCCTTCTCTGGGCAGCAGAGGGTGCAGTTGTCCCCAGGCCCCACGTGTCCTGCTCTGGGCACGCGAGGGTGCAGTTGTACCCAGGCCCCGCGTGTCTTTCTCTGGGCAGCAGAGGGTGCAGTTATCCACAGGCCCCGCGTGTCCTGCTCTGGGCAGCAGAGGGTGCAGTTGTCCCCAGGCCCCGCGTGTCCTGCTGTAGGCAGTAGAGGGTGCAGTTGTCCCCGGGCCCAGCGTGTCCTGCTCTAGGCAGCCGAGGGTGCAGTTGTCCCCAGGCCGCTGCTCGTCCTGCTGTAGGCAGCAGAGGATGCAGTTGTCCCCAGGCCCCGCGTGTCCTGATCTAGGCAGCAGAGGGTGCAGTTGTACCCCAGGCCCCGCGTGTCCTGCTCTGGGTAGCAGAGGGTGCAGTTGTCCCCAGGCCCCGCGTGTCCTGCTCTGGGCAGCAGAGGGTGCAGTTGTCCCCAGGCCCCGTGTGTCCTGCTCTAGGCAGCAGAGGGTGCAGTTGTCCCCAGGCCCCGCGTGTCCTGCTCTGGGCAGGCGAGGGTGCAGTTGTCCCCAGACCCCGGGTGTCCTTCTCTGGGCAGCAGAGGGTGCAGTTGTCCCCAGGCCCGCGTGTCCTGCTCTAGGCAGTAGAGGGTGCAGTTGTCCCTGGGCCCTGCGTGTCCTGCTCTAGGCAGCAGAGGGTGCAGTTGTCCACAGGACCCGCGTGTCCTTCTCTGGGCAGCAGAGGGTGCAGTTGTCCCAAAGCCCTGCGTGTCCTGCTCTGGGCAGCAGAGGGTGCAGTTGTCCCCAGGCCCGCGTGTCCTGCTCTGGGCAGCAGAGGGTGCAGTTGTCCCCAGGCTCCGCGTGTCCTGCTCTGGGCAGCAGAGGATGCAGTTCTCTCCAGGCCCGCGTGTCCTGCTGTAGGCAGCAGAGGGTGCAGTTGTCCCCGGGCCCCGCGTGTCCTGCTCTAGGCAGCAGAGGGTGCAGTTGTCCACAGGCCGCTGCTCGTCCTTCTCTGGGCAGGAGAGGGTGCAGTTGTCCCCAGGCCCGCGTGTCCTGCTCCTAGGCAGCAGAGGGTGCAGTTGTCCCCAGGCCCCGCGTGTCCTGATCTAGGCAGCAGAGGGTGCAGTTGTACCCCAGGCCCCGCGTGTCCTGCTCTGGGTAGCAGAGGGTGCAGTTGTCCCCAGGCCGCTGCTCGTCCTTCTCTGGGCAGGAGAGGGTGCAGTTGTCCCCAGGCCCGCGTGTCCTGCTCTAGGCAGCAGAGGGTGCAGTTGTCCCCAGGCCCCGCGTGTCCTGATCTAGGCAGCAGAGGGTGCAGTTGTACCCCAGGCCCCGCGTGTCCTGCTCTGGGTAGCAGAGGGTGCAGTTGTCCCCAGGCCCCGCGTGTCCTGCTCTGGGCAGCAGAGGGTGCAGTTGTCCCCAGGCCCCGTGTGTCCTGCTCTAGGCAGCAGAGGGTGCAGTTGTCCCCAGGCCCCGCGTGTCCTGCTCTGGGCAGGCGAGGTGCAGTTGTCCCCAGGCCCCGGGTGTCCTTCTCTGGGCAGCAGAGGGTGCAGTTGTCCCCAGGCCCCACGTGTCCTGCTCTGGGCACGCGAGGGTGCAGTTGTACCCAGGCCCCGCGTGTCCTTCTCTGGGCAGCAGAGGGTGCAGTTATCCACAGGCCCCGCGTGTCCTGCTCTGGGCAGCAGAGGGTGCAGTTGTCCCCAGGCCCCGCGTGTCCTGCTGTAGGCAGTAGAGGGTGCAGTTGGCCCCGCGTGTCCTGCTCTAGGCAGCCGAGGGTGCAGTTGTCCCCAGGCCGCTGCTCGTCCTGCTGTAGGCAGCAGAGGATGCAGTTGTCCCCGTGCCCCGCTTGTCCTGCTATAGGCATCAGAGGGTTCAGTTGTCCCCAGGCCGCTGCTCGTCCTGCTCTGGGCAGCAGAGGGTGCAGTTGTCCCCAGGCCCTGCGTGTCCTTCTCTGGGCAGCAGAGGGTGCAGTTCTCCCCAGGCCGCTGCTCGTCGTGCTCTGGGCAGCAGTGGGTGCAGTTGTACCCAGGCCCCGCGTGTCCTGCTCTAGGCAGCAGAGGGTGCAGTTGTCCCCAGGCCCAGTGTCTCCTGCTCTGGGCAGCAGAGGGTTCAGTTGTCCCCAGGCCCCGCGTGTCCTTCTCTGGGCAGCAGAGGGTGCAGTTCTCCCCAGGCCCGCGTGTCCTGCTCTAGGCAGCAGAGGGTGCAGTTGTCCCCAGGCCGCGCTTGTCCTTCTCTGGGCAGCAGAGGGTGCAGTTGTCCCCAGGCCGCTGCTGCGTCCTGCTCTGGGCAGCAGAGGGTGCAGTTGTCCCCAGGCCCGCATGTCCTTCTCTGGGCAGCAGAGGGTGCAGTTGTCCCTAGGCCCCGCGTGTCCTGCTCTAGGCAGCAGAGGGTGCAGTTGCCCCCAGACCCGCATGTCCTGCTCTGGGCAGCAGAGGGTGCAGTTGTCCCAGGCCCCGCGTGTCCTGCTCTGGGCAGCAGAGGGTGCAGTTGTCCTCGGGCCCCGCGTGTCCTGCTCTGGGCAGCAGAGGGTGCAGTTGTCCCCAGACCCCGCGTGTCCTTCTCTGGGCAGCAGAGGGTGCAGTTCTTCCTAGGCCCCGCGTGTCCTGCTCTGGGCAGCAGAGGGTGCAGTTGTCCCCAGGGCCGCGTGTCCTGCTTTGGGCAGCAGAGGGTGCAGTTGTCCCCAGGCCCGCGTGTCCTGCTCTGGGCAGCAGAGGGTGCAGTTGTCCCCAGGCCCCGCGTGTCCTGCTCTGGGCAGCAGAGGGTGCAGTTGTCCCCAGGCCCGCGTGTCCTGCTTTAGGCAGCAGAGGGTGCAGTTGTCCCCGGGCCCGTGTGTCCTGCTCTAGGCAGCAGAGGGTGCAGTTGTCCCCAGGCCCCGCGTGTCCTGCTCTAGGCAGCAGAGGGTGCAGTTGTCCCCAGGCCCCGCGTGTCCTGCTCTGGGCAACAGAGGGTGCAGTTGTCCCTCAGGCCCGCCGCGTGTCCTGCTCTGGGCAGCAGTGGGTGCAGTTGTTCTCCGGTCCCAGCTCGTCCTGCTCTGGGCGGGGAGAGGGGGTGCTGTTGTCCTGGGTGTAATTGATAAACACACTTCCAGCCCCTGACCCTGCTGTGCCTGCTCTAGGCAGCAGAGGGTGCAGTTGTCCCCAGGCCCAGTGTCTCCTGCTCTGGGCAGCAGAGGGTTCAGTTGTCCCCAGGCCCCGCGTGTCCTTCTCTGGGCAGCAGAGGGTGCAGTTCTCCCCAGGCCCGCGTGTCCTGCTCTAGGCAGCAGAGGGTGCAGTTGTCCCCAGGCCGCGCTTGTCCTTCTCTGGGCAGCAGAGGGTGCAGTTGTCCCCAGGCCGCTGCTCGTCCTGCTCTGGGCAGCAGAGGGTGCAGTTGTCCCCAGGCCCGCATGTCCTTCTCTGGGCAGCAGAGGGTGCAGTTGTCCCTAGGCCCCGCGTGTCCTGCTCTAGGCAGCAGAGGGTGCAGTTGCCCCCAGACCCGCATGTCCTGCTCTGGGCAGCAGAGGGTGCAGTTGTCCCAGGCCCCGCGTGTCCTGCTCTGGGCAGCAGAGGGTGCAGTTGTCCTCGGGCCCCGCGTGTCCTGCTCTGGGCAGCAGAGGGTGCAGTTGTCCCCAGACCCCGCGTGTCCTTCTCTGGGCAGCAGAGGGTGCAGTTGTCCCCAGGCCCCACGTGTCCTGCTCTGGGCACGCGAGGGTGCAGTTGTACCCAGGCCCCGCGTGTCCTTCTCTGGGCAGCAGAGGGTGCAGTTATCCACAGGCCCCGCGTGTCCTGCTCTGGGCAGCAGAGGGTGCAGTTGTCCCCAGGCCGCTGCTCGTCCTGCTGTAGGCAGCAGAGGATGCAGTTGTCCCCAGGCCCCGCGTGTCCTGATCTAGGCAGCAGAGGGTGCAGTTGTACCCCAGGCCCCGCGTGTCCTGCTCTGGGTAGCAGAGGGTGCAGTTGTCCCCAGGCCCCGCGTGTCCTGCTCTGGGCAGCAGAGGGTGCAGTTGTCCCCAGGCCCCGTGTGTCCTGCTCTAGGCAGCAGAGGGTGCAGTTGTCCCCAGGCCCCGCGTGTCCTGCTCTGGGCAGGCGAGGGTGCAGTTGTCCCCAGGCCCCGGGTGTCCTTCTCTGGGCAGCAGAGGGTGCAGTTGTCCCCAGGCCCGCGTGTCCTGCTCTAGGCAGTAGAGGTGCAGTTGTCCCTGGGCCCTGCGTGTCCTGCTCTAGGCAGCAGAGGGTGCAGTTGTCCACAGGACCCGCGTGTCCTTCTCTGGGCAGCAGAGGGTGCAGTTGTCCCAAAGCCCTGCGTGTCCTGCTCTGGGCAGCAGAGGGTGCAGTTGTCCCCAGGCCCGCGTGTCCTGCTCTGGGCAGCAGAGGGTGCAGTTGTCCCCAGGCTCCGCGTGTCCTGCTCTGGGCAGCAGAGGATGCAGTTCTCTCCAGGCCCGCGTGTCCTGCTGTAGGCAGCAGAGGGTGCAGTTGTCCCCGGGCCCCGCGTGTCCTGCTCTAGGCAGCAGAGGGTGCAGTTGTCCACAGGCCGCTGCTCGTCCTTCTCTGGGCAGGAGAGGGTGCAGTTGTCCCCAGGCCCGCGTGTCCTGCTCTAGGCAGCAGAGGGTGCAGTTGTCCCCAGGCCCCGCGTGTCCTGATCTAGGCAGCAGAGGGTGCAGTTGTACCCCAGGCCCCGCGTGTCCTGCTCTGGGTAGCAGAGGGTGCAGTTGTCCCCAGGCCCCGCGTGTCCTGCTCTGGGCAGCAGAGGGTGCAGTTGTCCCCAGGCCCCGTGTGTCCTGCTCTAGGCAGCAGAGGGTGCAGTTGTCCCCAGGCCCCGCGTGTCCTGCTCTGGGCAGGCGAGGGTGCAGTTGTCCCCAGGCCCCGGGTGTCCTTCTCTGGGCAGCAGAGGGTGCAGTTGTCCCCAGGCCCCACGTGTCCTGCTCTGGGCACGCGAGGGTGCAGTTGTACCCAGGCCCCGCGTGTCCTTCTCTGGGCAGCAGAGGGTGCAGTTATCCACAGGCCCCGCGTGTCCTGCTCTGGGCAGCAGAGGGTGCAGTTGTCCCCAGGCCCCGCGTGTCCTGCTGTAGGCAGTAGAGGGTGCAGTTGTCCCCGGGCCCCGCGTGTCCTGCTCTAGGCAGCCGAGGGTGCAGTTGTCCCCAGGCCGCTGCTCGTCCTGCTGTAGGCAGCAGAGGATGCAGTTGTCCCCGTGCCCCGCTTGTCCTGCTATAGGCATCAGAGGGTTCAGTTGTCCCCAGGCCGCTGCTCGTCCTGCTCTGGGCAGCAGAGGGTGCAGTTGTCCCCAGGCCCTGCGTGTCCTTCTCTGGGCAGCAGAGGGTGCAGTTCTCCCCAGGCCGCTGCTCGTCGTGCTCTGGGCAGCAGTGGGTGCAGTTGTACCCAGGCCCCGCGTGTCCTGCTCTAGGCAGCAGAGGGTGCAGTTGTCCCCAGGCCCAGTGTCTCCTGCTCTGGGCAGCAGAGGGTTCAGTTGTCCCCAGGCCCCGCGTGTCCTTCTCTGGGCAGCAGAGGGTGCAGTTCTCCCCAGGCCCGCGTGTCCTGCTCTAGGCAGCAGAGGGTGCAGTTGTCCCCAGGCCGCGCTTGTCCTTCTCTGGGCAGCAGAGGGTGCAGTTGTCCCCAGGCCGCTGCTCGTCCTGCTCTGGGCAGCAGAGGGTGCAGTTGTCCCCAGGCCCGCTTGTCCTTCTCTGGGCAGCAGAGGGTGCAGTTGTCCCTAGGCCCCGCGTGTCCTGCTCTAGGCAGCAGAGGGTGCAGTTGCCCCCAGACCCGCATGTCCTGCTCTGGGCAGCAGAGGGTGCAGTTGTCCCAGGCCCCGCGTGTCCTGCTCTGGGCAGCAGAGGGTGCAGTTGTCCTCGGGCCCCGCGTGTCCTGCTCTGGGCAGCAGAGGGTGCAGTTGTCCCCAGACCCCGCGTGTCCTTCTCTGGGCAGCAGAGGGTGCAGTTCTTCCTAGGCCCCGCTCTGGGCAGCAGAGGGTGCAGTTGTCCCCAGGGCCGCGTGTCCTGCTTTGGGCAGCAGAGGGTGCAGTTGTCCCCAGGCCCGCGTGTCCTGCTCTGGGCAGCAGAGGGTGCAGTTGTCCCCAGGCCCCGCGTGTCCTGCTCTGGGCAGCAGAGGGTGCAGTTGTCCCCAGGCCCGCGTGTCCTGCTTTAGGCAGCAGAGGGTGCAGTTGTCCCCGGGCCCGTGTGTCCTGCTCTAGGCAGCAGAGGGTGCAGTTGTCCCCAGGCCCCGCGTGTCCTGCTTCTAGGCAGCAGAGGGTGCAGTTGTCCCCAGGCCCCGCGTGTCCTGCTCTGGGCAACAGAGGGTGCAGTTGTCCCTCAGGCCCGCCGCGTGTCCTGCCTCTGGGCAGCAGTGGGTGCAGTTGTTCTCCGGTCCCAGCTCGTCCTGCTCTGGGCGGGGGAGGGGGGTGCTGTTGTCCTGGGTGTAATTGATAAACACACTTCCAGCCCCTGACCCTGCTGTGCCTGCTCTAGGCAGCAGAGGGTGCAGTTGTCCCCAGGCCCAGTGTCTCCTGCTCTGGGCAGCAGAGGGTTCAGTTGTCCCCAGGCCCCGCGTGTCCTTCTCTGGGCAGCAGAGGGTGCAGTTCTCCCCAGGCCCGCGTGTCCTGCTCTAGGCAGCAGAGGGTGCAGTTGTCCCCAGGCCGCGCTTGTCCTTCTCTGGGCAGCAGAGGGTGCAGTTGTCCCCAGGCCGCTGCTCGTCCTGCTCTGGGCAGCAGAGGGTGCAGTTGTCCCCAGGCCCGCATGTCCTTCTCTGGGCAGCAGAGGGTGCAGTTGTCCCTAGGCCCCGCGTGTCCTGCTCTAGGCAGCAGAGGGTGCAGTTGCCCCCAGACCCGCATGTCCTGCTCTGGGCAGCAGAGGGTGCAGTTGTCCCAGGCCCCGCGTGTCCTGCTCTGGGCAGCAGAGGGTGCAGTTGTCCTCGGGCCCCGCGTGTCCTGCTCTGGGCAGCAGAGGGTGCAGTTGTCCCCAGACCCCGCGTGTCCTTCTCTGGGCAGCAGAGGGTGCAGTTGTCCCCAGGCCCCACGTGTCCTGCTCTGGGCACGCGAGGGTGCAGTTGTACCCAGGCCCCGCGTGTCCTCCTCTGGGCAGCAGAGGGTGCAGTTATCCACAGGCCCCGCGTGTCCTGCTCTGGGCAGCAGAGGGTGCAGTTGTCCCCAGGCCCCGCGTGTCCTGCTGTAGGCAGTAGAGGGTGCAGTTGTCCCCGGGCCCAGCGTGTCCTGCTCTAGGCAGCCGAGGGTGCAGTTGTCCCCAGGCCGCTGCTCGTCCTGCTGTAGGCAGCAGAGGATGCAGTTGTCCCCAGGCCCGCGTGTCCTGATCTAGGCAGCAGAGGGTGCAGTTGTACCCCAGGCCCCGCGTGTCCTGCTCTGGGTAGCAGAGGGTGCAGTTGTCCCCAGGCCCCGCGTGTCCTGCTCTGGGCAGCAGAGGGTGCAGTTGTCCCCAGGCCCCGTGTGTCCTGCTCTAGGCAGCAGAGGGTGCAGTTGTCCCCAGGCCCCGCGTGTCCTGCTCTGGGCAGGCGAGGGTGCAGTTGTCCCCAGGCCCCGGGTGTCCTTCTCTGGGCAGCAGAGGGTGCAGTTGTCCCCAGGCCCGCGTGTCCTGCTCTAGGCAGTAGAGGGTGCAGTTGTCCCTGGGCCCTGCGTGTCCTGCTCTAGGCAGCAGAGGGTGCAGTTGTCCACAGGACCCGCGTGTCCTTCTCTGGGCAGCAGAGGGTGCAGTTGTCCCAAAGCCCTGCGTGTCCTGCTCTGGGCAGCAGAGGGTGCAGTTGTCCCCAGGCCCGCGTGTCCTGCTCTGGGCAGCAGAGGGTGCAGTTGTCCCCAGGCTCCGCGTGTCCTGCTCTGGGCAGCAGAGGATGCAGTTCTCTCCAGGCCCGCGTGTCCTGCTGTAGGCAGCAGAGGGTGCAGTTGTCCCCGGGCCCCGCGTGTCCTGCTCTAGGCAGCAGAGGGTGCAGTTGTCCACAGGCCGCTGCTCGTCCTTCTCTGGGCAGGAGAGGGTGCAGTTGTCCCCAGGCCCCGCGTGTCCTGATCTAGGCAGCAGAGGGTGCAGTTGTACCCCAGGCCCCGCGTGTCCTGCTCTGGGTAGCAGAGGGTGCAGTTGTCCCCAGGCCCCGCGTGTCCTGCTCTGGGCAGCAGAGGGTGCAGTTGTCCCCAGGCCCCGTGTGTCCTGCTCTAGGCAGCAGAGGGTGCAGTTGTCCCCAGGCCCCGCGTGTCCTGCTCTGGGCAGGCGAGGGTGCAGTTGTCCCCAGGCCCCGGGTGTCCTTCTCTGGGCAGCAGAGGGTGCAGTTGTCCCCAGGCCCCACGTGTCCTGCTCTGGGCACGCGAGGGTGCAGTTGTACCCAGGCCCCGCGTGTCCTTCTCTGGGCAGCAGAGGGTGCAGTTATCCACAGGCCCCGCGTGTCCTGCTCTGGGCAGCAGAGGGTGCAGTTGTCCCCAGGCCCCGCGTGTCCTGCTGTAGGCAGTAGAGGGTGCAGTTGTCCCCGGGCCCCGCGTGTCCTGCTCTAGGCAGCCGAGGGTGCAGTTGTCCCCAGGCCGCTGCTCGTCCTGCTGTAGGCAGCAGAGGATGCAGTTGTCCCCGTGCCCCGCTTGTCCTGCTATAGGCATCAGAGGGTTCAGTTGTCCCCAGGCCGCTGCTCGTCCTGCTCTGGGCAGCAGAGGGTGCAGTTGTCCCCAGGCCCTGCGTGTCCTTCTCTGGGCAGCAGAGGGTGCAGTTCTCCCCAGGCCGCTGCTCGTCGTGCTCTGGGCAGCAGTGGGTGCAGTTGTACCCAGGCCCCGCGTGTCCTGCTCTAGGCAGCAGAGGGTGCAGTTGTCCCCAGGCCCAGTGTCTCCTGCTCTGGGCAGCAGAGGGTTCAGTTGTCCCCAGGCCCCGCGTGTCCTTCTCTGGGCAGCAGAGGGTGCAGTTCTCCCCAGGCCCGCGTGTCCTGCTCTAGGCAGCAGAGGGTGCAGTTGTCCCCAGGCCGCGCTTGTCCTTCACTGGGCAGCAGAGGGTGCAGTTGTCCCCAGGCCGCTGCTCGTCCTGCTCTGGGCAGCAGAGGGTGCAGTTGTCCCCAGGCCCGCATGTCCTTCTCTGGGCAGCAGAGGGTGCAGTTGTCCCTAGGCCCCGCGTGTCCTGCTCTAAGCAGCAGAGGGTGCAGTTGCCCCCAGACCCGCATGTCCTGCTCTGGGCAGCAGAGGGTGCAGTTGTCCCAGGCCCCGCGTGTCCTGCTCTGGGCAGCAGAGGGTGCAGTTGTCCTCGGGCCCCGCGTGTCCTGCTCTGGGCAGCAGAGGGTGCAGTTGTCCCCAGACCCCGCGTGTCCTTCTCTGGGCAGCAGAGGGTGCAGTTCTTCCTAGGCCCCGCGTGTCCTGCTCTGGGCAGCATAGGGTGCAGTTGTCCCCAGGGCCGCGTGTCCTGCTTTGGGCAGCAGAGGGTGCAGTTGTCCCCAGGCCCGCGTGTCCTGCTCTGGGCAGCAGAGGGTGCAGTTGTCCCCAGGCCCCGCGTGTCCTGCTCTGGGCAGCAGAGGGTGCAGTTGTCCCCAGGCCCGCGTGTCCTGCTTTAGGCAGCAGAGGGTGCAGTTGTCCCCCGGCCCCTGGGTCCTGCTCTAGGCAGCAGGGGGTGCAGTTGTCCCCAGGCCCCGCGTGTCCTGCTCTAGGCAGCAGAGGGTGCAGTTGTCCCCAGGCCCCGCGTGTCCTGCTCTGGGCAACAGAGGGTGCAGTTGTCCCTCAGGCCCGCCGCGTGTCCTGCTCTGGGCAGCAGTGGGTGCAGTTGTTCTCCGGTCCCAGCTCGTCCTGCTCTGGGCGGGGGAGGGGGGGTGCTGTTGTCCTGGGTGTAATTGATAAACACACTTCCAGCCCCTGACCCTGCTGTGCCTGCTCTAGGCAGCAGAGGGTGCAGTTGTCCCCAGGCCCAGTGTCTCCTGCTCTGGGCAGCAGAGGGTTCAGTTGTCCCCAGGCCCCGCGTGTCCTTCTCTGGGCAGCAGAGGGTGCAGTTCTCCCCAGGCCCGCGTGTCCTGCTCTAGGCAGCAGAGGGTGCAGTTGTCCCCAGGCCGCGCTTGTCCTTCTCTGGGCAGCAGAGGGTGCAGTTGTCCCCAGGCCGCTGCTCGTCCTGCTCTGGGCAGCAGAGGGTGCAGTTGTCCCCAGGCCCGCATGTCCTTCTCTGGGCAGCAGAGGGTGCAGTTGTCCCTAGGCCCCGCGTGTCCTGCTCTAGGCAGCAGAGGGTGCAGTTGCCCCCAGACCCGCATGTCCTGCTCTGGGCAGCAGAGGGTGCAGTTGTCCCAGGCCCCGCGTGTCCTGCTCTGGGCAGCAGAGGGTGCAGTTGTCCTCGGGCCCCGCGTGTCCTGCTCTGGGCAGCAGAGGGTGCAGTTGTCCCCAGACCCCGCGTGTCCTTCTCTGGGCAGCAGAGGGTGCAGTTCTTCCTAGGCCCCGCGTGTCCTGCTCTGGGCAGCAGAGGGTGCAGTTGTCCCCAGGGCCGCGTGTCCTGCTTTGGGCAGCAGAGGGTGCAGTTGTCCCCAGGCCCGTGTGTCCTGCTCTGGGCAGCAGAGGGTGCAGTTGTCCCCAGGCCCCGCGTGTCCTGCTCTGGCCAGCAGAGGGTGCAGTTGTCCCCAGGCCCGCGTGTCCTGCTTTAGGCAGCAGAGGGTGCAGTTGTCCCCGGGCCCGTGTGTCCTGCTCTAGGCAGCAGAGGGTGCAGTTGTCCCCAGGCCCCGCGTGTCCTGCTCTAGGCAGCAGAGGGTGCAGTTGTCCCCAGGCCCCGCGTGTCCTGCTCTGGGCAACAGAGGGTGCAGTTGTCCCTCAGGCCCGCCGCGTGTCCTGCTCTGGGCAGCAGTGGGTGCAGTTGTTCTCCGGTCCCAGCTCGTCCTGCTCTGGGCGGGGGAGGGGGGGTGCTGTTGTCCTGGGTGTAATTGATAAACACACTTCCAGCCCCTGACCCTGCTGTGCCTGCTCTGGACAGCGGGCAGACGCATCTGTCTTCAGTGAGAGCGTCTCTCTTCTGCAGTGTCCGCCCGGGGGAGGGGGGTCCCCTGCTCATTAAGCAGGTCCAGTTTGGTTCAGTGTGTGAAGATTATTCAGCCGAGGGCGGCGCACTTCAGGGGTTGGGGCTGGGAGGGGGTCACACTGTTCAATATTGTGGTCGAAGGAGCTCCCGGCAGCATGTTAGAAATCCCAAAAAGTGTCCGAGAGCCTAGTGCCTAGAGGCTGCCGTACTAGCACAGATTCAGAGAGCGCACGTGCTCGGCTTCGGGCTGTTCCTAGAAGGGCCAGGGTGTGGCCCGAGTCAACTTTCACTCAGTCCCAAGCGTGAGAAGTGCTGTGCACTGGAGTCCGCCATGTAGGCTGAGGGGGAAGGGTTCATTTCCATCATGGCTGCATTCTTCACAGATGTGCCACACCACCTCCATGATGTTGGACAGCCTACAAAGAGGCCTGCCCCTCCCCGGTTCCGCCTGAGGGCCTGGCCCTCCCCGGTTCTTCTTGAGGGCCTGCCCCTCCTCGGTTCCGCCTGAGTGCTTGCCCCCCCCCCCCGCTTCCGGCTGAGGGCCTGCCTCTCCCCAGTTCTGCCTGAGGGCCTGCCCCTCCCCGGTTTCGCCTGAGGGCCTGGCCCTCCCTGCTTCCGCCTGAGGGACTGCCCCTCCACGCTTCCGCCTGAGGGCCTGCCCTTCCACGCTTCCGCCTGAGCGCCTGCCCCTCCACGCTTCCGCCTGAGGGCCTGCCCCTCCTCGCTTCCGCCTGAGGGCATGACCCTCCCCGGTTCTTCCTGAGGGCCTGCCCCTCCCCGGTTCCGCCTGAGGGCCTGCCCCTCCCCGCTTCTGCCTGAGGGCCTGCCTCTCCCCGCTTCTGCCTGAGGGCCTGCCCCTCCACGCTTCCGCCTGAGGGCCTGCCCCTCCACGCTTCCGCCTGAGGGACTGCCCCTCCACGCTTCCGCCTGAGGGCTTGCTCCTCCCCGCTTCTGCCTGAGGGCTTGCTCCTCCCCGCTTCTGCCTGAGGGCCTGCCCCTCCCCGCTTCCGCCTGACGGCCTGCCCCTCCCCGCTTCCGCCTGAGGGCCTGGCACTCCTCTGTTCTGCCTGAGGGCCTTCCCCTCCCCGGTTCTGCCTGAGGGCCTGGCCCTCCCCGCTTCCTCCGGAGGGCCTGGTCCTCCTCGGTTCCGCCTGAGGGCCTGGCCCACCCCGCTTCCGCCTGAGGGCCTGGCCCTCTCCTGAGGACCTGGCCCTCCCCGCTTCTGCCTGAGGGCCTGGCCCTCCCCGGTTCTGCCTGAGGGCCTGGCCCTCACTTGTTTCATCATGTACAGCCTCACACTCTTAGGTTAAGAGGACCTTCTCCCTCCAGGTCATTACTGCCACTGTTTCCTGCCATGGACTTTGGTGCGATAGGCTAATGCATTCTGGGGGTTGTAGTCCCTAGGATAAGAAGAGCCAGATGGGGTGGCAGGGGGTTCTCTTACCAAGCGGCCAAATTGTGGAATTCCCTCCCAACACATCTAAGACTGCAGAATAGTAGGCCCCTTTTCAGAAAGTTGATAAAAACTTGGCTATTTTCCAGGACCTAGGTCAGTCATTCAGGATGGGCTGCCATTATCTCAGCGCCAAGACGCCTCGGCATTAGTGCGCTCTATAAATACCTCAGTCAGTCAGTCTATCACTCACTGGTTCTGTCTCGGATAGCCTGTTACTCACTGGTTCTGTCTCGGATAGCCTGTTACTCACTGGTTCTTCCACAGACAACCTATCACTCACTGCTTTTTCCACAGACATTCTGTCACTCACTGGTTCTGTCATGGACAGCCTATCACTCACTGTTTGAGCCACGACAGGCTGTCACTCACTGGTTCTGTCATAAGCAGACTGTCACCCACTGGTTCTTTCAGTGACAGCCAGTAACCTACTGATTCTTCCACGGACAGCCTGTCACTCACTGGTTTTCCCAGGGATAATCTGCCACCCACTGGTTCTGTCATGGACAGTCGGTAACTCACTGATTCTTTCACAGACAGCCTGTCAGTCACTGGTTCTTCCACAGACAGCCTCTTACTCACTGGTTTGGCCATGGACAGCCTGACACTCATTAGTTATGCCATAGACAGCCTGTCACTCACTGGTTATGCCACAGACTGCCTGTCAGTCACTGGTTATGCAATGGACAGCCTGTCAGTCACAGGTTCTTCCACAGACAGGATGTCACTCACTGGTTATGCCACACACAGCCTGTCAATCACTAGTTATTTAATGAACAGCCTGTCACTCACTGGTTCGGTCATAGACAGCCTGTCACTCATTAATTATGCCACAGACAGCCTGTCACTCACTGGTTATGCAATGGACAGTCTGTCAGTCACAGGTTCTTCCACAGACAGGATGTCACTCACTGGTTATGCCACAGACAGCCTGGCACTCACTGGTTATGCCACAGACAGCCTGTCACTCACTGGTTCGGTCATGGACAGCCTGTCACTCATTAGTTATACCACGGACAGCCTGTGACTCATTGGTTCTGTCACGGACAGCCGGTCACTCTCTTTCTTTCACATACAGACTGCCACTCACAGATTTTTTCAGGGACAGCTTGTAACTCACTGGTTCTGTCATGGCCAGCCGGCCACCCACTGGTTTTGTCATGAACAGCCGGTCACTCACTGATTCTTCCACAGATAGCCTATCACTCACTGGTTATGCCATGAACAGCCTATCTGAAAGAGACACGTTAGTGACAGATTCCTTACCTTAGAATATCCCCAGGCGTCAGACTGGATCCGGAAAGTTTTTGCGTAGCAGTACCCTTGCGCGTCGGTAGGCGGCGTCGTGCGGCTCCGCGTCCGTCGTCGGCGTCGTGATCGCCGGGATGACGTCGCGGGCAGTACTTAGACGCCGCCCCTGCGCGCTGACGTCAGTTCTTCTTTTTCCGCGCCAGTAAGCGCAGATCCGGGAAGAGCAGTGCCCTAGTCAATTTTTGACTAACCTTTTTTGTGAATTTTTTCACTGTTTCTTCATCGAGTCTTCACGACTCCTATGTGTCGTAGGGATGCCCGGCTTCAAGCCATGCGGAGCCTGTGGTCGCATGATGTCGATCACGGACCCGCATCTCGAGTGTCTCTTCTGTCTCGGCCGAGACCACGACACGAAGTCGTGCCCTGACTGCCGGAAACTTCATCCGAAGGCTTTGCGAGAGCGGTCTCGAAAGCTACTCGAGGTCCGGCAGTCGGCTCCGCGCCGCACCAAGCCCCGGTCCCGGGAGAGGTCGAGGGGCCGGTCGCGGAGTCCCCACCGGTCGTCGGAGTCCAAGTCTTCGCGCTCCTCGGGTAAGTCGAAGCACAAGAAGTCTAAGAAGCGTCATCGCTCTAAGACTTCGCCTCGCCGGTCTCGCGACTCGGCTGAGGCCCCAGTTGGCACCGTCCCCGCGGCCCCGGACATGCCTGTAGAGCCGCCCCCGCATTACCCGTCCTATCCGGGTTCGGGGGCGACTCCGGCCGAAATACAGGAATTCCTGTCGGCCATGGCCCGCCTCTTCGGGCCTTCAGGCCCCTCCGGTGCGCCTTCGGGCCCGCGGGCCCTGATGGGGTTGCCCCGGCGCCGCCGTCGACTCCGGTCCCGGCGCCGCCTATCCCACCAGCCTTCATCTCGGCCTCGGCTCCGGCCCCGGCCTCGATCCCGGCTCCGGTGGTACCGCAACCCCCATCGACGCCGGTTGACCTAACCACGCCTCCGCCGACGTCCCCGGTGCCGTTCCTGACGCCGTCCGGGGCTCCGGACGGCGTCGTTCCCCGGTTCTCTCTGGCTCCGGACATGGAGCCGGACCGACGTCGCTCGACGCCGGCGCCGATGAGACCTTGGGTCCCAAATGTCCCTCCTCCTCCATATTTTGAACAAGAGGAGGACCAGGAGAGCTGGGAGGGGTCTGAGGACCCTCTCACACAACAGTGTGAGTATGATCCGGACTGGGCTGAGGAAGTTGGGGATGCCAGTGGTCTAGACACCTCCCCTGACCTGGCATGCTGTCTCCTCCCGTGGCTACGGAGGAGGGAGCAAATTTTGCAACGGTGTTGCGTAGAGCAGCTGGAGCCTTACATCTCCAGTTGCCTACTGTGGCCGTCAGGACTAACCTCCTGACTGAAGTGCTTCAGCCGGCGGCTTCCTCCTCGGAGACTGTGCTGCCGTTTAATGATGCACTCACTGACGTTCTTTTGGGTGCCTGGTCCAAACCCACCACAGGGGCTCCTGTGGATAGGAACGTGGCCCAACGCCATCGCCCTGCTCCGGGCGACCCCTTGTTTCTCTCCCAACATCCCACCCCGAGAGCTTGGTTGTCCAAGCCTCTGCCTCCCAAACCGCCTTCCCTACCGCCCCTCCGGATAGGGAATCCAAACGCCTGGACCAATTTGGGAAGAAGGCTTTTTCTTCCTCCAGTGCTGGCTTGCGGTCCGTCAACACCGCTTGCCTTTTGGGCCGATATACCCACTCCCTGTGGGATTCGGTGGCGGCTGTTTTGCCGCAGTGTTCTGAGGAGGTCCAGACACTGCTTACCCGCGCCATTGCGGAAGGGCGAGATGCGGCTAAATACACCATCCGTTGTGGCCTTGATACCGCCGACTCGCTGGGCAGATCCCTTGCGACGTCGGTGGCGCTACGTCGCCACGCCTGGCTGAGAACAACTGGTTTCTCGGGTGATGTCCAGAATACACTCATGGACATGCCCTTTGATGGAGTCGGTCTTTTTGGTTCAAAGGCAGACCATGCGCTGGAGCGGTTTAAGGACTCACGGGCTACTGCCAAGTCCCTGGGCCTTTCTGTTGTACACCCTCCGCTCACCTCTGCTTTTCGCCCCTTTCGTGGCCACGGAAGGGGCGCCCAGTCACGTCAGCTGCCCAGCCACCGGCCCGCGCAGCAAGCGTCTTCGCGTGGCCGAGGACGTGGATACCGCCGTGGCGGTTCGGGCAACCAGCGTGCGGGTCAGGCCACCACCTCCAACCCGTCCGCGGCCTCCAAGCCCTCCTAGTCCCTCCTTTCCGGTGCACAGCACGCCAGTAGGGGGCAGGGTCCACCATCACCTTCACCACTGGCGTCCCATCACCTCGGACAGGTGGGTCTTGGACATTGTCCGAAGGGGCTACTCCCTCCCCTTCGAGACCACCCCCAGCCATGCCACCTCAATTCCACCGCATGTCAGGGGATCACTTGGTACTTCTGCAGAAGGAAGTCACGGCCCTCTTGGCCAAGAGGGCCATCGAGCATGTTCCGACCCCAGAAGTAGGACGTGGTTGTTACTCCCACTACTTCCTGGTGCCCAAAAAGGACAAGGAGGACATGCGTCCTATCTTGGACCTCCGGAACGTCAATCGCTTCCTCCGGAAGGAGAAGTTCAAGATGCTCACCCTAGCTCAGGTCTTGACTGCCCTCGACCCTGGAGACTGGTTGGTAGCGTTGGACTTGCAGGACGCTTATTTTCACATCCCCGTCCTGCCGGCCCACCGGCGTTACCTGCGGTTCACGGTAGGCCTCGAGCATTTTCAGTTCACCGTGCTCCCCTTTGGCCTTACAAGTGCCCCTCGGGTGTTCACCAAAGTGATGGCGGTGGTCGCAGCTCATCTGCGCCGGGCAGGGGTTCCAGTCTTCCCCTACCTCGACGACTGGCTGCTGAAGGCGGGCTCGTCCCAGGCAGTCGTCTCCCACCTCCAGACTACGGCCAAACTCCTGCACTCGCTGGGGTTCTCCATCAATGTGCCGAAGTCGCATCTGATTCCCTCTCCACAGCTCCTTTTCATCGGAGCAGTTCTGGACACGACGCAGTTTCGGGCCTATCCTCCCGAACGGCGAGTCCGGGATATTCAGGCTATGATTCCGATCTTTCAGCCTTTATCCTGGGTTTCGGTACGGATGACCCTGAGGCTGCTGGGCCTCATGGCCTCCTGCATCCTGCTGGTCACTCATGCCAGATGGCATATGCGGGCTCTGCAGTGGGACCTGAAGTTCCAGTGGGCGCAGCACCAGGGCAACCTGTCTGATCACGTCCAGATCTCGGAGGGGACTGCAAAACAGTTGCAGTGGTGGCTCTCGAACCGGCAATGGGTCATGGGCAGATCCCTCTCCCTTCCCCAGCCAGAGCACACAGTTGTGACGGACGCGTCCCTTCTGGGACGGGGCGGTCACATGGGAGAGGCGGAGATCAGAGGCCTCTGGTCTCCGGCGGAGTCCCGGCTCCATATCAACCTTCTGGAGCTCCGGGCGATCCGACTTGCACTCAAGGCATTCCTTCCCTCTGTCAAAGGGAAGGTAGTGCAGGTGTTCACAGACAACACCACCGCCATGTGGTATTGCAACAAACAAGGCGGGGTGGGGTCGTGGACCCTTTGTCAGGAGGCTCTGCGCCTCTGGACATGGCTGGAACATCAGGACATGTTCCTGATGGTTCAACACCTGGCAGGTTCCCTGAACGCCAGGGCGGACGAACTCAGCCGCAGGTGCATGATGGATCACGAATGGCGTCTTCACTCGGAAGTGGCGCAAGGACTCTTTCTACAGTGGGGAGAGCCTTGGTTAGATTTATTCGCCACCGAAGAGAACGCGCAATGTCATCAGTTCTGCGCGTTGGAATTTCCAAGGCGGCACTCGCTCGGCGACAAAGCGTTGCGAGTGGAGTTGCGGTCTGTTGTACGCTTTTCCGCCTATACCACTTCTACCCAGAGTGTTGAAGAAGATTCGGCACGACCGGGCCCAAGTCATTCTTGTGGCTCCGGACTGGGCTCGCAGAGTTTGGTATCCCGAGCTACTCAGTATGAGCGTAGATCCCCCGATCCGTCTGCCTCTTCGGGAGGATCTTCTGTCGCAGCAGCAGGGGACGGTCCTCCACCCGAACCTGTCCAGCCTCCACCTGCTTGCGTGGAGATTGAGCGGCGGCAGTTGATTCCTTTCGACTTGCCTCCCGAAGTTTGTGATGTGATTCTGGCAGCCAGGCGTCCCTCCACTAAGGTGGTATACGCCTGCAGGTGGAACAAGTTTGTGGCATGGTGCACAGCAAAGGCTGTGAATCCCCTTTCTGCCCCTCTTTCTGAGGTTCTTCTGTTCCTTCTTTCCCTGGCCCAACAGGGTTCTGCCCTGGGTACCATCAAGGGCTATCTTTGTGCCATCTCGGCCTTCCTCAGGCTTCCTGATCAGCCCTCCCTTTTCAAGTCCCCTGTTGTTAACAGGTTTCTAAAAGGCATTACACACCTCTTCCCTCCTGTTCCGTTTGTGATGCCTCAGTGGGACTTGAACTTGGTTCTTACCTTTCTTATGTGCGCTCCCTTTGAGCCTCTACATAACTGTCCTCTTCGTCTTCTGACTCTGAAGACAGCCTTTCTGGTGGCCATCACCTCTGCTCGGCGGGTGAGTGAGCTCCAGGCTCTATCATGTAAACCTCCCTTTCTGTCTGTCCATCCAGACAAGGTTGTTCTTAGGACGCGTCCGTCCTTCTTGCCAAAGGTGGTTACTGCCTTCCACATTGGGCAGACCATCACTTTGCCCACCTTCTTTCCGCCTCCGCATCTTTCCAGAGAGGAAGAGAGGCTCCACCGTCTGGACCCAAAACGTGCGCTTTCCTTTTACATCAACCGCACACAACACTTCCGGGTGGATGACCTGCTCTTTGTTGGCTACGTGGGCGCCAAAAAAGGTTGGGCGGTGCACAAGAGAACCATCTCCCGCTGGGTAACCTTGTGTATCAAAGCCTGCTATTCTTTGGCTAAGAAGGAGCCTCCGGTTGGGCTGCGTGCCCATTCCACCAGGGCAACAGCTGCTACCACGGCTTTGGGCCGCGGTGTTCCGCTGCAGGATATCTGTCAGGCAGCTACGTGGGCCTCGCTGCACACGTTCACAAAGCATTACTGCCTTGACAGTCAGGTCCGGAGGGACGGCTTCTTTGGCCGTTCTGTCCTCCGGGACTTCCTTGTCTGATCTTTGTTCGCAGACCCACCACCAGGGTTGGTATTGCTGGGGTATCTATTCTAAGGTAAGGAATCTGTCACTAACGTGTCTCTTTCAGATGCACAAGTTACTAACTTGTGTAACGATATATCTGTAAGAGACAGTAGTTAGTGACAGATTCCTACCGCCCACCCATCCTCCCCGTTCTGCGAACTGATTTCTAGGGTTAAGGACATCCCTTTCAGGGCCCTAGTATTTTTCAGACACCTATGTCAGCTTCTTGCATGGCTCTGAGTTCCTGGCGCGGAAAGTCGTGTACAGAACTGACGTCAGCGCGCAGGGGCGGCGTCTAAGTACTGCCCGCGACGTCATCCCGGCGATCACGACGCCGACGACGGACGCTGAGCCGCACGACGCCGCCTACCGACGCGCAAGGGTACTGCTACGCAAAAACGTTCTGGATCCAGCCTGACGCCTGGGGATATTCTAAGGTAAGGAATCTGTCACTAACTACTGTCTCTTACAGATATATCGTTACACAAGTTAGTAACTTGTGCATCTAGTGTACACCATAAGAGTGAGGGAGTGTGGGGCTGTGTGTGCGTATCTAGTGTACACCATAAGAGTGAGGGAGTGTAGAGCTGTGTGTGCGTATCTAGTGTACACCATAAGAGTGAGGAGTGTGACACTGTGTGTGGGTGTCTAGGGTACACCATAAGAGTGAGGGAGTGTGGAGCTGTGTGTGCGTATCTAGTGTACACCATAAGAGTGAGGGAGTGTGGAGCTGTGTGTGCGTATCTAGTGTACACCATAAGAGTGAGGGAGTGTGGAGCTATGTGTGCGCATATCTAGTGTACACCATAAGAGTGAGGGAGTGTGACACTGTTTGTGGGTATCCAGTGTACACCATAAGAGTGAGAAAGTGTGGTGCTTTATGTGGATATCTAGTGTACACCATAAGAGTGAGGAGTGTGACACTGTGTGTGGCTATCTAGTGTACACCATAAGAGTGAGGGAGTGTGGAGCTGTGTGTACGTATCTAGAGTACACCATAAGAGTGAGGGAGTGTGGAGCTGTGTGTGTGCGTATCTAGTGTACACCATAAGAGTGAGGGAGTGTGGAGCTCTGTGTGCATATCTAGTGTACACCATAAGAGTGAGGGAGTGTGGAGCTGTGTGTGCGCGTATCTAGTGTACACCATAAGAGTGAGGGAGTGTGGAGCTGTGTGTGCATATCTAGTGTACACCATAAGAGTGAGGGAGTGTGGAGCTGTGTGTACGTATCTAGTGTACACCATAAGAGTGAGGGAGTGTGGAGCTATGTGTGTGTATCTAGTGTACACCATAAGAGTGAGGGAGTGTGGAGATGTGTGTGGGTAGCTAGTGTACACCATAAGATTGAGGGAGTGTGGAGCTATG
The DNA here is from genome assembly GCA_963921515.1 of Calotriton arnoldi. Classification (NCBI taxonomy): domain Eukaryota; kingdom Metazoa; phylum Chordata; class Amphibia; order Caudata; family Salamandridae; genus Calotriton; species Calotriton arnoldi. Next base: position 1,999,914 of record CAWUFW010000223.1, on the reverse strand, counting down.
TGTGCGTATCTAGTGTACACCATAAGAGTGAGGGAGTGTGGAGCTGTGTGTGGGTATCTAGTGTACACCATAAGAGTGAGGAGTGTGACACTGTGTGGGTATCCAGTGTACACCATAAGAGTGAGAAAGTGTGGCGCTTTATGTGGGTATCTAGTGTACACCATAAGAGTGAGGGAGTGTGGAGCAGTGTCTGGGTATCTAGTGTACACCATAAGAGTGAGGAGTGTGACACTGTGTCTGGGTATCTAGTGTACACCATAAGAGTGAGGAGTGTGACACTGTGTCTGGGTATCTAGTGTACACCATAAGAGTGAGGGAGTGTGGAGCTATGTGTGCGTATCTAGTGTACACCATAAGAGTGAGAAAGTGTGGCGCTTTATGTGGGTATCTAGTCTACATCATAAAAGTGAGGGAGTGTGGAGCTATGTGTGCGTATCTAGTGTACACCATAAGAGTGAGGGAGTGTGGAGCTATGTGTGCGTATCTAGTGTACACCATAAGAGTGAGGGAGTGTGGAGCCTTGTGTGGGTATCTAGTGTACACCATAAGAGTGAGGGAGTGTGGAGCTATGTGTGCCTATCTAGTGTACACATAAGAGTGAGGGAGTGTGGAGCTGTGTGTGGGTATCTAGTGTACACCATAAGAGTGAGGGAGTGTGGAGCTGTGTATGGGTATCTAGTGTACACCATAAGAGTGAGGGAGTGGGAAGCTGTGTATGGGTATCTAGTGTACACCATAAGAGTGAGGGAGTGTGGCACCGTGTGGGTATCTAGTGTACACCATAAGAGTGAGGGAGTATCGAGCTGTGTGTGGGTATCTAGTCTACACCATAAGAGTGAGGTAGTGTGGAGCTATGTGTGGGTATCTAGTGTACACCATAAGAGTGAGGGAGTGTGGCGCTTTATGTGGGTATATAGTGAACACCATAAAAGTGAGGGAGTGTGGAGCTGTGTGTGGGTATCTAGTGTACACCATATGACTGAGGGAGTGTGGAGCTGTGTGGGTGTCTAGTGTACACCATAAGAGTGAGGAGTGTGGAGCTGCGTGTGCGTATCTAGTGTACACCATAAGAGTGAGGGAGTGTGGAGCTGTGTATGGGTATCTAGTGTACACCATAAAAGTGAGGGAGTGTGGCACTGTGTGGGTAACGAGTGTACACCATAAGAGTGAGGGAGTATTGAGCTGTGTGTGGGTATCTAGTCTACACCATAAGAGTGAGTGAGTGTGGAGCCGTGTGTAGGTATCTAGTTTATACCATAAGAGTGAGGGAGTGTGGAGCTGTGTGTGGGCATCTAGTGTACACCATAAGAGTGAGGAGTGTGACACTGTGTGCGTATCTAGTGTACACCATAAGAGTGAGAAAGTGTGGAGCTTTATGTGGGTATCTAGTGAACACCATAAGACTGAGGGAGTGTGGAAGCTGTGTGTGGGCATCTAGTGTACACCATAAGAGTGAGGGAGTGTGGAGCTGTGTTTGGGTATCTAGTCTATAACATAAGAGTGAGGGAGTGTGGCACCGTGTGTGGGTATCTAGTGTACACCATAAGAGTGAGGGAGTGTGGAGCTGTGTGTGGGTATCTAGTGTGCACCATAAGAGTGAGGGAGTGTGGAGCTATGTGTGGGCATCTAGTCTACAACATAAGAGTGACGGAGTGTTGAGCTGTGTTTGGGCATCTAGTCTACAACATAAGGGTGGGGGAGTGTGGAGCTGTTTGGACATCTAGTCTACAACATAAGAGTGAGTGAGTGTGGCACTGTGTGTGGGTATCTAGTGTACACCATAAGAGTGAGGAGTGTGACACTGTGTGTGGGCATCTAGTCTACACCATAAGAGTGAAGGGAGTGTGGCACTGTGTGTGGGTATCTAGTGTACACCAGAAGAGTGAGGGAGTGTGGCACTGTGTGTGTATCTAGTCTACACCATAAGAGTGAAGTATTGTGGGACTGTGTGAGGATATCTAGCTTACACCATAAGAGCAAGCGATTGTGAAGCTGTGTGTGGGCATCTAGTCTACAACATAAGAGTGAAGGAGTGTGGAGTTGTGTTTGGGCATCTAGTCTACAACATAAGATTGAGGGAGTGTGCAGCTGTGTTTGGGCGTCTAGTCTACAACATAAGAGAGGGAGTGTGGAGCTGTGTTTGGGCATCTAGTCTACAACATAAGATTGAGGGAGTGTGGCACTGTGTTTGGGCGTCTAGTCTACAACATAAGATTGAGGGAGTGTGGCACTGTGTGTGTATCTAGTCTACACCATAAGAGTGAAGTATTGTGGGACTGTGTGAGGGTATCTTGTTTACACCATAATAGCAAGTGAGTGTGGGGCTGAGTGAGGGCATCTTGTCTACACCATAAGAGTGAAGGAGAGTGGGGCCGTGTGAAGGTATCTAGTCTACACCATAAGAGTGAGGGAGTGTAAAGCTGTGTGAGGGTATCTAGTGTACAGTAAGAGCGAGGGAGTGTAAAGCTGTGTGAAGGTATCTAGTGTACAATAAGAGCGAGGGAGTGTAAAGCTGTGTGAAGGTTTCTAGTGTACAATAAGAGCGAGGGAGTGTAAAACTGTGTGAAGGTTTCTAGTGTACAATAAGAGCGAGGGAGTGTAAAGCTGTGTGAAGGTATCTAGTGTATAATAAGAGCGAGGGAGTGTAAAGCTGTGTGAAGGTATCTAGTGTACAATAGAGCGAGGGAGTGTAAAGCTGTGTGAAGGTATCTAGTGTACAATAAGAGCGAGGGAGTGTAAAGCTGTGTGAAGGTATCTAGTGTACAATAAGAGCGAGGGAGTGTAAAGCTGTGTGACGGTATCTAGTGTACAATAAGAGTGAGGGACTGGGATTAAGTGTGTGCATCTACTATACAATTGGAGTATGGGGCTGTGTAAAGATATCTAGTGTACAATCAGAGTGAGGCTATGTGTGAGGGAGTGTGGTGTCATCTAGTGTAGACCGTTAAAGTGAGGGAATCTGGAGTCTAAACCATTATGGTCATATCTGTAGCACAGCCGCAGCATTGCACCTGGAACACTCCAGTAAGGGTTACCACCGCAGCCCTGGCACAGAAGCCGCAGTAATGCAGGTGCCCGACTGTTGCACTAAACTAGCATAACGCAGTAGCCTTCCCACAACACCACAGCAGCCACAGACATCCCTGCGTGCCTTAAACACTGTTGCTGCACCTCAAACCACATCAGGGGCGGCACTACGATGAGACAACACAAGTACAGTATTGAAGCCGCAGTTTGCAAACCCACAGCAATCCAAGACACAGCACAACAAACACGATCTCTACATCACTACACCACAGTTACACAGCTGTCAATAAGAACCTTGTGCATCCTGTGCCCACCGTGAGTGGAAGATGCTCTCTGGTGGGCAGCTCGCCCCACCTTAGGGACACTCTGCATTAGAGTACAGCCGTCACACTTATTGATGTCTGTCTGTCCGGCTGCCTTAAACTAACACGTAATATTGGATTCAGGAGAGTGTGTCCCGCCAGTGAGTCTGCCCTCCTCCTGCCTCAGTGCTGAGATTTACAGTAAACCTGCAGGGCTGGGAGTTGATGCCAGACCCCCCTGCTCCCTGCCGTGGGGCACATATTGGATTTTACTGCTTCTCCTGGCTGGGGCCATCTTCTCAAGACTTACTTGCCATGTTGTAGGCAGCACAGAAAGGAAAACAACAAGCATTGGCATAGCCAGTGTGTCTGGCGGTGCCTACCAGCCTCTTGGCTTTGTCAGTGTTTGTTTTCTCATGTTTTTTCAAAACTTTATTGTTGTGGAAGCCGCCGAGCCCTCATCAACCAAAAAAACAAAGACATTGGCTGAAAGCAAAAATCTTTTTTTTGTCTCAGAAAGCACACTAAGTTGCTGATTCATGCCAAAAAGATACATGGTGATGTGTTGTATGGCCCAGTGTTGCCATCTCGCATTTCTGGTGACATTTACAAACCACTCGGCCTTCGATCTTGTGGTTTGTGATGTTAACGGAACCCTTCAGTGGCTACGATGGACCAGGTGCAGAGCTTCAGGAAGTGTAGTATGCAGCCCCTTGCCAACAAAGTCTTTGGATTTCTTAAGAGAGCCCTGTCATCACCCTCCTCCCCTCAATGTCTGGATCTCCTCCTTCCAGCCACACGAATGCAGACAATACACTTTTACTGTCTGGGGAGGCTGTCCTCGACCTCCATCTTGTGCAATGTCAAACTAGAGCCTTCAAAGTGGGCCCCTCTGTGCCTTGTGAATTAATACTGGGAGCTCAACTTGAGGATGAGCTTAAGAAGACATCCTTTCCAGCATTTGCAGAATACCCTTTTCAATGTTTCTTATTAACCCATATATTGTCTCATATTGCTTTGATCTTTGCGTTACTGCTTCCTTTGAGCGCAGCCCAATTCTCTCGATATTCCCTATATATGCGTCCAGCCATTACTGTACTCTTTATGCGTCCAGCCGTTGCTGTACTCTTTGTGTCCAGCCGTTGCTGTACTCTTTATGCGTCCAGCCATTACTGTACTCTTTATGCGTCCAGCCGTTGCTGTACTCTGTGTCCAGCCGTTGCTGTACTCTTTATGCGTCCAGCCGTTGCTGTACTCTTTATGCTGTACTCTTTATGCGTCCAGCCGTTGCTGTACTCTTTATGCGTCCAGCCATTGCTGTACTCTTTATGCATCCAGCCGTTGCTGTACTCTTTATGCGTCCAGCCGTTGCTGTACTCTTTATGCGTCCAGCCGTTGCTGTACTCTTTATGCGTCCAGCCGTTGCTGTACTCTTTATGCGTCCAGCCGTTGCTGTACTCTTTATGCATCTAGCCGTTGCTGTACGCTTTATGCATCTAGTCGTTGCTGTATGCATGTAGCCATGACTGTGCACTTTTTGCATCCAGCCGTTGCTGTACGCTTTATGTTTCCAGCCTTTGCTGTACGCTTTATGCGTCTAGGCGTTGCTGTATGCTTTATGCATCCAGCCATTGCTGCCCTTATTGTATTGCTGCACATTTTAATGCTTCCAGCCGTTGCTGTACGCTTTATGCATCCAGCTGTTGTATGCTTTATGCGTCCATCCATTGCTGTACTGTGTCCAGCTGTTGCTGTGCGCTTTATGCTTCCAGCCGTTGCTGTACGCTTTATGCTTCCAGCAGTTGCTGTATGCTTTATGCGTCTAGCCGTTGCTGTATGCTTTATGCGTCTAGCCGTTGCTGCATGCATTATGCGTCTAGCCGTTGCTGTATGCTTTCTGCGTCTAGCTGTTGCATGCATTATGCGTCTAGCCGTTGCTGTACGCTTTATGCGTCTAGCCGTTGCTGTATGCTTTATGCGTCTAGCCGTTGCTGCATGCATTGTGCATCCAGCCGTTGCTGTACGCTTTATGCGTCCAGCAGTTGCTGCATGCATTATGCGTCCAGCCGTTGCTGTACGCTTTATGCGTCCAGCCGTTGCTGTACACTTTATACGTCCAGCCGTTGCTGTACGCTTTATGCGTCCAGCTGTTGCTGAGCTGATCAGCCGTCTTTGCTGAAGCGGTGGTTTAGTGGTAGCCCAGTTTAGCAGCGTACAGACGACTCACCTGACTCCAGTGCTATCAAAAGTGCATAATATCGCAGTGCCTCCACATACAAGTAAGGCTTCTTTCTACAGTCTGGCATCCTCACATTGCATGCTATTTAAAAAAAAAAAAACATCTCTATGTTTCTAAATCCTGGAATGAAACGTGACCTTTTCTTAAAACCTCTGATTGTCGCCTCCTTTGTGCTCTCAAATGGCCCTCCCTTCCATCCTTTGCATGCCTCCTTCTTGCACCACAACCTTCTCTAAGTCACATTCATGCTTGCATATCTCTGTTTTCTGTTTCAGTTTATTAACAGATTGATGTCATGCCTAAATAGGCCATACAAACAGTTCATATACACACATAGCTCAGATCATATTTAAAAATGTATAGTTTTTCCACTAAAAAATGTATTTGGTACTAATATTCAAATATACGTTTACCCGCCCACTTACAAGCATTTGAAATCAACAAGTACTCATTTTAACCCTGAACCTTCTGTGTCTAAAAACAATAAAATCTCCCCCTTTTCATAATAAAACGACAGACCTTACCAGGCAAACATTTCTTCCATATTATTTCCATACAGGGTTAACATTATATCTATGCAAAATAAAATCCAATTCGGTGCAAACTAATGCAATAATTTCATGGACGCGTTTTTATCTGTTGGTCGTGTAATCTAAAACATTAGATTAAAAAATCACCAAGTACAAAAAACGGTTTCCTATGTTAAAAAAGTAATTACATGGTAATAGGGGAGAGGTTATAATTCAACAGTCCTCTCTAAACCGTATACCCTTAACTATAACAGACATTAGAATTTTCTATACTAAAAATCGTTTATGAATGTATATATGAGAAAATATACTCTGAGATGGAGGGCATTAAGTCAGGTAATCCCCTTCAGCAAGAATCCACATCTCCTCAAGCAGCTAACACCATTATTCATAGAAATAGCAAGATTCCGAATTCACTAACAAACTGGAAACCTGGGCTCTATTGGATATGAGCTCCTTCAAGCGGCTCCTAGCAAGCATTAAATCCGGCTCCCCTGTGACCCTCTTCCGATCTCGGTGTTGCAGCAGCTTGAGTCGCCCTCACTCATGATAATTATGGAACTCTTGAATGCCTCCTTACAGGAGGCAACTGTTCCTCCAGAGTGAAAGCACGCAATGGTTTTTCCTCTTTTGATGAAGGCTAATGCTGATCCTGACCAGCCCTCCAACTACCGGCCTATTTCATTACTCCTGGCCTTCTCTAAAATCTTAGAAAGACATAATAACTCACAGCTATCCCAGTTTGTTGAGTCGCAAAATTACTTACACACCTCAGTCGGGCTTTAGAGCCGGTTTTTCGACCGAAACTACCTTTCTTGGAGTCACGGAAAGGCTGCGACACTGTTTGGTTACTGGAGACACAGTAGCCCTCATATTACTTGACTTAAGCGCAGCTTTCGACACGGTGTCTCACACCGTGTTAGTGAAAGCCTTACAATCATTAGGTGTTGCTGGGCCGGCACTTAACTGGCTTATTTCTTTCCTCATGGATCGTACTTTGCAGGTCTTTTCTCCAACGGCCAGCTCCAATACTCATTTCTCCCCTTATGGGGAACCCCAGGGCTCTATCCTCAGCCCCTTGTTGTTTAACGTGTATGTGAGACCCCTGGCGGAGATTGCAGAGGAGGCTGGGTTGTCACGCTGACGACACCCAGATTATCTTCTCTCTGCCGAGAGGGCGTCTTAGTCATCTGCTCTCCAGTTGGGATTGAGTAAGATCGCATCCTGGATGCAGGCCAACTTTCTCAAACTTAATGGAGAAAAAACTGAGGTCTTGATTCTGGGGAAAAATAAAGATCTTTGGGGTTCCCAACACTGGCCTGCTGAAATGGGTGCTGTTCCTCAGCCCTCCTGCCAAGTCCGCAACTTAGGCTTCATCATTGATGATCAATTATCAATGCGTCAACAAGCCGTGAAGGTGGCCGCAACCTGTTTTACCATCCTGAAATGGCTCAAGAAGATTATCTGGATGCTGCCTAGTTCTACCCAGAGAACCGTAGTCCAGGCTCTCGTCACCTCTAGACTGGACTACGGTAACAATCTCTATCTGGGGGCAAACAAGGATGTTACGCGCAAACTGCAGGTGGTGCAGAATTCCGCTGCTAGACTGCTTTGTCAGGTTCCCAGAGTTGCCCCTATCTCTGGCTCTTTGCGTGATCTCCATTGGCTCAGGATAGAGAACCGGATTAAGTTCAAAGCCTTGAGTTACATGTTTAAGATCAAATCTGGAGTGGCTCCCCAGTACCTGCAAGCTCTGGTTCACCCTTACCTACCCTCACGTCCTCTTCGATCTTCTACTCAGGCGAAATTCTCGGTTCCCAGGATCAGACTGTCACGTATGGGCGGTCGATCTTTTGCTTGTTTAGGTCCCTCCTTATGGAACTCTCTCCCCGTATCACTCCGCAATTAAACAGTTTACGGGAATTTTCGCAAATGTGTAAAAACTTGGCTGTTTAACCAATAATTTTTTTCCTCCCTTTCTGTCCCTCTCAGGCTGGCGCCGGGAAACCCTTTTGGGTAGCTGTTGCGCCTTACAAATCAAATTAACATAACTTAACATATAGTAGATGCTTTTTCCTTTGTGCAAGATTAGACCGCAAAGTGCACATTCTATCACTATTAAGAAAAATTACCTTTCCTTGCAATACCCTTTCTTCTATCTGGGGGTATAACTAAAGCATAACAACCTCCCTATACCCATTCCATCTCCCTAATGCGGCAAGCCTTTTTTCTTAATTAACTGATCCTGAACAACGGCCAAGAATTTCCCTACTGCATAACGCACAGGTATATTATCACATCCTAAAATTAATTGAAGGAGATCCTTTGTATGTCGAATCTTAGTCAGTCTAAAGGTCGGAAGCAACAACGTTCTTCTACGAGCTACAAAACTGGAACAAATTATAAGTAAATGCAGAAATGCCAGTGGTCCCCTTATACAGAGGGGATACATAGCTTTCTCCATCCCCGGCCCCTTAGACAGAGGGGATACATAGCTTTCTCCATCCCCGGCCCCTTAGACAGAGGGGATACATAGCTTTCTCCATCCCGGTCCCCTTAGACAGAGGGGATACATAGCTTTCTCCATCCCGGGCCCCTTAGACAGAGGGGATACATAGCTTTCTCCATCCCGGTCCCCTTAGACAGAGGGGATACATAGCTTTCTCCATCCCGGGCCCCTTAGACAGAGTGGATACATAGCTTTCTCCATCCCGGGCCCCTTAGACAGAGGGGATACATAGCTTTCTCCATCCCAGTCCCCTTAGACAGAGGGGATACATAGCTTTCTCCATCCCGGTCCCCTTAGACAGAGGGGATACATAGCTTTCTCCATCCCGGGTTGCTGGACCAGCTTCCACTGTATAAAAGCCAATACTTGCCCCAATCTTACCTTTAATGCCCACCTCCTTATGTGTGGGCTAAGATTGAATATGCCCCGCGTACCTTACATCCTTTACATGGCACATGTTATCTCTCTTACACACATCTCCTAAATCGCTCGTCCTAGAGCTCACCTTAACTAGATGCTTTTCTATTTGCTCCTGCTGTGTGACGGACATCCCTTGGAGTTTCTCCCCTACTGTAACATCTAATGAAGCCTTGACATCCTGTAGGTTAGCCACCCACCTGTCGACATACTTCTCCTGCAGGCTGGATTTTATAATTTGCCTTAAGGAGCTCTCCTCCGCTCTAAGAAGGTCGAGTCAATATCTAAGGAGCTGTTGCTTATTCTCCAATAGGACATTTGTTACGCCCAATTCAAGTCTCAGTGCACTGTGTACAGTTCCTCTGGGTAGCCCCAACCATTTCTTCCAGACATTCATTTCAATGATTTCCATTGCATGGGAAAAACCTCACACCCATACAGCAGCAAACTCCCTTTTTTTTTGCTTTGTATTTCTCTCTGAGCACTTCGATGGATTTATGACCCAGTGCAACATCCATCCTAAATAATGCTCTGCACTGGCCTTAACCCTCCCTTCCTGTATATCTATATGCGGGTAAAATGAAGATTATATCCATAAAGAAGGCCAAAATAGCGATATTCTTTTACCTCCTCTACTAGAACTCCACTTAGCCACCACGTGGGCCTTCTCTTCTGTCCCATCTCCTTTGTAAAAACCATTACCTTAGTCGTGTCCGTATTTATTTTCTAAAAGTTGGACCTTCTATACTTGGCGAATGCATCCAGTTGTCTCTGCAGGTCGACCAGCGTCAGATGCAATAAACCGTATCATCGGTATAACACATTACTGGGATGGCCTCATTTTGGCGGAAATGCTTTAATCTATGTATTTTTTCAAACAGCCCACAACCCTTTTTAAAGGTCACAACCTCTCCTTTAAAATTCAGCAGACCCCGGCAAATTAACAATACCTCCCCTCGCCCACGTGATGAACTCTATTAATTTAACCTATCATAAAGAACCTGTTGTGAATACATGGGCTGGTTTTATCTTGAGTGCGCAAGACTAATCCCACTGACCAGCGATAGCCACTGACACTGGACTAACCACTACCCTTGGCTTCCGGAGCAGTGTGCTGTCCGGCGTAAGGCGCTTCAATGCCTCGTCCGGGGTAGCAAGCACTATATATCAGCGCAATTGTAATTACATTGCCATGGTAAATCCTGGCACTGGGGAGAACTACACTGTGCGGATGTGCTCCCTGTGAAAAGGCCGTGCCTTCACTCACAGTGAAGTTATCTAGTTGAGGAAGAGGGCTGCCCATGCCTTATGGTGTAGTGGGTGGCAGAAAACGGGAATGACAGAGCAGCAGACCAATGGATGATGAGGTCTGGCTGAACGTCCATGTAACTAAGTTTATTATATATAATTTTAGTAAAATGAAAAGGTCTTTGCTAACGCCGAACCTAACTACATACGGGCAAATACAGATTATTTTGTAGTTTTTTTCCTTTTTACAACTATGTTATTTGTGTTATGGCTGAGTTTTTGAGCTCCTGTAAAATGTAATGCAATGGTTTTCAGGCTGCAGTAACTTGCTCCCCAGTTGGTGATTTGGTGGTAGTGGTTTGGGGAGTTTTTTTCAGGTATGTGCTAATGGGGATTCTTTATATATATAACAGGTGTGAAGTAGTGCCAGTCACATAGTAGTTATTTCATTTCAATAGTCGTAGTGATATCAATAACACGGAAGTAGTTTCGACAGTTGTATGCTAGTGATATCCATAACAGGGTGTTTGGTGAGTTCGTTTTTTGTGAAATAGGGATATTCATAGTTGTGGTGGAACATGAGGTATGGCAGTTATTTTGATAGTACAGTAGTGATTTTAGTTGTGTTGTAGTGATTTTAATAGTATGTCACTGGTGATAGCTGTTCTATTGTAGTTATTTCAGTAATCGATTTCTGTTGTGCTGTGATGATTTCACTAGTAATATAGTAGTACTTTCTAGTCTCCTGTAGTGATGTCAGTTGTGTTGGGGTGATTTCAATTGTTTTCTAGTGATTTGTGTCATGTTATAGTATTGTAGTAATTTCAGTAGTGATTCCTATCATGCTGTAGTAATTTCAGTAGTTGTATAGTAGTGATTCCTATCATGCTGTAGTCATTTCAGTAGTTGTATAGTAGTGATCCTATCATGCTGTAGTCATTTCAGTAGTTGTATAGTAGTGATCCTATCATGCTGTAGTCATTTCAGTAGTTGTATAGTAGTGATCCTATCATGCTGTAGTCATTTCAGTAGTTGTATAGTAGTGATCCTATCATGCTGTAGTAATTTCAGTAGTTGTATAGTAGTGATCCTATCATGCTGGAGTCATTTCAGTAGTTGTATAGTAGTGATCCTATCATGCTGTAGTAATTTCAGTAGTTGTATAGTAGTGATCCTATCATGCTGGAGTCATTTCAGTAGTTGTATAGTAGTGATCCTATCATGCTGTAGTAATTTCAGTAGTTGTATAATAGTGATCCTATCATGCTGTAGTAATTTCAGTAGTTGTATAGTAGTGATCCTATCATGCTGGAGTCATTTCAGTAGTTGTATAGTAGTGATCCTATCATGCTGTAGTCATTTCAGTAGTTGTATAGTAGTGATCCTATCATGCTGGAGTCATTTCAGTAGTTGTATAGTAGTGATCCTATCATGCTGTAGTCATTTCAGTAGTTGTATAGTAGTGATCCTATCATGCTGGAGTCATTTCAGTAGTTGTATAGTAGTGATCCTATCATGCTGTAGTCATTTCAGTAGTTGTATAGTAGTGATCCTATCATGCTGTAGTAATTTCAGTAGTTGTATAGTAGTGATCCTATCATGCTGTAGTCATTTCAGTAGTTGTATAGTAGTGATCCTATCATGCTGTAGTCATTTCAGTAGTTGTATAGTAGTGATCCTATCATGCTGTAGTCATTTCAGTAGTTGTATAGTAGTGATCCTATCATGCTGTAGTCATTTCAGTAGTTGTATAGTAGTGATCCTATCATGCTGTAGTCATTTCAGTAGTTGTATAGTAGTGATCCTATCATGCTGGAGTCATTTCAGTAGTTGTATAGTAGTGATCCTATCATGCTGTAGTAATTTCAGTAGTTGTATAGTAGTGATCCTATCATGCTGTAGTAATTTCAGTAGTTGTATAGTAGTGATCCTATCATGCTGGAGTCATTTCAGTAGTTGTATAGTAGTGATCCTATCATGCTGTAGTAATTTCAGTAGTTGTATAATAGTGATCCTATCATGCTGTAGTAATTTCAGTAGTTGTATAGTAGTGATCCTATCATGCTGTAGTAATTTCAGTAGTTGTATAGTAGTGATCCTATCATGCTGGAGTAATTTCAGTAGTTGTATAATAGTGATCCTATCATGCTGGAGTCATTTCAGTAGTTGTATAGTAGTGATCCTATCATGCTGTAGTCATTTCAGTAGTTGTATAGTAGTGATCCTATCATGCTGTAGTAATTTCAGTAGTTGTATAGTAGTGATCCTATCATGCTGTAGTCATTTCAGTAGTTGTATAGTAGTGATCCTATCATGCTGTAGTCATTTCAGTAGTTGTATAGTAGTGATCCTATCATGCTGTAGTAATTTCAGTAGTTGTATAGTAGTGATCCTATCATGCTGTAGTCATTTCAGTAGTTGTATAGTAGTGATCCTATCATGCTGTAGTCATTTCAGTAGTTGTATAGTAGTGATCCTATCATGCTGTAGTCATTTCAGTAGTTGTATAGTAGTGATCCTATCATGCTGTAGTCATTTCAGTAGTTGTATAGTAGTGATCCTATCATGCTGTAGTAATTTCAGTAGTTGTATAGTAGTGATCCTATCATGCTGGAGTCATTTCAGTAGTTGTATAGTAGTGATCCTATCATGCTGTAGTAATTTCAGTAGTTGTATAGTAGTGATCCTATCATGCTGGAGTCATTTCAGTAGTTGTATAGTAGTGATCCTATCATGCTGTAGTAATTTCAGTAGTTGTATAATAGTGATCCTATCATGCTGTAGTAATTTCAGTAGTTGTATAGTAGTGATCCTATCATGCTGGAGTCATTTCAGTAGTTGTATAGTAGTGATCCTATCATGCTGTAGTCATTTCAGTAGTTGTATAGTAGTGATCCTATCATGCTGGAGTCATTTCAGTAGTTGTATAGTAGTGATCCTATCATGCTGTAGTCATTTCAGTAGTTGTATAGTAGTGATCCTATCATGCTGGAGTCATTTCAGTAGTTGTATAGTAGTGATCCTATCATGCTGTAGTCATTTCAGTAGTTGTATAGTAGTGATCCTATCATGCTGTAGTAATTTCAGTAGTTGTATAGTAGTGATCCTATCATGCTGTAGTCATTTCAGTAGTTGTATAGTAGTGATCCTATCATGCTGTAGTCATTTCAGTAGTTGTATAGTAGTGATCCTATCATGCTGTAGTCATTTCAGTAGTTGTATAGTAGTGATCCTATCATGCTGTAGTCATTTCAGTAGTTGTATAGTAGTGATCCTATCATGCTGTAGTCATTTCAGTAGTTGTATAGTAGTGATCCTATCATGCTGGAGTCATTTCAGTAGTTGTATAGTAGTGATCCTATCATGCTGTAGTAATTTCAGTAGTTGTATAGTAGTGATCCTATCATGCTGTAGTAATTTCAGTAGTTGTATAGTAGTGATCCTATCATGCTGGAGTCATTTCAGTAGTTGTATAGTAGTGATCCTATCATGCTGTAGTAATTTCAGTAGTTGTATAATAGTGATCCTATCATGCTGTAGTAATTTCAGTAGTTGTATAGTAGTGATCCTATCATGCTGTAGTAATTTCAGTAGTTGTATAGTAGTGATCCTATCATGCTGGAGTAATTTCAGTAGTTGTATAATAGTGATCCTATCATGCTGGAGTCATTTCAGTAGTTGTATAGTAGTGATCCTATCATGCTGTAGTCATTTCAGTAGTTGTATAGTAGTGATCCTATCATGCTGTAGTAATTTCAGTAGTTGTATAGTAGTGATCCTATCATGCTGTAGTCATTTCAGTAGTTGTATAGTAGTGATCCTATCATGCTGTAGTCATTTCAGTAGTTGTATAGTAGTGATCCTATCATGCTGTAGTAATTTCAGTAGTTGTATAGTAGTGATCCTATCATGCTGTAGTCATTTCAGTAGTTGTATAGTAGTGATCCTATCATGCTGTAGTCATTTCAGTAGTTGTATAGTAGTGATCCTATCATGCTGTAGTCATTTCAGTAGTTGTATAGTAGTGATCCTATCATGCTGTAGTAATTTCAGTAGTTGTATAGTAGTGATCCTATCATGCTGTAGTAATTTCAGTAGTTGTATAGTAGTGATCCTATCATGCTGTAGTCATTTCAGTAGTTGTATAGTAGTGATCCTATCATGCTGTAGTCATTTCAGTAGTTGTATAGTAGTGATCCTATCATGCTGTAGTCATTTCAGTAGTTGTATAGTAGTGATCCTATCATGCTGTAGTCATTTCAGTAGTTGTATAGTAGTGATCCTATCATGCTGTAGTCATTTCAGTAGTTGTATAGTAGTGATCCTATCATGCTGTAGTCATTTCAGTAGTTGTATAGTAGTGATCCTATCATGCTGTAGTCATTTCAGTAGTTGTATAGTAGTGATCCTATCATGCTGTAGTCATTTCAGTAGTTGTATAGTAGTGATCCTATCATGCTGTAGTCATTTCAGTAGTTGTATAGTAGTGATCCTATCATGCTGTAGTCATTTCAGTAGTTGTATAGTAGTGATCCTATCATGCTGTAGTAATTTCAGTAGTTGTATAGTAGTGATCCTATCATGCTGTAGTCATTTCAGTAGTTGTATAGTAGTGATCCTATCATGCTGTAGTCATTTCAGTAGTTGTATAGTAGTGATCCTATCATGCTGTAGTCATTTCAGTAGTTGTATAGTAGTGATCCTATCATGCTGTAGTCATTTCAGTAGTTGTATAGTAGTGATCCTATCATGCTGTAGTAATTTCAGTAGTTGTATAATAGTGATCCTATCATGCTGTAGTAATTTCAGTAGTTGTATAGTAGTGATCCTATCATGCTGGAGTAATTTCAGTAGTTGTATAGTAGTGATCCTATCATGCTGTAGTAATTTCAGTAGTTGTATAGTAGTGATCCTATCATGCTGTAGTCATTTCAGTAGTTGTATAGTAGTGATCCTATCATGCTGGAGTAATTTCAGTAGTTGTATAGTAGTGATCCTATCATGCTGTAGTAATTTCAGTAGTTGTATAGTAGTGATCCTATCATGCTGTAGTCATTTCAGTAGTTGTATAGTAGTGATCCTATCATGCTGTAGTCATTTCAGTAGTTGTATAGTAGTGATCCTATCATGCTGTAGTCATTTCAGTAGTTGTATAGTAGTGATCCTATCATGCTGTAGTAATTTCAGTAGTTGTATAATAGTGATCCTATCATGCTGTAGTAATTTCAGTAGTTGTATAGTAGTGATCCTATCATGCTGTAGTAATTTCAGTAGTTGTATAGTAGTGATCCTATCATGCTGGAGTAATTTCAGTAGTTGTATAGTAGTGATCCTATCATGCTGGAGTAATTTCAGTAGTTGTATAGTAGTGATCCTATCATGCTGTAGTCATTTCAGTAGTTGTATAGTAGTGATCCTATCATGCTGGAGTAATTTCAGTAGTTGTATAGTAGTGATCCTATCATGCTGGAGTCATTTCAGTAGTTGTATAGTAGTGATCCTATCATGCTGGAGTAATTTCAGTAGTTGTATAGTAGTGATCCTATCATGCTGGAGTAATTTCAGTAGTTGTATAGTAGTGATCCTATCATGCTGTAGTCATTTCAGTAGTTGTATAGTAGTGATCCTATCATGCTGGAGTCATTTCAGTAGTTGTATAGTAGTGATCCTATCATGCTGGAGTCATTTCAGTAGTTGTATAGTAGTGATCCTATCATGCTGGAGTCATTTCAGTAGTTGTATAGTAGTGATCCTATCATGCTGGAGTCATTTCAGTAGTTGTATAGTAGTGATCCTATCATGCTGGAGTAATTTCAGTAGTTGTATAGTAGTGATCCTATCATGCTGGAGTCATTTCAGTAGTTGTATAGTAGTGATCCTATCATGCTGGAGTAATTTCAGTAGTTGTATAGTAGTGATCCTATCATGCTGTAGTCATTTCAGTAGTTGTATAGTAGTGATCCTATCATGCTGTAGTAATTTCAGTAGTTGTATAATAGTGATCCTATCATGCTGTAGTAATTTCAGTAGTTGTATAGTAGTGATCCTATCATGCTGGAGTCATTTCAGTAGTTGTATAGTAGTGATCCTATCATGCTGGAGTAATTTCAGTAGTTGTATAGTAGTGATCCTATCATGCTGTAGTAATTTCAGTAGTTGTATAGTAGTGATCCTATCATGCTGGAGTCATTTCAGTAGTTGTATAGTAGTGATCCTATCATGCTGGAGTAATTTCAGTAGTTGTATAGTAGTGATCCTATCATGCTGTAGTCATTTCAGTAGTTGTATAGTAGTGATCCTATCATGCTGGAGTCATTTCAGTAGTTGTATAGTAGTGATCCTATCATGCTGGAGTAATTTCAGTAGTTGTATAGTAGTGATCCTATCATGCTGGAGTAATTTCAGTAGTTGTATAGTAGTGATCCTATCATGCTGGAGTCATTTCAGTAGTTGTATAGTAGTGATCCTATCATGCTGGAGTAATTTCAGTAGTTGTATAGTAGTGATCCTATCATGCTGTAGTCATTTCAGTAGTTGTATAGTAGTGATCCTATCATGCTGGAGTCATTTCAGTAGTTGTATAGTAGTGATCCTATCATGCTGGAGTCATTTCAGTAGTTGTATAGTAGTGATCCTATCATGCTGTAGTAATTTCAGTAGTTGTATAGTAGTGATCCTATCATGCTGGAGTCATTTCAGTAGTTGTATAGTAGTGATCCTATCATGCTGGAGTCATTTCAGTAGTTGTATAGTAGTGATCCTATCATGCTGTAGTAATTTCAGTAGTTGTATAGTAGTGATCCTATCATGCTGGAGTCATTTCAGTAGTTGTATAGTAGTGATCCTATCATGATGTAGTAATTTCAGTAGTTGTATAGTAGTGATCCTATCATGCTGTAGTCATTTCAGTAGTTGTATAGTAGTGATCCTATCATGCTGTAGTAATTTCAGTAGTTGTATAGTAGTGATCCTATCATGCTGGAGTCATTTCAGTAGTTGTATAGTAGTGATCCTATCATGCTGTAGTCATTTCAGTAGTTGTATAGTAGTGATCCTATCATGCTGTAGTCATTTCAGTAGTTGTATAGTAGTGATCCTATCATGCTGTAGTAATTTCAGTAGTTGTATAATAGTGATCCTATCATGCTGTAGTAATTTCAGTAGTTGTATAGTAGTGATCCTATCATGCTGTAGTAATTTCAGTAGTTGTATAGTAGTGATCCTATCATGCTGTAGTCATTTCAGTAGTTGTATAGTAGTGATCCTATCATGCTGTAGTAATTTCAGTAGTTGTATAGTAGTGATCCTATCATGCTGTAGTCATTTCAGTAGTTGTATAGTAGTGATCCTATCATGCTGTAGTCATTTCAGTAGTTGTATAGTAGTGATCCTATCATGCTGTAGTCATTTCAGTAGTTGTATAGTAGTGATCCTATCATGCTGTAGTCATTTCAGTAGTTGTATAGTAGTGATCCTATCATGCTGTAGTCATTTCAGTAGTTGTATAGTAGTGATCCTATCATGCTGTAGTCATTTCAGTAGTTGTATAGTAGTGATCCTATCATGCTGTAGTCATTTCAGTAGTTGTATAGTAGTGATCCTATCATGCTGTAGTAATTTCAGTAGTTGTATAGTAGTGATCCTATCATGCTGTAGTCATTTCAGTAGTTGTATAGTAGTGATCCTATCATGCTGTAGTCATTTCAGTAGTTGTATAGTAGTGATCCTATCATGCTGTAGTCATTTCAGTAGTTGTATAGTAGTGATCCTATCATGCTGTAGTCATTTCAGTAGTTGTATAGTAGTGATCCTATCATGCTGTAGTAATTTCAGTAGTTGTATAATAGTGATCCTATCATGCTGTAGTAATTTCAGTAGTTGTATAGTAGTGATCCTATCATGCTGGAGTAATTTCAGTAGTTGTATAGTAGTGATCCTATCATGCTGTAGTAATTTCAGTAGTTGTATAGTAGTGATCCTATCATGCTGTAGTCATTTCAGTAGTTGTATAGTAGTGATCCTATCATGCTGGAGTAATTTCAGTAGTTGTATAGTAGTGATCCTATCATGCTGTAGTAATTTCAGTAGTTGTATAGTAGTGATCCTATCATGCTGTAGTCATTTCAGTAGTTGTATAGTAGTGATCCTATCATGCTGTAGTCATTTCAGTAGTTGTATAGTAGTGATCCTATCATGCTGTAGTCATTTCAGTAGTTGTATAGTAGTGATCCTATCATGCTGTAGTAATTTCAGTAGTTGTATAGTAGTGATCCTATCATGCTGTAGTAATTTCAGTAGTTGTATAGTAGTGATCCTATCATGCTGTAGTAATTTCAGTAGTTGTATAGTAGTGATCCTATCATGCTGGAGTAATTTCAGTAGTTGTATAGTAGTGATCCTATCATGCTGGAGTAATTTCAGTAGTTGTATAGTAGTGATCCTATCATGCTGTAGTCATTTCAGTAGTTGTATAGTAGTGATCCTATCATGCTGGAGTAATTTCAGTAGTTGTATAGTAGTGATCCTATCATGCTGGAGTCATTTCAGTAGTTGTATAGTAGTGATCCTATCATGCTGGAGTAATTTCAGTAGTTGTATAGTAGTGATCCTATCATGCTGGAGTAATTTCAGTAGTTGTATAGTAGTGATCCTATCATGCTGTAGTCATTTCAGTAGTTGTATAGTAGTGATCCTATCATGCTGGAGTCATTTCAGTAGTTGTATAGTAGTGATCCTATCATGCTGGAGTCATTTCAGTAGTTGTATAGTAGTGATCCTATCATGCTGGAGTCATTTCAGTAGTTGTATAGTAGTGATCCTATCATGCTGGAGTCATTTCAGTAGTTGTATAGTAGTGATCCTATCATGCTGGAGTAATTTCAGTAGTTGTATAGTAGTGATCCTATCATGCTGGAGTCATTTCAGTAGTTGTATAGTAGTGATCCTATCATGCTGGAGTAATTTCAGTAGTTGTATAGTAGTGATCCTATCATGCTGTAGTAATTTCAGTAGTTGTATAGTAGTGATCCTATCATGCTGTAGTAATTTCAGTAGTTGTATAATAGTGATCCTATCATGCTGTAGTAATTTCAGTAGTTGTATAGTAGTGATCCTATCATGCTGGAGTCATTTCAGTAGTTGTATAGTAGTGATCCTATCATGCTGGAGTAATTTCAGTAGTTGTATAGTAGTGATCCTATCATGCTGTAGTAATTTCAGTAGTTGTATAGTAGTGATCCTATCATGCTGGAGTCATTTCAGTAGTTGTATAGTAGTGATCCTATCATGCTGGAGTAATTTCAGTAGTTGTATAGTAGTGATCCTATCATGCTGTAGTCATTTCAGTAGTTGTATAGTAGTGATCCTATCATGCTGGAGTCATTTCAGTAGTTGTATAGTAGTGATCCTATCATGCTGGAGTCATTTCAGTAGTTGTATAGTAGTGATCCTATCATGCTGGAGTAATTTCAGTAGTTGTATAGTAGTGATCCTATCATGCTGGAGTCATTTCAGTAGTTGTATAGTAGTGATCCTATCATGCTGGAGTAATTTCAGTAGTTGTATAGTAGTGATCCTATCATGCTGTAGTCATTTCAGTAGTTGTATAGTAGTGATCCTATCATGCTGTAGTAATTTCAGTAGTTGTATAGTAGTGATCCTATCATGCTGGAGTCATTTCAGTAGTTGTATAGTAGTGATCCTATCATGCTGGAGTCATTTCAGTAGTTGTATAGTAGTGATCCTATCATGCTGTAGTAATTTCAGTAGTTGTATAGTAGTGATCCTATCATGCTGGAGTCATTTCAGTAGTTGTATAGTAGTGATCCTATCATGCTGGAGTCATTTCAGTAGTTGTATAGTAGTGATCCTATCATGCTGTAGTAATTTCAGTAGTTGTATAGTAGTGATCCTATCATGCTGGAGTCATTTCAGTAGTTGTATAGTAGTGATCCTATCATGATGTAGTAATTTCAGTAGTTGTATAGTAGTGATCCTATCATGCTGTAGTCATTTCAGTAGTTGTATAGTAGTGATCCTATCATGCTGTAGTAATTTCAGTAGTTGTATAGTAGTGATCCTATCATGCTGGAGTCATTTCAGTAGTTGTATAGTAGTGATCCTATCATGCTGTAGTCATTTCAGTAGTTGTATAGTAGTGATCCTATCATGCTGTAGTAATTTCAGTAGTTGTATAGTAGTGATCCTATCATGCTGTAGTCATTTCAGTAGTTGTATAGTAGTGATCCTATCATGCTGGAGTCATTTCAGTAGTTGTATAGTAGTGATCCTATCATGCTGGAGTAATTTCAGTAGTTGTATAGTAGTGATCCTATCATGCTGTAGTAATTTCAGTAGTTGTATAGTAGTGATCCTATCATGCTGGAGTCATTTCAGTAGTTGTATAGTAGTGATCCTATCATGCTGGAGTCATTTCAGTAGTTGTATAGTAGTGATCCTATCATGCTGGAGTAATTTCAGTAATATAGTAAATAATGTAACAAGAAAAATGCTACAGAGGCTGGACAAACACAAATTGGGTGGAAAACAACTGAATAAGGAGCAGGGAACTGAGATAAACAATAAAACCATCAAATTAATGAGCAAGGGGCTGAACAAAAGCCCATTCAGTGTATTGTGTTGTAGACAATAGGTCTTTGGAAATAGACGGCTAAAGTCTCTCTAGGCCAGAACTAAAAACCCTATTAACATTTATTTTCACTCAGGCCTGCACTGCTTTAGTCTTTCTTACTGTTCCAGAACATTGATAGTGCGGACGATGAAGGTTTCCACATGTCTGTCAGTGATTCCCGCTGTACAATTGTATTTAAGCATAGAAGCACCCAGGGTTCCAGCTGGGAACTCTGAGCTCGCCCTAGCTAGGCATACAGCTGGTAATGTTTCTACCATCTGGTCCTTATTCAGGGCTTCACACCGTCTCTCTTTCTCTCCTCAGGCCATGCTTGGGACCAGCACTACCACCAAGAATCACTGCATGGACTCCCTGCTTAGGAGCCCCATGCCTCTTCCTGACAGCATGCTCCTGGGGCGAGCCTGATGCCCTCTGTGCACCCTGCCATGGAAGGAGGGGACAGGTACCCCCAGTATGAGCGCCAGGGGCCGGGATCCATGCTGTGTGGTGTTTCTAGCCTGCAACCCCAGCTTTTCATGCCCGAAATGGAGGTGAGTACTGGGTGAGAGAGAAAACTGATGCAAGCTAGGATGGATATGTATTGGAAGAGCTGTGCGTGGGTCCCAGTACTGCCTTGGCGTTGTGCAGTAAATTGGACTGAGGTTCATCAGCAGAGCTGTGCATTCATTTCAGTGGCGGAGTAGCAGGAGGCAATGCAGCCCAGTGAAGTGTCTTGACAGAGCTGTTCGTTGGTCTCAGTCCTGGAACAGCATGTAGTGCTGCAAGTCAAGAACGATGTGCATTCGCTGAGGTGTATGTGGGGGGAGGGTGCCAATGCTATAATAACATTGGACACTCCAGGCCAGGGTTGAGGCGCATAAGCAGAGCTGTATTCCGGTCCCAGTGCTAGAATCGAAGGGGTACAGTAGGTCAAGATTGAGTCCCAGTGATGGTATAGAAGGGGTACAGTAGGCCAGGATTGAGGCGCATTACAGGAGCTGTATATGGGTCCCAGTGCTGGAATAGAAGGGGTACAGTAGGCCAGGATTGAGGCGCATTAGAAGAACTATGTTTGCTTACAATATTGGATGACAGATTGCATTATAATTGCTTCTGTGACACACGTCAATCAATCGGTCAAGTAGTACTTGTATAGCGCGGCTTGTCACCCTAGAGGGTATCCAGGTTTTGCACCTTCTGGCCCTGTGATGTGCATCTCTCCTTTAGCCATAGTACCACAGGGCTCATTTCCTTTAATCCAGGTATGAGCTTCAGTCCTTGTGTGGCAGGGTTCCATACCTGCAGCCCCACAAAGTGCGTTTTTTTCTCCCTTTGGCTTAAGTGTGATGGGTTCCGCTCCCTTAAACTCCAACAGAGGGGGTCTGCTTCCTTCAGCCCCAGTGTTATGGGATCTGCTCCCTTCAGCCCCAGTGCGAAAGGCTCTGCTCTCTTTAGATTCATTGTGTCAGGTACCGCTCCCCGTAGCCTTGTGTAATGAGTTCTGTTCCCAGCCTGAGGGGATCTCCCCACTTCAGCCCCAGTGTAATGTGTTCCGCTTCCTTCAGCCCTTTGTATGACGGGTTCCGCTTCCTTCAGCCTGTGCGTGAAAGGCTGCGCTCCCTTCAGCTGCAGTGTGACAGGTACCGCCCTCCTCAGTTCCTGTGTGATGGGTTCTGCTCCCTTCAGCTCCAATGTGATGGTTCAGCTCCTTTCAGCTCTAGCATGAGGGGTTCCGCTCCCTTCAACTGCAGTGTGATGGGTTCTGATCCCTTCAGCTCCAGCATGACGGGTTCTGCTCCCTTCAGCTCTGTTGTGAGGGGTTCTGCTCCCTTCAGCTACTGTGTGATGGGTTCTGCTCCCTTCAGCTCTGTTGTGAGGGGTTCCGCTCCCTTCAGCTACAGTGTGATGGGTTCCGGTCACTTCAGCTCTGTTGTGATAGGTTCCACTCCCCTCAGCTCTAGTGTGATGGATTCTGATCCCTTCAGCTCCAGCATGACGGGTTCTGCTCCCTTCACCTCTGTTGTGAGGGGTTCCGCTCCCTTCAGCTACAGTGTGATGCGTTCCGGTCACTTCAGCTCTGTTGTTACGGGTTACACTTCCTTCAGCTCCAGTGTGATGGGTTCCGGTCACTTCAGCTCTGTTGTGATAGGTTCTGCTCCCTTCAGCTCTGTTGTGAGGGGTTCCGCTCCCTTCAGCTCCAGTGTGATGGGTTCCAGTCTATTCAGCTCTGTTGTGATATCAAGGTTCCACTCCCCTCAGCTCCAGTGTGATGGGTTCTGCTCCCTTCAGCTCCAGCATCGAGGGTTTTGCTCTCTTCATTTCCAGGATGAGGGGTTCTCTTTCCCTGAGCTGCAGTGTGACTGGTTACTCTCCTTTCATCTCCAGTATGACACGTTCCATTCCCTTCAACTGCAGTGGGATGGGTTGCACTCCCTTTGTTTCCAGTATGAGGGGTTTTCATTCCTTCAGCCGAAGTATGACTGCTTCCCTTCACCTCCATTTTTACGGGTTCCTCTCCTTTCCACTGTAGTGATGAGTTTTGCTCCCCTCAGCTCCAGTGGAATGGGTTCTGCTCCCTTCACCTCCACTGGTATGGGTTCTGCTCCCTTCAGATCCAGTGTGATGGGTTCTGCTCCCTTCAGCTCCTCTGTGATGGGTTCTGCTCCCTTCAGCTCCAGTGTAATGGGTTCCGCTCCCTTCAGCTCCTGTGTGATGGGTTCCGCTCCCTTCAGCTCTGTTGTGACGGGTACCGCTCCCTTCAGCTCTGTTGTGGCGGGTTCTGCTCCCTTCAGCTCTGTTGTGGCGGGTTCTGCTCCCTTCAGCTCTGTTGTGGCGGGTTCTGCTCCCTTCAGCTCTGTTGTGGCGGGTTCTGCTCCCTTCAGCTCTATTGTGACGGGTTCTGCTCCCTTCAGCTCCTGTGTGATGGCTTCCACTCCCTTCAGCTCTGTTGTGACGGGTTCCGCTCCCTTCAGCTCTGTTGTGATGGGTACCGCTCCCTTAAGCTCTGTTGTGGCGGGTTCTGCTCCCTTCAGCTCCTGTGTGATGGGTTCCGCTCCCTTCAGCTCCACTGTGATAGGTTCCTCTCCCTTCAGCTCTGTTGTGACGGGTTCTGCTCCCTTCAGCTCTGTTGTGGCGGGTTCTGCTCCCTTCAGCTCTGTTGTGACGGGTTCTGCTCCCTTCAGCTCCTGTGTGATGGGTTCCGCTCCCTTCAGCTCCACTGTGATGGGTTCCTCTCCCTTCAGCTCTGTTGTGACGGGTACCGCTCCCTTGAGCTCTGTTGTGGCGGGTTCTGCTCCCTTCAGCTCTGTAGTGACTTGTTCCGCTCCGCTCAGCTCTGTTCTGGTGGGTTCCGCTCCCTTTCACTGCAGTGTGATGGGTTCTGCTCCCTTTAGCTCCAGTGTGATGGGTTCCACTACCTTCAGCTCCAGTGCGATAGGTTCCGCTCATTTCCAGCTCCAGTGTGATGGGTTTGTTTTCTCTTCAGCTCCAGTGTGATGGGTCCTGACCCTTCAGCTCCAGTGTGATAAATCTGCTTACTCCAGCTGTGTTGCGACAGGTTCCTCTCCCTTCAGCTCTGTTGTGATGGGTTCCGCTCTCTTAAGCTCTGTGGTGATGGGTTCCGCTCCCTTCAATGCCAGTTTGATGGGTTCTGCTCCCTTCAGCTCTGTTGTGACGGTTTCCGCTCCCTTCAGCTCTGTTATGAAGGGTTGCACTCCCTTCAGCTCAGGTGTGACGGGTTCCGCTCCCTTCAGCTCTGGTGTGGTGGGTTCTGCTCCCCTCAGCTCCACCGTGATGGGTTCTGCTCCCTTCAGCTTTAGTGTGACGGGTTCCGCTCCCTTCAGCTCCAGTGTAATAGGTTCTGCTCCCTTCAGCTCTGATGTGATGGGTTCCACTTCCTTTAGCTCCAGTGTGATGGGTTCTGATCCCTTAAGCTCTGTTGTGACAGGTTCCTCTCCCTTCAGTTCTGTTGTGATGGGTTGTGCTCCCTTCAACTCTGTTGTGATGGGTTCCGCTCCCCTCCGCTGCAGTGTGGTAGGTTCCGCTCCCCTCCGCTGCTGTGTGGTAGGTTCCGCTCCCTTCAGCTCCAGTGTGATGGGTTCTGCTCCATTCAGCTCCACTGTGATGGGTTCCGCTCCCCTTCAGCTCCAATGTGATGGGTTGGGCTCCCTTGAGCTCCGTTGTGGCGGGTTCCGCTCCCTTCAGCTCCAGTGTGATGGGTTCCGCTCCAGTGTGATGGGTTTTGCTCTCTTCAGCTTCAGTGTGATGAGTTCTGCCCCTTCAGATCCAGTGTGATAGTTCTGTTCCCTTCAGCTCCAGTGTGATAGGTTCTGCTCCCTTCAGCTCTGTTGTGACGGGTTCCGCTCTCTTCAGCTCCAGTGTGACGGGTTCCGCTCCAGTGTGATGGGTTGTGCTCCCTTCAGCTCCAGTATGATGGGTTCTGCTACCTTCAGCTCCAATGTAATGGGTTCTGTCCCCTTCATCTCCAGTGTGATGAGTACTGCTCCCCTCAGCTCCAGTGTGACTGGTTCCGCTCCCTTCAGCTCCAATGTGATGGGTTCTGATCACTTCAGCTCCAATGTGATGGGTTCCGCTCCCTTCACCTCCAGTGTGATAGGTTCTGATCCCTTCAGCACTATCGTGACGAGTTCCGCTCCTTTCACCTCTATTGTGACAGGTTCTGTTCCCTTCAGCGCTGTTGTGATGGGTCTGCTACTTTCACCTCTGTGACAGGTCCGCTCCCTTCAGCTCCAGTGTGATGGATTCCGCTCCCCTTCAGCTCCAGTGTGATGGATTCCGCTCCCCTTCAGCTCCAGTGTGATGGATTCTGCTCCCCTTCAGCTCCAGTGTGATGGGTTCCGCTCCCCTTCAGCTCCATTGTGATTGGCTCCGCTCCCCTTCATCTCCATTGTGATGGGCTCCGCTCTCCCTCAGCTCCATTGTGACGGGTTCCGCTCCCTTCAGCTCCAGTATAAGTTTTGATTCCTTCAGCTCTGTTTTGACGGGTTCTGCTCCCTTCAGCTCCAGTGTGAAGGGCTCTGCTCCCTTCAGCTCCAGTGTGATGGGTTCTGCCCCTTCAGCTCCAGTGTGATAGTTCTGTTCCCTTCAGCTCTGTTTTGACTGGTTCCGCTCCCTTAAGCTCCAGTGTGATAGGTTCTGCTCCCTTCAGCTCCAGTGTGATAGGTTGTGCTCCCTTCAGCTCCAGTGTGATGGATTCTGCTCCCTTCAGCTCCAGTGTGATAGGTTCTGCTCCCTTCAGCTCCAGTGTGATGGGTTCTGCTCCCTTCAGCTCCAGTGTGATAGGTTCTGCTCCCTTCAGCTCCATTGTGATGGGTTCCGCTCTCTTCAGCTCCAGTGTGACGGGTTTCGCTCCAGTGCAATGGGTTGTGCTCCCTTCAGCTCCAGTGTAATGGACTCTGCTCCCTTCAGCTCCAGTGGGATAGGTTCTGCTCCCTTCAGCTCCAGTGTGATGGGTTCTGCCCCTTCAGCTCCAGTGTGATAGTTCTGTTCCCTTCAGCTCTGTTTTGACTGGTTCTGCTCCCTTCAGCTCCAGTGTGATAGGTTCTGCTCCCTTCAGCTCCAGTGTGACGGGTTCCGCTCTCTTCAGCTCCAGTGTGACGGGTTCCGCTCCAGTGTGATGGGTTGTGCTCCCTTTAGCTCCAGTGTGATGGGTTCTGCTACTTTCAGCTCCAGTGTAATGGGTTGTGCTCCCTTCAGCTCCAGTGTGATGGATTCTGCTCTCTTCAGCTCCAGTGTGACGGGTTCCGCTCCAGTGTGATGGGTTGTGCTCCCTTTAGCTCCAGTGTGATGGATTCTGCTCCCTTCAGCTCCAGTGTGATAGTTTCTGCTCCCTTCAGCTCCAGTGTGATAGGTTGTGCTCCCTTCAGCTCCAGTGTGATGGATTCTGCTCCCTTCAGCTCCAGTGTGATAGGTTCTGCTCCCTTCAGCTCCAGTGTGATGGGTTCTGCTCCCTTCAGCTCCAGTGTGATAGGTTCTGCTCCCTTCAGCTCCATTGTGATGGGTTCCGCTCTCTTCAGCTCCAGTGTGACGGGTTTCGCTCCAGTGCAATGGGTTGTGCTCCCTTCAGCTCCAGTGTAATGGACTCTGCTCCCTTCAGCTCCAGTGGGATAGGTTCTGCTCCCTTCAGCTCCAGTGTGATGGGTTCTGCCCCTTCAGCTCCAGTGTGATAGTTCTGTTCCCTTCAGCTCTGTTTTGACTGGTTCCGCTCCCTTAAGCTCCAGTGTGATAGGTTCTGCTCCCTTCAGCTCCAGTGTGACGGGTTCCGCTCCAGTGTGATGGGTTGTGCTCCCTTCAGCTCCAGTATGATGGGTTCTGCTACCTTCAGCTCCAATGTGATGGGTTCTGCCCCCTTTATCTCCAGTGTGATAGGTTCTGCTCCCTTCAGCTCCAGTGTGACGGGTTCCGCTCCAGTGTGATGGGTTGTGCTCCCTTCAGCTCCAGTATGATGGGTTCTGCTACCTTCAGCTCCAATGTGATGGGTTCTGCCACCTTTATCTCCAGTGTGATGTGTACTGCTCCCTTCAGCTCCAATGTGACTGGTTCTGCTTCCTTCAACTCCAGTGTGATGGGTTCCGCTCCCTTCAGCTCTGTTGTGACGGGTTCCACTCCCTTCAGCTCCAGTGTGATGGGTTCTGATCACTTCAGCTCCGTTGTGACGGGTTCCGCTCCACCTGCAGTGTGATGGGTTCTGATCCCTTCAGCTCTGTTGCGACTGGTTCTGCTCCCTTCAGCTCTGTTGCAACGGGTTTCGCCCCCTTCTGCTGCAATGTGATGGGTTCCTCTTCCTTCAGCTCCAGTGTGATGGGTTCTGCTCCCCTTCAGCTCCAGTGTGATGGGTTCTGCTCCCCTTCAGCTCCAGTGTGATGGGTTCCACTCCCCTTCAGCTTTAGTGTGATGGGTTCCGCTCTCCTTCGGCTCCAATGTGATGTGTTCTGCCCCCTTCAGCGTGATTGGTTCTACTCCCTTCACCTCCAGTGTGACGTGTTCCGCTCCCTTCAGCTCCAGTGTGATGGGTTCAGCTCCCTTCAGCTCTATTGTGATGGGTTCCGCTCCCATCAGCTATGTTGTGGCGGGTTCCGCTCCCCTCAGTTCTGTTGTGACGGGTTCCGCTCCCCTCACTTCATTTGTGACGGGTTCTGCTCCTTTCATCTCTGTTGTGACGGGTTCCGCTCTCTTCACCTCTGTTGTGACGGGTTCTGCTCCCTTCATCTCTGTTGTGACGAGTTCTGCTCCCCTTCATCTCTGTTGTGGCGGGTTAAGCTCCCTTCATCTCTGTTGTGACGGGTTACACTCCCTTCAGTTCCATTGTAATGGGTTCTACTCCCTTCAGCTCTTTTGTGATGGGTTCCGCTCTCTTCAGCTTTGTTGTGACGGGTTATGGCAGGTTCCGCTCCCTTCTGCTCTGAAGTGACGGGTTCCGCTCCCTTCAGCTCCAGTGTAATGGGTTCTGCTCCCTTCAGCTCCAGTGTGACGTGTTCCGCTCCCCTAAGCTCCAGTGTGATGGGTTCTGCTCCCTTCAGCTCCAGTGTGATGTGTTCCGCTCCCCTAAGCTCCAGTGTGATGGGTTCTGCTCCCTTCAGCTCTGTTGTGACGGGTTCCGCTCCCTTCAGCTCTGTTGTGACGGGTTCCGCTCCCTTCAGCTCCTATGTGACGGGTTCTGCTCCCTTCGGCTCTGTTGTGACTGGTTCCGCTCCCTTCAGCTCTGTTTTGACGGGTTCCGCTCCCTTCAGCTCTGTTTTGACGGGTTCCTCTCCTTTCAGCACTGTTGTGATGGGTTGAGCTCCCTTCAGCTCTGTTTTGACGGGTTCCTCTCCTTTCAGCTCTGTTGTGACGGGTTCCGGCTCCTATCCGTTGCAGTCTGAGGGGACCTATTCCCTTTGGCTCCAGTGAGATGGATTCCCAGGAGCCTGTGTTTTGGTTTGTCTCCTCCAAACGTTAGTGAACAGTGTTACACCATACGTGCTAGTACTCGAGCCACAGACAGCTCTCACTTCCTGCTCTGTACGGTCTGGGGTTCACCTGTATGCCTGCTAGCATTAGGGTGTTAAAAAGTAAGTAGGTTTCTGTGCAGGACAGGCAAAAAGTGCCTTTGTTTAAACCCCCCTCTCTTTCCCCCCCAAAAAGATCAAACAGCCCTTACCTGGTCACAGTGAAATAAACCTCTCACTTTGCTAATGCAGCTGTTAGTTTTAAGCTTTCTTGAGAACGCAGGTCCTCTCCTTTCAGGAGGAGAGTCAGGGTGGGTGCTTCAGGACTTCACAATGAAATCTATTGATTTTGAAATTTTATTTCAAAATCAACAAAGGGAAATGTTTCATTGGTTGAGCCTATGTGTTAAAGGAGGGATACACTTAAAAAAAAACCATATATATATATATATATATATATATATATATATATATATATATATATATATATATATATACATATATATATATATATATATATATATATATATATATATATATATATATACTGTGCTTGGAGGAAAATGTTTTATATTTTTTTCAAATTTGCCATTTGTTACTTTTATGTTATTGAAACTTTTACCAATGTTTTTCTTAGTTTGTTCTCCGTTTTATGGACTTCCCCTGATGTCACTTCCAGAATTGGATTGAAGACTGTTCAGTAAATGGAGGACAGCATAAGCACGAAAACTGCTTACAGAATGATTAAGAGAATAGTAGGAAAAAAATGTCATCAGGCAAACAGCGCAAACTTGGCTGCGAAGCAGCAGAGCTTTGTGCAACAAAAGGGTGCAGAACAGGGAGGGTAAAGGGTGCCCCCTTTTAAATGGTTTCTTCCAAATAGGGGCTGCTGCAAAGCATGCTACAGACCTGTAGCGTAGCTCCTATTTCCCTAATAGGCTCTGCGCATTGGAATAATATCCCCTATAGGTTTGACATAGGACTAAGGTCAGTATGTCCCTATCGAGTATATTAAACTTAATTACTTGTGCCAGCTAGCTCAGAGGCCACTAGAAACTCCTTGGATAACAAGAAGGAGTAGTTTCTGGCAGCCGCAAAACATGACAACTTTGTTTCCCTTTAGAATCAGAACGTGTCCCAGAGTCGTGGAAACAATAGATAACTATTTCACTCAGCTCAGTCGTGCATACTTAGTTTTCCTCAAAGTTACACAGAAAGAATAGACGGGCGTTTCAATAAAAGATTTATTGAACAGTCTTGTTTCTCGTGTAAGTTAAATGTGCTGTTACGATCACAAGACAGTATGCAAGATAAATAATGTACAGCGTAAGCAGTAGAAATAAATAGTACTGCGATACCATTATCTTTAGCAGATATTCATTTACATAAATAACACAGACTAAAAAATGCGAGTACTCATACGATGCGTTGCTAAGCTAGTTCTACCCCAATGTACCTAACCTAGGTGTAGGGAGAGGTATGAAGTAGGTGAAGTATTCCTTACTATGGTATACTAAGAGTATGTTATGTCTAGTATGCCTAGTATGCCAAGAGTCCCTCTAGGTTCTAGTCAGCTCCATACCTTAAGAATGAGAGAGGTGGGAATCTCTTGCCAGATTCGAACTCCAACACCCCGCAAGGGAAGTCGGATCACTGGAAGCTGGATTCTCTGCGTGCAGGGATGACAGCGTCTTCTCAGTGCGTCAGGCCGGGAAACGGGCTCCTCTGAAGTCGAGGTCTCCTCTAGTTTACAAGGGCTAGGGAAGGTATATTTATACCTGAGAGGTACCTCAGAATGTTAGCATTGACGTGAATCGGACAACGGAAGACGTCATGAATGAACCCCTAAGATATAATAGTTTATGCATAATAGATGAGTCCTTGAAGAAATCAATAGTCCTGTGCTAGGGAAACTCCCGAAGCCTAAGGGTCTGTTCTTCAAGATCTCGTTGTGACGTTAGGGTGGACGGATGTCGGAGACCATGCCTGTATTTGGAGTGCACGGTTTAATGCCTAAATAAGGACTGGGATTTTATGCCTATATAAGGGCAGGGCGAATTGTGCCTATATAAGGACATGTTACAGGAAAGCCTGTGTATGGACACCCTAAGAGGAATACAACAGACCTTCCTCACATGTTATGGGTGTTTAAAGAAGGGTGGGGTGAGGGGGTTATGGGGGTGCTTTCAGAAGGAGAGACATCAAACCTCCATTGACATGTGTTGTGCTTTTAAGAGGGACACTTCATTTGCGTGTATAGAAATGATTGATGTTTTGTCTCAGAATCAGGTTCTTTAGGAGGCTTGTAATACTTATCCCTGCTTAGGCATGAACCACGATAACTGAGGCGCATGCAGTGTGCATGGAGAAGGTGCCTGCCGTCTGCTAGGAGAGGGTAGGCCCCCTGCAGTGTGCATGGAGAGAGCTGGCCACATGCCGTCAGCAAGGAGAGGGTAGGCTGCCTGCAGTCTGCATGGAGAGGGTAGGCTTCCTGCAGTCTGCATGGAGAGGGTAGGCCGCCTGCAGTCTGCATGGAGAGGGCCGGCCACATGCCGTCTGCAAGGAGAGGGTAGGCTGCCTGCCGTCTGCAAGGAGAGGGTAGGCTGCCTGCCGTCTGCAAGGAGAGGGTAGGCTGCCTGCAGTCTGCATGGAGAGGGTAGGCTGCCTGCAGTCCGCATGGAGAGGGTAGGCTGCCTGCAGTCTGCATGGAGAGGGTAGGCCGCCTGCAGTCTGCGTGGAGAAGGTGCCTGCAGTCTGCATGGAGAGGGTAGGCCACATGCCGTCTGCTAGGAGAGGGTAGGCCACCTGCAGTGTGCATGGAACGGACCGGCCACATGCCGTCTGCAAGAAGAGGGTAGGCCGTCTGCAGTCTGCATGGAGAGGATAGGCCACATGCCGTCTGCTAGGAGAGGGTATGCTGCCTGCAGTCTGCATGGAAAAGGTAGGCTACTTGCAGTTTGCATGAAGAGGGTAGGTTGCCTGCAGTCTGCATGGAGAGGCCACATGCCGTCTGCTAGGAGAGGGTAGGCCACATGCCGTCTGCAAGGAAAGGGTAGGTCGCCTGCAGTTTTCATGGAGAAGGTAGGCCACATGCCATCTCTTAGGAGAGGATAGGCCGCCTGCCGTCTGCATGGAGAGGGTAGGCCACATGCCGTCTGCTAGGTGTTGGTAGACCGCCTGCAGTCTGCATGGAGAGGGTAGGCCATATGCTATCTAAAAGGAGACGATAGGCCGCCTGCAGTCTGCATGGAGGGGATCGGCCACGTGCAACCTGCACGTAGAGATCAGGCCGCCTGCAGTCTGCATGGAGGGGATCGGCCACATGCAGCCTGCATGAAGGGAGCCAGTTCGTTTACATGGAGTTATGGACTCTCACTAACACTTCGCTGAGCTCTTCCTTGTCAGAGATGTTAGAGGAGGTGGAGAAACGTTTTTTGTTTTTTTTTATTATCATTTTTAAACATATTAACAACAACACCAGCAAAGCAGTCAGTTACATCCAGTCCTGCACAGCTCTGCTACTTACATCTTATGAAATAAGGTACTTGCAATACTGATCCTTCATCGCCCCGGTTCTTTAGGTTAAAGTCAATCCCAACAAATCATAGCGTACATTATACATCCATTTGACCTTTGGTATTCCGTGTATATATTCAGTTACATTATGCCCGGCATCCCTACAAGGATGGGCCCCTTTGCATTAGCCCCTGCATCACTAAGACAGTACACAAGGATCGGTGGCCCGGTACCTCTTATTTCCACCTTTAGGCATTATTGAGTGTGGCTACTAGTCAGCAGATACCCCAGCAGCTCCCGCTTCCTCCTGTGTGCGGGTTCGTGCCCACTCTAGAAAGGGCTCCCATATATCTCTAGGCCTAGATGCCGATGGCATCATCTCCCAGAACGTGGTTAATTGCGTGTGGCTAAATGTCACATCCCGAAGCCAATCTTTCGTGGAAGGGACCCCACTCCTCCCCCAAAGCATAGCTACCCTCCGTTTAGCAAATAACAGTAGCATGGCGTGTAGTTTACGGGTCTCAGGTGGTGTATTTTTTACGTATCCCAATAGTCCCAGTAAGGGATCCGGATCGTTGGGAGTACCAATGATATTGTGTATGGTAAGAAACACTGAAGACCAATATTTGGTTAATCTGGAACAAGACCATGCCATATGCAGGAATGTAGCTGGGGCAAAGCCACATCTCCAACAGCAATCATCCGCCCTGATACCCATGCGGTGTAGTTGGGAAGGAGTCCTATAAAATCGATGGAGAAATTTGAAATGAATCAAGCGTAGCTTGTAATTTGGGGACAGGGCTGTTAGTTGATTGCAGCAAAATGCCCATTGTTCCTCGGTTAGCGCCGTATGTAGTTCTGTGTTCCACTCTTGGAAGGCTCGCGGCACCAGTAAGGGGGCAGAATTTTGCATGTTATTATATATCCTCGTGATCAATCTACGAGGGAGTCAGATTTGAGCACATTTTCCAGGGCGAGCAATGTGGGCGGCTGGTTGGGGAATGTGTCATGAATTGTCCTACACGTGGCTCTGAGTTTGTGATAAAAGAATGATTCAGAAAAAGAGAGTGTATGTCCCTCACCTGGCTCGTGAGGGGCTCTGAACCGTTCCCGCGGGTATAGATCTGCGAAGGTGCGTATCCCCATCTTCTGTGCCAGTGCTCTACTCGCACCCTCCCCCATTGTAGGCACAATGGGGTTATGTGCCAGGGGGATAGACGGAGCATATAGGATTTTTAAATGCGCCCTTTCCCGTAGTCTATCCCACGCCCATCTCAATGTTTCCACCGTGTCAATCTCCCCTCGAGGCCTTTTATAAGTCTGGTAAAGAGCCACCAGGAGAGGGACTGGAGCCGCCATATCTGTCTCCACGGCTTTGTGAGGCTGAAAAGGGGATGGGTACACCCAATGGTGTAGAAACTGTGCCTGTGCACTCAAAGCATGCAGTTGGATGTCAGGAGCACCCATACCTCCCTGTGACAGCGGTAAAGTCAAAAGGTCCCATGAAACCCGGGCCTGTTTTCCCGCCCAAACCATGGAGATCAATAAGGAGCGTATTGAGTTGAAAAAATTGGTCGTAAGAGGGATCGGGATGTTAACCAATAGATACAGCAGTTTAGGCAGTATCACCATTTTGGCGATGGCTATTCTCCCGGCCAGAGGCAGAGGAAGACCGGCCCAAGCTATAACCCTATCCTCCACCCAGGATATTGTGCGTCCATAGTTCATGTCCCAAATTTCCTGCAATTTCCTACTTAACCAAATACCCAGATATTTCACTGTGCCATCGGCCCATTTTAATGGGTAGTCGAGAGGAAAGGGCGTTGTGGCCTCGGTAAGGGGAAATATGGTGGATTCCAACCAGTTTATAGAGATACCAGATAAACCCCCGAAGTTGATCAGTTCTCGGAGGATAGGAGCTATGTTCGTTTCCGGATCGCAGATGTATAAAGTAACGTCAGCATAGAGGGAGATCAGAAGGCTCCTCGAGCTAAACCCTATGCCTCTGGCAGTGTGGTGCTGTCTAATTCGTGCCGCCAGTGGCTCCATTGCGATCGCGAATAGCAACGGAGACAGCGGGCACTCGTGCCCCGTGAAATTGTGAACGGGTCCGATATCATACCATTAACTTTGATCCGAGCAGAGGGTATAGAGCAGTCTCACCAGACTAAGAAAGAGGGGGCTGAACCCCATCCGCTCCAAGACCGCAAAGAGGTAGGGCCACTCCAGCGTGTCAAACGCTTTTGTAGCGTCAAGGAAGATTGCAGCAGCTTTAGTATCTGGATGGAGATAGTGTACTACGGAGAAGAAGGTCCTGAGGTTATGAGATGTAGAGCGCCCGGGAATGAAACCCGTCTGGTCCGGACGAGCGATTAGCGGAAGGAGAGGCTGCAGGCGGTTAGCAACCAATTTTGCAAGAATTTTAACATCCACATTTATCAATGAAAGTGGACGGTAAGAGTCAAGTTCGTCCTCAGGCTTCCCGGGTTTAAGCAGGGTAATTATAATAGCCTCTCGCATTGAGGGCGGAAGGATGCCCGAGGTCTGCGACTCTTCATAAAGCGTTATAAGTTGTGGGGCCAGTTCCGCGGCATAAGCCTTATAAAAAGGCTGTAGTCAGCCCATCAGATCCCGGGGCCTTGTCCAATGGGAGGCTTCTAATTACCTGTACCACATCCTCCACCGCAAAAGGTACGTCCAGGTACTCCCTATGTCCCCGACCCAGCCACAGTAGCTCAAGTGAATCCAAAAACGGCTGGAGATTATCATGCACTGGACCCTGTGTCGTGTTGTAGAGTGTGGCGTAAAACTGAGCAAATTTATTAAGGATTGCCTGCGGGCCTCTGATTACGTGAGGGGGATCTCCTTTAATCTCTGATGTAGGCAGTAGTTCGCGGGGGCGCAGCATTGTTGCTAAGGTTCTCCCAGGCCTATCCCCCTCCCCATACCTCCTAGCTTGTGTGTATTTACCGAGGAAACGGACCTCGCGCTGGGCCTCCTCTTCAAACTCCAGAAGCTTCTCTTTCAACGGCGCCACGAGTTGAGGATCGTTCGTGTCATAGAATTGTGTTTCCATCCCCTTAATCTGATTCTCCAGGGATGCCAGAGTACCCCTTATAGCCTTCAACACCCCCGCTTGTCGGGCTATGCATTTTCCCCTGATTACCACCTTAAATGCCTCCCATAGGGACGACTGGGTTGTTACCGAGCCGGCATTCAGGACAAAGTACTCCTCTATATCCCCTCTAATCCTTAAACGCCTCGTCTAAGAGTGCATCGGAGGGAAGCCGCCAGCTGAACATCTTGGTGGGTGAACCCGGTAACACCAGGCGCAATAAGCTTGGGGCGTGGTCTGATAGTGATCTCGGGAAGTGTGATATTTCACCTGACCATGCCGCCACGTCTCTTGACACCAACCAAAAGTCCAACCTAGACCTGGCCTTATGGAATTCAGGAATGCATGTGCCTTCTCTTGTTTGGCGATGATGCTGGCGCCATATGTCCACCAGATTGCCATCCAACATGATGGCCTTCAATGCGGCACTTGAGTTAGGGTGCAGGGATCGGGACTGCCCTTTCCTATCCAATGTGTCTTCTAAAATCGCATTAAATCCCCCCCCCCCCCAAATAATGGTATCAAACTCCTTTGCCCTCACTCTGGCCCGCAGATCTTGGAAGAACTCTGGGGTATCCACATTAGGCCCGTACACTGCCACTATAGCCAACCTGGTCCCACCCAGGGAACCCAGTAATATGATGTACCTTCCCTCTGGGTCTGTGTGGTGGTTACTCTCTTTCCAGTCTAGACCACGTCTTATCAGCACCGCCACCCCCCCGAGCGTAATTGGAGTATACAGAAGAATAAATATGTCCCCACCGTCTGTGTTGCAGCCTGGTAGATGGTACTGTGTTCAGGTGTGTCTCTTGCAACAGGCATACATCAATGTGGTGCCTGACTAGATAGGAATGAACCAGGCGCGCTTTTCTATAATCGTTTAAGCCCCGAATGTTCCATGTTAAAAAATTCAGACTAGCCATTTCCACAACGTATTGAGATTGTACAGTTCCCTGACATAGGGACCATGAGCACCTCGCCTTCTGGACACAAGTACATGCACTGGCATACTACATTGAATGGAATACCAACTATACATGCCCGTTGCGATGTTGAAGGAATCCGGACCTTAGTGTGTAAATATAAATGAACTAAGCTGTAAAGCATGCAACTGACTACCAGCAAAACTGACTCCCCCCCCCTCTCCCCCCACCCACTCCAACCCCCCAAACAGGTTGTGTATTACCCTCCCATTCCAACATTGTAGCAAATGGTTATACCCCTATTAGGGCAAACCTACAAACGGGAAAACTCCCTGGGGGCGCGGTGTCGCCGGCATACACCCCCACCCAAGGCAGGGTGGCCAAGAGTAAATCAGAGGGACAATTGCTAATAAAGGAACGGAGCAGACAGTTCCCCTGACCGCTCAACATAGTGCAAGCCACCAGTGTAACCCCAACAAAATGAACAAATCTGTACCGTACTATTTCACAACATAGATAACACTCCCTGAGACCTAGTTAGCCCCTGCATATGTCAATCATTGTCACTCAGTCTGTCCCCAGATGCCTCCTCAGCCCTCGGACTCTGCAGCTGTTTCTTCTTACCCCCCACATGTTTTGCAAACTTCAGTGCAGATTTAGCATCCGTAAAAAAATGTGCTGTGCCCTCGAATGACACCTTAAGTTTGGCTGGATACAGCAGCGAGTAGGGGATCTGGGCCTGTAACAGCAGCCTCTTCGCAGGCAAGAATTCCCGGCATGCCGACTGCACTGCCGGTGTGAAGTCCGGGTAGAATGAGATAGTCTTTCCCTGATGCGTTATGGTCCCCCGCTCCCTTGCCAGCCGCAGAATGAGATCTCGGTCCTGATCAGAATTCAGGCCAGTATCGGCCTGGGCGTTGCTCCAACAGGAGGCCTGGGACCCAAAGTGCGCTGGACCCTCTCGAACGCAAACACCGCAGAAAGGGCCGGATCAAACAGCTCGTGCAACAAATCAGTGACGTAGTTCTCCATTTTTGATATGGCCGTGGTTTCCGGAATACCTGTGATCCTTAGGTTGTTCCGACGGGATCGGGCTTCCAAATCCTCATTTTTGGAACGTAGTGGACCCAAGACTTTATCCATGTTCAGGAGTTGTTCCTTAGTTTCGACCTGAAAGTCGTGATAGTCGGAATTGCGATTTTCCAGCACATCCAGCCGTGTTTCGTGTGCTCCCACCTGTTGTTTAACCGCGTCTAGTTGAGTCGTGAGCACGTCCAACTTAGTGTCTATTGTACGGAGGCTAGACCGCATTTCTAGCATCAGCGTGCGCAGGTCTTCTCCTTGGTCCTCGACCTGCGATTCAGACTGGCGCTCTGAGCACCCCTCCGGATCCTGTTCCGTGGTTCTGGTGGCCCGACGATGTTCGAAATTCAGCTTGGATTGCTTTGCATCCTGTTTCCCCATGATGTCAGAGCAATGCGACCTACGACGTTTGCTGAATGACTTAGCCTGAGAGCGCTAGCACAACACTCTCCGCCCAGACACCAACTCCGGTTCCCCGGGAACTAGACCCACCGCTTACGGTGGACCAAAGGACTTCAGACCCTTCTGCGCTATCAGCGGGTGGGGCGCCACAATGAGCTTAAAGCTGGCAGTGTACGCAAAGGCACAGTGTCCGTGTCTTCTCTTTGTTGTCCCCTAATCCCGCGTGTGGATTATCCCTTGTGCTTGCGTCGGAGTTCCTCTCCTAGGGGGGAGCTTCCGTGATATCTCTGACAGCCGCAAGCGGCCTCACCTTGCTGCGCCGCAACTGACCCAGCTACATCACTGGCAATAGAGGCCGGTTCAATCAGTGGGGGGGCGACACATACACTCTAATTGCTGCTCTCCGAGGCCAACCACTCTGGCTGCATGACACTCAGGCCCAGCGCTCCAGTTGTACAGGCTTTCGTCTGCCTGACTCTAAGATGGCGGCCTTTCGCGCTCCAGGCAGCCCACCGGAGTCCGATTTAGTGTCCGCCGGTCCCAGCAACTCCAGAACGTCACCCCACACTCACCGGGCTTCACGGGGAGGATCGCGCTGCTGCACAGGGCTTCTGGTAGGCATTCACGACCCGCACAGTCCGTGCGGTCGCCCGCTGATGTAACTGCGGCGGACTCCCGTGTGTGCGTCTCCACAATCCCAGGCAGCCGCCCCGGGCACCACACCTCCTTCGTATCCCACCGCCTCGCTGGCACAAGGTCCCGAGCAGACTGGGCCCGGCGCACAGAGTCTCTCACGGCACCCTCCGCTCATGCCGAGGGCTTAGTGGCTTGTAGGTAGGCCTCACCAGGTCCGGGTCTCTGTAGTGCCGCGGCTGCAGCCTGTGTCCACTGCGGCAACTCGCACCGCAATATAACAATATAGCTCAGAGGTATTTTTTGGAGCAGCAATGACCCCTCGTTGTGAGGATAATTAAAGGATTAATTCCTTGGCCGGCAGAGCTCGCTCAACAAGCGGCCATAGCACGCCCCCGAGGAGGTGGAGAAACGTTCACATCATTGAGCTTTTCTGTTGTACCAGTGGAGAAAGGGGTTAATGGCTGGCATTGTCCGAGGTGCCTTAGTCGCACATGGGCAAATTCTTTCCAGGTTGCCAGTAATGCACCCTTGCCTGATAATCTTACTCCAAATAACTTCCCACCATTGGAAAAGCTTCTGGAACCCTTTTGCACACTTCATGAATTCCCTGCCTTCTTCATGTTTGGGTACACGCTAGTAGGAGAGAGAGCCCCCACAATGCTATGTCTACCAGAAGCGTTTTAGTTCATATTTATTTCCTCATTGTATGAGGTTACTAGCCTCTTTGAAATGTTTACATTCCTATGATTTTTTTCAATGCCTTTCTTTATCCAGCTTGCAGGTTTGTTGAATGTCTTTATTTTCATGTTTTCTCATTGAGACGCCTCCTTTTCCATCTGATTTGTTCTTATGTGAATAGACTTGCAGACAGGAAACCCTCTGTTCACATAGGTTTAACGTTGGTGGCAAACTGAGCTTTGCCATAAACAGGGCTTTCTGTGTCTTGCGGATTCACCTCCCAAAATTGCAAATTTTTGTCAAACAGCATTATCCACAGACCTTCCCGAGCAGAATGTAGCCTTCCAGCCCCTTTGAGAAAGACTTTTAAGGTACGCTACTATGGAATCCTGCCTATTACAAAACTTTGTAGGCTGATGATTAAGGGAACCTTCAATGAAATCCTTCTGTTTAACATTGCCTGACTCTGGACGGCTTCTCCTGATATAACCTCTTCTCCTGAGTCCTACCCATCCAAGATCATTGGAGGATGATGATTGAGGGAG
This sequence comes from Calotriton arnoldi, assembly GCA_963921515.1. Classification (NCBI taxonomy): domain Eukaryota; kingdom Metazoa; phylum Chordata; class Amphibia; order Caudata; family Salamandridae; genus Calotriton; species Calotriton arnoldi. The sequence continues at coordinate 1,960,168 of CAWUFW010000223.1, read as the reverse complement.
CCTTTAGTGAAAGCCGTCTGTTGAATATTGCCTGTCTCTAGCCCTTCTTCATTGATGATATAACCTCTTCTCCTGAGTCCTGCCCATCCGAGATCATTGGAGGATGATGATTGAGGGAGCCTTCAGTGAAAGCCTCTTTTGAATATTGCCTGACTCTAGACCTTCTTGCTTGATGATATATCCTTTTCTCCTGAGTCCTGCCCATCAGGGAGCATTGGAGGTCTATGATTCAGGGAGCATTCAGTGAAAGTCTTCTGTTGAACATTGCCTGTCTCTGGACTTGCCCATCAGGCAGCATTTGAGGGCAATGATCAAGTTAAAGCCTTCTGAATAACATTGCCTGCTGTAAACAAGATAATAATGTATCTTCTTCTCCTGAGTCTAGTCCATCAGGGAGCATTGGAGGTCGATGGTTGAGGAAGTCTTCCATGAAAGTCTTCTGTTGAACATTGCCTGTCTCTGGAAGGCTCCACTTGGTGATATTTATCCTTCTCCTGAGTTGTCCATCAGGGAGCATTGGAAGGCGATGATTGAGGGAGCCTTTAGTGAAAGCCGTCTGTTGAACATTGCCCGTCTCAGGACGTCTCTACTTGACAATAATTCATCATCTCCAGAGTCCTACCCATCATGGAGCGCTGGATGACAGTGATTGAGGGAACCATGAATAAAAGTCTTCAGTGGAACATAACTGGTCTGTTGTGGAACCCACTCCACCTGATGACATGTATTTTTCTGGTGAGCAGATGCAGCGTCTGCTTGTGTGTTCTGCTTATTGTTGCAATGAGCTAGAATTTTTTTCTTGTTCTCTTTTTGTAACTGTATTGATTTCCAGCGAAACAATTTGTTCCAGTATGTTGGCTCCCTGGACTTCCTCTGTGAACAACCTATGGGTAGGGTTTAGAAGATGACCCAGTTGTTGGCCAACTTCCTTCACTGGCATACTCCATCCTTGCGCCTGCATTGAGGTGTGAGGACGCCATCTGAGGGTTTTTTGCACTACACATTAGCAACCTGGAAATCACACATTCTTATATTTCCAGTGCTCCAACGCATGTTGGTCGTGGTGCAAACAGCCATATTCATATTTACTATGTAGGGAGGCAATAAGTTAGCCGGTCCACTCGTCTAATTGACCCAAGCTCTCCCACAAGGTGAGAATCCACAGCTCCGTTCCTTCCTGCGTCGGACGCAACAGGGATTAGGCCCCCGTTAAGTGGGTGTCCTTTTGAAAGGATCAAACCTAGAGGGGTCCCGGGAGGGAGGACAGTCCTCTACTTACCTATAACAGTGTCAGATAGTGCAGCAATGCTTTACAGACACGCACGTCGGTGTCCTTGTCAAGGAAGATCCAGAATAGGAGAATGTAGAGAGGCTTCCATGATTGAGTCGAGAATCTACTTTTCTATAACAAGACCTCTCCAGTGCAGCCATCCTTGCCAGACTCAGTGGTGTGACATGATTTCATATTTCCAGAAATTGGCAATATCAGGTAAGATTGAAAATAGTAGAACTTAGAGATGATCTCACTCCTGACAGGACTCATCTACTGACTTGTAAAACACCTCTCCTGTGCGACTATCCTTTCCAGACACACACATACGGCATCGTCCCTTATTCTCAGAAATATGCAAAGTGAATGAATATTCAAAATACCAAAACTACTGAGATGATTCCGTGCTGGAGTAGTTCAATCTACTTACCTGTAACAAGACCTCTCCAAGGCGGCTGTCCTTTCCAGACTCGCATATCATCATCCCACTTTTACAGAAATAGCCAATATCAAAATGTGAAGTAGAATGGTCCCACGGAGCAGAGCATGGCAGGAGCTGTCGCTCTCATAGCCAATATCAAAATGTGAAGTAGATTGGTCCCACGGAGCAGAGCATGGCAGGAGCTGTCGCTCTCATAGCCAATATCAAAATGTGAAGTAGAATGGTCCCACGGAGCAGAGCATGGCAGGAGCTGTCGCTCTCATAGCCAATATTAAAATGTGAAGTAGAATGGTCCCACGGAGCAGAGCATGGCAGGAGCTGTCGGTCTCATAGCCAATATTAAAATGTGAAATAGAATGGTCCCACGGAGCAGAGCATGGCAGAAGCTGTCGGTCTCATAGCCAATATTAAAATGTGAAGTAGAATGGTCCCACGGAGCAGAGCATGGCAGGAGCTGTCGGTCTCATAGCCAATATTAAAATGTGAAGTAGAATGGTCCCACGGAGCAGAGCATGGCAGGAGCTGTCGGTCTCATAGCCAGTCTCAAAATGTGAAGTAGAATGGTCCCACGGAGCAGAGCATGGCAGGAGCTGTCGGTCTCATAGCCAATATTAAAATGTGAAGTAGAATGGTCCCACGGAGCGGAGCATGGCAGGAGCTGTCTGTCTCATAGCCAGTCTCAAAATGTGAAGTAGAATGGTCCCGCGGAGCATGGCAGGAGCTGTCGGTCTCATAGCCAATATTAAAATGTGAAGTAGAATGGTCCCACGGTGCGGAGCATGGCAGGAGCTGTCGGTCTCATAGCCAATATTAAAATGTGAAGTAGAATGGTCCCACGGAGCAGAGCATGGCAGGAGCTGTCGCTCTCATAGCCAATATTAAAATGTGAAGTAGAATGGTCCCACGGAGCAGAGCATGGCAGGAGCTGTCGCTCTCATAGCCAATATCAAAATATGAAGTAGAATGGTCCCACGGAGCAGAGCATGGCAGGAGCTGTCGCTCTCATAGCCAATATCAAAATGTGAAGTAGAATGGTCGCACGGACCAGAGCATGGCAGGAGCTGTCGCTCTCATAGCCAATATTAAAATGTGAAGTAGAATGGTCCCACGGAGCAGAGCATGGCAGGAACTGTCGGTCTCATAGCCAATATTAAAATGTGAAGTAGAATGGTCCCACGGAGCGGAGCATGGCAGGAGCTGTCGGTCTCATAGCCAATATTAAAATGTGAAGTAGAATGGTCCCGCGGAGCATCGCAGGAGCTGTCGCTCTCATAGCCAATATCAAAATGTGAAGTAGAATGGTCCCACGGAGCGGAGCATGGCAGGAGCTGTCGCTCTCATAGCCAATATTAAAATGTGAAGTAGAATGGTCCCACGGAGCAGAGCATGGCAGGAGCTGTCGGTCTCATAGCCAATATCAAAATGTGAAGTAGAATGGTCCCACGGAGCGGAGCATGGCAGGAGCTGTCGCTCTCATAGCCAATATCAAAATGTGAAGTAGAATGGTCCCACGGAGCAGAGCATGGCAGGAGCTGTCGGTCTCATGGCCAATATTAAAATGTGAAGTAGAATGGTCCCACGGAGCAGAGCATGGCAGGAGCTGTCGGTCTCATAGCCAATATCAAAATGTGAAGTAGAATGGTCCCACGGAGCAGAGCATGGCAGGAGCTGTCGGTCTCATAGCCAATATCAAAATGTGAAGTAGAATGGTCCCACGGAGCAGAGCATGGCAGGAGCTGTCGGTCTCATAGCCAATATCAAAATGTGAAGTAGAATGGTCCCACGGAGCAGAGCATGGCAGGAGCTGTCGGTCTCATAGCCAATATCAAAATGTGAAGTAGAATGGTCCCACGGAGCAGAGCATGGCAGGAGCTGTCGGTCTCATAGCCAATATCAAAATGTGAAGTAGAATGGTCCCACGGAGCAGAGCATGGCAGGAGCTGTCGGTCTCATAGCCAATATCAAAATGTGAAGTAGAATATTCCCACGGAGCAGAGCATGGCAGGAGCTGTCGGTCTCATAGCCAATATCAAAATGTGAAGTAGAATGGTCCCACGGAGCGGAGCATGGCAGGAGATGTCGGTCTCATAGCCAATATTAAAATGTGAAGTAGAATGGTCCCACGGAGCGGAGCATGGCAGGAGATGTCGGTCTCATAGCCAATATCAAAATGTGAAGTAGAATGGTCCCACGGAGCGGAGCATGGCAGGAGCTGTCGCTCTCATAGCCAATATCAAAATGTGAAGTAGAATGGTCCCACGGAGCGGAGCATGGCAGGAGCTGTCGGTCTCATAGCCAATATCAAAATGTGAAGTAGAATGGTCCCACGGAGCAGAGCATGGCAGGAGCTGTCGGTCTCATAGCCAATATCAAAATGTGAAGTAGAATGGTCCCACGGAGCAGAGCATGGCAGGAGCTGTCGGCCTCATAGCCAGTCTCAAAATGTGAAGTAGAATGGTCCCACGGAGCAGAGCATGGCAGGAGCTGTCGGTCTCATAGCCAATATTAAAATGTGAAGTAGAATGGTCCCACGGAGCAGAGCATGGCAGGAGCTGTCGGTCTCATAGCCAATATTAAAATGTGAAGTAGAATGGTCCCACGGAGCGGAGCATGGCAGGAGCTGTCGGTCTCATAGCCAATATTAAAATGTGAAGTAGAATGGTCCCACGGAGCGGAGCATGGCAGGAGATGTCGGTCTCATAGCCAATATTAAAATGTGAAGTAGAATGGTCCCACGGAGCGGAGCATGGCAGGAGCTGTCGGTCTCATAGCCAATATTAAAATGTGAAGTAGAATGGTCCCACGGAGCGGAGCATGGCAGGAGCTGTCGGTCTCATAGCCAATATCAAAATGTGAAGTAGAATGGTCCCACGGAGCGGAGCATGGCAGGAGCTGTCGGTCTCATAGCCAATATCAAAATGTGAAGTAGAATGGTCCCACGGAGCGGAGCATGGCAGGAGCTGTCGGTCTCATAGCCAATATCAAAATGTGAAGTAGAATGGTCCCACGGCGCAGAGCATGGCAGGAGATGTCGGTCTCATAGCCAATATTAAAATGTGAAGTAGAATGGTCCCGCGGAGCATGGCAGGAGATGTCGGTCTCATAGCCAATATTAAAATGTGAAGTAGAATGGTCCCGCGGAGCATGGCAGGAGCTGTCGGTCTCATAGCCAATATTAAAATGTGAAGTAGAATGGTCCCACGGAGCAGAGCATGGCAGGAGCTGTCGCTCTCATAGCCAATATTAAAATGTGAAGTAGAATGGTCCCACGGAGCAGAGCATGGCAGGAGCTGTCGGTCTCATAGCCAATATTAAAATGTGAAGTAGAATGGTCCCACGGAGCAGAGCATGGCAGGAGCTGTCGGTCTCATAGCCAATATTAAAATGTGAAGTAGAATGGTCCCACGGAGCGGAGCATGGCAGGAGCTGTCGGTCTCATAGCCAGTCTCAAAATGTGAAGTAGAATGGTCCCATGGAGCAGAGCATGGCAGGAGCTGTCGGTCTCATAGCCAGTCTCAAAATGTGAAGTAGAATGGTCCCAAGGAGCAGAGCATGGCAGGAGCTGTCTGTCTCATAGCCAGTCTCAAAATGTGAAGTAGAATGGTCCCGCGGAGCATGGCAGGAGCTGTCGGTCTCATAGCCAATCTCAAAATGTGAAGTAGAATGGTCCCACGGAGCAGAGCATGGCAGGAGCTGTCGCTCTCATAGCCAATATTAAAATGTGAAGTAGAATGGTCCCACGGAGCGGTGCATGGCAGGAGCTGTCTGTCTCACCAGGGCTTAGCTTTTCAGAGGGGAAAAGCTGGGTTTCTCAGAACTCCCAATGAATTTAAGAGTATGTTAAAAAAGAGCTCCGCTTTCTTCCGTGACAGCAGGAATCATTCTAAGCATGTGAATCTAGACCAGATACCAGTGCCTGAGAAAGGACTATTATTACAGGTGAGTAACTTTTCCTTCTGAGACATGAGTTCAGGAGGGTGATGCACGTTTTTGGGGTGTAGAGGACAGGATTGGCGGTTTGATGGCCGTGGGCTGCTGTTGTCTTACCTTCCTTTGCTGTGCTTTCAGAGCCCGATGCTGTCTCCCAGTGTGTGGAATCACCTCCCATTCTCCACCCCTTCCTCCTACATGCCTCATGCACCTTTTGCAAGTGAAAACCAGTAAGTTGCTCTGCTTTTTTCTATTTTTATTTTTGTTTTAGCCTTTGCTTATGGTTTGTGACTCCTTTATTGCTGCCCTCCATCCCTTGCTTTTGTTGTGTATGCTTCAGGCATGTGCAGTTAACACAGCAGGGCATGGGTAATCCACACACCTCTGGTAGGCACGTCTTGTGATGTGTGGGGATCTGCTTTGTGTTCTCCTGTGTGTCACACTGGCTGAGGCGTGATTGCCATGTGCTGTAGATACTGTGAGGAAAACAGTTTATTCATAAAGATACCCTCTGCAGTTCATCTGGGCTTTGGGGTGGTTTGATGGTTTTAGTATTCCAGGAATGTGTGCATCATATGTGTGCAGAGAGATTGTGGATGACATTCACTTGGCACACGGGGACTAAGGAGGATGGCACCTCAAGGGTGTTTCCCAAATGACCCAACTGTTTACTTTCAGGTCTGTTTGTTTAAAGCTTCCAGGCATTGTTTTGACCTTTGCTCTCTCAAGGTAGATAGGATGCGTGCACTGCCAATGCTGACATATTGTGAATAAATTAATATTAAAGTGTAGCTGCAGCAGCTGCTGATCCCAAAAGTACACATACACATGTGAACCCTGCTTAAAACAGATCCCACTCAGCCAGTTCTGCCCATGGTAGGCTGGTTGTGCGATAAGTAAACACGAGCGCAGTCATTTTCAGATCCACAGTTATATTCTTGGGCAGTAGCTTATCATTTTTAGAACTGAGCACTGCTTCTCTTTACGCAGCACTGGGCACATCTAACGGCAGAGGGGTGGCACCTCTACAAAAAAAAAATCTTATCCATTGTATTTTTCTGAATCTTTGGCCAACAGACATCGTAGATGTCTGTGGCGCATAAGAACCACTGCTCAGATTTCGAGGTGGCATTACCTGACCAGAAGCACAGATGTGTGAACTACAGAGGTATGCGAGGGCTGCTGTGCACACCTCTGGGCCTTCTACTGCCCTATGTGCACTTTATTGCACAACGGGGAAATTCTCTGGTGCTGAAAATGGCTGTAGATCACTTTGTATTTGACGGGTTCCATATTCAGTGTCAGACCAGTCCTCTGGGCCTTTGTGCCTCAGGAGCAGTGTTGCAGTCTGTCAAGAAGCATTGCTGCTGTCCTTTGAGTCCGAGGAGCCAGGTACTACTGCAAGTTCACTGAATTACCAGGTACCTCCCCTTTAGTCTTTCAAGTTTGTGGTAGCGAGATCCAACAGTCAAGGTTTCGTTTTGGAGGGTGGTGTGGAGTAGACCAACGTGCATCACTCGAAATGAATATAATGTCCAAGCAGTTTTATTCTTGTAACTGAATTCATATTAAAAGAATATGCTCAGTAACTTTAAGGCATTTTATGGCTGTGCAATACTCCTGCCCATGTACTGCCCCTTTTAACTCTGCAGGCAGCGCTTGGCTCTCCTGGTCCCTCAGACTTCCCCTTTTGACTCTGCAGGCTGGGCTATACTGTCCTGGGGCTGGGTCCCACAGACTGCCCCTTTTGACTCTGCAGGTAGGGCTATGCTCTCCTGGGTGTGGGTCCCACAGACTGCCCCTTTTGACTCTGCGGGCAGGGCTTAGCTCTCCTGGGTATGGGTCTGCAGGCTGGGCTATACTGTCCTGGGTCCCACAGACTGCCCCTTTTGACTCTGCGGGCAGGGCTTAGCTCTCCTGGGTCTGGGTCTGCAGGGTGGGCTATGCTGTCCTGGGTCTGGGTCCCACTGACTGCCCCTTATGACTCTGCAGGCAAGGACTGGCTCTCCTGGGTCTGGGGCCCATAGGATGCCCCTTTTTACTCTGTGGGCAGGGCTCATCTCTCATGGGTCTTGGTCCCACATGCTGCCCCTTTTGACTCTGCAAGCTGGGCTTTACTGTCCAGGGCCTGGGTCCCACAGACTGCCCCTTTTGACTTTGCAGGCAGGGCTCAGCTCTCCTTGGTCTGGGTCCCACAGACTGCCCCTTTTGACTCTGTGGGCAGGACTCGACTCTCCTGGGTCCCACAGACTGTCCCTTTTGACTCTGCGGACAGGGCTATGCTCTCCTGGATCCCACAGACTGCCCCTTTTGACTCTGCAGTGAGCGTTATGCTCTCATGGGTCTGGGTCCCACAGTCTGCCGCTTTTGACTCTGTGGGCAGGGCACGACTCTCCTGGGTCCCACAGACTGTCCCTTTTGACTCTGTGGACAGGGCTATACTCTCCTGGATCCCACAGACTGCCCCTTTTGACTCTGCAGTGAGCGTTATGCTCTCATGGGTCTGGGTCCCACAGTCTGCCCCTTTTGACTCTGTGGGCAGGGCACGACTCTCCTGGGTCCCAGACTGTCCCTTTTGACTCTGCGGACAGGGCTATGCTCTCCTGGATCCCACAGACTGCCCCTTTTGACTCTGCAGTGAGCGTTATGCTCTCATGGGTCTGGGTCCCACAGTCTGCCCCTTTTGACTCTGTGGGCAGGGCACGATTTTCCTGGGTCCCACAGATTGTCCCTTTTGACTCTGCGGACAGGGCTATGCTCTCCTGGATCCCACAGACTGCCCCTTTTGACTCTGCAGTGAGCGTTATGCTCTCATGGGTCTAGGTCCCACAGTCTGCCTCTTTTGACTCTGTGGGCAGGGCACGACTCTCCTGGGTCCCACAGTCTGCCCCTTTTGACTCTGTGGGCAGGGCTCAGTTCTCCTGGGCCTAGGACCCACAGACTGCCCCTTTTGACTCTGCAAGCAGAGCTCAGTTTTCCTGGGTCTGGGTCCCACAGACTGTCCCTTTTGACTCTCCAGGCAGGGCTCAGCTCTCCTGGGTCTGGGACCGACACACTGCCCCTTTTGAGACAAGCAAGAAGACTCTGTTCCTTCTGCAGGAGCTGACCAGTTTGGCATACCGGACCACAGTGCAGCTGCTCTGTTGTTGCAGGAGACACTTCAGCCCCTCATCCTGCCGTTGGTTTCCGTGCACATGGTCAGACTAGTCAGTGTTCTGGTGAAACCAAGGCGTCTGAAAAGCACAGATAGCCATCGCTTCTGGCATTCTCCAGATGAAGGCAGAACTCTACATTATACAGGCAATAAATTAAGGGGAAAAAGTTTCATTTCTACAGCTGAAAATGAGCCCATCAGGTTTCCTCCTCGTCAAGGACAGCTGAGGGTTGATACTTGGGAACAGACGATTAATGAAAGGAAGGCTGATGGGACTAGCACACAAACTGAAACTCCAGTGAATAGCTGCTCGAAGGGGCTGCACATCTCTTCCCAGGTCTACTTCTGGCACACTTTCAAAGCAAGATTCAGTACTAAAGGTAAGAGGGTTTGGCGCTCCAGTTTACTACAGAGGGTGCGGCACCCCAGCTTTACTGCACAGATAGAGCAGCACCTCAGCTTATTGCGCAGAGGGTGCAGAGCCAAAGCTTACTTTCCAGAGAGTACAGTGCCTCTGCAAAAGGGCAGCTGTCGATGCATTTGCAATTGTGCGCATTATAACTTCGAATTTCCACTGCAGCCACCATTAGATGTTGGAACCCCCTTTGTGATGGTGGCTCAGCCACGTCAGAAGCTTTTCAGAGGTCGGGCTCATTCTGTGAGCTAGGGTAGTCTGAAGTGCATCAGACTCAGTCCGGACAAGCACAAATCATGACTGTGTGCACTCACATGCTGCCACTGGGTATATATATGTGTACCCAGACCCATGTGCAACATCCAGGCAAGGATTACGTACGTCCACATTGTTTATTGATTGGATATATATGTGTACCCAGACCCATGTGCAATTAGTTTGCAGCTTCCCTGTACCCTGCTTGTGAACTTCAGGACCCCTTTTACTATGCTGTTTGCCACTGCACAATGCAAGGGCATGGGAACCGCAACACCCCATGATGGTTGTCAGTGTCAATAACAGTATGTGGGAACCTGTGGACTCCGTGCATAGGTTATCTGTTTACAGTCGCGGAATATGTGTGCTTGGGAACCTCTGGATCCTGTGCGTTGGCTTTCTGTTTGCAGGCACGGAGTATCTGTGCTTGGGATCCTCTAGGCCCCGTACATCGGCTATTGTCGTGTAGTTCCCACTAGGATCTGTGCGTTTGTGGACAACATAAACTTTGGGTGAGGAGCTTAGACTGATTCCATGCACCCAGTAGTATATGTTGGCCTAGAGACCAGCTTGCTCACAGTGCCACCATAAGCCCCCCTAAACCTACCAGGGAGCAAATGGTTTCTAGCAACCACTGAACATAACAACCCTGACCCCTCAGGGATCGTGGTAACAGTTCTAGAACCCTTTCTCTCAGTCACTCGTGCTCTCTTGTTCTCAGAGAAATATACAGAGAATACACAATGGGACGTTCTTCAATATATTTATTGAGCCAACGTTATTCTTGTATATAGTGCATGTGCTGCGATGATCAATAGATAGAAGCAGATGAAAGTTATTACAAGTACCAAAATAGTAAACAGGTATAGTTCCACCATGGTGCTAAGAACAGAGTATATATGCAGGCATTTAACACAAGGTGGTAATCAGGCATACTCCTACTATGCAATCCCTATTCTATGTGCATCTAGAGTATGGGTAGTTGTGTGTATCTAGAGCCAAGAATTCCCCCGCGGGATGATCTAACCCCATTACCTGGCGGGACAGAATATAGGACCCCGTCTTGGTCACGAACTGGACACTCCTCACGGAGATGTTAGACAGCTGCTTTGTGAAGCCTCAGCATGCCAGGACCTCACAATGTCAGCTAAAGTGTCTCCTCTGTCTAACCTCTGGAAATGCTTATTTATAACAAAAAGCATCCTTGCGATGTATTTGCAGATTAGCATTGTTATGGGTATGCATATAGCCCTGTTCCCCCGTGGATGAAGATAGAATGACATTTCCACAGCGTGTGCAAAGGCCTTGTACTCAGTGTTCAAAACATCATGATAATGTTGCATGAAGCCAGATGTGTGCGCAAACCAGTTTCAGAGAAACTAATCCAAAATTGTCACACGTAAATATGTGCTAAAGGTCACAGTAAAATGTTTTTGTGCAGAAATAGGACAATGTAAGAAAATGTGCAGCTTTGCTACATGGTCTTAACCCGGGCACATAACACCCACTCCTCATACTAAGGGTGGACCTAAAAGCTATCCAAAAACAAGCATTGGCATAGCCAATAGGTCTCGCTTTTGGGACCTTATAAGTATTTAGTTATGCAGCACAATATCCTTAGTGCAACAACATCAACTGTTGCATGGCTAAACACTTATAAGGTCCCAAAGGCGAGACCTATTGGCTATGCCAATGTCATCATACATGCAGGACCTGTAACTTAAATTATTAGGTTCAACTACAATTATTGCCCAAGACCTGTAAAGCTGATGGAGATGTATTTATTGTTTTTATTTAATTATTCATTCATTTATTTGCCAATAAAGTAGACTGATGGTGTTCAAAATGCAACTGACTGAATTAAATGTCTTTTGCTATGCTTTGTTTTGTTATGCTATGCTATGCTTTGTTTTGTTATGCTATGCTATGCTTTGTTTTGTTGTGTTTTGTTATGCTATGCTATGTTTTGTTGTGTTTTGCTATGCTATGTTTTGTTTTGTTATGCTATGCTTTGGCATGCTATGTTTTGTTTTGTTATGCTATGTCATGCTATGTTTTGTTATGCTATGCTATGTTTTGTTATGCTATGCTTTGTCATGCTGTTTTGTTTTGTTATGCTATGCTATGTTTTGTTATGCTATGTTTTGTTATGCTATGCTTTGTTGTGTTTTGTTATGCTATGCTATGTTTTGTAGTGTTTTGTTATGCTATGCTATGTTCTGTTTTGTTGTGTTTTGCTATGCTTTGCTATGTTTTGTTTTGTTATGCTATGCTATGTTTTGTTATGCTATGTTTTGTTGTGTTTTGTTTTGTTGTGTTTTGTTATGCTATGCTTTGTTATGCTATGTTTTGTTATGCTATGCTATGTTTTGTTATGCTATGCTATGTTTTGTTTTGTTATGCTATGCTGTTTTGTTGTGTTTTGTTATGCTATGTTTTGTTATTCTATGCTATGTTTTGTTGTGTTTTGTTATGCTATGTTTTGTTGTGTTTTGTTATGCTATGCTCTGTTTTGTTGTTTTGTTATGCTATGCTATGTTTTGTTGTGTTTTGCTATGCTATGTTTTGTTATGCTATGTTTTGTTATGCTATGATTTGTGTTTTGTTATGCTATGCTTTGTTATGCTATGCTTTGTTATGCTATGTTTTGTTATGCTATGCTATGCTTTGTTGTGTTTTGTTATGCTATGCTTTGTTGTGTTTTGTTATGCTATGTTTTGTTATGCTATGCTATGTTTTGTTATGCTATGCTATGTTTTGTTGTGTTTTGTTATGCTATGTTTTGTTATGCTATGCTATGTTTTGTTATGCTATGCTATGTTTTGTTGTGTTTTGTTATGCTATGCTATGTTTTGTTGTGTTTTGATATGCTATGTTGTGTTTTGTTATGCTATGCTATGTTTTGTTTTGCTATGCTATGTTTTGTTTTGCTATGCTATGTTTTGTTTTGCTATGCTAAGCTTTGTTTTGCTATGCTAAGCTTTGTTATGCTATGCTTTGTTATGCTATGCTTTGTTTTATTATGCTATGCTTTGTTGTGTTTTGTTATGCTATGCTATGTTTTGTTGTGCTTTGCTATGCTATGCTATGTTATGTTGTGTTAGGCTAGGCTATGTTATGTTGTGTTAGGCTAGCTATGTTATGTTGTGTTGTGTTAGGCTAGGCTGTGTTATGTTGTGTTAGGCTAGGTTGTGTTGTGCTGTGTTTTGTTTTATGTTTTTGTTTTATTATGTTTTGTTATGTTATACTATGTTTTGTTATGTTATACTAGGTTATGTTATACTATGTTATGTTATGCTATACTATGTTATGTTATGCTATACTATGTTATGATTTATGTTATGTTGTGTTAGGCTATGTTTTGTTATGTTATGTTTTGTTAAGTTATGTTATGGTATGCAATGCTAGGCTATGTTTTGTTATGTTATGTAATGGTATGTTATGTTAAGCTATGTTTTGTTATGTTATGCTGTTATGTTAGGCTAGGCTATGTTTTGTTATGCTATGTTATGTTGTATGTCGGAGACCATATAACTTACACAAAGGCTCAAAAGAAGGACAGCTGCAGAGAACGGGCTAAACAGTGGCCCCCTCCCCCGTGTTTTGCTGAAAAGGAAGATAATTGATGCTAACCTTCTTAAAACAACAACAAAAGCAATAGTATAGCAGATCATTTTCTTAGCGCCCAACACGAACTGAAAGACCACTTGGCGCTTTTATAGGAGCTAAGATTACATAATTTAAAGAATAACAAATTACTGCCAACCTTTAAGAGTGCTTAGAAGCAGCCTAAACTCTGGTTTAAAAATATAACTGCACTCCTCCCTTCCTCCCCACCACAACACGCATGATGCAAAGATACATTAAACATGCTGGGCTAGTGGGCTGTAGTTTCATTTTCCATTGGTGTTGTCGCATGGCAATACAGAGCGGACTGAGAGTAACTGCCTCGACACAGGACCAGCGCATAACTGTGCACGAACAATAATACCTGCACACGTATGTTAAAATCTCGGTATGGCTCTCTCTGGGTTTCATTCTTGTAAGGTTCACATGAGTAAACGGATAAGCTGTTTATTGGTAATAGTTCCAAGGCGCTGAGTTGGTTACTTCTCAGCATTGGATACCAATGTATTGCACACAACTTACATCGTATGGAGCACAACAAAACAAATGTGCAGCTTTTTCACGTACAGCACAGATTGACAAACATTATAAAATGACTAGCACATAGCATGATACACGGTTGGTTCTTATTGAATACCATGTACAACAGTGTCACAAAAAATATGAACCACAGGACATCGCATACAACGGAATAAAAAGACTAACCTCAAGGCACGAAGCACTAAACACGGACAATATCGGAAAAGCGGAACACGTCCTAGACCTCGCGGACTTTGCGATGCGTTCTATAGTGGAGTATGCATCATTGGGCAGTTCTTGATCATTTGGCAAGTGCGTGCGTGCAAACAAGCCCGGGAGTTGTGTGCGCGCGCACGCGCTAAAAGAAAATTTTAAAAAAGCACGCGAGTGGTGCGCGCGCAGCAGAAGTGAAAGTGATCGCGCCCCAGATGGTGCCTCGGGCGCTGAAAGCTGGCGGCTGCGCGCGTGCACGTGACCGCAAGCGCTAGGCCAGCAAAAGCGTGTGGTAGCACTTTGAAAACCCCACTTACTAAATGTCTCGCAGAGCAACGCATGCGCTGGCTCAGGCGAGACCTAAAAGCAGGCCATATAAAGTTATAAAAACTGTAAAATCTAAAACGCCTCTAAAATCACCTAAAAGCAAGTTCTTTTTAAAAATAAACTCTTAAAATGGCCATTGTGCAGCTTGAAATACCAAGCAACCAGAAAGCCAAGATGCCTAGAAGTAAACAAATAGAGAGAGAGAGAGAGAGAGAGAAAAAACATCATTTTGTTTCATTTTTATAAAAAAAATAGGCCTAATAGTTCCCACCAAACGCAATAGCCATTCGTTTGTGTTCTGAGTGGTAGTCGCAACATTGTTGTTGCCAGCAACAGCAGACGACGTTCCCAGAGGTGCACCTCGAAGCAATTTTATAGAGCAAAGGTGGTTCCATCCAGTCCCCACAGCAGCCGTCGAGGGAGGGACTATATCCTGTAAAAGTTCCGCAGAGCCGGTATCCAGTTCACTAGGAGCCAAAGCATTCCAGGGTGGCTCGAAGAATGCTTTAAGCAGCAAAAGAATGCCCTGGGGACAACTATACCTATGGGCCTTTAAAGGGTCCATCATTACCTCAATGTCCAGTGACGCAACCAATTGCGATCCGAGGCAGAAATCCAATACACATTCATGACTGCAAAGCAGACAGCGGAATACAGGTTGTACGCAGTGGGGCCACACTGGCCTGAATAATAAGAACCAATGCTCATTTAGTTCTCGAAGCCGAGGTGCACTGAAGCAGTGTAGCATGCACTCACAGCATAGCAGCACAGGCAGTGCTGTCTCCATTTTGTTTCGAACTGGGACATCCATTGTGGAGCAGGAAAATTAAAATAAGAATCCCCGTTACAAGTAGCAGGACAAGTGGTAGACCTACAAAAATGCTTCGCAGCACGGAGTGTATGAATGATGGAAAAACTCCAAAAACTGTCTGAAAAGTGCTAACCAATCCAGAGCCAATACATTAAAAACAAGTATGCTACTCATTTGATATCAGACATGTTAAAGATACGGTGGACCAGCTCCCCAAAATGCAGTAGCAAGTTAGTATGAAGCAGCGTCTGAATTTTGGATGAAGTCCTCGCAACCTGCAGATCAAACGTTTTTTGGGCGGATGTTAAGGCCACATCCTTTTGAAAAAGCATGGCTTTCAGTTTGCTCAGAGAATCAATGCGTATGTTGGAAACATTTATTGAAGGCCACAGCGTTGCCTCCCTAACATTGCAAGCAGGTGGAAACAGTACTTGTGTGCAACACGTAACTATGGAATTAACTGTCACCGGATAAGTGATGCCTGGTTCCATTCCACAGCAGCCTTGTATCATGTTCAGGACTTTTCTTACCGGGTCCAGTGCGCAGAGACGTTTCCCGGTCTGGTTCTTGAAGGTTCTGGTCTGTCCGAGGTAGGGGCAACCCTTTCCGGTAGCCACAGTGCTGCTGACAATGTAACGCCAGGGCAGACAGTGCCTTCCAGAAGGAGTCCCCAAGAGGAAAAAACCCAGAAGGGAAAAAACCTCTGGGTGAAGCAGAGACTCTGTGAGCGGAATGGAACATACAAAGGACCAGGGCACAGAAGAAAACTGAACACAGAAGGCCAAAACGGAGAGATTAATACAGGAAATAGGGAAAATCCAGAAGGAACGCGGGACCAGGGAATCCAGAATAGAAGTAAAAAACACCAGCAGGAACAAACATACAACAGCAGGAGTGAAGATACTCCAGCAGGAGCGAAGAGTGTTACAACGCAAGGGAATAGAAAGATTCAGCCCTTTAAATACCCAAGGACAGGAAGTGGGAGAAACAGCGCCTTTTCCTTGTAATAATGTTTATCTCGTTGGCTAAGCTGATCAGTTACTTTATTCCAATCTTCTTGGGTTAGGGATGCATATTCGGACTGGACTCTGTCAAGAAACGATTGAACAGTGCTGATGATTCGTTGTGGTTCTATCATGTTTTGTTGAGGAATAGTAGGATTTTCAGGGTATCGACATGATGGGGTCTGCCAAATAGTTTTGAGAACCTGGTATATAGGTAATAATGAAGTTGTATTGACTAAAAAAGTAGGCCCAGCGAGCTTGGCGGCTATTCTGGCACTGAATACTCTGAAAACATTGTAGATTCCTATGGTCTGTTCTGATTTCAAATGGTTCTCTAGTGCCCATTAAGAGCTGTCTCCATTTCCGACAGACTAGTTTCATTACCAAAAGTTCTCATTCTAGAACAGAATAATTCCTCTCGGAATCCGACAGGACATGTGACAAATAGAAGACTGGGTGTTCCAGTCCATCGTCCTCTTGTTTTTGTGGTAGGACAGCGCCTAATGCTCGGTCTGATGCATCTGTTTCTAGTAAAAACTTCTCGGGATGACGTAAGATAGGGGCTTGAGTGAAGGCTTTTTTCAGGGCCTGAAAAGCTTTTTCTGAATCCGAAGTCCATTTGAATCCTTGCCGAAGATTTTCCTTCTTTAACGTTTGGGAGATGAAACTTGTTTGGTGGGCAAAGTTGTCAATGAACTGGCAATAGACGTTTGTCAATCCTAGGAAGCATTGAGTTTCTTTAATGGTCTAAGGTGATGGCCAGTCTAGAATAGCCTTTGTTTTTTGTGGGTCCAAAGCGACACCTGGGCGGTGAACTCCACTCCGTTCGCAGAGTTTGCAGAGTTTTTTGCGCTCTGCGGAGCTCGCAGAGTTCCGAAAAACTCCGTCCGCGTAGCGGAGTTTTTCCTCGCTCGAGCTCGCCAACGGTAAGTTGGCGAGTGAGGAAAATCCAACGCTAGACCACTTCCCTGCGAGATTTCTCAACTCGGGCAGTCGTGGATGGTCGCTTAGCGCTCACGTTGAGAAAACCTTCTGTTCAAGTTGAGGATGCTGCCGCTCGAGTAGAACTTCTCCTCGGGCAGCAGAAGGAAGCAGCGCCCTCTTGCAGTGTGCGAGATGTTGTTTGCGTTGATTTTACAGCATGGGACAAACACCCAGCACTAAAAATCAGTGCGAACGGCGCGAGGTAACCCACTCCTCCGCTCACTGAACTCCATGTAGCTTGGCGGAGTTTCTTGTCAATTCGCGGGGTCCCGCGTAGCAGAACTCGGCAAACTCCGCCCAGACTTATCCATAGCGATTCCTGTCTTGTTGATTCGGTGGCCGAGATACGCGACTTCGGGTTAGTCAAACTAACATTTTTCGGGTTTACAGAAAAGACTGTTCTGGCGTAATCATTCCAAGACCTGGGGGACATGTGCATGTTGGAAGTTGGGATTTGAGGAATAAACTAGAAAGTCATTCAAATATATTACCACAGTCTGGTTTAAGAGATCTGAAAAAACATTGTCCATGAATCGTTGAAAGAAGGGGAGTTGGTCAACCCAAGGGTGTTCTGAATGGTCAACCCAAGGGTGTTCTGAATGCAGTTTCCATTCATCTGACAAGCACCCTGCAGGTGGAGTTTAGAAAACATCTGTGCCCCTCTGACTGATTCTAAGATGTCCTTGATGAAATGCAAGGGGTAGCGATCTCTTATTGTGACCTTGTTCAACCCTCTAAAGTCAATGCAGATGTAGATCTTTGATTTTCCTTGGTATGAAGTAGAGTGGTGCCCCAGCAGGCGACAAGGACCATACAATAAGATCACTTTGGAGATTTTCTTCAAGGTATTGTCTAAGTGTTTCCTTCTCAGGTTCAGTGAGGGAGTTCACTCTTCCAAAAGGTATGGTTGCCCCAGGTTCAGGAGGAATAGCAGTCGAACTCTCCATTAGGAGGTAACATCAAAATCTTTAGTTTCTGGAAAACGTCTGCATACATCTGGTAGTGACTAGGTACCCCCTGTACTGCATTGATGGAGTTGCATATGACTTCCTTCACTATTGGCATCTCCATGGGCGACCAGTATTCCTCAGTAGGATAGCAGTATTGTTGACAAAAAAAGGAGATAGTCTTGGTTTCCCAGTTGATATAGTGCCTAATAAGCCAAGGGATTCCCAAAATCATGATATGGTTGAGAGAAGCTTTAAGATCAAACGACAGATGCTCTTGATGTCTTCCGAACATCAGTCCCAACAATGGCGTCATTTCTTTAATTGGTCCGGAGACAAGTGGGGTGCCGCCCACAGTATTCACTTGTTCAGGTTTTTCCTTAGGAACTCGGAGAATTTGTTTTTCCGTGGCCCATCTTGCATCCAAATAAATGCTGCTGGCTCCACAGTCTAACAAAGCTAACACTCGTTCTTCTGTACCATTTGGGTAACCCCAATAGCATAGGTAAAAGAAAAAGGAAACCAGATGTTTCCTTTGAAGAACAGATGGAAGGTATACCAGACCATCACGCTCTCACCCTTACTAAAGAGAACGTGATCCTGCGTTTCCCCACGGCCTCTGTGGATGAGTAGGGCAGTTACGAATCATGTGGGCAGGAGAACCACAATATAAACATAGTCCTTGCTTCTATGTTCTCGTTCCGTCTCGGATAAGGGTCCTCTATTCAGATCTATCTGCATAGGCTTTTCTCGTGTCGAAAAGGACATTTCAGGAGGGGCAGCATCAGTTCTGTGAGTATTCTGGCACGCTATTTCTGTATGCTGTTGGACACAAGTCTTGCGCATCTCCAACAGGCGTTTATTGAGACGGTGTTCCACATTTATAGGCAAATCCATCAGACCAGCCATAGTATCTGCCCTCGGTGAATGTACAAGCACTTCCTTGATTTCTTCACGAAGGCCGCACCAAAAAAGGGTAATGAGAGTGCGTTCCACCCAGGTTGTCTCTGCCACTAGTTGCAACCATGCAGAAAGAGGGCACTTTCTCACATGGTGGCGCCCCGTTCGGGCTACGGCCCGCGAAGTAACACTGTGATCGTTCAGCATCGAATAACACCCATTACAGAGTACCTTGAAAACCGGATGTATCACGGCAGCCGGAGAACCCTTCAGATAACAGGACAAATTCGCAACCGACGTATTACAAGCCCCGTGAAGTGAAATGTCTCTGCATACTAAGGACCCGCTTAAAGCATTCTCACAGTCGGAACCACTGTGAAAAACTTCTGTGTCCCCATTCCTGCATCTAAACTTGAAGGGTAACTCCAAGCATTCATGCACAAATCCTTCCCCTAACGCTTCATATCTGCCTACCTGGTGATGTTGTAGACAGTATTGGAACTGGAATGTAGTGCCTGGTAGGGTAATATATCCATGGATAATCCAATCTCTGGACAGTGTCTCAGCAACGGTGAAAGGGTGTTGGTCTAATTTTTCATTGTGCACCATGGTATACTTTGCATCTCTCCGTGCCATTAATATCTGCCGTTCAGTTAGATCGTATGAAGAAAACAGATTGGAGGTGTTAATATAATGCCACGGCACGTGGCCAGAACGTAAGGTTTGAAGTGTCCAGCTTAGTAACACAATGGGCCGAAGTTGCAACTGTTCATGTTGTAAAATAGACACGTCTTGCGGCATTATGTAAAATGCAGATGATACTATGTTGCCGAATGAATATAGGTTTGAGGATAATGTAGTCATGCCATTGTCAACCACTGCCAAAGCCTTTTCTAGATTAATCCTATCAATCTCATGCAGCCTCTCAGCAGCTTCCTGTTGAGAAACTTTCTATAGTTCATTGTATCTGAAAGAGACACGTTAGTGACAGATTCCTTACCTTAGAATATCCCCAGGCGTCAGGCTGGATCCGGAAAGTTTTTGCGTAGCAGTACGCTTGCGCGTCGGTAGGCGGCGTTGTGCGGCTCCGCGTCCGTCGTCAGCGTCGGGACCGCCGGGATGACGTCGCGGGCAGTACTTAGACGCCGCCCCTGCGCGCTGGCGTCAGTTCTTCTTTTTCCGCGCCAGTAAGCGCAGATCCGGGAAGAGCAGTGCCCTAGTCATTTTTTGACTAAATTTTTTGGTGATTTTTCTCTGTTTTCTAAACGAGTCTCTCGACTCCAAAGGTGTTGGTAGGGATGCCCGGCTTCAAGCCCTGCGACGCCTGTGGTCGCATGATGTCGATCACAGACCCGCACTTAGAGTGTCTCTACTGCCTCGGCCGCGACCACGACACGAAGTCGTGCCCCGACTGCCGGGCCTTGCACCCGAAGGCTTTGCGAGAGCGGTCACGAAAGCTCCTCGAGGTCCGGCAGTCGGCTCCGCGCCACACCAAGCCCCGGTCACGTGAGAGGTCGAGGGGCCGGTCGCGGAGTCCTCATCGGTCGTCGGGGTCCAAGTCTTCGCACTCCTCCGGTAAGTCGAAGCATAAAAGTCTAAGAAGCGTCATCGCTCAGAAGCTCGCCTCGCCGGTCTCGCGACTCGGCTGAGGCTCCTATCGGCATTGTCCCCGCGGCTCCGGGAGTGCCTGTGGAGCCGCCCCCGCATTACCCGTCCTTACCGGGTTCGGGGGCGACTCCGGCCGAGATACAGGAATTCCTGTCGGCCATGGCCCGCCTCTTCGGGCCTCAAGGTCCCCCCGGTGCGCCTTCGGGCCCCGCGGGCCCTGATGGGGTTTCCCCGGCGCCGCCGGCGACTCCGGTCCCGGCGCCGCCTGTAACACCAGCCTCGGTCCCGGCCTTGATCCCGGCTCCGGTGCTGCCGCAACCCCCATCGACGCCGGTTGACCTAACTACACCTCCGCCGGCGCCGATGTCTCCGGTGCCGTTCCCGACGCCGCCCGGGGCTCCGGGCGGCGTCGTTCCCCGGTTCTCTCCGGATCCGGACACGGCGCCGGACCGGCATCGCTCGACGCCGTCTCCGACGCCGCTGGGACCTTGGGTCCCACATGTCCCTCCTCCTTATTTTGAACCTGAATTGGAGGACGTAGATAACTGGGAGGGGTCTGATGACCCTCTCACACAGCAGTGTGAGTTTGATCAGGACTGGGCTGAGGAACTTGGGGATGCCAGTGGTCTGGATACCTCCCCTGACTCTGGCATGCTGTCTCCTCCATCCGTGGCAACGGAGGAGGGAGCAAACTTTGCAACGGTGTTGCGTAGAGCAGCTGGGGCCTTAAACCTCCAGTTGCCTACAGTGGCTGTCAGGACTAACATCCTGACGGAAGTGCTTCAGCCGGCGGCTACCTCCTCGGAGCCACTGCTGCCGTTCAACGAGGCGCTTTCAGACGTTCTTTTGGGCACCTGGTCCAAGCCCACCACAGGGGCTCCTGTGGATAGGAACGTGGCCCGAAGCCATCGCCCTGCTCCGGGCGACCCCCCCCCCGTTTCTCTCTCTACACCCCACCCCTGAGAGCTTGGTGGTCCAAGCCTCTGCTTCCCAAAGCGCCTTCCCTACCGCTCCCCGGATAGGGAATCCAAACGCCTGGATCAATTTGGGAAGAAGGTCTTTTCTTCCGCCAGTGCTGGCTTGCGGTCAGTCAACACCACTTGCCTCTTGGGCCGATATTCCCACTCATTGTGGGACTCGGTGGCGCAAGTTCTGCCCCAGTGTCCTGAGGAGGTCCAGACACTGCTTTCCCGCACCATTGCGGAGGGAAGAGTTGCGGCAAAGTACACCATCAGATGTGGCCTTGATACCGCCGACTCGCTAGGCAGATCGCTTGCGACGACAGTGGCGCTGCGCCGTCACGCCTGGCTGAGGACCACTGGTTTCTCGGGTGATGTCCAAAACTCTCTTATGGACATGCACTTTGATGGAGTCGGTCTTTTTGGAACAAAGGCAGACCATGCGCTGGAGCGCTTTAAGGACTCGCGGGCTACAGCCAAGTCCCTGGGCCTTTCTGCTGTGCGCCCTCAGCAACAGTCTGCTTTTCGCCCCTTTCGTGGCCACGGAAGGGGCGCCCAGTCACGTCCGCTGCCCAGCCACCGGCCCGCCAAGCAAGCGTCTTCGCGTGGCCGAGGACGTGGCTCCCGCCGTGGCGGGTCAGGCAACCAGCGTGCGGGTCAGGCCACCAACCCCGCCCCGTCCGCGGCCTCCAAGCCCTCCTAGTCCTTCCTTTCAGGTGCACAGCACGCCAGTAGGGGGCAGGGTCCGCCATCACCTTCACCACTGGCGTGCCATCACCTCGGACAGGTGGGTCTTGGACATTGTCCGAAGGGGCTACTCCCTCCCCTTCGTGACCATCCCCCCAGCCATGCCACCTCAATTCCACCGCATGTCAGGGGATCACTTGGTGCTTCTTCAACAGGAAGTCACGGCCCTCTTGGCCAAGAGGGCCATCGAGCGTGTTCCGACCCCAGAAGTAGGACGTGGTTGCTACTCCCACTACTTTCTGGTGCCCAAAAAGGACAAGGAGGACATGCGTCCTATCTTGGACCTCCGGAATGTCAATCGCTTCCTCCGGAAGGAGAAGTTCAAGATGCTCACTCTAGCTCAGGTCTTGACTGCTCTCGACCCTGGAGACTGGATGGTAGCGTTGGACTTGCAGGACGCATATTTCCACATCCCCGTCCTGCCGGCCCACCGGCGTTACCTGCGGTTCACGGTAGGCCTCGAGCATTTTCAGTTCACCGTGCTCCCTTTTGGCCTTACCAGCGCCCCTCGGGTGTTCACGAAAGTGATGGCGGTGGTCGCAGCCCATCTGCGCCGGGCAGGGGTTCCAGTCTTCCCCTACCTCGACGACTGGCTGCTGAAGGCGGGCTCGTCCCAGGCAGTCGTCTCCCACCTCCAGACAACGGCCGAACTCCTGCACTCGCTGGGGTTCTCCATCAACGTGCCGAAGTCGCACCTGATTCCTTCTCCACAGCTCCTTTTCATCGGAGCAGTTCTGGACACGACGCAGTTTCGGGTTTATCCTCCCGAACGGCTGTAGGAGAGTAGGATCTGCTTCACATGGGTACCCCCACTTTTTGCTGATGCTTCACTGTTTTTCGACCTTAGTCTGGCTGGGGCCCTGCTAATCAGAACCCCAGCCTAGCTGCTTCCTCTCTAAAATGGTTTCCATGTGCCTTAGGCACATCTCTGATTGGAATCTGGAGTGCCCTTATAAGTCCCTAGTATATGGTATACTATGTACCCAGGGCATAGGTACCTCAGAGGCCTACCAGGGGCTGCAGCATGTATTGTGCCACCCCTGGAAGGCCATCCAAACTGACACCACAGGTCTGCTACTGCAGCCTGGGTAAGGTGGTGCATGCACCCCTTACTGTGATATAGGCTACCTATATCACTATATACATACACACATATAAACCTATAAGTCAGTCCTATGGCAGGCCTTATCAATCCTGAAGGCAGAGTGCGTGGTTCCTATGTGAGAGGGTGCCCCTGCATGAGCAGGGCCCCTCTGCAGCGTTCGGAGACCCTTCTCTTTTGCTGTTTGTAGTGCAGCCTGACCATATACTCTTAAGCGCATTATAACCTCGCGTTAAATGCTAACTTTGGAATGGCTGCACCGAAACATGTTGTGTTTGGTGTCAAACATCTTGGAATACTACCCCCGCCAATTCTGGCGGCGGGGGTAGCATTCCACCCTTCTAGAGGGAGAGACATGTTAACCCTGGCCTGGCCGGTAACTTCTTTCTAAAGCCCTGGCATCACAAAATGGATGCTGCTGCCACAGACACGAGTCTGGCCTCCTGCTGCTGACCGAAACTCCGGCAGGGGAGGCCTGGACAATAGGTTTCCTGTCCCAGGGAGGTGTGACCACCTCCCCAGACAGGATAGTGTGTATTGGGGCTGGGCGGGAGCACTCTCGGGTGCTTTGAAGTCCTGCACTGGGGGCACGGTTGGTGTCCCTGTGCATACCCCAGTTCAAACCGGATCAGGGGCTTCCAGCCCCTGCTTTGGCGCGAACTGGACAAAGGGAAAGGGGTGTAGCCACCCCTCTGCCCTGACCCACCCATAGGTGGGACCACAGAGTAAGTCCAACCCCTAAACTCAGTATAAGTATAGGAACCCAGTCCTTAGGACTTTAGATTATCCCTGGACGAAACTCTGACACTGAATCCTGGACCTTCGACGCTCTACTACAAGATTAGAGGACTGAAGAATCTCCCTTGGGGTCAAGGAGTGACTCCCCTGCTTGGCAGGCACCAAAGAAGCAATTGTCCGGTCTGCATCGCTGAAGCGCCCGTCGGACGCCGAAGTCTTTGCATCACCAGAGGTGGATTTCCAGACTTCCCGAGGCTGCCCTGAGTCCCCAGCAAAGCTGAGGCCCGTAGCTGTCGTGGGTAACGTGGAACCGTGACCCCTGGACACCGCACGCATTTGCAAGTGCATCCTCTTCTGGGTCTCCCACGAAGTCGTGCTTTGGGCTCCGAGTAGCCCTAGCCTCCAGCACCAACTGCACCGAAGATCACTGGCCTCCACTCCACGAGTGTCCTGTGAGCCAGCTCCACGTGCACCGTCTCGAGGCTCCTTCGCGGTCGCTAGCCCGTTGGCTAGTAGCCCTTCACGAAGGCCAATCTTTTCCTACTTGGGCTCCCTGGTTGCTCCAGGCTTGCCCTCACTTACCCTCGCTGGGTGAGTTCCTCAGAGCTTGCTGGTCTGCATCATCGTCAATCTTCATCTACATCGAGACTTGCCGTTGCCAAGGCTTGTTGGGTCCAATCCGGTCGCCGACACCTCAGCACTCGACAGACATCGTGTACCAGCCCGAATCCTGCTCCTGGTCGCCGACAACGCCTCCTGGACCTCGTGGCTGAAGAGTCAAGACGACCGTCAACCTACCTGAAGCACTCAACATCGGTGGGCATCTGCTCATCGCCTTCCTGGTCACTGGCTAGTGACCCAGACTCTGTCCCCTCTGCTTTCAGGTTCTTCAGATCTCCGATCCACCCTTGGATCCACCCGGACACTTTTCACTTGGTCGCCAGCAGCACTTTGCAGCAGATTGCCATTCAAATCGACGACGAAACCCGACCCCGAAAGGCACCTATGCACCCGGCTTCCTGGGTGAGGTAACAAGAGTACTCCGGTGCTCCCGTGGGTAGAGACTCTAGAACGACCTAGTTCTCAAAGGGTTTGCTCAAAGTCCTTCTTTAAGTGTCCCTTTTCTTTAATTTCCAAACCGCGACTTTCTCCATAGAAGTTAACGGCGATTTGCGGCTGTGTAATTACACTGCACGCGTCCCCCGTGGGTCCCCTGTGTCACTACCTTGGGTGGTTCCTTGTGGTCCAAGCACTTCTAGAGGCTCTAGGCCTAGTGTCTAGCTCAGTCGTGGTTCTTATACCACTTTATTGGTATATGGTTTGGTACGCCCCTAGGGCCCAAACGTGTATTTGTGCTATTACTGTGTTTAAATAACTTATAACTTATGTACCTCGAACTCTAGCCTCATAAAGAGACTAGAGGGGTGTGTTTAGCAATAAATACATATATTTTGAATATATACCTGGTGTGGTGCTCTTTCATTTGATCACTCAAGAGATTATAGACTGGTAAAACAAGCTGCTTTACATTCCTTCAAGACTTAGCCTGAAGGCTGCTCTCCATAGCTACCACTAGGATAGCTTTCAATAAAGGTTGTCTTTAACCTATCTCCAATAAGGGGTTGTTTGGACTGGTGCAAGGTGCCCACTATAATTAGTGGACAGCATATGCCAGGCCAACTTCTCACAACGGCGAGTCCGGGATATTCAGGCTATGATTCCGATCTTTCGGCCTTTATCCTGGGTTTCGGTACGGATGACCCTGAGGCTGCTGGGCCTCATGGCCTCCTGCATCCTGCTGGTCGATCATGCCAGATGGCATATGCGGGCTCTGCAGTGGAACCTGAAGTTCCAGTGGGCGCAGCACCAGGGCAACCTGTCCGATCACGTCCAGATCTCGGAGAGGACTGCAAAACAGTTGCAGTGGTGGCTCTCGAACCGGCAATGGGTCATGGGCAGATCCCTCTCCCTTCCCCAGCCAGAGCACACTGTTGTGACGGACGCGTCCCTTCTGGGATGGGGCGGTCACATGGGAGAAGCGGAGATCAGAGGCCTCTGGTCTCCGGCGGAGTCCCGGCTCCATATCAACCTTCTGGAGCTCCGGGCGATCCGACTTGCACTCAAGGCATTCCTTCCCTCTGTCAAAGGGAAGGTAGTGCAGGTGTTCACAGACAACACCACCGCCATGTGGTATTGCAACAAACAGGGCGGGGTGGGGTTGTGGACCCTATGTCAGGAGGCTCTGCGCCTCTGGACATGGCTGGAACATCAGGGCATATTCCTAATGGTTCAACACCTGGCGGGTTCCCTCAACGCCAGGGCGGACGAACTCAGGTGCATGATGGATCACGAATGGCGTCTTCACTCGGAGGTGGCGCAAGGTCTCTTTCAGCAGTGGGGAGAGCCTTGGTTAGATCTGTTCGCCACCGAAGAGAACGCGCAATGTCAGCAGTTCTGCGCGTTGGAATTTCCAAGGCGGCACTCGCTCGGCGACGCTTTTCGTCGCGAGTGGAGTTGCGGTCTGTTGTACGCCTTTCCGCCTATACCACTTCTACCCAGAGTGTTGAAGAAAATTCGGCACGACCGGGCCCAAGTCATTCTTGTGGCTCCGGACTGGGCTCGAAGAGTTTGGTATCCCGAGCTACTCAGTATAAGCGTCGATCCCCCGATCCGTCTGCCTCTTCGGGAGGATCTTCTGTCGCAGCAGCAGGGGACAGTCCTCCACCCGAACCTGTCCAGTCTACACCTGCTTGCGTGGAGATTGAGCGGCGGCAGTTGATTCCTTTCGACTTGCCTCCCGAAGTTTGTGATGTGATTCTGGCAGCCAGGCGTCCCTCCACTAAGGTGGTATACGCCTGCAGGTGGAACAAGTTTGTGGCATGGTGCACAGCAAAGGCTGTGAATCCCCTTTCTGCCCCTCTTTCTGAGGTTCTTCTGTTCCTTCTTTCTCTGGCCCAACAGGGTTCTGCCCTGGGTACCATCAAGGGCTATCTTTGTGCGATATCAGCCTTCCTCAGGCTTCCTGATCAGCCCTCCCTTTTCAAGTCCCCTGTGGTTAACAGGTTTCTTAAAGGCATTACACACCTCTTTCCTCCTGTTCCGTTTGTAATGCCTCAGTGGGACTTGAACTTGGTTCTTACCTTCTTAATGTGCGCTCCCTTTGAGCCTCTACATAACTGTCCTCTTCGTCTTCTTACTCTGAAGACAGCATTTCTGGTGGCCATCACCTCCGCTCGGCGGGTGAGTGAGCTCCAGGCTCTTTCATGCAAACCTCCCTTTCTGTCTGTTCATCCAGACAAGGTTGTTCTTAGGACGCGTCCGTCCTTCTTGCCAAAGGTGGTTACTGCCTTCCATATTGGGCTGACCATCACTTTGCCCACCTTCTTTCCGCCTCCGCATCCTTCCAGAGAGGAAGAGAGGCTCCACCGTCTGGACCCAAAACATGCGCTTTCCTTTTACATCAACCGCACACAAGAGTTCCGGGTGGATGACCAGCTCTTTGTTGGCTACGTGGGCGCCAAAAAAAGGTCGGGCGTTACACAAAAGGACCATCTCCCGCTGGGTCACCTTGTGTATCAAAGCCTGCTATTCTTTGGCTAAGAAGGAGCCTCCTGTTGGGCTGCGTGCCCACCAGGGCTACGGCTGCTACCACGGCTTTAGGTCGCGGTGTTCCGTTACAGGATATATGTCAGGCAGCTACGTGGGCCTCGCTGCACACGTTTACCAAACATTACTGCCTTGACAGTCAGGTCAGGAGGGACGGCTTCTTTGGCCGTTCTGTTCTCCGTGACTTCCTCGTCTGATCTTTGTTCGCAGACCCACCACCGGGGTTGGTATTGCTGGGGTATCTATTCTAAGGTAAGGAATCTGTCACTAACGTGTCTCTTTCAGATGCACAAGTTACTAACTTGTGTAATGATATATCTGTAAGAGACAGTAGTTAGTGACAGATTCCTTACCGCCCCACCCATACTCCCCGTTCTGCGAACTGATTTCTAGGGTTAAGGACATCCCTTTCGGGGCCCTAGTATTTTTCAGACACCTATGTCAGCTTCTTGCATGGCTCTGCGTTCCTGGCGCGGAAAGTCGTGTACAGAACTGACGTCAGCGCGCAGGGGCGGCGTCTAAGTACTGCCCGCGACGTCATCCCGGCGGTCCCGACGCCGACGACGGACGCGGAGCCGCACGACGCCGCCTACCGACGCGCAAGGGTACTGCTACGCAAAAACTTTCCGGATCCAGCCTGACGCCTGGGGATATTCTAAGGTAAGGAATCTGTCACTAACTACTGTCTCTTACAGATATATCGTTACACAAGTTAGTAACTTGTGCATATGGCATACAGCGCTTTTGACGTCGGTTCCGGGGACCTAACAAGAAATCCTTGCGATCCTGGTCTTCTGACAGAAGGGACAAGTGTTGTTTCACCTGAGACAGTGTTGAGGTTTTTAGCCAATCAAGGCATTACTTCCCAACACTGTATGATGTCACCACCCCGAGTGTTCTGATTGTACATAGCATTGGTCAGATCTATTGATCTTAAACCCTTCGGCTGCACTCAGGAATCTGGACTGACACCCATTAGTGTCTAAAGACCAAACCAACCATCCCTTCCAATTAGGGTCTGATGAATTGTAGGAGCCGGTGCATTGCATGGTATCTAGTGTATCCTTATTATAGTGCATAAAGTGTTCCCAATTTTCAAAAGGTGCAAATGTGGGAATACGCGGTGTGTTCAAGTCTTTCGTCTTGGCTATTCCAAGACATGAAGTCTGCTGCACAGTTTTGTTTAGGAAAATCATTTAGTCTGGTATCATGCATGCTTTAAAGAAGGCCTCAGTTCCCTGAACCTGCCAGTCTTTTGTCCCCCAAACAGATTTTGTATGTATTGTGTCTTTCCAAAAATCGAAACTCTGGACAGACAGCCGGGAAAGAAAGGAAGCAGAGTATATCAGCTTGGTGCTTGTTAGCATATTTTTCTTTGCTTATGTAGGTGCAAGCCTGTAAAAATATGAGGATGGGTCAGATGTGTCAAAACCAGAAAAATAACCAAACTTCTGTGCAAATCTTTTTGAACGACCTTTTGGTGGTGGTGGGCAGTGTTCCCATTGGGTATAATTATAAATGGCACGTGGGATACTTACTTTATGCAAAAAGTGGTGACCATAATGTTGATAACAGAACATATCACCGTAATTAGATGTACCATCATACAATTCATCAGAAGAAAATACAGTTGATTGCTCTAGATCTTCTAGCAAATTATGCACTGTATCAATGTCCCAATCATCAGAAATAGTACTAGCGGTGATGATATCATTTAAAGACATTCTAAAGAAATACAGGATTTGCAAAAGTTCAATTGGGCCATACACATCATACAATACCTTGCCCCACACTATTACTTCGGGAACTGGAACTGCTGTATTGTTCACCAAGGACAGATCTCTTTGTTCACGGTGTGATGATGCATGTGGTTTCAATACCAAGTTCGCAAGTTGTACTGCAGAGCCTTCTAGGAGATCATGTTCGTTCAGAAGCAAGGAAAAGACAGTCCCCAAAACCAATCCAGAGGACCAGAAAAAGTAATCCAAATGTAATCCAAAGGTGTAACCAGGGAGGTACGGAGTGTGTCTTTTTCAGCCAAAGATAGAGAGCACGCACTTGTAGTTTGAAAGGGAGAGGCAGCGGTGTATCAGGTTCCGTTGAATCCGATGAGAAGTCATCGTAGTCCACGAAGTAGCCAGGCGCCGTTCGATCTATTTTTGGCAGCTCAGCAGGTTTTGTAGAACCGGGGGATGACTCAATCTGTGGCTTATTGACGTAGATCTTATTGGCATCAAGTTTTCTTATTGAAATTTGTATTTCTGTACTAGTCGACTGTACAGTGGTAGTTGTTGCAACAGGGAGAAGAAGTACTTCATTGTTTACTCTTACTTGTTGAAGAGAGGAATCTTCTTTAGTTATCAAAGCTTCTACCTGAACCTCCTGAGTGGTAGCGAGAGGAGAACAGTGGCTACCCACGAGTCCACGTGGCCTACTGTTGAGAATCGGCCACATAATGTGGTTTGGTCAGATCAATGGAGACAAATCTTTTGTCTCGTCGACCGGCAAGGGGCGGAAGAAGTACAGTTCTGGTACCTTCAACAGCCAAAACAGGTACAGGCGCACTGTAGGACAGCCCCAACTCTTTTTCTTTTCCACACTTTTTACCCTATCCCCAATCTTCGGGACCCAGCCGGGTCTTGCCGGGACAACCTTCACTTCCCCAGTGGTGGTGCGTTTTACTTGGATGTTGCTTTGTTCATCTCGGAATTCCTTTAGTTCCAGTAAAGCAGTCAAATGTTCATTGATGTCAAATGGTCTGTCTGCCACCACTGTGCCGACATTATCGAGGACCCACATTCATACCCCAAACAGGATTTCATATGGAGTCCAACCACCCAGGGATGTTCTCGGCACATTGTTAAGTGCCCTCTGGACCCCATTTAGATGATGGATCTAACTGCGGCCTAAGCCTAGTACCCTTGCTGTTAAAGACTGCTTTAAGTCACAGTTTTTCCTCTCAACTACCAAATTTCCCTCAGGATGATAGGAGGAGGAGTACCGCAAGGCCACACCCAAACTTCCCATGGCCTCTGTGTAAGCCTGAGAGCTAAACGCCGGACCCTGATCGGAATGTAGTGTGGCAATTGCGTATGTCCCAATGAAGACTCGCAAGTCTTTGATAACAGTTCGGGCATCAGCTGACCGTTGTGGCCATACTCACAGGAATCTAAAGCATGAATCCACTGCCACCAAGATGTACTTGTAAGCCCCGTCAGATTGTAAGGGGCCGCAGGGGTCCAAATAGACACAAGCGTAAGGCTTGTTTGAAATCAGTAGAGGTGTCTGTGGTGGATATGCTATGGTTGAGCCCTTCATCTGCTGGCAGATGTCATATTTGAGGACAAAGTCCTTGGTCTGTTTAGTAAGGCCAGGCCACTAATAGCGCTGCTGCATTAATGAAACTGTAGCAGTAATCCCTGCGTGTGCTGAACCCAGACCCTCATGTGCAAATAGTATTAACCCCAGTCTGCGATCAGTGTTAGATATGACTCTATCCCCACTCCTGGAATGTGAGCATATGGTATGTTCTGTGCATCTAACTTGTAGGAGTACTTGAGTGGAAAGCCTTTTGGCAAGTGTGTGTTGTCGTGTGCATCATAGACAGCCACCATGATGTCTCTGTCTATCCTCGTACTAGAACGAGTGATTGCAGCAACTGCAGCAGTACGAACTGTTGCCTTAGCGACTTAATCTGCCATGGAATTCCCTGCAACGTGAACGCCAACACGTTGATGACTCAATGTGTGTATTACATGAGCCCGTGGCAAGCAATCTTTTAGCTTTACTTGTTCCCAAAGCATCTTTTGCTTGATAGTGCAACCCTTAGAATATCAAAATCCATTTTGGCCCCAATAGTGAAGGTATTTATTATATGACTGGACACAATAATACAAATCACACACTATAAGTGTGGGGAATCCATGATCCGTATTCTCCAGTGCCAGTATCAAGGCCTTGAGTTCTGCCAGCTGCACTGTGCAGTCACCAAGGGACTGCGTGTGTAGGTTTTTTCAGGATGGAATCTCCAATCATCATGCATCCTTTTACTGTTGCGCATGCGGTGGGAAGTTGGTGCTTTGTTCCTACGGCAGGCTGGGAAGACCCTTCAGTATAGATGATGTATTCATATTGATCTAGAAGCATTATTTAATTCTGCAGAGGATATTCTTGTTCATACTGCAAAAATGCGTGTGTGTTTGTAATGTAGAGTCAAATCTTTAATCTACATCCGTTGCAGTGAGAGTTAGTTCATTGTATCCATCGTGGATGTTAAGCTTTGGCATTTGGAACACTTGCTTTGATAACGGCCTCTCTGGTCGATACCGGGGTTACGACAATTATGTGTTTACCCTGAGTTAGTGCTCTCTCTCACTACAGCAGTTGGTACTGCTGTGAGAATTTTCTCAGTTGGAGCAAAACGCATTTCAGCGTTTGTGTTTAAATGTGATTTGTATGCTATAGGTACTGTATCACCTTCGTTGAACGTGATATACGTGTATCCGGTTGGTCCAGCGACTACGCGGATCACCAGGTTTGTGGTGTTTACAGGTGTGTGGAAGTGTTTCGAAGTTATCATATCAGCTTGTACGGAACCCAAAATGTTAGTGTGTTCCTGTGTCCAATGTGTGCTTGAAAAGGCTGGTCTTATCAAGTTGTTAAATGGTTTTACACGTTCTGCATAATCCAAAATGTGTGTTCTTCCAAAATAAAAAAATTCTAAAATGAATTGTAGTCTTTTCAGAATTGTTGGAGGTTGCAGCAATGCACATTTTACTAAAAAAAAAAAAAAGGAGTCGCTAGGCTTTTGACTTCACTTGACAATTCATATCCTAAAAATAAGACATTGCGATGGGCAATTTTCGATTTAAAAAAAATTAAATTTGTAGCCCAGGTGAGCATACCTCAGAACTATGCTGTCTGCTCTGTCCAAATGTTCCATTAATTCATCGTCTGTTAGATACATATCATCAACATAGGACAATGCCTCCTCATCAAAATTTTGGAGTAACGGAGCAACCCAGGGCTATTCTTATACCCCTGGGGCAATCGACAAAATTGCTTCTGTGGGCCTAGCGCTGAAAATGCTGTGAGATACCTGCTTTCAGGCGCTATATTTTGGCAGAAAAATCCATTTGAGATATCTAGTGTTTTTTATTTTTTCCGCACGATGTTAATCATTAGTGCAGCACTGTGTGCATTTTGTACTGCGAATGTGCGAGTAGATGTGTTGGGGTGTCTGTAATCTAATACTAGACGGTATGAATTGTCCGGTTTCATTACAGGAAACAAGGGATTACTCATTGATGAGTTGCAATTTTCTATTACCCCTTGGTATTCAAGTTGTTCTAGGATTTCCCTAACTTGTTTTTCAGCTTCATGTTTAATTGGATGTTGTCGCTGGGGTTAAGGAGTTGATTTCAATGGGATCGCGTGATGAGGTGACTCATCATCCCACCCCACATGATTGTGGTATAATGCAGGAGCTAACCCTAAAGCCCACTCCTTTGCGTAAGAATGTTTCACTGATTCTGGAATGAGGTCGGAAAAAGCCGGTAAAATTACTGTTTCCCCATTTGGGCACTCCATTACGAAATCAGGTGTCCAGTATTTTTCAGCCAAAAGAATATCGTAACCATACGTCAAGTTTTCCCAAAAGAGAGCCTTGATGTTTATGGGTATGTCCCCCTCCATCTAGAGTGTAATTTCATGTAAGCGATGGGGAACACTTACCCTGGTATCCGGTGTTTCCACCATGATAAGTTCACTCAACGTTACTGCCGCCAGATAATCCATTAGGTTCCAGCGAGCTATTGTGGCTTCTGCCGCACTGTCCAGCATCGTCACTGCCCATTCCCCGTTTAGAAGCAGAGTCCTCAGTGTATTAGGCATGCCTGATTTAAATTCCGGTTACCTTTTTCTTTTTGAATTGAGGTTTAGGAGGCTTTGATTTTTCTTCTTTATTAATAATGTAATCAGACGAGCGTTGTTATTCCTTCTTCGATTTCACATGCTCTTCCGATCTGCGCTCTGACCATCCACCTCTCTCTGAACGTGCATCAGATGACTCCGGAAAGGTACGAGAGGAACGTTTATCATTATCGTGATACCTGTCAGGCTTTCTAATGTTATCACAGTTTTCTGAGATTATATCTTTTTTCAGTGGCTTCCTGCTGAGGAGACCCACCCTGTGATCTTATTCTTTTGTTTATTATCCCATTTCTTCCTTATCGAAGAATCGGGTGCTTGCTTAGAGTTATCATTTTCAGAATTACTCTTAAGTTGAGGTTTCCCAGGTCTGGCTCCCAAACTATCTCTACCTAATATAGCATAGGTTTCTTCGATAATCTTAGGTAATTTCCGCTCCTCCTGTGCAGGAGTGAAATTCCTCAGGCGTTGGCGTACAGCCAATGCAGCTGCCTCCCCTTTTATGTTGCTTAACATAATGGCGCACACTGCAGCAAAATTGCCCATCAGTTTCATCCCTAAGTCCCGGGCAGGTGCTGTCCCGTACTTATTCTGTAGCTGCTTCAATACACCAGGTAAAACAGCCAGAGAAGGGGGTACCATGTGTTCTGGTGTAAACACTAGTGAGGACTGTACCCCAAGTTGCTCAGTTTTCCACTGGAGGAGCCATCCCCATCGCCAAGCAAATAGTTAGTATTCTGTGTTTTTCCTGCAGACCCGTATGGGGGAAGGCTGCTTCAAGCTGGCTTGTTTTTTGTGCTATCCAGAACGGGATTCGTGGGCTGATACCTGTAATAGCCAATCGTGCTTGTGCGGCTTGAGCAGTCCGCGCAGGGTTTACTGTTAGTGTTCGCATTATGAACTGTGTGAGATTTCTTTATATTTCTACGAAATCTCCGTATAGCCTATGCATTTCTGCTGAATTTAAATCGGCAGTGTCAGGACGCGGTGTGTACGTAGCTAAAACCGGCCATGTTGCTCCCTCTTTACTGAGCAGACAGTCTCACGTTTTCTGTTTTCTGTGGGATGGCGCCTTTAAACCAATTAATATGTTCTTGGTAAGATAGAGGAATCTCTATTTCCTCATATGGAGTGTATTCCCCTGGTGTTTCATCTTCAATGTAAGTATGAAATAATTGTGTTTGAGCATTTGCAGCTTGGAGTTTAACCCAGGAATAGAATATCTCTGTCTTAAGTGCTTCGTGTGCCTCAACCATGAAGGTAACATTTCCACATGTAGCCAGGAGACCAAAATGTAAAGATTTAATTGTAACCGCATGTCTGCAGTTCTCCGCGATATTCAGCGCCTGGTCATCTTCGTCCCCAGACATAATAGAACAAATTAATTACCGAGAGGGTTAGCACAATGTGGGACATTTTATCCTTCAAGCTTGAACAACTTGCAGCCAATACATAGGGTCTACCTACTCAGCTGAGGCGGATTTCCCTACCACCACCACGTCTTCGGTTTGGAGGGGAGTAGGAGTCTCTGAGAAGGCACAATTGAACTACTCAGGCGAACCATAAATTAAGAACCCAACTAACGTTGGCGGCACCATGTCATCTAGCTCCCACTAATCCGTAGGATCTGTGCGTTTGTGGACAACATAAACTTTGGGTGAGGAGCTTAGACTGATTCCATGCACCCAGTAGTATATGTTGGCCTAGAGACCAGCTAGCTCACAGTGCCACCATAAGCCCCCGTAACCCATACAGGGAACAAATGGTTTCTGGCAACCACTGATCATGACAACCCTGACTCCTCAGGGATTGAGGTAACAGATCTAGAACCCTTTCGCACAGTCACTCGTGCTCTCTTGTTCTCAGAGAAATATACAGAGAATACACAATGGGACGTTCTTCAATATATTTACTGAGCCAGCGCTATTCGTGTATACAGTGCATGTGCTGCTATAATCAGTAGACAGAGGCAGATGGAAGTGATTCCATGCATCAAAATAGTAAATAGCAGGTATAGTTCCACCTTGGTGCTAAGAACAGTGTATATATGCAGGCATATAAAGCAAGGTGGTAATCAGGCGTATTCCTACTATGCAATCCCTACTCTATGTGCGTTTAGAGTGTGTATGTAAGTGTATAGCCAAGAATCCCCCCACGGGATGATCCAACCCCATTACCTGGCGGGACAGAATGTAGGACCCCTTCTTGGTCATAAACTGGACACCCCTCACGGAGATGTTAGGCAGCTGCTTGGTGAAGCCTCAGCATGCAGGGACCTCTCGATGTCAGCCGAAGTGCCTCCTCTGTCTAAACCCCGAAAATGCTTATTTATAATAAAAAGCATCCTTGCCATGTATATGCAGATTAGCATTGTCTTGTGTGTTCAGATAGCCCTGTCGCTCCGTGGATGAAGATAGAATGACATTTGTAAAGCGTGTGCAAAGGCCTTGTACTCAGTGTTCGAGACATCATGATAATGTTGCGTGAAGCGAGATGTGCGCGCAAACCAGTTTCAGAGAAACGAATCCAGCATTGTCACCCACGCAAATATGA
Organism: Calotriton arnoldi; assembly: GCA_963921515.1. Classification (NCBI taxonomy): domain Eukaryota; kingdom Metazoa; phylum Chordata; class Amphibia; order Caudata; family Salamandridae; genus Calotriton; species Calotriton arnoldi. The sequence continues at coordinate 1,924,129 of CAWUFW010000223.1, read as the reverse complement.
GCAAAACGTCACAGTAAAATGTTATTGTGCAGAAAGAGGACGATGTAAGAAAATGTGCAGCATTGCCACATGTGCCTAACCCGGGCACATAACACTATCTGTTTACAGGTGCAGAGTATCTGTGCTTGGGAACTTCTGGACCCCGTGCATCAGCTATCTGTTACAGACTCACAGTATCTGTGCTTGGGAACCTCTGGACCCCGTGCATCTGCTATCTGTTACAGACTCACAGTATCTGTGCTTGGGAACCTCTGGACCCCCTGCATCAGCTATCTGTTTATGGGTGCAGAGTATCTGTGCTTGGGAACCTCTGGACCCCGTGCATCTATCTGTTTACAGGTGCAGAGTGTCTGTGCTTGGGAACCTCTGGACCCCCTGCATCAGCTATCTGTTTACGGGTGCAGAGTATCTGTGCTTGAGAACCTCTGGACCCCCTGCATCAGCTATCTGTTTACAGGTGCAGAGTGTCTGTGCTTGGGAACCTCTGGACCCCGTGCATCAGCTAACTGTTACAGACTCACAGTATCTGTGCTTGGGAACCTCTGGACCACGTGCATCTGCTATCTGTTTATAGGCGCAGAGTATCTGTGCTTGGGAACCTCTGGACCCCCTGCATCAGCTATCTGTTTACGGGTGCAGAGTATCTGTGCTTGGGAACCTCTGGACCCCGTGCATCTGCTATCTGTTTACAGGTGCAGAGTGTCTGTGCTTGGGAACCTCTGGACCCCCTGCATCAGCTATCTGTTTACGGGTGCAGAGTATCTGTGCTTGGGAACCTCTGGACCCCCTGCATCAGCTATCTGTTTACAGGCACAGAGTGTCTGTGCTTGGGAACCTCTGGACCCCGTGCATCAGCTATCTGTTACAGACTCACAGTATCTGTGCTTGGGAACCTCTGGACCCCGTGCATCTTCTATCTGTTTATAGGCGCAGAGTATCTGTGCTTGGGAACCTCTGGACCCCGTGCATCTGCTATCTGTTTACAGGTGCAGAGTGTCTGTGCTTGGGAACCTCTGGACCCCCTGCATCAGCTATCTGTTTACGGGTGCAGAGTATCTGTGCTTGGGAACCTCTGGACCCCCTGCATCAGCTATCTGTTTACAGGCACAGAGTATCTAGTGCTTGGGAACCTCTGGACCCCAGGCATCGGTTATCTGTTTATAGGTGCAGAGTATCTGTGCTTGGGAACCTCTGGACTCCCTGCATCGGCTATCTGTTTGCAGGTGCAGAGTATCTGTGCTTGGGAACCTCTGGACCCCGTGCATCGGCTATTTGTTTGTAGACGCAAAATATCTGTGCTTGGGAATCTCTGGACCCTGTGCATTGGCTGTTTACAGGTGCAGAGTATCTGTGCTTGCGAACCTCTAGACCCTGTGCATCTGTTATCTGTTTATAGGTGCAGAGTATCGGTGCTTGGGAACCTCTGGACCCTGTGCATTGGCTATCTGTTTCCAGGTGCAGAGTATCTGAGCTTAGCAACCTCTGCACCAAGTGCATCGGCTATCTATTTACAGGCGCAGAGTATCTGTGCTTGGAAACTTCTCGACCCCGTGTATCAGCTATCTGTTTACAGGCACAGAGTATCTAGTGCTTGGGAACCTCTGGACCCTGTGCATCGGTTATCTGTTTATAGGCTTAGAGTATCTGTGCTTGGGAACCTCTGGACCCCATGCATCGGTTATCTGTTTATAGGTGCAGAGTATCTGTTTTTGGGAACCTCTGGACTCCCTGCATCGGCTATCTGTTTGCAGGTGCAGAGTATCTGTGCTTGGGAACCTCTTGACCCCGTGCATCGGCTTTCTGTTTACAGACCCAGAGTATCAGTGATTGGGAAACTCTGGACCCCGTGCATCGGCTTTCTGTTTACAGGCGCAGTGTATCTGTGCTTGGGAACCTCTGGACGCCGTACATCGACTTTCTTTTTACATGCTCAGGGTATCTGTGCTTGGGAAACTCTGAACCCCGTGCATCGGCTATCTGTTTACAGACATGCTGAATCTGTTCTTGGGAACCTCTGGACCCCTTGTATCGGCCAAATGCAGATTATCTCCACTTGAAAGACCCCCTTTGCAACTGTGCTGTTTGCCACTACCCAGTGCCAGTGCTTTAAAAACTCTGGACCCCATGCCTCTGTGCTGTTTGCCACTGTGCAGTAACAGTGCATTGAAACTTATGGACCCCATGCCTCTGTGCTGTTTGCCACTGCACAGTGCCACTGCATGGAAATCTTTGGACCCCAAGCCTCTGTGCGGTTTGCCACTGCACAGTGCCAGTGCTTGGAAACCTCTGGGCCTTATGACCCGGTGCTGTCTATTTGCCACTACCCTGTAGTTGTCCCTTGGAACTTCTGGACCCCAGGCCACACGCTGTTTGCCAATGTTAAGTAACAGTGTGTGGGAACCTCTGGACCACATGCCCTATGATATCTGTTTACAAGCACACAACATTAGTGCTTGGGAACCTGTGCAAACCATGCCCATGTGCTACCTTTTTACAAGTGCGTGGTACCTGCCTGTACTGTTCGTTGGCCGGTGCACTTTGCCAGCACGTGGGATTTTCTGAACCCTGTGCTCTGTTGCCATCTGTTTGCCTACAGGCATTAAAAGCACCCGGACGCTATTCTTCGTGGACAGACTTGAACTAAAATGCAGGGTTGCGCAAGAATATGTGCTCAAGGAGGGCAGGAGCTGTGAGTCGCTGGCATTCTTGTAATCATGGAAGTCCCTGAATTGCATCATAGGGCTCTTCTCACGAGCATACAGTTGTGCAATGTGCGACAATTTTTAACTCTTCCAATGCACTCTTCGCTCTGGCAGTGTCCCCTTAACTCTACCAATGCACTCTTCGCCCTGGCAGTGCCCCTCTTAACTATTCCAATGCACTCTTCGCCCTGGCAGTGCCCCTCTTAACTATTCCAATGCACTCTTCGCCCTGGCAGTGCCCCTCTTAACTATTCCAATGCATTCTTCACTCTGGCAGCGCCCCTCTTAACTATTCCAATGCACTCTTCGCCCTGGCAGTGCCCCTCTTAACTATTCCAATGCACTCTTCGCCCTGGCAGTGCCCCTCTTAACTATTCCAATGCACTCTTCGCCCTGGCAGTGCCCCTCTTAACTATTCCAATGCACTCTTCGCCCTGGCAGTGCCCCTCTTAACTATTCCAATGCACTCTTCGCCCTGGCAGTGCCCCTCTTAACTATTCCAATGCACTCTTCGCCCTGGCAGTGCCCCTCTTAACTATTCCAATGCATTCTTCACTCTGGCAGCGCCCTCTTAACTATTCCAATGCATTCTTCACTCTGGCAGCGCCCTCTTAACTATTCCAATGCATTCTTCACTCTTGCAGTGCCGTCTTCACTCTTCAATGCATTCTTCACTCTTGCAGTGCCCTCTTAACTATTCCAATGCACTCTTCACTCTTGCAGTGCCGTCTTTACTCTTCAATGCATTCTTCACTCTGGCAGCGCCTCCTTAACTATTCCAATGCACTCTTCACTCTTGCAGTGCCGTCTTTACTCTTCAATGCATTCTTCACTCTGGCAGCGCCCCCTTAACTCTTCCAATGCACTCTTCACTCTGGCAGTGCCGTCTTTACTCTTCAATGCATTCTTCACTCTGGCAGCGCCCCCTTAACTCTTCCAATGCACTCTTCACTCTGGCAGCGCCCTCTTAACTATTCCAATGCACTCTTCACCCTGGCAGTGCCGTCTTTACTCTTCAATGCATTCTTCACTCTTGCAGTGCCCCCTTAACTATTCCAATGCACTCTTGCAGTGCCGTCTTTACTCTTCAATGCATTCTTCACTCTGGCAGCGCCCCCTTAACTATTCCAATGCACTCTTCACTCTTGCAGTGCCGTCTTTACTCTTCAATGCATTCTTCACTCTGGCAGCGCCCCCTTAACTATTCCAATGCACTCTTCACTCTTGCAGTGCCGTCTTTACTCTTCAATGCATTCTTCACTCTGGCAGCGCCCCCTTAACTCTTCCAATGCACTCTTCACTCTGGCAGTGCCGTCTTTACTCTTCAATGCATTCTTCACTCTGGCAGCGCCCCCTTAACTCTTCCAATGCACTCTTCACTCTGGCAGCGCCCTCTTAACTATTCCAATGCACTCTTCACCCTGGCAGTACCGTCTTTACTCTTCAATGCATTCTTCACTCTGGCAGCGCCCCCTTAACTATTCCAATGCACTCTTCACCCTGGCAGTGCCGTCTTTACTCTTCAATGCATTCTTCACTCTTGCAGTGCCCCCTTAACTATTCCAATGCACTCTTCACTCTTGCAGTGCCGTCTTTACTCTTCAATGCATTCTTCACTCTGGCAGCGCCCCCTTAACTCTTCCAATGCACTCTTCACTCTTGCAGTGCCGTCTTTACTCTTCAATGCATTCTTCACTCTGGCAGCGCCCCCTTAACTATTCCAATGCACTCTTCACTCTTGCAGTGCCGTCTTTACTCTTCAATGCATTCTTCACTCTGGCAGCGCCCCCTTAACTATTCCAATGCACTCTTCACTCTGGCAGTGCCGTCTTTACTCTTCAATGCACTCTTCGCCCTGGCAGTGCCCCCCTTAACTATTCCAATGCACTCTTCACTCTGGCAGTGCCGTCTTTACTCTTCAATGCATTCTTCACTCTGGCAGCGCCCCCTTAACTATTCCAATGCACTCTTCACTCTTGCAGTACCGTCTTTACTCTTCAATGCATTCTTCACTCTGGCAGCGCCCCCTTAACTATTCCAATGCACTCTTCACCCTGGCAGTGCCGTCTTTACTCTTCAATGCATTCTTCACTCTTGCAGTGCCCCTTAACTATTCCAATGCACTCTTCACTCTTGCAGTGCCGTCTTTACTCTTCAATGCATTCTTCACTCTGGCAGCGCCCCCTTAACTATTCCAATGCACTCTTCACTCTTGCAGTGCCGTCTTTACTCTTCAATGCATTCTTCACTCTGGCAGCGCCCCCTTAACTCTTCCAATGCACTCTTCACTCTGGCAGTGCCCCCTTAACTCTTCCAATGCATTCTTCACTCTGGCAGCGCCCCCTTAACTCTTCCAATGCACTCTTCACTCTGGCAGTGCCCCCTTAACTCTTCCAATGCACTCTTCACTCTTGCAGTGCCCCCTTAACTCTTCCAATGCCCTCTTCACCCTGGCAGTGCCGTCTTTACTCTTCAATGCATTCTTCACTCTGGCAGTGCCCCCTTAACTCTTCCAATGCACTCTTCACTCTGGCAGTGTCCCCTTAACTCTTCCAATGCCCTCTTCACTCTGGCAGTGCCCTCTTTACTCTGCTAGGAGTAGTGCAGCCAGACCATCAAGTTGATTTACAGCTGCGATAGCATTGTGCGCCTGTCGAATATTGTGCTGTGTGGCCCGGTTGGGCATAAAGCCAGCCTGGTCAGCGTGGATCAGGTCTGTAATATGTGGGACTAGGCGGTTAGCAATTACCTTAGCCAGGAGTTTGGCTTCAATGTTGAGGAGAGAGATCGGGCGATATGAAGAGTGGAGTTCGGGCGGTCAACCCGGCTTTAAGAAAATCACTATCTCTGCGTGCCTCCAATCCGGAGGAAAGCAGCCGTCTTCCACTGCGGCGTTAATGGCAGCCAGGTATGGCATCATCAATTGAGATTGGTATTTTTTTAAGAAACTCACAGGGGAACCCATTTGGGCCGGGCACCTTGCCCGAGTTCATATCCATCAATGCTTGTTGAATCTCCTCCATCGACAGGGGAGCGTCAAGGGCCACACGTACCGAATCAGAAAGGGTCCGCGGGGGCAAGTCTGCAAGGAATTTATGAATAGTGTTGGCATGTAGGGTCTCAAGAGGGGCATAAAGGTCTGTAAAGTATGCGGCAAAATCGGCTGCGATTTGTAATGGGTCCGTAAGTATCTTCCCATCTGAGCCACATATACCTGGAAGAATTTGTGGGCGTAATGTCTGTTGACACAGGCGGTGAAGTAAGGCGCTGGATTTGTCGCCCCACTTGTAAATCTGGCTACGGGTGACGAGCCACTAGAGTCTAGCTTCGTCCAGCAGCTCGCTAGCATGCGTTTGCTGTGTGCTAATTAGCTGTCTGCGCGCAGTGCCCCCATCTTCCTCCCTGCTTTTACCCTCCAGCTCAGTCAGCCGGGCTTCGTTCTGTAGTAGCTTCTCGCGGCGTTGTCGACGCCGCGCGGCGTGAAAGGTTATGTCCGCCCCCCTAAGTGAAGGTTTGATGGCTTCGCATAAAACAATAGGGGATTCAACTGTGCTTGTGTTATGTGAGAAGTAATCAGTGATAGATGTATGGAGATGTAGCTTATATTGTTCGTCTTGCAGCAACCACGGCGAGAGTTGCCAGCGGAACGGTGAGCTTTCAGGGTCGAGGCACAGTTGTAGTGAAATTGGCGAATGATCGGACAGCCCTCGGGCAGAGTTTCTGCGGATTGTAGTCTGTGGGTGTGAAGTGCAGAAATAAATATATAGTCTATGCGGGAGAAGGACTCGTGTATCCCCGAGAAGTACGTGTATTCCTGCTCCGTGGGGTGTAGCATCCTCCAGGAGTCAACCCATCCCATTCCCTGAATCAAGGGCAGAAGTCTTGACTCTCGCACAGCCGTTTGTCGCTCTACGCTGCGCCATCTATCTTGCGCGGGGCATAGCACATCATTCCAGTCCCCACCCACTATCGTCAGGCCAGATGGGATTTCATTCCAGAGAGTTGTCAAGCGCTCTACGAGATTCCAAGCTAAGGGAGGAGGAGCATATACGCTGCCCAGAACGAGGGGCTCGCCATATAATGTTCCAGTAATTACTATGAATCTGCCCTGCAGGTCAGACCACTTCTTGGAGTGAACAAACGGAACGCTCCGGTGGATGAGGATCGCTACTCCACGGGACCCCCTAGTGAACCCAGAGTGAAAGGTCTGAACAAACCCAAATCTTGCCAGGCAGGGTGTCTTGGTGCCCAGCAAGTGGGTTCCTTGTAGGAGTAAAACTTCTGCTTTATAGCGTTTAGCCTGTCGGAGTACAGCACCCCATTTAATCTTGTCCAGGAGGCCACGGACATTACAGCTAATGATTCGAAGTTCTCAGTGACTGGTGCCCTTCGAAGTAGGTGTCATGACTGGCTATTAGATATATAAATGAAAATATGTACCTGGATGATCTGATTGGCCCGGAGACTACGTGTGTAATAGCTAACTATGGCACTAGAACTGAACAGAAACTTCCCAATAGCCCTCCCACCCTCCCCCCCACCCCAATACCTCATAAACAGTGAAGTATCTGTCGCTGCATGATTTGTCTCCCATCCCAAATGAGGAGTAGAAGCAACATTCAGCCAATGGACCCCCAATAGGAGCCCCCTGCACATAGCAACGTCTAGTAACAGAGGGACATATGTACAATTGTAGCCCAAGTCTGTTAACATCTGAGTTGTATAAGTTTTTACACTGTCCTCGGCGGGGCATTGATTAGGATGCAGCAGGCTCCGGCTGGTCTTCTGCCAATCGTCTACGAGATTTACTGTGAGTTTTAGATCTTTTCTTGGAGCGCGATCGGCGGCGCTGCTTGTCAACCGCCCCAGGGGATCCACGGCCGGGCCCACCGGACGAGGAGTCAGACTCAAGTCTGGGTGGAGTATAGGGCCTAAGTTTCGCGACCTCGTCTGTCCAGTGAAATACCTCAACCGGCGTCTCAAAGAAGTGTGTGCGTGACTGGTAGAACACTCTCAGGCGGGCTGGAAATAGCAGGGAGTATTGGATCTTGAGGCCATGAAGACGAGCCTTGGCATCCACAAATGATCGTCGGCGCTGTTGTACCAGTTTGGTATAGTCTGGGAAGATCATGATATGGTGAGAGGCAAATACAAGGGTAGCTTTGAGTCTGGCTTGCTGCAATATTACATCTCTATCCTTGTAATTAAGGAGCCTCGCTATGATTGACTTTGGGCGGGCACCCAGTGGGGGCTTCTTCAGCAGCGCTCGATGTGCACGCTCGATTATAAAGCATGTAGAGACTGTGTTAGGCGGGAGCCACTCAGTAAGCCATTTGACGAGGAAGTCCTCCACGCTGCCACCCTCACAGCCTTCGGGGAATCCAATGAAGCGGAGATTATTTCTACGAGCGTGCCCTTCTGCGTCTTCCACTCATGTCGCCAGGCCCTTCGTGAGCTTCTCCAGGGTAGATACTTTCTTTTGGAGGGTGTTTACTGTGTCTTCCACTGTCGAGATCCGGGATTCTGATTCCGCTATGCGTTTGTTGGAACCGGGGTTACCGAGTCCGTCACGGTAGCATGGCGCGAGGCGGGAAAGCACGCGAAGGCAATGTGTAAGGCAGTTGTGCAGCACACTCTTACTTTGACTCAGAAATGCGAACGCAATAACATGACACCACACCAGGCTTGTGTATTTAAAATCAAGATCTTTTATATATAAATCAAGGTAGCATCAGATGAGGCAGATTAATTCAGATCTACATTTGCATTACTCAACTGGTGCACATTCTTTTTAAAGCATCATAGCTCATCAACATTGTAGGCCACTAAAAGGCCGCAGGAATCATCTCCTAAACGTAGCACCAATAATGATCACAAGGTGCATTAATAAAACATGGGCCTAAACATGCAGTTCACTTCAAGCATATTCAATTACTTAAAAGAAGGCTTTTCACGTTCCATTTCAATAGGCCTGCATTAATCTAGGCGCACCCACATTCAGTACAGTGGGCGTCGCAACTCCAGTACACCTGTAACATAAAACACTTCAACTCTTGGCGGTGTACACTTCAACTCAATTCAATTAATCACTTTCCCCCTTAGGTAAAGACTTTGCAGTTATAAGCATAGGCCTAGGCAGTAATTACAATAGGCATCAGCATTAAATTAATAAACACTGTGGGGAACCCCTCAACATGTCCTGTATTCTGGGGCTTCTGTGTCCCTCAGGGGTTAATTCCAGGCTAGGCCCACTCCTCTCCGGGGCCTCGCCTCGTGGGGAAAGTTACTCAGGTTAATCTAAGGGTTAATGGTGGCCCCGGCCCCCAGTGGCGTCTCTGTGGGCCCTAGGGGCCTCCTGGGCTCACCTGATGCGTGGTCGTTGGTCGCGCTTCCTAGCGACTGGCGATCTCCAGGCCCGGCCCGTGTTCTGGAGGGCGGGGCCCGGTCGGGGTACCTTGGCCCTTTTGGCCGGAATTGCGGGTCGTTGCGGGGGCCGGTATCACCCTCCTCCGGCCCCCGGGATCAGGTAAGTGGATGCGGGCTTTGCGGGACTTCGGGAAGGGGAGCGGGAGCCGGCAGTCCTCTCCGGCCGGCTCCCCGTCTCCCTCTGCACAGCCGGAGCACTTCCTCGGCCTCCGTCGGCGCTGGGGGGCGTGGCGGGAGCCGGCGCCCAATCGCTGCGCGGCCTTCCCGGGGGCGCGGCCGGCGTCCCCGGTTGCCCAGCAACGGCGTCGGCGGGGCCTGGAGGCCTCGCGGATCGCGCTAGGCCGCGGCTTCTTCACACGGCCCCCTTGGGCTGCGGCGGTGATTTCTTCGGCCGCGACTTCGGCGGTGGGGCCCCGGGCCTGGCGGTGATCTCTTGGGGGACAATTTGGAGGCTTCGGTGAGGGCGCGGACGGCGCACCTCACCTCACTCACTCGAGGGGCCTCCCTCACCACAGCGCTTCCTTCGGTGATGGCGCGGACGGCGCACCTCACCACACGGCCTCGAGGAGGGCTTCCCTCACAGCAGCACTTCTCCTCACGCGGCGGCGGCCGCGGCGGTGATTCCTTCACGAGGTCAGTGACCTGAGGGGGGCAGTTTCTCCCTCGTGGAGACAGAACGCGGGCGCACCAGCAGCCTGTGGGCAGGGCTGACTGGAAAGGTTCTTGGGGGCAGCCCAGCAGCAGGCAGGAGTTGATAGGGGGTGAAGGTCTAGCGCTTCAGGGCACGGCGCTTTACCTGGTGATCCCCAGTGTGGCAGTTCAGGTTTCAGGCCTTGCTGGACGGTCAGGCCTCCCCAAATTAAGGTTTCTTGCGGCTGTTTCAGATTGGTTGCTTCTTAGGAGTTTCTTGTCAGGAGTTTCTTGTCAGAAGTTTCTTATTATGAGTTTCTTGTCAAAAGTTTCTTGTCAGAAGTTTCTTCTTATGAGGGGGGGGGGATGAGTTGGTGGTTCTGGGAGTGCTTGATGTTACTTCCCAGCACGCTGAAGGTGGTTCCCTGGCTCCCCTCACACTGGGCAAGGTCAGTGGGTGGTGGGCGTTCCTCAGCTAACTTACTACAGCAGGGCCTAAGCCTTGTCAGCAGCAGTAGTGTAGGTCTCCCCTAGGCCCTAAAGCCTGTACTCCGGCAGAGGTTCTCCCAGGATCAGTGGTGCCCCAACTGACTAAAAGTTTTCCCTCCAAGCCTCTTATACCCCTAGGTCAGGTGACCCTCCTAAAGGCGGCAAAACATAACTCCTCCCACAGCCTGGAAGGTTCTGGAACCTTCTACATGTCTGGCTATGTGGCCCAGAGGCGGGGACGGAATGGATACTGTATCCCTATGTCCCAGCCTGACCCTGGCTACTAGTGTGTATGTGTGTAAGGCCCTTCTGCAGTAGCAGGGGCCTGTGGCAGCCATCTTGAGTGAGAGAGCACCTGCACCTCAGCACTGGCTAGCAGTGGCAAGGCGCCCGGAGACCTAGGTCCAGTAAAAATACGGTGGCAAAAATTAGGCGCAAAAGGGAAAAAAAACAGGGCAAGACCACCCTAGGGCTGACAGGTCTAACAGCGTTGCACAGCATTTCTAAGATCTTGCCTGAGCAGCATAACCTCCGAGCCCACAGCGCCTATCTTCGCCTTAAGCGTTTCCCGAGACTGTGTAATAGCTGCAAGTAGCGCCGCATTATCCGGCATGGCTGCCTCCTGGACACCCTGATTCGGCACCTGGGACCCCGCGCCAGTATATTTATCCATCGTGCTCTGCTTGGATGATGATGCGCCCGGCGGCTTCTCTTTACCCATTCTGTATATGTATGTACTAGAAGGTCTTCTGGGTGCAGAGCCAGGAAGCGACCCAGTCCCCCTCAGCGCAGGGCAGCGGCACTGGTTACGATCTGTTTGGCAGGCCTACACGGGGGGTTCAGCCAGGCAAGAGCGCCGCACCCGCAAGCTGCATCGCACCTAGTCCGACCGCTTCTGCGAGCTGGGCACCCCCCACCTCCCCTAGTGGGTGCCTACACACCCCCCCAATCAACCACTGTTACAGTTAGGCAAGGCGCTGAAGGTGTATGTATGTTTTCAGTGGAGATCACCAAAGAGGAGTGTGTGTCCAGGCCCAATAACAGATCAATAACTGTTGTTCCCCCGCACTCCGCCGTGGCTGCGGAAGCCTGATGGAGAGAAGCCTGATGGAGAGAAGAACCAGCGAAGGGGAGGGGAAAGGGCACCGCTCCAACCCTGTCTCCAGACCTCAACAGGGGGGCAGTCGAATATCCCCGCGGCCCGCACAGGGCTCAATGTGTGTCTATAGCTCTCTCTGGTTACCACAGCTCCGAGCGCGTCTCCCGCCAGGGGGAGGGGGGCATATACGCCGTGGTTCGATCTAGCCGCTGAGGTCCGCCAGACCGCACGACAGCAGGCAGATCAGGGGTGCCTCTTGCTGTCTCCTGTGGGGGCACCTCTACCACCCACTCCACCGTAGGCCCAAGGCGGCTCAGTAACGGCGACGCCGCAGCCTTTCCAGGAGGTGGATTGGCCCACTAAGGGAAGCAGCAAGACGGTGCCACTGCCCAGCAACAGTCTCTTCTCCGATCAAGCGAGTGTGGAGCCCCCCCCCCGCCCCGTCTCCGGGGTCCCTCTCACCGCCGTTGTCCGCAGTGCTCCGCGACAAGGCCCGGGTGATCGACACGGCCCACGCCAGTCCCCACGCCGCGGCCCGATCCGGCCGCCGAACCACCGGCAGGATACGACCGGGAACAGCCGACTCTGCAATTCCGGGCGCCCCCACAAACAGCCTCTCCTCACCGGGCGCGACAGCCCCGGCAGCTCTCCGCCGAGCAGGCGTCTAGGTAACTCAGCAGCGCGTCTTCCGCGAAGCGTGTCTCACCGCCGTATCAGGGCCGCATACCAAGCTGCCGTGCCACAGCGTCAATCACGGCGTCGCACCCTCCGGAGCCCTTAATATGTCTCAGCTGAGTGTTTCTGGACTCCGCCGATTCTTATAAATAGGTAGGATTTGCAGATGTGGCAAGATTAATGAAGGATTTATTAGCGGGCTATGGGAGCTTGCTAAGGCGCGTCCGCCATGTTGGACCGCCGAGCCACGCCCCCCGCTAGGATATTTTTTAACATAATAAAAAACATTAACATTTGCAACACCAATAGCTCAAACTTTCAGTAATGCGAGACCTACTGCATTGCAAATGCTTGGCATTATGGGTCTTGATGGTTTGTTCTACTGAGAGTGACATGAAAGCCGACTAAACCCACTATCTCGTTTCCTGTATGCAGACCCTTCTGTGTAACATGTTCTGTTGTATGTTTGTGATATTTCATTATGAACAACGCGATAGCCCCAGTAAGGCACGTGTGTGATGTGTTGAATGTGTGTAACCTATACTATTTAATGTATTTTGTTGGATGTTGGTGTGTTTTGTGGTAACAGTTCAGACAAAGCAGATTGTATCCGATTTGATTTCTGCTTCCAAATGCAGTGCGTCGTTGAACGAAAACCCGCTGCCACATTAGCAGATACATCATAGCTGGTCATGTTTGGGAAGAGTGTATGTACGAGATGAGTGATTTGAGGGGCAGCAGACATGGAGATGTGACCAGCAGGTAGTACAGGAATGGGGAGAGAGCAGGGCAGGGTCTTGGTGCTGGTGTCAGTCACGAGGCAGCAAAGGAAAGAACATACTGCAAGGCATGAACATTGACACAGGTGACGTGCTGGGGATTGTAAGCAACTCCAGCCAGAATGAGACCAAAATTTTAAATAGCAAGCCATCCTTTAGAAGGGGCTCCACAGCTTCACCTTCTTGCCTGCTGCACGTGTGTCAGCTGGTTTCCTGTTTCTACACACCTCCCACTCACGCACAGCCTCTGCTGCCCTTTCTAGCAGGCTGTTGGGTGGGAAGTGACCTGCAACCCTTGCAATAAGCAGCAATTTTTCAGAAGCACAGACTTCCTCAAAAGTTATATTTACATACTGTTAATCTACTTGGACCTCATTGACATGGTAGTTATCCTGGGCTTCTGGCACCTCTCTGGCCCTCTTGGACCTGTTGTGGGTAACTGGCACGGCTTCAGAGTGGCAAGGTCCACCCGAAGCGCCCTCTCACAACCAGGGACCAGCTGTGACAAAGAGGCCTGGCTGGCAGAGAGCCTGCTCGCCTGGCTATTATTTCAGATGAATTCTATGTAAAGCTTCAATGCTGTGTTTGTAGATTGTTAATGAATGTAAGCTTGAAGTAAAGGAAGGGATGGCATGGAAACGAATGGGCGTTGGTGCAGACACACACCCTGATAATGTGGGAGAGGAGCTGTATATTATTCAGGAGCACCCACCTCGGTAATATTCTCCACCGGCACTGATGAATACCTCCTTCCTTCCTTTTTCAATTGCTAATAACGTTGGCGCTGATTGATAAATCTTAACAAAACTTTCCGGACGAGAAGTTCATCCACCTCAGCTCCTTCCTTGAAAGTTTTAGGGGGATCCATCAAGCAGGAACTGAGGAAAAAAAAAAGGGGGGGGGTCCCAAAGCGCAATTTCCTCATGCAGGTTCCATAGGGATTTTTAAACAGCTTACATCCCAAACGGCTGAGCAGAATTACACCATAATTGGCAGAAAGCTGGATCTTTACCCAGAAAGCTTGCTTTTTATGATTTTGTGTAAATCCTTTCAGTAGTTTTCGTGGAAATTTAGGTTAAAAATGTATGTATAGCTGAACGGGTGTGTTCCCGCCTGCGGGCATAAAACTTCAAATAATCGGGTGATTTGATTGGCCCTCTTTTCCTGTTGGCGGACGTGCTTCTGCTGGAGCTCGCTCTCTCTGATTGGCTGGCTGAAATATTACATCCACCATTTTAGGACACGGAGATTAAAGGGGTTGGACGCAGGGCCTGTGTATGTGTGTGTGGGGGTGGGCGGCGAGTGTTGGTTCCATATGGTTATAAAATATTATTTTATGGAGAAAAAAAAACCTAGAAATCCACTGAAAAAAACAAAGGTAAAAGTCACATTTTAGTTAGGTATGGTAATATCTTATGCAATAAAAAAAACAAAAGTTAAAGTGATGTTATAGTTAGGTAAAAATGTTGTTTTAAACGTAACATTTTCAACTAAAACAATCCACTGTCTTTAACCAGTTATAATTATTTCAAGTAACCATAACTCGTGCCCTCGCCATGCACTACTTATGACCTCACATATTACATCACTCCTAACATGTTCTGTGACATCATTGATAACATCACTGACATCTTAAATGACATCATTGCTGATAACACTGCATGGCGAGGGCAGGATTCGGAACTTGTCCACTGTGCTCCATTGTCCCCATCTGGGCCCTTCACCGATTCTTGGAGTTCAGTGACTGATCTGTGACCAGACACCAAGTCACGTTTGGGAGTCTCCAAGATTTCTCCCATCGGTGGGAATCTGGTTTGAGTGCTGTGTTTTTTGGGATGGCCATATTGAAGGCTGTATTTTGGACTGTGACTAGCTTTCTTTGTGCTTTATTATGATACCAGGGTCGGAATTCAAAATAAAGCTGACATCCCAGCATTCCCTCAATCAAAACTCTCTGAAAAATACCAAAACCCAGCTGCTTCCAAGGTTTTCAAATTGACCCGAAATATCCTCTGTAGGAAAACATTGGCTGTATGTCTTAATGTTAAATAACAGCTCAGTCTTCCTGCCCTCACAGAGCCAAATGCTGAAAAGGGGATGCTTTGCCATGACTATCGGGCACCAATGCTGAACAACATCACCTACACAGGGAAAGAGGCTGTAACCTTTGACAGCCTCAGGGCCCCAAGACTGGCTCCACTTCCAGTAACCACTGCCGCAGGGCCCCGAGTCTGGCTCCACTTTCAGTAACCACCTTCTCGGGGCCCCAAGACTGGCTCCACTTTCACCACTTTCAGTAACCACTGCCTCAGGGCCCCGAGACTGGCTCCACTTTCAGTAACCACTGCCTCAGGACCCTGAAACTAGCTCCACTTTCAGTACCCAATTGCCTCACGGCCTCAACACTGGCTCCACTTTCAGTAGCCACTGACTCAGGACCCCTAGACTGGCTTCACTTTCAGTAACCACTGCCTCAGGGCCCCAAGACTGGCTCTACTTTCAGTAACCACTGCCTCACAGCCTCAAGACTGGCTCCACTTTCAGTAACCACTGCCTCACGGCCTCAAGACTGCCTCCACTTTCAGTAACCACTGCCTCACAGCCTCAAGACTAGCTCCACTTTCAGTACCCAATTGCCTCACGGCCTCAACACTGGCTCCACTTTCAGTAACCACTGACTCAGGACCCCTAGACTGGCTCCACTTTCAGTAACCACTGCCTTATGGTCCCGAGACTGGCTCCACTTTCAGTAAACACTGCCTCAGGGCCCCGAGACTGGCTCCACTTTCAGTAAGCACTGCCTCACGGCCTCGAGACTGCCTCTACTTTCAGTAAACACTGCCTCAGGGCCCCAAGACTGACTCCACTTTCTGTAACCACTGCCTCAGGAACCCGAGACTGTCTCCACTTTCAGTAACCACTGCCTCATGGCCCCAAGACTGGCTCCACTTTCAGTAACCACTGCTTCAAGACTGGCTCCACTTTCAGTAACCACTGCCTCATGGCCATAAGACTGGCTCCACTTTCAGTAACCACTGCCTCAGGGCCCCGAGACTGGCTCCACTTTCAGTAACCACTGCCTCAGGGCCCCAAGGCTGGTTCCACTTTCAGTAAGCACTGCCTCAGGGCCCTGAGACTGGCTCCACTTTCAGTAACCACTGCCTCATGGCCCCTAGACAGGCTCCACTTTCAGTAACCACTACCTCGGGGACCCGAGACTGGCTCCACTTTCAGTAACCACTGCCTCAGGATGCAGAGACTGGCTCCACTTTCAGTAACCACTGCCTCACGGCCTCAAGACTACCTCTACTTTCAGTAACCACAGCCTCACGACTGGCTCCACTTTCAGTAACCACTGCCTCACGGCCCCAAGACTGGCTTTCAGTAACCACTGCCTCATGGCTCCAAGACTAGCTCCACTTTCAGTAACCACTGCCTCAAGACTGGCTCCACTTTCAGTAACCACTGCCTCACAGCCACAAGACTGGTTCCACTTTCAGTAACCACTTCCTCGGACCCCAAGACTGGCTCCACTTTCAGTAACCACTGCCTCACGGCCCCAAGACTGGCTCACCTTTCAGTAACCACTTCTTCGGGCCCCAAGACTGGCTCCACTTTCAGTAACCCCTGACGCACGTCCCCAAGACTGGCTCCACTTTCAGTAACCACTTCCTCGGCCCCAAGACTGGCTCCACTTTTAGTAACCACTGCCTCACGGCCTTAAGACTGGCTCCACTTTCAGTAACCACTGCCTCATGGCCTCAAGACTGGCTCCACTTTCAGTAACCACTTCCTCGGGCCCCAAGACTGGCTCCACTTTCAGTAACCACTGCCTCACGGGCCCAAGACTGGCTCCACTTTCAGTAACCACTTCCTCGTGCCCCAAGACTGGTTCCACTTTCAGTAACCACTACCTCAAGGCCCCAAGACTGGCTCCACCTTCAGTAACCGCTTCCTTTGGCCCCAAGACTGGCTCCACTTTCAGTAACCCCTGCCTCACGTCCCCAAGACTGGCTCTACTTTCAGTAACCACTGCCTCACAGCCTCAAGACTGGCTCCACTTTCAGTAACCACTGCCTCACGGCCTCAAGACTGCCTCCACTTTCAGTAACCACTGCCTCACAGCCTCAAGACTAGCTCCACTTTCAGTACCCAATTGCCTCACGGCCTCAACACTGGCTCCACTTTCAGTAACCACTGACTCAGGACCCCTAGACTGGCTCCACTTTCAGTAACCACTGCCTTATGGTCCCGAGACTGGCTCCACTTTCAGTAAACACTGCCTCAGGGCCCCGAGACTGGCTCCACTTTCAGTAAGCACTGCCTCACGGCCTCGAGACTGCCTCTACTTTCAGTAAACACTGCCTCAGGGCCCCAAGACTGACTCCACTTTCTGTAACCACTGCCTCAGGAACCCGAGACTGTCTCCACTTTCAGTAACCACTGCCTCATGGCCCCAAGACTGGCTCCACTTTCAGTAACCACTGCTTCAAGACTGGCTCCACTTTCAGTAACCACTGCCTCATGGCCATAAGACTGGCTCCACTTTCAGTAACCACTGCCTCAGGGCCCCGAGACTGGCTCCACTTTCAGTAACCACTGCCTCAGGGCCCCAAGACTGGTTCCACTTTCAGTAAGCACTGCCTCAGGGCCCTGAGACTGGCTCCACTTTCAGTAACCACTGCCTCATGGCCCCTAGACAGGCTCCACTTTCAGTAACCACTACCTCGGGACCCGAGACTGGCTCCACTTTCAGTAACCACTGCCTCAGGATGCAGAGACTGGCTCCACTTTCAGTAACCACTGCCTCACGGCCTCAAGACTACCTCTACTTTCAGTAACCACAGCCTCACGACTGGCTCCACTTTCAGTAACCACTGCCTCACGGCCCCAAGACTGGCTTTCAGTAACCACTGCCTCATGGCTCCAAGACTAGCTCCACTTTCAGTAACCACTGCCTCAAGACTGGCTCCACTTTCAGTAACCACTGCCTCACAGCCCCAAGACTGGTTCCACTTTCAGTAACCACTTCCTCGGACCCCAAGACTGGCTCCACTTTCAGTAACCACTGCCTCACGGCCCCAAGACTGGCTCACCTTTCAGTAACCACTTCTTCGGGCCCCAAGACTGGCTCCACTTTCAGTAACCTCTGACGCACGTCCCCAAGACTGGCTCCACTTTCAGTAACCACTTCCTCGGCCCCAAGACTGGCTCCACTTTTAGTAACCACTGCCTCACGGCCTTAAGACTGGCTCCACTTTCAGTAACCACTGCCTCATGGCCACAAGACTGGCTCCACTTTCAGTAACCACTTCCTCGGGCCCCAAGACTGGCTCCACTTTCAGTAACCACTGCCTCACGGGCCCAAGACTGGCTCCACTTTCAGTAACCACTTCCTCGTGCCCCAAGACTGGTTCCACTTTCAGTAACCACTACCTCAAGGCCCCAAGACTGGCTCCACCTTCAGTAACCGCTTCCTTTGGCCCCAAGACTGGCTCCACTTTCAGTAATCCCTGCCTCACGTCCCCAAGACTGGCTCCACTTTCAGTAACCACTGCCTCACGGCCTCAAGACTGGCTCCACTTTCAGTAAACACTGCCTCACGGCCTCAAGACTGGCTCCACTTTCAGTAACCCCTGCCTCACGGCCCCAAGACTCGCTCCACTTTCAGTAACCACTGCCTCATTACCCCAATACTGGCTCCACTTTCAGTAACCACTGCCTCACGGCCCCAAGACAGTCTCCACTTTCAGTAAACACTGCCTCAGGGCCCCGAGACTGGCTCCGCTTTCAGTAAATACTGCCTCAGGGCCCCGAGACTGGCTCCAATTTTAGTAACCACTGCCTCATGGCCCCAAGACTGGCTCCACTTTCAGTAAACACTGCCTCATGGCCCCAAGACTGGCTCCACTTTCAGTAACCACTGCCTCATGGCCCCAAGACTGGCTCCACTTTCAGTAACCACTGCCTCATGGCCCCAAGACTGGCTCCACTTTCACTAAACACTGCCTCATGGCCCCAAGACTGGCTCCACTTTCAGTAACCACTGCCTCATGGCCCCAAGACTGGCTCCACTTTTAGTAACCACTGCCTCACAACCTTAAGACTGACTCCACTTTCAGTAACCACTACCTCAGGGGCCCGAAACTGACACTACTTTCAGTAATCACTGTCTCAGGACCCCGAGACTGGCTCCACTTTCAGTAACCACTGCCTTAGGCCCGAGACTGGCTCCACTTTCAGTAACCACTGCCTCAGGGCCCCAAGACTGACTCCACTTTCAGTAACCACTGCCTCACGGCCCTGAGACTGGCTCCATTTTCAGTAACCACTGCCTCAGGACCCCAACACTGGCTCCACTTTCAGTAACCACTGCCTCATGGCCTCAAGACTGGCTCCACTTTCAGTAACCACTGCTTCTCTTCCAGGGGATACTCATCAATAGTCATAAGCACTGAATTATAGCCGCCCACCTGCGGGATCCCGGAGCATATAGAAATATACATATATATATGAGTATGTTGGGGGATTACAAGTGCATAGCACTTCCGCGACATACATATATACATGTATATAAATACATAAATCTGCAGCCTAACAAATTCCAATAAGGCAAAATGCCAAAATTACAAAGGTTTTCCCTGTACAGACAATCTCCTATATACACTCTGTAATAGAGAACATACACTGTAATAGTGTTATGCAAGAAAAACCTTTATTTTCAGAGAAGAAAACATGTAATAGCAGGCAGTTGGCCCATAGGCTGCATAGCTGAATAAATATCACCGTACAGTAAAACACTGGCACCTTGCCTTTAAGGCTTCCAAGAACTTGGACACTTTGCCTTTAAGGCCTCCAGGAGACCCTCTGCTCCCATCATGCACCACAGGTGACAGGTCAGTTCTTTTTTCCGGCTCCTTCTATGAGGATCCTGGAGCTTGAGCTCGACAGTTTTTCTGACTTTTCTGTCAGGAATTGTTTTCTTCTTTGGTTTTTTGCGATTTTCCTGTGCTGCCAGTGGTTTATTACCATTCTCTGACAAAATTTCACTCTTTTTCTGTCAGAATGCCAGCTCTTTTCCGCAAATGTCCATCCTGTGGAAAGAAGATGGCCATCTCTGATCCACACTCTGTGTGTATCGCCTGTCTTCCTTCCAGTCACAAGCCTGACACCTGTTACCATTGTCGTAAGTTTTCTACGAGGACTCTTCGTGACAGGGAGAGGATTCGCCTTCAGGCTGTGATCGAGAGAGGAAAAGCCCGGCTGGAAAGTGGCCTTGCGTGTCAAGAGCCCTCCTCTCTTCAAGAACACCGACGCCAGCATCATTCTGCCTCTTCAACATCGAGGAAACGGCAGATTCCGGACTGTTCGCCGTCGACGTCGTTGCCGCCGTCGAAGAAGCGACCGACACAATCTCCGACGTCGAGAAGGCGTGAGTCTCCGTCGTCGAGAAAGGCATTGACGTCGAAGCATACTGCCTCGGGCTCAAGGTATGGTCATGACAAAGACCGATCGACGTCAAAACACCCATCGACGTCGAGACATCCGTCGACCTCAAGGCACTCTCCGTCACCTCCCCGTAGGTCGACGTCGAGAAGTTTGCCGACGGCAAGGGTGCCGCGAGACCAGTCGGCGTCGAAGACTTCGAGGCTATTGACGTCGAGGAGGCGAGAGCGTTCGACGTCGAAGTCCCTGAGTAGACGGTCGACGTCGAGGACATCTTTGAGGGAGGTGAGGTCGCCGTCGAGGGCAGCGAAGTCCTTAACTCCTCCTAGCCATCATCCCACGTCAAGGGAGAAGTCGACGTCGAGGGAAAAACACAGGTCGATGTCGAGGCGCTCGACGTCGAGAGCTAAAGAGCCTGCTGTTGCCTCGGATGAGGTTAGAGCTGCATCTCTATCTTCTTCAAAATATGGATCTTCTCCAGGACTGCATAATGTCCAGATCTCCCCGGAAGGCTCTCCGGTGGTTGGTGAAGATGCATGGCGCAGGAAGCCTAGGGCCCTCAGTAGCCCGAGGTCTGACTTTTCCCGTACCTATTCTCCTTCACGCTTGTCCAGGGATTCTCCATCCCCTAAAACACCTCGAAGATCAAGATCACCGACTGTGGTTTCTTCCAGAAGGAGGAGTCCAAGCAGATCACGATCTCCACATGCCCGCCATGCTAGATCAAGGGACAGATCTCGCTCTTATCATTCTTCTCCGAAGAGAAGGCGGCATAGGTCTCCCACCCGGTCTTCTTCCACCAGGTCCTCTATCAGAGACTATTCTCCAACTTTGACAGCTACACCTCCGTCAAGAGTTTCTCCAATCGATGACCTCAGCACCTTTAGTGAAGTTCTCTGTAGAGGAGCGAATAAGCTGAACATCTCTATGTATGTCCCGGCTGTTACCTCCTCAGTGATTTTCGAGACTCTTCATCATCGCTCCTCGGCTCGGCCTTTGCTTCCTCTTGTCCCAGGCCTTCTCGAACCTGCTATGCAGACCTTTTGACACCGGCAACGGTGGGAGCTGTTCCTTCCCAAATAGCCAAAAAGTACAAGGCTCCGGACCAAGATCCTTTGTTCCTTTGATCGGATCCTCCTCCGGATTCCATCATTGTGGCGGCGGCTAGAAAGACGCACTCATCTATGTCTTCCTCCTCAGCGCCTCCGGATAAGGATAGTAAACTGATGGACTCTTTAGGTAGAAGGATGTGCAACACTTCAGCTTCTATCATGAAGGTCTCCAGTGCCTCCGCTCTGCTGGGGAGGTATGATAGATCCTTGTGGGATTCACTGGGACATTTTGCAGACAAACTCCCAAAAGAGGACCAGCAAGACTTTCGAGAAATTCTACAAGAGGGAGGTCTAGTGGCTAATCAGGTGATTAGTGCTTCCGCTGACTCATCTGATCTGGCTGCCCACGGATACTCCCATGGTATCTGTTCGAGGCGTTCTTCTTGGTTACGCTTGACTGGCCTCAAACCCGACGTCCAGCGGAAGATAACCAACCTGCCTTTCAACGGTTCTTCTCTCTTCGGGCCGCATGCGGACGAAGAAATGGCGAAGATGAAAGCAGAGCTGGACACAATGAAAGCTGTGGGTCTCGAAAAACGGAAGGAATTTCGTAGGCGCTTCCGCCCCTACGATAAACGCCCGTTCCAAAAGAGGGTTCAAACCCCTCAATGGTCGGCTCAGGGTCAGCAGCAGCAGAGGTCTCACTTCCACCAACGGAGACCAGGAAGAGGAAGAGGGACCAATAGACAGCAGACCTCTACCTCAAAGCAACCATCAAAGCAATGAGGGAGTGCTTCCTCTAAACACGTGTGCCACTCCGGTAGGAGGAAGTATCGCATTACATCTGGAGGAGTGGAGAAACATAACCATCGACAAATGGGTGTTGAATATTGTTCAAAATGGATACTTGCTACGGTTCAAGATCCCACCTCCATCGGTTCCTCCAGACGGACGAGTCCGCTTGTGTCATCACATTTTACACGAGGAGGTAAACGGTCTTCTACAGAAAAAAGCCATAGAATACGTCCCTGTTCATCAGAGGCGCCAGGGGATATACTCTCGGTATTTCCTGGTCAGAAAAAAAGGTCCGACAGTAGAATTCAGACCAATTCTGGACTTGCGCATCTTGAACAAATACATCCGCAAAGAGAAATTTCGAATGCTTGCCCTGCACCAGATCTTTCCCCATCTACATCAAGGAGACTGGATGTGCTCCATAGATCTGCAGGACGCTTATTTCCACATTCCAGTGTCCAGAAAACATCGAAAATTTCTCCGTTTTCAGGTTGCTCTACGTCACTTTCAGTTCCGAGTCCTACCTTTCGGACTGAAGTCAGCCCCACGGACTTTTTCAAAGTGCATGGCAGTGGTGGCAGCTTTTCTCCGCAGATGCAAAATATTCGTTTACCCGTATCTGGACGACTGGCTTCTGAAGAGTTCAACTCCTTCCCTGCTTCAGTCTCATCTTTCCTACAGTCTCCAGTTAATGAACAAGTTGGGTCTACGAGTCAATTTCAAAAATCGATTCTCAATCCGACCCAGAACATTCACTACCTAGGGTCGTCGCTGGACACCGCGGAAGCAAGCGTGTGTCCTTCGGCGGAGAGGTTTTCATCAATCAGGATCAAATGCCGAGAACTCCTGCGGACTCACCACCCAACAGTCCGACAAGTGTCCTCTCTCCTGGGTTCCATGGCTTCCTGCATCTTCATAGTTCCCAATGCCAGATTGCACATGCGTCCCCTGCAGCAAGCTCTGGAGGACCAGTGGGTGCAAGCATCGGGCAGCTGGGAGGATCGGATCACTCTGTCCCAGTCTGCCAGGGACTCCATCGTGTGGTGGACAAGGCGATCACATCTAATGAAAGGTGTTCCCTTCCATCAAGAGACTCCGACTCAAACTATAGTGACAGACGCCTCCCTGCAAGGTTGGGGCTCTCATATGAATCACCTTCAAGTGCAAGGGCTATGGTCGGACACAGAAAGGGGATACCATATCAATTTTCTGGAGTTGAGGGATGTCCAACTAGCCCTAAAATCCTTCTTTCCGTCTCTTCAGTCCAACTCCCTCTTGATTCAGACAGACAACACCACGACGATGTTTTATCTGAACAAGCAGGGAGGCACCAGGTCCAGAATTCTGTCTCAGGAGGCACAAGCCATTTGGAAGTGGCTTCTGGCACGGCATCTCACCATCACGGCTGTCCATGTGCCGGGCGTCCTAAATGTACAGGCGGACTTCCTAAGCAGAGAGTTCGTAGAAGCGCACGCCTGGGTGCTAAACACCGAAGTGGCTCAGGATATCTTTCAAAGATGGGGTGTGCCGGACATAGACTTGTTCGCAGATGCAACAAACGCCAAATGCCCCGTCTACGCGTCCAGGTATCACCAACCAGGTTCAAGCGGGAATGCTCTGTTGATAAGATGGTCTCAGAGCTTACTCTACGCTTTTCCTCCACTGCCTCTCATTCCAGCAGTGATCACGAAGTTCTACAAGGCCAACTCTAGGATGATTCTGATCGCTCCGGAGTGGCCACGCCAGTGGTGGTATCCGGATCTTCTACAACTTTCCGAAGTTCCGCAACAGAGATTGCCTTGTCGTCCGGACCTGCTATCCAAGAGCCAGGGGAGAGTGTTTCACCCCAACCTTCCTTCCCTCAGGCTGACAGCATGGCTCCTGAAGTCTTGCAGTATGGTCACTTAGACTTGCCAGCGGACTGTATGAACATACTTAAGGAAGCGAAAAGACCTTCTACCAGGGTTTCCTACGCTTTCAAGTGGAAACGTTTTTACCTATGGTGTTTGAATAATGGTCATGACCCAGTTAGAGGGCAGGAACAGGTCATTTTGCCGTATCTCTTACACCTGGCTAAGTCGGGCCTGCAGTTTACATCTATCAAGGTACACTTAGCAGCAATAACGGCATATAGAAAATCACCTTCACAGGGTTCTTTTTCAAAATGCCAGTGGTGAAAGATTTTCTTGAAGGGTTAAAAAGGTATACCCACCAGTACGAGCCCCTTCTCCTCCTTGGGAGCTCAATGTGGTCCTTACCAAACTGATGGGCGCACCTTTTGAACCAATACACAAGTCCTCCTTGCAGCACTTGTCCTGGAAAGTGGCTTTTTGGTTGCTATCACGTCGGCTCGTAGAGTCAGCGAGATTCAAGCATTATGTTGTAAGGAACCCTACACTGTTTTTCACTCAAATAGGGTAGTTCTCAGAACTCATCCAAGTTTTCTGCCAAAAGTGGTTTCAGATTTCCACATTAATCAGGTTATCACTTTGCCTACCTTCTTCTCTAATCCTTCTACACCTCCTGAAAGGGCCTTACACTCGTTAGACCTTAAGAGGGTGTTGAAGTTTTATCTGGATAAGACCAAGGTAATAAGAAAGACGGACCGCTTGTTTGTCAACTACGGCCCCATTAATACAGGATTGGCATCCTCTAAAAGGTCTATTTCAAGATGGATAGTCTCCTGCATATCTCTAGCCTATCAATTAGCTAATAAGTCTCTTCAGGGAAAGCCTAAAGCGCATTCAACCAGAGGAAAGGCCTCTACTACGGCCCTCCTCAGGAACGTCCCTATAGCAGAAATCTGCAAAGCAGCTACATGGCGGTCTGTTCATACTTTCTCTCGCCATTACTGTTTAGATTCAGATGCTCAGGAGGATGCCCAAGTGGGACAAGCCCCACTGAGGAATTTATTTGCTTAATGTTATGTTAAGATGATCTGTTTTTTAATACTATTTGCTCGTCCGCGAGGTAGTGGGTATGGGCTTGCTACTCTATTCAGTGCTTATGACTATTGATGAGTATCCCCTGGAAGAGAAGGATTAGTTACTTACCTGTAATCCTAGTTCTCTTCCAGGGGTATACTCATCAAAGTCATAAGCAACCCTCCCGCCTCCCCGGACGAGCATTTTTTAGTAATTGCTACAAGTTAGTACACCGTGCAAAAAGAACTGACCTAACTGTCACCTGTGGTGCATGATGGGAGCAGAGGGTCTCCTGGAGGCCTTAAAGGCAAAGTGTCCAAGTTCTTGGAAGCCTTAAAGGCAGGGTGCCAGTGTTTTACTGTACGGTGATATTTATTCAGCTATGCAGCCTATGGGCCAACTGCCTGCTATTACATGTTTTCTTCTCTGAAAATAAAGGTTTTTCTTGCATAACACTATTACAGTGTATGTTCTCTATTACAGAGTGTATATAGGAGATTGTCTGTACAGGGAAAACCTTTGTAATTTTGGCATTTTGCCTTATTGGAATTTGTTAGGCTGCAGATTTATGTATTTATATACATGTATATATGTATGTCGCGGAAGTGCTATGCACTTGTAATCCCCCAACATACTCATATATATATATGTATATTTCTATATGCTCCGGGATCCCGCAGGTGGGCGGGGATAATTCAGTGCTTATGACTTTGATGAGTATACCCCTGGAAGAGAACTAGGATTACAGGTAAGTAACTAATCCCTCATTGCCCGAACACTGGCTCCACTTTCAGTAACCACTGCCTCGGGCCCCAAGACTGGCTCCACTTTCAGTAACCACTGCCTCACGGTCCCAAGACTGGCTCCACTTTCAGTAACCACTGCCTCAGAACCCCAAGACTGACTCCACTTTCAGTAACCACTGCCTCACGGCCACCAGACAGCCTTACCTTTTAGTAACCACTGCCTCATAGCCCGAGACTGGCTCCACTTTCATCACTACCTCAGGGCCTTGAGACTGGCTCCACTGAACTGCCTCCTCAGGGCCATAGGGAAAGGCCTCAATCTCCATAACCACTGGCTCTCTTGTGACTCCTTGAAAAGACATCACACTCACTAACCATTGATGTCCTGTGAACCCGAAAAAAGGAATCACATTAACTACTAACGTCCTCGGCACCCTCAAGAAAAAGCCTCAGTCCCCCATAACTACTGACAGCCTCAGGACCACAAGAAAAAGCTTCCATCCTTCCATCCTTCATAACTACTGACGCCCTCAGGACCCCAAGAAAAGGCTTCTCTCTCAGAAAACTGCTGATGTCTTCGGGATCCACAGGGTCCCTGATCGGGTTTGTACCAGGTGTCGAGTGGGCGCTTGGTCTTGGCGTTTGTGTGACTACAGACCAACACCCCGCTAGGATCCATGGGGTAGAAATCTGCTGCAGCCCATCATTTATTTTCTTTCAGACGATGCTGAAGGTCTTAAACCGTAAGTTTACGGTAACTTTTGTCACAGGTGAGGGTGCACCTTAGCGTGTGCATACCCCCGTGGCATACCTGGTCCTGACGAAAGCCTCGCTAATTGCGTAAGGAGGCTGAAACATGTAGACCGGCCATCACTTTACGCACCTTAGGATGTTACTGGCCAATTTAACCAGCTAAAACATCCACCATCACCACCTTTTAATCTTGCCTTACTTCTCCACCATTAAAAACATTTAGGATAAGTAAAGGTCATTTTAACCACCACAGTGTTATTTTTCACTCATTGCACATTCC
Organism: Calotriton arnoldi; assembly: GCA_963921515.1. Classification (NCBI taxonomy): domain Eukaryota; kingdom Metazoa; phylum Chordata; class Amphibia; order Caudata; family Salamandridae; genus Calotriton; species Calotriton arnoldi. The sequence continues at coordinate 1,897,333 of CAWUFW010000223.1, read as the reverse complement.
AAAAAAAACCCGCTCCGCTGTAATCAGGCGTCATAGCACACCCGAGAGGCACTCGGCCCCTCGGGTGGGAACCCTATGATGAAGCATGTCACCAACTAGGTCGGTGAGTGAGGGTTCTTTTTAAAACACTTTTGTGACTCCTCAGACAATGCTTATCATTTGGAATCACTCTTTCATTGTTTATTTGTCTTCGGGATCCGAACAAACGTTCTCACAGTGCTTTTTCCCTTCTACCCTCTTTTCCTCTTTCTCTGCCCCTCTCCTTTTTTTCGATTCTCTGTCCCTCCCTGCCTTCTCTCTCCGTGCCCTCTCTCTGCCCCTTTCCTGCCCCTCTCTACCCCTCTCCTGCCCTTCCTCTGTGCCCCTCTCCTTCCTCTTTGCCCCTCTCCTGCGCTTCCTCTCTGCGCCCTCCTGCTTTCTTTCAGCCCCTCTGTTCTGCTCCTCTCCTGCCCTCCCTTCTGCCCCCTTTTCTGCCCCTCACCTGCCCGCCCTCTGCTTCTCTCCTGCCATCTTTCCGTCCCTATCTGGCCCTTCCTCTATGCCCCTCTCCTGCCCTCCCTTCTGCCTCTCCCCTGCCCTACCTTCTGATCTGCCCTTCTCCTGCCCTCTCCTCTGCACCTCTCCTATCCGTACTCTGCCCCTCTCCTGTACATCCTCTGCCCCTCTCCTGCTCTCTTTCTCCCCTCTCCTGTCCTCTCTCTGCACCTCTCCTGCCCTCCCCTCTCCCTGCCCTTCTCCTGCCCTCTTTCTGCCCGTCTCCGGCCCTTCCTCCATGCCCCTCTCCTGCCCCTATCTTCTGCCCCTCTCCTGCCCTCCCCTCTCCCCCTCTCCCGACCTCTCTCCTTCCCCTTCCCTCTCTCTGCCCCTTCACTCACCCTCTCTGCCCTGACTCACCCTCTCTCTGCCCCTTCGCTCACCCTCTCTCTGCCCCTTCACTCACCCTCTCTCTGCCCCTTCACTCACCCTCTCTGCCCTGACTCACCCTCTCTCTGCCCCTTCGCTCACCCTCTCTCTGCCCCTTCGCTCACCCTCTCTCTGCTTCTTCGCTCACCCTCTCTCTGCTTCTTCGCTCACCCTCTCTCTGCCCCTTCGCTCACCCTTCCTCTGCCCCTTCGCTCACCCTCTTTTTGCCCCTTCGCTCACCCTCTTTCTGCCCCTTTGCTCACTCTCTCTCTGCCCCTTTGCTCACTCTCTCTCTGCCCCTTCGGTCACCCTTTCTCTGCCCCTATGCTCACCCTCTCCCTGCTCCTTCACTCACCCTCTCTCTGCCCCTTCACTCACCCTCTCTCTGCCCCTTCGCTCACCCTTTTTCTGTCCCTTTGCTCACCCTTTCTCTGCTCCTTTGTTCAACCTCTTTCTGCCCCTTCGCTCACTCTTTCTGCCCCTTTGCTCACTCCCTCTCTCTGCCCTGACTCCCCTCTCTCTGCCCCTTCGCTCACCCTCTCACTGCCCCTTCGCTCACCCTCTCCCTTTGCTCACCCTCTCTCTTTGCTCACCCTCTCTCTGCCCCTTTGCTCACCCTCTCTCTGCCCTGACTCTCTCTCTCTGCCCCTTCGTTCACCCTCTCTCTGCCTCTTCGATTTTGCTCACCTTCTCTCTGCTCCTTCGCTTACCCTCTCCCTGCCCCTTCGCTCACCCTCTCCCTGCTCTTTCGCTCACCCTCTCTGCCCCTTCGCTCACCCTCTCTCTGCCCCTTCGCTCACCCTCTCTCTGCCCTGACTCTCCCTCTCTCTGCCCTGACTCTCCCTCTCTCTACCCTGACTCCCTCTCTCTTCCTGTTCACTCACCCTTTCTCTGCCCCTTCGCTCACCCTTTCGCTGCCCCTTCGCTCACCCTTTCGCTGCCCCTTCGCTCACCCTCTTTCTGCCCCTTCGCTCACTCACTTTCTGCCCCTTCGCTATCTCTCTCTGCCCTGACTCTCCCTCTCTCTACCCTTCGCTCACCCTCTCTCTGCCCCTTCGCTCACCATCTCCCTTCGCACACCCTCTCTCTGGCCCCTCGCTCACCCTCTCTATGTCCCTTCGCTCACCCTGTCTCTGCCCCTTCGCTCACCCTGTCTCTGCCCCTTCGCTCACCCTCTCTCTGCCCCTTCGCTCACCCTCTCTCTGTCCTGACTCCCCTCTCTCTGCCCCTTTGCTCCCCCTCTCTCTGCCCCTTTGCTCCCCCTCTCTCTGCCCCTTTGCCCACCCTCTCTCTGCTCCTTTGCTCACCCTCTCCCTGCCTCTTCGCTGACCCTCTCCCTGTCCCTTTACTCACCCACTCCCTGCCCCTTCGCTCACTCTCTCTCTCGCTGCCCTGACTCACCCTCTCCCTTCGCTCTCACCCTCTCCCTGCCCCTTCGCTCACCCTCTCCCTGTTCCTTCGCTCACCCTCTCCCACTCCCTTCGCTCACCTTCTCTCCCTTCGCTCACTCTCTCCCTGTTCCTTCGCTAACCCTCTCCCTGTTCCTTCGCTCACCCTCTCCCTGTTTCTTCGCTCACCCTCTCCCTGTTCCTTCGCTCACCCTCTCCCTGTTCCTTCGCTCACCCTCTCCCTGTCCCTCCGCTCACTCTCTCCCTGTCCCTCCGCTCACCCTCTCCCTGTCCCTCTGCTCACCCTCTCCCTGTCCCTCCGCTCACCCTCCCCCTGTCCCTCCGCTCACCCTCTCCCTGTCCCTCCGCTCACCCTCTCCCTGTCCCTTCGCTCACCCTCTCCCTGCGCTCACCCTCTTCTGCCCCTTCGCTCACCCTCTTCTGCCCCTTCGCTCACCCTCTTTCTGCCCCTTCGCTCACCCTCTTTCTGCCCCGTCGCTCACCCTCTTTCTGCCCCGTCGCTCACCCTCCTTCTGCCCCTTCGCTCACCCTCTCCCTTTTCCTTTGCTCACCCTCTTTCTGCTTCTTCGCTCACCCTCTTTCTGCCCCTTCCCTCACCCTCTCTCTGCCCCTTCGGTCACCCTCTCCCTGCCCCTTCGCTCACCCTCTCCCTGTTCCTTAGCTCACCCTCTCCCTGTTCCTTAGCTCACCCTCTCCCTTTTCCTTAGCTCACCCTCTCCCTGAGCTCACCCTCTCCCTGTCCCTTTGCTCACCCTCTCCCTGTCCCTTTGCTCACCCTCTCCCTGTCCCTTTGCTCACCCTCTTTCTGCCCTTCGCTCATTCTCTCTCTGGCCCTTCGCTCACCCTCTCTCTGTCCCTTCGCTCACCTCACCCTCTCTCTGTCCCTTCGCTCACCCTTTCTGCCCCTTCACTCACCCTCTCTGCCCCTTCACTCACCCTCTCTGCCCCTTCGCTCACCCTCTCCCTGTTACTTTGCTCACCCTCTCCCTACACTCCCCTCTCTCTGCCCCTTCGCTCACCCTCTCTCTGTTCCTTTGCTAACCCTCTCTCTACCCCTTCGCTCACCCTCTCTCTACCCTGACTCTCTCTTTCTCTCTGCCCTGACTCTCCCTCTCCCTTTGCTCACCCTTTCCCTGTCTCTTCACTCACCCTCTCCCTGCCCCTTCGCTCACCCTCTCCCTGCCCCTTCGCTCACCCTCTCCCTGCCCCTTCGCTCACCCTCTCCCTGCCCCTTCGCTCACCCTCTCCCTGCCCCTTCGCTCACCCTCTCCCTGCCCCTTCGCTCATCCTCTCCCTCTGCCTCTTCGCTCACTCTCTCTCTCTGCCTCTTCGCTCACCCTCTCTCTGCCCCTTCTCTCTCCCTCCCCGGACTGCAGGGTGTCCATCTCCACACAGTGCCTGGAAGGGGAGGGCTGCCCTGTCTCTGCTGCTTCGCTCACACTCTCCCTGCCCCTTTGATCACCCTCTCCCTTCGCTCACCCTCTCCCTGTTCCTTCGCTCACCCTGTCCCTGTTCCTTTGCTCACCCTCTCCCTGTTGCTTTTCTCACCCTCTCCCCTTGCTCACCCTCTCCCTGTTCCTTCGCTCACCCTCACCCTGTGCCTTCGCTCACCCTCTCCCTGTTCCTTCGCTCACCCTCTCCTTCTTCCTTCGCTCACCCTCTCCAAGCCCCTTCGCTCACCCTCTCCCTGTTCATTTGCTCCCCCTCTCCCTGTTCATTTGCTCACCCTCCCCCTTTTCCTTCGCTCACCCTCCCCCTTTTCCTTTGCTCACCCTCTCCCTTTTCCTTTGCTCACCCTCTCCCTGTTTCTTCGCTCACCCTGTCCCTTCGCTCACCCGCTCCCTGTCCCTTCACTCACCCTCTCCCTTCGCTCACCCTCTCCCTGTCCCCTCACTCACCCTCTCCCTGTCCCCTCGCTCACCCTCTCCCTGTCCCCTCGCTCACCCTCTCCCTGTCCCTTCGCTCACCCTCTCTGCCCCTTGGCTCACCCTCTCCTTGTTCCTTTGCTCACCCTGTCCCTTTGCTCACCCTCTCCATGTCCCTTCTCGCACCCTCTTTCTACCTCTATGCTCACCTCTTTCTGCCCCTTCGCTCACCCTCTCTCTGCCCCTTCGCTCACCCTCTCTCTGCCCCTTCGCTCACCCTCTCTCTGCCCCTTCGCTCACCCTCTCTCTGCCCCTTCGCTCACCCTCTCTCTGCCCCTTCGCTCACCCTCTCTCTGCCCCTTCGCTCACCTCTCTCTGCCCCTTCGCTCACCCTCTCTCTGCCCCTTCGCTCACCCTCGCTCTGCCCGTTCGCTCACCCTTGCTCTGCCCGTTCGCTCACCCTTGCTCTGCCCCTTCGCTCACCCTTGCTCTGCCCCTTCTCTCACTCTTGCTCTGCCCCTTCGCTCACTCTTGCTCTGCCCCTTCGCTCACTCTTGCTCTGCCCCTTCGCTCACTCTTGCTCTGCCCCTTCGCTCACCCTCGCTCTGCCTCTTCGCTCACCCTCGCTCTGCCCCTTCGCTCACCCTCGCTCTGCCCCTTTGCTCATTGTCTTCCTGTTCCTTTGCTCACCCTCTCCCTGTCCCTTCGCTCACCCTCTCCCTGTCCCTTCGCTCACCCTCTTTCTGCCCCTTCGCTCACCCTCTCTCTGCCCCTTCGCTCACCCTCTCTCTGGCCCTTCGCTCACCCTCTCTCTGGCCCTTCGCTCACCCTCTCTCTGTCCCTTCGCTCACCCTCTCTCTGTCCCTTCGCTCACCCTCTCTCTGTCCCTTCGCTCACCCTCTCTCTGTCCCTTCGCTCACCCTCTCTCTGTCCCTTCGCTCTCCCTCTCTCTGTCCCTTCGCTCACCCTCTCTGTCCCTTCGCTCACCCTCTCTCTGTCCCTTCGCTCACCCTCTCTGTCCCTTCGCTCACCCTCTCTCTGTCCCTTCGCTCACCCTCTCTGTCCCTTTGCTCACCCTCTCTCTGTCCCTTTGCTCACCCTCTCCCTGTCCCTCTGCTCACCCTCTCCCTGTCCCTCTGCTCACCCTCTCCCTGTCCCTCCGCTCACCCTCTCCCTGTCCCTTCGCTCACCCTTGCTCTGCCTCTTCGCTCACCCTTGCTCTGTCCCTTCGCTCACCCTTGCTCTGTCCCTTCGCTCACCCTTGCTCTTCCCCTTCGCTCACCCTTGTCTGCCCCTTCGCTCACCCTTGCTCTGCCCCTTCGCTCACCCTCCCTCTGCCCCTTCGCTCACCCTCGCTCTGCCCCTTCGCTCACCCTGTCCCTTCGCTCACCCTGTCCCTTCGCTCACCCTCTTTCTGCCCCTTCGCTCACCCTCTCTCTGCCCCTTCGCTCACCCTCTCTCTGGCCCTTCGCTCACCCTCTCTCTGGCCCTTCGCTCACCCTCTCTCTGGCCCTTCGCTACCCTCTCTCTGTCCCTTCGCTCACCCTCTCTCTGTCCCTTCGCTCACCCTCTCTCTGTCCCTTCGCTCACCCTCTCTCTGTCCCTTCGCTCACCCTGTCTCTGTCCCTTCGCTCACCCTCTCTCTGCCCCTTTGCTCCCCCTCTCTCTGCCCCTTTGCCCACCCTCTCTCTGCTCCTTTGCTCACCCTCTCCCTGCCTCTTCGCTGACCCTCTCCCTGTCCCTTTACTCACCCACTCCCTGCCCCTTCGCTCACTCTCTCTCTCGCTGCCCTGACTCACCCTCTCCCTTCGCTCTCACCCTCTCCCTGCCCCTTCGCTCACCCTCTCCCTGTTCCTTCGCTCACCCTCTCCCACTCCCTTCGCTCACCCTCTCCCTTCGCTCACTCTCTCCCTGTTCCTTCGCTAACCCTCTCCCTGTTCCTTCGCTCACCCTCTCCCTGTTTCTTCGCTCACCCTCTCCCTGTTCCTTCGCTCACCCTCTCCCTGTTCCTTCGCTCACCCTCTCCCTGTCCCTCCGCTCACTCTCTCCCTGTCCCTCCGCTCACCCTCTCCCTGTCCCTCTGCTCACCCTCTCCCTGTCCCTCCGCTCACCCTCCCCCTGTCCCTCCGCTCACCCTCTCCCTGTCCCTCCGCTCACCCTCTCCCTTCGCTCACCCTCTCCCTGCGCTCACCCTCTTCTGCCCCTTCGCTCACCCTCTTTCTGCCCCTTCGCTCACCCTCTTTCTGCCCCGTCGCTCACCCTCTTTCTGCCCCGTCGCTCACCCTCCTTCTGCCCCTTCGCTCACCCTCTCCCTTTTCCTTTGCTCACCCTCTTTCTGCTTCTTCGCTCACCCTCTTTCTGCCCCTTCCCTCACCCTCTCTCTGCCCCTTCGGTCACCCTCTCCCTGCCCCTTCGCTCACCCTCTCCCTGTTCCTTAGCTCACCCTCTCCCTGTTCCTTAGCTCACCCTCTCCCTTTTCCTTAGCTCACCCTCTCCCTGAGCTCACCCTCTCCCTGTCCCTTTGCTCACCCTCTCCCTGTCCCTTTGCTCACCCTCTTTCTGCCCTTCGCTCATTCTCTCTCTGGCCCTTCGCTCACCCTCTCTCTGTCCCTTCGCTCACCTCACCCTCTCTCTGTCCCTTCGCTCACCCTTTCTGCCCCTTCACTCACCCTCTCTGCCCCTTCACTCACCCTCTCTGCCCCTTCGCTCACCCTCTCCCTGTTACTTTGCTCACCCTCTCCCTACACTCCCCCTCTCTCTGCCCCTTCGCTCACCCTCTCTCTGTTCCTTTGCTAACCCTCTCTCTACCCCTTCGCTCACCCTCTCTCTACCCTGACTCTCTCTTTCTCTCTGCCCTGACTCTCCCTCTCCCTTTGCTCACCCTCTCCCTGTCTCTTCACTCACCCTCTCCCTGCCCCTTCGCTCACCCTCTCCCTGCCCCTTCGCTCACCCTCTCCCTGCCCCTTCGCTCACCCTCTCCCTGCCCCTTCGCTCACCCTGCCCCTGCCCCTTCGCTCACCCTGCCCCTTCGCTCACCCTCTCCCTGCCCCTTCGCTCATCCTCTCCCTCTGCCTCTTCGCTCACTCTCTCTCTCTGCCTCTTCGCTCACCCTCTCTCTGCCCCTTCTCTCTCCCTCCCCGGACTGCAGGGTGTCCATCTCCACACAGTGCCTGGAAGGGGAGGGCTGCCCTGTCTCTGCTGCTTCGCTCACACTCTCCCTGCCCCTTTGATCACCCTCTCCCTTCGCTCACCCTCTCCCTGTTCCTTCGCTCACCCTCTCCCTGTTCCTTTGCTCACCCTCTCCCTGTTGCTTTTCTCACCCTCTCCCCTTGCTCACCCTCTCCCTGTTCCTTCGCTCACCCTCACCCTGTGCCTTCGCTCACCCTCTCCCTTCTCTCACCCTCTCCCTGTTCCTTCGCTCACCCTCTCCTTCCTTCGCTCACCCTCTCCAAGCCCCTTCGCTCACCCTCTCCCTGTTCATTTGCTCCCCCTCTCCCTGTTCATTTGCTCCCCCTCCCCCTTTTCCTTCGCTCACCCTCCCCCTTTTCCTTTGCTCACCCTCTCCCTGTTTCTTCGCTCACCCTGTCACTTCGCTCACCCGCTCCCTGTCCCTTCACTCACCCTCTCCCTTCGCTCACCCTCTCCCTGTCCCCTCACTCACCCTCTCCCTGTCCCCTCGCTCACCCTCTCCCTGTCCCCTCGCTCACCCTCTCCCTGTCCCTTCGCTCACCCTCTCTGCCCCTTGGCTCACCCTCTCCTTGTTCCTTTGCTCACCCTGTCCCTTTTCTCACCCTCTCCATGTCCCTTCTCGCACCCTCTTTCTACCTCTATGCTCACCTCTTTCTGCCCCTTCGCTCACCCTCTCTCTGCCCCTTCGCTCACCCTCTCTCTGCCCCTTCGCTCACCCTCTCTCTGCCCCTTCGCTCACCCTCTCTCTGCCCCTTCGCTCACCCTCTCTCTGCCCCTTCGCTCACCCTTGCTCTGCCCGTTCGCTCACCCTTGCTCTGCCCCTTCGCTCACCCTTGCTCTGCCCCTTCTCTCACTCTTGCTCTGCCCCTTCGCTCACTCTTGCTCTGCCCCTTCGCTCACTCTTGCTCTGCCCCTTCGCTCACCCTCGCTCTGCCTCTTCGCTCACCCTCGCTCTGCCCCTTCGCTCACCCTCGCTCTGCCCCTTGGCTCAGACTCTGACTGTGCCTTTGCTCACCCTCTCCCTGTCCCTTCGCTCACCCTCTCCCTGTCCCTTCGCTCACCCTCTTTCTGCCCCTTCGCTCACCCTCTCTCTGCCCCTTCGCTCACCCTCTCTCTGCCCCTTCGCTCACCCTCTCTCTGGCCCTTCGCTCACCCTCTCTCTGGCCCTTCGCTCACCCTCTCTCTGTCCCTTCGCTCACCCTCTCTCTGTCCCTTCGCTCACCCTCTCTCTGTCCCTTCGCTCACCCTCTCTCTGTCCCTTCGCTCACCCTCTCTCTGTCCCTTCGCTCTCCCTCTCTCTGTCCCTTCGCTCACCCTCTCTGTCCCTTCGCTCACCCTCTCTCTGTCCCTTCGCTCACCCTCTCTGTCCCTTCGCTCACCCTCTCTCTGTCCCTTCGCTCACCCTCTCTGTCCCTTTGCTCACCCTCTCTCTGTCCCTTTGCTCACCCTCTCCCTGTCCCTCTGCTCACCCTCTCCCTGTCCCTCTGCTCACCCTCTCCCTGTCCCTCCGCTCACCCTCTCCCTGTCCCTTCGCTCACCCTTGCTCTGCCTCTTCGCTCACCCTTGCTCTGTCCCTTCGCTCACCCTTGCTCTGTCCCTTCGCTCACCCTTGCTCTTCCCCTTCGCTCACCCTTGTCTGCCCCTTCGCTCACCCTTGCTCTGCCCCTTCGCTCACCCTCCTCTGCCCCTTCGCTCACCCTCGCTCTGCCCCTTCGCTCACCCTGTCCCTTCGCTCACCCTGTCCCTTCGCTCACCCTCTTTCTGCCCCTTCGCTCACCCTCTCTCTGCCCCTTCGCTCACCCTCTCTCTGGCCCTTCGCTCACCCTCTCTCTGGCCCTTCGCTACCCTCTCTCTGTCCCTTCGCTCACCCTCTCTCTGTCCCTTCGCTCACCCTCTCTCTGTCCCTTCGCTCACCCTCTCTCTGTCCCTTCGCTCACCCTCTCTCTGTCCCTTCGCTCACCCTCTCTCTGTCCCTTCGCTCACCCTGTCTCTGTCCCTTCGCTCACCCTCTCTCTGTCCCTTTGCTCACCCTCCCCCTCCGCTCACCTTCTCCCTGTCCCTCCGCTCACCCTCTCCCTCCGCTCACCCTCTCCCTTTCCCTCCGCTCACCCTCACCCTCTCCCTGTCCCTCCGCTCACCCTTTCCCTTTCCCTTCGCTCACCCTCTTTCTGCCCCTTCGCTCACCCTCTTTCTGCCCCTTCGCTCACCCTCTTTCTGCCCCTTCGCTCACCCTCTTTCTGCCCCTTCCCTCACCCTCTCTCTGCCCCTTCCCTCACCCTCTCTCTGCCCCTTCGCTCACCCTCTCCCTGGCCCTTCGCTCACCCTCTCTCTGGCCCTTCGCTCACCCTCTCTCTGGCCCTTCGCTCACCCTCTCTCTGTCCCTTCGCTCACCCTCTCTCTGGCCCTTCGCTCACCCTCTCTCTGGCCCTTCGCTCACCCTCTCTCTGGCCCTTCGCTCACCCTCTCTCTGGCCCTTCGCTCACCCTCTCTCTGGCCCTTCGCTCACCCTCTCCCTGGCCCTTCGCTCACCCTCTCCCTGGCCCTTCGCTCACCCTCTCCCTGCCCCTTCGCTCACCCTCTCTCTGGCCCTTCGCTCACCCTCTCTCTGGCCCTTCGCTCACCCTCTCTCTGGCCCTTCGCTCACCCTCTCTCTGGCCCTTCGCTCACCCTCTCTCTGCCCCTTCGCTCACCCTCGCTCTGGCTCTTCGCTCACCCTCGCTCTGGCCCTTCGCTCACCCTCGCTCTGGCCCTTCGCTCACCCTCGCTCTGGCCCTTCGCTCACCCTCGCTCTGGCCCTTCGCTCACCCTCTCTCTGGCCCTTCGCTCACCCTCTCTCTGGCCCTTCGCTCACCCTCTCTCTGGCCCTTCGCTCACCCTCTCTGTGGCCCTTCGCTCACCCTCTCCCTGGCCCTTCGCTCACCCTCTCCCTGGCCCTTCGCTCACCCTCTCCCTGGCCCTTCGCTCACCCTCTCCCTGCCCCTTCGCTCGCCCTCTCTCTGGCCCTTCGCTCACCCTCTCTCTGGCCCTTCGCTCACCCTCTCTCTGGCCCTTCGCTCACCCTCTCTCTGCCCCTTCGCTCACCCTCTCTCTGCCCCTTCGCTCACCCTCTCTCTGCCCCTTCGCTCACCCTCTCTCTGCCCCTTCGCTCACCCTCTCTCTGGCCCTTCGCTCACCCTCTCTCTGGCCCTTCGCTCACCCTCTCCCTGCCTCTTCGCTCACCCTCTCCCTGCCTCTTCGCTTACCCTCTCCCTGCCTCTTCGCTTACCCTCTCCCTGCCCCTTCGTTCACCCTCTCCCTGCCCCTTCGTTCACCCTCTCCCTGCCCCTTCGTTCACCCTCTCCCTGCCCCTTCGTTCACCCTCTCCCTGCCCCTTCGTTCACCCTCTCCCTGCCCCTTCGTTCACCCTCTCCCTATCCCTTCGTTCACCCTCTCCCTGCCCCTTCGTTCACCCTCTCCCTGCCCCTTCGTTCACCCTCTCCCTGCCCCTTCGTTCACCCTCTCCCTGCCCCTTCGTTCACCCTCTCCCTGCCCCTTCGCTCACCCTCTCCCTGCCCCTTCGCTCACCCTCTCCCTGCCCCTTCGCTTACCCTCTCTTTCTTTCTCTCTGCCTCTTCGCTCACCCTCTCCCTGCCCCGTCTCTCTCCCTCCCCGGACTGCAGGGTGTCCATCTCCACGCAGTGCCTGGAAGGGGAGGGCTGCCTCTGGTGACGCTGCTTTCCGAAAGGCAGTCTTCTTCCTGTAAATCCGCCTTTATCAGAATTTGGAGACCTCTGGGAGCAGTAACCGAGCTTCTGCAGCCGAGCCCGAGGGTCAATCGGGTATTGATTCTGCTTCGAGGCTCTTATTTATTTCTCTTTGTGTCTGCCCAAATCTGCAAGTACATGGCGCTGCTCTGACGAGCCCTGTGAGCTGTGGCACACTTGGGCCTCCTTTATAAACCCAGAGCAGCGGGCTTCCCTTCTGAACTTGTGACTGTGCCTCTCTTCTGGCCGAGGGTAACCAAGTTTCCAATGTGAACCCAGACAGCCAGGACAGGGGGGGGCCTCCCTGATAAGGCTAGGACAGGGGGCTAACTTATAAAAGCTAGGACTGGGACCTTTCTTATAAAATCTAGGACAGGAGGGGGCCTCCCCTATGAAGAAAGGACAGGGTCCTCTGTTTCTAAAAGCTAGAACAGGGGACCTCCCTGATAAGGCTAGGACAGGGGGGCTTCCTTAGAAAAGCTAGGACAGGGGGCTTCCTTATAAGCCAGGGCAGAGGGCCTCCCTTATAAAGCTAGGGCAGTGGGGCTTCCTTCTAAAAGCTGGGACAGGGGGCCTCCCTTATAAAGCTGGGACAGGGCCGCCCTTATAAAGCTGGGACAGGGCCCCCCCCTTATAAAGCTGGGACATGGCCCCCCCTTATAAGGCTAGGACAGGGGGGCTTCCTTATAAAAGCTAGGACAGGGGGCCCCCCCTTATAAAGCTGGGACAGGGGGCCCCCCCTTATAAAGCTGGGACAGGGCCCCCCCCTTATAAAGCTGGGACAGGGGCCTCCCTTATAAAGCTGGGACAGGGGGCCTCCCTTATAAAGCTGGGACAGGGGGCCTCCCTTATAAAGCTGGGACAGGGGGCCTCCCTTATAAAACTTGGACAGTGGGGCTTCCTTCTAAAAGCTGGGACAGGAGGCATCCCTTATAAAGCTGGGACAGGGGGCCTCCCTTATAAAGCTTGGACAGTGGGGCTTCCTTCTAAAAGCTGGGACAGTGGGCCTTGCTTCTAAAAGCTACGACAGGGGGTCTCCCTTATAAAGCTTGGACAGGGGGGCTTCCTTATAAAGCTTGGACAGTGGGGCTTCCTTATAAAGCTGGGACAGGGGGCCTCCCTTATAAAGCTGGGACAGGGGGTCTCCCTTATAAAGCTTGGACAGTGGGGCTTCCTTATACAGCTGGGACAGGGGGCCTCCCTTATAAAGCTGGGACAGGGGGTCTCCCTTATAAAGCTTGGACAGTGGGGCTTCCTTATACAGCTGGGAAAGGGCGCCTCCCTTATAAAGCTGGGACAGGGGGCCTCCCTTATAAAGCTGGGACAGGGCCCCCCTCATAAAGCTGGGACAGGGGGCCTCCCTCATAAAGCTGGGCCAGGTCCCCCCTTATAAAGCTGGGACAGGGGGCCTCCCTTATAAAGCCGGGACAGGGGGCCTCCCTTATAAAGCCTGGACAGGGGGCCTCCCTTATAAAGCCTGGACAGGGGGCCTCCCTTATAAAGCTGGGACAGGGGGCCTCCCTTATAAAGCTTGGACAGTGGGGCTTCCTTATAAAAGCTAGGACAGGGAGCCTTCCTTCTAAAAGCTTGGACAGGAGGCATCCCTTATAAAGCTGGGACAGGGGCCTCCCTTATAAAGCTGGGACAGGGGGCCTCCCTTATAAAGCTGGGACAGGGGGCCTCCCTTATAAAGCTGGGAGAGGGGGCCTCCCTTATAAAGCTTGGAGAGGGGGCCTGCCTTATGAAATCTAGGACAGGGTGCCTCCCTTATAAAGCTGGGACAGGGGGCCTCCCTTATAAAGCTGGGACAGGGGGCCTCCCTTATAAAGCTTGGAGAGGGGGCCTGCCTTATGAAATCTAGGACAGGGTGCCTCCCTTATAAAGCTGGGACAGGGTGCCTCCCTTATAAAGCTGGGACAGGGGGGCTCCCTTATAAAGCTGGGACAGGGGGCCTCCCTTATAAAGCTGGGACAGGGGGCCTCCCTTATAAAGCTGGGACATTTGGGCCTCCCTTATAAAGCTTGGAGAGGGGGCCTGCCTTATGAAATCTAGGACAGGGTGCCTCCCTTATAAATCTGGGACAGGGTGCCTCCCTTATAAAGCTGGGACAGGGGGCCTCCCTTATAAAGCTGGGACAGGGGGCCTCCCTTATAAAGCTGGGACAGGGGGCCTCCCTTATAAATCTTGGAGAGGGGGCCTGCCTTATGAAATCTAGGACAGGGTGCCTCCCTTATAAAGCTGGGACGGGGGCTCCCTTATAAAGCTTGGACAGGGGGCCTCCCTTTTAAAGCTTGGAGAGGGGGCCTGCCTTATGAAATCTAGGACAGGGGGCCTCCCTTATAAAGCTAGGACAGGGGGCCTCTGCTTATAAAATCTAGGACAGGGGGCCTCCACTTATAAAATCTAGGACAGGGTGCCTCACTCATAAAAGCTAGGACAGGGGGCCTCCCTTATAAAGCTTGGACAAGGGTGGGGCCTCCCGTATAAAGCCAGGACAGGGGGCCTCCCTGATGAGGCTAGGACAGGGGGCTTCCTTATAAAATCTAGGACAGGGTGCCTCTCTTATAAAGCTAGGACAGGGTACCTCCCTTATAAAGCTAGGACAGGGTACCTCCCTTATAAAGCTAGGACAGGGGGGCTCCTTTATAAAATCTAGGACAGTGTGCCTACCTTATAAAGCTAGGACAGGGCACCTCCCTTATAAAGCTAGGACAGGGGGCCTCCGCTTATAAAATCTAGGACAGGGGGCCTCATTCATAAAAGCTAGGACAGGGGGGCTTCACTTATAAAGCTCGGACAAGGGTGGGGGCTACCTTGTAAAGCTAGGACAAGGAGCCTCCCTTGTACAGCTAGGACAGGGGGCCTCCCTTATAAAGCTAGGACAGGGGGCCTCCCTTATAAAGCTAGGACAGGGGGCCTCCCTTATAAAGCTAGGACAGGGGATCTCCCTTCAAAGGAGGGCCGCAGACCTATGTTCACATTGGAGTCCCATCTAAATACAGGGGCCTCCCTTCTAAACCCAGGACACGGGGCCTCCCTTGTGAACCCAGGACACACGCCACCCCCTTGTGAACCCAGGACACAGGGCCTCCCTTGTGAACCCAGGACACGGGGCCTCCCTTGTGAACCCAGGACACGGGGCCTCCCTTGTGAACCCAGGACACGGGGCCTCCCTTGTGAACCCAGGACACGGGGCCTCCCTTGTGAACCCAGGACACGCGGCCCCCCTTGTGAACCCAGGACACAGGGCCTCCCTTGTGATCCCAGGACAGGGGGCCTCCCTTGTGATCTCAGGACACAGGGCCTCCTTTGTGATCCCAGGACACGGGGCCTCCCTTGTGAACCCAGGACACTTGGCCTCATGTATGAACCCAGGACACGGGGCCTCCCTTGTGAACACACGACACGGGGCCTCCCTTGTGAACCCAGGACACGGGGCCTCCCTTGTGAACCCAGGACACGGAGTCTCCCTTGTGAACCCAGGACACGGGGCCTCCCTTGTGAACTCAGGACACGGGGCCTCCCTTGTGAACCAAGGACACGGGGCCTCCCTTGTGAACCCAGGACACGGGACCTCCCTTGTGAACCCAGGACACGGAGTCTCCCTTGTGAACCCAGGACACTCAGCCTCCCTTGTGAACCCAGGACACGGGGCCTTTCTTGTGATCCCAGGACACGGGGCCTCCCTTGTGATCCCAGGACACGGGGCCTCCCTTGTGATCCCAGGTCACGGGGCCTCCCTTGTGATCCCAGGACACGGGGCCTCCCTTGTGATCCCAGGACACGGGGCCTCCCTTGTGATCCCAGGACACGCGGCCCCCCTTGTGAACCCAGGACACGCGGCCCCCCCTTGTGAACCCAGGACACGCGGCCCCCCTTGTGAACCCAGGACACGCGGTGTAGGAGAGTAGGATCTGCCTCTTATGTTGCCCCCACTTTTTTTCTGATGTCTACACTGGTTTCTGGCTATAGTCAGGCTGGGACCCTGCCAATTAGGGCCCCAGCCTCTCTGTTCTCTCTAAACGACTTGGAGTGCACTCTAGGTGCACTAGTGATTGGATACTGTGGTACCTTATGAGTCCCTAGTATATGGTACCTTAGGTGCCAAGGGCATAGGTACTGCACAGGCCTACCAGGGGCTGAAGCATGTATTATGCCACCCCTGGGAAGCAGACTAAATCTGACACCACAGGCCTGCTACTGCAGCCTGGGTGAGGAGGTGCTAGCACTCCTCACTGAGATATAGGTTCCCTATATCTCCCCTGCACACACATTTAAACCTATCAGTCACCCCTAAGGCAGGCCCTATCAATCCTGAGGGCAGGGTGCTTAGTTTCTATGTGAGAGGGTGCCTCTGCCTGAGCAGGGCCCCTCTGCAGCTCTCAGAGTCCATTCCCTGGGCCTGTTTGTGAATGCAGTCAAACCATATACTCTTAAGTGCATTATAACCTCGCGGTTAATGCTAACTTTGGAATGGCTGCATCAAAACATGTCGTGTTTGGTGTCAAACACCTTGGAATCATACCCCCACACCAGTAACTGGTGTGGGAGTATGATCCCACCCTTCTAGAGGGATAGACATGTACCTACTGTGGAAACGCGGTAGAATCCTGAAGAGCCCTGGCATCACAAAATGGATGCCACCAGTCACAGACACTGGGCTGCCCTCCTGCTGATGACCGAAACTCGCAGTGGAGGAAGCCCAACAAAAGGTATCCTGTCCCAGGGAGGTGTGGCCACCTCCCAGACAGGGTTTAGTGTATTGGGGCTGGGTGGGTGCACTCCTAGAGTGCTTTGAAGTCCTGCACTGGGGGAGCAGAAGGCTCCTCTGTGCATACCCCTGTTCAAACCGGCTCAGGGGCTACCTGCCCCTGCTCTGGCGCGAAACTGGACAAAGGGAAGTGGGTGTAGCCACCCACTCCCCTGACCCTCCCATAGGTGGGGTCATAGAGCTAGTCCCTCCCTTCTTTTTAGTATAAGATGGGGAACCTGTGCATTGCAAACTAGATCTCCCTGGACAACGCTCTACTGAAGAATCCCGGACCTTCGACGTTCCACTACCTCTGGAAGACTGAAGAATCTCCCTTGGAGTCAAGGAGTGACTCCCTGCTTGGCAGGCACCAAAAACTGAAACGACGGTCGCAAACTACGCCGCTCCCGCCGGAGCCCGAGGTCCCTGCAGCCCAAGACGAGGATTTCCTGACTTCTCCCAGGCCATCGTGAGTCCCCAGCGAAGCTGAGGCAAGTGGACCCCACGAGTGACGAGGAACCGCAGTCCCTGGGTACCGTGCACTATTGTCGAGTGCAACCCCTTCACGACGTTCTACGAACCTGTGCTTTGGACCACGTGTGGTCCCAGCCTCTAGCAGGAATCCCTCCGAAGATCAGAGGCCTACCCCGTCCCGAGTGACCGTGGGCCCCTGTTGAAGGAATCCTCCCGAGGCGTCTTCGCGATCCCTTGCCAGCCGGCTTGTGGGTCCCCTGAAAACTTTTCTACAGAACCAAAAGGCTCCCCTGGTTGCTCCAGGCCTGCCCTGACTTACCCTCGCTGGGTGAGTTCCCCAGACCTTGCTGGTCTGCACCATTGACTTTTTGCTCTTTCCACGAGACTTGCTGCTGCCAAGGCTTGTTGGCTCCAAACGGGTCGCCGACACCGCAGTCAGCTGCAGACTTCGTGGGACACGCTGAATCCAGCTCCTGGTGGTCCTCGACGCCTCCTGGACCTCGTGGCCGAAGAGTCAAGACACCCGTGAACGACCTGAATCTGTCGACGACGGTGGGCATTCATCTTCCTTGCCCCGGGTCACTGCCCAGTGACTTTGAACACTGTCCCCTCTGCTTTCAGGTCTTCCTTCTTCCGAATCCAGGCTTGGATTCCACCGGACACTTCTTCTGGCTTCACAAGCAGCAAGTCTTCATTGGCTTCCATTGAAAACGACGCCGCGACCCGACACCAAAGGACACCTATGCACCCGGCTTCCCTGGGTGAGGTAACTCCAGCACTACGGTGCTCCTGTGGGTGTTGGCCCTAGAACTACTTACCCTGTAAGTGACTTGCTTGTAGCTACTCCCGAAGTGCCCTGAAACTCTTAATTTCCAACCGCGACTTGCCCCATTGAAGTCTACGGCGATCCGCGCCTGTGTTCACTCACTGCACGCGTCCCCGTGGGTCCTTTACTTACCTGCCTTGGGTGGTTTCGTGAGGCCCCAGCACTTCTGAAGGCCCTAGGCCTTGTCCCTTTGCAAGTCGTTGTTCTTAAGTCTATTTTTTAGTATATGTGCTGGTACGCCCCTAGGGCCCTAGCCATATTTGTGCTTAATTTATTGTGAAACGTTGATTTATGCATATGTTCCTGACTTCTAATCTCACAAGAGATTAGTAGAGAGTTGTTTAGTAATAAATACATATATATTTGATATATATACCTGTGTGGTGTCTTTTCATTTGGTGATTCAAGAGATTGTGTGGTAAAACAAGCTGCTTTACATTCCTCCAAGACTTAGCCTGAAGGCTGCTCTCCACAGCTACCACTAGGATAGCTTTCTTTAAAGGTTGTCTTAAACCTACCTACCATAAGAGTCGAATTGTACTGGTGCAAGGTGTCCACTTTAACTAGTGAACAGCATATACCAGGCCAACTTCTCACACGCGGCCCCCCTTGTGAACCCAGGACACGCAGCCCCCCTTGTGATCCCAGGACAGGGGGCCTCCCTTGTGATCCCAGGACAGGGTGCCTCCCTTGTAATCCCAGGACACGGGGCCTCCCTTGTGATCCCAGGACACGGGGCCTCCCTTGTGAATCCAGGACACTTGGCCTCACGAATGAACCCAGGACACGGGGCCTCCCTTGTGAACCCAGGACACGGGGCCTCCCTTGTGAACCCAGGACACGGAGTCTCCCTTGTGAACCCAGGACACGGGGCCTCCCTTGTGAACTCAGGACACGGGGCCTCCCTTGTGAACCAAGGACACGGGGCCTCCCTTGTGAACCAAGGACACGGGGCCTCCCTTGTGAACCAAGGACACGGGGCCTCCCTTGTGAACCCAGGACACGCGGCCCCCCTTGTGAACCCAGGACACGCGGCCTCCCTTGTGAACCCAGGACACGGGGCCTCCCTTGTGAACCCAGGACACTTGGCCTCACATATGAACCCAGGACACGGGGCCTCCCTTGTGATCCCAGGACACTTGGCCTCCCGTATGAACCCAGGACACGGGGCCTCCCGTGTGAACCCAGGACACGGGGCCTCCCTTGTGAACCCAGGACACGGGGCCTCCCTTGTGAACCCAGGACACGGGGCCTCCCTTGTGAACCCAGGACACGGGGCCTCCCTTGTGAACCCAGGACACGGGGCCTCCCTTGTGATCCCAGGACACGGGGCCTCCCTTGTGATGCCAGGACACGGGCCTCCCTTGTGAACCCAGGACACGGGGCCTCCCTTGTGATCCCAGGACACGGGGCCTCCCTTGTGATCCCAGGACACGGGGCCTCCCTTGTGATCCCAGGACACGGGCCTCCCTTGTGATCCCAGGTCACGGGCCTCCCTTGTGATCCCAGGACACGGGCCTCCCTTGTGAACCCAGGACACGGGGCCTCCCTTGTGATCCCAGGACACGGGGCCTCCCTTGTGAACCCAGGACACTTGGCCTCACGTATGAACCCAGGACACGTGGCCTCCCTTGTGCACCCAGGACACGTGGCCTCCCTTGTGAACCCAGGACACGTGGCCTCCCTTGTGAACCCAGGACACGGGGCCTCCCTTGTGAACCCAGGACACTGGGCCTCCCTTGTGAACCCAGGACACGGGGCCTCCCTTGTGAACCCAGGACACGGGGCCTCCCTTGTGAACCCAGGACACGGGCCTCCCTTGTGAACCCAGGACACGGGGCCTCCCTTGTGAACCCAGGACACTTGGCCTCCCTTGTGAACCCAGGACACTGGGCCTCCCTTATGAACCCAGGACACGGGGCCTCCCTTGTGAACCCAGGACACTTGGCCTCCCTTGTGAACCCAGGACACTGGGCCTCCCTTATGAACCCAGGACACGCGGCCTCCCTTGTGAACCCAGGAGGTTCTCCCTTGTGAACCCAGGACAGAAGGACCTTCTCTGTGAATCCAGGACAATAGGCCTCGTGTGAACCCAGGGCAGAGGGCCACCCCTGTGACACTAGTACAGGGGGCCTGCCTTGTGAACCAAGGTCAGTGGGACTCAAGACAGAGGGAGTTCTGTTCGGAGCCAAGATAGTGCCACTCTCTTTCTGAAGCCCAGGACTGTGCTCTCTTCTCTGCACCCGTAGAGTGGCCTCACCTCTGCACCAGTCCAGTGGCCTTACTTCTGCACCAGTGCAGTGGCCTCCTGAGCCCAAGACAGCGCTCTCACCTCTGCACCAGTCCTGTGGCCTCACTTCTGCACCAGTGCAGTGACCCCACTCTGAACCCAAGACAGCACTCTCACCTCTGCACCAGTCCCGTGGCCTCACTTCTGCACCAGTGCAGTGACCCCACTCTGAACCCAAGACAGCGCTCTCACCTCTGCACCAGTGCATTGGCCTCACTTCTGCACCAGTGCAGTGACCCCCTTCTGAGCCCAGGACTGTGCTCTCACCTCGGCACCAATGCAGTGACCCCACTCTGAGCCCAAGACAGCGCTCTCACCTCTGCACCAGTCCAGTGGCCTCACTTCTGCACCATTGCAGTGACCCCCTTCTGAGCCCGGGACAGCGCTCTCACCTCTGCACCAGTGCAGTGGCCTCACTACTGCACCAGTGCAGTGACTCTCTTCTGAGCCCCAGACAGTGCTCTCACCTCTGCACCAGTCCAGTGTCCTCATTTCTGCACCAGTGCAGTGACCCCACTCTGAGCCCAAGACAGCACTCTCACCTCTGCACCAGTCCAGTGGCCTCACTTCTGCACCAGTGCAGTGACCCTCTTCTGAGCCCCGGACAGTGCTCTCACCGCTGCACCAGTCCAGTGGCCTCACTTCTGCACCAGTGCAGTGACCCTCTTCTGAGCCCAGGACTTTGCTCTCACCTCGGCACCAATGCGGTGACCCCACTCTGAGCCCAAAACAGCGCTCTCACCTCTGCACCAGTCCAGTGGCCTCACTTCTGCACCAGTGCAGTGACTCTCTTCTGAGCCCCGGACAGTGCTCTCACCGCTGCACCAGTCCTGTGGCCTCACTTCTGCACCAGTGCAGTGACCCCACTCTGAACCCAAGACAGCACTTTCACCTCTGCACCAGTCCCGTGGCCTCACTTCTGCACCAGTGCAGTGACCCCACTCTGAACCCAAGACAGCGCTCTCACCTCTGCACCAGTGCATTGGCCTCACTTCTGCACCAGTGCAGTGACCCCTTCTGAGCCCAGGACTGTGCTCTCACCTCGGCACCAATGCAGTGACCCCACTCTGAGCCCAAGACAGCGCTCTCACCTCTGCACCAGTCCAGTGGCCTCACTTCTGCACCATTGCAGTGACCCCCTTCTGAGCCCGTGACAGCGCTCTCACCTCTGCACCAGTGCAGTGGCCTCACTACTGCACCAGTGCAGTGACTCTCTTCTGAGCCCCAGACAGTGCTCTCACCTCTGCACCAGTCCAGTGTCCTCATTTCTGCACCAGTGCAGTGACCCCACTCTGAGCCCAAGACAGCACTCTCACCTCTGCACCAGTCCAGTGGCCTCACTTCTGCACCAGTGCAGTGACCCTCTTCTGAGCCCCGGACAGTGCTCTCACCGCTGCACCAGTCCAGTGGCCTCACTTCTGCACCAGTGCAGTGACCCTCTTCTGAGCCCAGGACTTTGCTCTCACCTCGGCACCAATGCGGTGACCCCACTCTGAGCCCAAAACAGCGCTCTCACCTCTGCACCAGTCCAGTGGCCTCACTTCTGCACCAGTGCAGTGACTCTCTTCTGAGCCCCGGACAGTGCTCTCACCGCTGCACCAGTCCAGTGGCCTCACTTCTGCACCAGTGCAGTGACCCCACTCTGAACCCAAGACAGCACTCTCACCTCTGCACCAGTCCCGTGGCCTCACTTCTGCACCAGTGCAGTGACCCCACTCTGAACCCAAGACAGCGCTCTCACCTCTGCACCAGTGCATTGGCCTCACTTCTGCACCAGTGCAGTGACCCCCTTCTGAGCCCAGGACTGTGCTCTCACCTCGGCACCAATGCAGTGACCCCACTCTGAGCCCAAGACAGCGCTCTCACCTCTGCACCAGTCCAGTGGCCTCACTTCTGCACCATTGCAGTGACCCCCTTCTGAGCCCCGGACAGTGCTCTCACCTCTGCACCAGTCCAGTGTCCTCATTTCTGCACCAGTGCAGTGACCCCACTCTGAGCCCAAGACAGCACTCTCACCTCTGCACCAGTCCAGTGGCCTCACTTCTGCACCAGTGCAGTGACCCTCTTCTGAGCCCCGGACAGTGCTCTCACCGCTGCACCAGTCCAGTGGCCTCACTTCTGCACCAGTGCAGTGACCCTCTTCTGAGCCCAGGACTTTGCTCTCACCTCGGCACCAATGCGGTGACCCCACTCTGAGCCCAAAACAGCGCTCTCACCTCTGCACCAGTCCAGTGGCCTCACTTCTGCACCAGTGCAGTGACTCTCTTCTGAGCCCCGGACAGTGCTCTCACCGCTGCACCAGTCCAGTGGCCTCACTTCTGCACCAGGGCAGTGACTCTCTTCTGAGCCCCGGACAGTGCTCTCACCGCTGCACCAGTCCAGTGGCCTCATTTCTGCGCCAGTGCAGTGACCCCCTTCTGAGCTGGGACAGTGCTCTCACCTCGGCACCAATGCAGTGACCACCTTCTGAGTCCAGCTGTTGCCCACAACACCGCTCTGCTCTTGGTCCTAAACTTCAAGGCACTGTTGGGAGGCTTGCCAGCCGCAGATTAGGTAGGTGCCGGAGGGCACAGCAGGCCTTGCACTGTGGCCCATGGCACGCCGATGAGCTTCGGGCCCTGCCCTAGACCAAGCAAGTGCTGCACCGGCTGTGGCACCAGCAGTGAGAGTGCCAACACTGAGGCGTCCAAGCGCTGTCTTTGGAGAGTAAAGACAGCGGGTACAGCTGAGATGCCCGTGGAGGAAGGAAGTCTGAGCACGTGGCTGACATGCAGGAAATACAAAATTTATAGCTAGTGCATCAACATTTTTCAATTTTATTAAGGACACTTAGGCGAGGATTATGCTTCTCTTTCTTTACTGTTAAAATACAGCAGCCAGTGAGAATAAACAAAGTTTTAAACTACATATCCCATAAACCCTTAACCCAGTGTCTCTACCAATCAAGGGTATGCGTCCCCCTCTATAAGCTCCTGAAACGATTGTCCGTCCTCTTTCTTCCCAAACATTTAACTTCAACTGTGCATGAACGACCTGTCTCCAACCTGGATACCAGGAATCAACTGCAACTTCGCGTCGATGGGCGTAGCCGAACACGGCACGTCAGAGATGTACTTCAACCGTGACCCTTTCAAATGGATCTCCAACCGCTCATGTCCCAACTGCGTCTCCAACCGCTCATGTCCCAACTGCGTCTCCAGCCGCTCATGTCCCAACTGCGTCTCCAGCCGCTCATGTCCCAACTGCGTCTCCAACCGCTCATGTCCCAACTGTGTCTCCAACCGCTCATGTCCCAACTGTGTCTCCAACCGCTCATGTCCCATCTGCGTCTCCAACCGCTCATGTCCCAACTGCGTCTCCAACCGCTCATGTCCCATCTGCGTCTCCAACCGCTCATGTCCCAACTGCGTCTCCAACCGCTCATGTCCCATCTGCGTCTCCAACCGCTCATGTCCCAACTGCGTCTCCAACCGCTCGTCCCAACTGCGTTTCCAACCGCTCATGTCACAACTGCGTCTCCAACCACTCATGTCCCAACTGCGTCTCCAACCGCTCATGTCCCAACTGTGTCTATGCTGGTTTGTTATCTGCACCTGCCAAAAAAAGAAAAGAATCGTAACACCATGCCTCTCCAAACAGGAAACGGAAACCAAAGGGTGGGCTATACAACATAATAGCAAATATATAACTAGTGTGTTAACAATATCTACAGCAAGGTGTATAGTAACAATATCAACAATATGGTGTATAATTCACAGTATCAATCATAACAATGGCTGGGATAATCCTCGCCTCCGTGTCCTTAATAGCATTGAAAATTCTTGGTGCATAAGCTAGAATTTTTTTTATTCTATGTCAGGTCAGACGCTTCTGATTATGCTAGTTTAAAACTGCACCACCACCAATCAAGCAACATCTACAATCTGTTTATGATAGAAAAAATCTTAAATGTGGAATCAGATGACCAATCGGCCGTTGCCATTAGGTCCTCTAACTGAGAACCAGTGGAAAAAGCTTTAGATGCCATAGCACCACGGAGCGAATGGGCCCCAAAAGTGGCCACATCAATACCCGCTTCAGTCAACAGCCATGTGACCCAATGAGCCAACATTGCAGTAGTCACCAGATGAAAAGGCTTTTGCGCTGAAATAAGCAATTAACCTCCAGGGTCTCTATGAAATTCGCTGGTGTCATCTTCATAGGCCCTAACGCACCTTACCACACATGATTTCTGTTTGTCAGGAAAAGCCGGGTAAGACACACTGCATTAATCTGTCTTAGTGCGCTTAGTTATCCGAAAAGAGACACCTGTAGCAGTAAATAGTCGACCTGTCACATCCAGCGCTCTCACATCGGACACTCTCCTACAAGGAATGAGGCACAAAAGCAGAGTCAATTTCGCTGACAACTGCTTCCTTATAAGGTCCTCGTTTGCTGGCCAAGCTTTTAAAACCCAAAGGACCACATTCACATCCCACAAAACAGAATATTTCTATTGGGGGAGCGAACCAGCCTGAAACCTCTAAGGAGTTTACAAATTAACGGGTGCTTACCTATAGATCTGCCTTCAAACGTGGATGACCCGCAGAAATAGCAGACCGAACATTATTAACTGTCCTATAGGCTAAACTTTGGGTAGCCAGTTCACAGAGAAAGTTAGCAATCACTGAAACACTTGCCCCCAAGGGATCAGTCTCCTGTTCACTACACCAATGAACACATCTGTGTCAGGAGGAAGCATATCGTTTGTAAGTGCTGGGGGCCCAAGACTGGGACAGGAAGTACATAGCCTGCTCCCAAACTCCTTGCACCTGCTATTGTCTCCTGAAATCCTCTAAGCCATGAGCGACACTCTGTTCCGAACCACCAATGGATGTGGGAGACCTGATGGATCCACCAGAAAGTCCTGGACTGCGCCATGGCCACCTTAAACCAGGATTTAGCCTTCCAAAAGGGGGTCACCAGAATCAGTTCTGCATCCTGCCAAAGTGTTTGAGACAAGACCCTCTGGATCATTTAGAAAGTGGGAAACATATAAAGCAACTTTCCCGACCAAGATTGGAGAAAGGCATCAGAACTTGCTGCTTGTGGTTTCAGCCTTCATCTGTAAAATGTCAAAAGATGAGTATCCAGGTGTGAGGCAAACAAATTCACTTTGATGGGGCCCCATAAATTGTTGCAGGCCCTGAAGATGCAAGGTTGAAGTCTCCAAACGCTGGAGTCGCTGAGAAAGCAAGAATTCCAGTCCACCACTATATTTGCCTGACCTGGAACGTATTCTGCTGTCACCAATATCTGATGTTGAAGGCAATAATGCCATAAGTCTTTGGCAATCTCCACTAGGAGATGCAAACTCGTCCCCCCAAGCCTGTTTATGTACCCAAAGCAGTGTGCAACATTTCACCTTGTGCGGAGCTAAAGTTCTCACTGCAAATACCCCGTCCAGTAGCTACAGGCAATTGATGTGAAGTTTCAGCTCTTCCTGGGACCACCTGCCTCCTGTTTCTACTGAGCCGCATCTCGCCCCCCAGCCTTATCTGCTGGCATCTGACACTATGACCATCTCTGTAACAGAGGCAAAAACTGCCTTGCCGTTCCAAGCATCCATATGGTCCAGCCACCAGATTTCCGACCTGTTTTCCTCTGATAACACTATGTGCTCCAAGTAAGATAAGCCCTTCTGGAGGTGCAGAATCTTGAGGCGTTGTAGTGCTCGGTAATGGAGGGAACCCGGGAATATGGTCTGAATAGAAGACACCAGAAAGCCCACAAATCTGGTCAAAATCCTCAATTATATAGTGTGCGAGGCAAAGGCTTTCCTCAACTCTTTCTTGATTGACAATGTCTTCGCAAGGGGTAGTTTGAGTTGAGCCAAGACTGAATCCACTTGGAAAACTAAGAACTCCAGACTCTGAGCTGGATTAGGAGAGATTTTTCCCTACTGATTATGAAGCTCAAATCTTGGAAGAGTTACACAGCCCACGAAAGGTAAATCAAAACAATCTCCATGCTTTTTGCCATGATGAGTATATTGTCCAGATATATTATCATGCACACTCCCTGTTCTCTGAGGAATTGCACCACTGGGCGAAGGATCTTGGTGAAACACCAAGGGGCCGAGGACAGGCTGAAGGGCGGGGAGGTAAACTCATACCATCGGTGACTCCATCGAACTGTAGGAATCGATGGTGCAAGGGAAATAGAGGAACCGACAGATAAGCATCCTTCAGGCCGATCTGCACCATCCAATCTACTTCCTGCAAAAGGTCTCGCAGAAGGTGTATGCCCTCCATTTTGAAATGGCAATACACTACCCAAGAGTTGAATTGTTTGAGATTGAGCACTAGCCAGAAGCCTCCGCCCCTTTTCTGCACTAGAAAAATCGTGCTTACAAATCCCCGGGCATGAGGAAGAGAGGGGTCTTTTGCTTTTTTGGCAAGCATGGCCTGAACTTTGGCATCAATAAAAAGGCTCTCTGACTGGGTAAAAAAGGAGGAGGAGGAGGAATGGACTCCTGAGAAGGAGTCGCATAAAAATCTATTTTGAATCGCTGCACTGTTTCCAAAAGCTAGGAGTCCTGAGTGATTGTCCGCCAATTGTAGAGAAAATATTGGGCCCTGCCCCCCAGAGAAACCTCTGAATAAGGAATGAGTTTTACCTTTAAAGGCAGTGTCGCCTGATGTGTTTCTACCACGGTAGCCACCTCTGTTGGAGCGACCTCGACCTCCTCTATGTCTTGTTGGGTAGAAATGAGATGATCCTGAGTAGGACGCAGCACCTCTGGGCGCATAGCCTCTGGAAGAGGTCTGGCGGTAACCTTTGCCCGGCGTCCGACCTCTGAAGCTCGCAGCCCTTGTAAAATGGTCAGTGTGAAAAATGTTCCTTATAGAGGACTGAGCTTTGTCTTAAGCAGAGAAAGTGGCGACGTGCTTGCCCAGATCCTTCACAAGCCTATTGTCAAAAAGAAGGCTGTTCCCTGAGGGTCCTGCTTCGGTAGAAGCCAATTCTGCCAACTTAGGATCTATTCTCATTAACAGGGATTGCCCTGGTCAGCTGACATGGCACAATTTGCGTTACCCAGCAGGCAGAGAGCATGTTGGGACCATTCAAGCAAAACGTCCGGGTCAACGGTATAATTAGAATCTTTGGCCTGTACAGCCATCTCCGGAATCTTTGTAAGAGGGTCTGAGAGATCTAACAATTTGTCCTTGCAGCCGCGCCAGGCACAATCAGTCCCTTTTATGGTATCCTTCACAAAGTTTTTGACCAACGTCGCCATGTTAGGGTCCAATTTGGGCACGTTCGTGACCTTGCCCGTAAATGAAGGTTGTGGGCATTTAGAGCATAAGGTGTTGTGCACCTCCTTTTCAAACCCTTTACGCAAACGAGCCTGGACGTAGTCCGCTACTTCAGGGCAAGCACCCACTCTGTAGAGTGAGGGTGAGTGATGTCATCCGGATTACAGAGGAGATTCCAAGAGAGGCTGTCAGATGGGGGCATCATCAGAATGGTGTAATTTACTTTTGCTCTTTACAGCCGGTTGAGACTCTCCTTGCAAATGCTCCAAAACAGAGTGGTGAGAAGATTGAGAGGAGCCCTCATCAGTGGTGCGGTCCTCCCTGAGATGAACCCTAAATTCCCTGGCGGTGATGAGATCTCATACTCGTTTTCCAAATGAACAGAAGATGCCATCCGCGCCCTGGTCTCCTTCGGAGGCCGTCCTGCAAGACCCATGCCAGATGTGGCAGTGGATTTCACTTCCAGGCGGGGGGATTGTCTCCTAGAGAGCCGGTGCTGGACGCTTATCTACCATAATTAATGGGAGATTGGGAGGAGGCCGAACCAAGGCTCTGTTCACAGAGTTTCACATGCGTGTCCAGTGCCTCCACCAACCTTTCCTCCACCTGATGTTCATAAGGGACATCAGTATAGGCCCCAAGGGACTCATCCACATCAAAGTACTGGGCCATAATGGTGTATTACACCAACAAAAGCAAGTCAATATTACTGAAGGAGAAAGTTAGCAGGGGGTAGGGCCCACAGATGCACAACTACAGGCAGAGCTCACTGCCCGTGCCAGCCAGGAGTTTGTCTATGAAGAGGGAGCCCCCTGTCACTCTCCCCTAGGGAAAGGCCCTACAAGCGCCTTTTCTGCCCCGTCAGGCGTTCTGGGGCCAGAGTGGGATCCCTTGATGCCGTCGGCGGCTTGCTAACACTCCTGCAAGCTGCTCGAGTGATTTTAGAATGAGTGTTCAGACACGCATGTGCAGCCCGCAATAGAAACAGGACTGAGACCTCCTCGCCGAGCTCGCCCGTGCCGAGGAAAGGCCCCGTCCCACGCTGGCACTAATATTCCCAAGAGGGACAGAATCCTTTGCAAATGCAGCGTGACAGCCCCACTTTACAGCAGGAATTAAAATGTAATACAAAATCTAACTCACGGGAAAAAATGTACTTATCTCGTCACTGCAGCAGCAAAGAAAGAGGACGGACAATCGTTTCAGGAGCGTCTATAGGGGACTCGTACCCTCTGATTGGTAAAGACACTGGGCTCACAGCTCATGGGATATGTCGTTTGAAGCTTTGTTTATTTCAATTGGCTGCTGTATTTTAACAGTAAAGAAAGAGAAGCATAGTGTGAAGCCTCCTGTCCTGACATAGAATTCAGCAGCACCCCAGTAACAGCAGTGTGCGCTAGCACCAAGAGCGCCTAGCACGGATCCTGTGCTTCTAACTGCTACATTCAGTGAAGGCGTGAAACGGGTTTAGGTCTGTTTGACCCCAAGTTCTCCTTTGCTGACTTGGGCTCAGTCCTGGATCTCGGCGATGACAGTTCTGGGCTCCCAGCCTTGCACGTTCATCTAGTCCCATGTGTCAGATGCATATGCTGGCCCTATAGTGGAACTTCAGGTACCAGTGGGCCCAGCAGCGGGGCTGACTCCGGATCCACCCTGGTCTCTCAGGGCACAGCTTGGGATCTTCTGTGGTGGCAGATGAACACCTACCTGACCTGCGGCAGGCCGCACTCCCTTCCTCAGCCAGACTTCATGGTTGTGAAAGATGCATTACTGCTCGGGTGGGGGCGTCATCTGGGAGAGGTGGCCAACAGCGCAGAGCTAGTCCATATCATTCTTTTGCTTCTTCATGCAATCCATCTAGCTTTGAAGCTTTCCTGCCGACCATCAGGGGAGGCTTGTGCAGATCCTCATGGACAACATGTCCACCATGTGGTACTGTCATTAGCAGTGCGGAGTACGGTCCTGGATCCTGTGCTTGGACGCCTTGTGCCTTGAAACTTGATTGGACCAGCAGCAAGTGTTTCTGGTGGCTAACCACCTGGCAGGCTCCTGAATGCCAGAGTGAGACAAGCTGAGTAGGTGTCGGCTGGCAGATCACGGCTGGTGTCTCCATTCAGAGGTGGCACTAGGCAACTTTGATCAGTGGTGCTTTCCCTTGCTAGATCTGTTCATCACCTCTGACAACATGCGTTATTTTACGGGCTGAAACATGTAGACCGTCACACATAGTCAACTTACGGTAATAAGTCCAAATTAGTTGTACTATACACATTGTTTTTAATCATATCCTGAGCCGCCAAAATTAAAACTAAGGGCAAGGATTCTCAGAGATATTTTTAACTATAGTATTTCACTTCACATCACATAATTGCACCACACCAGCTCCGCTGTAATCAGGCGTCGTAGCACAACCGGGCAGCATTCGGCCGCCCGGTTGGGACCCCAATGATGAAGCATGACACCAACTAGGTTGGTGTGTGAGGGGTCTTTTAAACATACCTAATGGGTCCATGTTCATACCACATACAGTGATAACATTATAGATACATAGTGGGGTCGTCCTCATTGTTTAAAGTTCATTATCCTTTTGGGGAACGGGACGCACCTCCTGCCTCATCCCTTGCTCTCCCATTGATTTTTTCCCATATGTATCATTCCCAAGTTTTGCGATTCTCAAATAGCGATTTTTTGCGAATCGCTATTTGAGAATCGCAAAATCGGATGTATGAAACAAATCGCAATTCCAATGCGAATCGCTAAAATTTGCAGATTCATCTGCTAACCCCCACATTGCGATTCCTAATTGCGAATTCGCAAATAAGGAATCGCAAAATCGGGATTCTGCCATTCAGGTGCAGCCTGATGACATCACAACCAGGAAGTGTGACTGCACAGCTGCACCTGACTGCCAGAAGCTCAGTCAGAGGCTGGGAGGAGAGTGAAGGAGCACAGCACTGCCATCCAGGGAGGTGAAATGAATCCCCAGGAGAAGGAGAAGGAGGATGCCGGAAGGAAGAGAAAACCAAAGTTCAGTGAGAGGGAGCAGGAAGTCCTTATAGAAGAGATGGTAGTCAGCCATGAACTCCTCTTTGGCAAAAAATCCCTGCGTGTGCCTGAGGCAAGGAAGCGGAAGATCTGGGATTCCATACAGGAAAAGGTGAATGCCATTGGCGTAACCCACCGCACTGTGGAGGATCTGCGCAAGCGGTGGTACGATATGCGCCAAAGATCAAAAGAAAAGGTGGCAACCAGGTTGGCTCAGTCGAAGAAGACCGGTGGCGGAACATCCACTGCAACAGACTCCACGCCCCATGAGCAGTTGGTGGAGTCCACCTTGCAACCCGAGAGCGTCAGTGGAGTGGCTGACCTGGACAGCTCCGACCCACCCCCACCAGACAAGGTAAGATGCATGCCATCTGTCCCCTGCCACTCCACCAATAGCACCCACAGAGTCAGGACCCCCAGTAGCAAAACAGTTGTGCAACTCCAGTACATGTTGTTGTGTACACCCTGAAATGCATCATGGGAGATGTAGTCACGTGCACCAAACAGTGTTGCAATGAGACACAGCAAGGTAGTAACAATGCCAGTGAGTTAGGTAAGGGTAAAATCAGGCAGAGGGTACGCAGGTGATGCAAATAAGATGTAGATTTATTCTCTCACAAAAGGAGTTGCAGGACACCAAAACAAATGTCTGTGCTCCTGTCTCCACAGCACCACCGGAAAGGCAGGAGGGCAGTGCAGGGGCTGAGGAGGCAGACGACATCGATGAGCAGGCAGGGGATGAGGAGCAGGAGGCACAGACCCCTGAGATCCCTGTAGCACGCAGAAAGCGCCACACCGTGCCACCACTACCACAGATGGAGGCAGACCAAGACGACAGCGGAGAGGAATCCCAGCCAGTCCCGGCCCACCGTGCAGTCCGTCGCAGGCAACAGTCCCCTGACCCCCAGAGGGAAGGAGGGGGGAACAGGCGCAGGTCAAGGGCGTCCACCAGTGCTGGTGCTGAGGATCAGCAGTCCGTGTTCGCCGGGCTGGAGGGCACCATGCTGAGGGTGCAGCGCCTGCAAGCAAGATCAATGCGGTCAATGCAGCGCCAGTTCGCCTCTTTAAACCATCATATGAGCGACATGAGGGATGGGTTCAGGGAAATGACCGGTGCTATACGCGAACTGTGTGCCGTGCAGAGGAGAGCCAACCCCCGCATGGACACATACAGCAAGGCGGTCAACCGCCTGTGCACTGTCACGTCCCTGCTGTCACGTCGTTGTTTGGGCATGCAGGTGGAAATGGCACATAACAGCCAGGATGTGGCCAAGATCTTGGTGCAGGTGACACATGCCGTGGAACTGATGCAGGCGGCTGGCACAGGTGGGATAGGACCCCTGGGCACAGGGGAGAGTGAGGATCAGTCGAGCAGGAGCAGCATGACCCCACCACCCCCTGAGACCAGACGGAGGAGCGGGAGGCAGGGGAGAACACAGGATGACCCGGGGGAGAGCAGTGTGCACCCACAGCGCGGTGCAACAGGCCGTGCCCGCAGGAGATGAGGTGGCATCAGGGAAGCATGGCAATGAGTCAGGTAACACATTGCTGGGGACTGGAGTGTGTCGGACATCTTTGCTCTGTGACTTCAACATTTGCAAATATGTGTGACACACATTAGGTGTATATGCAGGCTGTGTGCCAGATACATTCCTGCTATTCAAGGAATAAAAACACAGTTGTGCACCAATACATTGCATTGTGTCATTATTCCTCACCTAGAAATAGTTGCGCGTGATCTCCTCCCGCCTCTGGCGTCCGGCAGCCGCCCCGACACCACATGCTGGTCCTGCACGAGGAGCTGGTCCCTCATCATCAGAGGACTCTGATCCGCTCAGCTCCACTGGGGTGCCCTTCCTGGTTGCTATGTTGTGGAGCATTGCACATGCGACCACTACCTTGCAGCAGGTCTGTGGGTTGTACTGGAGGGCAACTCCACTCTTGTGTAGGCACCTGAATCGGCTCTTTAGGATGCCAAAGGTCCTTTCTATCACACTGCGGGTCGACTTGTGGGCATTGTTGTAGCAGCGCTCCGCAGCAGTGGCTGGATTCAGGTAGGGCGTCATGATGAAATCACGCACTGCATACGCGCTGTCCCCTGCAGGGTGCAAAATAAATGGGTTACACACTGTCATCCCAATCAGGAGCTTCACTGTATGTGTGAATGTGAGCCATGTATTTACCTAGCAAGTAGCCCTCACCAAACTCCCCAGCCGAGAGGCGACGGTGTAGCCCACTGTGGCGGAACATGAAGGAATCATGGGTGCTACCAGGATACTTTGCCACTATGTCCGTGATGACATGGGTGGCATCACAGACTACCTGGATATTCAGGGACTGATAGGACTTCCTGTTCCTTTACACATATTCTGTCTGGGATGGGGGGGACAGGGCGACGTGGGTCCCATCAATGCAGCCAATTACATGGGGGAATTGGGCTATCTGATAGAACCCCTGCTCGGTTTGGTCGAGTGCCTGCTGCGTGTTAGGGAAATGGATGTGGTGATGCATCCTCTGCATCATGGCATCCAGGAACCTGTGAAGAAGGCGCGACAGGCTACTCTGTGTCACCCCTCCTGCTGCTGCTATCACCCCCTGAAAACTCCCAGACGCCAGCAGTTGCAGTGAGCACAGGACCTGCACATGGGTGGGGATGGTGCATGTCCTGCGTGTGGGGTGCTCCAGCAAGGGCTTTAGCTCCTCAATGAGTTCTAGGATGCTGTCTGGGTGCAGCCTGTACTTTTCATGGACCTCCTCCTCTGTTTGCTGGAACAAGGTGATGCGGGCCCTGAATATCCTCTCCTGGCGTCTCCTTCCCTGGGCAGCAGCTCTGATCCTCAGTCTCCTAGCGATGATGTACAGCGCAGCCATTGTGAATGGCCCTGTGGCATTCTGGGTCAGTTTATATAGGTTGCACCTGGTTACCATCTGCTCAGAGTTGGTGGTAATTGCGATTTGCAAAATTGCAAATTTCGTAGATTCGCTATTTGCGAATATTTGATACATTTCATTGCGATTCGCTATTTGCTAATACTTTATTTGCGAAATTCGCTATTAAAGAACCGCAAACTGCGAATTCGCTAATTTATTCGCAGTTTCCTGCTCGCAACTTTCTGCGAATCGCTATTTTTGCGATTTGCTATTTTGCACAGCGATTTGCGTTCATACATCGCTAAACGAAATTTTGCGATCGCAAACACTGTATTTTTGCGAATTGCAGTGTTTGCGATCGGAAAATTGCTTGATACATATGGCCCAAAATCACACGACTCTATTGCACCACCTTCTTTCATCCCTTGTCTGAGGAAACCCCACCCCCACCCACCGTCGCATCTTAGGCAACCAGGCTCCACCATGAGCCTGCGTGATGGTGTCTGGACCACTCTTCTCCCCCCTCCACCTCTCTCCCCCCAACAGTGTTCAAATACGTGTTTAAACCTTAAGAAAATAAAGAGAAAGGAAAAAATCTCCCCACTTAGAGGGAGCAACAGTTCCAACCATCGCTTTTCTCACGCAAAACCAGCTTATTTTTGTTCCCAGCAACCCCCGCTGAGATGTCATCCAATACTTTCTGAGCTTAGAATTCTGAGATAAATCTGTAATTCTGTCCATGAAAAACGACTTTCAGCCTGGCTGGGTTCTGCAAAAATACTACAGCTCCTGCTTTCTGAAAAGTAGTTATTAGCTGTCTAAGCCGCCATCTCCTCTCCACGGTGGCATGCGCAAAGTCTGGTTTGGCAAAAAAGGAGAAGCTCTCAAAATTCCTTTTGGCATTAGGTCTGGCTAGATCGTACACAGCCTGGCGTAATAAAAAGTTTCCGAAGTAAATCAGTATGGCACGGGGTAATGTCCGATCATTAGATAGGTGCTTTGCTGGTGTTAGAGGAAATCGATGGACGTGTTGGACTTCCTTGTCCCAGTCCCAATGAGCGAGTTTAGGCAAGGCACTTTTCAACATGGCGATTGTAAATTTTCTTATATTGTTACCTTCACAATTTTCAGGTATCCCTAGCAATCTCAAAATATTGCGCCGCTGGCGATTCTCATACTCCTCCAGTTTCCACATCACATCTTTCAGAGTACTCTCCTTTGATGTAGCCTGGGCCTTCAGCGTATCTACGGTGTTGTCTAGTACCTTAGTGCGCGTCTCCACCATATTTAATCTTTCTGAGATCTCGGTGCATGTTTTCCCGATCTTACGAACTGATCCTTGTAGGTTTTTGAGGCTAGCCGTGCCTGTCGGTTATCTGATTTAACCTCGTCTTGAAATACTCGCAGGGATTGCAGAATTAGGGACAGAGAGGGTTCGGGCGATTTCTCATCATTAACTTGCGCAGACTCTCCCCCTGGTTTCTCCCTTGGAGACTTCCCCTTTTCACTATTTCCATCAGGGGGTAAGCTGAGTAATCCCAGCCCAATTCTTCCTCATCTTCTGTATCCCTAAAAACTGTTATGGATTCTCTTCCCTGATGACCGTATGGTTCTTTTCGGGGTCCCCCTTTCTCTTTGCATGCTGCTGTTGCTTGAAGGGGAATCTCCACCATCGCTACTAGCGGAATTGCTAGTATCAGATACCCCTGATTCCTCAGTTAAAGAAAAAAACTTTTCCAGAGTGTCGGGGGAGAGATGTCCGGTCTCCATAATCTTTCTTTGGGAATTACCCCCTGTAGCAATGTCGAGCCTAGTTTTGTTAGCCATGCCTGGTGTATTTACACCCATCTCAGTCTCTGCTTTATTAATAGAAGCATTGAGGGAGCAGTTATCATTTAATATAATTTCTTTCTCTTTCCCATCCTCAGAACGAGTTTCTGGCGCTTCCAGGATAGTACTATCGCCATTTGACAGCCATGGTGTCCCGCCCTGAGCCGACAGGCTCTCATCCTCTCCCTCGCCTTGTATCCTGGGTATCATACCCTGTATTGGGTTGCACAGCAAATCCCCCACATTTTGCGCTTCCCCATTGCTGTCATTATTTCCTTGATTTTTCTGTTTCCCTTGTACCCCCTTTTCATTTTCGCTCGTGTCTAGTGGTAAAAACATAATTGTAATGGTGGGTTGTAGCTTCTAAGCTCCCCAGTCAGCGACAGTCGTTGGGAAACTGACTTTCCATGCCCTTCAGACTTTTCCTTTTCTTTTTTTTCCTCTTTGCTCCCCTTACCGGCACGAAGGTCTACTTTCCTGCCCTCCGTTTTAGCCTCTGGCTCCTCCTGGCGTGGCTCTAACGGAATGGTAGCTGACGGTGTCTTCCCCCGTCCACGGGCAGCCATCGCCATAGCCTCCGTGGTCTGTGCTCCAGAAGCGTCCCGGTAGCAAGGCAACCAAAGCCATCGGCAGCCGTCGACGTGTCCGATCCCGGAAACAGCCATCAGCAGCAGCCGTGCGAGCGATTCCCAGCTCGCTCCGCAGAATCCTGTCCTTCCTGCACACAAGCATGCACTGCATCCACCTCGCCGCTCCCCCGGTGTCAGCCCACCATAGTCCCTGGTTCGTTGGGGCCCCAAGCGCATCGTCCACTCTCCACGGGGGGAGCACCCAGCGGGAGAGGAGAGAGGTAAGTGGTGGCCTCACTCAGGTGCCATCTTGCCTTCCCCCGAAAGAACGTTCTTGAAGTTTCATATCAATCTTCCAGGTTCATTGTCTCTAAAGGCTGCCCCTGTGTCTTTACCACAAGTTTGACATCCGATGAAGGCTTCTTGCTGGAGAAGATGAGGATACATAGATGTCTTCGTCTTAGTACCATAATTTCAGATTGTAATGATGCATTCTTCGATTTGAAGAAATCAGTTTATTTAGATTTAGAGCCAGTCTGTTTTGTTGTAATCACTGCATTCTTTTATAGGAATCACACTTATTTGTGAGATAATTGTCTATAGCATGCCTGCATAATACTATGTTCCGTGGTCATTATGATAAGTCAGAGTTGAGGCTTTAAAATGTACAAGCTAAACAAACCTGTTCTCCTGGCTTTGCTGGACGCAGCCCTCAGACACAGTCCGGTCCTTGCTCCTCAGACACAGCCAGGGGTCCAATTCGAGACACAGGTGCACCCAGCCGAGTCCGAGCCCCTCTGGCTCGGCCTGGGCCCAGCCCCTCTGATACAGCCAGGGGTCCAATCCGAGGCACAGGTGCACCCAGCCGAGCCCAAGCCCCTCAGACTCGGCCTGGGCCCAGCCCCACTGATACATCCAGGGGTCCAATCCGAGACACAGGTGCACCCAGCCGAGTCCGAGCCCCTCTGACTCGGCCTGGGCCCAGCCCCACTGATACAGCCAGGGGTCCAATTCGAGACACAGGTGCACCCAGCCGAGTCCGAGCCCCTCAGACTCGCCTGGGCCCAGCCCCACTGATACAGCCAGGGGTCCAATCCGAGACGCAGGTGCACCCAGCCGAGTCCGAGCCCCTCAGACTCGGCCAGGGCCCAGCCCCACAGCCGAGGCCCAGCCCCTCTAATACAGCCAGGGGTCCAATCCGAGACACAGCCGCACCCAGCCGAGTCCGAGCCCCTCAGACTCGGCCTGGGCCCAGCCCCACAGCCGAGGCCCAGCCCCACTGATACAGCCAGGGGTCCAATCCGAGACACAGCCGCACCCAGCCGAGTGCGAGCCCCTCAGACTCGGCCTGGGCCCAGCCCCACAGCCGAGGCCCAGCCCCTCTGATACAGCCAGGGGTCCAATTCGAGACACAGCCGCACCCAGCCGAGTCCGAGCCCCTCAGACTCGGCCTGGGCCCACGCCCTCTGATACAGCCAGGGGTCCAATCCGAGACACAGGTGCACCCAGCCGAGTCCGAGCCCCTCAGACTCGGCCTGGGCCCACGCCCTCTGATACAGCCAGGGGTCCAATCCGAGACGCAGGTGCACCCAGCCGAGTCCAATGCCCTCAGACTCTGCCTGGGCCCAGCCCCACGGATACAGCCAGGGGTCCAATCCGAGACACAGGTGCACCCAGCCGAGTCCGAGCCCCTCAGACTCGGCCTGGGCCCGGCCCCACTGATCCAGCCAGGGGTCCAATCCGAGACACAGGTGCACCCAGCCGAGTCCGAGCCCCTCAGACTCGGCCTGGGCCCAGCCCCACTGATACAGCCAGGGGTCCAATCCGAGACACAGGTGCACCCAGCTGAGTCCGAGCCCCTCAGACTCGGCCTGGGCCCAGCCCCACAGCCGAGGCCCAGCCCCTCTGATACAGCCAGGGGTCCAATCCGAGACACAGCTGCACTCACCCGAGTCCGAGCCCCTCAGACTCGGCCTGGGCCCAGCCCCACAGCCGAGGCCCAGCCCCTCTGATACAGCCAGGGGTCCAATCCGAGACACAGGTGCACCCAGCCAAGTCCGAGCCCCTCAGACTCGGCCTGGGCCCAGCCCCACTGATACAGCCAGGGGTCCAATCCGAGACACAGGTGCACCCAGCCGAGTCCGAGCCCCTCAGACTCGGCCTGGGCCCAGCCCCACTGATACAGCCAGGGGTCCAATCCGAGACACAGGTGCACCCAGCTGAGTCCGAGCCCCTCAGACTCCGCCTGGGCCCAACCCCACAGCCGAGGCCCAGCCCCTCTGATACAGCCAGGGGTCCAATCCGAGACACAGCCGCACCCAGCCGACTCCGAGCCCCTCAGACTCGGCCTGGGCCCAGCCCCACAGCCGAGGCCCAGCCCCTCTGATACAGCCAGGGGTCCAATCCGAGACACAGCCGCACCCAGCCGAGTCCGAGCCCCTCAGACTCGGCCTGGGCCCAGCCCCACTGATACAGCCAGGGGTCCAATCCGAGACACAGGTGCACCCAGCCGAGTCCGAGCCCCTCAGACTCGGCCTGGGCCCAGCCCCACAGCCGAGGCCCAGCCCCACTGATACAGCCAGGGGTCCAATCCGAGACACAGGTGCACCCAGCCGAGTCCGAGCCCCTCAGACTCGGCCTGGGCCCAGCCCCACAGCCGAGGCCCAGCCCCACTGATACAGCCAGGGGTCCAATCCGAGACACAGGTGCACCCAGCCGAGGCCGAGCCCCTCAGACTCGGCCTGGGCCCAGCCCCACTGATACAGCCAGGGGTCCAATCCGAGACGCAGGTGCACCCAGCCGAGTCCGAGCACCTCAGACTCGGCCTGGGCCCAGCCCCACAACCGAGGCCCAGCCCCTCTGATACAGCCAGGGGTCCAATCCGAGACACAGCCGCACCCAGCCGAGTCCGAGCCCCTCAGACTCGGCCTGGGCCCAGCCCCACTGATACAGCCAGGGGTCCAATCCGAGACACAGCCGCACCCAGCCGAGTGCGAGCCCCTCAGACTCGGCCTGGGCCCAGCCCCACAGCCGAGGCCCAGCCCCTCTGATACAGCCAGGGGTCCAATCCGAGACACAGCCGCACCCAGCCGAGTCCGAGCCCCTCAGACTCGGCCTGGGCCCACGCCCTCTGATACAGCCAGGGGTCCAATCCGAGACACAGGTGCACCCAGCCGAGTCCGAGCCCCTCAGACTCGGCCTGGGCCCACGCCCTCTGATACAGCCAGGGGTCCAATCCGAGATGCAGGTGCACCCAGCCGAGTCCGAGCCCCTCAGACTCGGCCTGGGCCCAGCCCCACTGATACAGCCAGGGGTCCAATCCGAGACACAGGTGCACCCAGCCGAGTCCGAGCCCCTCAGACTCGGCCTGGGCCCAGCCCCACTGATACAGCCAGGGGTCCAATCCGAGACACAGGTGCACCCAGCCGAGTCCGAGCCCCTCAGACTCGGCCTGGGCCCAGCCCCACTGATACAGCCAGGGGTCCAATCCGAGACACATGTGCACCCAGCCGAGTCCGAGCCCCTCAGACTCGGCCTGGGCCCAGCCCCACTGATACAGCCAGGGGTCCAATCCGAGACACAGGTGCACCCAGCTGAGTCCGAGCCCCTCAGACTCCGCCTGGGCCCAACCCCACAGCCGAGGCCCAGCCCCTCTGATGCAGCCAGGGGTCCAATCCGAGACACAGCTGCACTCACCCGAGTCCGAGCCCCTCAGACTCGGCCTGGGCCCAGCCCCACTGATACAGCCAGGGGTCCAATCCGAGACACAGCCGCACCCAGCCGAGTCCGAGCCCCTCAGACTCGGCCTCGGCCCAGCCCCACTGATACAGCCAGGGGTCCAATCCGAGACACAGGTGCACCCAGCCGAGTCCGAGCCCCTCAGACTCGGCCTGGGCTCAGCCCCACAGCCGAGGCCCAGCCCCACTGATACAGCCAGGGGTCCAATCCGAGACACAGGTGCACCCAGCCGAGTCCGAGCCCCTCAGACTCGGTCTGGGCCCAGCCCCACAGCCGAGGCCCAGCCCCTCTGATACAGCCAGGGGTCCAATCCGAGACACAGCCGCACCCAGCCGAGTCCGAGCCCCTCAGACTCGGCCTGGGCCCAGCCCCACAGCCGAGGCCCAGCCCCACTGATACAGCCAGGGGTCCAATCCGAGACACAGGTGCACCCAGCCGAGTCCGAGCCCCTCAGACTCGGCCTGGGCCCCTCCCCACAGCCGAGGCCCAGCCCCTCTGATACAGCCAGGGGTCCAATCCGAGACCCAGCCGCACCCAGCCGAGTCCGAGCCCTCAGACTCGGCCTGGGCCCAGCCCCACAGCTGAGGCCCAGCCCCACTGATACAGCCAGGGATCTAATCCGAGACACAGCCGCACCCAGCCGAGTCCGAGCCCCTCAGACTCGGCCTGGGCCCAGCCCCACAGCCAAGGCCCAGCCCCTCTGATACAGCCAGGGGTCCAATCCGAGACACAGCCGCACCCAGCCGAGTCCGAGCCCTCAGACTCGGCCTGGGCCCAGCCCCACAGCCGAGACCCAGCCCCTCTGATACAGCCAGGGGTCCAATTCGAGACACAGCCGCACCCAGCCGAGTCCGAGCCCCACAGGCTCGGCCTGGGCCCAGCCCCTCTGATACAGCCAGGGGTCCAATTCGAGACACATGTGCACCCAGCCGAGTCCGAGCCCCTCAGACTCGGCCTGGGCCCAGCCCCACTGATGCAGCCAGGGGTCCAATCCGAGACACAGCTGCACTCACCCGAGTCCGAGCCCCTCAGACTCGGCCTGGGCCCAGCCCCACTGATACAGCCAGGGGTCCAATCCGAGACACAGCCGCACCCAGCCGAGTCCGAGCCCTCAGACTCGGCCTCGGCCCAGCCCCACTGATACAGCCAGGGGTCCAATCCGAGACACAGGTGCACCCAGCCGAGTCCGAGCCCCTCAGACTCGGCCTGGGCTCAGCCCCACAGCCGAGGCCCAGCCCCACTGATACAGCCAGGGGTCCAATCCGAGACACAGGTGCACCCAGCCGAGTCCGAGCCCCTCAGACTCGGCCTGGGCCCAGCCCCACAGCCGAGGCCCAGCCCCTCTGATACAGCCAGGGGTCCAATCCGAGACCCAGCCGCACCCAGCCGAGTCCGAGCCCCTCAGACTCGGCCTGGGCCCAGCCCCACAGCTGAGGCCCAGCCCCACTGATACAGCCAGGGATCTAATCCGAGACACAGCCGCACCCAGCCGAGTCCGAGCCCCTCAGACTCGGCCTGGGCCCAGCCCCACAGCCAAGGCCCAGCCCCTCTGATACAGCCAGGGGTCCAATCCGAGACACAGCCGCACCCAGCCGAGTCCGAGCCCCTCAGACTCGGCCTGGGCCCAGCCCCACAGCCGAGACCCAGCCCCTCTGATACAGCCAGGGGTCCAACTCGAGACACAGCCGCACCCAGCCGAGTCCGAGCCCCACAGGCTCGGCCTGGGCCCAGCCCCTCTGATACAGCCAGGGGTCCAATTCGAGACACAGGTGCACCCAGCCGACTCCGAGCCCCTCAGACTCGGCCTGGGCCCAGCCCCACTGATACAGCCAGGGGTCCAATCCGAGACACAGCTGCACTCAGCCGAGTCCGAGCCCCTCAGGCTCGGCCTGAGCCCAGCCCCACAGTCGAGACCCAGCCCCTCTGATACAGCCAGGGGTCCAATCCGAGACACAGCCGCACCCAGCCGAGTCCGAGCCCCTCAGACTCGGCCTGGGCCCAGCCCCACAGCCGAGGCCCAGCCCCTCTGATACAGCCAGGGGTCCAATCCGAGACACAACCGCACCCAGCCGAGTCTGAGCCCCTCAGACTCGGCCTGGGCCCAGCCCCACAGCCGAGGCCCAGCCCCACTGATACAGCCAGGGGTCCAATCCGAGACACAGGTGCACCCAGCCGAGTCCGAGCCCCTCAGACTCGGCCTGGGCCGAGCCCCACAGCCGAGGCCCAGCCCCTCTGATACAGCCAGAGGTCCAATCCGAGACCCAGCCGCACCCAGCCGAGTCCGAGCCCCTCAGACTCGGCCTGAGCCCAGCCCCACAGCCAAGGCCCAGCCCCTCTGATACACCCAGGGGTCCAATCCGAGACACAGCCGCACCCAGCCGAGTCCGAGCCCCTCAGACTCGGCCTGGGCCCAGCCCCACTGATACAGCCATGGGTCCAATCCGAGACACAGGTGCACCCAGCCGAGTCCGAGCCCC
This sequence comes from Calotriton arnoldi, assembly GCA_963921515.1. Classification (NCBI taxonomy): domain Eukaryota; kingdom Metazoa; phylum Chordata; class Amphibia; order Caudata; family Salamandridae; genus Calotriton; species Calotriton arnoldi. The sequence continues at coordinate 1,856,056 of CAWUFW010000223.1, read as the reverse complement.
TCAGACTCGGCCTGGGCCCAGCCCCACTGATACAGCCAGGGGTCCAATCCGAGACGCAGGTGCACCCAGCCGAGTCCGAGCCCCTCAGACTCGGCCTGGGCCCAGCCCCACAGCCGAGGCCCAGCCCCTCTGATACAGCCAGGGGTCCAATTCGAGACACAGCCGCACCCAGCCGAGTCCGAGCCCCACAGGCTCGGCCTGGTCCCAGCACCTCTGATACAGCCAGGGGTCCAATCCGAGACACAGGTGCACCCAGCCGAGTCCGAGCCCCTCAGACTCGGCCTGGGCCCAGCCCCACAGCCAAGGCCCAGCCCCTCTGATACAGCCAGGGGTCCAATCCGAGACACAGCCGCACCCAGCCGAGTCCAAGCCCCTCAGACTCGGCCTGGGCCCAGCCCCACAGCCGAGGCCCAGCCCCTCTGATACAGCCAGGGATCCAATTCGAGACACAGCCGCACCCAGCCGAGTCCGAGCCCCACAGGCTCGGCCTGGGCCCAGCCCCTCTGATACAGCCAGGGGTCCACTCGAGACACAGGTGCACCCAGCCGAGTCCGAGCCCCTCAGACTCGGCCTGGGCCCAGCCCCACTGATACAGCCAGGGGTCCAATCCAAGACACAGCTGCACTCAGCCGAGTCCGAGCCCCTCAGACTCGGCCTGGGCCCAGCCCCACAGTCGAGGCCCAGCCCCTCTGATACAGCCAGGGGTCCAATCCGAGACACAGCCGCACCCAGCCGAGACCGAGCCCCTCGGCCTGGGCCCAGCCCCACAGCCGAGGCCCAGCCCCTCTGATACAGCCAGGGGTCCAATCCGAGACACAGCCGCACCCAGCCGAGTCCGAGCCCCTCAGACTCGGCCTGGGCCCAGCCCCACAGCCGAGGCCCAGCCCCACTGATACAGCTAGGGATCCAATCCGAGACACAGGTGCACCCAGCCAAGTCCGAGCCCCTCAGACTCGGCCTGGGCCCAGCCCCACAGCCGAGACCCAGCCCCTCTGATACAGCCAGGGGTCCAATCCGAGACCCAGCCGCACCTAGCCGAGTCCGAGCCCCTCAGACTCGGCCTGAGCCCAGCCCCACAGCTGAGGCCCAGCCCCACAGCTGAGGCCCAGCCCCATTGATACAGCCAGGGGTCCAATCCGAGACACAGCCGCACCCAGCCGAGTCCGAGCCCCTCAGACTCGGCCTGGGCCCAGCCCCACAGCCAAGTCCCAGCCCCTCTGATACAGCCAGGGGTCCAATCCGAGACACAGCCGCACCCAGCCGAGTCCGAGCCCCTCAGACTCGGCCTGGGCCCAGCCCCACTGATACAGCCAGGGGTCCAATTCGAGACACAGGTGCACCCAGCCGAGTCCGAGCCCCTCAGACTCGGCCTGGGCCCAGCCCCACTGATACAGCCATGGGCCCAATCCGAGACGCAGGTGCACCCAGCCGAGTCCGAGCCCCTCAGACTCGGCCTGGGCCCAGCCCCACAGCCAAGGCCCAGCCCTTCTGATACAGCCAGGGGTCCAATCCGAGACACAGCCGCACCCAGCCGAGTCCAAGCCCCTCAGACTCGGCCTGGGCCCAGCCCCTCTGATACAGCCAGGGGTCCAATTCGAGACACAGCCGCACCCAGCCGAGTCCGAGCCCCACAGGCTCGGCACGGGCCCAGCCCCTCTGATACAGCCAGGGGTCCAATTCGAGACACAGGTGCACCCAGCCGAGTCCGAGCCCCTCAGACTCGGCCTGGGCCCAGCCCCACTGATACAGCCAGGGGTCCAATCCGAGAAACAGCTGCACTCAGCCGATTCCGAGCCCCTCAGACTCGGCCTGGGCCCAGCCCCACAGTCGAGGCCCAGCCGCTCTGATACAGCCAGGGGTCCAATCCGAGACACAGCCGCACCCAGCCGAGTCCGAGCCCCTCGGCCTGGGCCCAGCCCCACAGCCGAGGCCCAGTCCCTCTGATACAGCCAGGGGTCCAATCCGAGACACAGCCGCACCCAGCCGAGTCCGAGCCCCTCAGACTCGGCCTGGGCCCAGCCCCACAGCCGAGGCCCAGCCCCTCTGATACAGCCAGGGGTCCAATCCGAGACCCAGCCGAGTCCGAGCCCCTCAGACTCGGCCTGAGCCCAGCCCCACAGCTGAGGCCCAGCCCCATTGATACAGCCAGGGGTCCAATCCGAGACACAGCCGCACCCAGCCGAGTCCGAGCCCCTCAGACTCCGCCTGGGCCCAGCCCCACAGCCAAGGCCCAGCCCCTCTGATACAGCCAGGGGTCCAATCCGAGACACAGCCGCACCCAGCCGAGTCTGAGCCCCTCAGACTCGGCCTGGGCCCAGCCCCACTGATACAGCCAGGGGTCCAATTCGAGACACAGGTGCACCCAGCCGAGTCCGAGCCCCTCAGACTCGGCCTGGGCCCAGCCCCACTGATGCAGCCAGGGGTCCAATCCGAGACGCAGGTGCACCCAGCCGAGGCCCAGCCCCTCTGATACAGCCAGGGGTCCAATTCGAGACACAGCCGCACCCAGCCGAGTCCGAGCCCCTCAGACTCGGCCTGGGCCCACGCCCTCTGATACAGCCAGGGGTCCAATCCGAGACACAGGTGCACCCAGCCGAGTCCGAGCCCCTCAGACTCGGCCTGGGCCCACGCCCTCTGATACAGCCAGGGGTCCAATCCGAGACGCAGGTGCACCCAGCCGAGCCCGAACCCCTCAGACTCGGCCTGGGCCCAGCCCCACTGATACAGCCAGGGGTCCAATCCGAGACACAGGTGCACCCAGCCGAGTCCGAGCCCCTCAGACTCGGCCTGGGCCCAGCCCCACTGATACAGCCAGGGGTCCAATCCGAGACACAGGTGCACCCAGCCGAGTCAGTGCCCCTCAGACTCGGCCTGGGCCCAGCCCCACTGATACAGCCAGGGGTCCAATCCGAGACGCAGGTGCACCCAGCCGAGTCCGAGCCCCTCAGACTCGGCCTGTGCCCAGCCCCACAGCCGAGGCCCAGCCCCTCTGATACAGCCAGGGGTCCAATCCGAGACACGGCCGCACCCAGCCGAGTCCGAGCCCCTCACTCGGCCTAGGCCCAGCCCCACTGATACAGCCAGGGGTCCAATCCGAGACACAGGTGCACCCAGCCGAGTCCGAGCCCCTCAGACTCGGCCTGGGCCCAGCCCCACAGCCGAGGCCCAGCCCCACTGATACAGCCAGGGGTCCAATCCGAGACACAGGTGCACCCAGCCGAGTCCGAGCCCCTCAGACTCGGCCTGGGCCCAGCCCCACAGCCGAGGCCCAGCCCCTCTGATACAGCCAGGGGTCCAATCCGAGACACAGCCGCACCCAGCCGAGTCCGAGCCCCTCGGACTCGGCCTGGGCCCAGCCCCACAGCCGAGGCCCAGCCCCACTGATACAGCCAGGGGTCCAATCCGAGACACAGGTGCACCCAGCCGAGTCCGAGCCCCTCAGACTCGGCCTGGGCCCAGCCCCACAGCCGAGACCCAGCCCCACTGATACAGCCAGGGGTCCAATTCGAGACACAGCCGCACCCAGCCGAGTCCGAGCCCCACAGACTCAGCCTGGGCCCATCCCCACTGATACAGCCAGGGGTCCAATCCGAGACACAGGTGCACCCAGCCGAGTCCGAGCCCCTCAGACTCGGCCTGGGCCCAGCCCCACTGATACAGCCAGGGGTCCAATCCGAGACACAGGTGCACCCAGCCGAGTCCGAGCCCCTCAGACTCGGCCTGGGCCCAGCCCCACTGATACAACCAGGGGTCCAATCCGAGACGCAGGTGCACCCAGCCGAGTCCGAGCCCCTCAGACTCGGCCTGGCCTAGCCCCACAGCCGAGGCCCAGCCCCTCTGATACAGCCAGGGGTCCAATCCGAGACACAGCCGCATCCAGCCGAGTCCGAGCCCCTCAGACTCGGCCTGGGCCCAGCCCCACAGCCGAGGCCCAGCCCCTCTGATACAGCCAGGGGTCCAATCCGAGACACAGCCGCACCCAGCCGAGTCCGAGCCCCTCACTCGGCCTGGGCCCAGCCCCACTGGTACAGCCAGGGATCCAATCCGAGACACAGGTGCACCCAGCCGAGTCCGAGCCCCTCAGACTCGGCCTGGGCCCAGCCCCACAGCCGAGGCCCAGCCCCTCTGATACAGCCAGGGGTCCAATTCGAGACACAGCCGCACCCAGCCGAGTCCGAGTCCCACAGGCTCGGCCTGGGCCCAGCCCCTCTGATACAGCCAGGGGTCCAATTCGAGACACAGGTGCACCCAGCCGACTCCGAGCCCCTCAGACTCGGCCTGGGCCCAGCCCCACTGATACAGCCAGGGGTCCAATCCGAGACACAGCTGCACTCAGCCGAGTCCGAGCCCCTCAGACTCGGCCTGGGCCCAGCCCCACAGTCGAGGCCCAGCCCCTCTGATACAGCCAGGGGTCCAATCCGAGACACAGCCGCACCCAGCCGAGTCCAAGCCCCTCAGACTCGGCCTGGGCCCAGCCCCACAGCCGAGGCCCAGCCCCTCTGATACAGCCAGGGATCCAATCCGAGACACAGCCGCACCCAGCCGAGTCCGAGCCCCCTCAGACTTGACCTGGGCCCAGCCCCACAGCCGAGGCCCAGCCCCACTGATACAGCCAGGGGTCCAATCCGAGACACAGGTGCACCCAGCCTAGTCCGAGCCCCTCAGACTCGGCCTGGGCCCAGCCCCACAGCCGAGGCCCAGCCCCTCTGATACAGCCAGGTGTCCAATCCGAGACCCAGCCGAGTCCGAGCCCCTCAGACTCGGCCTGAGCCCAGCCCCACAGCTGAGGCCCAGCCCCATTGATACAGCCAGGGGTCCAATCCGAGACACAGCCTCACCCAGCCGAGTCCGAGCCCCTCAGACTCGGCCTGGGCCCAGCCCCACTGATACAGCCAGGGGTCCAATCCGAGACACAGGTGTACCCAGCCGAGTCCGAGCCCCTCAGACTCGGCCTGGGCACAGCCCCACTGATACAGCCAGGGGTCCAATCCGAGACACAGCTGCACTCAGCCGAGTCCGAGCCCCTCATACTTGGCCTGGGCCCAGCCCCACAGCCGAGGCCCAGCCCCTCTGATACAGCCACGCGTCCAATTCGACACACAGCCGCACCCAGCCGAGTCCGAGCCCCTCTGATACAGCCAGGGGTCCAATCCGAGACACAGGTGCACCCAGCCGAGTCCAAGCCCCTCAGACTCGGCCTGGATCCCCAGCCCCACTGATACAGCCAGGGGTCCAATCCGAGACGCAGGTGCACCCAGCCGAGTCCGAGCCTCTCAGACTCGACCTGGGCCCAGCCCCACAGCCGAGGCCCAGCACCTCTGATACAGCCAGGGGTCCAATTCGAGACACAGCCGCACCCAGTCGAGTCCGAGCCCACAGGCTCGGCCTGGGCCCAGCCCCTCTGATACAGCCAGGGGTCCAATCCGAGACACAGGTGCACCCAGCCGAGTCCGAGCCCCTCAGACTCGGCCTGGGCCCAGCCCCACTGATACAGCCAGGGGTCCAATCCGAGACCCAGCCGAGTCCGAGTCCCTCAGACTCGGCCTGGGCCCAGCCCCACAGCCGAGGCCCAGCCCCACAGATACAGCCAGATGTGGCTATTCTGAGGTGTTTAGATGCCAAGGCTCTGCTGATTGGCGGATTGTTGTAGACCTGCTGATGTGGAAAGGGCGTCATGGGGTGCAGTGGCCTCGCTGGAGTTGTGTGGACAGTGGCTTTGCTGAGGTGTTTGGATGCACCTCCCATGGGGACGGTCATGTGGTGGCCTTGCTGAGGTGACGGGATGTTGTGGTGCAGATGTGGTGGTGCAGGGTCATATTGCTGATTTGACAGTGGGCATCAGTGGTCTTCTGTTATGGTGGTGAGGTGCAGTGGTGCTGGTGTGATAGGGCACTGTAGTCCTGTTGCAGTGGTGTATTGCGAGGCATAAGTGGTGAGGTGCAGCCGTGCTAATCTGATTATGGGCTGCACTCGTCCTGTTGAGATGGTGTGTTGTGTTTGTGCGGCTCTGGTAGTCTGGTGTGTGGTGGTGGGCTGTAGTCATTCCTTAAGGTGGTGGGTAGAAGTGGTGCTGATGTAACGGTGGGCTGCACTCGTCCTGTTGGGATGGTGTGTTGTGCTGGTGCCTGGTGATGGGCTGTAGTCATTCCTTGAGGTGGTGAGTAGTGGTGGTGTTGATGTGATGGTGGGCTGCCCTCATCCTATTGAAGTGGTGGGTGCAGTGACCCTGCTGTGGTGGTTCAGTGCCCTGCTTCAGTGGTGGGGTGCAGGGGCCCTGCTGTGGTGGTGCGATGTGGTGGCCCTGCTGCAGTGGTGGGGTGCAGTGGCTCTCTTGCAGTCGTGGTGTTGTAGTCATTCTGTTGCCGTGGTGGGGTGCAGTTGATTTGCCTTAATCCTGTAGTTTCTCTGCTTAGACCATCTCTTCTTCTCTCCTCACAGGCAATACTTTGGCAGCTCCACAGATTTCTTCTCGAGTGGCACTATCAGCAGACCCTCTTTTCAGGACACCAGCTATGCAGGAACAGAGAGCTCGTCGAGCCTGGCGCCACGGAGTGTGGACTTTCTGCAGGTGAGAGCCCTTACTTGTACCCAGTGATGGGCCTGGCTGTGGCTTCTAAACATGCCTGTTCTCAGTGAATGCGTTTCTGTGGCGTCTACCCTTGTCTGTGGTTAGTGATAGAAGTGCTGCGGCCTTTAACATTACCTATGGTAAGTTATGGGCCAAATGTGACCACCGACTAATCGGTGTCTAGTTGTGACTTCTCACTCATCGGTGTCCAGGGATGGGCCTCTGAGCCTACTTGTGCCTCTTGAAAGGCCTGCTGTGGCCTCAGACCCTACCTGTGACCACTGATGGGCCTACTGTGGCCTCTGACCCTACCGGTGCCCCAGGATATGTCTGATGTGGCCTCTGACCCTACCTGTATCCTGAGCTAGGTCTGCTATGGACTCTGAACCTACCGGTGCTCCAGGATATGTCTGTCGTGGCCTCTGACCCTACCCGTATCCTGAGCTAGGCCCGCTATGGACTCTGACCCTACCAGTGCCCAGGATAGGTCTGCTGTGGCCTCTGACCCTACCTGTATACTGAGCTAGGCCTGCTATGGACTCTGACCCTACCAGTGCCCCAGGATATGTCTGCTGTGGCCTCTGATCCTACCTGTATCCTGAGCTAGGTCTGCTATGGACTCTGACCCTACCGGTGCTCCAGGATATGTCTGCTTTGGCCTCTGACCCTACCTGTATCCTGAGCTAGGCCTGCTATGGTCTCTGACCCTACCTGTGCTCCAGGATATGTCTGCTGTGGCCTCTGACCCTACCTGTATACTGAGCTAGGCCTGCTATGGACTCTGACCCTACCGGTGCCCCAGGATATGTCTGCTGTGGCCTCTGACCCTACCTGTATCCTGTGCTAGGTCTGCTATGGACTCTGACCCTACCTGTGCTCCAGGATATGTCTGCTGTGGCCTTTGACCCTACCTGTGCCCCAGGATAAGTCTGCTGTGGGCTCTGACCCTACCTGTGCTCCAGGATAGGTCTGCTGTGGCCTCTGACCCTACCTGTATCCTGAGCTAGGCCTGCTATGGACTCTGACCTTACCTGTGCCCCTGGGTATGTCTGCTGTGGCCTCTGACCCTACCTGTATCCTGAGCTAGGCCTGCTATGGACTCTGACCCTACCGGTGCCCCAGGATATGTCTGCTTTGGCCTCTGACCCTACCTGTATCCTGAGCTAGGCCTGCTATGGTCTCTGACCCTACCTGTGCTCCAGGATATGTCTGCTGTGGCCTCTGACCCTACCTGTATACTGAGCTAGGCCTGCTATGGACTCTGACCCTACCGGTGCCCCAGGATATGTCTGCTGTGGCCTCTGACCCTACCTGTATCCTGTGCTAGGTCTGCTATGGACTCTGACCCTACCTGTGCTCCAGGATATGTCTGCTGTGGCCTTTGACCCTACCTGTGCCCCAGGATAAGTCTGCTGTGGGCTCTGACCCTACCTGTGCTCCAGGATAGGTCTGCTGTGGCCTCTGACCCTACCTGTATCCTGAGCTAGGCCTGCTATGGACTCTGACCCTACCTGTGCCCCTGGGTATGTCTGCTGTGGCCTCTGACCCTACCTGTATCCTGAGCTAGGCCTGCTATGGACTCTGACCCTACCGGTGCCCCAGGATATGTCTGCTGTGGCCTCTGACCCTACCTGTATCCTGAGCTAGGTCTGCTATGGACTCTGACCCTACCTGTGCTCCAGGATATGTCTGCTGTGGCCTTTGACCCTACCTGTGCCCCAGGATAAGTCTGCTGTGGGCTCTGACCCTACCTGTGCCCCAGGATAAGTCTGCTGTGGCCTCTGACCCTACCTGTGCTCCAGGATAGGTCTGCTGTGGCCTCTGACCCTACCTGTATCCTGAGCTAGGCCTGCTATGGACTCTGACCCTACCTGTGCCCCTGGGTATGTCTGCTGTGGGCTCCGATCCTCCCTGTATCCTGAACTAGGCATGCTATGGACTCTGACCCTACCCATCCTCAGTGATAGACATGCTGTGGCCTCTGACCCCTGCCTGTGCCTCTTGAAAGGCCTGCTGTGGCTTCTGACCCTACCTGTGCCACAGGATAGGTCTGCTGTGGCCTCTGACCCTGCCTGTATCCTGAGCTAGGCCTGCTGTGGCCTCTGACCCTACCTGTGCTCCAGGATATGTCTGCTGTGGCCTCTGACCCTACCTGTGCCCCAGGATATGTCTGCTGTGGGCTCTAACCCTACCTGTATCCTGGGCTAGGCCTGTTGTGGTCTCTGACACTACCTGGGCTTCAGGATGTGTCTGCTGTGGCCTCTGACCCTACCTGTGCCCCCGGATAGGTCTGCTGTGGCCTCTGACCCTCCCTGTATCTTGAGATAGGCCTACTATGGACTCTGGCCCTACCTGTGCCCCAGGATATGTCTACTGTTGTCTCTAACCCTACCTCTGCCCCTTGATAGGTCTGCTGTGACCTCTGACCCCACTCATGGCCAGCAATAGGCTTGCTGTAGCCTCTGGCGCTAGCTGTGTCCCATCAGAGGTCTACTGTGGCCTCTAAATCTACCAGTGCCCCTTGATGGGCTTGCAATGACATCTGACCCTAACGGTGCTCTTGATAGGCCTGCAGTGACATCTAGCCCTACCTGTGTCCTTTGATAGGCCTGCTGTGACCTCTAACACTACCGGTGCCCCTTGATAGGCCTGCTGTGACCTCTGACTCTACGGCTGCCCCTTGATAGGTCTGCAGTGACATCTGACCCTACCAGTGCCCTTTGATAGGCCTGCTGTGACCTCTGACCCTACCAGTGCTCTTTGATAGGCCTGCTGTGACGTCTGACCCTGCCGGTGCTCTTTGATAGGCCTGCTGTGACCTCTGACCCTACCGATTCTCTTTGATAGGCCTGTTGGGACCTCTGATCCTACCTTTGCACCTAGATTGGCCTGCCTGCTGCCCCTGCACCATGAAAGGCCTTCCTGTGCTGCTGCTCACTGTGCTTCTTTAAACGCTACCTACTGTGTTTTTTCCTCTCTGCTCGTTACATAATTTATATTTTTGACACTTCTCGGAAGATGCTTTCGCAATGATTTCTCACTGTGTTTGCCTTCCCACAATTTGTAAAAAAAAAAATGTGTCTAGCTGGTGTACAGCTGCTGCGATCTCTGCCCTCTCAGCAGATAGTCGTCACCGCTAACCGAGCAGAATCCGCTGGAATAGGGGAGGGGGAGGGGGGGCTGTAGGAGAGGTGAGTGGACAAGCCCCGGCCCCCCTCCCCCCAATTCCCTCTGCGGACAGCCCGCTCATCTCTGAGGAAGCAGAAGACAGTCTGGGGGTCTCTGGGCATTTCTGGGCATTCTGTGCGTTCTCTGTTGGGAGTGAGAGGAAGTGATCCCCATGTCAATACCAATGACCATCTGTAGGCGCTATGATGGACACAGGTATAGAGGTGTCTTTTCACTGGATACTGAAGAGCCACCTCTAGGCGCTGTGATTGTGGACAGAGGTTTAGAGGTATCTTTACATTGTATACTGAAGGGCCACTCAAGGCGCTGTGATAGTGGACACAGGTATAGAGGTGTCTTTACATTGTATACTGAAGGGCCACTCAAGGCGCTATGATGGACACAGGTATAGAGGTGTCTTTTCACTGGATACTGAGGAGCCACCTCTAGGCGCTGTGATTGTGGACACAGGTTTAGAGGTATCTTTACATTGTATACTGAAGGGCCACTCAAGGCGCTATGATGGACACAGGTATAGAGGTGTCTTTTCACTGTATACTGAAGGGCCACTCAAGGCGCTGTGATAGTGGACACAGGTATAGAGGTGTCTTTACATTGTATACTGAAGAGCCACCTCTAGGCGCTGTGATTGTGGTCACAGGTATAGAGGTGTCTTTACATTGTATACTGAAGAGCCACCTCTAGGCGCTGTAATTGTGGTCACAGGTATAGAGGTGTCTTTACATTGTATACTGAAGGGCCACTCAAGGCGCTATGATGGACACAGGTATAGAGGTGTCTTTACATTGTATACTGAAGGGCCACTCAAGGCGCTGTGATAGTGGACACAGGTATAGAGGTGTCTTTACATTGGATACTGAAGGGCCACTCAAGGCGCTGTGATAGTGGACACAGGTATAGAGGTGTCTTTTCATTGGATACTGAAGAACCACCTCTAGGCGCTGTGATAGTGGACACAGGTATAGAGGTGTCTTTTCACTGGATACTGAAGGGCCACTCAAGGCGCTGTGATAGTGGGCACAGGTATAGAGGTATCTTTACATTGTATACTGAAGGGCCACTCAAGGCGCTGTGATAGTGGACACAGGTTTAGAGGTGTCTTTTCACTGGATACTGAAGAACCACCTCTAGGCGCTGTGATTGTGGACACAGGTTTAGAGGTGTCTTTACATTGTATACTGAAGGGCCACTCAAGGCGCTATGATGGACACAGGTATAGAGGTGTCTTTTCACTGGATACTGAAGGGCCACTCAAGGCGCTGTGATAGTGGGCACAGGTATAGAGGTGTTTTTACATTGTATACTGAAGGGCCACTCAAGGCGCTGTGATAGTGGACACAGGTATAGCGGTGTCTTTACATTGTATACTGAAGGGCCACTCAAGGCGCTATGATGGACACAGGTATAGAGGTGTCTTTTCACTGGATACTGAAGGGCCACTCAAGGCGCTGTGATAGTGGGCACAGGTATAGAGGTATCTTTACATTGTATACTGAAGGGCCACTCAAGGCGCTGTGATAGTGGACACAGGTTTAGAGGTGTCTTTTCACTGGATACTGAAGAACCACCTCTAGGCGCTGTGATTGTGGACACAGGTTTAGAGGTGTCTTTACATTGTATACTGAAGGGCCACTCAAGGCGCTATGATGGACACAGGTATAGAGGTGTCTTTTCACTGGATACTGAAGGGCCACTCAAGGCGCTGTGATAGTGGGCACAGGTATAGAGGTATCTTTACATTGTATACTGAAGGGCCACTCAAGGCGCTGTGATAGTGGACACAGGTATAGAGGTGTCTTTACATTGTATACTGAAGGGCCACCTCAAGGCGCTGTGATAGTGGACACAGGTATAGAGGTGTCTTTTCATTGGATACTGAAGAACCACCTCTAGGCGCTGTGATAGTGGACACAGGTATAGAGGTGTCTTTACATTGTATACTGAAGGGCCACTCAAGGCGCTGTGATAGTGGACACAGGTATAGAGGTGTCTTTACATTGTATACTGAAGGGCCACTCAAGGCGCTATGATGGACACAGGTATAGAGGTGTCTTTTCACTGGATACTGAAGGGCCACTCAAGGCGCTGTGATAGTGGGCACAGGTATAGAGGTATCTTTACATTGTATACTGAAGGGCCACTCAAGGCGCTGTGATAGTGGACACAGGTTTAGAGGTGTCTTTTCACTGGATACTGAAGAACCACCTCTAGGCGCTGTGATTGTGGACACAGGTTTAGAGGTGTCTTTACATTGTATACTGAAGGGCCACTCAAGGCGCTATGATGGACACAGGTATAGAGGTGTCTTTTCACTGGATACTGAAGGGCCACTCAAGGCGCTGTGATAGTGGGCACAGGTATAGAGGTATCTTTACATTGTATACTGAAGGGCCACTCAAGGCGCTGTGATAGTGGACACAGGTTTAGAGGTGTCTTTTCACTGGATACTGAAGAACCACCTCTAGGCGCTGTGATTGTGGACACAGGTTTAGAGGTGTCTTTACATTGTATACTGAAGGGCCACTCAAGGCGCTATTATGGACACAGGTATAGAGGTGTCTTTTCACTGGATACTGAAGGGCCACTCAAGGCGCTGTGATAGTGGGCACAGGTATAGAGGTATCTTTACATTGTATACTGAAGGGCCACTCAAGGCGCTATGATGGACACAGGTATAGAGGTGTCTTTTCACTGGATACTGAAGAGCCACCTCTAGGCGCTGTGATTGTGGACAGAGGTTTAGAGGTATCTTTACATTGTATACTGAAGGGCCACTCAAGGCGCTATGATGGACACAGGTATAGAGGTGTCTTTTCACTGGATACTGAGGAGCCACCTCTAGGCGGTGTGATTGTGGACACAGGTTTAGAGGTATCTTTACATTGTATACTGAAGGGCCACTCAAGGCGCTATGATGGACACAGGTATAGAGGTGTCTTTTCACTGTATACTGAAGGGCCACTCAAGGCGCTGTGATAGTGGACACAGGTATAGAGGTGTCTTTACATTGTATACTGAAGGGCCACTCAAGGCGCTATGATGGACACAGGTATAGAGGTGTCTTTTCACTGGATACTGAAGGGCCACTCAAGGCGCTGTGATAGTGGACACAGGTTTAGAGGTGTCTTTACATTGTATACTGAAGAGCCACCTCTAGGCGCTGTGATTGTGGTCACAGGTATAGAGGTGTCTTTACATTGTATACTGAAGGGCCACTCAAGGCGCTATGATGGACACAGGTATAGAGGTGTCTTTACATTGTATACTGAAGGGCCACTCAAGGCGCTGTGATAGTGGACACAGGTATAGAGGTGTCTTTTCATTGGATACTGAAGAACCACCTCTAGGCGCCTGTGATAGTGGACACAGGTATAGAGGTGTCTTTACATTGTATACTGAAGGGCCACTCAAGGCGCTGTGATAGTGGACACAGGTATAGAGGTGTCTTTACATTGTATACTGAAGGGCCACTCAAGGCGCTGTGATAGTGGACACAGGTATAGAGGTGTCTTTACATTGTATACTGAAGGGCCACTCAAGGCGCTATGATGGACACAGGTATAGAGGTGTCTTTTCACTGGATACTGAGGAGCCACCTCTAGGCGCTGTGATTGTGGACACAGGTTTAGAGGTATCTTTACATTGTATACTGAAGGGCCACTCAAGGCGCTATGATGGACACAGGTATAGAGGTGTCTTTTCACTGGATACTGAAGGGCCACTCAAGGCGCTGTGATAGTGGACACAGGTATAGAGGTGTCTTTACATTGTATACTGAAGGGCCACTCAAGGCGCTATGATGGACACCGGTATAGAGTTGTCTTTTCACTGGATACTGAAGGGCCACTCAAGGCGCTGTGATAGTGGACACAGGTTTAGAGGTGTCTTTACATTGTATACTGAAGAGCCACCTCTAGGCGCTGTGATTGTGGTCACAGGTATAGAGGTGTCTTTACATTGTATACTGAAGGGCCACTCAAGGCTCTATGATGGACACAGGTATAGAGGTGTCTTTACATTGTATACTGAAGGGCCACTCAAGGCGCTGTGATAGTGGACACAGGTATAGAGGTGTCTTTTCATTGGATACTGAAGAACCACCTCTAGGCGCTGTGATAGTGGACACAGGTATAGAGGTGTCTTTACATTGTATACTGAAGGGCCACTCAAGGCGCTGTGATAGTGGACACAGGTATAGAGGTGTTTTTACATTGTATACTGAAGGGCCACTCAAGGCGCTGTGATAGTGGACACAGGTATAGCGGTGTCTTTACATTGTATACTGAAGGGCCACTCAAGGCGCTATGATGGACACAGGTATAGAGGTGTCTTTTCACTGGATACTGAAGGGCCACTCAAGGCGCTGTGATAGTGGGCACAGGTATAGAGGTATCTTTACATTGTATACTGAAGGGCCACTCAAGGCGCTGTGATAGTGGACACAGGTTTAGAGGTGTCTTTTCACTGGATACTGAAGAACCACCTCTAGGCGCTGTGATTGTGGACACAGGTTTAGAGGTGTCTTTACATTGTATACTGAAGGGCCACTCAAGGCGCTATGATGGACACAGGTATAGAGGTGTCTTTTCACTGGATACTGAAGGGCCACTCAAGGCGCTGTGATAGTGGGCACAGGTATAGAGGTATCTTTACATTGTATACTGAAGGGCCACTCAAGGCGCTGTGATAGTGGACACAGGTATAGAGGTGTCTTTACATTGTATACTGAAGGGCCACCTCAAGGCGCTGTGATTGTGGACACAGGTATAGAGGTATCTTTACATTGTATACTGAAGGGCCTCTCAAGGCACTATGATGGACACCGGTATAGAGGTGTCTTTTCACTGGATACTGAAGGGCCTCTCAAGGCACTATGATGGACACAGGTATAGAGGTATCTTTACATTGTATACTGAAGGGCCACTCTAGGCGCTGTGATTGTGGGCACAGGTTTAGAGGTGTCTTTACATTGTATACTGAAGGGCCACTCAAGGCGCTATGATGGACACAGGTATAGAGGTGTCTTTTGACTGGATACTGAAGGGCCACTCAAGGCGCTGTGATAGTAGACACAGGTATAGAGGTATCTTTACATTGTATACTGAAGGGCCACTCAAGGCGCTGTGATAGTGGACACAGGTATAGAGGTGTCTTTACATTGTATACTGAAGGGCCACTCAAGGCGCTGTGATAGTGGACACAGGTATAGAGGTATCTTTACATTGTATACTGAAGGGCCACTCAAGGCGCTGTGATAGTGGACACAGGTATAGCGGTGTCTTTACATTGTATACTGA
This sequence comes from Calotriton arnoldi, assembly GCA_963921515.1. Lineage (NCBI taxonomy): Eukaryota > Metazoa > Chordata > Amphibia > Caudata > Salamandridae > Calotriton > Calotriton arnoldi. Next base: position 1,841,002 of record CAWUFW010000223.1, on the reverse strand, counting down.
AGGGCCACCTCAAGGTGCTGTGATTGTGGACACAGGTATAGAGGTGTCTTTACATTGTATACTGAAGGGCCACTCTAGGTGCTGTGATTGTGGACACAGGTTTAGAGGTGTCTTTACATTGTATACTGAAGGGCCACCTCTAGGCGCTGTGATTGTGGACACAGGTATAGAGGTGTCTTTACATTGTATACTGAAGGGCCACTCAAGGCGCTATGATGGACACAGGTATAGAGGTGTCTTTTCACTGGATACTGAGGAGCCACCTCTAGGCGCTGTGATTGTGGACACAGGTTTAGAGGTATCTTTACATTGTATACTGAAGGGCCACTCAAGGCGCTGTGATAGTGGACACAGGTATAGCGGTGTCTTTACATTGTATACTGAAGGGCAACCTCAAGGTGCTGTGATTGTGGACACAGGTATAGAGGTGTCTTTTCATTGGATACTGAAGAGCCACCTCTAAGCGCTGTGATTGTGGACACAGGTTTAGAGGTATCTTTACATTGTATACTGAAGGGCCACTCAAGGCGCTATGATGGACACAGGTATAGAGGTGTCTTTTCATTGGATACTGAAGAGCCACCTCTAGGCGCTGTGATTGTGGACACAGGTTTAGAGGTATCTTTACATTGTATACTGAAGGGCCACTCAAGGTGCTGTGATTGTGGACACAGGTATAGAGGTGTCTTTTCATTGGATACTGAAGAGCCACCTCTAGGCGCTGTGATTGTGGACACAGGTTTAGAGGTATCTTTACATTGTATACTGAAGGGCCACTCAAGGCGCTGTGATAGTGGACACAGGTATAGCGGTGTCTTTACATTGTATACTGAAGGGCCACCTCAAGGTGCTGTGATTGTGGACACAGGTATAGAGGTGTCTTTTCATTGGATACTGAAGAGCCACCTCTAAGCGCTGTGATTGTGGACACAGGTTTAGAGGTATCTTTACATTGTATACTGAAGGGCCACTCAAGGCGCTATGATGGACACAGGTATAGAGGTGTCTTTTCATTGGATACTGAAGAACCACCTCTAGGCGCTGTGATTGTGGACACAGGTTTAGAGGTATCTTTACATTGTATACTGAAGGGCCACTCAAGGCGCTGTGATAGTGGACACAGGTATAGAGGTGTCTTTACATTGTATACTGAAGGGCCACTCAAGGCGCTATGATGGACACAGGTATAGAGGTGTCTTTACATTGTATACTGAAGGGCCACTCAAGGCGCTGTGATAGTGGACACAGGTATAGAGGTGTCTTTACATTGTATACTGAAGGGCCACTCAAGGCGCTGTGATAGTGGACACAGGTTTAGAGGTGTCTTTACATTGTATACTGAAGGGCCACTCAAGGCACTGTAATAGTGGACACAGGTATAGAGGTGTCTTTTCATTGGATACTGAAGAGCCACCTCTAGGCGCTGTAATTGTGGACACAGGTTTAGAGGTGTCTTTTTATTGTATACTGAAGGGCCACTCAAGGCGCTGTGATAGTGGACACAGGTATAGAGGTGTCTTTTCATTGGATACTGAAGAGCCACCTCTAGGCGCTGTGATTGTTGACACAGGTTTAGAGGTGTCTTTTTATTGTATACTGATTGCCACCTCTAGGCGCTGTGATGGTGGACACAGGTTTATAAATGTGGTTTCACTGTATAATGAAGGATCTCTTTGTGTGTGTGCATAAGAATGTATAGTTAGCATCATATACTGAAGATGTTCACATGTGACGGGTTCCTGCTCTGAAAGAAGTGGGAGTGATGCTGATAACACTAATGGTTTCAAGTAAAGATCCCAGCCCTCTGGTGTTCCATTCCAAGGCAGGGAACGTGCTAACGCGCCACCAAAGCATGTTGCAGATATTGACGTTTCGGTGCGGGTCCCACAGTTTGAAATTCAGGCAGGGCTGATTCATCCTTCGCTCCCTTCGAGGTCGGTATTACCAGTACCAGAAGGAGGGTCACTGCTTCGCCAGATGCCTGTTATTAGGATTCTGCAGTAGGAGTTCATTGCGTTGTAAAGACACACATTCTTCTTAAATCAGACCAAAGCGATTGTAGAAGAGTTCCCTGCTCCATCTAGAGTTTAGTGGTTCATGGTGGAGTTCTTGGGGTCACGTCAGTCTCTTGCGGACATGATTAGTCTGGTTGGACAGTGTGTCTTTCATGTGGACGCCAGTGATGTTCAACAAGCGTTAGACCCGCAACTGAATATCTTGTGGAACTGCTAGGAGTACTGGTTGTCGACCGCTAGCAGTGTTTAGAGACCCTTCTTTCATTGGCTATGGTGGCCGGGCCCCAGTGCTCTACTATTGCACACTTACGAAACGAGTCCTGTAGACTGATGGCTCATTCATGGTTTGTTGAACCATTGCGGACACGATCAGGTGATGTATCGTTCTACTTCATGGCTTGGTGTGTCCTCCCAAACTCGAGCGGGTGATGTATCGTTCTACTTCATGGCTTGGTGTGTCCTCCCAAACTTGAGCGGGTGATGTATTGTTTTACTTTATGGCTTGTCGTGTCCTCCCACACATGAGCGGGTGAAGAATCGTTCTACTTCATGGCTTGTTATGTCCTCCCAAACTCGAGCGGGTGATGTATCGTTCTACTTCATGGCTTGTGTCCTCCCAAACTCGAACAGGTTATATATCGCTCTACTTAATGGCTTGTTGTGTCCTCCCAAACTTGAGCAGGTGATACATCACTCTACTTTATGGCTTGTTGTGTCCTCCCAAACTCGAGCGAGTGATGTATCGTTCTACTTCATGGCTTGTTATGTCCTCCCAAACTTGAGCAGGTGATGTATCGTTCTACTTCATGGCTTGTTATGTCCTCCCAAACTCGGGCGGGTGATGTATCGTTCTACTTCATGGCTTGTGTCCTCCCAAACTCGAACAGGTTATATATCGCTCTACTTCATGGCTTGTTATGTCCTCCCAAACTCGGGCGGGTGATGCATCGTTCTACTTCATGGCTTGTGTCCTCCCAAACTCGAACAGGTTATATATCGCTCTACTTCATGGCTTGTTATGTCCTCCCAAACTCGGGCGGGTGATGTATCGTTCTACTTCATGGCTTGTGTCCTCCCAAACTCGAACAGGTTATATATCGCTCTACTTAATGGCTTGTTGTGTCCTCCCAAACTTGAGCAGGTGATATATCACTCTACTTTATGGCTTGTTGTGTCCTCCCAAACTCGAGCGAGTGATGTATCGTTCTACTTCATGGCTTGTTATGTCCTCCCAAACTCGAGCGGGTGATGTATCGTTCTACTTCATGGCTTGTGTCCTCCCAAACTCGAACAGGTTATATATCGCTCTACTTAATGGCTTGTTGTGTCCTCCCAAACTTGAGCAGGTGATATATCACTCTACTTCATGGCTTGTTGTGTCCTCCCAATCTTGAGCAGGTGATGTATTGTTCTGCGTTATGGTTTTTTATGTCCTCTCGATCTCAACCACGTGGTGGATCGTTCCACTCATGGTTTGATGTGTCCTCCCACCTTTTACCAGGTGGTGTATCATTCCTCTCATTGTCTGTTGGATCCTCCAATTCTTGAGCAGGTGCTGTATTGTTCCACTTTATGGTTGTTGCTTCCTCCAAGCCTGCGTATCGTTCCCCTTCATGATTTGTTGTGTCCTCCCAATTTCAACGAGAAGGTGTATCATTCCACTTCGCGACTTGTTGTGCTCTCCGATTCTGATGAATTCTTCGAACCGCAGATTCCTCAGACGCCAAACTGAATCCGTCAAACTTTCTCCATAGCAGTGCTCGCTCCCACTGTTAGGTGCATTGTTCAGCTCCACACTGACTACACACCACCCCAAAAGTGACGGAGCGGAATAGCATACAAGGGCCTGTGCGCTGATGTCAGTGCACCGACATACACCAGAAGGCGATCCAAGACTGCAAGATGAATCTGTATGTCGCTGAACACAAGAGGAAGTTGCAATCTCTGCGTAAGTCCTGCTCTCGAACCAAGTAAGGGGCAAGGACTCTATCTTGAGCTGCTCAAATTCTTCCTCAAAGTCTCTGGTAATCCCAAGCCCAAGCGCAAGCATAAGAAAGCGAAATGGAACTTAACCCCATGCCCATCACTTTGACTCAAAAAGAAGGCGTGAGGGCATTACAATGTCAGTCGCACCCCTTCGAGGTCTCTGACCACAGAACTGATTCCTCAGCTGGTCCTTATGTGCCCCAAATTTCCTGGGCTGTCCTCTACCCCACAGCCAATTGAGACCCTTGGGGTGGCCTTGCTGCAAATCTTAGGTGTGCTTCTGGCTCTCTGTAGCGTGCCTTTGGGCCCCATTGAGCCCGAGGGGCTCCCCATCGGGTTACAAATGGCAGGTCCCTCCCTAGTGCCTTCTGTCCACGTGGGACCCCTTGCCAGGCCTGTATAAAGACCGGCACAAACTTATTCTCTGATCTCGAGATCCATTCCTGTCCCGGGTAAAGCGCCACCAGTCCTGGCACCGGAAGCGGATCCACTGCTGACACCCTTCTTGAATCCTAAACCGATGTTAGCTCAAGCCCAACTGATGTTGTGCTACAAAATCACACATGCATAACCGGTCGTTATGCAACCTGACTCAGTGTCTCTGCCACATCACACCTGCCACAAACAGCTCCATTATCTCTTTGATTCTGACTCTGGTCCTATGCCAGAACAATGGGGCACCTTGGATGTTGAGGATGATGATGATGACGACGATGAGGTTGGCTTGCTCCTCCCTCACTATACTGATGATGCCTAATACATTGATTTACAGAATGCCAGTGAGATTGGCACCTAGCCTGGGCTGTAGCTTGAATCGCCCCTTGGGCCTCCAACAGAAGGGTGTCTCACGGTGGCCGCACTCTGGGAAGCGGAGGCACTAGATTTGCAGCTACCCTCGGTTGCGACCAGAACAAATGTTCTAACTGAGATTTTACATCCTGGGCTAGCTATGTTTGAGCCCTTGCTTCCTTGAACAATGCCTTCACTCTCACTTTGATGGCCACTTGGTCAAAGCCTTGTTTTTGGCTTTCGGTCAATAGGCAAGTCATGCTTCCTGTATGCCCGGGAGTGTCGGTCCCTCGTGCCCTCTGTTTGCCTGGCAGTGTCAGTCCCTCATGCTCCTTTATGCCTGGCAGTGTTGGTCTCTTATGCCTCCTGTATGCCCACCAGTTTCGATCCTTCTTGGCCCCTGTATGCCCAAAGTGTTAGTCCTTCGTGCCCCCTGCATGCCCTGCAGTGTCAGTCCCTCATGCCCCTGTATATCCACCAGTGTCGGTCCCTCATGCCCCTGCATGCCCTGCAGTGTCAGTCCCTCATGCCCCTGTATATCCACCAGTGTCGGTCCCTCATGCCCCTGCATGCCCTGCAGTGTCGGTCCCTCATGCCCCTGCATGCCCTGCAGTGTCAGTCCCTCATGCCCTCCAGTGTCAGTCCCTCATGCCCCTACATACCCTGCAGTGTCAGACCCCCATGCCCATGTACTTCCAGGTTAGTAGAGTATGACCCCACACTGCCCCTCTATGCTCGGTAGTCTCACGCCCACAGCCCTGAAGCTTTTCTTCTTCGTGCAACCCCATCCCCTCTCCCCAGTCAGAGGGTGTGGCCAGACTGGGACTTCCAGTGGAAAGTTTGGGACTTCTTGCTGTGCGTAGTTGAATTGTTCTCCTTTATAGGTCAGTTTAAATTCTCTGCATTGTTTGTCAGTGGGCCCAGACGGGCCGAACTCACCTGCAGAGGATCACACATTTCAAGAGGCAGCTTCCCTTTAGGCAGCCTGGAAAACAAAGGGGACCATAAAAACTGGACCCTCTGATCACCACAGGAGGCATGTTTTCATAACCTGTGCCTTTCCCATAGACACCTGTTATCGGTAGTAAGTTCAGGCCAAGGACAGGTCCAGACCTGCCCATGGTGATTACAGGCATTAGAACATGGCCCCATAGGGTAACACTGAGCCGTTACGGGGAGAGGTAGGAGGCGGGGTTCGGCCACCAAAACCACCCCTAGCCTAACATTGAGCTATTCCATATGGGCACCTGCTCGGAGAGGCAGGGCCCAAAAAGGCCTCCAGATTTAACACTGAGCTTGTCCGTATCTGCATTAGGTTTCAACCCCCCTCCCCCCTTAAAATGGCATTGGCCCATTTCTTCCTTTTTTGGTACCAGGCTATAGGAATTGTGATTACAACTCACAGGCTGATAATTGGCCATTCCTGTGTGTATTCACACCACTGTACAGGAATCGTGAATACTGCCCCTCAGAATCTAACTGGAAAAGAAATTAGGCCCCAGCACCAAATTAAATTGGCTCCCATTACCCAATCAGACAGCTAAAAAAGTGGCCCCCGTTTGTAAACCGTGGCAGATTTGAACCTGTAAAGTCACACTGTGTAGGTCGTTTGCGAGGTATGGGAGACTGTGCATTTGTGCTTGCTACACGCAAGGTTTGTGGTAACAGCAGAGAAATCAACAGCAAAAAGTGGCCACCAGGCCATGAAATAGCACAACAGAAACCTGGCCCACACCCTCACCTGCCAGATCAGCCCTTCAAGCACCTCCAGGTTGCTCTTTAGTCTAGTTTGACCCTGCTGCCCCTAGGCTAGCATAGCGATACCAAAGGAGACGATGGTTTGCATATGGCCATGTCTGAACTGGGGTGGTGGAGTGAGCTAAAGAATGATGATGGATTAAACCCAGATCAGTTGACTGGGCGTGAGTGTTTGATTAGCTCAAACGCTCCGTCCATCATCCCCTTTGGTATCGCTTTGTTCGCCCTAAGTTGGCAGGGTATGCCCAGACGTGGGTCCCTTGCTCACTTTGCCACTGGATTCAAGCTAGCCTGGCTGATGACGGCTGAATAGCCAGAAACCGGTCCCAGGATGCTTGTTTCCGGTCCAGGGAAGACATGGCTTGGCAGTTCGGGCTGGACTGTTCCCATGAGGCACAGGGTCAGACTGATTTGCATATGGCCATGTCTGAACTGGGGTGGTGGAGTGAGCTAAAGAATGATGATGGATTAAACCCAGATCAGTTGACTGGGCGTGAGTGTTTGATTAGCTCAAACGCTCCGTCCATCATCCCCTTTGGTATCGCCTAGGCTAGCATAGGGCAGTTGATTTCTGTGCTAGTGCACAAACATAGACATTGTGATAACCGCTCACATAGCACCATTCCTTTCTGTGTTCAGGCCACAGTATAGGAATCTTTAACACCACACCTAGGCAGATATTGAACATTTTCGGTTACTGCCAGAGGACAGGAATCATGAACACCCCCCTGGGCAAACTTTGGAACCTTCCTTTCTCTGTTAGTGCCAGAGGACAGCAATCATGAACACCTCCCGGGGCAAACATTGGTTCCTTCCTTTCTCTGTTAGTGCCAGAGGACAGGAATCGTGAACACCTCCCTGGGCAAACATTGGGTCCATCCTTTCTCTGTTAGTGCCAGAGGACAGGAATCGTGAACACCTCCCTAGGCAAACATTGGGACCTTCCTTTCTCTGTTAGTGCCAGAGGACAGGATTGGGACCTTCCTTTCTCTGTTAGTGCCAGAGGACAGGAATCGTGAACACCTCCCCAGGCAAACATTGGGACCTTCCTTTCTCTGTTACTGCCAGAGGACAGGAATCGTGAACACCTCCCTGGGCAAACATTGGGTCCATCCTTTCTCTGTTAGTGCCAGAGGACAGGAATCGTGAACACCCCCCCAGGCAAACATTGGGACCTTCCTTTCCCTGTTAGTGCCAGAGGACAGGAATCGTGAACACCTCCCTAGGCAAACATTGGGACCTTCCTTTCTCTGTTAGTGCCAGAGGACAGGATTGGGACCTTCCTTTCTCTGTTAGTGCCTGAGGACAGGAATCGTGAACATCTCCTTAGGCCAGAGGTCTTCAAACTTTTGGATGCCGAGACCCCCCTGTCAACATTTTGAGGCGTAAGGACCCCCTCCTGACAAAAATTTCTAAACCTGTAGGCAGGGCTACTGGAATTATGAGGCAGGTGAGGACCAAATTACGTGACAGGCTTGACTAAATTGTGTGGGAAGAAAAGGTAAATGATGTTATGTGATGCCGCGTACACAGTAACACTGAGGAAAGATTTCACCCCATCAGTACCAGTGTATAACCAAAATACAGCAATTAACATCAGAAAGATTTCTAGTCAACCTTTGTGAAGGGCCTTCCACTCCGCAGGAATATGTGCTGCCACATTAGAAGCTCACTTGGCCCTGGCCGGGAGAAGCAGGGGTCCCTTAAAACCCTGGCGGTTTTGTGCAGAGTTAAGCAGTTTACCCATGCAGCTTTCCTCTCACCCCCTCCCTTCCATCCCTCTGTCCTCTCCTAACCCCGGATCCCTCTCTCACTTTGCAGGCCATTTTATTTCACCCCTTTTTACAACTTCTGAACTCTCCCCATTCAACCTCTCACTTCACCTTTAACACTCCCAGCCAGGGCTGGTCCTAACACTGGTCGCACACGGTGCAACAGTCTTTTTGGTGCCCCACCCCGTTTCCTCCTTCTCCATGAATTCCTTCACTGCCACTCACCAACAATTCACCTCATCTCTCTATAGCACCTTTCTGACAAACATTTCATTTTTTTATAGCGCTACTCATAGTTTACTCACACTCATTTCTGTGATCTGCATGGTACATATTCTTTGTAGCAGGAACGTTAACCCTCTGCACTGTGTGGGTGAGAAGAGTGCCCATGTGAGTGCATGGTGAGCGATGCAACAGTGTGAGAGTAGGGTAAGAGGAGTGACTGCAGGGTGAGTGAGGTGGCTTATGAATTTAGGTGCGGATGCAAGTTCAGAATGGGACGAATGAGTGTATGATTACTGATGGGCTTGTTTGAGTGAGTTGCATATTGAGCAGTGAGGGGGACAGGTGAGTGAAGTGTCACATGAGTGTAGGATGAGTAGTGTACTCGTGTGGCTGCAGGGTGAGGTATAGGATGAACAGCGCAAGTGCATTGTGAGTGCAGAGTGATCACTGTGAGTGCAGGGTGAGCGGGTGAATGGTGTGAGTGCATTGTGATCGCTGTGAATGCAGGGTGAGCGTGAAAGTGAAGGGCGAGAATGACGAGTGAGTTGTCTGAATGCAGAGTGCATTCCCAGACCCTTGAAGTAACTCAGCATGTTATGGACGGCGGCGTAGGGTTTAAGATCTAAGTTAAACTATTGCTATTATGGCATTAATCGGGGATCGAGGAAATAAATAATGTGCTGATCCTGCAACAAACTTCCAGTCCTATGGTTAGGGTTGCCAGCAGATTATTTTGATGGCCCAGTCGGTACAAAAATAAGCAGTCACCTAAAGCTGTATTTTAAGCACTTATCTGTGCATACTTCAAACAGCAAATATAAATAGAAAGCACTTTTAATTGTGTTCTAGGGCTGCCTCAATGATCCATGACTGATAATTAAAGAGAACAAAGACAGAAAAGTCACATAACGAATGCATACATACTTTTTTATTTATAAGTCTATTTAGTGTCAAGAGGAGGTCTTTGCAGGCTCTTTAAACAAAACACGGCAGGCATTTTTCTTTTGGCAACCCTACTTTATATTCCTTTTCATGAAATGCATTCTCACACTGCAGCAGTAAATGTAAAATACAAATGTAAGGAATAGGCAGAGTGGGGGCCCAGGGGTACTGGAACCAGGAAAAAAACTAAGCCTCTGTAACCAGTTTACAAAGGCATGTAAACATGCAAATGGTCTTTAAAGACCTGTGAAAAACTCGGGCGTGCCGGAGATAAGACTCCAGACACTGCCCAGCTGAGCCCCCAGCAGCTCGAGTTGCACTGCAGCAGCCCGGGCTGAGACGCAGGACGGGGGAAGAGGGGGGCTGAAGCCCTTGGGCCTCGGCAGAAGTGTGACTGGGAAGGCGCGACCCCCTTTGCATCGCTCCACGGCCCCCCTGGGGGTCGCGCCCCACAGTTTGAAGACCCCTGCCTTAGGCAAACATTGGGACCTTCCTTTCTCTGTTAGTGCCAGAGGACAGGAATCGTGAACACCTCCCTGGGCAAACATTGGGTCCATCCTTTCTCTGTTAGTGCCAGAGGACAGGAATCGTGAACACCCCCCCAGGCAAACATTGGGACCTTCCTTTCTCTGTTACTGCCAGAGGACAGGAATCGTGAACACCTCCCTGGGCAAACATTGGGTCCATCCTTTCTCTGTTAGTGCCAGAGGACAGGAATCGTGAACACCCCCCCAGGCAAACATTGGGACCTTCCTTTCCCTGTTAGTGCCAGAGGACAGGAATCGTGAACACCTCCCTAGGCAAACATTGGGACCTTCCTTTATCTGTTAGTGCCAGAGGACAGGATTGGGACTTTCCTTTCTCTGTTAGTGCCAGAGGACAGGATTGGGACCTTCCTTTCTCTGTTAGTGCCAGAGGGCAGGAATCGTGAACACCCCCCTAGGCAAACACTGGGACCTTCCTTTCTCTGTTAGTGCCAGAGGACAGGAATCGTGAACACCTCCTTGGGCAAACATTGGGACCTTCCTTTCTCTGTTAGTGCCAGAGGACAGGATTGGGACCTTCCTTTCTCTGTTAGTGCCAGAGGACAGGATTGGGACCTTCCTTTCTCTGTTAGTGCCAGAGGACAGGATTGGGACCTTCACAGGAATCGTGAACACCCCCCTAGGCAAACACTGGGACCTTCCTTTCTCTGTTAGTGCCAGAGGACAGGAATCGTGAACACCTCCCTAGGCAAACATTGGGTCCTTCCTTTCTCTGTTAGTGCCAGAGGACAGGAATCGTGAACACCTCCCTGGGCAAACATTGGGTCCATCCTTTCTCTGTTAGTGCCAGAGGACAGGAATCGTGAACACCTCCCTAGGCAAACATTGGGACCTTCCTTTCTCTGTTAGTGCCAGAGGACAGGAATCGTGAACACCTCCCTAGGCAAACATTGGGACCTTCCTTTCTCTGTTAGTGCCAGAGGACAGGAATCGTGAACACCTCCCCAGGCAAACATTGGGTCCTTCCTTTCTCTGTTAGTGCCAGAGGACAGGAATCGTGAACACCTCCCTAGGCAAACATTGAGTCCATCCTTTCTCTGTTAGTGCCAGAGGACAGGAATCTTGAACACCCCCATAGGCAAACATTGGGACCTTCCTTTCTCTGTTAGTGCCAGAGGACAGAGGACAGGAATCGTGTACACCTCCCCAGGCAAACATTGGGACCTTCCTTTCTCTGTTAGTGCCAGAGGACAGGAATCGTGAACACCTCCCTAGGCAAACATTGAGTCCATCCTTTCTCTGTTAGTGCCAGAGGACAGGAATCGGGGAACACCTCCCCAGGCAAACATTGGGACCTTCCTTTCTCTGTTAGTGCCAGAGGACAGGAATCGTGAACACCTCCCTAGGCAAACATTGGGACCTTCCTTTCTCTGTTAGTGCCAGAGGACAGGAATCGTGAACACCTCCCTAGGCAAACATTGGGACCTTCCTTTCTCTGTTAGTGCCAGAGGACAGGAATCGTGAACACCTCCCTAGGCAAACATTGGGACCTTCCTTTCTCTGTTAGTGCCAGAGTACAGGAATCGTGAACACCTCCCCAGGCAAACATTGGGTCCTTCCTTTCTCTGTTAGTGCCAGAGGACAGGAATCGTGAACACCTCCCTAGGCAAACATTGAGTCCATCCTTTCTCTGTTAGTGCCAGAGGACAGGAATCGTGAACACCCCCATAGGCAAACATTGGGACCTTCCTTTCTCTGTTAGTGCCAGAGGACAGGAATCGTGAACACCTCCCCAGGCAAACATTGGGACCTTCCTTTCTCTGTTAGTGCCAGAGGACAGGAATCGTGAACACCTCCCTAGGCAAACATTGAGTCCATCCTTTCTCTGTTAGTGCCAGAGGACAGGAATCGTGAACACCTCCCCAGGCAAACATTGGGACCTTCCTTTCTCTGTTAGTGCCAGAGGACAGGAATCGTGAACACCTCCCTAGGCAAACATTGGGACCTTCCTTTCTCTGTTAGTGCCAGAGGACAGGAATCGTGAACACCTCCCTAGGCAAACATTGGGACCTTCCTTTCTCTGTTAGTGCCAGAGGACAGGATTGGGACCTTCCTTTCTCTGTTAGTGCCTGAGGACAGGAATCGTGAACATCTCCTTAGGCAAACATTGGAACCTTCCTTTCTCTGTTAGTGCCAGAGGACAGGAATCGTGAACACCTCCCTAGGCAAACATTGGGTCCTTCCTCTCTCTGTTAGTGCCTGAGGACAGGAATCGTGAACACCTCCCTAGGCAAACATTGGGTCCTTCCTCTCTCTGTTAGTGCCTGAGGACAGGAATCGTGAACACCCCCCTAGGCAAACATTGGGACCTTCCTTTCTCTGTTAGTGCCAGAGGACAGGAATCGTGAACACCTCCTTAGGCAAACATTGGGTCCTTCCTTTCTCTGTTAGTGCCAGAGGACAGGAATCGTGAACACCCCCCTAGGCAAACACTGGGACTTTCCTTTCTCTGTTAGTGCCAGAGGACAGGAATCGTGAACACCTCCCTGGGCAAACATTGGGACCTTCCTTTCTCTGTTGGTGCCAGAGGACAGGATTGGGACCTTCCTTTCTCTGTTAGTGCCAGAGGACAGGATTGGGACCTTCCATTCTCTGTTAGTGCCAGAGGACAGGATTGGGACCTTCACAGGAATCGTGAACACCTCCCTAGGCAAACATTGGGTCCTTCCTCTCTCTGTTGATGCCTGAGGACAGGAATTGTGAACACCCCCCTAGGCAAACATTGGGACCTTCCTTTCTCTGTTAGTGCCAGAGGACAGGAATCGTGAACACCTCCTTAGGCAAACATTGGGTCCTTCCTTTCTCTGTTAGTGCCAGAGGACAGGAATCGTGAACACCCCCCTAGGCAAACACTGGGACCTTCCTTTCTCTGTTAGTGCCAGAGGACAGGATTCGTGAACACCTCCCTGGGCAAACATTGGGACCTTCCTTTCTCTGTTAGTGCCAGAGGACAGAATTGGGACCTTCCTTTCTCTGTTAGTGCCAGAGGACAGGATTGGGACCTTCCTTTCTCTGTTAGTGCCAGAGGACAGGATTGGGACCTTCACAGGAATTGTGAACACCCCCCTAGGCAAACACTGGGACCTTCCTTTCTCTGTTAGTGCCAGAGGACAGGAATCGTGAACACCTCCCTAGGCAAACATTGGGTCCTTCCTCTCTCAGTTAGTGCCAGAGGACAGGAACCGTGAACACCTCCCTAGGCAAACATTGGGACCTTCCTTTCTCTGTTAGTGCCAGAGGACAGGAATCGTGAACACCTCCCTAGGCAAACATTGGGACCTTCCTTTCTCTGTTAGTGCCAGAGGACAGGAATCGTGAACACCTCCCCAGGCAAACATTGGGTCCTTCCTTTCTCTGTTAGTGCCAGAGGACAGGAATCGTGAACACCTCCCTAGGCAAACATTGAGTCCATCCTTTCTCTGTTAGTGCCAGAGGACAGGAATCGTGAACACCCCCATAGGCAAACATTGGGACCTTCCTTTCTCTGTTAGTGCCAGAGGACAGAGGACAGGAATCGTGAACACCTCCCCAGGCAAACATTGGGACCTTCCTTTCTCTTTTAGTGCCAGAGGACAGGAATCGTGAACACCTCCCTAGGCAAACATTGAGTCCATCCTTTCTCTGTTAGTGCCAGAGGACAGGAATCGTGAACACCTCCCCAGGCAAACATTGGGACCTTCCTTTCTCTGTTAGTGCCAGAGGACAGGATCGTGAACACCTCCCTAGGCAAACATTGGGACCTTCCTTTCTCTGTTAGTGCCAGAGGACAGGAATCGTGAACACCTCCCTAGGCAAACATTGGGACCTTCCTTTCTCTGTTAGTGCCAGAGGACAGCAATCGTGAACACCTCCCTAGGCAAACATTGGGACCTTCCTTTCTCTGTTAGTGCCAGAGGACAGGAATCGTGAACACCTCCCCAGGCAAACATTGGGTCCTTGCTTTCTCTGTTAGTGCCAGAGGACAGGAATCGTGAACACCTCCCTAGGCAAACATTGAGTCCATCCTTTCTCTGTTAGTGCCAGAGGACAGGAATCGTGAACACCCCCATAGGCAAACATTGGGACCTTCCTTTCTCTGTTAGTGCCAGAGGACAGGAATCGTGAACACCTCCCCAGGCAAACATTGGGACCTTCCTTTCTCTGTTAGTGCCAGAGGACAGGAATCGTGAACACCTCCCTAGGCAAACATTGAGTCCATCCTTTCTCTGTTAGTGCCAGAGGACAGGAATCGTGAACACCTCCCCAGGCAAACATTGGGACCTTCCTTTCTCTGTTAGTGCCAGAGGACACGAATCGTGAACACCTCCCTAGGCAAACATTGGGACCTTCCTTTCTCTGTTAGTGCCAGAGGACAGGAATCGTGAACATAGGCAAACATTGGGACCTTCCTTTCTCTGTTAGTGCCAGAGGACAGGATTGGGACCTTCCTTTCTCTGTTAGTGCCTGAGGACAGGAATCGTGAACATCTCCTTAGGCAAACATTGGAACCTTCCTTTCTCTGTTAGTGCCAGAGGACAGGAATCGTGAACATCCCCCTAGGCAAACATTGGGACCTTCCTTTCTCTGTTTGTGCCAGAGGACAGGAATCGTGAACACCTCCCTAGGCAAAGATTGGGTCCTTCCTCTCTCTGTTAGTGCCAGAGGACAGGAATCGTGAACACCTCCCTAGGCAAACATTGGGACCTTCCTTTCTCTGTTAGTGCCAGAGGACAGGAATCGTGAACACCTCCCCAGGCAAACATTGGGTCCTTCCTTTCTCTGTTAGTGCCAGAGGACAGGAATCGTGAACATCTCCCTAGGCAAACATTGAGTCCATCCTTTCTCTGTTAGTGCCAGAGGACAGGAATCGTGAACACCCCCATAGGCAAACATTGGGACCTTCCTTTCTCTGTTAGGGCCAGAGGACAGGAATCGTGAACACCTCCCCAGGCAAACATTGGGACCTTCCTTTCTCTGTTAGTACCAGAGGACAGGAATCGTGAACACCTCCCCAGGCAAACATTGAGTCCATCCTTTCTCTGTTAGTGCCAGAGGACAGGAATCGTGAACAGCTCCCCAGGCAAACATTGGGACCTTCCTTTCTCTGTTAGTGCCAGAGGACAGGAATCGTGAACACCTCCCTAGGCAAACATTGGGACCTTCCTTTCTCTGTTAGTGCCAGAGGACAGGAATCGTGAACACCTCCCTAGGCAAACATTGGGACCTTCCTTTCTCTATTAGTGCCAGAGGACAGGATTGGGACCTTCCTTTCTCTGTTAGTGCCTGAGGACAGGAATCGTGAACATCTCCTTAGGCAAACATTGGAACCTTCCTTTCTCTGTTAGTGCCAGAGGACAGGAATCGTGAACACCCCCCTAGGCAAACATTGGGACCTTCCTTTCTCTGTTAGTGCCAGAGGACAGGAATCGTGAACACCTCCCTAGGCAAACATTGGGTCCTTCCTCTCTCTGTTAGTGCCTGAGGACAGGAATCGTGAACACCCCTCTAGGCAAACATTGGGACCTTCCTTTCTCCGTTAATGCCAGAGGACAGGAATCGTGAACACCTCCTTAGGCAAACATTGGGTCCTTCCTTTCTCTGTTAGTGCCAGAGGACAGGAATCGTGAACACCTCCTTGGGCAAACATTGGGTCAATTCTTTCTCTGTTAGTGCAAGAGGACAGGAATCGTGAACACCTCCCTGGGCAAACATTGGGACCTTCCTTTCTCTGTTAGTGCCAGAGGACAGGATTGGGACCTTCCTTTCTCTGTTAGTGCCAGAGGACAGGATTGGGACCTTCCTTTCTCTGTTAGTGCCAGAGGACAGGAATCGTGAACACCCCCCTAGGCAAACACTGGGACCTTCCTTTCTCTGTTAGTGCCAGAGGACAGGAATCGTGAACACCTCCCTGGGCAAACATTGGGACCTTCCTTTCTCTGTTAGTGCCAGAGGACAGAATTGGGACCTTCCTTTCTCTGTTAGTGCCAGAGGACAGGAATCGTGAACACCTCCCTGGGCAAACATTGGGACCTTCCTTTCTCTGTTGGTGCCAGAGGACAGGATTGGGACCTTCCTTTCTCTGTTAGTGCCAGAGGACAGGATTGGGACCTTCCATTCTCTGTTAGTGCCAGAGGACAGTATTGGGACCTTCACAGGAATAGTGAACACCTCCCTAGGCAAACATTGGGTCCTTCCTCTCTGTTAGTGCCTGAGGACAGGAATCGTGAACACCCCCTAGGCAAACATTGGGACCTTCCTTTCTCTGTTAGTGCCAGAGGACAGGAATCGTGAACACCTCCATAGGCAAACATTGGGTCCTTCCTTTCTCTGTTAGTGCCAGAGGACAGGAATTGTGAACACCTCCCTAGGCAAACATTGGGTCCATTCTTTCTCTGTTAGTGCAAGAGGACAGGAATCGTGAACACCTCCCTGGGCAAACATTGGGACCTTCCTTTCTCTGTTAGTGCCAGAGGACAGGATTGGGACCTTCCTTTCTCTGTTAGTGCCAGAGGACAGGATTGGGACCTTCCTTTCTCTGTTAGTGCCAGAGGACAGGAATCGTGAACACCCCCTAGGCAAACACTGGGACCTTCCTTTCTCTGTTAGTGCCAGAGGACAGGAATCGTGAACACCTCCCTGGGCAAACATTGGGACCTTCCTTTCTCTGTTAGTGCCAGAGGACAGAATTGGGACCTTCCTTTCTCTGTTAGTGCCAGAGGACAGGATTGGGACCTTCCTTTCTCTGTTAGTGCCAGAGGACAGGATTGGGACCTTCACAGGAATCGTGAACACCCCCTAGGCAAACACTGGGACCTTCCTTTCTCTGTTAGTGCCAGAGGACAGGAATCGTGAACACCTCCCTAGGCAAACATTGGGTCCTTCCTCTCTCTGTTAGTGCCAGAGGACAGGAACCGTGAACACCTCCCTAGGCAAACATTGGGACCTTCCTTTCTCTGTTAGTGCCAGAGGACAGGAATCGTGAGCACCTCCCTAGGCAAACATTGGGACCTTCCTTTCTCTGTTAGTGCCAGAGGACAGGAATCGTGAACACCTCCCCAGGCAAACATTGGGTCCTTCCTTTCTCTGTTAGTGCCAGAGGACAGGAATCGTGAACACCTCCCTAGGCAAACATTGAGTCCATCCTTTCTCTGTTAGTGCCAGAGGACAGGAATCGTGAACACCCCATAGGCAAACATTGGGACCTTCCTTTCTCTGTTAGTGCCAGAGGACAGAGGACAGGAATCGTGAACACCTCCCCAGGCAAACATTGGGACCTTCCTTTCTCTGTTAGTGCCAGAGGACAGGAATCGTGAACACCTCCCTAGGCAAACATTGAGTCCATCCTTTCTCTGTTAGTGCCAGAGGACAGGAATCGTGAACACCTCCCCAGGCAAACATTGGGACCTTCCTTTCTCTGTTAGTGCCAGAGGACAGGATCGTGAACACCTCCCTAGGCAAACATTGGGACCTTCCTTTCTCTGTTAGTGCCAGAGGACAGGAATCGTGAACACCTCCCTAGGCAAACATTGGGACCTTCCTTTCTCTGTTAGTGCCAGAGGACAGGAATCGTGAACACCTCCCTAGGCAAACATTGGGACCTTCCTTTCTCTGTTAGTGCCAGAGGACAGGAATCGTGAACACCTCCCCAGGCAAACATTGGGTCCTTGCTTTCTCTGTTAGTGCCAGAGGACAGGAATCGTGAACACCTCCCTAGGCAAACATTGAGTCCATCCTTTCTCTGTTAGTGCCAGAGGACAGGAATCGTGAACACCCCCATAGGCAAACATTGGGACCTTCCTTTCTCTGTTAGTGCCAGAGGACAGAGGACAGGATTCGTGAACACCTCCCCAGGCAAACATTGGGACCTTCCTTTCTCTGTTAGTGCCAGAGGACAGGAATCGTGAACACCTCCCTAGGCAAACATTGGGTCCTTCCTCTCTCTGTTAGTGCCAGAGGACAGTAATTGTGAACACCTCCCTAGGCAAACATTGGGACCTTCCTTTCTCTGTTAGTGCCAGAGGACAGGAATCGTGAACACCTCCCCAGGCAAACATTGGGTCCTTCCTTTCTCTGTTAGTGCCAGAGGACAGGAACCGTGAACACCTCCCTAGGCAAACATTGAGTCCATCCTTTCTCTGTTAGTGCCAGAGGACAGGAATCGTGAACACCTCCCCAGGCAAACATTGGGACCTTCCTTTCTCTGTTAGTGCCAGAGGACAGGAATCGTGAACACCTCCCTAGGCAAACATTGGGACCTTCCTTTCTCTGTTAGTGCCAGAGGACAGGAATCGTGAACACCTCCCTAGGCAAACATTGGGACCTTCCTTTCTCTGTTAGTGCCAGAGGACAGGATTGGGACCTTCCTTTCTCTGTTAGTGCCTGAGGACAGGAATCGTGAACATCTCCTTAGGCAAACATTGGAACCTTCCTTTCTCTGTTAGTGCCAGAGGACAGGAATCGTGAACACCCCCCTAGGCAAACATTGGGATCTTCCTTTCTCTGTTAGTGCCAGAGGACAGGAATCGTGAACACCTCCTTGGGCAAACATTGGGTCCTTCCTCTCTCTGTTAGTGCCTGAGGACAGGAATCGTGAACACCCCCCTAGGCAAACATTGGGACCTTCCTTTCTCTATTAGTGCCAGAGGACAGGAATCGTGAACACCTCCCTAGGCAAACATTGGGACCTTCCTTTCTCTGTTAGTGCCAGAGGACAGGAATCGTGAACACCTCCTTAGGCAAACATTGGGTCCTTCCTTTCTCTGTTAGTGCCAGAGGACAGGAATCGTGAACACCTCCTTAGGCAAACATTGGGTCCTTCCTTTCTCTGTTAGTGCCAGAGGACAGGAATCGTGAACACCTCCCCAGGCAAACATTGGGTCCTTCCTTTCTCTGTTAGTGCCAGAGGACAGGAACCGTGAACACCTCCCTAGGCAAACATTGGGACCTTCCTTTCTCTGTTAGTGCCAGAGGACAGGAATCGTGAACACCTCCCTAGGCAAACATTGGGACCTTCCTTTCTCTGTTAGTGCCAGAGGACAGGAATCGTGAACACCTCCCCAGGCAAACATTGGGTCCTTCCTTTCTCTGTTAGTGCCAGAGGACAGGAATCGTGAACACCTCCCTAGGCAAACATTGAGTCCATCCTTTCTCTGTTAGTGCCAGAGGACAGGAATCGTGAACACCCCCATAGGCAAACATTGGGACCTTCCTTTCTCTGTTAGTGCCAGAGGACAGAGGACAGGAATCCTGAACACCTCCCCAGGCAAACATTGGGACCTTCCTTTCTCTGTTAGTGCCAGAGGACAGGAATCGTGAACACCTCCCTAGGCAAACATTGAGTCCATCCTTTCTCTGTTAGTGCCAGAGGACAGGAATCGTGAACACCTCCCCAGGCAAACATTGGGACCTTCCTTTCTCTGTTAGTGCCAGAGGACAGGAATCGTGAACACCTCCCTAGGCAAACATTGGGACCTTCCTTTCTCTGTTAGTGCCAGAGGACAGGAATCGTGAACACCTCCCTAGGCAAACATTGGGACCTTCCTTTCTCTGTTAGTGCCAGAGGACAGGAATCGTGAACACCTCCCTAGGCAAACATTGGGACCTTCCTTTCTCTGTTAGTGCCAGAGGACAGGATTGGGACCTTCCTTTCTCTGTTAGTGCCTGAGGACAGGAATCGTGAACATCTCCTTAGGCAAACATTGGAACCTTCCTTTCTCTGTTAGTGCCAGAGGACAGGAATCGTGAACACCCCCTAGGCAAACATTGGGACCTTCCTTTCTCTGTTTGTGCCAGAGGACAGGAATCGTGAACACCTCCCTAGGCAAACATTGGGTCCTTCCTCTCTCTGTTAGTGCCTGAGGACAGGAATCGTGAACACCCCCCTAGGCAAACATTGGGACCTTCCTTTCTCTGTTAGTGCCAGAGGACAGGAATCGTGAACAGCTCCCTAGGCAAACATTGGGTCCTTCCTCTCTCTGTTAGTGCCTGAGGACAGGAATCGTGAACACCTCCTTAGGCAAACATTGGGTCCTTCCTTTCTCTGTTAGTGCCAGAGGACAGGAATCGTGAACAGCTCCCTAGGCAAACATTGGGTCCATTCTTTCTCTGTTAGTGCAAGAAGACAGGAATCGTGAACACCTCCCTGGGCAAACATTGGGACCTTCCTTTCTCTGTTAGTGCCAGAGGACAGGATTGGGACCTTCCTTTCTCTGTTGGTGCCAGAGGACAGGATTGGGACCTTCCTTTCTCTGTTAGTGCCAGAGGACAGGAATCGTGAACACCCCCCTAGGCAAACACTGGGACCTTCCTTTCTCTGTTAGTGCCAGAGGACAGGAATCGTGAACACTTCCCTGGGCAAACATTGGGACCTTCCTTTCTCTGTTGGTGCCAGAGGACAGGATTGGGACCTTCCTTTCTCTGTTAGTGCCAGAGTACAGGATTGGGACCTTCACAGGAATCGTGAACACCCCCCTAGGCAAACACTGGGACCTTCCTTTCTCTGTTAGTGCCAGAGGACAGGAATCGTGAACACCTCCCTAGGCAAACATTGGGTCCTTCCTCTCTCTGCTAGTGCCAGAGGACAGGAACCGTGAACACCTCCCTGGGCAAACATTGGGTCCTTCCTTTCTCTGTTAGTGCCAGAGGACAGGAATCGTGAACACCCCCCTAGGCAAACATTGGGACCTTCCTTTCTCTGTTAGTGCCAGAGGACAGGAATCGTGAACACCTCCCTGGGCAAACATTGGGTCCATCCTTTCTCTGTTAGTGCCAGAGGACAGGAATCGTGAACACCTCCCTAGGCAAACATTGGGACCTTCCTTTCTCTGTTAGTGCCAGAGGACAGGAATCGTGAACACCTCCCTAGGCAAACATTGGGACCTTCCTTTCTCTGTTAGTGCCAGAGGACAGGAATCGTGAACACCTCCCCAAGCAAACATTGGGTCCTTCCTTTCTCTGTTAGTGCCAGAGGACAGGATTCGTGAACACCTCCCTAGGCAAACATTGAGTCCATCCTTTCTCTGTTAGTGCCAGAGGACAGGAATCGTGAACACCCCCATAGGCAAACATTGTGTGCTTCCTTTCTCTGTTAGTGCCAGAGGACAGGAATCGTGAACATCTCCCCGGGCAAACATTGGGTCCATCCTTTCTCTGTTAGTGCCAGAGGACAGGAATCGTGAACACCTCCCTAGGCAAACATTGGGACCTTCATTTCTCTGTTAGTGCCAGAGGACAGGAATTGTGAACACCTCCCCAGGCAAACATTGGGTCCTTCCTTTCTCTGTTAGTGCCAGAGGACAGGATTGGGACCTTCCATTCTCTGTTAGTGCCAGAGGACAGGATTGGGACCTTCACAGGAATCGTGAACACCTCCCTAGGCAAACATTGGGTCCTTCCTCTCTCTGTTAGTGCCTGAGGACAGGAATCGTGAACACCCCCCTAGGCAAACATTGGGACCTTCCTTTCTCTGTTAGTGCCAGAGGACAGGAATCGTGAACACCTCCTTAGGCAAACATTGGGTCCTTCCTTTCTCTGTTAGTGCCAGAGGACAGGAATCGTGAACACCTCCCTAGGCAAACATTGGGTCCATTCTTTCTCTGTTAGTGCAAGAGGACAGGAATCGTGAACACCTCCCTGGGCAAACATTGGGACCTTCCTCTCTCTGTTAGTGCCAGAGGACAGGATTGGGACCTTCACAGGAATCGTGAACACCTCCCTAGGCAAACATTGGGACCTTCCTTTCTCTGTTAGTGCCAGAGGACAGGAATCGTGAACACCTCCTTAGGCAAACATTGGGTCCTTCCTTTCTCTGTTAGTGCCAGAGGACAGGAATCGTGAACACCTCCCCAGGCAAACATTGGGTCCTTCCTTTCTCTGTTAGTGCCAGAGGACAGGAACCGTGAACACCTCCCTAGGCAAACATTGGGACCTTCCTTTCTCTGTTAGTTCCAGAGGACAGGAATCGTGAACACCTCCATTGGCAAACATTGGGACCTTCCTTTCTCTGTTAGTGCCAGAGGACAGGAATCGTGAACACCTCCCCAGGCAAACATTGGGTCCTTCCTTTCTCTGTTAGTGCCAGAGGACAGGAATCGTGAACACCTCCCTAGGCAAACATTGAGTCCATCCTTTCTCTGTTAGTGCCAGAGGACAGGAGTCGTGAACACCCCCATAGGCAAACATTGGGACCTTCCTTTCTCTGTTAGTGCCAGAGGACAGAGGACAGGAATCGTGAACACCTCCCCAGGCAAACATTGGGACCTTCCTTTCTCTGTTAGTGCCAGAGGACAGGAATCGTGAACACCTCCCTAGGCAAACATTGAGTCCATCCTTTCTCTGTTAGTGCCAGAGGACAGGAATCGTGAACACCTCCCCAGGCAAACATTGGGACCTTCCTTTCTCTGTTAGTGCCAGAGGACAGGAATCGTGAACACCTCCCTAGGCAAACATTGGGACCTTCCTTTCTCTGTTAGTGCCAGAGGACAGGAATCGTGAACACCTCCCTAGGCAAACATTGGGACCATCCTTTCTCTGTTAGTGCCAGAGGACAGGATTGGGACCTTCCTTTCTCTGTTAGTGCCTGAGGACAGGAATCGTGAACATCTCCTTAGGCAAACATTGGAACCTTCCTTTCTCTGTTAGTGCCAGAGGACAGGAATCGTGAACACCCCCCTAGGCAAACATTGGGACCTTCCTTTCTCTGTTTGTGCCAGAGGACAGGAATCGTGAACACCTCCCTAGGCAAACATTGGGTCCTTCCTCTCTCTGTTAGTGCCTGAGGACAGGAATCGTGAACACCCCCCTAGGCAAACATTGGGACCTTCCTTTCTCTGTTAGTGCCAGAGGACAGGAATCGTGAACACCTCCTTAGGCAAACATTGGGTCCTTCCTTTCTCTGTTAGTGCCAGAGGACAGGAATCGTGAACACCTCCCTAGGCAAACATTGGGTCCATTCTTTCTCTGTTAGTGCAAGAAGACAGGAATCGTGAACACCTCCCTGGGCAAACATTGGGACCTTCCTTTCTCTGTTAGTGCCAGAGGACAGGATTGGGACCTTCCTTTCTCTGTTAGTGCCAGAGGACAGGATTGGGACCTTCCTTTCTCTGTTAGTGCCAGAGGACAGGAATCGTGAACACCCCCCTAGGCAAACACTGGGACCTTCCTTTCTCTGTTAGTGCCAGAGGACAGGAATCGTGAACACTTCCCTGGGCAAACATTGGGACCTTCCTTTCTCTGTTGGTGCCAGAGGACAGGATTGGGACCTTCCTTTCTCTGTTAGTGCCAGAGGACAGGATTGGGACCTTCCTTTCTCTGTTAGTGCCAGAGGACAGGATTGGGACCTTCACAGGAATCGTGAACACCCCCCTAGGCAAACACTGGGACCTTCCTTTCTCTGTTAGTGCCAGAGGACAGGAATCGTGAACACCTCCCTAGGCAAACATTGGGTCCTTCCTCTCTCTGTTAGTGCCAGAGGACAGGAACCGTGAACACCTCCCTGGGCAAACATTGGGTCCTTCCTTTCTCTGTTAGTGCCAGAGGACAGGAATCGTGAACACCCCCCTAGGCAAACATTGGGACCTTCCTTTCTCTGTTAGTGCCAGAGGACAGGAATCGTGAACACCTCCCTGGGCAAACATTGGGTCCATCCTTTCTCTGTTAGTGCCAGAGGACAGGAATCGTGAACACCTCCCTAGGCAAACATTGGGACCTTCCTTTCTCTGTTAGTGCCAGAGGACAGGAATCGTGAACACCTCCCTAGGCAAACATTGGGACCTTCCTTTCTCTGTTAGTGCCAGAGGACAGGAATCGTGAACACCTCCCCAGGCAAACATTGGGTCCTTCCTTTCTCTGTTAGTGCCAGAGGACAGGAATCGTGAACACCTCCCTAGGCAAACATTGAGTCCATCCTTTCTCTGTTAGTGCCAGAGGACAGGAATCGTGAATACCCCCATAGGCAAACATTGTGTCCTTCCTTTCTCTGTTAGTGCCAGAGGACAGGAATCGTGAACATCTCCCCGGGCAAACATTGGGTCCATCCTTTCTCTGTTAGTGCCAGAGGACAGGAATCGTGAACACCTCCCTAGGCAAACATTGGGACCTTCATTTCTCTGTTAGTGCCAGAGGACAGGAATTGTGAACACCTCCCCAGGCAAACATTGGGTCCTTCCTTTTTCTGTTAGTGCCAGAGGACAGGATTGGGACCTTCCTTTCTCTGTTAGTGCCTGAGGACAGGAATCGTGAACATCTCCTTAGGCAAACATTGGAACCTTCCTTTCTCTGTTAGTGCCAGAGGACAGGAATCGTGAACACCCCCCTAGGCAAACATTGGGTCCATCCTTTCTCTGTTTGTGCCAGAGGACAGGAATCGTGAACACCCCCATAGGCAAACATTGGGTCCTTCCTTTCTCTGTTAGTGCCAGAGGACAGGAATCGTGAACACCTCCCCGGGCAAACATTGGGTCCATCCTTTCTCTGTTAGTGCCAGAGGACAGGAATCGTGAACACCTCCCTAGGCAAACATTGGGACCTTCATTTCTCTGTTAGTGCCAGAGGACAGGAATTGTGAACGCCTCCCTAGGCAAACATTGGGACCTTCCTTTCTCTGTTAGTGCCAGAGGACAGGATTGGGACCTTCCTTTCTCTGTTAGTGCCAGAGGACAGGAATCGTGAACACCCCCCTAGGCAAACACTGGGACCTTCCTTTCTCTGTTAGTGCCAGAGGACAGGAATCGTGAACACCTCCCTGGGCAAACATTGGGACCTTCCTTTCTCTGTTAGTGCCAGAGGACAGAATTGGGACCTTCCTTTCTCTGTTAGTGCCAGAGGACAGGATTGGGACCTTCCTTTCTCTGTTAGTGCCAGAGGACAGGATTGGGACCTTCACAGGAATCGTGAACACCCCCTAGGCAAACACTGGGACCTTCCTTTCTCTGTTAGTGCCAGAGGACAGGAATCGTGAACACCTCCCTGGGCAAACATTGGGTCCTTCCTCTCTCTGTTAGTGCCAGAGGACAGGAACAGTGAACACCTCCCTAGGCAAACATTGGGACCTTCCTTTCTCTGTTAGTGCCAGAGGACAGGAATCGTGAACACCTCCCTAGGCAAACATTGGGACCTTCCTTTCTCTGTTAGTGCCAGAGGACAGGAATCGTGAACACCTCCCTAGGCAAACATTGAGTCCATCCTTTCTCTGTTAGTGCCAGAGGACAGGAATCGTGAACACCCCCATAGGCAAACATTGGGACCTTCCTTTCTCTGTTAGTGCCAGAGGACAGAGGACAGGAATCGTGAACACCTCCCCAGGCAAACATTGGGACCTTCCTTTCTCTGTTAGTGCCAGAGGACAGGAATCGTGAACACCTCCCTAGGCAAACATTGAGTCCATCCTTTCTCTGTTAGTGCCAGAGGACAGGAATCGTGAACACCTCCCCAGGCAAACATTGGGACCTTCCTTTCTCTGTTAGTGCCAGAGGACAGGAATCGTGAACACCTCCCTAGGCAAACATTGGGACCTTCCTTTCTCTGTTAGTGCCAGAGGACAGGAATCGTGAACACCTCCCTAGGCAAACATTGGGACCTTCCTTTCTCTGTTAGTGCCAGAGGACAGGAATCGTGAACACCTCCCTAGGCAAACATTGGGACCTTCCTTTCTCTGTTAGTGCCAGAGGACAGGAATCGTGAACACCTCCCCAGGCAAACATTGGGTCCTTGCTTTCTCTGTTAGTGCCAGAGGACAGGAATCGTGAACACCTCCCTAGGCAAACATTGAGTCCATCCTTTCTCTGTTAGTGCCAGAGGACAGGAATCGTGAACACCCCCATAGGCAAACATTGGGACCTTCCTTTCTCTGTTAGTGCCAGAGGACAGGAATCGTGAACACCTCCCCAGGCAAACATTGGGACCTTCCTTTCTCTGTTAGTGCCAGAGGACAGGAATCGTGAACACCTCCCTAGGCAAACATTGAGTCCATCCTTTCTCTGTTAGTGCCAGAGGACAGGAATCGTGAACACCTCCCCAGGCAAACATTGGGACCTTCCTTTCTCTGTTAGTGCCAGAGGACAGGAATCGTGAACACCTCCCTAGGCAAACATAGGGACCTTCCTTTCTCTGTTAGTGCCAGAGGAGAGGAATCGTGAACACCTCCCTAGGCAAACATTGGGACCTTCCTTTCTCTGTTAGTGCCAGAGGACAGGATTGGGACCTTCCTTTCTCTGTTAGTGCCTGAGGACAGGAATCGTGAACATCTCCTTAGGCAAACATTGGAACCTTCCTTTCTCTGTTAGTGCCAGAGGACAGGAATCGTGAACACCCCCTAGGCAAACATTGGGACCTTCCTTTCTCTGTTTGTGCCAGAGGACAGGAATCGTGAACACCTCCCTAGGCAAACATTGGGTCCTTCCTCTCTCTGTTAGTGCCTGAGGACAGGAATCGTGAACACCCCCTAGGCAAACATTGGGACCTTCCTTTCTCTGTTCAGTGCCAGAGGACAGGAATCGTGAACACCTCCTTAGGCAAACATTGGGTCCTTCCTTTCTCTGTTAGTGCCAGAGGACAGGAATCGTGAACACCTCCCTAGGCAAACATTGAGTCCATCCTTTCTCTGTTAGTGCCAGAGGACAGGAATCGTGAACACCTCCCTGGGCAAACATTGGGACCTTCCTTTCTCTGTTGGTGCCAGAGGACAGGGTGGGACCTTCCTTTCTCTGTTAGTGCCAGAGGACAGGATTGGGACCTTCCTTTCTCTGTTAGTGCCAGAGGACAGGATTGGGACCTTCACAGGAATCGTGAACACCCCCTAGGCAAACACTGGGACCTTCCTTTCTCTGTTAGTGCCAGAGGACAGGAACCGTGAACACCTCCCTAGGCAAACATTGGGTCCTTCCTTTCTCTGTTAGTGCCAGAGGACAGGATTGGGACCTTCCTTTCTCTGTTAGTGCCAGAGGACAGGAATCGTGAACACCTCCCCAGGCAAACATTGGGACCTTCCTTTCTCTGTTAGTGCCAGAGAACAGGAATCGTGAACACCTCCCCGGGAAAACATTGGGTCCTTCCTTTCTCTGTTAGTGCCAGAGGACAGGAATCGTGAACACCTCCCTGGGCAAACATTGGGTCCATCCTTTCTCTGTTAGTGCCAGAGGACAGGAATCGTGAACACCTCCCTAGGCAAACATTGGGACCTTCCTTTCTCTGTTAGTGCCAGAGGACAGGAATCGTGAACACCTCCCTAGGCAAACATTGGGACCTTCCTTTCTCTGTTAGTGCCAGAGGACAGGAATCGTGAACACCTCTCCAGGCAAACATTGGGTCCTTCCTTTCTCTGTTAGTGCTAGAGGACAGGAATCGTGAACACCTCCCTAGGCAAACATTGAGTCCATCCTTTCTCTGTTAGTGCCAGAGGACAGGAATCGTGAACACCCCCATAGGCAAACATTGGGACCTTCCTTTCTCTGTTAGTGCCAGAGGACAGAGGACAGGAATCGTGAACACCTCCCCAGGCAAACATTGGGACCTTCCTTTCTCTGTTAGTGCCAGAGGACAGGAATCGTGAACACCTCCCTAGGCAAACATTGAGTACATCCTTTCTCTGTTAGTGCCAGAGGACAGGAATCGTGAACACCTCCCCAGGCAAACATTGGGACCTTCCTTTCTCTGTTAGTGCCAGAGGACAGGAATCGTGAACACCTCCCCAGGCAAACATTGGGTCCTTCCTTTCTCTGTTAGTGCCAGAGGACAGGAATCGTGAACACCTCCCCGGGCAAACATTGGGTCCTTCCTTTCTCTGTTAGTGCCAGAGGACAGGAATCGTGAACACCTCCCTAGGCAAACATTGGGACCTTCATTTCTCTGTTAGTGCCAGAGGACAGGAATTGTGAACGCCTCCCTAGGCAAACATTGGGACCTTCCTTTCTCTGTTAGTGCCAGAGGACAGTATTGGGACCTTCCTTTCTCTGTTAGTGCCAGAGGACAGGAATCGTGAACACCTCCCCAGGCAAACATTGGGACCTTCCTTTCTCTGTTAGTGCCAGAGGACATGAATCGTGAACACCTCCCCGGGCAAACATTGGGTCCTTCCTTTCTCTGTTAGTGCCAGAGGACAGGAATCGTGAACACCTCCCTGGGCAAACATTGGGTCCATCCTTTCTCTGTTAGTGCCAGAGGAAAGGAATCGTGAACACCTCCCCAGGCAAACATTGGGTCCTTCCTTTCTCTGTTAGTGCCAGAGGACAGGAATCGTGAACACCTCCCTAGGCAAACATTGAGTCCATCCTTTCTCTGTTAGTGCCAGAGGACAGGAATTGTGAACACCCCCATAGGCAAACATTGGGACCCTCCTTTCTCTGTTAGTGCCAGAGGACAGGAATCGTGAACACCTCCCCAGGCAAACATTGGGACCTTCCTTTCTCTGTTAGTGCCAGAGGACAGGAATCGTGAACACCTCCCTGGGCAAACATTGGGTCCATCCTTTCTCTGTTAGTGCCAGAGAACAGGAATCGTGAACACCTCCCTAGGCAAACATTGGGACCTTCCTTTCTCTGTTAGTGCCAGAGGACAGGAATCGTGAACACCTCCCTAGGCAAACATTGGGACCTTCCTTTCTCTGTTAGTGCCAGAGGACAGGATTGGGACCTTCCTTTCTCTGTTAGTGCCAGAGGACAGGAATTGTGAACACCTCCCTAGGCAAACATTGGGACCTTCCTTTCTCTGTTAGTGCCAGAGGACAGAATTGGGACCTTCCTTTCTCTGTTAGTGCCAGAGGACAGGATTGGGACCTTCCTTTCTCTGTTAGTGCCAGAGGACAGGATTGGGACCTTCACAGGAATCGTGAACACCCCCTAGGCAAACACTGGGACCTTCCTTTCTCTGTTAGTGCCAGAGGACAGGAATCGTGAACACCTCCCTGGGCAAACATTGGGTCCTTCCTCTCTCTGTTAGTGCCAGAGGACAGGAACAGTGAACACCTCCCTAGGCAAACATTGGGACCTTCCTTTCTCTGTTAGTGCCAGAGGACAGGAATCGTGAACACCTCCCTAGGCAAACATTGGGACCTTCCTTTCTCTGTTAGTGCCAGAGGACAGGAATCGTGAACACCTCCCTAGGCAAACATTGAGTCCATCCTTTCTCTGTTAGTGCCAGAGGACAGGAATCGTGAACACCCCCATAGGCAAACATTGGGACCTTCCTTTCTCTGTTAGTGCCAGAGGACAGAGGACAGGAATCGTGAACACCTCCCCAGGCAAACATTGGGACCTTCCTTTCTCTGTTAGTGCCAGAGGACAGGAATCGTGAACACCTCCCTAGGCAAACATTGAGTCCATCCTTTCTCTGTTAGTGCCAGAGGACAGGAATCGTGAACACCTCCCCAGGCAAACATTGGGACCTTCCTTTCTCTGTTAGTGCCAGAGGACAGGAATCGTGAACACCTCCCTAGGCAAACATTGGGACCTTCCTTTCTCTGTTAGTGCCAGAGGACAGGAATCGTGAACACCTCCCTAGGCAAACATTGGGACCTTCCTTTCTCTGTTAGTGCCAGAGGACAGGAATCGTGAACACCTCCCTAGGCAAACATTGGGACCTTCCTTTCTCTGTTAGTGCCAGAGGACAGGAATCGTGAACACCTCCCCAGGCAAACATTGGGTCCTTGCTTTCTCTGTTAGTGCCAGAGGACAGGAATCGTGAACACCTCCCTAGGCAAACATTGAGTCCATCCTTTCTCTGTTAGTGCCAGAGGACAGGAATCGTGAACACCCCCATAGGCAAACATTGGGACCTTCCTTTCTCTGTTAGTGCCAGAGGACAGGAATCGTGAACACCTCCCCAGGCAAACATTGGGACCTTCCTTTCTCTGTTAGTGCCAGAGGACAGGAATCGTGAACACCTCCCTAGGCAAACATTGAGTCCATCCTTTCTCTGTTAGTGCCAGAGGACAGGAATCGTGAACACCTCCCCAGGCAAACATTGGGACCTTCCTTTCTCTGTTAGTGCCAGAGGACAGGAATCGTGAACACCTCCCTAGGCAAACATAGGGACCTTCCTTTCTCTGTTAGTGCCAGAGGAGAGGAATCGTGAACACCTCCCTAGGCAAACATTGGGACCTTCCTTTCTCTGTTAGTGCCAGAGGACAGGATTGGGACCTTCCTTTCTCTGTTAGTGCCTGAGGACAGGAATCGTGAACATCTCCTTAGGCAAACATTGGAACCTTCCTTTCTCTGTTAGTGCCAGAGGACAGGAATCGTGAACACCCCCCTAGGCAAACATTGGGACCTTCCTTTCTCTGTTTGTGCCAGAGGACAGGAATCGTGAACACCTCCCTAGGCAAACATTGGGTCCTTCCTCTCTCTGTTAGTGCCTGAGGACAGGAATCGTGAACACCCCCCTAGGCAAACATTGGGACCTTCCTTTCTCTGTTCGTGCCAGAGGACAGGAATCGTGAACACCTCCTTAGGCAAACATTGGGTCCTTCCTTTCTCTGTTAGTGCCAGAGGACAGGAATCGTGAACACCTCCCTAGGCAAACATTGAGTCCATCCTTTCTCTGTTAGTGCCAGAGGACAGGAATCGTGAACACCTCCCTGGGCAAACATTGGGACCTTCCTTTCTCTGTTGGTGCCAGAGGACAGGGTGGGACCTTCCTTTCTCTGTTAGTGCCAGAGGACAGGATTGGGACCTTCCTTTCTCTGTTAGTGCCAGAGGACAGGATTGGGACCTTCACAGGAATCGTGAACACCCCCTAGGCAAACACTGGGACCTTCCTTTCTCTGTTAGTGCCAGAGGACAGGAACCGTGAACACCTCCCTAGGCAAACATTGGGTCCTTCCTTTCTCTGTTAGTGCCAGAGGACAGGATTGGGACCTTCCTTTCTCTGTTAGTGCCAGAGGACAGGAATCGTGAACACCTCCCCAGGCAAACATTGGGACCTTCCTTTCTCTGTTAGTGCCAGAGAACAGGAATCGTGAACACCTCCCCGGGAAAACATTGGGTCCTTCCTTTCTCTGTTAGTGCCAGAGGACAGGAATCGTGAACACCTCCCTGGGCAAACATTGGGTCCATCCTTTCTCTGTTAGTGCCAGAGGACAGGAATCGTGAACACCTCCCTAGGCAAACATTGGGACCTTCCTTTCTCTGTTAGTGCCAGAGGACAGGAATCGTGAACACCTCCCTAGGCAAACATTGGGACCTTCCTTTCTCTGTTAGTGCCAGAGGACAGGAATCGTGAACACCTCTCCAGGCAAACATTGGGTCCTTCCTTTCTCTGTTAGTGCTAGAGGACAGGAATCGTGAACACCTCCCTAGGCAAACATTGAGTCCATCCTTTCTCTGTTAGTGCCAGAGGACAGGAATCGTGAACACCCCCATAGGCAAACATTGGGACCTTCCTTTCTCTGTTAGTGCCAGAGGACAGAGGACAGGAATCGTGAACACCTCCCCAGGCAAACATTGGGACCTTCCTTTCTCTGTTAGTGCCAGAGGACAGGAATCGTGAACACCTCCCTAGGCAAACATTGAGTACATCCTTTCTCTGTTAGTGCCAGAGGACAGGAATCGTGAACACCTCCCCAGGCAAACATTGGGACCTTCCTTTCTCTGTTAGTGCCAGAGGACAGGAATCGTGAACACCTCCCCAGGCAAACATTGGGTCCTTCCTTTCTCTGTTAGTGCCAGAGGACAGGAATCGTGAACACCTCCCCGGGCAAACATTGGGTCCTTCCTTTCTCTGTTAGTGCCAGAGGACAGGAATCGTGAACACCTCCCTAGGCAAACATTGGGACCTTCATTTCTCTGTTAGTGCCAGAGGACAGGAATTGTGAACGCCTCCTAGGCAAACATTGGGACCTTCCTTTCTCTGTTAGTGCCAGAGGACAGTATTGGGACCTTCCTTTCTCTGTTAGTGCCAGAGGACAGGAATCGTGAACACCTCCCCAGGCAAACATTGGGACCTTCCTTTCTCTGTTAGTGCCAGAGGACATGAATCGTGAACACCTCCCGGGCAAACATTGGGTCCTTCCTTTCTCTGTTAGTGCCAGAGGACAGGAATCGTGAACACCTCCCTGGGCAAACATTGGGTCCATCCTTTCTCTGTTAGTGCCAGAGGAAAGGAATCGTGAACACCTCCCCAGGCAAACATTGGGTCCTTCCTTTCTCTGTTAGTGCCAGAGGACAGGAATCGTGAACACCTCCCTAGGCAAACATTGAGTC
Source organism: Calotriton arnoldi (assembly GCA_963921515.1). Lineage (NCBI taxonomy): Eukaryota > Metazoa > Chordata > Amphibia > Caudata > Salamandridae > Calotriton > Calotriton arnoldi. Next base: position 1,808,801 of record CAWUFW010000223.1, on the reverse strand, counting down.
CATCCTTTCTCTGTTAGTGCCAGAGGACAGGAATTGTGAACACCCCCATAGGCAAACATTGGGACCCTCCTTTCTCTGTTAGTGCCAGAGGACAGGAATCGTGAACACCTCCCCAGGCAAACATTGGGACCTTCCTTTCTCTGTTAGTGCCAGAGGACAGGAATCGTGAACACCTCCCTGGGCAAACATTGGGTCCATCCTTTCTCTGTTAGTGCCAGAGAACAGGAATCGTGAACACCTCCCTAGGCAAACATTGGGACCTTCCTTTCTCTGTTAGTGCCAGAGGACAGGAATCGTGAACACCTCCCTAGGCAAACATTGGGACCTTCCTTTCTCTGTTAGTGCCAGAGGACAGGATTGGGACCTTCCTTTCTCTGTTAGTGCCAGAGGACAGGAATTGTGAACACCTCCCTAGGCAAACATTGGGACCTTCCTTTCTCTGTTAGTGCCAGAGGACAGAGGACAGGAATCGTGAACACCTCCCTCGGCAAACATTGAGTACATCCTTTCTCTGTTAGTGCCAGAGGACAGGAATCGTGAACACCTCCCCAGGCAAACATTGGGACAGCGGGAAATATGGGGACCTGATGGCATTGTGCATCTCTTAATACCCCAGGTGAGGCTGCACATGAGACTGCAACAAGAATGGTCACAATCAACCTAGAGTTGGGAGGATCTAGTGGTTGTCACAGACCTAGTACAGAAAGAGATGCCGTGGTGGAAGATTACAGTCGGCAGAACAATCAAACTACCAACTCCCTCAGTAATCATTACAACAGACACATCCCACACAGTGTGGGGCGCTCACATGCGAAAGCTGAACATCAGGGAGCTATGGAGCCCAAAAGAAGCAGAACAGGACATAAATGTGTTGAAACTCAGGACAGTTTTCTTAGCCCTGAAAGTCTTCCAGACACATTTGGAGGGAAGGTCAGTTCAAATCCAAGCTGACAACATAACCACAGCATTCTATCTCAACAAACAGGTGGAACAGAATCACACATGGTATCCAAACTAGCTCAGGATAGGATAGCGAAAGGAGAATAACGCCAATTTGCTAAAAATCTATTGGGGGAATAGAACACAGAAGCAGACAGACAAGCGCCTCACACAAATGGGAGCGAACACAAAGAGTGGTGAAGGACATGTTCAAAGGTGGAGCACACCACACATAGACTGGTTTGCAAACCAGGAATATGTAAAATGCCAAAGCTTCGCCTCCAGGGTTCACCGCCCACAGTCATTAGCGAGTGCCCTGTCGATAGAATGGTCAGGGATTTTTGCTTATGCTTTTCCACCGATACCAATGATATAACGTGTGATACAGAAATGCCAACAGGCACCCGTGAAACGAATCCTAATGGCCCTTCAGTGGGATAAACAAACATGGTTCTCAGACCTAGTGGAAATGTCGCAGGACTAGGCCATGAAGCTTCCGTAACATCACGACCTACTAACAACACAGAAGTACAAGTACTGAATACAGAACCCGCTACCCTGCCCTCGCCGCATGGTTCCTGAGGACACAGAATTCGGTCATCTAGACTTACCACCAATGTCCACAGAGATAATTAAGGAAGCCTGGAGACCTACATCGAGAAAGTGTTATATAGGCAAGTGAAAGAGGTTCATATAGTGGTTTAACAGGAAAGGCTGTGGTAGAGGCTGGACACAGCGCCCCACAGTGCTAGACGAAAAGCTCTCCTACAGCTCACTAAAGGTGCACTAAGCCGCCATACTGTTGGTATACAAGGGGAGTAATAGGCAAAAGCTTCTTCAACACATCAGTCATAAAATGTGTCCTGGAAAGAGCAAAGAGGATAGTCTTCAGCCCCCACCATCGCCCTCCAAGACAAGCACCTACGTGGAACCTAAATTTAGTGCTGACACAAATGACGAAGACACCTTTTGGACCCATACATAATCAAGAACTCAAGTATTTAATGCTGAGAGCATCCTTCTTAGTTATCACGTCATTAAGGAAAGTTAGTGAAATACAGGCCCTTACAACACAGGAACCAGATCCAAAAATACACAAGGATTAAGTGGTGATGAGAAAAAACCTGCAGCTTAGCCCGAAGGTGGTATCACATTTTCATGTTAACCAAGCGATACACTTACCTGCTTTTTGCCAACAACCTAAGACACAGGCTGAGAGAGACCTATGTACATGGAATGTAAGAAAGACAATTATGTATCACTCGCAAGAACCAATCAAAAAGGGGGATCAATTTTAATCTCCTTTGCACAAGCTAGTAAGGGTTTAAGGGACTGTGAAAGATGGTGTAACGGAATAGACTTGACTCGACAACAGAAGTCTTAGAGGTAATCTGATTTTTATTGACACAATGCTTACTGACACTCCAATAGGGCCGAACTATGACACGCCTGGACCTTCTCCTCTTCCTCTCTGCTTGGTTTCTTCTTATCAGCAGGCGGAGGATACCCTCGGGGAGAAAAGAACATAGCCCTCAATAATCAGGCTCTAATATATATATCAAACCCGACATCACACCGTGAAGTCATTCTTTTAACCTCTTCTTAGGCCAGCACTGGTGTGGGAACTGTCTTGAGTTCTCCGTAACCAAGACGAAAGGATAAACATTAGGGTTTAAATGCTGAGACAGCGGTACACTTAAAGAGGGCTGTGGAAACAGAGCAGCAACCCCCAAGAGATGCCCCATGGTAATTTACCTAAAACCCTGCCACAAACTCCTCTGCAACCTCCAACCAAGACCTTCCCTTTGTGCCCCTTGCTGTCATTTGTCTGAGACCACGACTCTGGTTTAGTGTCGCGGTCCCCCAGTCCAGAACACCTTTCCCCGGTAAAGCCTTCCGCTCCTCGACTCCCGCAAGATACAAAGCCATCTTCTCCTGGGTCACAACTACTGTCTCCTCGCCTGTTTTTCCGTCTTGGGGACTTGTCTCTCGACCTGTCAACTCCCCAATTGGAGGGATCTTTAGAAGGGGTCCTCTGGTCCCACAGTGGTCCTTCAGAGCCAGCGGCTCCCTTTCGCCGACACTCGTCTCTCCCGCATGCCATTCTCTACGCCTCGCCTCTCGCTTCAGCTTCTCTTCCGGGTCCTTGCCGTCACTGCCCACGTTGTCGTCCCTCTTATCCTCATTGGCGGAAGCAAGGTCAGCTACTAGAATGCTGACTCCATAGTTCAAGGTACTCCCGGGGGCCTGATTATCTCGACTTTCATGCGTGACAGCAACTGTCTCCTTACAGGTGGATAGTCCAAGCAATTCAAGACTTCCACTAAGCAGCAATAGTAACATCGGGAGAGACCTCAAGAGCCCATACAACAAAGAAAAAGGGAGCAACGTTTGCCTACCTGTGGAATGTACCCTTAAGTGGCATCTGCATGGCAGACGCATGGCCTTCTGTACACACCTTCACAAAACATTTCTGTGTGGACATTCAAGCCAATAAAGAGGCTCGGGTGTGACAAACTATGAAAAGAGGAACCCCTGCAAATGGGGAAAAAAGAACCTAAAGATGGCGACTGTGTCAAAGAGTTGACTCGACACCCACAAGAAAACAAAAGCAAGCATTTGCAATGCAATAGGTCTCTCATTACTGAAGGTTTGAGCTATTGGCGTTGCATTATTATTTGCAACGCCAATAGCTCAAACTTTTAGTAAAATGAGACATATTGCATATGTGCATGGGGCGAGAAAGGGAGAGAAGGAACTTGGGCGGCCGCGAGGAAGAAAAGAAAGGTGTGGCCGCCATTGGTAAAGTTGAATGAAAAAATTGAGTTTTTTTTCAATATTCCTTAGTTTTTCATAATCGGCGCAGCACGCCGCGTGTGCCGCCCTGATTACTAAAAGCATGTAACATTGAAAAAATAGAGTTTGGCGAGCCGCGCCCAAGAAAAGAAAGGCAAAGCTCGCCAAACTCCTATTTTTTTTTTTATTTTGAACGTTTTTCGTTAGCGGCGCAGCATGCTGCCTGAGCTGTGCTGCTTTGTAAAAGCATATAATATTGAAAAAATAGAGTTTGCCGAGCCACGCCGAAGAAAAGAAAGGCGCGGCCGCCATTGTTTAAAAGATGAAGGTGTGCCTCGCTGCTTACAAAGCAGGAGAGCTTATCGTGCCTGCAATAGCAGCTAGGAGAAAGGCATGAATAAAATAGTGCTCACAGACTGTAAGCAAAACATACTAAGTAACAACACATGTAACAGGGCAGTCCTCGTGGGAGGTTACAAACGGAGAAAAGGTGGTACTAAGGGGTGACTACTAAGCCTATTCAAGAATCAAAAGCAGCCATTTACAAAGGACAGTAAGAGGAGCCAATTGAAAAGATGGGCAGAAAATGGGCGGAGCTTCAAGTCCATACCTGAATACAGCATGTCTCGAAGAGACGGTGCAAGCGCTGCCTAGGCGAGACCTAAAAAAGAGACAGAAAAGTCTTAAGGTCTAACAATTCCGGGCCTAACCACTAGATGGTGGAATAGTGCACAGCATGTGAATCAAGAAAATTCTTCAAGCTTCAAAACTAGCCCTACTGGTAAGTAACCTTTTCATTATTAACAACTATCTTGTATTACAGTTTTAGTCGGTATAAACAGACACAATATATAAAGTATAAAATAGCATTCTGTTATATTCTTTCATTGCAAACATTGCATTAATATAAGTAACAAAATTAAAGTGCATTTCCTTATGCATATATATATCTTCCATGTACTTATGTATCTATATATTTATTACTTTTCTTCTAATTCAGCATATCCAATGCACTACCCTATTTCTCACCCTATAACTCTCTCAATATATAGTCTATCTCAACTCTCTGACTCATCCCAAACCTCTTTCTACTACTCTTTCCAATGCACTACCCTGTTTCTCACCCTATACCTCTATCAATATATCCTCTACCTCCACTCTCTCATTCACCCAAACCCCATACCACTACTATGATCCCCAAAATAACCCTTTCGAGACTCTTCCCTCCTCTACCCCTCCTTGCATCATCTCACACCTCTTTTACTATTCAGATCCCCCAAACTTACTTTTCTAAACCCTTCCCTCTGACTCCTCCCCCTCCACTTCCCCTTTTACTCATCCCAAGCCCCCTCCTACTGCTATGAACTCCCCAAAAAACTAATAATAATAAAAATTCTAGACCCTTCCCTCTTCTATCCCTCCTTCCTTGTTCTATCCCTCCTTCCCTGTTCTATCCCTCCCCTATTCCTTTTCAATTCAAATAACAGACGAACATGTCCACCACTCAAAATTAATTTATATTTCCCTATACTGACTCCCCTCCACCTCCCCTGTACTCATCCCAAACCCCTTCCTACGGCTATAAACTAAAAAAACAAAAACATTCTAGACCCTTCCTCTTTTACCCTCCACTGTTCCTTCTCAATCCAATTAACAGATTAACATATCCACCGCTCAAATTACTTCATATTTCACTATACTAATTCACCACTAATCCTTTCTGGGTTCCGGAGTATCGTGCTACTCGCCGAAAAAGCGCTTCAACACCCTTCAGGGGTTGTAAGCGCTATGTAAATGCAATTACAATTAAAATGTGTTACTTATGGTATAGAAACGTAAGCCGCTGCTACTACAAGTCTCTCAGAATGTAAAGAGAAAAGGTCATCAAAGGCTCTTCATATATAATGCAAAAATGAAGATGACAAAAAGGCATCATGCACTGATGCCCACACATGGCACAGAAGCAGTGAAAATCCTGAGCCACCCGAATTTAGCACATGTTTAGTCTCCGGATCAAGTGCATGATGCTGCAAGGTTGGGGAGCCGAGCCGTTTTGTGGGTGCAGGTTACAGCATGAGGATGCACCACACTCGTCTCGGTCTCAGGTTACAATATATTGGAGTGCTGCCCCTAGGCTTCGGTGTGTGATCATGGTACAAGGGTGCCTAGGCCCCTCTGTGTCTGGTTATAGTATGAGGGTTAAGTGTACCTGTGTCATGTGTGCCTGGTTACAGTATGAGAATCCCTTGGCCCCTCAGTCCTCTGCGTGGGGTTTCTGTATGAGGGCGACGTGCCCCTGTGTTGTTGCTGCTTGGTTACAGTAAGAGGGTGATGAGCCCCTGTGTTGTTGCTGCCTGGTTACAGTAAGAGGGTGATGAGCCCCTGTGTCACTGGTGCCTGGTTACAGTACGAGGGTGACATGACCCTGTGTCACTGGTCCCTGGTTACAGTACGAGGGTGACATGACCCTGTGTCATTAGTGCCTATTTACTGTACAAGGGTGACATGACCCTGTGTCATTGGTGGCTATTTACTGTACGAGGGTGACATGACCCTGTGTCACTGGTTCCTGGTTACAGTACGAGGGAGACATGACCCAGTGTCACTGGTGCCTGGTGACATGACCCTGTGTCATTGGTGCCTATTTACTGTACAAGGGTGAAATGACCCTGTGTCATTGGTGCCTATTTACTGTACGAGGGTGACATGATCCTGTGTCACTGGTGCCTGGTTACAGTACGATGGTGACATGACCCTGTGCCATTGGTAATATTTACTGTACGAGGGTGACATGATCCTGTGTCACTGGTGCCTGGTTATAGTACGAGGGTGACATGACCCTGTGTCATTGGTGCCTATTTACTGTATGAGGGTGACATGACCCTTTGTCACTGGTACCTGGTTACAGTACGAGGGTCACATGACCCTGTGTCACTGGTGCCTGGTTACAGTACGAGAATGACATGACTCTGTGTCATTGGTGCCTATTTACTGTACAAGGGTGACATGACCCTGTGTCATTGGTGCCTATTTACTGTACGAGGGTATCTGAAAGAAACAGTTAGTTATAGATTCCTTACCTTAGAATTACCCCCAGGCGTCAGACTGGATCCGGAAAGTTTTTCGTCAGCAGTACCCCTGCGCGTCGAAAGGTGGCGTCGGTCGACTCCGCGTTCATCGTTGGCGTCGTGGTCGCTGGGATGACGTCGCTGTAGCTACATAGACGCCGTCCTCGCGCGCTGACGTCAGTTCTTTCTTTTTCCGCGCCAGCCAGCGCAGATCCGGAGAGAGCGGTACCTCCAGTCACTTTTTGTCTGACTTTTTGCCGACTTTTGTCGACACCGTTTTCGAGTCTTCGACTCCAGGTGCACGTCAGGGATTGCCCGGCTTCAAGGCTTGCGGTTCCTGTAGCCGACTGATGTCGGTGACGGATCCGCACCACGTGTGCCTGTTTTGCCTGGAGCGCGACCACGACCCAAAGTCGTGCTCCAACTGCCGGACCATGAATCCGAAGTCTTTGCGGGAGTGGTCCCGAAAGCTTCTCGAGGCCCAGCAGTCGGCTCCGCGCCGCTCGAGGTCCCGGTCACGTGGGAGGTCGAGGGACCGGTCGCGGCGTCACCATCATCACTCTTCTTCTAAGTCTTCGCACTCGGGTCAGGTAAGTCAAAGCACAAGAAGAAGTCGAAGAAGCATCGTCACTCTTCGACTTCTCCCCGTCCGTCGGCCGACGCGACGAGGGATGCGTGTGGTGCCCCTCCCGCTGTTCCGCGTGCGGAGCCCGAAGGGTCGACTCCGGGTTTCCCTCCCTTCCCGGGACCCGGAGCGACCCCTGCCCAGCTTCGCCAATTTTACGAAGCGATGCATGCCATCTTTGGGCAGCCCGACTCCACTGGCGCACCTTCGGGCCCCGCAGACTCGGCTGGGGGCCCTGGGGTTTCGATGCCGGCTGCTCCGGCCCCGGCGCCGCAGTGTCCCCTTGGATCCAGGCCTGGATCCGGATCGGCGCCGGTCGACCTTATTACACCTCCCCCGGCGCCGATTCCACCGGCACCACGTCTGCAGCCGACGCCGGTTGTGTCCCCAACCGGCGTCGACCTGAGCCTCCACCTCGAGGTAGACACGGAGCCGGACCGGCGTCGACGGGTACTTTTGTGCTCTTGTTCTACCCTGGCTCTTTTAGTCCAGATTGGCAGCCAGAGGAGGGTGAGGAGGACTGGGAGGGGTCTGGAGACCCTCTGACTGACCAGTTGGGCTATGAACCGGACTTTAGAGAGGAACTGGGGGAAGCCAGTGGGCTGGATACCTCACCAGGCCTTGGCATGTTATCTCCTCCTACCGTGGCTACGGAGGAGGGAACGTCTTACGCCGTGGTGTTGCGTAGGGCGGCCGAGGCTCTTAGCCTCGAGCTACCTACGGTGGCAGTGAGGACTAACCTCCTGACAGAGGTGCTTCAACCGGCAGCGAGCTCTTCGGAGCCCCTCCTCCCATTTAATGAAGCCCTCACCGACATCCTTTTGGGCACCTGGTCCAGTGATTTTATGCCATTGTCTGTGGAGATGCTTGGGACTGCGGTCGGTAAACACCGCATGTCTGTTGGGCCGTTACACCCACTCTGTGTGGGATACGGTGGCGCAAGTGCTGCCCCAGTGCCCGGAGGAGGCCCGGGCCGTTCTCTCCCATGCAGTGGCCGAAGGGAGAGACACAGCGAAGTTTACCATCCGCTGTGGGCTGGATACCGCCGACTCACTAGGCAGGACGATTTCCACGTCTGTAGCCCGTCGACGCTACGCCTGGTTGAGGTCGACTGGTTTTTCTGGGGATGTCCAATCCACTCTTATGGACATGCCCTTTGATGGCCGTCGCCTATTCGGCGACAAGGCAGACAACGCGCTGGAGCGCTTTAAGGACTCTCGGGCTACGGCCAGGTCCTTGGGCCTCTCCACCACCCGCCCTGCGCAGTCTGCCTTTCGCCCCTTTCGTGGCTATGGAAGGGGTGCCCCACCACGTCCCGCCCAGAGCCACAGGCCAGCGCAAGCTGTTCAGCCCCTGCGTGGCCGGGGACGTGGGAACCACCGCTGTGGTTCTGGGGGCCAGCGGGCAGGCCAGTCCACCACAGCCCCCTCCATCACGTCTGATAGGTGGGTTTTGCAAATAGTCCGAAGGGGCTACTCCCTCCCCTTCAAGACTACCCCTCCATCCATGCCACCTCAGTACCATCGCATGTCAGAGGCTCATCTGGCCCTTCTCCAACAGGAAGTTTCGGCACTCTTGGCCAAGGGAGCCATCAAACGCGTTCCTGTCCCAGAAGTAGGTCGTGGTTGCTATTCCCACTACTTTCTGTTGCCCAAGAAGGACAAAGGCCTGCGTCCTATCTTGGATCTCAGGAACGTCAACCGCTTCCTCCGGAAGGAGAAGTTCAAAATGTTGACGCTAGCTCAGGTCCTGTCTGCCCTCGACCCTGGAGACTGGATGGTAGCGTTGGACTTGCAGGACGCTTATTTTCACATCCCCGTCCTGCCGGCCCACCGGCGTTACCTGCGGTTCACGGTAGGCCCTGAGCATTTTCAGTTTACCGTGCTCCGCTTTGGCCTTACAAGCGCCCCTCGGGTGTTCACGAAAGTGATGGCGGTGGTCGCAGCTCATCTGCGCAGATCAGGGGTTCCAGTCTTCCCCTATCTCGACGACTGGCTGTTGAAGGCGGGCTCGCCCCTGGCTATCGTCTCCCACCTCCAGACTACGGCCGACTTCCTGCATTCTCTGGGGTTCTCCATCAACGTGCCGAAGTGACACCTGACTTCCTCTCAGAAGCTCCTCTTCATCGGAGCGGTTCTGGACACGACGCAGTTTCGGGTCTATCCTCCCGAACAGCGAGTCCGGGATATTCGGGCTATGATTTCGATCTTTCAGCCTCTATCCCGGGTTTCGGTCAGGAGGACCCTCTGGCTACTGGGCCTGATGGCCTCCTGCATCCTGCTGGTGGACCATGCCAGATGGCATATGCGGGCTCTGCAGTGGGACCTGAAGTTCCAGTGGGCACAAAATCAGGGGAACCTGTCCGATTGCGTCCAGGTCTCGGAGGGCACTGCACACCAATTGCAGTGGTGGCTAACGAACCAGTATTGGGTCGACGGCAGATCCCTCTCCCTTCCCCAACCAGAGTTCACAGTGGTGACCGGTGCATCACTTCTGGGATGGGGCGGTCACATGGGGGAGGCGGAGATCAGAGGCCTCTGGTCTCCGGCGGAGTCCGGGCTCCACATCAACCTTCTGGAGCTTCAGGCGATTCGTCTTGCACTCAAAGCATTCCTTCCCTCTGTCCGGGGAAGAGTAGTGCAGGTGTTCACGGACAACACCACTTCCATGTGGTACTGCAACAAACAAGGTGGGGTGGCGTCGTGGACCCTATGTCAAGAGGCCCTCCGCCTCTGGACATGGCTGGAACATCAGGGCATATCCTTTCCGCCTATACCACTTCTGCCCAGAGTGCTGAAGAAGATCAGGCGTGACCAGGCCCAAGTCATTCTTGTGGCTCCTGATTGGGCACGAAGAGTCTGGTATCCCGAGCTGCTACACATGGCCATCGATCCTCCGATCAGACTGCCTCTTTGGGAGGATCTTCTGTCGCAGAAGCAGGGGACGGTCCTCCACCCGAACCTGTCCAGCCTCCACCTCCTTGCGTGGAGATTGAGCGGCGGCCGTTGACGTCGTTTGACCTGCCTCCCGAAGTCTGTGATGTTATCTTGGCAGCCAGGCGTCCCTCCACTAAGACGGTATACGCCTGCAGATGGAACAAATTTGTGGCATGGTGCACAGCAAAGGCTTTGGATCCCCTTTCTGCCTCTCTTTCTGAGGTTCATTGTTCCTCCTTTCTTTGGCCCAGCAGGGCTCCGCTCTGGGCACTCTAAAGGGCTACCGCTCAGCCATTTCAGCCTTCCTTAGGCTTCCTGATCAGCCTTCTCTTTTCAAGTCCCCTGTTGTAAATCGTTTCCTTAAGGGCATTACTCATCTTTTTCCTCCTGTTCCCTTCGTAATGCACCAGTGGGACTTGAACTTGGTTCTTACATATCTTATGTGCGCTCCCTTTGAGCTACATAACTGCCCTCTCAGGCTTCTGACTTTGAAAACTGCCTTTCTGGTGGCCATCACCTCTGCGCGCAGGGTGTGTGAGCTCCAAGCTCTTTCTTCCAAGCCTCCCTTTCTGGCTGTTCATCCGGACAAGGTCGTCCTCAGAACTAGATCTTCCTTTCTTCCCAAGGTGGTTACTTCTTTCCACATTGGCCAAACCATCACTTTGCCCACCTTCTTTCCGCCTCCTTCAAAGGAGGAAGAGAGGCTCCACCGTCTGGATCCAAAACGTGCGCTTTCCTTCTACTTGGATTGCACCAAACAATTCCGGGTGGATGACCAGCTCTTTGTTGGCTACGTGGGCGCCAAGAAAGGTCGGGCCGTGCACAAACGGGCCATCTCCAGGTGGGTCGTTTTGTGCATCAAAGCTTGCTATTCTTTGGCAAAGAAGGAGCCTCCAGTGGGGCTGCGCGCCCATTCCACCAGGGCGACGGCAGCTACCACTGCTTTGGGACGGGGAGTCCCCCTTAATGACATCTGTCAGGCAGCTACGTGGGCATCTCTGCACACGTTCACCAAACACTACTCCCTGGACAGCCAAGTCCGGAGAGACGGCTTCTTTGGCCGTTCTGTTCTCCAGGACTTTCTGGTGTGAACTTAGTTCACAGACCCACTCTCCGGTTGGTATTGCTGGGGTATCTATTCTAGGTAAGGAATCTATAACTAACTGTTTCTTTCAGATGAACAAGTTACTTACCTTCGGTAATGATATATCTGTAAGAAACATAGGTTAGTTATAGATTCCTTAACCACCCCACCCATCCTCCCCCGTTCTGCGAACTGACTTCTAGGGTTAAGGACTTCCTTTCAGGGCCCTAGTTTTGTGCACCAGTGGTCAGTGTCTTGCATGGCTCTGCACTTCTGGCGTGGAAAGTCGTGTACATAACTGACGTCAGCGCGCGAGGGCGGCGTCTATGTAACTACCGCGACGTCATCCCGGCGACCACGATGCCAACGACGATCGCGGAGTCGACCGACGCCACCTTTCGACAACCAGGGGTACTGCTGACGAAAAACTTTCCGGATCCAGTCTGACGCCTGGGGATAATTCTAAGGTAAGGAATCTATAACTAACCTATGTTTCTTACAGATATATCGTTACCGAAGGTAAGTAACTTGTTTGACATGACCCTGTGTCACTGGTGCCTGGTTACAGTACGATGGTGACATGACCCTGTGCCATTGGTAATATTTACTGTACGAGGGTGACATGACCCTGTGTCACTGGTGCCTGGTTACAGTACGAGGGTGACATGACCCTGTGTCACTGGTGCCTGGTTACAGTACGAGGGTGACATGACCCTGTGTCATTGGTGCCTATTTACTGTACGAGGGTGACATGACCCTGTGTCATTGGTGCCTATTTACTGTATGAGGGTGCATGACCCTGTGTCAATGGTGCCTATTTACTGTACGAGGGTGACATGATCCTGTGTCACTGGTGCCTGTGTACAGTACGAGGGTGACATGACCCTGTGTCATTGGTGCCTATTTACTGTACGATGGTGACATGACCCTGTGTCATTTGAACCTATTTACTGTACGAAGGTGACATGGCCCTCTGTCATTGGTGCCTGGTTACAGTACGAGGGTGACATGACCCTGTGTCACTGGTGCCTGGTTACAGTACGAGGGTGACATGACCCTGTGTCACTGGTGCCTGGTTACAGTACGATGGTGACATGACCCTGTGTCATTGGTGCCTATTTATTGTACGATGGTGACATGACCCTGTGTCATTGGTGCCTATTTACTGTACGAGGGTGACATGACCGTCATTGGTGCCTATTTACTGAACGAGGGTGACATGACCCTGTGTCATTGGTGCCTATTTACTGTATGCGGTGCATGACCCTGTGTCATTGGTGCCTATTTACTGTACGAGGGTGACATGACCCTGTGTCACTGGTGCCTATTTACTGTAGGAGGGTGACATGACCCTGTGTCATTGGTGCCTATTTACTGTATGAGGGTGCATGACCCTGTGTCATTGGTGCCTATTTACTGTACCAGGGTGACATGACCCTGTGTCACTGTGCCTGGGTACAGTATGAGGGTGACATGACCCTGTGTCACTGGTGCCTATTTACTGTACCAGGGTGATGTGCCCCTGTGTCATTGGTGCCTGGTTACACTATGAGAATCCCTTGGCCCCTCTGTCCTCTGCGTGAGGTTACTGTATGAGGGTGACGTGCCCTTGTGTCCTTGCTGCCTGGTTACAGTACGAGGGTGACGAGCCCCTGTCTCATTGGTGCCTATTTACGGAATGAGGGTGACATGACCCTGTGTCATTGGTGCCTATTTACTGTACGATGGTGACATGACCTTGTGTCATTGGTGCCTATTTACTGTAGGAGGGTGACATGACCCTGTGTCATTGGTGCCTATTTACTGTATGAGGGTGCATGACCCTGTGTCATTGGTGCCTATTTACTGTATGAGGGTGACATGACCCTGTGTCACTGGTGCCTATTTACTGTACGAGGGTGCATGACCCTGTGTCATTGGTGCCTATTTACTGTACGAGGGTGACATGACCCTGCGCCACTAGTGCCTGGTTACAATATGAGGGTGATGAGCCTATGTGTCATCTCTGCCTGGTCATTGTATGAGGGTAATGTGACCCTCTGCCACTGTCTGGTTACTGTACAAGGGTGATGTGCTCCAGTGTCATTGGTGCCTGGTTACAGTTTGAGGATGCTGTGGCCCCTCTGTCCTATGCGCGGGGCTACTGTATGAGTGTCTAGTTACAGTACCAGGGTCTGATGCCTCCTCAGGTGTTGGTGTCTAGTTACAGTACCAGGGTCTGATGCCTCCTCCGGTGTTGATGTCTAGTTACAGTACCAGGGTCTGATGCCTCCTCAGGTGTTGGTGTCTAGTTACAGTACCAGGGTCTGATGCCTCCTCAGGTGTTGATGTCTAGTTACAGTACCAGAGTCTAGTGCCTCCTCAGGTGTTGATGTCTAGTTACAGTACCAGGGTCTGATGCCTCCTCAGGTGTTGATGTCTAGTTACAGTACCAGAGTCTAGTGCCTCCTCAGGTGTTGGTGTCTAGTTACAGTACCAGGGTCTAGTGCCTCCTCAGGTGTTGGTGTCTAGTTACAGTACCAGGGTCTGATGCCTCCTCAGGTGTTGGTGTCTAGTTACAGTACCAGGGTCTGATGCCTCCTCAGGTGTTGATGTCTAGTTACAGAACCAGAGTCTAGTGCCTCCTCAGGTGTTGGTGTCTAGTTACAGTACCAGGGTTTAGTGCCTCCTCAGGTGTTGATGTCTAGTTACAGTACCAGAGTCTAGTGCCTCCTCAGGTGTTGGTGTCTAGTTACAGTACCAGGGTCTAGTGCCTCCTCATGTGTTGGTGCCTAGTTACAGTACCAGGGTCTGATGCCTCCTCAGGTGTTGATGTCTAGTTACAGTACCAGGGTCTGATGCCTCCTCGGGTGTTGGTGTCTAGTTACAGTACCAGGGTCTGATGCCTCCTCAGGTGTTGATGTCTAGTTACAGAACCAGAGTCTAGTGCCTCCTCAGGTGTTGGTGTCTAGTTACAGTACCAGGGTCTAGTGCCTCCTCAGGTGTTGATGTCTAGTTACAGTACCAGAGTCTAGTGCCTCCTCAGGTGTTGGTGTCTAGTTACAGTACCAGGGTCTAGTGCCTCCTCATGTGTTGGTGCCTAGTTACAGTACCAGGGTCTGATGCCTCCTCAGGTGTTGATGTCTAGTTACAGTACCAGGGTCTGATGCCTCCTCAGGTGTTGGTGTCTAGTTACAGTTCCAGGGTCTGATGCCTCCTCAGGTGTTGATGTCTAGTTACAGTACCAGGGTCTGATGCCACCTCAGGTGTTGATGTCTAGTTACAGTACCAGGGTCTGATGCCTCCTCAGGTGTTGGTGTCCACTTAGAGTACAGCTCACACCAAAGTACGCGTGGTATTCCAACAAAAGACCGGACTAACAACTAGTACACAGTCAAAGATTGTCCTGTGTATTAGCAAAAGTGTGTCTTTGAACTGGTCAAAAAGAAATCCTTTTTTAGTACGAGGACCCTCACTCACCCGAGGGTGGCATGCTTCATCATAGGGTTTCCTCCTCACACCCAGACTGTAAAGTCCATGGTGTGGGCTACAACTCCCCAGTTCGGGAGGAGGAGAGGTGTTTTGATGAGCGATGGAGTGGGGTCAATGCGGGACAGAGTGGAAGTAAGTGTAGTATGTGGTGATAGTTAAAACTACCTCCAGATGGCCAAATAACTTTATTCCTTAGGTCCACTGGGATAGAGTTAAAAAGAGGACTGGGGTTGTAAAAAATATATACCCCTCGCAATGGTCAACATGTTTCTGCCCGTACGTGGTCCCGAAAAGGGGTTCCAGTGCATTCATCGGGACCCAAAATCTTAGTCACTGTTTACAATGTTGTGAATACAAAATATACTGGCCTGCCAAAAGTCAAAGCGGCCGCAAAGTTGATGGCCCGTGTGTGTTGAGAGTCCACAGTCGTTCTGGAAAACCAAAAAGGATCCCTTCCTTTGTCTCTCTATGAACTGCTCCTCCCGAAGCTGTGTAGTAGGTGTTAGTCCGGTCTTTTGTTGGAATCCCAGGAGTACTTTGGTGTGAGCTGTATAATATAGTGGGATTAGTACGCACCTGGTTGGGCCAATCCCTAGATCCTCAGTGTGAATATTATTGTCTTCTTACAGTACTAGGGTCTAGCGCCCCCTTTAGATGTTGGTGTCTAGTTACAGTACCAGGGTCTAGTGCCCCCTTCAGGTGTTGGTGTCTAGTTACAGTACCAGGGTATGATGCCTCCTCAGGTGTTGGTGTCTAGTTACAGTACCAGGGTCTAGCGCCCCCTTCAGGTGTTGGTGTCTAGTTACAGTACCAGGGTCTGATGCCTCCTCAGCTGTTGGTGTCTTGTTACATTACCAGGGTGTGATGCCTCCTCGGGTGTTGATGTCTAGTTACAGTACCAGGGTCAAGTGCCTCCTCAGGTGTTGGTGTCTAGTTACAGTACCAGGGTCTGATGCCTCCTCAGGTGTTGGTGTCTAGTTACAGTACCAGGGTCTGATGCCTCCTCAGGTGTTGGTGTCTAGTTACAGTACCAGGGTCTGATGCCTCCTCAGGTGTTGGTGTCTAGTTACAGTACCAGGGTCTAGTGCCCCCTTCAGGTGTTGGTGTCTAGTTACAGTACCAGAGTCTAGTGCCCTCTCAGGTTTTGGTGTCCAATTACCGACTCAGCGTGTCATGCCGCCTCAGGTGATGCTTTCTCGTTACAGTACCAGGTGCGATGCCCTCTCAGGCATTGGTGTTACATTACAGTCTGAGGGTGTCGTGCGCACTCAGGTCATGGGATATGGTTACGGTGCAAGGCTATGATACCTCTTGTGACGTGGTCTCCAGTCACAGTCTCAGGGTGTCATGAACCCTCAGATGATGGGTTCGGGTTACAGCACAAGTGTGCGAGCCCTCTTAAGATGATGGTATTAGGTTACGGTACAAGAGAGTGATGCCCCCCTGTGGCGTTGGTGTCCAGTCCAGTTAGTCTCAGGGTGTCATGGCCCCTCAGATGATGGGTTCAGGTTACATCCTGAGGGTGCGGTGCCCCCTTAAGATGATGGTGTTAGGTTACAGTACGAGGCTGTGATGACCCCTGTGGCGTTGGTGTCCAGTTATAGTCTCAGGGTGTCATGCTTCAGATGATAGGTTCAGGTTGCATCCTGAGGGTGCAGTGCCCCCTTCAGATGATGGTGTTGGGTTGCGGTACAAGGCTGTGATGACCCCTGTGGCATTGGTGTCCAGATACAGTCTCAGGGTGTCCTAGCCCCTCAAGTCATGGGTTCAGGTTACATCCTGAGGGTGCGGACCCCCTTCAGATGATGGTGTTAGGTTACAGTACGAGACTGTGAAGACCCCTGTGGCGTTGGTGTCCAGTTATAGTCTCAGGGTGTCATGCTTCAGATGATGGGTTCAGGTTACATCCTGAGGGTGCGGTGCCCCCTTAAGATGATGGTGTTAGGTTACAGTAAGAGGCTGTGATGACCCCTGTGGCGTTGGTGTCCAGTTATAGTCTCAGGGTGTCATGCTTCAGATGATAGGTTCAGGTTGCATCCTGAGGGTGCAGTGCCCCCTTCAGATGTTGGTGTTAGGTTACAATACGAGGCTGTGATGACCCCTGTGTCGTTGGTGTCCAGTTAGTCTCAGGGTGTCATAGCCCCTCAGTTCATGGGTTCAGGTTACATCCTGAGGGTGCGGTGCCCTCTTCAGATGATGGCGTTAGGTTACAGTACAAGGCTGTGATGACCCCTGTGTCGTTGGTGTCCAGTTACAGTCTCAGGGTGTCATGCTTCAGATGATGGGTTCAAGTTTTGCAGCGTGAATCTTTCTGGATTCACTATGCTGTGCATTATTCCGCCATCTAGTGGTTGGGTCCGGAATTGTAGTATTTCTTCTCTTTTTTTTTTTTTTCGTGGCCCAGGTGGGCGTCGACATACCACCATTTGGTGTCCTTCGTGACGTCGACGCGCTTCCTCCGGAAGCTCCCACCTTTGGTCGCCATCTTCAGATTCTTTTTTCCGCCGTTGGGTCTGGATCGTTGTCGAAGAGTTCCAGAGTGTTGGAAGAGGAATCGACGGAAAACTGGAAAAATCGCGAAAATCGAAGGTTATCATCGCGCCCGACTACAGACCAGGTAGCCGGGACTACTAAGGAGAAGAAAATTTCGAGAGAACCCGACGTTCACACGAGAATGCGCGCACAGGGGGCTCCTGAGCGCAGGAATGGACAAAACTCCCTTCAAGTTTTGCACCAATTGCCACCACAAATACGCCCAGAAGGACCAGCATCCAGTCTGCAACCTCTGCCTGCCACTCGACCACAGCAGCGAGGACTGCAATGCGTGCTCGGCGTTCACACCCAAGACCCTCAGAGTAAGAGAGAGGCAGAGAAGGGCGAACCACACCATGCAGGGGCAGGGGCCACCTCCATCGCTCCGAGACTTGGGCCTCTCCAGTGGAGAGGAGGTCAACATCGCTGAAGGACCGGAGGACTGCACGGTCGTCGAAGTCCATAAGAAAACGTCGAAGGAGGTAAGAGAGTCAACGGCCCCCAAACACTCTACCGACACTCGAAAGAGTGAGACAAAGTCCTCGAAGGGAACAGTGCCGTGTCAACACTCGACGAAAGCAACTGCACCCAAGGACAAAGAGCCCAGCGGATCCTTCGAAAAGGACTCCCGGACGGCAAAGACCCACGAAAATCAAAGTCGTCGAAGGAAGCCCCGAAAAGGGCTCCTCGACGCTGAGAAACGAAGGGTCGACAACCGCTCGACGACAACGCTCGACGACCAAGAAGCGTAAGCGCTCAAACCCTCGACGCCGAACAGGCTGCCGATATGGAAAGGAAGAAAAGGGAGGCTTGAAGCCGAAATGGCGAACATCCTGCAGCGGAAAAGGACTTCGACGACAAGATGAGTCAGTACACCATCCCGCCGAAGCCCATGGCCGAGGTCGAAAGGGGCTTCGAGGACACTGAACCGCCGAAAACTCCTGAACCGGTCGAAGAACAGGAAGAAGAGGCCCTGTATTACTTCGAGGGAGAAGGCGAGGAAGAACAGCTAACCTACCAGGACTCGACGTCCTCGGAGGTGCAAGACTTAGAGTGGCATGACCTCGACGCCGAAATGCCAGAAGAAGGGGTAGACACATACCCTTCGAGGCCTTCACCACCAGACGATATAGGGATCTATTGTATTGTATTGTAATTGCATTTATATAGCGCTTACTACCCCTGACGAGGCATCGAAGCGCTTTTTCGCGAGTAACACGCTACTCCGGGGACCCATAGAGGATTAGTGTTGAATTAGTATAGTGAAACATGCAAGTACATTTTAAGTGGGGGATAGGTTAGTCAGTTATTTGGATTTGGAATGATAGCAGAAGGATAGAGGAGGAAAAAGGTTTGTATTTATATAGCGCTTGTTACCCCTGATGGGGTGTTGAAGCACGCTACTCCGGAAGCCCATAAAGGATTAGTGGTGAATTAATATGGTGAAATATGAAAGTAATTTCAGTGGTGGTCAAGAATGCTGCACAGACATATGAGGTCAAATTGGAGGAGGAGAAACCTAAGGCTTGCTTTCTCCTGGAGACTCTTACCCACACAAACAAGGAGTCCATTCCTGCCCATGCTCCCTAGTGTGCTGGACCAGGGCAGGGAGGCATTCAGGGAGCCATCTATATGTAAATCTGTAACCCCAAGAACAGAAAAGAAGTACAAGCACTCCTCAAAGGACCCTGCATACATTCAAGGATCAGTGCCAGCCGATTCAATAATCACGGCAACAGCTAGGAAGAGGGCCAATGTGCCCACAAATGCAGGACCACCTCCTGACAAGGAGAGTAGGAGAATGGACCTCACAGGGAGGAAGGTAGAACGAAGTGCGGCAATCCAATGGCGCATCGCCAGCTCCAACGCCCTAATCAACAGGCATGCATACCAGCACTGGGAGGAAGTAGGGCAACTCCTGAAGCACCTACCGGAACAGTACCAGCAAAGGGCAACCCACCTGGTAGAGGAGGGGAAAAACATGGCAAACGCATGTTTAAAGTTGGTCTTGGACGCAGCAGAGACGTCCAGCAGACAGATGATGATCGGGGTGACAGAGAGAAGGCACGCATGGCTTAGGATTTCGGGCTTCAAGCCGGAGGTGCAGAATAACATCCTGAACACGCCCTTAAACGGAGAACAACTTTTTGGGACACCAGTTGACGAAAAGTTAACTCAACTCAAGAAAGACAACGAAACTGCAAGGTCCATGGGAGCACTGCAGTTCAGGGGAATGAGAAGGGGTACGCCCTCAAGAAGGCCAAATGGTAGGGGAGGCAATCAACCAAGTACCTCGCACCAAACCTTCCAACAAAGTTATCAGGGAAACAACCAGGGACAGCAGCAGCAGAACTGGCAATACCACCCAAGGGGTCAGTCCTTTCGGGGACGCTCAAACGGGCGAGGACAGGCACGGAGAAGGAGGGCAACAACCTGCCTCTAAGTGACTTCGCCAAGAGGCAGACGCCCACCCAGATAACACCTCAAGGGGGGCATCCAAGGAGGGAAAAAGTCCAAAAACAGTTTTCAAGAGACAAGCAGTTCCCCGAACATATAACACCAGTAGGAGGCAGAATATGGAACTTCCTCCAGGAATGGAAGAAGGTCACAACGGACAAGTGGATACTAAACATCATACAATATGGATACTGTATAGAGCTAATAAAACATCCTCCAAACAAAAAGCCAAGCAACAAGTCACACTCGGCAAAATAACTTTCCCTCTTGGTACTAGAGGCACAGGAACTGATCAACAAGGAGGCAATAGAGATAGTACCGTACAAGGAAAGAAACAAGGGTGTTTATTCCAACTACTTCCTCGTACCAAAGGTGGACGAGACGCTAAGGCCTATCTTGGACCTACGGTTCTTAAACAAGTTCATAAGGACACAAAGATTCAAAATGACATCTCTGCAAGAGGTAATACCCCAGGTACAGGAAGGGGATTACATGGCAACTATAGATTTAAAGGACGCGTACTTACACACATCCCCATCAACAAAAGGCACAAACGTTTACTAAGATTTGTAATCAGCAAGACTCACTACCAGTTCACAGTGCTCGCATTCGGGCTCAAATCAGCGCCAAGGGTATTTACAAAATGCCTAGCAGCAGTAGCAGCGCACCTAAGGAGGCAGGGAATACATGTATACCCCTACCTCGACAACTGGTTCGTGAAAGCAAGCTCCTACAGCCAGTGCAAACAACACATCCAGCAGGTGATACAAACTCTAATCCAACTGGGTTTTTCAATCCATTGGGGAAAGTCGTCAATAGAACCAGAACAGGTGAAGATATTCTTAGGGGCAGAGATCAACACCATACAAGCCAAGGTGTTCCCCAGCACAAAGAGGACCCTGGCAATACTGATGGAAACACGTCTGTACCGCAAGGGGCAAGTTCTGACAGTGAGGACAGCGAGCAAACTAATGGGAATGATGGCTTCATGCATACACCTCGTCCCAAATATTCGACTCCACATGAGACCATTCCAGGAATGGATACAGCAGCAATGGTCACAGGCAACAGGGAGTTGGGAAGATCTAGTGGTTGTCACGCACGCAGTGCATCAGGAAATGGCGTGGTGGAACAAGGAAAACATATCACGAGGGAAACCATTCACACAACCAACTCCAACAGTGACCATCAGAACAGACGCCTCCCAGATGGGGTGGGGCGCACACATGAACAAACTCAAAGTGAGGGGGTTATGGTCGCAGCAAGATGCGGTCAGACACATCAACTACCTAGAACTAAAGACTGTGTTCCTAGCCTTAAAAGCCTTTCAGAAGGAGCTGTACGGAAACAGGGTGTTGATCCAGACGGACAACACAACCACCATGTTCTACATTAACAAACAAGGAGGAACACAATCAGTAGCACTGTCAGGGCTAGCACAAGAAATACTGACATGGGCCATTCCACTGAGGATAGACCTACTAGCGATACATCTACCAGGGAAGGGCAATGTAGAAGCAGACCGACTCAGCAGGCAGACGTCGGCATCCCACGAATGGGAGATCAACGAACAGGAAATACAAAGAGTATTCCGGAAGTGGGGGACGCCGCAGATAGACCTATTTGCAACACACCAAAATGCAAAATGCCAACACTTCGCATCCAGACAACCAGACCATCGGTCACAAGGGAATGCGCTATGGATAAGTTGGTCAAAGACATTTGCATACGCTTTTCCCCCGATACCACTGATACACAGGGTACTCAGCAAATGCAGAATCCGCAACATGACACTAATACTGATAGCACCTCAGTGGGCCAGACAATCCTGGTTCTCACAAATAGTGGAAATGGCGCAAGCACCAGCACACAGGTTCCCAAGAAGAAGGGACCTGTTAACAATGCAGAATGGAAGGGTGCTACAACCAGAGCCAGAGAGCCTCAGCCTAGCTGCATGGCTCCTGAAGACCTAGAATTTGCACACCTCAAACTACCAGCAAGCACAATGGCAGTGCTCAGGGAGGCAAGAAGACCTACCACAAGAAAGTGCTACGTAGCAAAGTGGAAAAGATTCTCCGAATGGTGCATTAGGGAGAAACTGCAAAGGAGAATCACAAAGGAATCAACAGTACTAAAATACTTAACGCACCTACTACAAAGTAAACTAGGCTACAGATCACTAAGGATACACTTATCGGCGATAGTGGCTTACACGAGAGGAGAAACAGGGAAAAGTTTCTTCACCTCACAAGTAGTAAAAAGATTCCTAGAAGGATCAAAGAGAATCGCACCTCCAAACAGAATGCCAGCACCAGCATTCAACCTCAACGTGGTGCTAACTCAATTGATGAAGGCACCATTTGAGCCTATTCACAAAGCTACACTGCACATGCTCACACTAAAGACGGCCTTCTTAGTGGCTATCACATCACTACGAAGAGTAAGTGAGTTGCAGGCGCTAACACTTCAAGAGCCCTTCCTGCAGATACACAGTGATAGGATTGTGATGAGAACAGACCCACACTTCATGCCAAAGGTGGTGTCACAGTTCCACATCAATCAGACAATCCAAATACCTAGTTTTTTCCAAACACCTGCCACAAGCACAGAAAGGGCGCTACACACACTGGACGCCAGGAGGGCTGTAATGCACTATATAGAAAGGACAAAGGAGCGCAGAAAGACAAAGCAGTTCTTTGTTTCCTTTGCCAGCAGTTTTTTGGGACGACCAGTTACCAAAAATACCATTGCACGGTAGATTGCACAAACCATACAACTCTGCCACAAACAAGCAGGACAACTGTTACAAGGAGCAGCCCATGCTCACTCAACAAGGAAGAAAGGAGCTACAATTGCGTTTCTAGCTAACACACCAATTCAAGACATTTGCCAAGCGGCAACATGGTCTTCAGTGCACACGTTCACTAAGCACTACTGTGTAGATATCCAAATGAACAAGGAAGCGCAAGTGGGACAGAAGGTCTTACAGCACATATTCAGTAACCAGCGCTCATCTTCCACCCAGCCACCACAATAAGGACAAACCGCTACAAAGTCTATGCACAGCATAGTGAATCCAGAAAGATCCACGCTGCAAAACGTATATTTTCTTACCTGTCGGTGTAGATTTGCAGCTTGAAGACTTTCTGGATTCACTAGCGAACCCTCCATCCCCCCCCCCCCCCCCCTCCGCCAGAAAGATGAGACAGGAGGAAAGGGATTAAAACTGGAGAAAGACTTAAAGGATTACAGGAGAAACAAAGTAACACAAGACAAGAAAAAAGAATCCGAAGATGGCGACCAAAGGTGGGAGCTTCTGGAGGAAGCGCGTCGACGTCACGAAGGACACCAAATGGTGGTATGTCGACGCCCACCTGGGCCACGGAAAAAAAAAAAGAGAGAGAAGAAATACTACAATTCCGGACCCAACCACTAGATGGCGGAATAATGCACCGCATAGTGAATCCAGAAAGTCTTCAAGCTGCAAAACTACACCGACAGGTAAGAAACTATACGTTACATCCTGAGGGTGCGGTGCCCCCTCCAGATGTTCGTGTTAGGTTACAGTACAAGGCTGTGATGCCCCCCCTCTGGCGTTGGTCTCCAGTTACAGTCTCAGGGTGTCATGCTTCAGATGATGGGTTCAGGTTACATCCTGAGGGTGCGGTGCCCCCTTCAGATGTTGGTGTTAGGTTACAGTACGAGGCTGTGATCCCCTGTGGTGTTGGTGTCCAGTTACAGTCTCAGGGTGTCATGCTTCAGATGATGGGTTCAGGTTACATCCTGAGGGTGCGGGCACCAGTGCTTTAAATGGGAAAAAAATAAGTGCAGGTACTCATTAAAATGAGCTAGAGGTGTAGTGAGGGGGCGGGGCTAGGGGCGGGGCTAGGGGCAAGACATGATGATACTTAACTTCTATATTAGTTGCAGCACAAACCAAAACACATGAGAAATGTGTTTATATAAACAAAGCAGGTTAACTCATTACACAAAATGAAAGAGAAATGCGATAATATGTTAACATTTCCTTTTTTTGCAATAGTTGCACCTTCTTAATGTCACACTGTTAATTGCTGTTTGGCACAATACTATATATTTTTGAGCACGCGAGTAGGAAGAAACTGAAAATACCCCCACATCGCACCAAAGCTCTTATGGCACCAAGCACCTGAAGCAACTCATCATGACCCTCTCCAGAAGATATCTCTTGTCTCTTCCATCGATCTATCCATTCATCCTTTCATCCTACCATTTACCTGCTGATGTCCACCATTTAACTTTTACATTCTATTGTCTATTCAGTCTTTCATCAATCATTCAGTTTTTCACCATTCCGTCTATCCACCCTTCATATCCAAACCTATCCATCCATTCATCCATCTCCAAACCTATCCATTCATCCTTTCACTCATCCATCTCTTTATCCACCCTTTCCCTCATCCATCAATCCTTTCACTCCTTTATTCCATCCATCAACCCTTTCACTCCTTTATTCCATCCACCCTTTCACTCAATCCCTCCTTTCACTCATCCATCATCCACCCTTTCATCCATCCTTCCTACCTTTCATTCATCCATCCAATCTTTCACTTATCCACCCATCATCCGCCCTTTTATCCAATCATCCACCCTCTTTCACAAATGCATGCTTTCACTCATCCATCCATCTATTCATCCATCCATCTATACACCCACCCTTGCTCACTGATCCATCCACTCACTCATCCACTCACCCACCAACCCTCCCTTTTACGTTATTTATGAATCTTTGTCGCCGAGCAGACATGTCCAAACAAAGTGCCACACATTTTCTTTAAATACCTCCCGAGAGTGTTTTGATTCTCTCTCTTTCTTTCATTTATTTCTTACAAAAACAGGCATACACATGCAGGCATACACACAAACATAGCAGACACACAAAAGACTCCGGTATGATAAAAGCCATCTTTTCTCTTCACCTACCATGGCTTTTTTAATTGCCACCAGGGCCGGACTGGCCGTAGCCTGATTGCCACTGCCAGGGAACTGACATGATTCCTGTGCTTGCACGAACGCACAGGATAGTGTGAATGTGATTGACAGCACAGGGCCTGAATGGACCCTGCTCTGTCAAGCACAGCGTGATGGTGAGCACCCGGACATTATTCAAATGAGCCCAGCTGAATAGCTCAGCTGGGGCTCAGATCGGGGCTACAGAAGCGGCGCCTTGGCTGCCAGAGACACGTTCCACTCCTGCTCACCAGCACAGCCAATGAGCCTACCTTTTCATGAGTACCGGTACTCTCCAGGGCAGTAGAGAAGTGCCGGTACTCAGAGTGATAAATCTAAGAAGTGCCGGTACTCAGTACCGGTGAGTACCGGCCCATTTAAAGCACTGGCGGGCACCCTTCTGATGATGGTGTTAGGTGTCGGTACCAGGGTGTGTGCCCTCCGTGGCATTGGAGACACTGAGGTCGAGTTGCCTCGCCTTCTAGCCTCGGCTCCAGGTCACACTGAGGACGCTTTCCTGCCTCCAGTGCTCTTCTCAGTAGGTCACTGAGGATGTAGCGCCCCGTCTGCTCAAGGCACTAGGTCACGCCGATAGTGCGTTGCGCTCCCCTCGCCCTGGCACATGGGTTTCTCTGTCGGGTCACGGTGTGAGGGTACGGCGTCCTCCGGGGCTTGATGCTAAGTTAAGTTTGAGTGTGTGGTGCCACCTCTTGGTATCAGGTCTGCCTACTGTGAAGTGCCCCTGGCACCGGGCCACGCAGGGGGGCAGTGACCCCCTTTTCTCAAAGAACCAGGATGTTGCTTTTAGTGGCGCGGTGCTCCCTCCTCCCTTGGCACAGGTCGCCCAGGATGCGGTATGCCCTCTTGGTACAGGTCACTCCATCGTGCACCCCCCTTGGCACAGGTGACACATGGTGCAGCACCCTCCCCACCCCCCCGGCACAGGTCACCCATGGTGCGGCACCCCCTTCTCACCCCCCTCCCCTTGGCACAGGTCACCCAGGGGTCGGCACCCCTCTTGGCACAGGTCACCCATGGGTCGGCACCCACTCTTGGCACAGGTCACCCCACAGTGCTCGCCCTTGGCACAGGTCACCCATGGTGCAGCACACCGCCCCCCCGTGCACAGGTCACCCATGGTGCGGCACCCCCTCTTGGCACAGGTCACCCAGGGTGCGTTACCCTCCCTTGGCACCGGTCACCCCGGGTGCAGCACACCGTCCCCCCCTACACAGGTTGCCCATGGTGTAGCACCCCCTTCTCACCCCCCTCCCCTTGGCACAGGTCACCCATGGGTCGGCACCCCCTCTTGGCACAGGTCACCCCACAGTGCTCGCCCTTGGCACAGGTCACCCATGGTGCAGCACACCGCGCCCCTCCCCCGTGCACAGGTTGCCCATGGTGTAGCACCCCCTTCCCTTCCTCCCCCCTCCCCCGTGCACAGGTTGCCCATGGTGCAGCACCCCCTTCTCTCCCCCCCCCACCTTGGCACAGGTCACCCATGGGTCGGCACCCCCTCTTGGCACAGGTCACCCCACAGTGCTCGCCCTTGGCACAGGTCACCCATGGTGCAGCACACCGCGCCCCCCTCCCCCGTGCACAGGTTGCCCATGGTGCAGCACCCCCTTCTCTCCCCCTTGGCACAGGTCACCCATGGGTCGGCACCCCTCTTGGCACAGGTCACCCCACAGTGCTCGCCCTTGGCACAGGTCACCCATGGTGCAGCACACCGCGCCCCCCCCCGTGCACAGGTTGCCCATGGTGTAGCACCCCCTTCCCTTCCTCCCTTCCTCCCCCTCCCCCGTGCACAGGTTGCCCATGGTGCAGCACCCCTTCTCTCCCCCTCCCCCCCGTTGGCACAGGTCACCCATGGGTCGGCACCCCTCTTGGCACAGGTCACCCCACAGTGCTCGCCCTTGGCACAGGTCACCCATGTTGCAGCACACCGCGCCCCCCCCTCCCCCGTGCACAGGTTGCCCATGGTGTAGCACCCCCTTCCTCCCCCCCTCCCCCGTGCACAGGTTGCCCATGGTGCAGCACCCCCTTCTCTCCCCCCTTGGCACAGGTCACCCATGGGTCGGCACCCCTCTTGGCACAGGTCACCCCACAGTGCTCGCCCTTGGCACAGGTGCAGCACACCGCGCCCCCCCACCTCCCCCGTGCACAGGTTGCCCATGGTGTAGCACCCCCTCCCTTCCTCCCCCTCCCCCGTGCACAGGTTGCCCATGGTGTAGCACCCCTTCTCTCCCCCCCGGCACAAGTCACCCCGGGTACAGCACACCGCCCCCGCCCCCCCCCGCACAGGTCACCCAGGGTGCGGTACCCTCCCTTGGCACCGGTCACCCCGGGTGCCCCCTCCCCCAGCGCCTCGGGCCCCGGGAGGTGCTGTGTTTACAGTGCGCCTGTGGTTGGGTTACAGCACATACTGTAATTCTCATCAGACTGCCAGTAATTTCCCTGACTTACCCAGAGCCATCATTTCCTGTAAGTCAGGCCGGGCGCTTAGAGGAAGTGGCGGAGCCGGGGCAGGCGGGGCCGGGCCCGGGCTGTGCGGGGTCCAGGGAGTGCTGGGTCTGGGCTGTGCTGGGATCTCGGCTGTGCTGGGATCTCGGCTGTGCTGGGTCTGGGCTGTGCTGGGATCTCGGCTGTGCTGGGTCTGGGCTGTGCTGGGTCCCTGTCGGGCTGGGGACAGGCTGTGCTGGGTCCAGGGAGTGCTGGGTCCCTGTCGGGCGGGGGACAGGCTGTGCTGGGTCCCTGTCGGGCGGGGGACAGGCTGTGCTGGGTCCAGGGAGTGCTGGGTCCCTGTCGGACGGGGAACAGGCTGTGCAGGGTCGGGGCAGTGCAGAGAACAAGCTGAGCCCCTGCCTGTCCGGTGCTTTCCCCCTGTGTCTTCGGGACAGTCCTGCGTGGGCTCTGCCCCTGCTTGGCGTCTGAGCCCCCGGGCCTCTACCGTGGGGGCCCTGCCCTCTCCTTTGCGGGGCTGCCCTGCTCTTAATGCTCGTGACTGTCATGTCTTCGCGGCTCGTGGATATGCTTCGGGGGCCCTGATCGTGGCGCTGTCCGTGGGGCCCGACCTGCTGCTCATGCTCGTGGAGTGGATTGCTGCCATGGTGAAGGATCCTTGCCAGCTTAGCAGTAGTGCTTCTCCGCCGTGCCCGGGTCATCGTGCCAAAGTGCCAGGGCGCGGGGCCTCCCACTATGTCCAAGATGCGTTTCTGGCTCAAGTTCTCATCTCTAGATAAGGTGAGTGTTCCTGCCCCCGTGTGCCCCTGACCCCATGTGCCCCTGCCCCCGTGTGCCCCTGACCCCTTGTGCCCCCCTATCCCCCCCCCGTCCCTGCCCCTGTGTACGAAGCCTGTGTCTGTTGAAGGGGGTGAGTGGAGCGGTGGTCTCTGTGCCCATCCGCCTCTGGGCCTCTCTGGTAGAAAGAAGAGGTGAGTGCCCCTCGTAGGGGGCGGGGGGCGAGGCTGTGCCCCTCCTCGGCCCCTGTCGCTGCTCCCGTGGCTAGAACACAATATAGAATACAATGTCTGCACACTGGTGAAGCGCCAACCGTGTGTAAAC
Source organism: Calotriton arnoldi (assembly GCA_963921515.1). NCBI lineage: Eukaryota > Metazoa > Chordata > Amphibia > Caudata > Salamandridae > Calotriton > Calotriton arnoldi. The sequence continues at coordinate 1,780,340 of CAWUFW010000223.1, read as the reverse complement.
ATCATTGCATTGCCGGTTGTGTAGTGATTCCCTGTCCTCTGCTTGGCCCACGGCGCTGTGTTGGTTGTGGAATTACTTGGCTATCTCTCATGAAGTATGTGTCTAGCGCTTCAGTACCCTGACAAAGTCATGCAGCGCTGCGATAAGCATCAGGCGTACGGCCGCTCTTCGAGCGCATGGTTAGTTGTGTGTGCATGGAGGCGTGGGTGTCTGTGTGTGCAGGTGTGAATGTATATGAGAGACTGTGTACAGGTGTGATTGTGTATTTACAGGTGTGTGTGACTGCAGCTGTGAGTGTGTATTTACAGGTGTGTGCGCGTGTGAATGCATGTAAGACACTCTTTACAGGCGCGTGTGTAGTATACACTGCTGTGGGAGACTGCAGGTATAATTGTGTATTTACAGGTGTGTGTACAATTGTGTGTGCGTGCAGGTGTGAGTGTGTATTTACAGGTGTCTGTGTGTGCTTGTACAATTGCGTCTGGGCAGGTGGAGTGTATGTGAGACTGCAGATGTGAGTGTATTTACAGGTGTGTGCACGTATGAATGCATGTGAGACTGTACAGGTGTGCGTATGCATTTGCAGGTGTGTGTGTGCACATGTGAATGTACGTGGCAGTCTGTACAGGTGTGCATTTGCAGGTGTGTGTATGTACTAGTGTCCGTCTGTGTGAATGTATGTGAGATGCTGGGCGCGAACAGGTGTGTGTTTGTATGTACTGGTGTGTGTGCAGGTGTGAATGTATGTTTTTGAGAGGCTGTGTGCGCGCAGGTGTGAATCTATTTGAAGGCTGTGTGCGCGCAGGTGTGAATGTATTTGAGAGGCTGTGTGCGCGCAGCTGTGAATGTGTTTGAGAGGCTGTGTGCGCGCAGGTGTGAATCTATTTGAGAGGCTGTGTGCGCGCAGGTGTGAATGTATTTGAGAGGCTGTGTGCGCGCAGGTGTGAATCTATTTGAGAGGCTGTGTGCGCGCAGGTGTGAATCTATTTGAGAGGCTGTGTGCGCGCAGGTGTGAATGTATTTGAGAGGCTGCGTGCGCGCAGGTGTGAATGTATTTGAGAGGCTGTGTGCGCGCAGGTGTGAATGTATTTGAGAGGCTGTGTGTGTGCAGGTGTGAATGTATTTGAGAGGCTGTGTGCGCGCAGGTGTGAATCTATTTGAGAGGCTGTGCGCGCGCAGGTGTGAATCTATTTGAGAGGCTGCGTGCGCGCAGGTGTGAATGTATTTGAGAGGCTGCGTGCGCGCAGGTGTGAATGTATTTGAGAGGCTGTGTGCGCGCAGGTGTGAATGTATTTGAGAGGCTGTGTGCGCGCAGGTGTGAATGTATTTGAGAGGCTGTGTGTGTGCAGGTGTGAATGTATGTGAAAGGCTGAGTGTGTGTTTGCAGGTGTGTGTGTGCATTGTGAATGTATGTAAGAGACTGTGTGTACAGGTGTTAGACCTCCTCTCTTCGGCACCTCTCTCCCCCAGCAAACCTCCTGGCTCCCTCCCCTTGACACCTCTCCCCCACACCCCAGCAGACCTCCTGTCTCCCTCGGCACCTCTCTCCCCAGCAAACCCCCTCTCTCCCTCCCCTTGACACCTCTCCCCCCAGCAGACCTCCTTTCACCATCGCACCTTTCCCCCACTTGGCACCTCTCTTCCTCAGCACCTCTCCCTCCCCTTGGCATCCCTCCTTCCCCCCAGCAGACCTCCTCTCCCCCTGGCCCCTCTCTCTACCCCCTTCCCCTTGGCACCTGTCCCCCCCCAGACCTCCTCTGCAGCCCCCTCGCAGACCTCGCCCCCTCAGCACCTCTCTCCCTCGCACCTTTCCCTCCCCTTGACACCTCTCTCCCTCGGCACCTCTCTCTCAGCACCCCACTCCCTCTGTCCCATACCGCCCCCCAGCAAACCTCCTCTCTCCCTCGCACCTTTCCCTCCTTTTGGCACCTCTCTCCCTACCTCTCTCCCTCGGCACCCCTCTCTCAGCACCCCTCTCCCTCTGTCCCATACCGCCCCCCCCCAGCAGACCTCCTCTCTCCCTGACACCTTTCCCTCCCCATGGCACCTCTCTCCCTACCACCTTTCCCTCCCCATGGCACCTCTCTCCCTACCTCTCTCCCTCGGCACCCCTCTCTCAGCACCTCTCTCTCAGCACCTCTCTCTCTCAGCACCTCTCTCCCTCGGCACCCCGCTCCCTCTGTCCCATACCGCCCCCCCAGCAGACCTCCTCTCTCCCTGACACATTTCCCTCCCCATGGCACCTCTCTCTCTACCACCTTTCCCTCCCCATGGCACCTCTCTCCCTACCTCTCTCCCTCGGCACCTCTCTCTCAGCACCTCTCTCTCAGCACCTCTCTCTCTCGGCACCTCTCTCCCTATGTCCCATACCACCCCCCCCCCAGCAGACCTCCTCTCTCCCTCGCACCTTTCCCTCCCCTCTGCACCGCTCTCTCAGCACCTCTCTCCCTCGGCACCCCTCCCTCAGCACCTCTCTCCCTCGGCACCCCTCCCTCAGCACCTCTCTCTCAGCACCTCTCTCCCTCGGCGCCTCTCTCTCAGCACCTCTCTCCCTCGGCGCCTCTCTCAGCGCCTCTCTCTCAGCACCTCTCTCCCTCGGCACCCCTCTCTCTCAGCACCCCTCTCCCTCGGCACCCCTCTCTCTCAGCACCCCTCTCCCTCTGTCCCATACCGCCCCCCCCGCCCCCCCGCAGACCTCCTCTCTCCCTCGCACCTTTCCCTCCCCTCGGCACCCCTCTCTCAGCACCTCTCTCCCTCGGCACCTCTCTCCCTCGGCACCCCTCTCCCTCTGTCCCATACCGCCCCCCCCCAGCAGACCTCCTCTCTCCCTCGCACATTTCCCTCCCCTCGGCACCCCTCTCTCAGCACCTCTCTCCCTCGGCACCCCTCTCTCAGCACCTCTCTCCCTCGGCACCCCTCCCTCAGCACCTCTCTCCCTCGGCACCCCTCCCTCAGCACCCCTCCCTCAGCACCCCTCCCTCAGCACCTCTCTCCCTCAGCACCCCTCTCTCAGCACCTCTCTCCCTCGGCACCCCTCTCTCAGCACCTCTCTCAGCACCTCTCTCCCTCGGCACCCCTCTCTCAGCACCTCTCTCCCCGGCACCCCTCCCTCAGCACCTCTCTCCCTCGGCACCCCTCTCTCCCTACCTCTCTCCCTCGGCACCTCTCTCTCAGCACCCCTCTCTCTCTGTCCCATACCGCCCCCCCCCCCCCAGCAGACCTCCTCTCTCCCTCGCACCTTTCCCTCCTCTTGGCACCTCTCTCCCTCGGCGCCTCTCTCTCAGCACCTCTCTCCCTCGGCGCCTCTCTCTCAGCACCTCTCTCCCTCGGCGCCTCTCTCTCAGCACCTCTCTCCCTCGGCACCCCTCTCTCCCTACCTCTCTCCCTCGGCACCTCTCTCTCAGCACCCCTCTCCCTCTGTCCCATACCGCCCCCCCCCCCGCAGACCTCCTCTCTCCCCCCCGCAGACCTCCTCTCTCCCTCGCACCTTTCCCTCCCCTTGGCACCCTCTCTCAGCACCTCTCTCCCTCGGCACCCCTCTCTCTCTCAGCACCCCTCTCCCTCTGTCCCATACCCCCCCCCCCCGCCCCGCCCCGCCCCGCAGACCTCCTCTCTCCCTCGCACCTTTCCCTCCCCTTGGCACCCCTCTCTCAGCACCTCTCTCCCTCGGCACCCCTCTCTCAGCACCTCTCTCCCTCGGCACCTCTCTCCCTCTGTCCCATAGCCCCTTCCCTCCTCCTGGGCGCCCCTCCCATTATAACTCCGACCCACGGCAGTCGCCCTCCCCCTCGGTCACCCGGTACTTTCCCTTTCGGTTCTGCTCCTGGCTGCTTCCTGTCCCGGACAGTCTCACTCCGCCTCGCCCTGCCCTGGACTCGGAGGGGACGCAGCCCCCCACCCCCCAGGAGCCAGGGCCGAGCCTGGGGATGTCCTCGCCGCCGGGGGCAGCCGCAGTTGTCGTGAGTTTTCCTAGGGGGCGGGGGGCTTCTCTTCTAGGGGGCATAGCTGCCCCACGAGTAAGGGATCCTTTGGGAGAGGTGTAAGGTTGGCACTACACTACCCTCCGGGTAAGGAGTCCTTTGGGGGGAGGCGTAAGGTGGGTCCTCCGGGTGAGGGATCCTTTCTGTTTTATAGGGTGGGCACTGTGGCCATCTCTGCCCCACGGGCGAGGGTTCCTTTGACTGTTTGGGGGGGTCCCTTTATTTACAGCCCCCCCCCTTCCCATTGGTGATGCTTCTGCCCTCTCTGGCTGGTCTGGTTTACAAGGCCCCTATGGGGTCTGTATTTTGGTGGTGTCATCACAGCAGCCGTTGCTGCCCCTCGGTACCCGGGGTAGAATCTTATATCCCGGCATTGACCTTTGCCCTTCGTGTTTCTTTCCTTTCCACTGCCCTTCCTATCTCTGACCTACCTACCCTTGACACTGCCCTCGTCGCCTCTTGCACAGCCATTCCATTCCTGCCCCTGACACTGCCTTACCTACCTCTGTCCCTGCGGTTCCTATTGCTGGCACTGCCCTGTCTGCCCCTGCCCTGTCTGCCCCTGGCACTGCTCGTCCTGCCTCTGGCACTGCTCATCCTGCCCCTGGCCTGTCTGCCCCTGGCACTGCCTGTCCTGCCTCTGGCACTGCTCATCCTGCCCCTGCCCTTCGTACCTCTGTCCCTGCGGTTCCTATTGCAGGCACTGCCCCTGCCCTGTCTGCCCCTGGCACTGCCCGTCCTGCCCTTCGTACCTCTGTCCCTGCTCTTCGTACCTCTGTCCCTGCGGTTCCTATTACTGGCACTGCCCTTCCTGCCCGCCATGCCCTTCTTACCTCTGTCTCTGCGGTTCCTATTACTGGCACTGCCCTTCCTGCCCCTGGCATTGCCCGCCCTGCCCTTCTAACCTCTGTTCCTGCGGTTCCTATTACTGGCACTGCCCTTCCTGCCCCTGGCATTGCCCGCCCTGTCCTTCTTACCTCTGTTCCTGCGGTTCCTATTACTGGCACTGCCCTTCCTGCCCATGCCCTTCCTGCCCATGCCCTGTCTGCCCGTGCCCCTTCTGCCCTTCTTACCTCCGTTCCTGCGGTTCCTATTATTGGCACTGCCCTTCCTGCCCCTGCCCTTCCTGCCCATGCCCTGTCTGCCCGTGCCCCTTCTGCCCTTCTTACCTCCGTTCCTGCGGTTCCTATTATTGGCACTGCCCTTCCTGCCCCTGCCCTATCTGCCCCAGCTCTGCCCCTGGGGATCCTGGATGCCACATCAGGACTCCCAGAGCCCGGATTACTTTGTGTTTACCGCCCCTTGCTCTGCCTCACCCCATCTGCAAACGGGGCAGCTGGGTGAAGAGTCAGACCTGTGACCTCACGGGGTGGGTGGCAGAGAGTGTGACGTCTGGTTAGTTGCTCCTGGGGTGCTGGGGGCCGGTAGGGTGGGGCGGTGTTTCCTCGTTACCCCCGCTCCATCTCTGTGTTTTATAAGTTCCCAGAAGACCCTTCACCGTGTCTTGGGCGCACGGGGTTAGCAGGGGTCGCAGAAGTCCTGCCCACCCCACCCCCCATCCGTGCACCCCTCTCAGCGGGAGTCCTGTCTTCAACCTGAAACCGAAAGGAGGAAGTGGGAGCAGAGGGGTGGGGCAGGAGGGTGAGGTGCTGAGACCGCTCTCACTGCCCGCCGGGCTGTCTCAGAGCCCCTCCCTGCTCGCTGGTACCTCCAGGTGGAGAGACCGCTTGGGGGAGGTGCTGACACATAGGGTTACACCCCCAGGCAGAGAGACAGCTGGGAGGAGGTGTAGAGCCAGCTGGGGGGAGGTGGGGAGATAGCTGGGAGCTGTAGAGACAGCTGGGAGGAGGTGTAGAGACAGATGGGAGAAAGATGCTGAGCCAGCTTGTAGGGAGATACACCTCCAGGTAGAGAGACAGCTGGGAGGGAGATACACCTGCAGGTAGAGAGACAGCTGGGAGGGAGATACACCTGCAGGTAGAGAGACAGCTGGGAGGGAGATACACCTCCAGGTAGAGAGACAGCTGGGAGGGAGATACACCTCCAGGTAGAGAGACAGCTGGGAGGGAGATACACCTGCAGGTAGAGAGACAGCTGGGAGGGAGATACACCTGCGGGTAGAGAGACAGCTGGGAGGGAGCTACACCTGCGGGTAGAGAGACAGCTGGGAGGGAGCTACACCTGCAGGTAGAGAGACAGCTGGGAGGGAGATACACCTGCAGGTAGAGAGACAGCTGGGAGGGAGATACACCTGCAGGTAGAGAGACAGCTGGTAGGGAGATACACCTCCAGGTAGAGAGACAGCTGGTAGGGAGATACACCTCCAGGTAGAGAGACAGCTGGGAGGGAGATACACCTCCAGGTAGAGAGACAGCTGGGAGGGAGATACACCTCCAGGTAGAGAGACAGCTGGGAGGGATATACACCTCCAGGTAGAGAGACAGCTGGTAGGGAGATACACCTCCAGGTAGAGAGACAGCTGGGAGGGAGATACACCTGCAGGTAGAGAGACAGCTGGGAGGGAGATACACCTCCAGGTAGAGAGACAGCTGGGAGGGAGATACACCTCCAGGTAGAGAGAAAGCTGGTAGGGAGATACACCTCCAGGTAGAGAGGCAGCTGGGAGGGAGGTTCAGAGACCGCTGGGAGGAGGTACACCTCCAGGTAGAGAGACAGCTGGGAGGAAGGTTCAGAGACAGCTAGGAGGAGGTGTAGAGACAGATGGGAGAAAGATGCTGAGACAGCTGGGAGGGAGATACACCTCCAGGTAGAGAGACAGCTGGGAGGGAGATACACCTCCAGGTATTGTATTGTATTGTAATTGCATTTGAATAGCGCTTACTACCCCTGACGAGGCGTCGAAGCGCTTTTTCGGCGAGTAGCACGCTACTCCGGGACCCATAGAGGATTAGTGTTGAATTAGTATAGTGAAACATGCAAGTAAATTTTAAGTGGTGGATATGTTAGTCAGTTATTTGGATTCGGAAGGATAGCAGAAGGATAGAAGAGGAAAGAAGGTTTGTATTTATATAGCGCTTCTAACCCCTGATGGGGTGTTGAATCGCTTTTTTTGGCGAGTAGCACGCTACTCCGGAAACCCATAAAGGATTAGTGGTGAATTAGTATGGTGAAATATGAAAGTAATTTGAGTGGTGGATATTAGTCAGTTATTTGGAGTGAGAAGGATAGCGGAGGGATAGAAGGGAAAGAAAGGTTTGCATTCATATAGCGCCTGTTACCCCTGATGGGGTGTTGAAGCGCTTTTCTGGCGAGTAGCAGGCTACTCCGGAACCCATAAAGGATTAGTGTTGAAAATTAGTATAGTGAAATATGAAGTAATTTGAGTGGTGGAGTCTGTTAGTCAGTTATTTGGATTGAGAAGGGTTGGGGAGGGGTAAAAAAGGAAAAAAGGTTTGCATTTATATAGCGCTTGTAACCCTGATGAGGTGTGGAAACGCTTTGTTGGCGAGTAGCACGCTACTCTGGAACCCATAAAGGATTAGTGGTGAATTAGTATAGTGGAATATGGAATTAGAGAAGTGAACATGTTAGTCTGTTATTTTGATTGAAAAGGATAGTGGAGGGATAGAAGAGTGAAGGATTTCTTTTTTTAGGTCATAGCAGTAGGAGGAGGCTTATGGATGAGTAAAAAGGGTTTTTGGAGGGGAAGAGTCAGAGGGAAGAGTTTAGAAAGGTTTGTTTTGGGGGATCGGTACAGTAAAGGAGGTGTCAGAAGATGCAAGGAGGGGTAGAGTAGGAGAGAGACAGATGGGAGAAAGATGCTGAGACAGCTGGGAGGGAGATACACCTCCAGGTAGAGAGACAGATGGGAGAAAGATGCCGAGACAGCTGGGAGGGAGATACACCTCCAGGTAGAGAGACAGCTGAGAGGGAGATACACCTCCAGGTAGAGAGGCAGCTGGGAGGGAGGTTCAGAGACCGCTAGGAGGGAGATACACCTCCAGGTAGAGAGACAGCTGGGAGGGAGATACACCTCCAGGTAGAGAGACAGCTGGGAGGAGATACACCTCCAGGTAGAGAGACAGCTGGGAGGGAGATACACCTCCAGGTAGAGAGACAGCTGGGAGGGAGATACACCTCCAGGTAGAGAGACAGCTGGGAGGGAGATACACCTCCAGGTAGAGAGACAGCTGGGAGGGAGATACATCTCCAGGTAGAGAGACAGCTGGGAGGGAGATACACCTCCAGGTAGAGAGGCAGCTGGGAGGGAGATACACCTCCAGGTAGAGAGGCAGCTGGGAGGGAGATACACCTGCAGGTAGAGAGGCAGCTGGGAGGGAGATACACCTCCAGGTAGAGAGGCAGCTGGGAGGGAGATACACCTCCAGGTAGAGAGGCAGCTGGGAGAGAGGTGGAGAGACAGCTGGGAGGGAGGTGGAGAGACAGCTGGGAGGAGGTACTCCTCCAGGTAGAGAGGCAGCTGGGAGGGAGGTTCAGAGACCCTTGGGAGGAAGGTGCTCCGCCTGTCGTCACATGAAGTGACATTCACCCCCGTCGCTGCCCCGTCTGTCACTTCTCGTGTGTTTACAATGCTCGGTGAATAAATCAGATTTCGCTGTGATTAGAAATCCCATGCCATTTGCTCAGAAGATGGTCAAAGATGGGATATTCTTACTCATATAAGCTCCCTCCAGTCGTAGCTACAACTCACTATTTGACGAGTATGCTCACTAGTCCATCTTGCCGCGCCCCCACGCTTGTGGGAGGGGGGTGCCGCCCTGGGTGGCAGCTCACTATTTCACGTGTGATCACAGTGTAAGCCCAGCTTGTGGAGACCCCAGGCCTGTGATGGGACCCCTCGATAGCAGTTTATTATTTGACGTGTACAATTACTAGTGTACGGTCAACCTGCCAAGCCCTCAGACTGTGGCGGGGAGCTCCCCAGTACCTCCTTGAGGTATATGATCACTAGTGCAAACCCCCTTTCCGAGCCCCCGTCCTGGATAGGTAGCTCACTATTTGATGTGCATGATCACCATTGTAAGCCCCCCTTACCGACCCGCATCCGAGAAGCACAACCCCTGGATTCCAGCTCACTATTTGGCGTGTGGTCACTAGTGCAAGCCCTCCTCCAGACAGCAGATCCCTATGACCTGTGGAACCACCAGTGCAAGCCCTCCTCCGGACAGCAGCTCACTATATGACGTATGTGATCACCAGTGCAAGCCCTCTGGACAGCAGCTCACTATATGACGTATGTGATCACCAGTGCAAGCCCTCCTCCGGACAGCAGCTCACTACATGACGTATGTGATCACCAGTGCAAGCCCTCCTCTGGACAGCAGCTCACTATATGACGTATGTGATCACCAGTGCAAGCCCTCTGGACAGCAGCTCACTATATGGCGTATGTGATCACCAGTGCAAGCCCTCCTCTGGACAGCAGATCACTATGACATGTGGAACCACCAGTGCAAGCCCTCCTCTGGACAGCAGCTCACTATATGGCGTATGTGATCACTAGTGCAAGCCCTCCTCTGGACTGCAGATCACTATGACATGTGGGACCACCAGTGCAAGCCCTCCTTAGCAGTCCTTGTCCTGGAAGGGCATCTCCTTGGTGGGTGCTCACTGTTAGCTGTGTGATCACCAGTGATACCATTTGAGATGTCATCAGTGATGTCACTGACCATGTCTGAGTGATGTAACAAGTGAGGTCATAAGCAATGCATTGCGGGGGCGTAAGTTATAGTTAGCTCAGGTAACTATTCCTGCAGAATTTCACTGGTTTTATGAGTGAATTGCGAGCCTAACTAAAACGTCCCTGTAACCTTTGTTTTTCAGTGAATTTCTAAGGTTTTTTTAATGCTATCTCGTAACTATAATGTTCATGTAGCCTTTGTTTTTTTCAGTGTTTATATATATATATATATATATATATATATCTATCAATCTGGTCTTGCTTATAATTAGTACAGTGATCAGCTTTACAAGCATTTTTTTTAACTCGGGCACGTGGATTCACATCTACTCTGGCAGTGTGACAGACAGAATGGGTGGAGTGTGACTGTTGTTGAAGACTGGATGGGCTGGGGCGACTGATGTCAGGGATGGGTTGGGGGGGCCACTGATGTCTGAAACGCGATGATCTGGGGGTGACTGATGTCCGGGATGGGCCGGGGGCGAATGATGTCCAGGATGGGCTTGGGGCGACTGATGTCCGAGACGGGATGGGCTGGAGGCGACCGATATCTGAGACGAAATGGGTTGGGGCAACTGATGTCTAAGACGGGATTCACTGGGTGTGACTGATGTCTTAGACGGGATGCACGGGGGGTGACTGATGTCCGAGATGAGATGGGCTGGGGGTGACTGATGTCTGAGACGGGATGGGCTGGGGCCGACTGATGTCCTAGATGTGATGGGCTGGGGGCGACTGATGTCCCAGACGGGATGGGCTGGGGGCGGCTGATTCTAAGACGGGATGAGCTTGGGGCGACTTATGTCTGGGACGGGATGGGCTCAGGGTAACTGATTCTGAGACGAGATTGGCTGGGACCGACTGATGTCCGAGATGGGATGGGCTGGGGGCGACTAATTCTGAGACGGCATGAGCTGGGGACGACTGATGTCCGAGACGGCGTGGACTGGGGAGCCTGAGATGGGATAGGCTATGGGCGACTGATGTTTGAGAAGGGATGGGCTGGGTGCGACTGTTGTCAGAGACGGGTTAGGTTATGGGCGACTGATGTCCGGGATTGGCTGGGGGCGACTGATGGCCGAGACCTGATGGGCTGGGGACGACCGATGTCTGAGATGGGATGGGCTGGGAGCGACTGATGTCTGAGACGGCGTGGACTAGGGGCGACTGTTGTCTGAGACGAGATAGGCTTTGGGCGACTGATGCCTGGGATGGGCTATGGGTGACTGATGTCCGAGACGGGATGGGCTGGGGGCGACTGATGTCTGAGACAGTATGGACTGGGGGCGACTGATGTCAGAGACGGGATGGGCTGGAGGTGACTGATGTCTGAGACGGGATGGGCTCGGGGTGATAGGTGTCCAAGATGGGATGGGCTGTGGGTGATTGGTGTCCAAGATGGGATGGGCTGTGGGTGATTGGTGTCCAAGACGGGATGGGCTGTGGGTGATTGGTGTCCAGGATGGGATGTACTCCTGCCAGATACTGGATGAGCTCGGGTGGCTGGTTTCCATTTGTCTGTGTACAGTGTGGACTACATGTGTATGGCCTTAGTACTCCTTGATGTAGCCAGCCCATGGTCTGTCAACAGTGTGGACTAGATGTGCACCGCGTCACTATTCCAGGTGCAGAAGGTCCATGGTCTGTCTACAGTGTGGACTAGATGTGCACAACCTAAGTACACTTGGGGCCTATTCACAAAGGTTAATTTACCTGTGAGTAACTCTACACATGGAAATTTACTCTTACACTTTGTATTAAATATACTACTTTTGGCTCTTCACTCTTAAGTGTATATTTACTATGAAGTGTAGACTCGCAGCCCACACTCCCTGAAATGAAGTGAAGCCATATTTACGAGAGTAAAGTTACTACTAATTACTGTTCACACCATGGTGAGATCTCCCTGTTGTAAAGCATTAGGTAATTTTCAATTATAGCTTAGAGTCTGGGGTCAGCGTTTGCTTCTCTCAGATGTGTCCACCTTGATATGCTAACAGTACATAATATAGCGCAAGACTCAGCCCCAGTAGGCAGGTGAATAGTTCATACAAACAGCCGTATTTTGAGATGTTGATTTAAATCAGAAAAGCTGTAGCTTGCTCGGACGGAGAGTGGGAGGCTGTTCCAGTGGTGTGGGGCCAGATCGGAGAGAGTCCTGCCACCATGTTTTGACGTGCGGATGCGACGAACACAAAGAAGTTGTTGGTCTTTAGACCTAAGGTTCCTGTTGGGATGATGAGGAGTCAGTCTGTCTTGTAGATATTTAGGACCTGTGCCTGACAAGGATTTGTAAGTCAGGCAGAGCAGTTTAAACAGCGCTCTCTTGTTAATAGGGAGCCAATGAAGGGCCCTGAGCGTGGGGACTGACGGTGGGGGTGGAGGCAGATGGGAACTGACGGTGTGGGTGGAGGCAGATGGGGACTGACGGTGTGGGTGGAGGCAGATGGGGACTGACGGTGTGGGTGGAGGCAGATGGGGACTGACGGTGTGGGTGGAGGCAGATGGGGACTGACGGTGTGGGTGGAGGCAGATGGGGACTGACGGTGTGGGTGGAGGCAGATTGTTCACCAAGCGGCGGCGGTATTTTGGATATAAGGAATCCATTTGAAGCGAGGAGTAGGGCATTCCCGTAATCTGGGCAACTGGTGATTAATGCCCGGGTGTGTGTCTTCCGGGAGTTCAGAGGGAGATAGCCAAAGATTTTCCTCAAAAGGCAGTGTGCCCAAGCAAGTACCACAGGTGGAAATAATCTGGTCTTTCATAGATAGTGTGTCATCTAAAAGTATACCCAGGTTTGTGGCTATTCTGCTGGGTATAGGGGCTGGGCCGAGTTCATCTGGGCACCAGTCATCCATCCCGAAGAGCTGAGCCTTGCCGAACAGAAGGATCTCTGTTTTGCCCTCATTCAGTTGGAGACAGAGGAGGGACATCCAAATAACGATTTTCCTTATGCAGACGACAAATCGCTGCTTGATGTTCTCGATGTCCTTCCCAAACGAAATGACCAGTTGGGTGTTGTCTGTGTAGGAAAGAATTTCAAATCCGCAGGACTTTACCAAATGGGCTAGGGGGGCTACGTAGATTTTAAAAAGCGTAGGGTTCAAGGAAGAGCTCTGAGGCACCCCCTTGTTCAACGGCACAGTTTTGGAGTGATAAGTGCCAATGGAAACTGTTTGGACCCTATCTTTGAGGAAGTCTGTAAACCAGTCATGGGCGGGACCCTGGATGCCTACCTGGTAGAGACGTCGAATCAGGATGGAATGCGAGATGGTATCAAACGCCGCTGGCAGGTCCATCAAGACCAGCATGGCACGGTGTCCAGCATCGAGGGATAACCTGAGAGTATCTGCTACCGCTAGTAGGGCAGTTTCAGTACTATTGGAAGGTCTGAAGTCCGATTGAGAGGCATCCAACAGGCTATGGTTCTCCAGATAAGAGGAGAGCTGTCTGTTCATGTGGGTCTCCAGAACCCTCCTCAACAGAGGGAGAAGGGAGATGGGCCAGTAGTTAGCTGGTTAGTTAGGATCTACATTAGGCTTTTACAAGATAGGAGTGACGTGTGCTGCCTTCCATAATCGTGGGATGGTGGCCGAGGACAAAGACTGATTATACAGGGGTGTAGCTGGCGCAAGAAGAGGGCCTGGGGTAGAGATACTATGCGGAGGACAGAGATCTGAAGGGGAGCCAGACTTTGCTTTGGCTAGCAAGTCGAGCATCTGAGGTTGAGTAAAAGGCATGAACCTTTCAAGTACTTCTGAAGCAGTAATTTGAGGCGAATCCATGATACAACTAAGAGCTGTAGGATTCGCCATGGCGTGAAAGCTGCGGTAGATGTTAATAATTTTAGTTTGAAAATGGCTAGCTAAGGTATCACAAAGTGTTTGTGAGGCAGGAATGATTGAGGAGCAGGCTTGGGGTTTAAAAAGTTGTTTAAGACTTTGAATAATTCCTTTGAGGAGTTGCCTGCTTGGTCTATTTTGTTGACCATGTACTGCTTCCGTGCTAACCTTGTTTTGCGATGGTAGGCACTTCATGCTAGTTTGTATGTTTGTTTATCCATATTCGTTTTTGAAGTCCTCCAATTACGTTCTAGTCTTTTACAGCTCAATTTGTCCGATTTCAATTCCGCAGTTTACCCTGGAGCTTTAGGTCTGCATAGTTTAGCAGGACGTTGCCTATAGGGAGCAACATTGTCAGGAGCATGGGAAAAAGTGTGGAACAGGGCTAAAGCAGAGCCCATGTCCTGAGAATTATCTACCGTGGGGGCGCGAAAGGCGGATTGAAAGGATTGCGAAGTGATCTGTTTCCATGGCCTCCGAATAAGGCGTTTCTGAGCTCTGGGTTTTACGGAATGGTCATGATAGGAATCTGGAAGCTGACCAAAACAGGGTCAGTCCGGGAAAGAGGTTGTGGGGTGTCAACTTGAAGAGACCTGGAGGTTGAAAAAAGAAGCTCAAGTGTAAGGCCTACCAAACGCGTAGGGCCGGTTTGGATCAAATGGAGATCTCGCATTTCGAGGTTGGACCGCAGGATGGGTCCGTCCGGGTCGGTGGCTATGTTGACATGATAGTTGAAATCCCCTATCAAGAGAACATTTTGTGTGGACAGGGCTTGGGGTGCTAGTTGTGCAGCTCATTCATGACTGAACTCCTGTGTAACTCCTGGAGGGGGGTTGACTATAGCGCCTTTCCAGGTCTCACCGAGGGGAGTTTCTATTGAGACTATTACCATCTCTACCCAATCGGTGAGAAGGGTGTCAAGGATTTCTACTCTGAAGGAGTCTCGGAAAGCAATAGCTACTCCGCCTTCTTGTTTTGATTCCCTATCCTGCCTTACCAGCTTGCAGTTGTTGGGAAATGCGATGGGAATGCAGGGTAACGCTTAACCTTCTAGGATCTATCTTGCTTGTGTAATATTCTATCGTTCTTGAGTGATCTCTCTAGTTCCCCCCCTCCAGGATGCACAGTTGTAGGATCTCCTCCATCTCCCTGAGATGTGTTCTCCTTTGAGGGATCTCTTTTTCCTACCTAAGATGGGTTCGCCCTTGAGGGAACTCGCTTACCTCCCTGGCGTACATCCACCCATATAGGGTCTCTAGCCATGTCATGGGCTTTTCTCCTATAGGACCCTCATACCTGTGTAATTTGTCTTCTCACATAGGACCCCTCAATCGTGAAATACATTATTACATGATTTCTGATATGTTCATAACACAGTTTCCCCTTGTAAGATTCTTCCTGCCTCTGTAACATGTTGGTGCCTTATATTATAGCCTCCACTTCTATAACCTATATTTCTGCCTCGTAGGATGGTACTCACCACGTCTTTAATGTCTTCCTCTCTTGCAGGATCCCTCCTACCTTGATGAACTGTCCAGCCACTCCATCTTCTCCTCACCTGCTGATTCTCTGTCTGACATCGCTGATGCCCAGGATTTCCTGCATGCTGACAGCTTGAACCAGGTGCCGACGTTATGGGACGTAAACACGCAGCCGAACCCTGCCAAGGTGAGGTTTTGAGTGGTTAGCAGCGCTGGCTGCGGGTGAGACATGGTGTCCCTTAGCTGTGCTGGTTGCAGGGGAGACTTGTTGTCCCTTAGCTGTGCTGGTTGCAGGCGAGACATGGCATTGGTAGCCTTGCTAGCTGTAGGGGACACAAGGTGCCCTTGGCTGTGAGGACTGCAGGTGAGACATGAAATCCTTAGCATGTGTGGCTGCTGGTGAAACCAGATGTACTCGGCAGTGCTGGATGTAGGTGAAACGTGGGCTCCTTCGCTGTGCTCAATTCAGGTGAGACTTGGTATCTTTAGCAATGTTATTGGTAGGTGAGGCGTGGTGTCCTTATCAGCTATGACGTCACTGGTGGCAGGTGAGACAGGTGTGTTTGGCTGCACTGCATACAGGTGAGACTTTCTTTAGCAGCGTTGTTGGTAGGTGATGCCCGGTGTCCTTAGCAGATCAGGCGACAGGTGACACATGGAGCCCTTAGCCATGCTGGCTGCAGGTGACACACGTCTTTAGCTGCGCTGGCTGTAGGTGAGACAGGTCTTTAGCTGCGCTGGCTGCAGACAGGTCTTTAGCTGCGCTGGCTGCAGGTGAGACAGGTCTTTAGCTGCGCTGGCTGCAGGTGAGACAGGTCTTTAGCTGCGCTGGCTGCAGGTGAGACAGGTCTTTATCTGCGCTGGCTGCAGGTGACGCACGTCTTTAGCTGCGCTGGCTGCAGGCGACTCACGTCTTTAGCTGCGCTGGCTGCAGGTGAGACAGGTATTTCGCTGCGCTGGCTGCAGGTGAGACAGGTCTTTAGCTGCGCTGGCTGCAGGTGAGACAGGTCTTTAGCTGTGCTGGCTGCAGGTGAGACAGGTCTTTAGCTGCGCTGGCTGCAGGTGAGACAGGTCTTTAGCTGCACTGGCTGCAGGTGAGACAGGTCTTTAGCTGCGCTGGCTGCAGACAGGTCTTTAGCTGCGCTGGCTGCAGGTGAGACAGGTCTTTAGCTGCGCTGGCTGCAGGTGAGACAGGTCTTTAGCTGCGCTGGCTGCAGGTGAGACAGGTCTTTAGCTGCGCTGGCTGCAGGTGAGACAGGTCTTTCGCTGCGCTGGCTGCGGGTGAGACAGGTCTTTCGCTGCGCTGGCTGCAGGTGAGACAGGTCTTTAGCTGCGCTGGCTGCAGGTGACACATCTTTAGCTGCACTGGCTGCAGGTGAGACAGGTCTTTAGCTGCGCTGGCTGCAGACAGGTCTTTAGCTGCGCTGGCTGCAGACAGGTCTTTAGCTGCGCTGGCTGCAGGTGAGACAGGTCTTTAGCTGCGCTGGCTGCAGGTGAGATAGGTCTTTAGCTGCACTGGCTGCAGGTGAGACAGGTCTTTAGCTGCGCTGGCTGCAGGTGAGACAGGTCTTTAGCTGCACTGGCTGCAGGTGAGACAGGTCTTTAGCTGCGCTGGCTGAAGGTGACACACGTCTTTAGCTGCACTGGCTGCAGACAGGTCTTTAGCTGCACTTGCTGCAGGTGAAACAGGTCTTTAGCTGCGCTGGCTGCAGACAGGTCTTTAGCTGCACTGGCTGCAGGTGAGACAGGTCTTTAGCTGCGCTGGCTGCAGGTGAGACAGGTCTTTAGCTCCACTGGCTGCAGGTGAGACAGGTCTTTATCTGCGCTGGCTGCAGACAGGTCTTTAGCTGCGCTGGCTGCAGACAGGTCTTTAGCTGCGCTGGCTGCAGGTGAGGCAGGTCTTTAGCTGCGCTGGCTGCAGGTGAGACAGGTCTTTAGCTGCGCTGGCTGCAGGTGAGACAGGTCTTTAGCTGCGCTGGCTGCAGGTGAGACAGGTCTTTATCTGCGCTGGCTGCAGGTGACGCACGTCTTTATCTGCGCTGGCTGCAGGTGACACACGTCTTTAGCTGCGCTGGCTGCAGGCGACACACGTCTTTAGCTGCGCCGGCTGCAGGTGACACACGTCTTTAGCTGCGCTGGCTGCAGGTGAGACAGGTCTTTAGCTGCGCTGGCTGCAGGTGAGACAGGTCTTTAGCTGCGCTGGCTGCAGGTGACACACGTCTTTATCTGCGCTGGCTGCAGGTGAGACAGGTCTTTAGCTGCGCTGGCTGCAGGTGAGACAGGTCTTTATCTGCGCTGGCTGCAGGTGACACATGTCTTTAGCTGCGCTGGCTACAGGTGAGACAGGTCTTTAGCTGCGCTGGCTGCAGGTGAGACAGGTCTTTAGCTGCGCTGGCTGCAGGTGACACACGTCTTTAGTTGCGCTGGCTGCAGGTGACACACGTCTTTAGCTGCGCCGGCTGCAGGTGACACACGTCTTTAGCTGCGCTGGCTGCAGGTGAGACTTGGTACACTCAGCAGTGTTGGTGATAGGTGAAGTGCGGAGTCCTTAGCAGCTCTGAATGCCAACGATGTGTGCACTCCACCCAAATTGCGTATCTATACCTCGATCCGCATCCGCCTGCACCCCAACGTCTTCTGTTTGGACATAATACACTGAGGCACCAAAATGTACGCATGCGAGAGTTGGTTCCGTTGATTTCTTAGGTTAGATTCGAGCCTTAAAATCAGAATATGTTTTTACCTCATTGATCTAAAGGGTACTTACTGCTCAACATCCACTTTTCCTGGTCTGCCTGCCCAGCAATGATGAAAACTGAATCAACTGGCGAGAGACAGGTAGACAGACCTATATGTCCTAGGCAGTGATGATGAAGGTGAAATGCGTTCTCTGAGCACAAGCTTGAGAGACTTCTTACATGTTAAATAAGAGAGGGGTGCCTATAAAACCTCCATACCCCGGTACAGGGTACTCCCTGGGGCCATGAATGATAGGTGCAGCAGGTCTCAAGTCTGTTACTTTCATTAAGGAAAGGCCTAAACCATTTCAAAGCCTGCTCATGGCACCTGGCACACACCTCTGCCGACTCCTCCGGCCATCAGGGGCTATCGTGTTGAACGCGGCCAGCACGCGCAATAGGGTGAATCTGATCTATGCACTCACATCTGCTCTGATGATGACCACTCTGCACATCATGGCTGATCACGTGGTGCTGTTGGTATACTGGTTGCACCGGGTCAATCAGATTGTCAGCCTCTAGAGGGGTTTGAAACTGGTTGGTCACATTTTTAGGTCTCGGCTCTAGACGGCGCGCATGCACTGTCTCGAACCGAGGCATTCTGAATCTGCTTCTGGGCATACAGCCCGCCTATAAGCTTCCCATTTGCTGGAAGCCTCGTCACTCTATTCTTCCTTCTCCCTATTTGTCAAGGGCATGCATACAACATGCCTCTTCCGTGTTTTGCCCTCCCCAAGTGACCCGCCCAACTACTCCTGGACCTACGCAGCGGCCAATTTAGGACATTGTTTCTGCACTACTTGTTTATTTTTCTTTAACAGCGCTTTTCACGAGGCTCCCAGTGCTTTTCACAACTGCTCTGCTTTTCCACTCGAGGCACTTTTCCACAGTCCAGAGTATATTTTGATATTCTTGTGCGTTCTGCTAGAATGAATCATTTCTAGGATTATGATCTAGAATTAGTTCTGAAACTATATTGCTACTCCACAGGTTTTAGTAGATGCTGATGCATGTATGTGCGTTCTGTAGTAGCAGGACTTAAACCGGTGGTGGGTCGTGCCTTTGCTCTCCCAATATCAGCCACTTACTTCTCACCGCTGTACCGCACTCCAGTTTCCGATCCCCCTGTTCTCAGCTCCCTCCAGTCGCAGCTTGTCATCTGACCCTTCGTTTGCCTCCCCTGTCTTGACCAGTGCTTTAAGTGCATCTAGTATAATGGGGTAACCCAGTGCCCCTCAGAACCTGGGTGTGGGGATGCGGAGAAATGTTGGTTAGGTCGGGTATAGAATTGCTTTTTTTCTTATTAAATAAGAAACATGAGTGAAAGATACAGTTATTCAAACATTTGTATCATAGCAGTTAATGCGAAAAATTAGGGAAGAAAACAACACAGAGACACCAATCATTAATAAATGAAAGAATTATATTGAAGAAAGGAACACTTTTTTTCTTTTTTACATTGTATAAATGACACCAAGGGGCTGTCACAAGTAATAAACAAAAACAGCGCAGGTGCTGAAGTGACAAAGTGCAAACAAGTGCTGGTTGTGAACAAGATATATACAGTGTAGTATTGCTGGTTAAAAAGGTCATTCAAATGTCATCCATCCCTAGATACATGAATCTCTGGTCCGCTGGGGAGTTGAATTTCCTTTTGACGTGGAGCAGAGAGAGTAGGGTCAGGATTGTGAATAGCGCGTCGACGTTTCGACCCAAAAGTGTGCAGAATGCTAGTAGTCACGGAGGGTCTTCCTCAGGACGAAAGGAACACAGGGACAGCCTGCACAATTAAAATGGGGAATTAGATTGGTGTGTTGGCCAAATAGAAGGACCAATAAGGTAGGTAAAAAAATGGGGGGGAGAACCTACCCGGAAAAAGGTTAATTGTAACTTCCACTGTGCGTCGGATTCATGGAGGTAATGAATCATGTGGGGTCTTGGTGTTGGTGATTGACGACCAAGTCAGGTTTGTCTATGACTGTGATGAATCACATCAAAGGGCGGCACGGTAGGCAAGCTGCACTGGAAATGGCTGAAGATCAGCAAATTTGAACGATCCTAACAAGGTGCCTAAAGAGGTGGCATCCATATGAGTACCCAAAGTGATAGTGTTCATTCGCCCGGGTGGAGAAAAGTGCCTGTAGGGGATGAGGACCAGGGACATATCGCGCTCCAATATGGCAGTGGCATGCAGGGGGTAGTCAAGTACTGCCAGGTTCTAGATGTGATTGCTCCATGTCTAGGCGTCGCTCAAAATCAGTGTAGTGCAGTGGATAATTAAACGGATTGGATCGAGCGCATGAGTGTGATGGGCGCCTGAAACTATACTGGTTGGAAGGCGCGTGACAGTGTTAAAGGCACGGTCTCGTATTAAATAGCTAGCTGGGTCAAGCGTGTGAAGGGAATGCCACCTAGTGCCTCTTGTCTGTATTACAGGCATGCATTCCTTTCCAGGTTGGATGACATCAATATCATGCAGGGCAGAAACTTTGACAAAAATAGTTTCAAATTATGTTTTAAAAAAAGAAAAGTTCAGGCTGACTAAGCAGCAGTGACCTGAATTCATCCTTTCCACCCCATACAGGCTCACAAAGTCTGTGTCAGAGCCTGTCGTGGCCGGATAAATTATTTAAAATTGAGAAAGCAAAAGCTTCCTATAACTTGACGAGATGACTTGTCCCTTGGAAAAGATCTCAACTGAAGTCACTTATTGGGATCCCAGGGGTTAATAAAGTGCTGCACTCACGATCATGTATTACTTTCTGACAGATGTCAGAGCTGGTTGATAGGGCTTAAAACATCTTTTAAAGATAATTGGAATAACTCTCCCAGCACAAATGTTTTTGTAAACTATTGGCCAGACATGAAGAATAAGCAGATTTCTGTAGTTATTTTCTATTTATACACAGTTTGTTATCGTACAATACCTTCACAGTACCTGTAGGATAGTATGTTAGTCACAAGGTAACGATCGTCCTGCCATGGGCAAGAGTTCTTATGTCCGGGCTCGCAAACACACAGAATGCAGGAAGTGTACACTCTGGTACTACATGGTAACTCAAAGGCCTGCTTCCGTAAAATATTCCTGGTCTCTATAGGAAAATGCCAACCGTAAATTCTGGCATGTTCCCCTACCTTGTGGGCTACAAGGCCTTCTTAGAGGTGGCGTACTCTGTATTTAAAAGTAGGGTTCAAGTCAAAAAGGGTTATTTTGACAAGTTTGCCTGCAGTTTTGAAAGCTGCAGCAGTCAGGCTACACATGTAGGCCTGAAGCTATGTTCCTTGTCAGCCTAGTGGATGGCACAGTGGGCTTGTGGGGACCTTCGGTTCTGATGCCTCAACATCCCCTCTCGGGCTTGGGGCATGTTTGTTCTGGAGCCCACTCCTCACAGCTGGTGGGGGCCTGTAAACAAGAGACCGATCACACCATCACCAGTTCGATGATGTCCTGTAGATATGTTACCTGGCAAGAACTCTTCTAGGTCACAGCGCTTTCTGTCCTCCCTTTGATGCTGCCCTCTGGGTCTCAGGGCAGTGATTTGCCCTTCATTAATGAATAGTAATGCAGTACAATATTAATATAGTAGAATGTTAATGCAGTAAAATATACATACAGTATAATATTCATACAGTGGAATTTTAATACAGTAGAATATTAATACAGTAGAATGTTCATACAGTAGAATGTTCATACAGTAGAATGTTCACACAGTAGAATGTTCATACAGTAGAATGTTCATACTGATCAATGTTCACACTGTAGATTATTCAAACAGTAGAATATTCATGCAATAAAGTGTTCATACGGTAGATCATTCATACAGTAGAATATTAATGCAGTAGAATGTTCATACAGTAGAATGTTCACAAAGTAGAATATTCATGCAGTAGAATATTAATGCAGTGCAACAATCATACAGTAGAATGTTCATACGGTTGAATGTTCACACAGTAGAATGTTCATACCATTGAATGTTCATACAGTTCAATGTTTACACTGTAGAATATTCAAACAGTAGAATATTCATACAGTAGAATATTAATGCAGTAGAATGTTCATACAGTAGAATGTTCACACAGTAGAATGTTCATACTGTTGAATGATCATACAGTAGAATGTTCATACTGTTCAATGTTCACACTAGAATATTCACAGTAGAATATTCATACAGTAGAATATTCATACAGTAGAATATTCATACAGTAGAATATTAATGCAGTAGAATGTTCATACAGTAGAATGTTCACAAAGTAGAATATTCATGCAGTAGAATATTAATGCAGTGTAGTACAACAATCATACAGTATAATGTTCATACACTAGAATGTTCACACAGTAGCACGTTCATACTGTTGAATGTTCATACAGTAGAATGCTCATACAGTAGAATATCACACAGTAGAATGTTCACACAGTAGAATGTTCACACAGTAGAATGTTCATACTGTTGAATGTTCATATAGTTCAATGTTCACACAGTAGAATATTGATACAGTAGAATATAAATGCAGTAGAATGTTCATACAGTAGAATGTTCACAAAGTAGAATATTCATGCAGTGGAATATTCGTGCAGTAGAACAATCATACAGTAGAATATTAATGCAGTAAAATGTTCGTATAGTTTCAAGTTTATTTTATTTATGTTACGGAACTCCGAAGAGATCCACATAAAATACATACAATTTTACACTTGATCAAGCAGAACAAATGCACTTGATATTCGGGAGTACTACAAACGCAACAGAATCAATATAAATTAAAAAAACAAAAAAATTATTTAGCAGAACCTTTCTTTAGGGGGAATCATTAAGTGATCCGAGGCAGATCGTATAGGTAACTGCACGCATACGGGCCTCAGCCATTTTCGACCATGTACTAAAAGCGCTGGACAGACAAAAAGGACGTGATTCAGGTCTTGAATCCCGTTTTGGCATAAGTAACATTCAGCAGGGATTCCATACCATTTAGCCATAAGGGGATTTAGGGAAGCATACCTAACCTCAACAGAATCCTAAAACGTCTAAGTCCATGACTTCTGCATAGATACTTCCTGCATAGATCTAAATTTATGTCTAGGAGCATAAAATCCTCATTCAATATGCCTCATGCTTCTCTTTGGGAGGGACCCTCATGAGGTAATGTTGCTGACTTGCCCTCTACACAGGGATCTATTATTGGCATATTCGAGACCAAGCATAACGAAGAGGCGTGCTTAGGAGACGGAGCAAAGTCCGCACTTAGTGAACAAGATACTTCTTTGTGAGATGGCCCTGCGTGGTGCGTTGCTGTTAACTTGTCTTCCTCATGGGCCATTGCTGTTGGAACAACCACAACTGAGCTTAATGTGCAAAAACATTCAAGCGGATCCAAGAATGGAGAACGGGAATGGATATGTACATGTCCGCAGAGAAGGTCACATACAAGGCCAGAGGTTGCCCGAAAAAATTCTACAAGGTAGACCTAGCCACATCGATAATATATACTTACAACGCTTTGTGAACCTAGCCACAGCGGCTTTATATACTTACAACACCCCATAGATCTAGCCACAGGGGTACTAAATACTTACACCACCCCATGGACCTAGCCACAGGGGTAGTATATATTTACACCGCCATAGAACTGGCCACAAGGGTAGTGTGTACTTACAGTACCCGATGTACCTAGCCACGGGCAGTATATACTTCTACAGCTCCCTGAACCTTGCCCCAGCGACTGTATATACTAATACCTCTCCCTGAACCTTGCCACAGCGACTGTATATACTTATACCTCTCAGTGAACCTTGCTACAGGTGCTGAATATACTTATACCTCTCAGTGAATCTTGCCACAGCGGCCGTATATACTTCTACCTCTCAGTGAACCTTGCCACAGCAACTGTATTATATTTATACCTCTCTGTGAACCTTGCCACAGCGACTGTATATACTTATACCTCTCCGTGAACCTTGCTGCAGCAACTGTATATATTTATACCTCACTGTGAACCTTGCCACAGCAGCTGTATATACTTATACCTCTCTGTGAACCTTGCCACAGCGGCTGTATATACTTACGCCTCTCTGTGAACCTTGCCACAGCAGCTGTATATACTTATACCTCTCCTTGAACCTTGCCACAGCGACTGTATATACTTATACCTCACCATGAACCTTGCCACAGCGGCTGTATATACTTATACCTCTCCGTGAACCTTGCCACAGCGACTGTATATACTTATACCTCTCCGTGAACCTTGCCACAGCGGCTGTATATACTTATACCTCTCTGTGAACCTTGCCACAGCGGCGGTATATACTTATACCTCTCCCTGAACCTTGCTACAGGGGCTGAATATACTTATACCTCTCCGTGAACCTTGCCACAGCAGCTGTATATACTTATACCTCTCCGTGAACCTTGCCACAGCGACTGTATATACTTATACCTCTCTGTGAACCTTGCCGCAGCGACTGTATATACTTTTACCTCTCCGTGAACCTTGCTACAGTGGCTGTATATACTTATACCTCTCCGTGAACCTTGCCACAGCGGCTGTATATACTTATTCCTCTGCGTGAACCTTGCCACAGTGACTGTATAGACTTATACCTCTCCGTGAACGTGAACCTTGCCACAGCGGCTGTATATACTTATACCTCTCCGTGAACCTTGCCACAGCGGCTGTATATACTTATACCTCTCCGTGAACCTTGCCACAGCGGCGGTATATACTTATACCTCTCCCTGAACCTTGCTACAGGGGCTGAATATACTTTTGCATCGTGAATCTTTCTGGATTCACTATGCTGTGCAATATTACGCCATCTAGTGGTTGGGTCCGGAATTGTAGTCTTTTTTTTTTCTTTTTTCGTGGCCCAGGTGGGCGTCAACATACCACCATTTGGTGTCCTTCGTGACGTCGACGTGCTTCCTCCGGAAGCTCCCACCTTTGGCCGCCATCTTCAGATTCTTTTTTCCGCCGTTGGGTCTGGATCGTTGCCGAAGAGTTCCAGAATTTTTGGAAGAGGAATCGTAGAAAATCGTACGAAAGCGACGAAAATCAAGTTTTCAGCTACACCGGACTACAGGGCGGGTAACCGGGACGACGAGGGAGAAGGTCTACGACCAAGACCTCGACGTTCTACGGAGAATGCGCTCGCAGGGGGCTCCCTGAGCGCGGGGATGGACAAAACACCGTTCAAGTTTTGCACCAATTGCCACCACAAATACGCCCAGAAGGACCAGCATCCAGTCTGCAACCTCTTCCTGCCGCTCGACCACAGCAGCGAAGACTGCAACGCGTGCTCAGCGTTTACACCCAAGACCCTCAGAGTAAGGGAGAGGCAGAGAAGGGCGAACCACAACATGCAGGGGCAGGAACCGCCTCCATCGCTCCGAGATTTGTGCCTCTCCAGTGGAGAAGAGGAACACATCGCCGAAGGACCGGAGGACTGCACGGTCGTCGAGGTCCATAAGAAGACGTCGAAGGAGGTAAGGGAGTCGTCGACCCCTAAACACTTGAGCGACACTCGGAAGGGTGAAGCTAAAGCCCCGAGCGACACTCGTAGTAGTGAAGCTAAGTACTTGAAGGGAGCATTGCCGCCGAAACACTCGACGAAGGCACCAGCAACCAAGGACAGCCAGCCGAGCGGATCCTTCGAAAAGGACTCCCAATCGGCGAAAGCCCTAGAAAAACCAAGATCGTCGAAGGTTGCCCTCGAAAAGGACACCTCGGCGCCGAGAAAGGAAGGGCCGACATCATCGACGTCGTCGATGGCACCGAAGAGGGGCGCTCCTACCTCGACGCCGAACAGGCCGCCGAGATGGAGAGGAAGAAGAGGAGGCTCGAGGCCGAAATGGCGAGCATCCTGCAGCGGAGAAGGGACTTCGACGAGAAGATGAGCCAATACACCATCCCACCGAAACCTGCGCTCGGAGTCGAAAGAGACGACGAGGACGCCGAACCGCCGAAAACGCCTGAACCAGTCGAGGAACAGGGGGACGAAGACTATTATTTCGAGGGAGAAGGCGACGAAGATCTGCAATCCTACCGGGACTCGGCGTCCTCGGAGGCACATGACCTAGAATGGCAAGATCTCGACGCAGAATCTCCGGAAGAAGGGGTAGATACTTACCCTTCGAGGCCCTCGCCGCCAGACGACATAGGGATATACAACATGGTCGTCCAAAAGGCTGCACAGACGTATGGAGTGCAAATGGAAGAGGAGAAGCCCAAGGCATGTTTTCTCCTGGAAACTCTACTGCCTCAACAAACTAGGAGCCAATTCCTGCCCATGCTCCCTAGTGTGCTGGATCAAGGAAGGGAGGCCTTTAAGGAACCAGCAGTATGCAAGGCTGTGAAGCCAAGAACGGAGAAGAAGTACAAACATTCTTCAAAGGACCCTGCATACATCCAAGGGTCAGTACCAGCCGACTCCATAATTGCAGCAACGGCTAGGAAGAGGGCCAATGTGCCCACTAATGCCAGACCACCTCCAGACAAGGAGAGTAGGAGGATGGATCTCACAGGGAGAAAGGTGGAGAGAAATGCGGCAATCCATTGGCGCATCGCAAACGCCCTGATCAACAGACACGAATACCAACACTGGGATGAAGTGGGGCAGCTCCTAAAGCACCTACCAGAACAGTACCAACAAAGAGCAGCTCACCTGGTAGAAGAAGGCAAAAGCATCGCGAACACATGCCTAAAATCAGCATTGGATGCTGCAGAAACATCGAGCAGACTAATGATGATACGGGTGACCGAGAGGAGGCACGCATGGCTCAGAATTTCGGGATTCAAGCCAGAGGTGCAAAGCAACATCCTGAATACACCTTTTAACGGAGAGCAACTGTTCGGCACACCAATGGACGACAAGTTGACGCAGCTCAAGAAGGACAACGAGACAGCAAGGTCCATGGGAGCGTTGCAGTTCAGAGGGATGAGAAGGGGCACACCCATGAGAAGGCCAGGTGGGAGAGGAGGCAACGTGCCTACCACATCGCACCAGACGTTCCAGCAGGGCTACCAAGGAAACAACCAAGGCCAGCTGCAGCAGGGACAGCAGCAGCAGAACTGGCAGTACCAGCCCCGGGGACAGTCCTTTCGAGGGCGCGGAAATGGACGAGGACAAGCACGAAGGGGAGGCCAGCAGCCCTCATCCAAGTGACTTCACCAGGAAACAGAACCCCACCCTAGCAACACCTCGGGGTGGGCGGAAAGACATAAAGAAAAACTGCAGCAGAGTGTTCAACAACAAACAGTACCTCGAACACTCAAAACCGGTAGGGGGAAGAATAAAAAACTTCATCCAGGAATGGAGGAAGGTCACATCAGACAAATGGATACTAAACATCATACAATACGGATACTGTATAGAGTTAGAAAAACAACCTCCGAACAGAAAACCAAGAAGCAAGGCACACTCAGCGAAGGAGCTCTCGCTCTTGCAACTAGAGGCGCAAGAACTGCTCAGCAAGAAGGCAATAGAGGTGGTGCCGAAAAACCAAAGGATCAAAGGGGTTTACTCAACTTACTTCCTGGTGCCAAAGGTGGACGAAACACTAAGACCTATCCTGGATCTAAGGTTCCTAAACAAATTCATAAAAACTCAAAGATTCAAGATGACTTCCCTACAAGAGGTAATACCACAAATACAACAAGGGGACTTCATGGCTCCTATAGATTTAAAGGATGCGTACTTACACATCCCCATCAACCACAAACACAAGCGCCTGCTAAGGTTCGTGATCAAACAAAGCCACTACCAATTCACAGCACTGGCATTCGGCCTAAAATCCGCACCAAGGGTGTTTACAAAATGCCTAGCTGCTGTCGCAGCACACCTACGAAGCCAAGGAATACACGTATACCCCTATCTCGACGACTGGCTCGTGAAGGCAAGTTCGTACAGCCAATGCAAACTACACATCCAGTAGGTCATACTAACGCTGACACGACTGGGTTTCTCGATCCCTTGGGAGAAATCGTCAACAGAACCAGAGCAAATCAAGATGTTCTTAGGGGCGGAGATCGACACCATACAGGCCAAAGTGTTCCCCAGCAGGAAGAGAACATTGGCGATACTGAAGGAAACACGTCATTACCGCAAGGGGCAAGTTCTGACAGTGAGGACGGTGAGCAAGCTCATGGGAATGATGGCATCCTGCATTCACCTAGTCCAAAATATTCGACGGAACATGAGGCCATTCCAGGAATGGATACAGCAGCAATGGTCACAGGCAACTGGGAGTTGGGAAGATCTAGTGGTGGTCACACACGCAGTGCATCAGGAAATAGCGTGGTGGAACGAACAAAACATATCACAGGGGAAACCATTCACACAACCAACTCCAACAGTGACCATCACAACGGACGCCTCCCAGCTGGGGTGGGCGCACACATGAACAAGCTCAAGGTGAGGGGGCTATAGTCGCAACAGGATGCGGTCAAGCACATCAATTACTTGGAACTAAAACAGTGTTCCTAGCCTTAAAAGCTTTTCAGAAGCCGCTGTACGGAAACAGGGTGTTGATCCAAACAGACAACACCACGACCATGTTCTACATCAACAAACAAGGAGGAACACAGTCAGTAGCGCTATCAGGGCTAGCACAGGAGTTATGGACATGGGCTATTCCTCTGAGGATAGACTTACTAGCAATACATCTCCCAGGGAAGGACAATGTGGAAGCAGACCGACTCAGCAGGCAGACGTCAGCATCCCACGAATGGGAGATCAACCAACAGGAATTACAGAAAGTATTCCAGAAGTGGGGTACACCAAAAATAGACTTATTTGCAACACACCAAAATGCAAAATGCCAACACTTCGCATCCAGACAACCAGACCAGTCACAAGGGAATGCGCTATGGATAAGTTGGTCAAAGACATTTGCATACGCTTTTCCCCCGATACCACTGATACACAGGGTACTCAGCAAATGCAGGATCAGCAACATGTTACTGATACTAATAGCACCTCAGTGGGCCAGACAGTCATGGTTCTCACAAATACTGGAGATGGCGCAAGCACCAGCACACAGATTCCCAAGACGAAGGGACCTGTTAACAATGCAGAACGGGAGGGTGCTACACCCAGAGCCAGAGAGCCTCAGCCTAGCGGCATGGCTCATGAAGACCTAGAGTTCGCACACCTCAAGCTACCGGCGAGCACAATGGCAGTGCTCAGGGAGGCATGAAGGCCTACCACAAGGAAGTGCTACGTAGCAAAGTGGAAAAGGTTCTCAGAATGGTGCATTAGAGAAAAGTTGCAAAGAAAGATCGCAAGGGAGTCAACAGTACTGAAATATTTAACACACCTACTGCAAAGTAAACTAAGCTACACATCCCTAAGGGTACACTTAGTGGCGATTGTGGCTTACACAAGGGGAGAAACCGGGAAGAGTTTCTTCACTTCACAAGTAGTAAAAAGATTCCTAGAAGGGGCAAAGAGAATCGCACCTCCAAACAGAATGCCAGCACCAGCATGGAAGCTCAACGTAGTGCTAACACAATTGATGAAGGCACCATTCGAGCCGATGCACAAGGCTACACTGCACATGCTCACACTAAAGACGGCCTTCTTAGTGGCTTTCACATCACTACGAAGAGTGAGTTGCAGGCGCTAACACTTCAAGAGCCCTTCCTGCAGATACACAGTGATAGGATTGTAATGAGAACAGACCCACACTTCATGCCAAAGGTGGTGTCCCGGTTCCACATCAACCAAACAATCCAAATACCTAGTTTTTTCCAAAAACCGACCACAAGCACAGAAAGAGCGCTGCACACACTGGACGCCAGGAGGGCGGTGATGCACTATATAGAAAGGACAAAAGAGTGCAGAAAGACAAAACAACTCTTTGTTTCCTTCGCAAGCAGTTTTTTGGGACGGCCAGTTACCAAAAATACCATTGCACGATGGATTGCACAAACCATACAACTCTGCCACAAACAAGCAGGACAACTGTTACAAGGAGCAGCTCATGCTCATTCAACAAGGAAGAAAGGAGCAACGATTGCGTTTCTGGCCAACACACCGATTCAAGACATTTGCCAAGCTGCATCATGGTCTTCAGTGCACACGTTCACTAAGCACTACCGTGTGGATATCCAAATGAACAAAGAAGCGCAAGTGGGACAAAAGGTCTTACAACACATATTCAGTAACCAGCGCTCATCTTCCACCCAGCCACCACAATAAGGACAAACCGCTACAAAGTCTATGCACAGCATAGTGAATCCAGAAAGATTCACGCTGCAAAACGTATAGTTTCTTACCTGTCGGTGTAGTTTTGCAGCTTGAAGACTTTCTGGATTCACTAGCGATCCCACCCTCCTCCGCCAAAAGATGACAGGAGGAAAGGGATAAAACACAAACAAGACTTAAGAAAATAAGAGGAAAAACAATAATAACAGGTCAAGAAAAAAGAATCCGAAGATGGCGGCCAAAGGTGGGAGCTTCCGGAGGAAGCACGTCGACGTCACGAAGGACACCAAATGGTGGTATGTCGACGCCCACCTGGGCCACGAAAAAAAAAAAAAAAAAAGACTACAATTCCGGACACAACCACTAGATGGCGGAATAATGCACAGCATAGTGAATCCAGAAAGTCTTCAAGCTGCAAAACTACACCGACAGGTAACAAACTATACGTTATACCTCTCTGTGAACCTTGCCACAGCGGCTGTATATAGTCATACCTCTCCGTGAACCTTGCCACAGCGACTGTATATACTTATAACTCTCCGTGAACCTTACCACATCAGCTGTATATACTTATACCTCACTGTGAACCTTGCCACAGCGACTGTATATACTTATACCTCTCCGTGAACCTTGGTACAGCTGCTGTATATACTTATACCTCTTCGTGAACCTTGCCACAGCGACTGTATATACTTATACCTCTCCATGAACCCTGCCACAGCGGCTGTATATACTTATACCTCTCTGTGAACCTTGCCACAGCGGCTGTATATACTTATACCTCTCCGTGAACCTTGCCACATCGGCTGTATATACTTATACCTCTCAGTGAACCTTGCTACAGGGGCTGAATATATTTTTACCTCTCCGTGAACCTTGCCACAGGGGCTGTATGTACTTATACCTCTCCGTGAACCTTGCCACAGCGGCTGTATATAATTATACCTCTCAGTGAACCTTGCCACAGCGGCTGTATGTACTTATACCTCTCCGTGAACCTTGCCACAGCGGCTGTATATACTTATACCTCTCCGTGAACCTTACCACATCAGCTGTTTATACTTATACCTCTGTGAACCTTGCCACAGCTGCTGTATATACTTATACCTCTCCGTGAACCTTGCCACAGCGACTGTATATACTTATACCTCTCCGTGAACCTTGCAACAGCGTCTGTATATACTTATACCTCTCCGTGAACCTTGGTACAGCGGCTGTATATACTTATACCTCTCCGTGAACCTTGCCACAGCGACTGTATATACTTATACCTCTCCGTGAACCTTGCCACAGCAGCTGTATATACTTATGCCTCTCTGTGAACCTTGCCACAGCGGCTGTATATACTTATACCTCTCCGTGAACCTTGCCACATCGGCTGTATATACTTATACCTCTCAGTGACCCTTGCTACAGGGGCTGAATATACTTATACCTCTCCGTGAACCTTGCCACAGCGGCTGTATATACTTATACCTCTCCGTGAACCTTGCCACAGCGGCTGTATATACTTATACCTCTCTGTGAACATTGCCAGAGCGGCTGTATATACTTATACCTCTCCGTGAACCTTGCTACAGGGGCTGAATATACTTCTACCTCTCTGTGAACCTTGCTACAGCGGCTGTATATACTTATACATCTCCGTGAACCTTGCCACAGCGGCTGTATATACTTATACCTCTCAGTGAACCTTGCCACAGCAGCTGTATATACTTATACCTCTCCATGAACCTTGCCACAGCGGCTGTATGTACTTATACCTCTCCGTGAACCTTGCCACAGCGGCTGTATATACTTATACCTCTCAGTGAACCTTGCCACAGCGGCTGTATATACTTATACCTCTCTGTGAACCTTGGCGCAGCGGCTGTATATACTTATACCTCTCTGTGAACCTTGCCACTGCGGCTGTATATACTTATACCTCTCTGTGAACCTTAACTCAGTGGCTGTATGTACTTATACCTCTCTGTGAACCTTGCCACAGCGACTGTATAGACTTATACCGCTACGTGAACCTTGCCACAGCGGCTGTATATACTTATACCTCTCCGTGAACCTTGCCACAGCGGCTGTATATACTTATACCTCTCAGTGAACCTTGCCACAGCAGATGTATATACTTATACCTCTCCCTGAACCTTGCCACAGGGGCTGAATATACTTATACCTCTCCGTGAACCTTGCCACAGCGGCTGTATATACTTATACCTCTCAGTGAACCTTGCCACAGCGGCTGTATATACTTATACCTCTCCGTGAACCTTGCTACAGCGACTGTATATACTTATACCTCTCCCTGAACCTTGCCACAGCAGCTGTATATACTTATACCTCTCCGTGAACCTTGCCACAGCGGCTGTATATACTTATACCTCTCCGTGAACCTTGCCACAGCGGCTGTATATACTTATACCTCTCCTTGAACCTTGCCACAGCGACTGTATATACTTATACCTCTCCGTGAACCTTGCCACAGCGGCTGTATATACTTATACCTCTCTGTGAACCTTGCCACAGCGGCTGTATATACTTATACCTCTCCGTGAACCTTGCCACAGTGGCTGTATATACTTATACCTCTCCGTGAACCTTGCCACAGCGACTGTATATACTTATACCTCTCCGTGAACCTTGCTACAGGGGCTGAATATACTTATACCTCTCCGTGAACCTTGCCACAGCGGCTGTATGTACTTATACCTCTCCGTGAACCTTGCCACAGCGACTGTATATACTTATACCTCTCCGTGAACCTTGCCGCAACGACTGTATATACTTTTACCTCTCCGTGAACCTTGCTACAGTGGCTGTATATACTTATACCTCTCCGTGAACCTTGCCACAGCGACTGTATAGACTTATACCTCTCCGTGAACGTGAACCTTGCCACAGCGGCTGTATATACTTATACCTCCCCGTGAACCTTGCCACAGCGGCTGTATATACTTATACCTCTCTGTGAACCTTGCCACAGCGGCGGTATATACTTATACCTCTCCCTGAACCTTGCTGCAGGGGCTGAATATACTTATACCTCTCCGTGAACCTTGCCACAGCAGCTGTATATACTTATACCTCTCCGTGAACCTTGCCACAGCGACTGTATATACTTATACCTCTCTGTGAACCTTGCCGCAGCGACTGTATATACTTTTACCTCTCCGTGAACCTTGCTACAGTGGCTGTATATACTTATACCTCTCCGTGAACCTTGCCACAGCGGCTGTATATACTTATTCCTCTGCGTGAACCTTGCCACAGCGACTGTATAGACTTATACCTCTCTGTGAACGTGAACCTTGCCACAGCGGCTGTATATACTTATACCTCTCCGTGAACCTTGCCACAGCGGCTGTATATACTTATACCTCTCCGTGAACCTTGCCACAGCGGCGGTATATACTTATACCTCTCCCTGAACCTTGCTACAGGGGCTGAATATACTTTTGCAGCGTGAATCTTTCTTGATTCACTATGCTGTGCATTATTACGCCATCTAGTGGTTGGGTCCGGAATTGTAGTCTTTTTTTTTTCTTTTTTCGTGGCCCAGGTGGGCGTCGACATACCACCATTTGGTGTCCTTCGTGACGTCGACGTGCTTCCTCCGGAAGCTCCCACCTTTGGCCGCCATCTTCAGATTCTTTTTTCCGCCGTTGGGTCTGGATCGTTGCCGAAGAGTTCCAGAATTTTTGGAAGAGGAATCGTCGAAAATCGTACGAAAGCGACGAAAATCAAGTTTTCAGCTACACCGGACTACAGGGCGGGTAACCGGGACGACGAGGGAGAAGGTCTACGACCAAGACCTCGACGTTCTACGGAGAATGCGCTCGCAGGGGGCTCCCTGAGCGCGGGGATGGACAAAACACCGTTCAAGTTTTGCACCAATTGCCACCACAAATACGCCCAGAAGGACCAGCATCCAGTCTGCAACCTCTTCCTGCCGCTCGACCACAGCAGCGAAGACTGCAACGCGTGCTCAGCGTTTACACCCAAGACCCTCAGAGTAAGGGAGAGGCAGAGAAGGGCGAACCACAACATGCAGGGGCAGGGACCACCTCCATCGCTCCGAGACTTGTGCCTCTCCAGTGGAGAAGAGGAACACATCGCCGAAGGACCGGAGGACTGCACGGTCGTCGAGGTCCATAAGAAGACGTCGAAGGAGGTAAGGGAGTCGTCGACCCCTAAACACTTGAGCGACACTCGGAAGGGTGAAGCTAAAGCCCCGAGCGACACTCGTAGTAGTGAAGCTAAGTACTCGAAGGGAGCATTGCCGCCGAAACACTCGACGAAGGCACCAGCAACCAAGGACAGCCAGCCGAGCGGATCCTTCGAAAAGGACTCCCAATCGGCGAAAGCCCTAGAAAAACCAAGATCGTCGAAGGTTGCCCTCGAAAAGGACACCTCGGCGCCGAGAAAGGAAGGGCCGACATCATCGACGTCGTCGATGGCACCGAAGAGGGGCGCTCCTACCCTCGACGCCGAACAGGCCGCCGAGATGGAGAGGAAGAAGAGGAGGCTCGAGGCCGAAATGGCGAGCATCCTGCAGCGGAGAAGGGACTTCGACGAGAAGATGAGCCAATACACCATCCCACCGAAACCTGCGCTCGGAGTCGAAAGAGACGACGAGGACGCCGAACCGCCGAAACGCCTGAACCAGTCGAGGAACAGGGGGACGAAGACTATTATTTCGAGGGAGAAGGCGACGAAGATCTGCAATCCTACCGGGACTCGGCGTCCTCGGAGGCACATGACCTAGAATGGCAAGATCTCGACGCAGAATCGCCGGAAGAAGGGGTAGATACTTACCCTTCGAGGCCCTCGCCGCCAGACGACATAGGGATATATAACATGGTCGTCCAAAAGGCTGCACAGACGTATGGAGTGCAAATGGAAGAGGAGAAGCCCAAGGCATGTTTTCTCCTGGAAACTCTACTGCCTCAACAAACTAGGAGCCAATTCCTGCCCATGCTCCCTAGTGTGCTGGATCAAGGAAGGGAGGCCTTTAAGGAACCAGCAGTATGCAAGGCTGTGAAGCCAAGAACGGAGAAGAAGTACAAACATTCTTCAAAGGACCCTGCATACATCCAAGGGTCAGTACCAGCCGACTCCATAATTGCAGCAACGGCTAGGAAGAGGGCCAATGTGCCCACTAATGCCAGACCACCTCCAGACAAGGAGAGTAGGAGGATGGATCTCACAGGGAGAAAGGTGGAGAGAAATGCGGCAATCCATTGGCGCATCGCAAACGCCCTGATCAACAGACACGCATACCAACACTGGGATGAAGTGGGGCAGCTCCTAAAGCACCTACCAGAACAGTACCAACAAAGAGCAGCTCACCTGGTAGAAGAAGGCAAAAGCATCGCGAACACATGCCTAAAATCAGCATTGGATGCTGCAGAAACATCGAGCAGACTAATGATGATACGGTGACCGAGAGGAGACACGCATGGCTCAGAATTTCGGGATTCAAGCCAGAGGTGCAAAGCAACATCCTGAATACACCTTTTAACGGAGAGCAACTGTTCGGCACACCAATGGACGACAAGTTGACGCAGCTCAAGAAGGACAACGAGACAGCAAGGTCCATGGGAGCGTTGCAGTTCAGAGGGATGAGAAGGGGCACACCCATGAGAAGGCCAGGTGGGAGAGGAGGCAACGTGCCTACCACATCGCACCAGACGTTCCAGCAGGGCTACCAAGGAAACAACAAAGGCCAGCTGCAGCAGGGACAGCAGCAGCAGAACTGGCAGTACCAGCCCCGGGGACAGTCCTTTCGAGGGCGCGGAAATGGACGAGGACAAGCACGAAGGGGAGGCCAGCAGCCCTCATCCAAGTGACTTCACCAGGAAACAGAACCCCACCCTAGCAACACCTCGGGGTGGGCGGAAAGACATAAAGAAAAACTGCAGCAGAGTGTTCAACAACAAACAGTACCTCGAACACTCAAAACCGGTAGGGGAAGAATAAAAACTTCATCCAGGAATGGAGGAAGGTCACATCAGACAAATGGATACTAAACATCATACAATACGGATACTGTATAGAGTTAGAAAAACAACCTCCGAACAGAAAACCAAGAAGCAAGGCACACTCAGCGAAGGAGCTCTCGCTCTTGCAACTAGAGGCGCAAGAACTGCTCAGCAAGAAGGCAATAGAGGTGGTGCCGAAAAACCAAAGGATCAAAGGGGTTTACTCAACTTACTTCCTGGTGCCAAAGGTGGACGAAACACTAAGACCTATCCTGGATCTAAGGTTCCTAAACAAATTCATAAAAACTCAAAGATTCAAGATGACTTCCCTACAAGAGGTAATACCACAAATACAACAAGGGGACTTCATGGCTCCTATAGATTTAAAGGATGCGTACTTACACATCCCCATCAACCACAAACACAAGCGCCTGCTAAGGTTCGTGATCAAACAAAGCCACTACCAATTCACAGCACTGGCATTCGGCCTAAAATCCGCACCAAGGGTGTTTACAAAATGCCTAGCTGCTGTCGCAGCACACCTACGAAGGCAAGGAATACACGTATACCCCTATCTCGACGACTGGCTCGTGAAGGCAAGTTCGTACAGCCAATGCAAACTACACATCCAGCAGGTCATACTAACGCTGACACGACTGGGTTTCTCGATCCCTTGGGAGAAATCGTCAACAGAACCAGAGCAAATCAAGATGTTCTTAGGGGCGGAGATCGACACCATAGAGGCCAAAGTGTTCCCCAGCAGGAAGAGAACATTGGCGATACTGAAGGAAACACATCATTACCGCAAGGGGCATGTTCTGACAGTGAGGACGGTGAGCAAGCTCATGGGAATGATGGCATCCTGCATTCACCTAGTCCAAAATATTCGACTGCACATGAGGCCATTCCAGGAATGGATACAGCAGCAATGGTCACAGGCAACTGGGAGTTGGGAAGATCTAGTGGTGGTCACACACGCAGTGCATCAGGAAATAGCGTGGTGGAACGAACAAAACATATCACAGGGGAAACCATTCACACAACCAACTCCAACAGTGACCATCACAACGGACGCCTCCCAGCTGGGGTGGGGCGCACACATGAACAAGCTCAAGGTGAGGGGGCTATAGTCGCAACAGGATGCGGTCAAGCACATCAATTACTTGGAACTAAAACAGTGTTCCTAGCCTTAAAAGCTTTTCAGAAGCCACTGTACGGAAACAGGGTGTTGATCCAAACAGACAACACCACGACCATGTTCTACATCAACAAACAAGGAGGAACACAGTCAGTAGCGCTATCAGGGCTAGCACAGGAGTTATGGACATGGGCTATTCCTCTGAGGATAGACTTACTAGCAATACATCTCCCAGGGAAGGACAATGTGGAAGCAGACCGACTCAGCAGGCAGACGTCAGCATCCCACGAATGGGAGATCAACCAACAGGAATTACAGAAAGTATTCCAGAAGTGGGGTACACCGCAAATAGACCGATTTGCAACACACCAAAATGCAAAATGCCAACACTTCGCATCCAGACAACCAGACCAGTCACAAGGGAATGCGCTATGGATAAGTTGGTCAAAGACATTTGCATACGCTTTTCCCCCGATACCACTGATACACAGGGTACTCAGCAAATGCAGGATCAGCAACATGTTACTGATACTAATAGCACCTCAGTGGGCCAGACAGTCATGGTTCTCACAAATACTGGAGATGGCGCAAGCACCAGCACACAGATTCCCAAGACGAAGGGACCTGTTAACAATGCAGAACGGGAGGGTGCTACACCCAGAGCCAGAGAGCCTCAGCCTAGCGGCATGGCTCATGAAGACCTAGAGTTCGCACACCTCAAGCTACCGGCGAGCACAATGGCAGTGCTCAGGGAGGCATGAAGGCCTACCACAAGGAAGTGCTACGTAGCAAAGTGGAAAAGGTTCTCAGAATGGTGCATTAGAGAAAAGTTGCAAAGAAAGATCGCAAGGGAGTCAACAGTACTGAAATATTTAACACACCTACTGCAAAGTAAACTAAGCTACACATCCCTAAGGGTACACTTAGTGGCGATTGTGGCTTACACAAGGGGAGAAACCGGGAAGAGTTTCTTCACTTCACAAGTAGTAAAAAGATTCCTAGAAGGGGCAAAGAGAATCGCACCTCCAAACAGAATGCCAGCACCAGCATGGAAGCTCAACGTAGTGCTAACACAATTGATGAAGGCACCATTCGAGCCGATGCACAAGGCTACACTGCACATGCTCACACTAAAGACGGCCTTCTTAGTGGCTTTCACATCACTACGAAGAGTGAGTTGCAGGCGCTAACACTTCAAGAGCCCTTCCTGCAGATACACAGTGATAGGATTGTAATGAGAACAGACCCACACTTCATGCCAAAGGTGGTGTCCTGGTTCCACATCAACCAAACAATCCAAATACCTAGTTTTTTCCAAAAACCGACCACAAGCACAGAAAGAGCGCTGCACACACTGGACGCCAGGAGGGCAGTGATGCACTATATAGAAAGGACAAAAGAGTGCAGAAAGACAAAACAACTCTTTGTTTCCTTCGCAAGCAGTTTTTTGGGACGGCCAGTTACCAAAAATACCATTGCACGATGGATTGCACAAACCATACAACTCTGCCACAAACAAGCAGGACAACTGTTACAAGGAGCAGCTCATGCTCATTCAACAAGGAAGAAAGGAGCAACGATTGCGTTTCTGGCCAACACACCGATTCAAGACATTTGCCAAGCTGCATCATGGTCTTCAGTGCACACGTTCACTAAGCACTACCGTGTGGATATCCAAATGAACAAAGAAGCGCAAGTGGGACAAAAGGTCTTACAACACATATTCAGTAACCAGCGCTCATCTTCCACCCAGCCACCACAATAAGGACAAACCGCTACAAAGTCTATGCACAGCATAGTGAATCCAGAAAGATTCACGCTGCAAAACGTATAGTTTCTTACCTGTCGGTGTAGTTTTGCAGCTTGAAGACTTTCTGGATTCACTAGCGATCCCACCCTCCTCCGCCAAAAGATGACAGGAGGAAAGGGATAAAACACAAACAAGACTTAAGAAAATAAGAGGAAAAACAATAATAACAGGTCAAGAAAAAAGAATCCGAAGATGGTGGCCAAAGGTGGGAGCTTCCGGAGGAAGCACGTCGACGTCACGAAGGACACCAAATGGTGGTATGTCGACGCCCACCTGGGCCACGAAAAAAAAAAAAAAGACTACAATTCCGGACCCAACCACTAGATGGCGGAATAATGCACAGCATAGTGAATCCAGAAAGTCTTCAAGCTGCAAAACTACACCGACAGGTAACAAACTATACGTTATACCTCTCTGTGAACCTTGCCACAGCGGCTGTATATAGTCATACCTCTCCGTGAACCTTGCCACAGCGACTGTATATACTTATAACTCTCCGTGAACCTTACCACATCAGCTGTATATACTTATACCTCACTGTGAACCTTGCCACAGCGACTGTATATACTTATACCTCTCCGTGAACCTTGGTACAGCTGCTGTATATACTTATACCTCTTCGTGAACCTTGCCACAGCGACTGTATATACTTATACCTCTCCATGAACCCTGCCACAGCGGCTGTATATACTTATACCTCTCTGTGAACCTTGCCACAGCGGCTGTATATACTTATACCTCTCCGTGAACCTTGCCACATCGGCTGTATATACTTATACCTCTCAGTGAACCTTGCTACAGGGGCTGAATATATTTTTACCTCTCCGTGAACCTTGCCACAGGGGCTGTATGTACTTATACCTCTCCGTGAACCTTGCCACAGCGGCTGTATATACTTATACCTCTCAGTGAACCTTGCCACAGCGGCTGTATGTACTTATACCTCTCCGTGAACCTTGCCACAGCGGCTGTATATACTTATACCTCTCCGTGAACCTTACCACATCAGCTGTTTATACTTATACCTCTGTGAACCTTGCCACAGCTGCTGTATATACTTATACCTCTCCATGAACCTTGCCACAGCGACTGTATATACTTATACCTCTCCGTGAACCTTGCAACAGCGTCTGTATATACTTATACCTCTCCGTGAACCTTGGTACAGCGGCTGTATATACTTATACCTCTCCGTGAACCTTGCCACAGCGACTGTATATACTTATACCTCTCCGTGAACCTTGCCACAGCAGCTGTATATACTTATACCTCTCTGTGAACCTTGCCACAGCGGCTGTATATACTTATACCTCTCAGTGACCCTTGCTACAGGGGCTGAATATACTTATACCTCTCCGTGAACCTTGCCACAGCGGCTGTATATACTTATACCTCTCCGTGAACCTTGCCACAGCGGCTGTATATACTTATACCTCTCTGTGAACATTGCCAGAGCGGCTGTATATACTTATACCTCTCCGTGAACCTTGCTACAGGGGCTGAATATACTTCTACCTCTCTGTGAACCTTGCTACAGCGGCTGTATATACTTATACCTCTCCGTGAACCTTGCCACAGCGGCTGTATATACTTATACCTCTCAGTGAACCTTGCCACAGCAGCTGTATATACTTATACCTCTCCATGAACCTTGCCACAGCGGCTGTATGTACTTATACCTCTCCGTGAACCTTGCCACAGCGGCTGTATATACTTATACCTCTCAGTGAACCTTGCCACAGCGGCTGTATATACTTATACCTCTCTGTGAACCTTGGCGCAGCGGCTGTATATACTTATACCTCTCTGTGAACCTTGCCACTGCGGCTGTATATACTTATACCGCTACGTGAACCTTGCCACAGCGGCTGTATATACTTATACCTCTCCGTGAACCTTGCCACAGCGGCTGTATATACTTATACCTCTCAGTGAACCTTGCCACAGCAGCTGTATATACTTATACCTCTCCCTGAACCTTGCCACAGCGGCTGAATATACTTATACCTCTCCGTGAACCTTGCCACAGCGGCTGTATATACTTATACCTCTCCGTGAACCTTGCTACAGCGACTGTATATACTTATACCTCTCCCTGAACCTTGCCACAGCAGCTGTATATACTTATACCTCTCCGTGAACCTTGCCACAGCGGCTGTATATACTTATACCTCTCCGTGAACCTTGCCACAGCAGCTGTATATACTTATACCTCTCTGTGAACCTTGCCACAGCGGCTGTATATACTTATACCTCTCCGTGAACCTTGCTACAGTGGCTGAATATACTTATACCTCTCTGTGAACCTTGCTACAGTGGCTGAATATACTTCTACCTCTCCATGAACCTTGCCACAGCGGCTGTATATACTTATACCTCTCTGTGAACCTTGCCACAGCGGCTGTATATACTTGTACCTCTCTGTGAACCTTAATTCAGTGGCTGTATGTACTTATACCTGTCCGTGAACCTTGCCACAGGGGCTGTATATACTTATACCTGTCTGTGAACCTTGCCACAGCGACTGTATATACTTATACCTGTCTGTGAACCTTGCCACAGCGGCTCTATATACTTATACCTCTCCGTGAACCTTGCCACAGCGGCTGTATATACTTATACCTCTCAGTGAATCTTGCCACAGCGGCTGTATATACTTATACCTCTCCGTGAACCTTGCCACAGCGGCTGTATATACTTATACCTCTCAGTGAATCTTGCCACAGCGGCTGTATATACTTATACCTCTCCGTGAACCTTGCCACAGCGGCTGTATATACTTATACCTCTCCGTGAACCTTGCCACAGCGGCGGTATATACTTATACCTCTCCCTGAACCTTGCTACAGGGGCTGAATATACTTTTGCAGCGTGAATCTTTCTTGATTCACTATGCTGTGCATTATTACGCCATCTAGTGGTTGGGTCCGGAATTGTAGTCTTTTTTTTCTTTTTTTCGTGGCCCAGGTGGGCGTCGACATACCACCATTTGGTGTCCTTCGTGACGTCGACGTGCTTCCTCCGGAAGCTCCCACCTTTGGCCGCCATCTTCAGATTCTTTTTCCGCCGTTGGGTCTGGATCGTTGCCGAAGAGTTCCAGAATTTTTGGAAGAGGAATCGTCGAAAACCGTACGAAAGCGACGAAAATCAAGTTTTCAGCTACACCGGACTACAGGGCGGGTAACCGGGACGACGAGGGAGAAGGTCTACGACCAAGACCTCGACGTTCTACGGAGAATGCGCTCGCAGGGGGCTCCCTGAGCGCGGGGATGGACAAAACACCGTTCAAGTTTTGCACCAATTGCCACCACAAATACGCCCAGAAGGACCAGCATCCAGTCTGCAACCTCTTCCTGCCGCTCGACCACAGCAGCGAAGACTGCAACGCGTGCTCAGCGTTTACACCCAAGACCCTCAGAGTAAGGGAGAGGCAGAGAAGGGCGAACCACAACATGCAGGGGCAGGGACCACCTCCATCGCTCCGAGACTTGTGCCTCTCCAGTGGAGAAGAGGAACACATCGCCGAAGGACCGGAGGACTGCACGGTCGTCGAGGTCCATAAGAAGACGTCGAAGGAGGTAAGGGAGTCGTCGACCCCTAAACACTTGAGCGACACTCGGAAGGGTGAAGCTAAAGCCCCGAGCGACACTCGTAGTAGTGAAGCTAAGTACTCGAAGGGAGCATTGCCGCCGAAACACTCGACGAAGGCA
Source organism: Calotriton arnoldi (assembly GCA_963921515.1). Lineage (NCBI taxonomy): Eukaryota > Metazoa > Chordata > Amphibia > Caudata > Salamandridae > Calotriton > Calotriton arnoldi. Next base: position 1,737,802 of record CAWUFW010000223.1, on the reverse strand, counting down.
CCAGCAACCAAGGACAGCCAGCCGAGCGGATCCTTCGAAAAGGACTCCCAATCGGCGAAAGCCCTAGAAAAACCAAGATCGTCGAAGGTTGCCCTCGAAAAGGACACCTCGGCGCCGAGAAAGGAAGGGCCGACATCATCGACGTCGTCGATGGCACCGAAGAGGGGCGCTCCTACCCTCGACGCCGAACAGGCCGCCGAGATGGAGAGGAAGAAGAGGAGGCTCGAGGCCGAAATGGCGAGCATCCTGCAGCGGAGAAGGGACTTCGACGAGAAGATGAGCCAATACACCATCCCACCGAAACCTGCGCTCGGAGTCGAAAGAGACGACGAGGACGCCGAACCGCCGAAAACGCCTGAACCAGTCGAGGAACAGGGGGACGAAGACTATTATTTCGAGGAGAAGGCGACGAAGATCTGCAATCCTACCGGGACTCGGCGTCCTCGGAGGCACATGACCTAGAATGGCAAGATCTCGACGCAGAATCGCCGGAAGAAGGGGTAGATACTTACCCTTCGAGGCCCTCGCCGCCAGACGACATAGGGATATACAACATGGTCGTCCAAAAGGCTGCACAGACGTATGGAGTGCAAATGGAAGAGGAGAAGCCCAAGGCATGTTTTCTCCTGGAAACTCTACTGCCTCAACAAACTAGGAGCCAATTCCTGCCCATGCTCCCTAGTGTGCTGGATCAAGGAAGGGAGGCCTTTAAGGAACCAGCAGTATGCAAGGCTGTGAAGCCAAGAACTGAGAAGAAGTACAAACATTCTTCAAAGGACCCTGCATACATCCAAGGGTCAGTACCAGCCGACTCCATAATTGCAGCAACGGCTAGGAAGAGGGCCAATGTGCCCACTAATGCCAGACCACCTCCAGACAAGGAGAGTAGGAGGATGGATCTCCCAGGGAGAAAGGTGGAGAGAAATGCGGCAATCCATTGGCGCATCGCAAACGCCCTGATCAACAGACACGCATACCAACACTGGGATGAAGTGGGGCAGCTCCTAAAGCACCTACCAGAACAGTACCAACAAAGAGCAGCTCACCTGGTAGAAGAAGGCAAAAGCATCGCGAACACATGCCTAAAATCAGCATTGGATGCTGCAGAAACATCGAGCAGACTAATGATGATACGGTGACCGAGAGGAGACACGCATGGCTCAGAATTTCGGGATTCAAGCCAGAGGTGCAAAGCAACATCCTGAATACACCTTTTAACGGAGAGCAACTGTTCGGCACACCAATGGACGACAAGTTGACGCAGCTCAAGAAGGACAACGAGACAGCAAGGTCCATGGGAGCGTTGCAGTTCAGAGGGATGAGAAGGGGCACACCCATGAGAAGGCCAGGTGGGAGAGGAGGCAACGTGCCTACCACATCGCACCAGACGTTCCAGCAGGGCTACCAAGGAAACAACAAAGGCCAGCTGCAGCAGGGACAGCAGCAGCAGAACTGGCAGTACCAGCCCCGGGGACAGTCCTTTCGAGGGCGCGGAAATGGACGAGGACAAGCACGAAGGGGAGGCCAGCAGCCCTCATCCAAGTGACTTCACCAGGAAACAGAACCCCACCCTAGCAACACCTCGGGGTGGGCGGAAAGACATAAAGAAAAACTGCAGCAGAGTGTTCAACAACAAACAGTACCTCGAACACTCAAAACCGGTAGGGGAAGAATAAAAACTTCATCCAGGAATGGAGGAAGGTCACATCAGACAAATGGATACTAAACATCATACAATACGGATACTGTATAGAGTTAGAAAAACAACCTCCGAACAGAAAACCAAGAAGCAAGGCACACTCAGCGAAGGAGCTCTCGCTCTTGCAACTAGAGGCGCAAGAACTGCTCAGCAAGAAGGCAATAGAGGTGGTGCCGAAAAACCAAAGGATCAAAGGGGTTTACTCAACTTACTTCCTGGTGCCAAAGGTGGACGAAACACTAAGACCTATCCTGGATCTAAGGTTCCTAAACAAATTCATAAAAACTCAAAGATTCAAGATGACTTCCCTACAAGAGGTAATACCACAAATACAACAAGGGGACTTCATGGCTCCTATAGATTTAAAGGATGCGTACTTACACATCCCCATCAACCACAAACACAAGCGCCTGCTAAGGTTCGTGATCAAACAAAGCCACTACCAATTCACAGCACTGGCATTCGGCCTAAAATCCGCACCAAGGGTGTTTACAAAATGCCTAGCTGCTGTCGCAGCACACCTACGAAGGCAAGGAATACACGTATACCCCTATCTCGACGACTGGCTCGTGAAGGCAAGTTCGTACAGCCAATGCAAACTACACATCCAGCAGGTCATACTAACGCTGACACGACTGGGTTTCTCGATCCCTTGGGAGAAATCGTCAACAGAACCAGAGCAAATCAAGATGTTCTTAGGGGCGGAGATCGACACCATACAGGCCAAAGTGTTCCCCAGCAGGAAGAGAACATTGGCGATACTGAAGGAAACACGTCATTACCGCAAGGGGCATGTTCTGACAGTGAGGACGGTGAGCAAGCTCATGGGAATGATGGCATCCTGCATTCACCTAGTCCAAAATATTCGACTGCACATGAGGCCATTCCAGGAATGGATACAGCAGCAATGGTCACAGGCAACTGGGAGTTGGGAAGATCTAGTGGTGGTCACACACGCAGTGCATCAGGAAATAGCGTGGTGGAACGAACAAAACATATCACAGGGGAAACCATTCACACAACCAACTCCAACAGTGACCATCACAACGGACGCCTCCCAGCTGGGGTGGGGCGCACACATGAACAAGCTCAAGGTGAGGGGGCTATAGTCGCAACAGGATGCGGTCAAGCACATCAATTACTTGGAACTAAAACAGTGTTCCTAGCCTTAAAAGCTTTTCAGAAGCCACTGTACGGAAACAGGGTGTTGATCCAAACAGACAACACCACGACCATGTTCTACATCAACAAACAAGGAGGAACACAGTCAGTAGCGCTATCAGGGCTAGCACAGGAGTTATGGACATGGGCTATTCCTCTGAGGATAGACTTACTAGCAATACATCTCCCAGGGAAGGACAATGTGGAAGCAGACCGACTCAGCAGGCAGACGTCAGCATCCCACGAATGGGAGATCAACCAACAGGAATTACAGAAAGTATTCCAGAAGTGGGGTACACCGCAAATAGACCGATTTGCAACACACCAAAATGCAAAATGCCAACACTTCGCATCCAGACAACCAGACCAGTCACAAGGGAATGCGCTATGGATAAGTTGGTCAAAGACATTTGCATACGCTTTTCCCCCGATACCACTGATACACAGGGTACTCAGCAAATGCAGGATCAGCAACATGTTACTGATACTAATAGCACCTCAGTGGGCCAGACAGTCATGGTTCTCACAAATACTGGAGATGGCGCAAGCACCAGCACACAGATTCCCAAGACGAAGGGACCTGTTAACAATGCAGAACGGGAGGGTGCTACACCCAGAGCCAGAGAGCCTCAGCCTAGCGGCATGGCTCATGAAGACCTAGAGTTTGCACACCTCAAGCTACCGGCGAGCACAATGGCAGTGCTCAGGGAGGCATGAAGGCCTACCACAAGGAAGTGCTACGTAGCAAAGTGGAAAAGGTTCTCAGAATGGTGCATTAGAGAAAAGTTGCAAAGAAAGATCGCAAGGGAGTCAACAGTACTGAAATATTTAACACACCTACTGCAAAGTAAACTAAGCTACACATCCCTAAGGGTACACTTAGTGGCGATTGTGGCTTACACAAGGGGAGAAACCGGGAAGAGTTTCTTCACTTCACAAGTAGTAAAAAGATTCCTAGAAGGGGCAAAGAGAATCGCACCTCCAAACAGAATGCCAGCACCAGCATGGAAGCTCAACGTAGTGCTAACACAATTGATGAAGGCACCATTCGAGCCGATGCACAAGGCTACACTGCACATGCTCACACTAAAGACGGCCTTCTTAGTGGCTTTCACATCACTACGAAGAGTGAGTTGCAGGCGCTAACACTTCAAGAGCCCTTCCTGCAGATACACAGTGATAGGATTGTAATGAGAACAGACCCACACTTCATGCCAAAGGTGGTGTCCTGGTTCCACATCAACCAAACAATCCAAATACCTAGTTTTTTCCAAAAACCGACCACAAGCACAGAAAGAGCGCTGCACACACTGGACGCCAGGAGGGCAGTGATGCACTATATAGAAAGGACAAAAGAGTGCAGAAAGACAAAACAACTCTTTGTTTCCTTCGCAAGCAGTTTTTTGGGACGGCCAGTTACCAAAAATACCATTGCACGATGGATTGCACAAACCATACAACTCTGCCACAAACAAGCAGGACAACTGTTACAAGGAGCAGCTCATGCTCATTCAACAAGGAAGAAAGGAGCAACGATTGCGTTTCTGGCCAACACACCGATTCAAGACATTTGCCAAGCTGCATCATGGTCTTCAGTGCACACGTTCACTAAGCACTACCGTGTGGATATCCAAATGAACAAAGAAGCGCAAGTGGGACAAAAGGTCTTACAACACATATTCAGTAACCAGCGCTCATCTTCCACCCAGCCACCACAATAAGGACAAACCGCTACAAAGTCTATGCACAGCATAGTGAATCCAGAAAGATTCACGCTGCAAAACGTATAGTTTCTTACCTGTCGGTGTAGTTTTGCAGCTTGAAGACTTTCTGGATTCACTAGCGATCCCACCCTCCTCCGCCAAAAGATGACAGGAGGAAAGGGATAAAACACAAACAAGACTTAAGAAAATAAGAGGAAAAACAATAATAACAGGTCAAGAAAAAAGAATCCGAAGATGGTGGCCAAAGGTGGGAGCTTCCGGAGGAAGCACGTCGACGTCACGAAGGACACCAAATGGTGGTATGTCGACGCCCACCTGGGCCACGAAAAAAAAAAAAAAAAAGACTACAATTCCGGACACAACCACTAGATGGCGGAATAATGCACAGCATAGTGAATCCAGAAAGTCTTCAAGCTGCAAAACTACACCGACAGGTAACAAACTATACGTTATACCTCTCTGTGAACCTTGCCACAGCGGCTGTATATAGTCATACCTCTCCGTGAACCTTGCCACAGCGACTGTATATACTTATAACTCTCCGTGAACCTTACCACATCAGCTGTATATACTTATACCTCACTGTGAACCTTGCCACAGCGACTGTATATACTTATACCTCTCCGTGAACCTTGGTACAGCTGCTGTATATACTTATACCTCTTCGTGAACCTTGCCACAGCGACTGTATATACTTATACCTCTCCATGAACCCTGCCACAGCGGCTGTATATACTTATACCTCTCTGTGAACCTTGCCACAGCGGCTGTATATACTTATACCTCTCCGTGAACCTTGCCACATCGGCTGTATATACTTATACCTCTCAGTGAACCTTGCTACAGGGGCTGAATATATTTTTACCTCTCCGTGAACCTTGCCACAGGGGCTGTATGTACTTATACCTCTCCGTGAACCTTGCCACAGCGGCTGTATATACTTATACCTCTCAGTGAACCTTGCCACAGCGGCTGTATGTACTTATACCTCTCCGTGAACCTTGCCACAGCGGCTGTATATACTTATACCTCTCCGTGAACCTTACCACATCAGCTGTTTATACTTATACCTCTGTGAACCTTGCCACAGCTGCTGTATATACTTATACCTCTCCATGAACCTTGCCACAGCGACTGTATATACTTATACCTCTCCGTGAACCTTGCAACAGCGTCTGTATATACTTATACCTCTCCGTGAACCTTGGTACAGCGGCTGTATATACTTATACCTCTCCGTGAACCTTGCCACAGCGACTGTATATACTTATACCTCTCCGTGAACCTTGCCACAGCAGCTGTATATACTTATACCTCTCTGTGAACCTTGCCACAGCGGCTGTATATACTTATACCTCTCAGTGACCCTTGCTACAGGGGCTGAATATACTTATACCTCTCCGTGAACCTTGCCACAGCGGCTGTATATACTTATACCTCTCCGTGAACCTTGCCACAGCGGCTGTATATACTTATACCTCTCTGTGAACATTGCCAGAGCGGCTGTATATACTTATACCTCTCCGTGAACCTTGCTACAGGGGCTGAATATACTTCTACCTCTCTGTGAACCTTGCTACAGCGGCTGTATATACTTATACCTCTCCGTGAACCTTGCCACAGCGGCTGTATATACTTATACCTCTCAGTGAACCTTGCCACAGCAGCTGTATATACTTATACCTCTCCATGAACCTTGCCACAGCGGCTGTATGTACTTATACCTCTCCGTGAACCTTGCCACAGCGGCTGTATATACTTATACCTCTCAGTGAACCTTGCCACAGCGGCTGTATATACTTATACCTCTCTGTGAACCTTGGCGCAGCGGCTGTATATACTTATACCTCTCTGTGAACCTTGCCACTGCGGCTGTATATACTTATACCGCTACGTGAACCTTGCCACAGCGGCTGTATATACTTATACCTCTCCGTGAACCTTGCCACAGCGGCTGTATATACTTATACCTCTCAGTGAACCTTGCCACAGCAGCTGTATATACTTATACCTCTCCCTGAACCTTGCCACAGCGGCTGAATATACTTATACCTCTCCGTGAACCTTGCCACAGCGGCTGTATATACTTATACCTCTCCGTGAACCTTGCTACAGCGACTGTATATACTTATACCTCTCCCTGAACCTTGCCACAGCAGCTGTATATACTTATACCTCTCCGTGAACCTTGCCACAGCGGCTGTATATACTTATACCTCTCCGTGAACCTTGCCACAGCGGCTGTATATACTTATACCTCTCTGTGAACCTTGCCACAGCGGCTGTATATACTTATACCTCTCCGTGAACCTTGCTACAGTGGCTGAATATACTTATACCTCTCTGTGAACCTTGCTACAGTGGCTGAATATACTTCTACCTCTCCATGAACCTTGCCACAGCGGCTGTATATACTTATACCTCTCTGTGAACCTTGCCACAGCGGCTGTATATACTTGTACCTCTCTGTGAACCTTAATTCAGTGGCTGTATGTACTTATACCTGTCCGTGAACCTTGCCACAGGGGCTGTATATACTTATACCTGTCTGTGAACCTTGCCACAGCGACTGTATATACTTATACCTGTCTGTGAACCTTGCCACAGCGGCTCTATATACTTATACCTCTCCGTGAACCTTGCCACAGCGGCTGTATATACTTATACCTCTCAGTGAATCTTGCCACAGCGGCTGTATATACTTATACCTCTCCGTGAACCTTGCCACAGCGGCTGTATATACTTATACCTCTCGGTGAATCTTGCCACAGCAGTTGTATATACTTATACCTCTCTGTGAACCTTGCCACAGCGGCTGTATATACTTATACCTCCCCGTGAACCTTGCTACAGCGACTGTATATACTTATACCTCTCCCTGAACCTTGCCACAGCAGCTGTATATACTTATACCTCTCCGTGAACCTTGCCACAGCGGCTGTATATACTTATACCTCTCTGTGAACCTTGCCACAGCGGCTGTATATACTTATACCTCTCAGTGAACCTTGCCACAGCGGCTGTATATACTTATACCTCTCCGTGAACCTTACCACATCAGCTGTTTATACTTATACCTCTGTGAACCTTGCCACAGCGGCTGTATATACTTATACCTCTCCGTGAACCTTGCCACAGCGGCTGTATATACTTATACCTCTCTGTGAACCTTGCCACAGCGGCTGTATATACTTATACCTCTCCGTGAACCTTGCTACAGTGGCTGAATATACTTATACCTCTCTGTGAACCTTGCTACAGTGGCTGAATATACTTCTACCTCTCCATGAACCTTGCCACAGCAGCTGTATATACTTATACCTCTCCGTGAACCTTGCCACAGCGGCTGTATATACTTATACCTCTCAGTGAATCTTGCCACAGCGGCTGTATATACTTATACCTCTCAGTGAATCTTGCCACAGCGGCTGTATATACTTATACCTCTCCGTGAACCTTGCCACAGCAGCTGTATATACTTATACCTCTCTGTGAACCTTGCCACAGCGGCTGTATATAGTCATACCTCTCCGTGAACCTTGCTGCAGGGGCTGAATGTACTTGTACCTCTCTGTGACCCTTGCCACAGCAGCTGTATATACTTCTACCTCTCCAAGAACCTTGCTACAGTGGCTGAATATACTTATACCTCTCCTTGAACCTTTCTACAGGGGTTGTATATACTTATACCTCTCCATGAACCTTGCTACAGCGGCTGTATATACTTGTACCTCTCCGTGAACCTTGCCACAGCGGCTGTATATACTTATACCTCTCCGTGAACCTTGCCACAGCGGCTGTATATACTTATACCTCTCAGTGAACCTTGCCACAGCAGCTGTATATACTTATACCTCTCCATGAACCTTGCCACAGCGGCTGTATTTACTTATACCTCTCCGTGAACCTTGCCACAGCGGCTGTATATACTTATACCTCTCAGTGAACCTTGCCACAGCGGCTGTATATACTTATACCTCTCTGTGAACCTTGGCGCAGCGGCTGTATATACTTATACCTCTCTGTGAACCTTGCCACTGCGGCTGTATATACTTATACCGCTACGTGAACCTTGCCACAGCGGCTGTATATACTTATACCTCTCCGTGAACCTTGCCACAGCGGCTGTATATACTTATACCTCTCAGTGAACCTTGCCACAGCAGCTGTATATACTTATACCTCTCCCTGAACCTTGCCACAGCGGCTGAATATACTTATACCTCTCCGTGAACCTTGCCACAGCGGCTGTATATACTTATACCTCTCCGTGAACCTTGCTACAGCGACTGTATATACTTATACCTCTCCCTGAACCTTGCCACAGCAGCTGTATATACTTATACCTCTCCGTGAACCTTGCCACAGCGGCTGTATATACTTATACCTCTCCGTGAACCTTGCCACAGCGGCTGTATATACTTATACCTCTCTGTGAACCTTGCCACAGCGGCTGTATATACTTATACCTCTCCGTGAACCTTGCTACAGTGGCTGAATATACTTATACCTCTCTGTGAACCTTGCTACAGTGGCTGAATATACTTCTACCTCTCCATGAACCTTGCCACAGCGGCTGTATATACTTATACCTCTCTGTGAACCTTGCCACAGCGGCTGTATATACTTGTACCTCTCTGTGAACCTTAATTCAGTGGCTGTATGTACTTATACCTGTCCGTGAACCTTGCCACAGGGGCTGTATATACTTATACCTGTCTGTGAACCTTGCCACAGCGACTGTATATACTTATACCTGTCTGTGAACCTTGCCACAGCGGCTCTATATACTTATACCTCTCCGTGAACCTTGCCACAGCGGCTGTATATACTTATACCTCTCAGTGAATCTTGCCACAGCGGCTGTATATACTTATACCTCTCCGTGAACCTTGCCACAGCGGCTGTATATACTTATACCTCTCGGTGAATCTTGCCACAGCAGTTGTATATACTTATACCTCTCTGTGAACCTTGCCACAGCGGCTGTATATACTTATACCTCCCCGTGAACCTTGCTACAGCGACTGTATATACTTATACCTCTCCCTGAACCTTGCCACAGCAGCTGTATATACTTATACCTCTCCGTGAACCTTGCCACAGCGGCTGTATATACTTATACCTCTCTGTGAACCTTGCCACAGCGGCTGTATATACTTATACCTCTCAGTGAACCTTGCCACAGCGGCTGTATATACTTATACCTCTCCGTGAACCTTACCACATCAGCTGTTTATACTTATACCTCTGTGAACCTTGCCACAGCGGCTGTATATACTTATACCTCTCCGTGAACCTTGCCACAGCGGCTGTATATACTTATACCTCTCTGTGAACCTTGCCACAGCGGCTGTATATACTTATACCTCTCCGTGAACCTTGCTACAGTGGCTGAATATACTTATACCTCTCTGTGAACCTTGCTACAGTGGCTGAATATACTTCTACCTCTCCATGAACCTTGCCACAGCAGCTGTATATACTTATACCTCTCCGTGAACCTTGCCACAGCGGCTGTATATACTTATACCTCTCAGTGAATCTTGCCACAGCGGCTGTATATACTTATACCTCTCAGTGAATCTTGCCACAGCGGCTGTATATACTTATACCTCTCCGTGAACCTTGCCACAGCAGCTGTATATACTTATACCTCTCTGTGAACCTTGCCACAGCGGCTGTATATAGTCATACCTCTCCGTGAACCTTGCTGCAGGGGCTGAATGTACTTGTACCTCTCTGTGACCCTTGCCACAGCAGCTGTATATACTTCTACCTCTCCAAGAACCTTGCTACAGTGGCTGAATATACTTATACCTCTCCTTGAACCTTTCTACAGGGGTTGTATATACTTATACCTCTCCATGAACCTTGCTACAGCGGCTGTATATACTTGTACCTCTCCGTGAACCTTGCCACAGCGGCTGTATATACTTATACCTCTCCGTGAACCTTGCCACAGCGGCTGTATATACTTATACCATGTCAGTGAATCTTGCCACAGCGGCTGTATATACTTATACCTCTCTGTGAACCTTGCTACAGGGGTTGTATATACTTATACCTCTCCGTGAACCTTGCCACAGCAGCTGTATATACTTATACCTCTCTGTGAACCTTGCCACAGCGGCTGTATATAGTCATACCTCTCCATGAACCTTGCTACAGCGGCTGTATATACTTATACCTCTCTGTGAACCTTGCTACAGCGGCTGTATATACTTATACCTCTCCGTGAACCTTGCCACAGCGGCTGTATATACTTATACCTCTCTGTGAACCTTGCCACAGCGGCTGTATGTACTTATACCTCTCAGTGAACCTTGCTACAGTGGCTGAATATACTTATACCTCTCCATGAACCTTTCTACAGGGGTTGTATATACTTATACCTCTCCATGAACCTTGCCACAGCGACTGTATATACTTATAGGATGTATGATGCTACATCGCAAACGTTTACATAGCATACCTTAACATTGCCGTCTTTACATCGCATGCACATTCACAACGCAACATTTTACAAAGCAAACCATGACTTCGCTTCCCCATTGAAATGCATGCAAAAGACATTGACAACGCACACAAACACCCCGCATGCTTTAACATCGCAATTGTTCCCCTGAAATAACCCCCCAAACTAACAGTACCCTACATAACACACACTTCACAGCACTACCATACAGTACAAAACAATACACTTCACTAAACCCTAACCCCTAACTCCTAAATCCTTAATTACTACCTTACACTACGACTTCCACTAAACCCTAAAACAGTACCCTACACTTCCCTAAACCCTGACACTAACGTAAACCCTAAAGCCTAACACACTGCCCTACACTACGACCCAGACACTGCCCTAAAGCCTAAACACTACACTCTAAGCACAATCCCCCTTACCTCTCTCTCCTCGCGTCGTCCCGGTGCTCGTCCGTGCAGCCCACCTCGCGTCCATTACACCACATGCGATTTAAAACCGTATGCGTTTTAAATGCGCATGCGATGTAATGATACGCGGCGTAATGGTCCGCGTCGTAACGTCGCTTGCATTGTAACGCTTGCGACGTAAATGCATGCGACGTAACGCATGCGTTGTAATGGATGTTCACCATACTTATACCTCTCTGTGAACCTTGCCACAGCGGCTGTATATACTTATACCTCTCTGTGAACCTTGCCACAGCGGCTGTATATACTTATACCTCTCTGTGAACCTTGCCACAGCGGCTGTATATACTTATACCTCTCAGTGAACCTTGCCACAGCGGCTGTATATACTTATACCTCTCAGTGAGCCTTACCACATCAGCTGTTTATACGTTATACCTCTGTGAGCCTTGCCACAGCAGCTGTATATACTTATACCTCTCCATGAACCTTGCCACAGCGGCTGTATGTACTTATACCTCTCAGTGAACCTTGCTACAGTGGCTGAATATACTTATACCTCTCTGTGAACCTTGCCACAGCGGCTGTATATACTTATACCTCTCTGTGAACCTTGCCACAGCGGCTGTATATAGTCATACCTCTCCGTGAACCTTGCTACAGTGACTGAATATACTTATACCTCTCAGTGAACCTTGCTACAGTGGCTGAATATACTTATACCTCTCCATGAACCTTGCTACAGCGGCTGTATATACTTATACCTCTCTGTGAACCTTGCTACAGCGGCTGTATATACTTATACCTTTCTGTGTACCTTAACTCAGTGGCAGTGTTACCTACACTGTGGAGCCAGACTGGTCCTCATGGTGTTGAAAGATATTGACAATTTCAGACAAGTGCCAATGGTGTGAGGGCCATGGCACTACGAGCACCGTCAGTGCTGTCTGTTCAGATACCTTCAAGCGAGTGTATTAAACAAGTGCAAACACAGAAACAATCACTTCGGTCCTCTGAATAACTTACCCTAGTATCAAGTGGCGTGGGGAGTTAGAATAGCAGATTCACGCTTCGTTATGGGAAGGGAGTGTTCTCATAAATGAAGGTATGTATTGAAGTGTGTTTGTTGGGACTGATTGTACATAGCTGGGCTCGGGGTTGGCAGCACAAAGCCAGTTCCTGGGCTGCAGAGTCTGATGGAGCAGCTCTAGCGATGTGAAAGAAGTGTGCTTCCTTTGTTGCTTACACTCTCGTGTGTTTCGCTTCAGCTCTTCTCGCCCAGCAGACAGTTCTCGGGCTTGGAAAGTTTGGAAGATCTGGCTGCAATCATAAACACCCCCCCACTGGCCAGCTACCAGGTGAGACCTTGCAGGGCTGTGGCGGTGGGGGGAGGCAAGTTGTGCGGTGGGTGCTGGTGGGTATCTTGCACAAGGCAGCCGGTTCCTCTGCAGGAGTACATGGGGACACAGATGGAAACTGAGCAGGGGGAGTATGTGCGTCCTGGGACCGGCAGGGGACTCCCCTGAAAGCTGGTACTCAAGAGTTGTGCAAAGTCTGCGCTATCGTTGAGCACTTTCCATTCTTGCTGGTATGCAGAACCTGGGCCATCTCTCACTGACAGCGGTCCTTTCTTGCTTTTGCAGACACAGTATCAACCGGAAGAGGAAGAAGAGGAGGAGGAAGCTGAGGAGTTGGGTCATACGGAAACATACTCCGATTATGTGCCCTCAAAATGTGAGTTCTGGAGTCAGGTGAACTGTTGTAGTTTCTTGTGCTTCTCTGTACTAATGTTTGCTTCACAGTGTGAATAACAAAATGTCTGCACTTTTTATTCCACCTATTTCCTAAGAAATGTTTCAGACAAGAAATGGAAGGTGTCCCAGCTTAAGGTCAGCAAAGCCCAGGAGTTTGGCCAGATTTGGCTAGTTAGCATTTGCAGAGAGTGCTGCTCTGTGCCCCCTTTTGCAGTCTGTTTGCCAAGTCTGATCCAAGTCACCACACCCTCTGGATTGACTGTCAGCAGCTGCCACCAGTGGGCACTGACCCTAAATGCATTGGACTTTATGATATAGCTCTAAGAAGGCTGGTCCGGCAGCATCATCCTCTAGTCGAAGCAGACCCCTGACCTATGGACGTGAGGATACTGCTCAACGAATCCTTTGGCACCAGCAGCTTTTCAGTAGAAGCAGTCTATCCTACCTGATAGTACAGCTCTAACCATGTTTCTGTACTGTACCAGCAGTGTCCCCAGTGGAGCCAGCCCCCGAGCCTCTACTACCTGATAACTCTCTAAGAATGTTTGGTTGCTCTCCTGAGCAGCCAACAGGCCTGCGCTACCTGATTGTACAGCTCTAAGAACATGTGACTGTTCTGAGGAGCAGCCCGCGAGCCTGTCCTCTGAGAACGCTTGCCTGCTTGCAGGAGCAGCCCGCAAGCCTGCCCTACCTGATAGTACAGCTCTAAGAACCTTTGACTGCTCGCAGCATCAGCCCGCGAGCCTATCTTACACGATAGTACCGCTCTAAGAACCTTTGACTGCTCGCAGGAGCAGCCAGCGAGCCTGTCCTACCTGATAGTACAGCTCTAAGAACCTTTGACTGCTCGCAGCATCAGCCCGCGAGCCTATCTTACACGATAGTACCGCTCTAAGAACCTTTGACTGCTCGCAGGAGCAGCCAGCGAGCCTGTCCTACCTGATAGTACAGCTCTAAGAACCTTTCACTGCTCGCAAGAGCAGCCAGCGAGCCTGTCCTACCAGATAGTACAGCTCTAAGAACCTTTGACTGCTCGCAGGAGCAGCCCGCGAGCCTGTCCTACCTGATAGTAAAGCTCTAAGAACCTTTGACTGCTCGCAGGAGCAGCCCATGAGCCTGTCTGACCCGAAGGCTCTACCCCTGAACTGTTGCCTACGAGCAGCTGCCGCTACCAGACGAGCCTCAAGGTTCTGCTACACCGAAAACCTTAAGTCTGGGAACGCCATAGCGGTGTTCTGTTTAAGGATTTTGTCAGGGTTAGGTTGTTCTGTTGCAGGAAAGTAGCTTTTCTTTCTTAAGTACACCTTCGAGCCTAAGTCTTTCTGTTTGCCCCTCATTGCAGCCAAAATCGGGAAGCAGCACCCAGACCGGGTGGTGGAAACCAGCACCCTGTCCAGCGTCCCCCCTCCAGACATCACCTACGAGCTTGCCCTCCCAAGCAGCACCTTCGACCAAACCTTGCTCTCTGCTCTGCAGCTAGAGGCCATTGTGTACGCCTGCCAGGTAGGAGCACCTGTCTCTGGTGCTAGGTGTGAATGACAGCCAGTTTGGGAGGGTCTGTAGGTTGCATTCAGCATGCAAGGGCATCAAAAGGTGATGGAACTGACTGTGGGCCTAGATCTGTAGGCAGTGGTGTGTGTGTGAGGTGTCTGTGCTCCTCACGTGCTCATGTGTGTGTCATCTTGAGCACCCCTTACTTTTGAGTGTCTTAAGTGTGCTTTTGTGGTGTGAGTGTTTTGTGTAGGCTCTGTGAGTCTGTGGGGGTGGTGGTGTTCATGGTATAAAGCTACACTGGGTGTTCAGGCGTTCTCCATTTAGTTGACTGCATGCTGGAATCTTCACCCATTCTTACTCGAGGAAAGTAAATGTGCGAGAATCCAAAAGCTTGTTAGGCGGACTCTTCTCTTCAGTACCTAAAACTCCAAACTCTGGCAGATCAAGGTGGCATGGCCATGGCAGTCATTGCACTCAATAAATAGCTGTTCAAGGCATGTGAGCTGCAGAGCTCACACTGTGCATTAGATCGCCATCTGGTGTTGGGCTCGGATGCTTGCACTTTGTTGTTGTCTTCGAAGAAGTCTTTTGTAGTCAGGTGATAGGTGACTCCTCCTTTGGACGATAGTGCGCATGGGCATCGACTCCATCCTCAGATTGTTTTTTTTCCGCCATTGGGTTCGGATGCAATTTTCGCGCACCGGTTCGAAACTGTAATTTTCAACCTTTTCATCGTGCAAAACTGCCACCAACCTTCTATCGACATCGAAATCTCGACGCGCCTCTCATCCATTCCTTTTCCAGCCGTCGACGCGGGCCGCTGGGCCCATCGACGCCGTGAGGCCTACGGCTCATGGAAAGGACACCCTTCCGGAAATGCCCCCAGTGTGGAGCAAAGTTCCCCCACAGTGACCATCACAAGGTCTGTAACCTGTGCCTTTCGCCCGACCACAACGAGTCCAGCTGTCCAGCTTGCGCCTCCTTCAGTTCGAAGAAAACTATTCGAGATCGTCGAGCTCGAAGGCACGTCATGGCGCAGAGATCCGCCCCAGAACCGGTGGACATCTTCGACGAAGGCCCCGATGTCCCTGAGGAAGATTCAGAAGCTCTCCAGATCGTGTCAGAGGCAGAAGACTCAGACGAACCCATCACTCCTGGGCAACGAGTGAGTACTACTGCCCCTACCCCAACCCCACCACCAAAGCAGAAGGCACCGGTCAAGACTTCGCCTGTTGGCCCCAGTTGCAACCGAAAACACGCTTCAGACGCCCCGCCTTCGAGCCCGGCGCCGAAGAAAAGATTTAAGCCTTCCGATACCTCGGCACCAACCAAGCCGCATGTACTAGTTCCACCGGCACCTTCGGCGCCGAAGCCGAAAGAACACTCTGCTCCGAAATCCACACCTATTCCGTCCACCTCTAAAATCAAACCCGCCTCGAACACATCGAAGCATGGGGATAAGCCGGCGTCGAAACTCAAACATCACGCCACAGCCCCTAAGCCAAAGCCTTCGGAGCCGATTTCTAAGCCTAAGGATTCTTCCACGCCTCCTAAGGCCAAAGACCATAAAAACCAGCCACCACCCCGTTCGGAACCGAAAAGTCGGCGCCGAAACCGGTTATCCAGGAAGAGGAGCTTTTTCACCCGGATCCTGTTGATCATAACCAAACAAAGATCCACATTAACCCCAAAACAGGACATCTCACAGCTGTACCACGCCACAAGCCAGTACCTGTGGAAAAGAAGGACCGTGCCACTTCACCTATGCCTCCTTCTTCCCCTGTCCTTCCATCTAACACCCCTCCTCGCCACATATCTGTTACACCGCCTCAGCCCGAAACATCTCCACCACATGATTATCAAGATGACATAGGGGACGGTGGTGACCCTGATGACCAATTCACTAACCCAGATGACCCACCACAGGATGATTGGGAATACAACGATCCAATAGATCCCCCAGACCTCCTCAAGCCCTCTACCATACCCAACAAAACCCTCTCCTCCAGATGATAATATTGGGTTTGGGCAACTCATCAACAGGGCTGCTGTTTTTCATGGAGTACACATGCACACAAATGCACCAGAGGAAGATTTCCTACTAGACACTTTTGAACAGTCCCTCAAAACTGTACAAACTTTACCTATGATTAAAGGAGTCATCAAGCATGCTCCTGACATATTTAAAGATCCTGTACGCGCCAGGATTCTTAACCCCAGGATCGATAAAAAATATAGACCTGCCCCTGACGATCATGCGTACATTAAAGGCCAGCTCCCTCTAGACTCCTTGGTAGTCTCCAATGCTCGAAAACGAGCTAATTCACAAACCTCAGGAGACGCGCCGCCCCCTGATAAAGAGTCAAAATTGCTAGACGCATCAGGCAAAAGAGTAGCTGCGCAGGCCGCCAATCACTGGCGCATAGCCAACACTCAGGCACTGCTGGCCAGATATGATAGGGCCCACTATGACCAATTAGAAACCCTGTTACAACACTTGCCTGATCAGTACAAAACTCAGGCAAATGACCTAATTCAAGAGGGCAAACTAATCACCATTGCGTCCATTAAGTGTGCCCTTGATGCAGCTGACACTGCCGCTAGGTCTGTCAACACTAGCGTACTGCTCAGAAGACATGCATGGCTGCGCATTTCAGGCTTTAAGCAGGAGGTTCAAACCACCATTTTAAATCAGCCGTTCAATCACAACCAACTTTTTGGACCGGCTGTAGACACTGCTCTTGAGAAAATGAACAAGCATTGGCATAGCCAATATGTCTCGCTTTTGGGACCTTATAAGTATTTAGTTATGCAGCACAATATCCTTGGTGCAACAACATCAACTGTTGCATGGCTAAACACTTATAAGGTCCCAAAGGCGAGACCTATTGGCTATGCCAATGCTTGTTTAATTCCTGCAGCACTCTCTTATGCAGCACACCCCACCTTCACGCTTTCCTCCTAGTCTTCTTATGCAGTGCTCCTTGTCTTCAGGATCTGGAATAAACTCCATTCGGATTCTTTTAGAGCTCCACTCCTTCAGAATAATCTCCAATCAGGTTCATTTAGCTCTCCTTTTGGATGCCTGCTACCCTCCTTGCCTCCAGGGTCCTTGAGTACTCCTCTTTAGAGTCATTCAGCATTCCATTAATTCAATATCCTACACTGTTTCCTCCCTCAAAGAACTGGATTCACGAAGAGAAAGAGCAATCTCTGCCACTGCCTCAGGAGGCAAGTTTGCAGTATCCTGTTGAGGGAAAATTTGAGGCGTGTACTGGTATTGACACATTTTATATCAATGACAGGCCTTCCATTGCAAAGATCATTCATGAATGAAGGATGGATGGAAGGATAGATGGCACATTAAGCATCTACCAAGGCGGCGGTGCTGTCAAACAGCTCAAGCAAGATACAAAGGGTATTTAAATGACTGAGTAATTCAATAAACCCGTTCATGGACTTTGCTGCACTTTAAGACTGCCTCGTTTCTGGTCAATGCACTAACAAGACTCTTAGGGCATCTGTTATCGGGGTTTAACCGCCGGAAGATTAGAAGTCAGTCTATGCCCCACAATTGCAACGTTTTTCAACCCTCCTAGATAGATAACAAGCATCTATTTCTTTACTTTTGCTACAATCGCGGCACCCGCGCTTTACTTTTAATTTTAAAAGTAAAGCGCGGGTGCCACGATTATGCGAAAGTGAAACAAAACAAAAAAAAAGTGACGCGGCCGCGAAAGTTAAACAAAACAAGCACGCGAGTGGTGCGCGCGCTTGCGAGCAGCAGGCGTGACCACACGCTCGTGCACCATGGCCTTTTGCTTGCGGGTAACCGCACGGAAAAGGCCATGACGCACGAGCGTCTGGTCAGCTTTCAAAAGCCCCTACATAATGCTTCGCCAGAGCAGCGCTTGCGCGCTACTCGAGGCTCGACCTAAAAAGGACACCGAAACTGCCAAATCAATGGGAGCGTTGCAGTCTCCGCAACCGCGTGGCTCCTTTCGTCGCTCCTTCTACAGAGGAGCCTCCAGGAACATCAACACAGACAATTCATCTTCTTTCAAAAACACCACCCAAACATCCCCCAATAGAGGATATTTTAGAGGAGGTTACAGAGGGAACAACAGTAAAGGAAGAGGCCGAGGTAGCACCAACACCCGTACCTCCCCTGCTGCTAAACAGTGACTTCCCTCCACTTCCCCCCGACCATTCCACTCCTGTCGGGGGCGACTAGCACAGTTCCTACCTGTCTGGAACTCCATTACAACAGACAGGTGGGTGAGACAAATTATCCAAAATGGTTACTGCCTGGAACTTACAGCTGCCCCCCCAAACATACCACCCAAGCAGCGTCCAATGTCCGCAGACCATCTTACACTTTTAAAGCAAGAAGTTCTTTCACTGCTTCAAAAGCATGCCATAGAGCCAGTCCCTCTACTACACCAGGGAACAGGGGTTTACTCCTCTATTTCCTAATCCCCAAGAAAGATGGGACCCTAAGGCCAATTTTAGACCTCAGACCCCTCAATCAGTATATACATTCGGATCATTTTCACATGATCACTCTCCAACAAGTGCTTCCCTTACTACAACAAGAAGACTTCCTTGCCACACTAGACCTCAAGGACGCCTACTTCCACATTCCCATATATCCTGCTCACAGAAAGTATCTAAGGTTCGTACTCGATGGACAACACTACCAGTTCAAAGTCCTTCCATTCGGAGTCACCACTGCTCCAAGGGTGTTTACCAAATGCCTTGCAGTAGTAGCAGCACACCTACGAAGACAGCAAATACATGTCTTCCCATACCTGGACGACTGGCTCATAAAAGCCAGATCATTCAACCAGTGTGTCCAACACACTCATCAGACCATTCAAACACTACACAACTTGGGGTTCACAATCAACTACACCAAGTGGCACCTCCAGCCCTCCCATATACATCAATATCTGGGAGCCACAATAAACACTTCCACAGCTCTAGCTTATCCCAATCCAGCCAGGATAACCAGTATACAAGCCCTCATCGCCAAGTTTCACATTCAACACTCTCTCCCAGCCAGAGTGTTCATATAACTAATCGGCATGATGGCATCTTGCATTTTCATCGTACTTCATGCAAAACTTCAAATGCGTCCCCTACAAGAGTGTCTAGCACACCAATGGAATCAGGCTCACGGACAACTTACAGATCTGGTGTTGGTGGACAGCCGCACACATCGCTCTCTGCAGTGGTGGAACACAAAAAACTTGTCCAAAGGGCGGCCGTTCCTCGAGCCTGTTCCACAAATAGTACTAACAACAGACGCATCACTCACAGGATGGGGAGCACACCTGTTAGATCATACAACACAGGGCAAGTGGACCACTCAACAAAGACTGCTCCACATCAATCATCTAGAACTACTAGCAATATTCCTAGCCCTCAAATCCTTTCAACTCCAGGTACAAAACAAAGCCGTCCTGATCCGAACAGACAACATCACGGCCATGTATTATATACAAAAACAGGGGGGGACACACTCTCTACAACTGTCCCAACTGGCACAGAACATTTGGAGGTGGGCCATTCCACAAAACATATACCTTCTCGCCGAACACCTACCAGGAGTTCACAATCAGATTGCCGATCTGTTAAGTCGACAGACACAACAGATTCATGAATGGGAACTACATCCACAAGTTCTTCTACCTTTTTTCCAGATGTGGGGCCAGCCAGACATAGATCTGTTCGCCACACACCAAAACGCAAAATGCCCAACCTTCGCCGCCAGGTTTCCACACCCGCAGTCCAAAGGCAATGCGATATGGATGAATTGGTCCGGCAGATTTGCGTACGCTTTTCCGCCACTCCCACTCATTCCGCTTGTAGTTCGCAAGCTCCGACAACAGTCTCTAAAAATTATCCTAGTAGCTCCCACATGGGCACGCCAACCCTGGTTCACCACACTGATGGAACTGTCAATAGTTCCACACCAAAAACTACACCTCTCCCCATCACTACTAACGCAGAGCCATGGAGAGATAAGGCACCCCGATCCATCTCAACTGAACCTTGCGATCTGGCTCCTGAGGTCCTAGAGTTCGGTTACCTTAACCTACCACCGGACTGTATGAACATCATTAAAGAGGCCAGACGCCCTACCACCAGAGCTTGCTATGCAGCAAAGTGGAAAAGATTCGCTATTTACTGCACTAACAATCATATCCAGCCACTACAAGCCTCCACGCAAAACATCATTTGCTACTTACTACATTTGCAAAGATGTAATTTAGCATACTCATCTATACGTCTGCATCTAGCAGCACTTGCTGCTTACTTACAGAACAGGCAACACTTATCACTCTTTAGGGTCCCCGCAATTAAAGCCTTTATGGAAGGCCTTAAACGGGTCATACCTCCCAGATTACCACCTTCTCCAGTGTGGAATCTTAACATCGTGCTTACTAGGCTCATGGGACCCCCATTTGAACCCCTACATAAATGTGAACTTCAATTCCTTACATGGAAAGTAGCGTTCCTAATTGCAATCACCTCTCTCAGGAGGGTGAGTGAGATCCAGGCTTTAACCATACAAGAGCCCTTCTTACAAATACATCATAACAAAATAGTTCTCAGGACAAACCCAAAATTCCTTCCTAAAGTAATTTCTCCTTTCCACCTTAACCAATCTGTGGAACTACCCGTGTTTTTTCAAAACCCGGATTCTGTAGCAGAAAGAGCTCTCCACACCCTAGACGTCAAAAGAGCTCTAATGTATTACATTGACAGAACCAAGTCTTTTCGCAAGACAAAACAATTGTTTGTAGCTTCCTCTCCACCACACAAGGGTAATCCCATCTCAAAAGCCGGGGTTGCAAGGTGGATCGTTAAATGTATCCAAATATGCTACCAAAAAGCCAAGCGCACATTATCAATTCCCCCTAGAGCGCACTCAACACGTAAACTAGGGGCTTCCATGGCATTCTTAGGGAACATTCCCCTAGAAGACATCTGTAAGGCAGCCACATGGTCTACAACACACACCTTCACTAAACACTATTGTGTTGATGTGCAAGCCAAGCAACAAGCTTCTGTGGGCCAAGCTGTTCTTAGAACACTCTTTCAAACTACTGCAACACATACAGGCGACCACCGCTAGGGGAGATACTGCTGTACAGTCTATGCACAGTGTGAGCTCTGCAGCTCACATGCCTCGAACGGAAAATGCTACTTACCAGTATGCATCTGTTCTTGGCTTGTAGAGCTGCAGATCCTCACACGCCCACCCACCTCCCCGGGACCTGTATGTGTTCCAGTCCTATCTTATTTAGATATTCACACATGGACATCTTTTTCCTTTCTACTAACTCAATCACTCCCCATTATGGCGAAAAACAATCTGAGGATGGAGTCGATGCCCATGCGCACTATCGTCCAAAGGAGGAGTCACCTATCACCTGACTACAAAGACTTCTTCGAAGACAACAACAAAGTGCAAGCATCCGAGCCCAACACCAGATGGCGATCTAATGCACAGTGTGAGGATCTGCAGCTCTACATGCCAAGAACAGATGCATACTGGTAAGTAGCATTTTCCTTACATCATAAAGCTCACATAATAGACCACAATGCACCATATTTATTGAGGAAAGAGGGAGAGGGTCACCCATGGAAAGTGTTGCAGGAAACATGTATCCAAGAGAGGGACTGCTGCGATCAGTCCATGTACTCACTGCGAGTTCTACTACTGGTTCTAGAAGTATGACTACTATGGTCATTAGTACTGATACCGATACCCTGATGGGTACTGCTACTACTAGGGGTGCTTCTACATGCACTTCTGTGGGTACAGCCACTACTATATGTGCTTCTACTACCAACACTCCTGTGGGTATGCTACTTCTAGGAGTGGTTCTACTACAAGCACCCCTGTGGGTACTGCTACTACTACAAGTGCTTCTACTAGCACTCCTGTGGGTACTGTTTGTACTACGAGTGCTTCTACAAGCACTCCTGTGGGTACTGCTACTACTACGGGTGCATCTACTACAAGCACCCCTGTGGGTACTGCTACTACTACGAGTGCTTCTACTAGCACTCCTGTGGGTTCTGTTTGTACTACGAGTGCTTCTACAGGCACTTCTGTGGGTACTGTTTGTACTACGAGTGCTTCTACAACCTCTTCTGTGGGTACTGTTTGTACTACGAGTGCTTCTACAGGCACATCTGTGGGTACTGTTTGTACTACAAGTGCTTCTACAGGCACAACTGTGGGTACTGTTTGTACTACAAGTGCTTCTACAAGCACTCCTATGGGTACTGTTTGTACTACGAGTGCTTCTACTAGCACTCCTGTGGGTCCTGTTTGTACTACGAGTGCTTCTACAGGCACTCCTGTGGGTACTATTTGTACTACGAGTGCTTCTACTAGCACTCCTGTGGGTACTGTTTGTACTACGAGAGCTTCTACTAGCACTCCTGTGGGTACTGTTTGTACTACGAGTGCTTCTACAGGCACTCCTGTGGGTACTGTTTGTACTACGAGTGCTTCTATAGGCACTTCTGAGGGTACTGTTTGTACTACGAGTGCTTCTACAAGTACTTCTGAGGGTACTGCTACTACTACGGGTGCATCTACTACAAGCACCCTTGTGGGTACTGCTACTACCACAAGTGCTTCTACTAGCGCTCCTGTGGGTACTGTTTGTACTACGAGTGCTTCTACAAACACTTCTGTGGGTACTGCCGCTACTATGGGTGTTTCTACTACAAGCACTCCTGTGGGTACTACTTTTACTAGGAGTGCTTCTACTGTAAACACCCTTGTGGGTACTGCTACTACTACAAGTGCTTCTACAAGCACCGCTGTGGGTACTGATACTACTATGAGTGCTTCTACTACAGGCACCCCTGTGGGTACTGGTACTACTACGAGTGCTTCTACTACAGGCACCCCTGTGGGTACTGTTACTACTACGGGTGCTTCTACTGGAAATGCCCCTGAGGGTACTGCTACTACTACGAGTGCTACTACTACAGGCACCCCTGTGGGTACTGTTACTACTACAGGTGCTTCTACTAGAAGTGCCCCTGAGGGTACTGTTACCACTACGGGTGCTTCTACTACAGGCACCCCTGTGTGTACTGTTACTACTACAGGTGCTTCTACTAGAAGTGCCCCTGAGGGTACTGTTACTACTACGGGTGCGTCTACTACAGGCACCCCTGTGGGTACTGTAACTACTATGAGTGCTTCTACTACAGGCACCCCTGTGGGTACTGTTACTACTACGGGTGCTTCTACTACAGGCACCCGTGTCAGTACTGTTACTACTACGGCTGCTTCTACTAGAAGTGTCCCTGAGGGTACTGCTACTACTACGAGTGCTTCTACTACAGGCACCCTTGTGGGTACTGTTACTTCTATGGCTGCTTCTACTAGAAGTGCCCCTGAGGGTACTGCTACTACTACGAGTGCTTCTACTACAGGCACCCCTGTGGGTACTGGTACTACTACGGGTGCGTCTACTACAGGCACCCCTGTGGGTACTGTTACTACTACGGCTGCTTCTACTAGAAGTGTCCCTGAGGGTACTGCTACTACTATAATTGCTTCTACTAAAGGCACCCCTGTGGGTACTGTTACTACTACAGGTGCTTCTACTACAGGCACCCCTGTGGGTACTGTTACTACTACGGGTGCTTCTACTACAGGCACCCGTGTCGGTGTTGTTACTACTACCGCTGCTTCTACTAGAAGTGTCCCTGAGGGTACTGCTACTACTACGAGTGCTTCTACTACAGGCACCCCTGTGGGTACTGTTACTACTACGGGTGCTTCTACTACAGGCACCCGTGTTGGTACTGTTACTACTACGGCTGCTTCTACTAGAAGTGTCCCTGAGGGTACTGCTACTACTACAATTGCTTCTACTACAGGCACCCCTGTGGGTACTGTTACTACTATGGGTGTTTCTGCTACAGGCACCCCACCCCTGTGGGTACTGTTACTACTACGGGTGCTTCTACTACAGGCACCCCTGTGGGTACTGTTACTACTACAGGTGCTTCTGCTACAGGCACCCCACCCCTGTGGGTACTGTTACTACTACGGGTGCTTCTACTACAGGCACCCGTGTCGGTACTGTTACTACTATGGCTGCTTCTACTAGAAGTGTCCCCGAGGGTACTGCTACTAATACGAGTGCTTCTTCTACAAGCACCCCTGTGGGTACTGTTACTACTACGGGTGCTTCTACTACAGGCACCCGTGTTGGTACTGTTACTACTACGGGTGCTTCTACTGGAAATGCCCCTGAGGGTACTGCTACTACTACAATTGCTTCTACTACAGGCACCCCTGTGGGTACTGTTACTACTATGGGTGTTTCTGCTACAGGCACCCCACCCCTGTGGGTACTGTTACTACTACGGGTGCTTCTACTACAGGCACCCCTGTGGGTACTGTTACAACAATGGGTGCTTCTGCTACAGGCACCCCACCCCTGTGGGTACTGTTACTACTATGGGTGCTTCTACTACAGGCACCTGTGTCGGTACTGTTACTTCTACGGCTGCTTCTACTAGAAGTGTCCCTGAGGGTACTGCTACTACTACGAGTGCTTCTTCTACAAGCACCCCTGTGGGTACTGTTACTACTACGGGTGCTTCTACTAGAAGTGTCCCTGTGGGTACTGTTACTACTACGAGTGCTTCTTCTACAAGCAGTGCTCAAACTGCTTCTATAATGCTTGGTACTAGTAGCCAACAGAAGTAGTTATAATACTGTCCTTAGTCACGTCACTACTATAGCGTTGTCACTTGTACTAGTATGTTTGCTGCTGACCTGCACCTTCTTTGTCTGGAACGACAGAGATGGTTTTGCTGCGGTCAGGCCTCACTCACCCTGACCAGACCTTCAGAGCATGGTTTACAAGGGCCAGGCACGGCTTGCATGTGTCAGCGGGGCAGAGCCTGCCTTGTCCTAGTCAAACTGTCAGTGCCCTACTCCACTGTGGTTGGGCTGGTGCAGACCAGCTTACTTCAGTCTGGCCTAGGGGACAGTAAAATGCCTCATAACTAGTGTGTCCAGGATCACCCCTTAAACTAATCTGTGGTTTGGATTTGCAGCAACATGAGGTTCTCCTGCCCAGCGGACAGCGGGCAGGGTTCCTTATTGGAGACGGCGCTGGTGTGGGCAAGGGAAGGACTGTAGCCGGCATCATCTTTGAAAACTACCTGAGGGGGAGGAAGAAATCTCTTTGGTAAGTGGATTATTGACCTCATTCCTGTAGTAATCTTCTGAGGTATCGAGCAGGTTACCCCCCCTCACAGTGGGCGCGAGGTATCACCAGACACTGATGGCTCCCATTATCCCACCCCTGGGGGGAATCGAGCAGGGACGGCCTCCTATGGAATGGGAACATGCAGCAGGCACCCCCATGTTAGCAGGGACCCTCCATGGAGTGCTGTACCCCCCCTCACAGTGGGAGCGAGGTATCACCAGACACTGATGGCTCCATCAGCTTCACCCACCCCCATGTTAGATGGGACCCTCCATGGAGTGCTGTACCCCCCCTCACAGTGGGAGCGAGGTATCACCAGACACTGATGGCTCCCATTATCCCACCCCTGGGGGGAATCGAGCAGGGACGGCCTCCTATGGAATGGGAACATGCAGCAGGCACCCCCATGTTAGCAGGGACCCTCCATGGAGTGCTGTACCCCCCCTCCAGTGATATCCGTGGGCTCTCAGCATGGTTGGGCCCCTCCTGCAGTGAAGTCTTGGAAGCTTTATGCATAGTCTGCCATCTCATCCTCTCTCCATCAGGGGCACCATGCCTGGAGTGCCTCTGAGGGATCCCCAGGGTGGTTTGTCACCCATCTCATGCAACGAATACCAGGAGGCGCCATGCATAGATGGTTTCCTAAGTGATCTCCAGTTGAGAGTTCTCCGGGTACTTATCACTCATACAACTCTGCCTCATCTTTAGGGGCAGTGCACAGGCACATCACCTCCAGAAGTGATTCCCTCAGGAACCTCCTACCTGTATGCTGCCTCCCTCATACCATCTTCTGCAGGTGGCGCCATGCAGAGAAAGCACATTGAGTTATCCCTGGGGTACCTGTCCCATAGGGACCCCCTTGTCTTATATCACCCTCTGTATGTGGCACTATGCCAAGATTCCACATTGAGTGATGCCCAGGGCACAGGTTGCTTTGGTGCCTTCTCACTCATATCTCCGTCTCTTGGTGGCACCATGCCACGATTGCTCATTGTGTTATGCCAAGTGTCGTGAACACCTCCATGCACCTTCTCGGCACCTCTCTCATGCCTCCTTGATTCTTCTTTGCAGGTTCAGTGTCTCCAATGATCTGAAGTACGACGCGGAACGAGACCTGAAGGACATTAATGCAGCCGGAATCCCTGTCCATGCTCTAAATAAGGTATGGCAACGCAGACAACACATCTTGGGGCATAGACTAGTCCTGTGTGGCACCTCAGGGCACGTATACTAATCCTGGGTGGCACTGGCGGCACCCTGGGCACATGGACTATTCCTAAGGGACACTGTTGCCACATTTTGGTGCACAGACTAATCCTTGAATGCTCTGGTCGAATCTCTGGGTGCAGGATAATCCCGGGATGCACTGGAAACACCTTTGGACTTATAAACAGATCCTAGGGGCCCTGAAGGCGCCAATGGGATATTGGGAGCACTGTCAGGACCTCTGGGTGCATGAGCTAATCTTGAGGGGTCCAGCGCCATTTCCTGGCATATAAACTAATTCTGGGGTGCGTTAGCAATATCTCTGGGGGCATTGAGTAAGTCAGCGAGACACTGGTGGCATCCCTGGACTTAAAGACTTGGGGGGCACTGATAGGACAACATCACAAAATAAAATGATGGACGGAGTGTTGAAACTTTTCAAACACTCTCCACCAGTCACAGATCTGGGTGGGTCCAAACTGGGGTGGCATAGTGAGCAAAAGGACGATGGATTTAACCCAGATCTGTGACTGGGGGTGAATGTTTGCAATGTTCACCATTCCGTCCATCATCTTTTTGTGTTGCTATAGTCACCCAGACGTGGGTCCCGTGCCGGCTTTGCCACTGGATTCAAGCTAGCCTGGGTGATGAGGGGTGATACCCTGAAACCGGTCCCAGGATGCTTGTTTTCAGGTCCAGGGAAGACATGGCTTGGCAGTTCGGGCTGGACTGTTCCCATGAGGCACAGGGTCAGACTGATTTGCATATGGCCATGTCTGAACTGGGGTGGTGGAGTGAGCTAAAGAATGATGATGGATTAAACCCAGATCAGTTGACTGGGGGTGAGTGTTTGATTTGCTCTAACGCTCTGTCCATCATCCCCTTTGGTATCGCTTTGTTTGCCCTAAGTTGGTAGGGTATGCCCAGACGTGGGTCCCTTGCTCACTTTGCCACTGGATTCAAGATAGCCTGGCTGATGAGGGTTTTGAACCCGAAACCGGTCCCAGGATGCTTGTTTCCGGTCCAGGGAAGACATGGCTTGGCAGTTCGGCCTGGACTGTTCCCATGAGGCACAGGGTCAGACTGATTTGCATATGGCCATGTCTGAACTGGGGTGGTGGAGTGAGCTAAAGAATGATGATGGATTAAACCCAGATCAGTTGACTGGGGGTGAGTGTTTGATTTGCTCTAACGCTCTGTCCATCATCCCCTTTGGTATCGCTTTGTTTGCCCTAAGTTGGCAGGGTATGCCCAGATGTGGGTCCCTTGCTCACTTTGCCACTGGATTCAAGCTAGCCTGGCTGATGAGGGCTGTTAGCCCGAAACCGGTCCCAGGATGCTTGTTTTCAGGTCCAGGGAGGACCTGGCCTGGCAGTTCGGGCTGGACTGTTCCCATGAGGCACAGGGTCAAGACTGATTTGCATATAGCTGGGTCTGAACTGAGGTGGCGAAGTGAGCTAAAGAATGATGATGGATTCAACCCAGACCTGTGACTGGGGTTGAGTGTCTGAAAAGTTTCAGCGCTCCGTCCATCATCTCCTCATTGCGTTTTCTTTGTTCGCCCTAAGTTGGTAGGGTATGCCCAGACGTGGGTCCCTAGCTCACTTTGCCACTGGATTCAAGCTATCCTGGCTGATGAGGGGTGTTGCCCCGAAACCGGTCCCAGAATACTTGTTTTCAGGTCCAGGGAGGACCTGGCCTGGCAGTTCGGGCTGGACTGTTCCCGTGAGGGACAGGGTCAAGCCTGATTTGCATATGGCTGGGTCCAAACTGCGGTGCCATGGTGATCAGAAAAACAATGGATTTAACCCAGACCTGTGACTGGGGGTGAGTGTTTGGCAATGTTTAGCATTCCGTCCATCATCTTTTTGTTACTATGGGCACTGACAGGGCTTCTGGCAGCATAGATTAATCATGAGGGGCAGCTACACCACCTTTGGATGCATGGACTACTCCCGGTGAGCATAACTTCAGGTGCAGACAATTATTGGGTGCATTGAATGCACCTCTGAGCACATGGGCTTATTCTGGGGGCGCCAACAGCATTTCTGGCGCACAAGCTAACGATGGGAAGAACTGGCAGCACCTCCTGGTACATAAACTAATCCTGAGGGCCGCCCACATAGGCTGATTTTGGGTTGCACTGGTGGCACGTCTGGTGCATAGACTAATCCCGAGAGGCACTGCATAGACCTTTGGGTACATAGACTACTCCTGAGGGTGGCAGAACTTCCGGGTATATTGGTGTGCATTGGTGTCACCTGTGGGTGCCTAAACTAATCCTAGGGTGCTCTGACAACACCTCTGGGCATATAAAATAATCTTGGAGTGTGCTGGCTTCACCTGTGGGGGCATGGGCTAATCCTAGGTGCATTGAGGACATTTCTGGGTGCATGGGCTAATCCTGGGTGCATTGAGGGCATTTCTGGGTGCTTAGTCTACTGAGGGGGTGTTACATGTTGTGCCCTTAGGGAGCATTGACTACGCTTAGGGACTTGGAAAGATATTTGCATCTGAGGGTCACTGACTTCTCCATTAGTCTAACTGCAAGCCTTTCTGTTGTCTCCACCTGTCTAGGGGCTACATACTGTGGGACCAAAGGTGGAGCTGACTGAAGGCTAAACCCAGCAGGCTGTGTCTGTGGATGTGGTTGTTGGAGGGACAAAGTGTGATTTTGTGGCTTTCCTGCAAACCGTTCAGTCGTTTTATGGACCACGGTGCCAGGAAATTAACTCTGGAGCCCTAGTGAACTGCAGTTTTTAAGGTCTGATGTTGGGTAACTGATGTCCTAGACAAGAGCTGCCACGAGCGGCGTCTGACTTGGACACTGGCTGCTGTTTACCATGGCAGCAGTGGGTGAGAGAAGCTGGTCTGAGGGGGTGTACCAGAGGAGGGCTGCTGCGGGCCAGATCTCTTGTGGGCAAGATATGCCCCTGGGAGTGCTACAGTAGGTCACACACTCTCTAAAGAGCAGTGCAGCGGGTGAGGGCTGCCTTAATGATTGATGCTGGAGAGGGGTGCTGTAGGGTAAGAAATTCCTGGAAATTGGCAGTGTGACTATTCACCTCTACAGGGTGAGACTTCATCATATCCTGTATATTTTTTCTGCAGATAAAATATGGCAACACAGCTACCTCAGAGGGAGTCCTCTTCGCCACCTATTCTGCTCTGATTGGTGAGAGCCAGGCCGGAGGGCAGCACCGGACCCGCATTAAGCAGATCTTGGACTGGTGTGGAGAAAACTTCAATGGAGTCGTATCCTTTGGGCTGCTTGGCCTTGTCTGATTCTTAAACTTTTAACTTATGGTAAGGATGGGATGACCTGTGTGGTGCGCAAAGGGTTACAAATTGAAGAGGGGCGCACGGACACAGGAGTACCTGTTTGGACATTATTGCATCTCCAATGGTGCATGAGTACCTGCCTTGACATTACTGCATCTATGCGGGTGCAGGAGTGCCTGTTTGGACATTACTGCATCTCCACGGGCTCGGGTGTACTTGTCTGGACATTACTGCATCTGTACAGGTGCAAGAGTACAGGAGTACCCATTTTGACATTACTGCATCTGTGCGGGTGCAGGAGTACCTGTCTGAACATTACTGCATCTGCACGGGTGCAGGAGTATCTGTCTTGATGTTACTGCATCTGCGCGGGTGCGGGAGTACATGTCTCGGTTATTGCGCAAGTGCAGGAGTACCTGCATGGATGTTACTGCATCTGTGCGGGTGCAGGAGTACCTGTCTGGACGTTACTGCATCTCCGCGGGAGCAAGAGTACCTGTCTTGCCGGTACTGCATCTCCGCGGGTGCAGGAGTACCTGTCTGGACATTACTGTACCCGTCTGAACATTACTGCATCTCCGCGGGAGCAAGAGTACCTGTCTTGCTGTTACTGCATCTTCGCGGGAGCAGGAGTACCTGTCTGGATGTTAATGTATCTTCATGGGCGCAGGAGTACCTGTCTGGACATTACTGCATTTGCGCAGGAGTACCTGTCTGGACATTACTGCATTTGCTCAGGTGCATGAGTACCTGTCTGGACATTACTGCATCTCCGCGTCCGCAGGAGTACCTGTCTGGACATTACTGCATCTGCGCGGGTGCAGGAGTACCTGTCTAGACGTTACTGAATCTCCGCTGGCGAAGGAGTACCTTTCTGGACAGTA
This sequence comes from Calotriton arnoldi, assembly GCA_963921515.1. NCBI lineage: Eukaryota > Metazoa > Chordata > Amphibia > Caudata > Salamandridae > Calotriton > Calotriton arnoldi. The sequence continues at coordinate 1,706,434 of CAWUFW010000223.1, read as the reverse complement.
CTGCATGTCTGCGGTTGCATGAGTACCTGTCTGGACATTAGTGCATCTGCGAGGGCGCAGGAGTACCTGTCTGGACGTTAGTGCATCTGCGCTGGTGCAGGAGTACCTGTCTGGACGTTACTGAATCCCCGCGGGCGAAGCAGTACCTGTCTGGACAGTACTGCATCTCTGCGGTCGTAGGAGTACCTGTCTGGACATTACTGAATCTCCACGGGCGGAGTACCTGTCTGGACAGTACTGCATCCCTGCGGCCGCAGGCATACCTGTCTGGACATTATTGGATCTCAGTGGCGACCTGGCTCAGATCAGTGCTCAGCACGGGGAGGCCAGTCTGATACAGAAAAGCAGCACTAACGCCACAACCCTGGTTCAGTTTAGAAAAGATCTGAAGATGTACCTCTTTGAAGAATACTCCATCACAACCTTTAAGAGTCCACTCCTGTTCTTTTAACTGTGCGCTTCCTTCGGAATAAAATTTACTTTTTTTGCACAGCAATATGAGTGTACTGCTTGTCAGATTAACATAGTTTTTAGTTTTTCAATTTTTCTACCCTGTATTTGTTCCTTCATTTTCTGGTTCATGTTTTTCATTGTTTACCCTTCGTTTTGTCCCTTGTTCTCCTTAATCTTCTTTTTCCTAGATTGTATTTGATGAATGCCACAAAGCCAAAAATGCCAGTTCTACAAAAATGGGTAAAGCGGTGCTTGATCTTCAGAACAAGCTGCCCCTGGCAAGGGTGGTGTATGCTAGTGCCACAGGTAAGTCATGCAACTCGCTTAGTGATTCTGCTGATGTCAAAGTTTAGGCAGCCGCCTATAGATGCGCAGTGCCTCCAGAGGGAGAAAGCAAGAACACGCAGACTCCTCAAATGCTTCCACAATAAGAAAAGGTTATACACTACCAATAACATCCCCACAATGACATCAAGAACACAGTGCATTCACGCAGAGAGGCCCCGCCCACCACTGCAGTAACATAGAAATAGAAGAGATCCCTGACAGACCTGCAGTGCTCCCCATGTGTTATATCAGGAACACAAAGCTTTTATGCACAGATGCTGTCGGACACTGACCAAAACTCCCAGTTAGACAGATTGGACACAGTCCCTCCCCATGCTTCTACAGCGAGAGGATGTTGCACTCAGATCTGCAAAACTCCAGGGTCAGACAGCAGCCACGCAGATACCCCAGTGTTCCAAGAGTGAAGTAACAGTGGCTCCAGACCTGCAAAGCTTCCACAGTGAGGCGACAGTCCGAAAGTGAGACAGCAGCCGCACACCAACACCCGACACTCTTAGAGTGATTTAACAGCCCTCACCAACATCCAACACTCCCAGAGTCAGTCAGCAGCCTCATAACAACACACAACAGTCCCAGAGTGAGGCAGCACCCACACACCAACATTCCTAGAGTGAGAGAGAAGTCACACACCAATACCCACCAGTCCGAACGTGAGACAGCAGCCACACACCAAGACCTAACACTCCCAGAGTGAAGCAGTAGCTCCACACCAACATCCAACAGTCTCAGAGTGAGGCCCACGCCACATATCAACATTCCTAGGGCAAGACAGTAGCCGCACACCAACACCGAATCATTCCCAAAGGGATACATTCACCCCACACCAACACTCCTAGATTGAGCACCCAACACAACAACCCAAAACTCCTAGAGTGAGACAGCAGGCACACGCCAATACCCAGCAGTCTCAAAGTGCGACAGCACCCAACACTCCCAGAATGATACAGTAGCCCCACACTAACACCCAACACACCCAGAGGAGCAGAGCTCTGGTAGCAGGGGGTTTTGAGCTTCCCCCCTATTCTCTATTGACTACAGCCGCTCCATTCTGGGATTTCTGGAGCTTCGGAAGGAGAAACCTCCTCAAAAAGCAGTTTGGCTTTTTCTTGACCCAGTTCATAGTCCCACCTTGGTATTGAAGTAAATCCTCTGACACTCAGAGGCCTCATCCAAGGAACTCTGCTCAGGAGACTTAAAGAAATTGGAATCCAAGGACAAGCCTTCCAATGGATGTCGAGTTTTCTCTCTCTCCGAACTCAGACTTTTAACCTTGGCCCCTTCCGTTCGAAGACCGCGGGACTGACTAAGGGAGTACCGAAGGGCTCCTGTCTCAGCCCCACTTTATTCAACATTTATGTTGCTCCATTGGCGGGACTACTCAGGAAACTAGGCTTTGTACCAATCACATATGCTGATGATACTCCGCTTCTACTTTCCTTTGACAAACACACTCCCAACGCCCAGTCTATTTTCGCGGATGGCATGATGGCGATTGCTAGCTGGATGAGGAATAATCTCCTCCAGCTCAGTGGGGGAAAAACCGAGATCATGCTGTTTGGAGATGCACCAATGCTATGATCCCCAGAATGGTGGCCAGCTGACCTAGGCGCCACCCCGGCTCCCAAGTCTGTGGTCAAGAACCTTGGCATACGCTTGGACCAGAAACTGACAATGAAGGAGCACTTTGCAACCACTGCAGGCTCTTGCTTTCATGTGTTAAGCCTACTACGGAGAGTATTCCCCTTCCTCCCTTTGACCGCACGGAAAACTCTCAATCAGGCACTGGTGATGAGCCGCCTGGACTACTGTAACGCCCTCCTGATCTCAGCAAATGAGTCCTCGCTGAGCAGACTACAAGTAGTCCAAAACACCGCAGCCCGCCTTGTCTCGAATGCCCCTCCCACCCCCCCAGAACTGCCTCACTCCCTCTCCTACAACAACTTCATTGGCTTCCGGTACGTCAATGGATCAAATTTAAGTTATGCTGCATTGTGCATAAAACCCTGAACGGCAAAGGTCCCAGTTATCTTGCAGAAAAATTCATTCAATACCTGCCACCCAGGTCCCTACGCTCAGGAACTAAATCTCTACTCCTTGTACCACGTTTCAAAAAATCACGCCTGGGTGGGAAAGCTTTTTTTCACCTAGCCCCCTTCTATTGGAATCAACTCCCTATCCATCTTCGCCAATGCCCTGATCACCTTCAATTCAGAAGGTTCCTTAAAACTGCATTGTTGTAATCTTGTCTCTCCTCTCGGCCTGCTGCAGCTCATTCACATCGCGGAGATACCCCTTTGGGGGTGATTCGGGTGCTTTATAAACTAATAAATATCGAACCCTGCCTCGCTGCTACATCACTGATTACCCTTTCTTTGTGCCAGGACAGTCTTACTGGCCCTGTTCGTGGGTATTTTACCAGCAGCCATAATGTACACACCTGGATAACAGCATTGAACATGTAGATGCTTCTGCGATAACTTCATGTTGGAGATTTATTGTCTATGTAGAAGAAATAGATCATTTGTTATTCAGATGTTCAAGAAACAGATGAGTTTTTAGATGTTTCCTGAAACTCACAAGTGTTGGGGAAGTTCTGATGATTGTTGGTAGAGCGTTCCATAGTATCGAGGCTGCTCCAAGGAAGGGCTGGTTTAAGGCTTGAGATGTTTTGTATCTCGGAGCCTCCAGGATTAGAGGGCTCTTGCTTCTCAGATGTTTCTAACTTCCTGATAGTGCAAGATAATTGGTGTAGTACAGAGGACGATGCATGTGGATCTCTGGGTACATCATGCATCCACTTTAAACTTAATCTTAGCTTCTGTTGGAAGCCAGTGAAGCTCTCGAAGGATGTATGTTATTTTGACAAATTTTCTTGTGTTGAGAAGGAGGTAAATCGTAGATTGAATGAAGGATGCTTTGATGGGGTTTTATGATTTTTTTTATGTGAAGGAAGAAAGATTGTGTACTAAATCCAGCGACGTGTTTGATTAACAAGAGATGTATCGAATCCTCCTCCTTTCAGTTCATGAGTTCATCTCTTTAGTTGTGTAGATTTTGTTTTTTTATGTTTCAGAGGGTCAGTGCTCTCCAGCCTGCAACTGATTTTTTACCTTTGTCTCACATCGTAGGTGCCTCTGAACCAAAAAACATGATTTACATGAGCCGTTTGGGGATTTGGGGTGAGGGCACTCCGTTTAGGACTTTCGATGAGTTCCTTCACGCCATCGAGAAGAGGTGAGTCTTTGCTTTTGTATGTTGGCCTGTGGGATTTCTGCCATCCCATTGGCTTAGTCATTTTGCCCACAATCATTAGTCAACCAATAGTCACTATCTTCATGTGGAAGTCTGCCTCGGTGTGATGCTTCTGCGAGCGCAGCACTCAGGGAGGCGGGCCCTAATGGGGCGTGAATGCCAGCACTTGCGAGGTCGGTCTGAGCTATCTCGACCCCATCACTCTAAACAGTGTGACGAATTCAGGTCTTTTGTTACCTGGGGTGTTCCACAGTTTAATGATATCTTGCTTGTTTCTTGGCCTTCTCTTCCACAGGGGTGTTGGCGCGATGGAGATTGTTGCAATGGACATGAAAGTCAACGGAATGTACATCGCTCGGCAGCTCAGCTTCACTGGAGTCACCTTCCAGATAGAAGAGATCCCACTTGAGGAGGAGTACAAACAGGCGTACAACAAGGCAGCGCTGCTGGTGAGTATGTGCCTTTCACTTCCTCAAACTCCTCCCGTGTCTCTGTGCCTCCTCACACTCTCCTGCTGCCTGCGACCTATGTGCTTCGCATGAGCACTAGATGGGAACAGTGCCCTTACCATGTCTCAGTGCCTCTTCAGTGTCTCCTGCTGCCTGCGACCTGTGTGCGTCGCATGAGCACTAGATGGGAACCGTGCCCTTCTCATGTCTCAGTGCCTCTTCACTCTCTCCTGCTGCCTGCGACCTGAGTGCGTCGCATGAGCACTAGATGGGAACCGTGCTCTTCCCATGTCTCAGTGCCTCTTCACTCTCTCCTGCTGCCTGCGACCTGTATGCGTCGCATGAGCACTAGATGGGAACCGTTACCTTCTCATGTCTCAGTGCCTCTTCCCTCTCTCCTGTTGCCTGCGACCTGTGTGCGTCGCATGAGCACTACGTGGCAACTGTTCCCTTCACATGTCTCAGTTCTTCTTCACTCTCTCCTGCTGCCTGCGACCTGTGTGCATGGCATGAGCACTAGATGGAAACAGTGCCCTTCCAATGTCTCAGTGCCTCTTCACTCTCTTCTGCTGCCTGCGACCTGTGTGCGTCGCATGAGCACTACGTGGCAACCGTTCCCTTCACATTTCTCAATTCTTCTTCACTCTCTCCTGCTGCCTGCAACCTGTGTGCATGGCATGAGCACTAGATGGAAACCGTGCCCTTCCAATGTCTCAGTGCCTCTTCACTCTCTTCTGCTGCCTGCGACCTGTGTGCGTCGCATGAGCACTAGATGGGAACCGTGCCCTTCTCATGTCTCAGTGCCTCTTCACTCTCTCCTGCTGCCGGCGACGTGTGTGCTTCGCATGAGCACTAGATGGGAACCGCGCCCTTCCCTTGTCTCAGTGCCTCTTTACTCTCTCCTGCTGCCTGCGACCTGTGTGCATGGCATGAGCACTAGATGGAAACCGTGCACTTCAAATGTCTCAGTGCTTCTTCACTCTCTTCTGCTGCCTGCGACCTGTGTGCGTCGCATGAGCACTAGATGGGAACCGTGCCCTTCTCATGTCTCAGTGCCTCTTCACTCTCTCCTGCTGCCTGCGACTTGTGTGCTTCGCATGAGCACTAGATGGGAACCGCGTCCTTCCCATGTCTCAGTGCCTCTTCACTCTCTTCTGCTGCCTGCGACCTGTGTGAGTCCCATGAGCACTAGATGGGAACCGCGCCCTTCTCATGTCTCAGTGCCTCTTCACTCTCTCCTGCTGCCTGCGACTTGTGTGCTTCGCATGAGCACTAGATGGGAACCGCACCCTTCCCATGTCTCAGTGCCTCTTCACTCTCTCCTTTTGCCTGCGACTTGTGTACTCTACATGAGCACTTGATGGGAAATGTGCCCTTTCCTTGTCTTGGTGTCTCTTCACTCTCTCCTGCTGCCTGCGCCCTGTGTGTGTGTCGCATGAGCACTAGATGGGAACCGTGCCTTTCCCATGTCTCCTTGCCTCTTCACTCTCTCCTGCTGCCTGCGACCTGTGTGCATGGCATGAGCACTAGATGGAAACCGTGCCCCTCCCATGTCTCAGTGCCTCTTCACCCTCTCCTGCTGCCTGCGACCTATGTGCGTCGCATGAGCACTAGATGAGAACTGCGCCCTTCCCATGTCTCAGTGCCTCTTCACTCTCTCCTGCTGCCTGTGACCTGTGTGCATCGCATGAGCACTAGATGGGAACCGTGCCCTTCCCATGTCTCGGTGCCTCTTCACTCTCTCCTGCTGCCTGCGATCTGTATGCGTCACATGAGCACTAGATGGAAACCGTGCCCCTCCCATGTCTCGGTGCCTCTTCACTGTCTCCTGCTGCCTGCGCCCTGTGTGTGTCGCATGAGCACTAGATGGGAACCGTGCCCTTCCCTTGTCTCATTGCCTCTTCCCGCTCTCCTGCTGCTTGCCACTTGTGTGCTCCAAATGTGCACTAGATGGGAACCGTGCCTTTCCCATGTCTCCTGGTCTCTTCATTCTCTCCTGCTGCCTGCGACCTGTGTGCATGGCATGAGCACTAGATGGAAACCGTGCCCCTCCCATGTCTGTGCCTCTTCACCCTCTCCTGCTGCCTGCGACCTGTGTGCGTCGCATGAGCACTAGATGAGAACCGCGCCCTTCCCATGTCTCAGTGCCTCTTCACTCTCTCCTGCTGCCTGCGACCTGTGTGCGTCGCATGAGGACTATGTGGGAACCTTGCCCATCGCATGTCTCAGTGCCTCTTCACTCTCTCCTTCTGCCTGAGATCTGTGTGCGTCGCATGAGCACTAGATGGAAACTGTGCCCCTCCCATGTCTCGGTGCCTCTTCACTCTCTCCTGCTGCCTGCACCCTATGTGTGTCGCATGAGCACTAGATGGGAACCGTGCCCTTCCCTTGTCTCAGTGCCTCTTCACTCTCTTCTGCTGCCTGCGACCTGTGTGAGTCCCATGAGCACTAGATGGGAACCGCGCCCTTCTCATGTCTCAGTGCCTCTTCACTCTCTCCTGCTGCCTGCGACTTGTGTGCTTCGCATGAGCACTAGATGGGAACCGCACCCTTCCCATGTCTCAGTGCCTCTTCACTCTCTCCTTTTGCCTGCGACTTGTGTACTCTACATGAGCACTTGATGGGAAATGTGCCCTTTCCATGTCTTGGTGTCTCTTCACTCTCTCCTGCTGCCTGCGCCCTGTGTGTGTGTCGCATGAGCACTAGATGGGAACCGTGCCTTTCCCATGTCTCCTTGCCTCTTCACTCTCTCCTGCTGCCTGCGACCTGTGTGCATGGCATGAGCACTAGATGGAAACCGTGCCCCTCCCATGTCTCAGTGCCTCTTCACCCTCTCCTGCTGCCTGCGACCTATGTGCGTCGCATGAGCACTAGATGAGAACTGCGCCCTTCCCATGTCTCAGTGCCTCTTCACTCTCTCCTGCTGCCTGTGACCTGTGTGCATCGCATGAGCACTAGATGGGAACCGTGCCCTTCCCATGTCTCGGTGCCTCTTCACTCTCTCCTGCTGCCTGCGATCTGTATGCGTCACATGAGCACTAGATGGAAACCGTGCCCCTCCCATGTCTCGGTGCCTCTTCACTGTCTCCTGCTGCCTGCGCCCTGTGTGTGTCGCATGAGCACTAGATGGGAACCGTGCCCTTCCCTTGTCTCATTGCCTCTTCCCGCTCTCCTGCTGCTTGCCACTTGTGTGCTCCAAATGAGCACTAGATGGGAACCGTGCCTTTCCCATGTCTCCTGGTCTCTTCATTCTCTCCTGCTGCCTGCGACCTGTGTGCATGGCATGAGCACTAGATGGAAACCGTGCCCCTCCCATGTCTCAGTGCCTCTTCACCCTCTCCTGCTGCCTGCGCCCTGTGTGTGTCGCATGAGCACTAGATGGGAACCGTGCCCTTCCCTTGTCTCATTGCCTCTTCCCGCTCTCCTGCTGCTTGCCACTTGTGTGCTCCAAATGAGCACTAGATGGGAACCGTGCCTTTCCCATGTCTCCTGGTCTCTTCATTCTCTCCTGCTGCCTGCGACCTGTGTGCATGGCATGAGCACTAGATGGAAACCGTGCCCCTCCCATGTCTCAGTGCCTCTTCACCCTCTCCTGCTGCCTGCGACCTGTGTGCGTCGCATGAGCACTAGATGAGAACCGCGCCCTTCCCATGTCTCAGTGCCTCTTCACTCTCTCCTGCTGCCTGCGACCTGTGTGCGTCGCATGAGGACTATGTGGGAATCTTGCCCATCGCATGTCTCAGTGCCTCTTCACTCTCTCCTTCTGCCTGAGATCTGTGTGCGTCGCATGAGCACTAGATGGAAACCGTGCCCCTCCCATGTCTCGGTGCCTCTTCACTCTCTCCTGCTGCCTGCACCCTGTGTGTGTCGCATGAGCACTAGATGGGAACCGTGCCCTTCCCTTGTCTCAGTGCCTCTTCACTCTCTTCTGCTGCCTGCGACCTGTGTGAGTCCCATGAGCACTAGATGGGAACCGCGCCCTTCTCATGTCTCAGTGCCTCTTCACTCTCTCCTGCTGCCTGCGACTTGTGTGCTTCGCATGAGCACTAGATGGGAACCGCACCCTTCCCATGTCTCAGTGCCTCTTCACTCACTCCTTTTGCCTGCGACTTGTGTACTCTACATGAGCACTTGATGGGAAATGTGCCCTTTCCATGTCTTGGTGTCTCTTCACTCTCTCCTGCTGCCTGCGCCCTGTGTGTGTGTCGCATGAGCACTAGATGGGAACCGTGCCTTTCCCATGTCTCCTTGCCTCTTCACTCTCTCCTGCTGCCTGCGACCTGTGTGCATGGCATGAGCACTAGATGGAAACCGTGCCCCTCCCATGTCTCAGTGCCTCTTCACCCTCTCCTGCTGCCTGCGACCTATGTGCGTCGCATGAGCACTAGATGAGAACTGCGCCCTTCCCATGTCTCAGTGCCTCTTCACTCTCTCCTGCTGCCTGTGACCTGTGTGCATCGCATGAGCACTAGATGGGAACCGTGCCCTTCCCATGTCTCGGTGCCTCTTCACTCTCTCCTGCTGCCTGCGATCTGTATGCGTCACATGAGCACTAGATGGAAACCGTGCCCCTCCCATGTCTCGGTGCCTCTTCACTGTCTCCTGCTGCCTGCGCCCTGTGTGTGTCGCATGAGCACTAGATGGGAACCGTGCCCTTCCCTTGTCTCATTGCCTCTTCCCGCTCTCCTGCTGCTTGCCACTTGTGTGCTCCAAATGAGCACTAGATGGGAACCGTGCCTTTCCCATGTCTCCTGGTCTCTTCATTCTCTCCTGCTGCCTGCGACCTGTGTGCATGGCATGAGCACTAGATGGAAACCGTGCCCCTCCCATGTCTCAGTGCCTCTTCACCCTCTCCTGCTGCCTGCGACCTGTGTGCGTCGCATGAGCACTAGATGAGAACCGCGCCCTTCCCATGTCTCAGTGCCTCTTCACTCTCTCCTGCTGCCTGCGACCTGTGTGCGTCGCATGAGGACTATGTGGGAACCTTGCCCATCGCATGTCTCAGTGCCTCTTCACTCTCTCCTTCTGCCTGAGATCTGTGTGCGTCGCATGAGCACTAGATGGAAACCGTGCCCCTCCCATGTCTCGGTGCCTCTTCACTCTCTCCTGCTGCCTGCACCCTGTGTGTGTCGCATGAGCACTAGATTGGAACCGTGCCCTTCCCTTGTCTCAGTGCCTCTTCACTCTCCTGCTGCCTGCGACCTGTGTGCGTCACATGAGCACTAGATGGGAACTGCGCCCTTCCCATGTCTCAGTGCCTCTTCACTCTCTCCTGCTGCCTGTGACCTGTGTGCGTCGCATGAGCACTAGATGGGAACCGTGCCCTTCCCATGTCTCGGTGCCTCTTCACCCTCTCCTGCTGCCTGCGATCTGTATGCGTCGCATGAGCACTAGATGGAAACCGTGCCCCTCCCATGTCTCGGTGCCTCTTCACTCTCTCCTGCTGCCTGCGCCCTGTGTGTGTCGCATGAGCACTAGATGGGAACCGTGCCCTTCCCTTGTCTCAGTGCCTCTTGCCCCTCTCCTGCTGCATGCCACTTGTGTGCTCCACATGAGCACTAGATGGGAACCGTTCCCTTCCCATGTCTCGGTGCCTCTTCACTCTCTCCTGCTGCCTGCACCCTGTATGCGTTGCATAAGCACTAGATAGGAACCGTGCCCTTATCATGACTTTGTAGCGCCTCACTGTTTTCTGCTTTCTGGTACAGGCTGTGTGTTGTGATGAGCATTACTGATGCCATGCCCTGTGTATTGTAGTGGACACTACTGTTGTAGTGGGCATTCGTGCCAGACACTGAGAGTTGTGGCAGACATGGTGATTGTTGAGGGGTTTGGGGTTTGCCAGCATGTACTGTGCATTGCAGTGTACGTTGCTAATATACTCACTGTAGTGGGCATTACTGCCAGGCACTGAGGGTTGTGGCAGGCATTACTGACATGGTCATTGCAGAGGTGGTGTGGACTTGAGCAGAAAGAGCTGTGTGTTGTGATGGGCATTACTGGTGTGCTAATGTCTGCCACACTCAGAGTTGTGGCAAACTTTGTAGACGTGCTGTATCAGGCGTCTAGTGGATGAGGGACAGGGGGTGGCTTCTAGTGGATGAGGGACAGGGGGTGGCGTCTAGTGGATGGGGGACAGGGGGTGGCGTCTAGTGGATGAGGGACAGGGGTGGCGTCTAGTGGATGAGGGACAGGGGGTGGCGCTGATATCCCTGGATCTATCAGCAGCTTTTGATCCCATCTCACCTGCGCTGCTGCTGGACAGACTCCAGGCCTTGGCATCTCTCATCAAGCCTTAGCCCCCCTGTCCTCTTTCCTTAGGGAAAGATCTCAAACGGTGAAGTTACAGCGCTTCTACTCAGAGGCCTTTTCTTTGCCCTGTGGTGTGCCTCAGGGCTCATCTCTGAGCCCTACTCTTTTTAATCTTTATGTGGCACCCTTGGCGGCTATAATCCATTCCTTTGGAATGGAGGTAGTGTCGTATGCAGACGACAGTCAGATCATGGTGTCGATCCCCAAGAACTCATGCTCGATAGCAGAGAACGTCTTACGCTGCATGACCAAAGTGGCAGAATGGATGTCATGTCATTTTCTAAAACTTAATGGGGAAAAGACGGAAGTGATGATCTTTGGCCCGGGGGCATCAAGCTGGAACAGTAGCTGTTGGCCACACTCCTTAGGAACCTGTCCTACCCCTGGAAAAAAGGCCAAGAACCTTGGAGTGCTGATGGGCACTGAACTCAACTTTAATGTCCAAATAAATCATACTATAACAACCTCCACCTGGATTATAAGGATGCTCAAAAAAATGTTCCCATTCATCCACCAGTCTGTTCGTAAGCAGGTCGCTCTCGCTCTGGTAATGTCCAGACTCGATTACTGCAACTCACTGTATCTGGACTCAAACAAGAGCACGCAGCATAGACTCCAGGTGGTGCAGAATGCGTTGGCGAGACTTGTTCTGGACATACTCAGGGGGCAGTCCGCTGCGAAGGGACTGGAGACCCTTCACTGGCTCACAATTAACAAGCGCATCAGCTTTAAATCTCTTTGCATGGTACATAAGACCCTTCACGGACCATACCTTACAAGAATAAAAACAATTTTTGGCTGGTATTTCCCTGGCAGACTCCTTTTTTCTTCGCTTCAACTACAGCTCACGGTACCGAGAACCAAAAGAAAACAAGCATTTGCAATGCAATAGGTCTCGCAATTGCGAGATTTTGAGCTATTGGCATTGTAAATGACAATGCCTTTTTATTTGTGTTTAAAAAAAAAAAAAATCAGCAACAATAAAAGGCATTGTCATTTACAATACCAATAGGTCAAAGTTTCTGAAATGTGAGACCTATTACATTGCAAATGCTTGTTGTTTACAAGCCCTCATGCTGCGCTTTCACTTGAGGCCACACCCCTTTCTTTAGACGAGCCGTGTCTGAAGAAAGGTCCGCAGCCGCTATTAAAGTGAAAGCGCGATGTGGGACGCTTTTACCCACAAAAGCCTTTGTCTGTCAGTTTGACAAACAAATGCTTTTTTTTGTAAAAGCGCCCAGTGAAAGCACGCATGGCGCGCTGAATGTTGCAGGAAAGCATGTAGTGCCTGTGTAAGAAAGTGGCTCTGTATATACTGCACCAAAGTAAGGTTCAGTGTGCACAGAGTCCACAGTCCCCAGAGGTTTGGCAGAGGCTAAAGTTAGATATAACCTTACTCTCTAAAGTGGTAGCTTGGTCGAGCAGTAAGGCAGTATCAGAGGACAGTGTAAAGCATTTGTTGTACACACTCAGTCAGCAAATGAAGCCACACACTCAAGAACTGAACTCTAGGCCAATGGTTTGTATATAAAAATATAGTTGTTTTATTTTAGAACCAACAATGGGTGTCAAAATATACTTTCTCAGAATGAGATGCTTTAGTTAACTACTGTTCAATTGGCAATAGACTTTTGAATGCAATAGTTACAGTTGTTGCAATATGCAACACAATTTTAAACACAATTATACATTGAGCTCAATGGAAATTTCTGGTTAAATGCAATAGATTACTTTTTGGATTACTTTTCTAACCACGGGACTGGATCTTGGATTCAGTCCCGGGACACTTCCTGTAAACAGGTGAGAAAAAGCGTTTTGGTTATGGTAGTGATTTTTGAGGAATATTACTGTATTTCAAAAGTTGACACTTAGAAACTTTTCTGGGTAAAATTACCAATGTTATCCTAGGGAAGGAAATACAGTTTGCAAGCAAAGTATGTTTACATTACTTTTGTAATCCAGTGCTGGACTCCTAGGTTCAGCACTGGGACATTTACTTAAAACAGGTAAGTAATTACGTTTTTGTAGTTTGTACGATTTTTAAAGAATATTTGTATGATTCAGAAATCGACACTTAGAAACTTTTTCAACAAAAAGCAGGCAATGATATCCTATGAGAGGAATTTCCAGTTACTGGTAAGTACGGTAAAAATTACTTTTCATGGTCGGTACTGGACTAAAAGATGCAGTACTGAGGTCTCTCCTGATAGTAGGTGAGTAATTCGGAATTCGTTACTGTTGTGATTTTTAAGCAATATTTTGGTATTTCAAAAGTGGACACTTAGAAGAAATTTCACAGAAAACCAGTCAATGGATCCCTATGTAAGAAAATTCAATTCGCCGGTAAGTTACTTTTAACGTTACTTTTGTAATCCAGTGCTGGACTCCTAGGTTCAGCCCTGGGACATTTACTTAAAACAGGTAAGTAATTACGTTTTGGTAGTCTGTACGATTTTTAAAGAATATTCTTGTTTTCAAAAGTCGACACTTAGAAACTTTTGGAAGAAAAAGTGCCCATGTTATCCTATGAGGAAAAATGAGTTATCGGTCTCGAGGTAAGTAATCGGTCTTTTGAGTTAGGGTTCTGGGGTTAGACTCAGGGGTCTCCCAGGGTCAGTGATGCACTGTTGTTGCACCCTCAGCGGCACTAGGGCGGCCGGGTGCAGAGTGTTGAGGCCCAATGTTATCCTATGGAGGATAGGGGGACTCCGGTTGGTGGCGGCTGGCAAGCAGGCCACGGGGTTGTGGGAGCAAAGCTCCTAGGGTTAAGCTCAGGGCACGTTGGGGACCAAGTTAGCACCAAAGAGGCACCCTCAGCGGCACTAGGGCGGCCGGGTGCAGAGTGCTGTTTTGAGGTCGGGTGCCCTGTTGATTTCAATGGAAATTTTCGGTTTTGGTTTTCAGCTGCAGGCTCGGTCCAGGAAGACTTCCAGGAGGAACCAACAGCTGGGCAGGTAAGTTGGAGGGCTCGGGGACGTAGGTGCACCTCGGGTTCCTTTCTCCAGGGCGCAGGGCGTCTGGATGCAGGGGTGTCTTTTGAGGTCGGATTTCACCTTACCGGGCCACTCGCGGTTGGGGGTTCTCCGTGCAGAGGCTGCAGGCGACGTCGGGGAGTCCTGGAGGGGTCAACCCACGGTGGACTCGGACTCTGGAGAGCTGGGGGACCTCGCTGGGACCGGTGGGCCACTTGAACTCGGGCTGTAGGCGACGGGTGCAGTGGTGGTTCCAGGCGTCGGGTTTCTTTCTCCTCAGCAGGCTCGGAGTCTTTGTTTGGTGTTTCTTTTGAACAGAGCTGCTGTTCACAGGAGATCCGGTCTTTGTTGAAGGCAGTCAGTCCTCCCTGGGGTTCTGGAGGTCGCTGGCTGCAGGACAAGACTATTTTTGGCGCAGGATCTCTGGAAACTGCAGACGGGCCGGTAGGGCTGGGGCCAAGTCAGTTGTTCTCTGCAGTCTCCTCTGCTGGGCGTCTTCTTTCGTCCTTTTTCTTCTTAGGTTGCGGGAATCTAAGGAAGGAAGGTTCAGGGTGCCCCTAAATACTAGATTTAGGGGCGTTACAGGTAGGTAAAGGGCAGGGACCAATGGGTCCCTGCCCTGGGGTGGGTACACCCCTATCCTGCCACTCTCCTGTGGGAGGGGGCAGGAGCCTAGTCCTGATTGGGCAGGGCTCCCCATCTTCAAGATGGCGAGAGCCCGGAGATGTGCTTCACCTCGCCTCCCCCACCTGAGGGGTGGGGTTGGCAGAGGGTGGCACACCCCTTTCCTCCCTTGGTGTTTCCCGCCAGTCTTCCCGCCAGGATGGGGAGGAACCGGTGGGGACCAGTTGCTGGGTACAGCAAGTGGTCTGGGGAAGCTCACAAAGGCGGAATGCCTTTGAAGCTTCCCCTGCCCATCCTGGGGGAGGGGGCCTAGCACCTCACCCAGGACGTGCATTGTTGCAGGCCCGGGAGAGCGGATGGCTCTCTACCCAGGGGTCCAGCAACATGTCTGCTGTGTGGCAGCCTAGGCAGCCCCTCAGACAAGACGTGGATTGTAGGTTAGGTTCAGGGGGCAACTCTAAGTTGCCCTCTGACGTGCATTTTACAGTAAATCCCACACTGGCATCAGTGTGGGTTTACTGTGCTGAGGAGTTTGATACCAAACTTCTCAGTCTTCAGTGCAGCCATCATGGTGCTGTGGAGTTCGTGCTGACGACCTCCCAGCACCATATACTCGGAATGGCAGCCCTGCACTTACAGTGCCCAGGAATGGGCCTGGGTACTGTAGGGGCACAGGGCTCATGCACCTGTACCCTCACCACTGGCATAGGGCACCCAGCTAGAGGGGTGACTGAGGTATGCCAGGGCAGTGTGTTTGTGGGCATGGCACACAGGGATGTGTGCCATGTCGACTCTCTGTTTTGTTCTGCACCAAGACACTCAGCCTGCAAGGGCAGTGTATGTGTGTCAGGGTACAGGGCCTCTAAGGGTGGCACAATAAGTGCTGCAGCCCTTAGGGGTCTTCTCTGGTCACAGTGCCCTGGGTACCTAGGGTACCATTTACCAGGAGCTTACCTGTGGCCAGAGATGCCAATTGGGTTTAGGCTGAGTACAGTTTTTAGGGAAGGAACACAGGCCCTGGGTACCTGATTGGCAGGGATCCAGGGCACACCAAGGAAAAGTGCATCAGTTATCAGGCAAAAAGTGGGGGTTACTGCAACAGAAACCCACTTTCCTACACAAGCCCCCCAGCCCAAAGGCCAGGAGACTCAGCCAACGCTGGGAGAGTCTGTCTAGTCTTTCAGGCGAGGAAGAGTTGGGGAAGTGGTTTGAAAGTTGCAGGGCCTACTCCGCCTTATATCCTTCTGTCCAGGTCAGTCCCTTTGGGGAGCTGGCCTACCTTATCAGTTTCAGGACCTAATTCCCAAAGCTCCTCTCCTTGCTCTTTAGTGTCTTCACCCCATCTTTTAAGTTTGGGTTCAGAGGTGCCCACCTCTGCAAAGTCTAACTTAGCCAGGGCAAAGCCCAGCTTACCCACAGAGGTCACCCACAGTTTGAGCAACCCCACCATGACCAATAGGGTCAGGGGGCCTAGCTTGTTATTTGGCAGGGGGTTAGGCCACCATGCCAAGGATAGGGCTGCCATGAAGGCTAACACCCAGCAGAGGCTGCTGACAGCTGTCAGTGCCCAGAACCACACCTTTAGCTCCTGTCTGGCAAGTGAAGGGGCTATCTTACAGGTCTCTTTGGGTCCTGGCTGTCTGCCTGTTGCTTTAGGGTGGGGGGTCACTAAACTTTGTAGTGAGCACCCTTCCTCCACCCTTTGTTCTGCCAGCTGAGGAGCCACCAACTCAGGCTGGACAGTTGCCTGACTAGTCAGGTCTTCTTGTTGGCTAGGGGGCTTTACCAGGGCCACTTCTGGAGTTTTCCCTCACTGGGATAGAATCTCCCTGGCCCTCTGGGACTGTGGCTAACAGTTGCCCACCTTTCCTACCCTGTTCCTTTTTACTCTTTTGGGGCTCAGCTGCACTGACTGCAGGTTGAGCCCCCCAGGTTTCTTGG
The DNA here is from genome assembly GCA_963921515.1 of Calotriton arnoldi. NCBI lineage: Eukaryota > Metazoa > Chordata > Amphibia > Caudata > Salamandridae > Calotriton > Calotriton arnoldi. The sequence goes on along the minus strand of CAWUFW010000223.1, from coordinate 1,690,083 downwards.
GTGAGGCCTGGCATTGGGCCAGTGCCTCTCTTTGGCTCAGGTCCACCTCTAAGTGGTCATTCCCCAGGAGACAATCAAGAGGGAGGTCTTTACTGACTACCACCTTTCTCCATCTAAGGGACCCAGCTATGACTAGGGGCACTACAGCCACAGGCCTAACAGTGACTCCCCCTGGGACAGCCCTTACTCTCCTTGATTCCCCTGGGACATACTGGTGTGGGAGTACCAACCTGTCATGCACCACAGTGTGACTGGCACAGGTATCTCTCAGGGCAGTGGCTGGGATTCCATTCACCAGTAGGCGGTGGAAGTGTCTACTCCCCTCTGGGATCTCCAGCTTACCTCTTGGGCCCATTTTCCAGTTGAAAGCTAGGAGGACTTCCTCATCTGAGGACCCTTCCTCCAGAGCTACACTGGCAACTCCTGGGGCTACACTAGTCACCCCTGGGGCTGTACTAGGGATCTTGTTTTTAGGACAGCTAGGGTCCTTGGTGTGGTGTCCTGACTTCTGACAGTTGTGACACCATATTCTGTTGGGATCCCAATTCTTACCTTGGTACCCTGGTTTAGTTTGTGAGGTGTCTTTGGGCCCACCCTCCTGGACAGGTTTTTGGGGGCTGCCTGGGACTCCTTACTTTTATCCTTAAGGGGTTCACTATCTTTCTTCTGGGGAGGCTTTGTGACCCCTTTCTTTTGGTCACCCCCAGTGGATGTCCTAGTTACCCTTGTTCTGACCCAGTGGTCTGCCTTCTTTCCCAATTCTTGGGGAGAAATTAGACCTAGGTCTACCAAATGCTGATGCAACTTTTCGTTTGTGCAATTACTTAGTATGTGTTCCTTCATAAACAAATTGTAAAGTCCAGGAAAATCCTGCACATTATGTCCAGCTAACCAACCATCCAGTGTCTTTACTGAGTAGTCTACGAAGTCAATCCAGGACTGGGTCTGGGTTTTGTGAGCCCCCTGAATCTAATTCTATACTCCTCAGTAGTGAGCCCAAATCCCTCAATCAGAGTATTCTTCATGAGGTCATAGGACCCTGCATCTGGCCCAGAGAGGGTCAGAAGCCTGTCTCTGCAGTTACCAGAGAACAGTTCCCACAGGAGTGCCCCCCAGAGAGGTTTCTTTACTTTTCTTATTTCACAAGCCCTCTCAAAGGCTGTGAACCATTTGGTGATGTCATCACCTTCCTCAAATTTAGGGACAATCCCTTTGGGGATTTTAGGATCAGAAGTTTCCTCCCTATCCTTAGTTTTAGTATTGCTGCCACCATTGATGGGTGCTAAACCCATCTCCTGTCTTTCCTTCTCTAGAGCCAGGAGTCTGGTCTCTAGGTCCAGTCTTTTGGCCAACCTTGCTAAAAGGTGGTCCTCCTCACTAAGGCTATCCTCAGTGTCCTCTCTGGGACCTGAACCACCTAGGTGGCCCCTAGGTCCCCAGAGGTTTACTCTTGGAAATAAGGGTGCAGTGACCCTGTCTTCCCTAGGAAGTGGTGGAGGTGGGTTACCATCCCCATCCTCCTCACTCCTTTCCTCCTCTGCGTGGTCATCACCATGCTCAGAGGGGTGGGCCTTAGCATACTCAGCCAGGAGCTCCTGGAGCCCTTGTTTGGTTGGATGCTGGCCCATTGGTATATTTTTAAGTTTACATAAGGACCTTATCTCTTTGAAAGACAAATGAAGATAAGGGGTGAGGTCGAGCTCCTCAACCATGTCCTGTATGTCATTATTATTTTCACTAATAGCTGGGTTGTTTTCTTGAGACATTCTAACAAAAAGTTCTAACCCCTCTACCCTTGACTATAGTGACTTTTTATTTTCTACAATTTTAAAGGGACTTAAGCAAGGCCCTAACAAGACTTTTAGTAATTTGGTAAAAAATGCCAATTTGAAAAAATCAGAATTCTAAAGGCAATTTAAGAGTTCTGTCGTGTGATCAGATGGTAACCAAGTAGTCCAACAATGCAAGTTTGTATCCCACCGCTGATCCACCAATGTAAGAAAGTGGCTCTGTATATACTGCACCAAAGTAAGGTTCAGTGTGCACAGAGTCCACAGTCCCCAGAGGTTTGGCAGAGGCTAAAGTTAGATATAACCTTACTCTCTAAAGTGGTAGCTTGGTCGAGCAGTAAGGCAGTATCAGAGGACAGTGTAAAGCATTTGTTGTACACACTCAGTCAGCAAATGAAGCCACACACTCAAGAACTGAACTCTAGGCCAATGGTTTGTATATAAAAATATAGTTGTTTTATTTTAGAACCAACAATGGGTGTCAAAATATACTTTCTCAGAATGAGATGCTTTAGTTAACTACTGTTCAATTGGCAATAGACTTTTGAATGCAATAGTTACAGTTGTTGCAATATGCAACACAATTTTAAACACAATTATACATTGAGCTCAATGGAAATTTCTGGTTAAATGCAATAGATTACTTTTTGGATTACTTTTCTAACCACGGGACTGGATCTTGGATTCAGTCCCGGGACACTTCCTGTAAACAGGTGAGAAAAAGCGTTTTGGTTATGGTAGTGATTTTTGAGGAATATTACTGTATTTCAAAAGTTGACACTTAGAAACTTTTCTGGGTAAAATTACCAATGTTATCCTAGGGAAGGAAATACAGTTTGCAAGCAAAGTATGTTTACATTACTTTTGTAATCCAGTGCTGGACTCCTAGGTTCAGCACTGGGACATTTACTTAAAACAGGTAAGTAATTACGTTTTTGTAGTTTGTACGATTTTTAAAGAATATTTGTATGATTCAGAAATCGACACTTAGAAACTTTTTCAACAAAAAGCAGGCAATGATATCCTATGAGAGGAATTTCCAGTTACTGGTAAGTACGGTAAAAATTACTTTTCATGGTCGGTACTGGACTAAAAGATGCAGTACTGAGGTCTCTCCTGATAGTAGGTGAGTAATTCGGAATTCGTTACTGTTGTGATTTTTAAGCAATATTTTGGTATTTCAAAAGTGGACACTTAGAAGAAATTTCACAGAAAACCAGTCAATGGATCCCTATGTAAGAAAATTCAATTCGCCGGTAAGTTACTTTTAACGTTACTTTTGTAATCCAGTGCTGGACTCCTAGGTTCAGCCCTGGGACATTTACTTAAAACAGGTAAGTAATTACGTTTTGGTAGTCTGTACGATTTTTAAAGAATATTCTTGTTTTCAAAAGTCGACACTTAGAAACTTTTGGAAGAAAAAGTGCCCATGTTATCCTATGAGGAAAAATGAGTTATCGGTCTCGAGGTAAGTAATCGGTCTTTTGAGTTAGGGTTCTGGGGTTAGACTCAGGGGTCTCCCAGGGTCAGTGATGCACTGTTGTTGCACCCTCAGCGGCACTAGGGCGGCCGGGTGCAGAGTGTTGAGGCCCAATGTTATCCTATGGAGGATAGGGGGACTCCGGTTGGTGGCGGCTGGCAAGCAGGCCACGGGGTTGTGGGAGCAAAGCTCCTAGGGTTAAGCTCAGGGCACGTTGGGGACCAAGTTAGCACCAAAGAGGCACCCTCAGCGGCACTAGGGCGGCCGGGTGCAGAGTGCTGTTTTGAGGTCGGGTGCCCTGTTGATTTCAATGGAAATTTTCGGTTTTGGTTTTCAGCTGCAGGCTCGGTCCAGGAAGACTTCCAGGAGGAACCAACAGCTGGGCAGGTAAGTTGGAGGGCTCGGGGACGTAGGTGCACCTCGGGTTCCTTTCTCCAGGGCGCAGGGCGTCTGGATGCAGGGGTGTCTTTTGAGGTCGGATTTCACCTTACCGGGCCACTCGCGGTTGGGGGGTTCTCCGTGCAGAGGCTGCAGGCGACGTCGGGGAGTCCTGGAGGGGTCAACCCACGGTGGACTCGGACTCTGGAGAGCTGGGGGACCTCGCTGGGACCGGTGGGCCACTTGAACTCGGGCTGTAGGCGACGGGTGCAGTGGTGGTTCCAGGCGTCGGGTTTCTTTCTCCTCAGCAGGCTCGGAGTCTTTGTTTGGTGTTTCTTTTGAACAGAGCTGCTGTTCACAGGAGATCCGGTCTTTGTTGAAGGCAGTCAGTCCTCCCTGGGGTTCTGGAGGTCGCTGGCTGCAGGACAAGACTATTTTTGGCGCAGGATCTCTGGAAACTGCAGACGGGCCGGTAGGGCTGGGGCCAAGTCAGTTGTTCTCTGCAGTCTCCTCTGCTGGGCGTCTTCTTTCGTCCTTTTTCTTCTTAGGTTGCGGGAATCTAAGGAAGGAAGGTTCAGGGTGCCCCTAAATACTAGATTTAGGGGCGTTACAGGTAGGTAAAGGGCAGGGACCAATGGGTCCCTGCCCTGGGGTGGGTACACCCCCTATCCTGCCACTCTCCTGTGGGAGGGGGCAGGAGCCTAGTCCTGATTGGGCAGGGCTCCCCATCTTCAAGATGGCGAGAGCCCGGAGATGTGCTTCACCTCGCCTCCCCCACCTGAGGGGTGGGGTTGGCAGAGGGTGGCACACCCCCTTTCCTCCCTTGGTGTTTCCCGCCAGTCTTCCCGCCAGGATGGGGGAGGAACCGGTGGGGACCAGTTGCTGGGTACAGCAAGTGGTCTGGGGAAGCTCACAAAGGCGGAATGCCTTTGAAGCTTCCCCTGCCCATCCTGGGGAGGGGGCCTAGCACCTCACCCAGGACGTGCATTGTTGCAGGCCCGGGAGAGCGGATGGCTCTCTACCCAGGGGTCCAGCAACATGTCTGCTGTGTGGCAGCCTAGGCAGCCCCTCAGACAAGACGTGGATTGTAGGTTAGGTTCAGGGGGCAACTCTAAGTTGCCCTCTGACGTGCATTTTACAGTAAATCCCACACTGGCATCAGTGTGGGTTTACTGTGCTGAGGAGTTTGATACCAAACTTCTCAGTCTTCAGTGCAGCCATCATGGTGCTGTGGAGTTCGTGCTGACGACCTCCCAGCACCATATACTCGGAATGGCAGCCCTGCACTTACAGTGCCCAGGAATGGGCCTGGGTACTGTAGGGGCACAGGGCTCATGCACCTGTACCCTCACCACTGGCATAGGGCACCCAGCTAGAGGGGTGACTGAGGTATGCCAGGGCAGTGTGTTTGTGGGCATGGCACACAGGGATGTGTGCCATGTCGACTCTCTGTTTTGTTCTGCACCAAGACACTCAGCCTGCAAGGGCAGTGTATGTGTGTCAGGGTACAGGGCCTCTAAGGGTGGCACAATAAGTGCTGCAGCCCTTAGGGGTCTTCTCTGGTCACAGTGCCCTGGGTACCTAGGGTACCATTTACCAGGAGCTTACCTGTGGCCAGAGATGCCAATTGGGTTTAGGCTGAGTACAGTTTTTAGGGAAGGAACACAGGCCCTGGGTACCTGATTGGCAGGGATCCAGGGCACACCAAGGAAAAGTGCATCAGTTATCAGGCAAAAAGTGGGGGGGTTACTGCAACAGAAACCCACTTTCCTACAGCCTGCAGTAGGAGAAACCATTAAAGAAAATAATGCTTACAGAGTAAATAAGACGTACAATGTAACAACCGAAGTAAATGGGCCAGTCCTCATGGGAGATTACAAATGAAGACAAGGTGGTACTAAGGAGGGACTAACAAGCCTATTAACGAATCAGAAGCCAGCATTTATGAAAGACAGTGGCACAAGCTAATGACAAATATGGGTGGAGAGTGGGTGGGCTTCAAATCTATACTCTAATACAGCATGGCTCGCAGCGCATGCGCTGCCCAAGCTCGACCTATCAAGAATCGACAAAGCAAAGTGGCTCTTGTGCAGTGAAAAACTGTTCATTTTGCGATTTAGATGGAGAAGAAATTGGGATCATAAAGCAAACCAGCACAACTATTAAATATTTTAAATAATTTAGTTCAGAGAAAAAAGATAACTGAAGTTTGCTGCGAACACGTTGGCATTTTCACGCAGCATCTAATGATGCGTCAATACATTTAATTCACTTTTCAGATACAGGGAGTACTCTCCTGTTAAAAACTGTTGCAGGTACCTTGAGGCCACTCCAGGCTAAGGCAAGGGGTCCTGTTTTTTGCCATTTCTGGATCACTAAGAGTCACTTTATTTAGAGTCCATGTTGCTGATTTCTCAGAAAACCCATTTTTGCACACTATTTGAACAGTCCTTTCGGGAGTTAGACAAGCCTTAAACATACCTGCAGCAGATCAACTAGAAGGCGAAGCACTCCTCCTCTGCAGAGGATAAAACCTCTACAATCACACCAGCTTCTTTGGATGCAAGGACAGGCCACTGGAATGCTTCCATTTAACCTCTGCCTAAGGAGGTTTCCCTGGACAGGAACTTCAATAGTCACAACAATGTGGACCAGTGGTGTGTTTACAGAAATGCCGGCTTAACTAGCCAGAGGCCACAAGAAGAGCTCCTATGTCCAAACCGTACAAGAGGAACATTTTTTACCCTTTCAACTGCATTACCTATTAACTCAAAACTATTCTTGCTCTGCAGTTACATCCTGTCTCAGTGCTTGTGTGGTTGTCGGAGGGAGACAAAAAGAACAGGGTCACTAGATTGTAATCCCGAAAAAGATAAATTTATTCGCAATTCTGGAAAGAAGCAGAACACAGAGAGAATATAGAAACCTCAGCAATAATGACCAGCAACCCCGTACTCGTAAGTCTCAGTCAGGACCACAAGATCCTGGTTCTCTGCAGAAGAAATACTGCATGCAAATACTAAATCTGGAAAGCATTTAGAAAGTGGCTAACAAAATGAGAAAAAATGATCGGGTGATCATCAGAATAATACAATTTAAGTAAACAAGTGCACTCCTACGTCTTGGAAGGTTTGAATACAAATCAGTGTTCCTTCCTTCCTGGAGGGCAACAAATACAACTTCCTTTCAATATGTGTATTGTTTGAGATACTAAGTATCAAAAACAGCAAACCAGCATATAGTTTGAGGAAAGTTTTTGTCATATTTAAAAGGGCTGCCTTTGTAGTACTTCTTTATGTACTCTGGAAAAGATCTTCAGTAGCTTCAGTCTCAGAGACCAAGCACTCCTGACACTATTGCTAGTTCCCAGAAAAGAGGGTCCCATCGGACGTCAGCTCCCGAACTGCATGCCCAGTTGTTCAAAGGAGACATGTACACTAGGGTATGCCAATGCTTTCTTCACGAATCATAGACAATGGCTCTCAGGAAGGAGATGGCGTGGTTCTCCTTAAATGTGGCGGACAAGTCCTCACCATCATATTTCACGGATTGTTTCCACTGGGAATCCGGTGAGTAGAGGGCCTGCAATGTTCCAGATGTACAATGGCTTGCTATAGAGCGGGACTCTATGCAGGCCGCACTTACTCCAATGAGGTCTGCCTCTCCTTAGAACCTCCTGACATCAACGCACCACACACTCATCTCAGTCACACTTTTGTCATAGATGAAACGGTGACAGAGTGACAGAGATCCAGCATCACAGACATCAGATTGGGTTTAAAACAGTACACGATCAAATATACATTTCTTTTTAATTTAATGGTAAAAATCTTTGTAATGCTGGACAGGGCACCGTCAGAATGGGTTCTCTAGTAAGCACCAAGAACCAGTGAGGACCTTTTGTAACTTTGTGCAACTTGCATCTGATGAAACTGAAGCATCCCAAAAGATACCCAAAAGAATAGTCCGAGAGCACACGGAACGAAATGCAGAGTTGACGAGCGGGTGGCACTCTTTAATTATCAAACTTATTTATGACTAGCCTGGGAAAGGTAAAATAAGAAGCACAAGCGTGTTTGCGGATGTAACAAAAAACAAGCATATGTTCGCAGACACAAAGTTATAGCGTCTGAAAAATGTAGTACTTTTAAATTACTACTGCTAATTCCGCGTGGGCGAGTCCGAATAGGTGTGTATGTCTACACAAATGTAAGTAACATAAAGCATGTAGTTTTAAAGTGCACCTTCATACAAAATCGCAGGTTTTTTTTAATAATTAAACAGTTGTGTTCATTTTATCGACCTCAGAAGGATGAACATCTTAGTGGACCCTCTAGGGTCTGAACCTTTGGCCATGAGGTCAAACACAGGTTTCTAAAGTGGATGCATAAGTCCCCCGAGCCAACAGTCCCAGCCTGTGTGTAACGACACCTGTGCAAACTTAACCCCCAATCCCGTACAGTCCACACGAGTACCCCTAGCTCTGGCAATGTTGGCGATCAATAACAAGGCATTTAAGTAATTACGAGGCACTTACTGTTCTGGCTGAGCTTGGTGTGAAAGCAAGGTGGGAGAGAGGCCGGGGTGGAACAAAGAGAGCGGGAGGTGAAATGGAGCAGTGCAAGCCGCACTGTGCAAAACAAGAGAAAGGTACAGCTGCCATAGTTAAAGATACAGCTGGGCATGCCGGCACTGCAATAAAAAACATAAAGCACGGTGCCCGTATAAGAAATGTGTGCACACGCTGTTGCAGCACTTGCAAAGTGCAAGCAGGTACATTAGTTTCATAATGGAGTGGAGGGAGGAGGTCGGGCAGAGCAGCGAATGCAGTGAGAGGGAGGAGAAGTGAGGATTGAAGACGCATTGCCGCCTCCTTAAGGGAAAGGCTGCGGCTATTGTGAAATTGAAAGCGCGGTATGGCGCTCTGCAAATAAAAAAAAGAAGCGTCCGCCATTACTGTAGTGCAGCAAGTGCTGTGTGGGGCTGGAAATAAAATAAAGCGGCCGCCATTGATGAAGCGGGGGGTGCCACGCCTCTTTAAACAAGCATTGGCCGCGCGCTGTGGTGGGGGAGGGGGAGCAGCCGGAGAGCAAGTGACGCGCGGCCGTGAAAGTGACACGGCCGCGCGGCCGCTAGATGCGCTCTGTGGTGGGGGAGGGGGAGGAGCAATAAAGAGGAAAGCCAGACGGCCTGGAGCATGTGAGGAAAGCGCGTTACTGTGCGCGTTCTCGCATGCTCTAGGCCAGGCCAAAAAAAAGTGGTCGCATTTCCGAAAGCCCACTCACTAAATGTCTCGCCAGACCAGCGCATGCGCTGGCTCAGGCGAGACCTAAAAATGGGGCGACAGAGCTTTTTCTAAGGCCACGAGCAAACTTTAGAATACCCTACCACAAAACACAAGGGCCATCCCTCAGCTCCTGCACTATAGGAAGGCTCTTAAGACATGGTTATTCTCATTGTAGCTACTTTTGTCTCCGAAGGAATAGCGTTTTTTTCTGGATGGTGATCTATAGCGCCTTGACGCCTTTAGGTAACTGCTGCACTTTATAAATTTAAATCAAATCAGACGTGGTCATCGGAGAGGTGTGGTGTGGGCTCCGCAGGAAGAGCTGTGTTGTGATGGGTATTACTGGTGTGCTAATGTCTGCCACACTGAGAGTTGTGGCAAAAATTGCGGGCCTGGTCATCGCAGAGGTGATGTGGAATTTAGCAGGAAGAGCTGTGTGTTGTGATGGGTATTACTAGTGTACTAATGTCTGCCGCACACATAAGAGTTGTGACAAACATTGCAGACATGGTCATCGGAGAGGTGGTGTGTGCTTCAGCAGGAAAAACTGTGTGTTGTGATGGGTATTACTGGTTTACTAATGTCTGCCACACACTGAGAGTTGTGGCAAAAATTGCGGATGTGGTCATCGCAGAGGTGGTGTGGACTTTAGCAGGAAGAGCTGTGCGTTGTGATGGGTGTTACTGCTGTACTAATGTCTGCCTCACACTGAGAGTTGTGAGAAACATTGTGGACGTGGTCATCGGAGCGGTGGTGTGTGCTTCAGCAGGAAGAGCTGTGTTGTGATGGGCATTACTGGTGTACTAATGTCTGCCACACACTGGGAGTTGTGAGAAACATTGTGGACGTGGTCATCGGAGCGGTGGTGTGTGCTTCAGCAGGAAGAGCTGTGTTGTGATGGGCTTTACTGGTGTACTAATGTCTGCCACACACTGGGAGTTGTGGCATTCATTGTGGACCTGGCCATCGCAGAGGTGGTGTGGACTTTAGATGGAAGAGCTGTGCGTTGTGATGGGTGTTACTGCTGTACTAATGTCTGCCTCACACTGAGAGTTGTGGCAAACATTGTGGATGTGGTCATTGTAGAGGTGGTGTGGACTTTAGATGGAAGAGCTGTGTGTTGTGATGCATGTTACTGGTGTACTACTGTCTGCCGTACACTGAGAGTTGTGGCAAACATTGTGGACGTGGTCATTTGAGAGTTGGTGTGGACTTCAGCAGGAAGAGCTGTGTGTTGTGATGGGTATTACTGGTGTTATAATGTCAGCTGTAGACCGAGAGTTGTGGCAAACATTGTGGACGTGGTCACCTGAGAGGTGGTGTGGACTTGAGCAGGAAGAGCTGTGTGTTGTGATGAATGTTACTGCTGTACTAACGTCTGCCGCACAATGAGAGTTGTGGCAATCATTGCGGGCGTGGTCATGCATTATTGCCGCATGCTGTGTGCTTCAGTGGAGTTAACAGACGTGCTCATTATGTTGTTGCAGTGGGCAGAGGCTCTCACAGTCTTCCTGCAGGCAGCAGACCTCATTGGCCTGGAGTCCCGCAAGTCATTGTGGGGTCAGTTCTGGTCAGCCCATCAGCGCTTCTTCAAGTACCTCTGCATCGCTGCCAAAGTAGGACGTCTGGTGGCCCTGGCCAAACAACAGCTCGCCAAGGACAAGGTGAGAGCCTGCCCGGGAGCCTGTCGCTCTGGAGAATGCCATAATTTTTAGGTCTGGCTTGACATTGCATGTTTTGAAGACTTATTGTTACTAATTTTTAAAAATACTAGAGAGCGGGCTTTAACTCCATCTTATTACTGTGGGGTCGACGACTTTAGGTCCAACCTTTCTGTACTTCTCCTAGACAGAGACAGCATTCTTTATCACTGCGTGTCTGTGGCTTTTAACTTAGTTTCCCGCATTTGTTGGTCACAAACTGAATGAAAGAGGAAAGACTTTACATCGACTTTTATAGCTTAGCCTAGCCTTCTTGCTCCCCCCCCCGCCCTGTATGTCCTCCCCTCCTCCTCTGGGCTGGTTTCAGTTCTCATGCTTCATAGGAGTGTATTTTTTAGCAAGTAAATAGTGTGATCTTGTATTCTCTCATTTCAGAATGCCTTCCTCTGAGTTAGCTGGGTGGAGAATCTGCTTGTTGTTTAAGGTTGATGGTAAATGTCCTGTGGCCCTTGTGCTGTCTTCAAGTCTTTAATACTGAGGGCGGGTGGACAGAAAGATCTTTAACAACATTGTGTGATCCTTTCTGTGATCACACAATGATATCTGGTAGGGTTCAGCGGCCTGGTGGGGGCTCAGAGGCCGATCCTCACCATGTGCTTTGTTTTCTCTTTGTTCGCAGTGCATCGTCATTGGTCTTCAGTCTACAGGAGAGGCGCGCACCCGCGAGGTCCTGGACGAGAACGACGGGCAGCTCAGCTGCTTTGTGTCTGCTGCGGAGTACGTAGGCTCTCACTCGCTCTGTGTAAAGGTGGTGGGGTTCTGGGCAGGCAGAGGTGGGGTCTGCCTATGGTGCTCCGGCGCCATGTTCATCCACACTGCAATGAATAAATTGTTGCCCCAGGAATGTCCTCTTTGCAGCTCCGGGGACACTGAATAGTGGGGATTTCCTAACATTGGTGATGCTGAAAGTCTCTAGGCCACAGAACTAAAATGTGCAACTTCTTTTCAGGGGTGTCTTTCTGTCATTAATTCAAAAGCACTTTCCACTGACAAAGAAAAAGCGAGAGAAAGGAGCGGCAACAAAACGGAAACGTAAGTGATCTCTTGCTGTCCTAGGTTCTGACGTGCCCCTGGGCTCAGTTTGTCGTTTCTCATCAGTCAGCCACCTCTTTGTCCTTGCACACTGCTACTCACGTCACTATCCTTCCTGTTAATCCTTTTAAAGCTTCCTTCTGTCCCTCTGTGTCTAATCCTGATGAGCGTTCTACAGATGTCCCGCCTAAAAGAAATGCTTGTCTCTTTCCTTGTCCCTCACCTTGGCAGGATTGTTGTGTTTCCGAATCTCTCCTTCACAGGTGTGTGTTGGAGTTGTCTCCTCATGCCAGACTTCCATGTACGTCTATTTTCTGTTTATTCAGGGTGTCCTTGTTGGAGCCGGTATCGCTAAAATGCAGAGTATAACTGAGGCAGCCACGATGCCCCTAAGGACTTCTTGGTTTACGAGTGTCTTTTGTTCCAGGGCGACAGAAGGCGCGATGTGCAAAGGTTCTGAAAGGTGGTTTCGAGCTGAGCTCTGGGGTGATAAGAATCAGCGACGACAGCAGCAGCGACTCCGAGCTGGGGATTGACAGTGATTTCAACTCCTCACCAGAATCGCTTTTTGACAATGACGATGTCATCTTCGTAGATCACACCGTGAATGGGTGCAGCCTGGAGGAGCCAGGTAACACACGCTGCTGGTGAGGTAGGGGTGTGTAAAGAAGAGGAGGAGACAAATGTGACATGAATCCCACTGCTAACAGCTAACCTGGAGGAGCCATCTATTTTCTGCAGCTGGGTGGCTGTCTAAGTTGGGGGGTTTACAGCATTAGCTCTTCTAGGAATGTAATTTGGGCACCCCATTTATACACGTACGGGATTGTGGAGCACCTACTGTAGTAGGAGTAGAGGTAAACTGTGCCTACGGGGAGTGCGCCTCCCTAACCATGGCTGCTATGGGTCTTTCTTTGTCTGAGGAATGGCTGGGGCTGGAGGGGTAAGTGGATTGCACAGCTGCTTTCTGTACTTCTAATGTGACTTATTTCCTCTATCCTGCAGTCAGACTGCCAACGCAGAATTTTCAAAAGGACTTCCACTCGTTGCCTGGCACATTGGAGCATGTGGAGCGAATGAAGCAAGATCTTATCATGAAGGTGAAGGAGCTGGGCAAGGACCTGCCTCTCAACACCCTGGACGAGCTCATCGATCTCTTTGGGGGCCCCGATTACGTGGCAGAGGTGAGCTCCTTGTCGAGTCCAGGGGCCATCTCCTCCTGGAACTGGGCATCCCACTCCAAAGTGGGTCTGTAATTTAGTTGTAAAGCAAAGTTCCTATCTCCATGGGGTACTGCGTCCTTGTAGAGCAGACTGCATTTATCGAGGGCCGCCGTGTCCTTGTAGAGCAGACTGCATTTACCAAGGGCCTTGTGTCCTTGTAGAGCAGACTGCCTTTACCAAGGGCCGCAGCGTCCTTGTAGAGCATGCTGCCTTACCAAGGGCTGCTGTGTCCTTGTAGAGCAGACTGCCTTTACCAATGGCTGCGGCGTCCTTGTAGAGCAGACTGCCTTTACCAAGGGCCGCGTGTCCTTGTAGAGCAGACTGCCTTTACCAAGGGCTGCCGTGTCCTTGTAGAGCAGACTGCCTTTACCAAGGGCTGCCGTGTCCTTCTAGAGCAGACTACCTTTACCAAGGGCCGTGGCGTCCTTGTAGAGCAGACTGCCTTTACCAAGGGCCTTGTGACCTTGTAGAGCCGACTGCCTTTACCAAGGGCCGCAGCGTCCTTGTAGAGCAGACTGCCTTTACCAAGGGCTGCTGTGTCCTTCTAGAGCAGACTGCCTTTACCAAGGGCCGTGGCGTCCTTGTACAGCAGACTGCCTTTACCAAGGCCTGCGGTGTCCTTGAAGAGCAGACTGCCTTTACCAAGGGCCGCGGCGTCCTTGTAGAGCAGTCTGCCTTTATCAAGGGCTGCGGCGTCCTTGTAGAGCAGACTGCCTTTACCAAGGGCTGCGGCGTCCTTGTAGAGCAGACTGCCTTTACCAAGGGCCGCCGTGTCCTTGCAGAGCAGACTGCCTTTACCAAGGGCCGACGTGTCCTTGTAGAGCAGACTGCCTTTACCAAGGGCCTTGTGTCCTTGTAGAGCAGACTGCCTTTACCAAGGGCCGCGGCGTCCTTGTACAGCAGACTGCCTTTATCAAGGGCCGCGACGTCTTTGTAGAGCAGACTGCCTTTACCAAGGGCCGCAGTGTCCTTGTAGAGCAGACTGCCTTTACCAAGGGCCGCGGCGTCCTTGTAGAGCAGACTGCCTTTACCAAGGGCCGCGGCGTCCTTGTAGAGCAGACTGCCTTTACCAAGGGCCGCGGCGTCCTTGTAGAGCAGACTGCCTTTACCAAGGGCCGCCGTGTCCTTGTAGAGCAGACTGCCTTTACCAAGGGCCTTGTGTCCTTGTAGAGCAGACTGCCTTACAAAGGGCCGCCGTGTCCTTGTACAGCAGACTGCTTTTACCAAGGGCCTTGTATCCTTGTAGAGCAGACTGCCTTTACCAAGGGCCGCAGCGTCCTTGTAGAGCATGCTGCCTTACCAAGGGCTGCTGTGTCCTTGTAGAGCAGACTGCCTTTACCAATGGCTGCGGCGTCCTTGTAGAGCAGACTGCCTTTACCAAGGGCCGCGTGTCCTTGTAGAGCAGACTGCCTTTACCAAGGGCTGCTGTGTCCTTGTAGAGCAGACTGCCTTTACCAAGGGCTGCCGTGACCTTCTAGAGCAGACTACCTTTACCAAGGGCCGCGGCGTCCTTGTAGAGCAGACTGCCTTTACCAAGGGCCTTGTGACCTTGTAGAGCCGACTGCCTTTACCAAGGGCCGCAGCGTCCTTGTAGAGCAGACTGCCTTTACCAAGGGCTGCCGTGTCCTTCTAGAGCAGACTGCCTTTACCAAGGGCCGCGGCGTCCTTGTAGAGCAGACTGCCTTTACCAAGGGCCGCGGCGTCCTTGTAGAGCAGACTGCCTTTACCAAGGGCCGCCGTGTCCTTGCAGAGCAGACTCCCTTTCCAAGGGCCGCCGTGTCCTTGTAGAGCAGACTGCCTTTACCAAGGGCCTTGTGTCCTTGTAGAGCAGACTGCCTTTACCAATGGCTGCCGTGTCCTTCTAGAGCAGACTGCCTTTACCAAGGGCCGCAGTGTCCTTGTAGAGCAGACTGCCTTTACCAAGGGCCGCGGCGTCCTTGTAGAGCAGACTGCCTTTACCAAGGGCCGCGGCGTCCTTGTAGAGCAGACTGCCTTTACCAAGGGCCGCCGTGTCCTTGTAGAGCAGACTGCCTTTACCAAGGGCCTTGTGTCCTTGTAGAGCAGACTGCCTTACAAAGGGCCGCCGTGTCCTTGTACAGCAGACTGCTTTTACCAAGGGCCTTGTATCCTTGTAGAGCAGACTGCCTTTACCGAGGGCCGCAGCGTCCTTGTAGAGCATGCTGCCTTACCAAGGGCTGCTGTGTCCTTGTAGAGCAGACTGCCTTTACCAATGGCTGCGGCGTCCTTGTAGAGCAGACTGCCTTTACCAAGGGCCGCGTGTCCTTGTAGAGCAGACTGCCTTTACCAAGGGCCTTGTGTCCTTGTAGAGCAGACTGCCTTTACCAAGGGCTGCTGTGTCCTTGTAGAGCAGACTGCCTTTACCAAGGGCCGCGTGTCCTTGTAGAGCAGACTGCCTTTACCAAGGGCCGCGGTGTCCTTGTAGAGCAGACTGCCTTTACCAAGGGCCGCGGCATCCTTGTAGAGCAGACTGCCTTTACCAAGGGCCGCGGCGACCTTGTAGAGCAGACTGCCTTTACCAAGGGCCGCCGTGTCCTTGTAGAGCAGACTGCCTTTACCAAGGGCCTTGTGTCCTTGTAGAGCAGACTGCCTTACCACGGGCCGCCGTGTCCTTGTACAGCAGACTGCTTTTACCAAGGGCCGCGGCGTCCTTGTACAGCAGACTGCCTTTACCAAGGGCTGCGGCGTCCTTGTACAGCAGACTGCCTTTACCAAGGGCCGGGGCGTCCTTGTAGAGCAGACTGCCTTTACCAAGGGCCGCGGCGTCCTTGTAGAGCAGACTGCCTTTACCAAGGGCCTTGTGTCCTTGTAGAGCAGACTGCCTTTACCAAGGGCCGCGGCGTCCTTGTACAGCAGACTGCCTTTACCAAGGGCCGGGGCATCCTTGTAGAGCAGACTGCCTTTACCAAGGGCCGCGGCGTCCTTGTAGAGCAGACTGCCTTTACCAAGGGCCGCGGCGTCCTTGTAGAGCAGACTGCCTTTACCAAGGGCCGCCGTGTCCTTGTAGAGCAGACTGCCTTTATCAAGGGCCGCGGCGTCCTTGTAGAGCAGACTGCCTTTACCAAGGGCCGCCGTGTCCTTGTAGAGCAGACTGCCTTTACCAAGGGCCGCCGTGTCCTTGAAGAGCAGACTGCCTTTACCAAGGGCCGCGGCGTCCTTGTAGAGAAAGGTGTCCTCGTGAGGTCATTAACCAGTGATCAGCCCCACTTGGCCTTCCTGTCGGATCAGGCCTGGCCTTTGGTAAATCCCCAGGAAAGTATTTCTTGCCTCTTCAATGGGGCTGTTGCTGTCGCTGTGGAGGACAGAGGCTTCTACCAAATGCACTTGTTGTTCCCAGGCAGAGGTGTATTATATTTTACAAACCACCAAAGAGGCTTGATTAGAACACAAATCTAGGCTCCCTGTTAAATTAGAATTGTGATTACAATAGTGGTTTAACTTTCTCTGTAGCTGCTCATAATAGAAAGTGGGAATTTCCAAAAGGGACAGGCAACTGCGGCTTCTACAGTGACACAGTGCTCCCAATCTGGTCACTGCAGGAACATGCTGGACTTGTCCTGCTTTTGCATATTATGCACAAAGGGACTGTTGGCTTCAAGGCACTACTTAAGGGTGACCTATATAAAGTGTAAAGTAGGCTTTGCAAAATGTAATTATGGGTTTCCCTTGACGTGCTTGGTGCAGTGGGGCTACTGCCATTCAGACTGCCTCGGCTTCAACACCCCATCTGGGGTAGCAAGCGATATATAAAGGCAAACCTTTTCCCTCTTCTATCCTTCTCAATCCAAATAACTGACTAACATAACCACCACTCAAATTTCTTTCATATTTCACTATACTAATTCACCACTAATCCTTTATGGGTTCCGGAGTAGCGTGCTACTCGCTGAAAAAGCGCTTTGATGCCTCATCAGGGGTAGTAAGCGCTATATAAATGCTATTACAATACAATGTGGAGAGTTCAGATCTGCACTTCAGACCCCATTTGCACTTTAATCCGCAAGTGCATCTTCTGTGCTATGTTCTGGTGGTCTTACGAGAGGTTAAGTAAGACAGGTGGAATTGATCCCATTTTTCACCATGTTTAAGGGTCAGAGCAGATGCACTGGGAGACCGCTTGACATTTTCTCAGGGCCCAGAGTCAAAATATGCCTGCAGATTCTGGTAACATAAAAGCAAAAAGTCCCAAGGAGAGGGGTGTATTTGCAGCAGCTAATATCTCTCCAAGCTATTCGTGTTACAATCTTCCTTCAAAATCCCAAACTCATTCATTTAGGACAGAGTGAATTTCCAGATATTTTCCACTATCATCCTGTAGTTTGGGCTGGCAGGCTAAAGCATGGCTGGTTCCATCTATTCAAGGATGTTTGTGGATTCTCTGTAGATGACATTGGCCCAGGTTCCCTGATTCATGAGGAACACCCAGATGACTAAAGGGATGTGTGTGAGGCATGTTCGGGTACAGTACAAGGCGAGTAGTTCAGCAGATCTCTCTCCCCAGGCCCAACACATAACTACAGGTTCGAGGCATATGAGCTGTAGATTGTATACTTTAGCATAGATCGCCATCTGGTGTTGGGCTCGGATGTTTCCAGTTTGTTTTTGTAGAAGAAGTCTTTGTTAGTCACGAGATAGGGGGCTCCTCCTTATGATGACAGTGCGCATGGGCATCGCCTCCATCCCCAGATTGTTTTTTTCCGCCATCGGGTTCGGATGTGACTTGCTGCACTCCGGGTCGGTGTCGTTATCGAAACCCCCTTCGACGCGCAATCACCTACCACTCGACGGTATTGTCTCGATCGTGTTTCCCTTTCTCGACGCGCATCTTCTACAATCGAAAAAAAAAAAAACTTCGACGCGGGCCGTTGGGCCTACCCGCGCCGATCCCGACGGAAGTCGATGGAATGGACTCCCTTCAAGAAATGTCCCCAGTGTGGTGCTAAATTCCCACACTCGGACCTACACCCAGTGTGTAATCTTTGCCTCTCTCTAGAACATCGAGAGGATACCTGTGAGGCTTGTCTATCTTTCAAGTCTAAGAAGACCATTCGTGATCGTCGGGCTCGACGCCACGAAATGTCCCGAGGAAGCGGCTCCATTCTGGACATCTTCCATCCAGGCCCCAACAGCCTTCCGGAACAAGCCCAGGAGGAACAGGTCTCAGTCTCCGAAGCAGATGACTCCGACGTCGAAGACGCAGTCACCCCAGCTCAGCGGACTGTGAGTACCGAGACCCCTGCCCCACCCAAGCCCATACCAAAGGCTCCGGTAACACCTTCGCCACAGGGCCCAGGTCCACACCGGTCGAACATTTCAGATGCCCCGCCCTCGGGCCCGGCTATGAAAAGCAAAGACAAGCCTTCCGGCTCGGGCTCGAGCCAACCACACTCCGGTACCCAAAAACCACCTTCGGCACCGAAGTCCAAGGCCGCCGATATGCCACGCCCTCCTCCATCGGCACCGGAAAACCCTTTGGCGCCGAAACAGCTGAAGGACAAACCCTCGGAGCCGAAGCAAAAGGGAAAAACTTTGACACCGAAAACGTCGGAGCCGAAACAGTCCAGGGAAAAACCTTCGACGTCTAAACCTCCGAAGCAAAAGACTCCGGAGCCGAAACAACCGACACCGAAGTCTTCGGAGCCAGAAAAGGCTTCTAAACCGGACACTATCCCTATGCCTAAACAGTCTAAGACCCCTCATAGGGAGAAATCTTCGGCACCGAAAAACAACACCGTCTCCGAACAACTTTTTGTCCCGGATCCAAACCAGAAAACAATTTATCTCCATCCAAAGACTGGTCATATTCTCTCCAAACAACCTACAAAAAGGAAACCGGACCATTTGCAAGATGCACCGGTTCCGGCTAAAAGAATAGACATGGGCACTAACACCTCTCCACCCCCTCCACCTCCTCCTCCACCTATTAATCCCAATCTACTTATCTCTCCAGTACACTCTCCAGAACATGCTTTTCCACTCTCACAACCAGAGGATACTGATAATGGAGATGGGGACGGACAAGGGGATGATAATATAATTCCACAAGATATGGATGATAATGATGATCCCCCACAGGAGCCAGATCCATGGACGGACTATAATACAGATCCGGACTTAAACAACGACCCGGATCTTTATCCCTCTAAGCCATCCCCACCAGACGATAATGTAGGTTTTGCCCAACTAATCAATAGGGCTGCAACATATCACAGGGTAAATCTACATTCAGATCCTGTAGAGGAGGATTTTCTCTTAGAAACTTTTGCTCAGACACAAAAATCTTCCCACGTCCTACCAATGTTAAAAGGCCTAATTAAACGCGCACCAGAAGTGTTTAAGGACCCTGTTAGAGCTAGGGTTCTTAACCCTAGGATAGACAAAAAATACAAAGCAGCTCCCAGTGACCCCACATACATTAAGGGTCAGCTTCCTTTAGATTCCCTGGTAGTAGCCAATGCACGCTAAAGGGCCAACTCTCAGCGTTCAGTTGACACCCCGCCTCCGGATAAGGAATCCAAACAATTAGACGCATCAGGCAAACGTATGGCGTCTCAAGCTGCGAACTATTGGAAAATAGCCAACACACAAGCTCTCTTGGCAAGGTATGATAGGGCCCACTATGATGAGCTGGAGAAGCTCATTCAACATCTACCTGACGAATACAAAGATAAGGCCAATGACCTCATACAGGAAGGCAAATTGATCACAAATACATCAATCAAATGTGCTCTAGACGCAGCAGACACCGCGTCAGGCGCTATCAATACTAGTGTATTGTTACGCAGGCATGCCTGGCTCAGGATATCTGGATTTAAACAAAAAGTACAAACCAGTATCCTTAATCAGCTGTGAGAAGTTGGCCTGGTATATGCTGTTCACTAATTAAAGTGGACACCTTGCACCAGAACAATTCGACTCTTATGGTAGATAGGTTTAAGACAACCTTTATAGAAAGCTATCCTAGTGGTAGCTGTGGAGAGCAGCCTTCAGGCTAAGTCTTGAAGGAATGTAAAGCAGCTTGTTTTACCACACAATCTCTTGAATCACCAAATGAAAAGACACCACACAGGTATATATATCAAATATATATGTATTTATTAATAAACACTCTCTACTAATCTCTTTATGAGATTAGAAGTCAGGAACATATGTACAAGTCAAATGTTATCAAAATAAGTTTAGCACAATCGAATATCACAATCTTAGTTTGCTAGACCTAGGTCTAGGGCATCTAGAATCGAGGGACCCCCAAGAACCACCCCAGGTAGTTGTAGGAGACCCACAGGGGACGGATGCGGTGACCTGGCACCGGTGCGAGTCTATGCGCTCAGACGCGATTGGGATATCAATGTTAAAGGTCCCTTGCGTGTTCGAGGCGAACACACCGATCGGTCCTTGTACGAGTCGAAGGACGCGGTTAGTGATAGAGTTATAAGGGAGATGGACGCGCTGTGTCTAACACAGACGCGAACCTTGTGCGAGTCAGCGCAATGGAGATCTCAGTGCTACAGGCCCTTTGTGTGTTCGAGGCGAACACCGATCGGACTCAGTACGAGTCGAAGGATACAGTTCTAGATAGTGTTGCAAAGGAGATGGACGCGGTGTGTCTAACACAGACGCGAACCCTGTACGAGTCAGCGCACTTGTCGCACTTAGAAAGTTAGAGTTTTAGGACACTTCTAGGGAAGCTACAAGCAAGTCGCTTACAGGGTAAGTAGTTCTAGGGCCCACACCCACAGGAGCACCATAGTGCTGAAGTTACCTCACCCAGGGGAGCCGGGTGCATAGGTGTTCTTTGGTGTCGGGTCGCGGCGTCGTTTTCAATGGGAACCAGTGAAGACTTGCTGCTTGCGGCGACAGGAGAAGTGTCCGGAGGAATCCAAGCCTGGATTCGGAAGATGGAAGACCTGAAAGCAGAGGGGACAGTGTTCAAAGTCACTTGGCAGTGACTCGGGGCAAGGAAGATGGATGCCCACCGTCGTCGCAAGATTCAGGTCGTTCGTGGTTGCCTTGACTCTTCAGCCACGAGGTCCAGGAGGCGTCGCCGACGACCAGGAGCTGGATTCGGCGTGTCCCACGATGTCTGCAGCTTACTGCGGTGTCGGCGACTCGATTGGAGCCAACAAGCCTTGGTAACAGCAAGTCTCGGGGAAAGTGTGAAGAGGCAATGGCGCAGACCAGCAAGGTCTGTGGGACTCACCCGGCAAGGGTAAGTCAGGGCAGGCCTGGAGCAACCAGGGGAGCCATTTGGTTTCTTTAGGAAGTCTTCTGGGGACCCACAAGCCGGCTGGCAAGGGATCGCGAAGACGCCTCGGGAGGATTCACTCACAGGGGCCCACGGTCACTCGAGACGTGGTAGGCCTCTGATCTTAGGAGGGATTCCTGCTGGAGGCTGGGACCATACGTGGTCCAAAGCACAAGTTCGTGGAACGTTGTGAAGGGGTTGCACTCGACAATAGTGCACGGTACCCAGGGGTCGCGGTTCCTCGTTACTCTCGGGGTCCACTGGCCTCAGCTTCGCTGGGGACTCACGATGGCCTTTGAGAAGTCAGGAATCCACTTCTTGGGCTGCAGGGACTTCGGACTCCGGCGGGAGCGGCGTAGTTTGCGACCGTCGTTTGTAGTTTTTGGTGCCTGCCAAGCAGGGGAGTCACTCCTTGACTCCAAGGGAGATTCTTCAGTCTTCCAAAGGTAGTGGAACGTCGAAGGTCCGGGATTCTTCTTGTAGAGCGTCGTCCAGGGAAATCTAGGGTGCAATGCACAGGTTCCCCCTCTTATACTAAAAGAAAGGGAGGGACTAGCTCTATGACCCTACCTATGGGAGGGTCAGGGGAGTGGGTGGCTACACCCACTTCCCTTTGTCCAGTTTCGCGCCAGAGCAGGGACAGGTAGCCCCTGAGCCGGTTTGAACTGGCATATGCACAGAGGAGCCTTCTGCTCCCCCAGTGCAGGACTTCAAAGCACTCTAGGAGTGCACCCACCCAGCCCCAATACACTAAACCCTGTCTGGGAGGTGGTCACACCCCCTTGGGACAGGATATCTATTGTTGGGCTTCCTCCACTGCGAGTGTTGGTCATCAGCAGGAGGGCAGCCCAGTGTCTCGTGACTGGTGGCATCCATTTTGTGATGCCAGGGCTCTGAAGGATTCTACCGCGTTTCCACAGTAGGTACATGTCTATCCCTCTAGAAGGGTGGAATGCTACCCCCGCCGCCAGGACTGGCGGGGGGTAGTATTCCAAGGTGTTTGACACCAAACACGACATGTTTCGATGCAGCCATTCCAAAGTTAGCATTTTACCGCGAGGATATAATGCACTTAAAAGTATATGGTTTAACCGCATCCACAAACAGCACCAGAGAATGGACTCTGAGAGCTGCAGAGGGGCCCTGCTCAGGCAGAGGCACCCCCTCACATAGAAGCCAAGCACCCTGCCCTCAGGATTGATAGGGCCTGCCTTAGGGGTGACTGATAGGGTTATATGTGTGTGTAGGAGAGATATAGGGAACCTATATCTCAGTGAGGGTGCTAGCACTTCCTCACTCAGGCTGCAGTAGCAGGCCTGTGGTTTCAGATTTAGTCTGCTTCCCAGGGGTGGCATAATACATGCTGCAGCCCCTGGTAGGCCTGTGAAGTACCTATGCCCTTGGTACCTAAGGTACCATATACTAGGGACTCATAAGGTGCCACAGTATCCAATCACTAGTGCACCTAGAGTGCACTCCAAATCGTTTAGAGAGAACAGAGAGGCTGGGGCCCTGATTAGCAGGGACCCAGCCAGACTATAGCCAGAAACCAGTGTAAACATCAGAAAAAAAGTGGGGGCAACATAAGAGGCAGATCCTACTCTCCTACACCAGCCCTTTGACCAAGAGCACCTCTTTGGACCTGCAGTGGACACATCTTTAGAAAAGATGAAAAAGGACACGGAAACTGCTAAGTCTATGGGAGCCTTGCAGTTATCTTCTCCTAGAGGTTCCTTTCGATGCTCCTTTTATAGGGGTGGCTCTAAAGCCAACACACCAGAGCACCCATCCTCATCCTACAAAAGCCCCAATCAGAGCTCCTTTTCCAAAGGATACTTAAGGGGAGGTTACAGGGGTAACAACAAGGGCAGAGGCCGGGGTAATAACACCCACAGCTCCCCTACCACCAAGCAGTGACTTCCCTGCGCTTCCCCCCGACCATTCCACACCTGTCGTGGGACGCCTTTCACAGTTCCTACCTGTCTGGAATACCATCACTACAGACAAGTGGGTAAGACAAATTATCCAGTATGGTTACTGCCTGGAACTCGCATCCAGTCCCCCACACATTCCTCCCAAACACCGTCCAATGTCTACAGAACATTTGACTCTCCTCAAACAAGAGGTTCTCTCTCTTCTACAAACAAATGCAATAGAACCAGTCCCCTTACCCCATCAGGGCACAGGGGTTTACTCACTCTACTTTCTGATTCCAAAAAAGGACGGCTCTCTCAGGCCAATACTAGACCTCAGACCCCTAAACTTCTACATCCAATCAGACCACTTCCATATGGTCACTCTACAACAGGTGGTCCCACTACTTCAACAAGGCGACTTCCTCTCCACTCTGGATCTAGAGGACGCCTACTTTCATATTCCTATTCACCCCTCTCACAGAAAGTATCTCAGGTTCATGGTGGAAGGACAACATTATCAGTTCAAAGTCCTACCATTCGGGTAACCACAGCACCCAGAGTCTTCACCAAATGCCTCGCAGTTGTAGCAGCTCTTTTAAGAAGACAACACATCCACGTGTTCCCTTATCTGGACGATTGGCTCATAAAAGCCAAATCTCACAACAGTTGTGTGCAGCACACACACAGAACTATCTATCTACTTCACGACTTAGGTTTCACATTAAACCTCGCCAAGTCTCACCTTCAACCATCCAACATACAACAGTATCTAGGGGCTACTCTAGACACCGCAAAAGCTCTAGCATACCCCAATCCAGGCAGGATTCACTCCATGCAAACTCTAATACTACAATTTTGGCCTCAACACTCGTTGCCAGCTCGAGTGTTTATGCAGTTAATCCGGATGATGGCTTCTTGCATCCTCATCGTCCCTTATGCAAGACTCCAGATGCGTCCCTTGCAGGAATGCTTAGCACATCAGTGGAACCAGGCTCAAGGTCAGTTGACAGATCTGGTGTTGGTGGACAGCCGCACACATCGCTCTCTACAGTGGTGGAATACACAAAACCTTTCCAAAGGGCGGCCGTTCCTCGACCCGGTTCCTCAGATAGTACTAACAACAGACGCATCGCTCACCGGCTGGGGAGCTCATCTACAAAATCACACTGTACAGGGACTATGGACCCCTCAACAAAAACAACTCCACATAAATCACCTGGAGTTACTAGCAATATTTTTAGCACTAAAATCTTTTCAACTCTTGCTAATAGGCAAAGCTGTCCTAATACGTACAGACAACATGACAGCAATGTATTACATTCAAAAACAGGGAGGAACACACTCCCTCCAACTCTCACGCCTAGCACAAAGTATGTGGAGATGGGCTATTCCCCAAAGGATATACCTCCTCGCACAACATCTCCCGGGAGTACACAATCAGATCGCGGATCTGCTCAGTCGACAAACGCAACACATTCACGAATGGGAACTTCATCATCAAGTTCTTCTTCCATTTTTTCAAATGTGGGGGCACCCAGACATAGATCTGTTCGCCACACATCACAACGCAAAATGCCCAACCTTCGCGTCCAGGTATCCACACCCATTATCCAAAGGCAATGCGCTATGGATGAACTGGTCAGGCAAATTTGCTTACGCGTTTCCTCCTCTCCCACTCATTCCGTTAGTGGTTCGGAAACTCAAACAGCATTCCCTCACAATGATCCTAGTTGCTCCAACATGGGCCCGACAACCATGGTTCACAACCCTCTTGGAACTATCAGTAGTACCACATCACAAGCTACACCTCTCACCCAAACTTCTTACACAGAACCATGGAGAAATAAGACATCCAGATCCCAATCAACTCAACCTTGCGATCTGGCTCCTGAGGTCGTAGAGTTTGGCTACCTCAATCTCTCACCAGATTGCATGAACATCATCAAAGAGGCTAGACGTCCTACCACAGGAGCATGCTATGCAGCAAAGTGGAAACGATTTGTTGTTTATTTTACAAATAACAAAATCAACCCACTAGATGCTTCAATTCAGAACATTATCTGTTACCTCTTGCATCTACAACAATGTAATTTGGCATATACATCTATACGGCTACATCTAGCTGCAATAGCCGCTTACCTCCAAAACAGACAACACCTGTCTTTATTTCGAGTTCCTGCTATCAAAGCATTTATGGAAGGACTTAAAAGAATAATTCCACCTAGAGTTCCACCTTCCCCAGTCTGGAACCTCAATATAGTCCTCACCAGACTCATGGGTCCCCCATTTGAACCTCTACACAAATGTGAGTTACAGTTCCTCACTTGGAAGGTAGCCTTCCTGGTAGCTATCACATCCCTCAGGAGAGTTAGTGAACTCCAGGCATTAACCATACAAGAACCATTTTTGCAAATGCATCATAGCAAAGTGGTTCTTAGGCCTAATCCAAAATTTCTACCCCAGGTAGTTTCTGCCTTCCACCTTAATCAGTCGGTTGAACTCCCAGTTTTTTTCCCTCAACCAGACTCTGTGGCAGAACGCGCTCTTCACACGCTAGACGTCAAAAGGGCGTTACTATACTACATAGAAAGAACTAAACCTTTTAGAAAGACTAAACAACTCTTTGTATCTTTCTCCCCACCTCACAAGGGCAATCCCATTTCAAAAACAGGAATTGCAAGATGGATTGTCAAGTGCATACAAATCTGCTATCTCAAAGCTAAACGCACGCTAACCATTCCCCTAGAGCTCATTCCACACGCAAACTAGGGGCTTCTATTGCATTCTTAGGGAGCATTCCCCTAGATGACATCTGCAAAGCAGCAACTTGGTCTACAACGCATACTTTCACTAAACACTATTGTGTAGATGTGCAAGCAAAACAACAAGCTAGTGTGGGCCAGGCTGTATTAAGAACACTTTTTCAGACTACTGCAACAGATACAGGTTGCCACCGCTAAGGAGGTAAACTGCTATATAGTCTATGCTAAAGTATACAATCTACAGATCATATGCCTCGAACGGAAAATGCTACTTACCAGTATGCATCTGTTCTTGGCATGTAGAGCTGTAGAGTTGTATACGCCCACCCACCTCTCCGGATACCTTTATCCGTTGCAGTATTATCTTATTTAGATACATTACACATGGACATCCTTTTCTACTTTCCTACTATCTCCATCATTACCCTTCATGGCGAAAAACAATCTGGGGATGGAGTCGATGCCCATGCGCACTGTCATCATAAGGAGGAGTCACCTATCTCGTGACTAACAAAGACTTCTTCGACAAAAACAAACTGCAAACATCCGAGCTCAACACCAGATGGCGATCTATGCTAAAGTATACAACTCTACAGCTCTACATGCCAAGAACAGATGCATACTGGTAAGTAACATTTTCCTTTTGGGGCCAGGTCCCCTAGACCGAGGGTCGGACATGTTGTGACATCCACAGAGGGCGAAGGCAACCTGCTTGGAAACTAGATCCCCTCGCTTGTGACATCCATGGAATCCATTCACACCTGCTCCCACAACACTCCAACATGTAGCACAACACATTACAGACTGCACTCCCTGTGGAGCTGGGAGGGGCTCAGGATTTAGGAATGGGTGCAGTATGCTATGATAGTTCCAGGAGGCTGTCTCCACATTAGGGGTACAGGTAATAGACCCTTTATCCCCACCCCACACTCTTATTCAACTGAGGCCAATGACTCTTAGCCTGGCATGAGGAGGCGGCTGCCATCCTCGATTATAGTTGGGAGTTACTCTTTTTGTGCACCCCCTTCCTATCAAAGCAGCGACTCTATTGTCGTCATCACACAGCACGGAGCACTTCCTGTCTAATCACCAAGTTTTGGAGTCCAGTGGCAAAAAACCTAAGGAAGGCAAGAAAATGTGAGCAGGGGAGTGTGGCACATCTTTCCCAGGCCAGCCTAGGTCTTCTGTTCCTGCACCCTGTCTCATGTAGATGCCAGGTATCGACTTCCTCTATCCACTCCTGCCTGTGAAGGAGAGTGTTGTTAGTGCTCTTGGTCCCATAGTGATGACTCTTATAATCGAATGGTATTTCTTCTGTCCTGATTGGAAAACGAGTTGTTATTTACTTCTCTTTATTTGCTCATTTTAGATGACTGGCAGGAAAGGACGCGTGGTTCGCCGGGTGGACGGCTCCATCACCTTTGAGTCTCGAGCAGAGCAGAGTTTGTCTATAGACAATATAAACCTCAAGGAGAAAGAGCGATTTATGAATGGAGAGAAGGTGAGGACTGAACACCCCTTGGAGTGCTTGGATGAGTGTGGAGCATGAGTGCCTGTAAGAACCCAGAGCATGATTGTGTGGTAGAGCAAGGAGCATGCATTCAAGGCAAAGCCTCGAGCATGAGTGCATGCTGAAGCACATGGAGAGAATGCATGGCCAAGCATCCTTTTAAAAGATATGCAGGGAGCAGTGTGTGTTGGTTTCTGGAAAATAATAGCGCCAGGATACTCTTGAGGGTGATTGTGCGCTCTACAAATACACATAAAACATATGTGGCACATGACTGGAGAATCAAACAGCAAGCTGGCATCTGAGTGGCTGTGCTCAGCTAGGGTGCAGCCAGAGGAATATTGTCAAGCATTACTAGCTATTCATGCATATATTCATTCGTTCATTCATATAGAAATAGCATGCTATCTCCTAAACGTACCTCACCCTTGCCAGCTTGCCTCACTTTTCTCTATCTTCTAATTGAACCCTTTCTCTTCTCTCAGCTTGTAGCAATAATCTCAGAAGCTTCGAGTTCGGGTATCTCCTTGCAGGCCGACCGCCGGGTGCCAAACCAGAGGCGTCGAGTGCACATGACCCTGGAGTTACCGTGGAGCGCGGACAGAGCCATACAGCAGTTTGGTAAGTCTGTAAGTTCCCTTTGTAGGAAGCTGGCTCTGTATATACTATACCAAAGTGAGGTATAGTGTGCACAGAGTCCAGTGGAACCCAAAAGGTAGGCAGAGGTAAAGTTAGATAGCACCTCACTCTCTATTTGTGGTAGTGTGGTCGAGCAGTAAGGCTTTTTATGAAAATATTCTTTTAGTTATTTTATTTTCTAGAACCAAGCAAGCCTGGCACGGGTAAGCAATAAATACTTTACAGTAGTAATGCAGTTTGTAAACAGTTTGAATTGTAATTGTATATGCACTTTGTTTTGACTTACAGTATGGTTGCAGAGAAATGCAATACTTTGTAAATACAGTACATAGACTTGAATGGGCTTTTCAGTAAAATACCAGGTAACTTACTTTTTAGATTACTTTTCTTACTCCAGTGTAGTATGCCTGGATACTACACTGGGACATTTCCTGTAAACAGGTAAGTAAAAGGGTTTTTGTTAAACAGTACAATTTTAAAAAATTTCTTTAGGTTTTCAAACTCCACACTTAGAAACCTTTCCAAGCAAAACAGTCAATGTTATCCTATGGAGGAAAATAGTGTTATCAGTTTTAAGGTAAGTATTTGGTAGTGGGAGTTGAGGTTCTGGGGGTAGACTCAGGGGCCCCACAGGGTCAGGAATGCACTCTTGTTACACCCTCAGTTGCACAAGGGCGGCCAGGTGCAGTGCTGAGGCCCAATGTTATCCAGTGGGGGATAGGGGGCCTCCGGTTGGTGGCTGCTGACGAGCACGCCACTTGGTTGTGGGAGCAAAGCTCCTGGACTTTAGCTCAGGGCAAATGGGGAAACAAAGTAGCACCAAAGGTGCACCCTCAGCGGCACTGGGGCGGCCGGGTGCAGGGTGCTCTTTCGACGTCGGGCGCCCTGTTGTTTGCAATGGGGAACCTCCGGTTTGCAAAGGCACTGTAGGCTTGGGGACGAAGGTCTTCTGGGTGCGACCACCACTTCGAGAGGTAAGTTGGGGGTTGGTTAGGCACAGTTGGTTTGGCCACCCAAGGCCGTGGGGTGTCAGGTGCAGGGGTGCCTTTTAGGGTCGGATCTTCTTACCAGCTCCTGGTCGCGGTTGGGGGGACCTTCCGGATTTAGGCTGCAGGCGTCGACTGGAGGTTTGAGGCAGGTCAGGGGTCGCCGGATCTCGGGTTAGGATCGCAGCGGGGACCTCCTCGTGGTGTTTGCCCACTCGAGCTCAGGCCGTGGATGGTGGGTGCAGAGTGGTGCGGATACGCCAGCCAGAAGTTGCAGATGAACAAATCCGGTGTTCACGGGAGACACAGTCTTTGTGAGTGAAGGCAGGCAGGTCCTCCGGGGTTGTCGAGGTTGCTGGCTGCAGGACACACCGGGATTTCGCAGGAGCAGGTTCGAGGTGAAGACAGGCCGGTAGGGGTGGGGCCAAGTCAGTGGGCGTCTTCCTCTTGTTAGCTTCAGCACGTCTGTTCGGTCCTTCTGCTTTTTCTCTTGTAGTTTCTTCTGGTCTGAGGAAGCAAGGTTCAGGGTTGCCCCTAAATACTAGATTTAGGGTCGTTACAGGTAGGTAAAAAGGTTGGGACCAATGGTTCCCTTCTCTGGGGTGGGTACACCCCTTATTATGCCACCCTCCAGTGGGAGGGGGGCATAAGCCTTTTCCTGGTTGGCTGAGTCCCCCCATCTGCAAGATGGCGGGGACTGAGAGTTGTGCCTCACCTCGCCTCCCCCACCTGAGGGGTGGAGTTGGCAGAGGTGGGCACACCTCTCTTCCTCACTTGTTTTTCCTGCCGGTTCTCCCGCCCAAAGTGGAGGCCACAACCAGTGGGGACCAGTTGCTGAAAGCAGCAAGTGGCCTGGGAAAGCTCACAAAGGCAGCAAGCCTTTGAAGCTTCCCCTTCGTAAACCCTGCCCATCCTGGGGGAGGAGGCTTGGCACCTCGTCCCAGGATGTGCATTGTTTCAGGCCCACAAGAGCAGCAGGCTGTCGACCCAGGGGTCCAGAAACATGTCCCGTGGTGGCAACTGAAAGCAGCCACTCAGCCTGGACACTAGTAGAAGGTCGTTTTTCAGGGGGCCTCTCTAAGATGCCCTCTGTGTGCATTTTTCATTAAATCCCACACTGGCATCAGTGTGGGTTTAATGTGCTGAGAAGTTTGATACCAAACTTCTCAGTTTTCAGTGTAGCCATTATGCTGCTGTGGAGTTCGTAATGACAAACTCCCAGCACCATATACTCTTCATGGCAGCACTTACAATGTCTAAGAATGGACTTAGACACTGTAGGGGTACAGGGCTCATGCACCTGTACCCTCACCACTGGTATAGTGCACCCAGCTAGAGGGGTGACTGATCTATGCCAGGGCAGTGGGTTGTAGGCATGGCACACAGGGATGTGTGCCATGTCGACTCTCCACTTTGTTCTGCACCAAAACACGCAGCCTGCAAAGGCAGTGTGTGAGTGTGAAGGTACAGAACCTCTAAGGGTGGCACAATAAGTGCTGCAGCCCTTAGAGGCCTTCTCTGGTCACAGTGCTCTGGGTACCTGTGGTACCATTTACAAGGGGCTGACCTGTGGCCAGAGATGCCAATTGGGTTTAGTCTTCAATGCAGTTTTTAGGGAAAGAACATAGGCCCTGGGTACCTGATTAGCAGGAGCCCGGGGCACACTCAGTCAAAGCACATCAGCAATTCAGCAAAAAGTGGGGGCAACCATGCAGAAAGAGGGCACTTTCTCACACCCTTGTAGGGATGTCATGTACTTTCATGTTCGTTCACTCATTTGAAAACCAGGAAACATTTTTAACGAAGTGTGAGTGCTGCGGGTAGTAAACCACAAACTGAGTCTCAAAATCATCCTTTGATATCGCATTACTGTATGATCCTTGCATTTACTTGGAAGTTAGTATTTTCTGTCAACTTGGAAATATAAAGTACGTTTTTTCCTACTTTGAAACTTACAGTTTGCTCCATGGAATGTGGTGTTTAGTCATCTCATTTCATTGGAATTATTGTTTTAAGGCTTTCCAGTGCCCAGTCATTTGCAGTTCATTCCAAGCCTTGTTAATGTTATTGCAATTTATAGAGCGCGACTGTTACCCAAAGGTGTCCTGGCGCTGTGTGAAGTCCTATAGAGGCCTAAAGAGAAACTATAACGGAATTTAAGCAGAGAATAGCCATGTTTTTAAGGCCTTCCTAAATGTAAGTACATTTGTCATGCATCTAAGATGTAGCTGAAGGCCATTCCAGGCTTTCGCTGCGCAAGCCACAAAACCTCTGCCACCCCAGCTGGCTTTTCGTACCCTGGGCACCGATACCAGTTTTGCCTCTGCTGAGCGTAATGATCTTTTTGGTACATACCAATGAAATTGTTGTTTAAGATACTCGGGACCAGCTCCTTGAAGGGCTTTATAGACCATACACAGGGCTTTACACTGGACATGTTTCCTTACAGGCAACCAGTGAAGCCTTCTGATCTCAGCCGAGATAGAGGCGTATTTTGGTATACCGGTAAGCAGTCTAGCCGCTGCGTTCTGTAGTAGTTGCAGTTTGTTCATAAGCCCTTCCTGCAGGCTGATGTAGAGGCTATTACAAAAATCCAGCCTAGACATGGATAGGGCAGTGATAACTGTTTGTAAACTATCTTTGGGCAGGAATGGCATTATTTTTTTGCAGGATCTAAGGATGTATGAGGTAGATTAGGCCACCGCATTCACCTGATCTTTAAAGCTAAGTTTGTTGTCTATCCATACCCCCAGATTTTTTGCCTTCTTGTTGGGAGTGGGAAGGGGACCCAGTGTGTCCGGCCACCAGGCAGGAGTCCAAAAGCTGGGGTCATTGCCAAACAACACAAATTCCGTTTTTCCGGAGTTAAGTTTAAGGCAATTTTGAGCCATCCAACTTCCCACGGCTGTCATGCAGTCGTGGAGCCGTGATGCCGTTCCCAGCATCATTCCTGGCATCAGGGATACCACAATTTGGGTGTCGTCTGCGTAAGAAGTCAGACTAAAGCCAAAAGATTCAATCAGGGGAGCCAACGATGATACATAAATATTAAAAAGTGTCGGGCTCATGGAAGAACCCTGAGGGACTCCACAAGGCATTGAGAATGGTTTGGCAGAAAATTCACCAAGTGCGACCGTTTGAATTCTATTAGAGAGAAAGGATTCGAGTTGTTTCCAGGCGGTGCCCTGGATTCCAATCTCCTGCAGTCGGTCCATCAGCAAGACGTGATGGACAGTATCAAAGGCCGCAGAGAGATCTAACATAATCATCACGGCTTTGCCTCCTCGGTCAAGTACCGTCCTGATCTCTTCTGTGGACTTAATGAGGGCGGACTCGGTGCTGTGCCCTCCTCTGAAGCCGTACTGGGAAGGGTCCAGCGCCTGCGTTTCTAGCAGGAACATACTAAGTTGTGTGTTCATGATTTTCTCTGCAATTTTCGCAGGGAGTGGGAGCCTAGAGATAGGTCTAAAGTTATTTGGATCTTTAGGATCCAAACTCGGTTTCTTGAGCAGAGGCAATATTGACGCGCTTTTCCAGACTTTAGGAAAGTACCCTTCCGAAAACATAGCATTTATGACGGAAGTCAGTGCCAGTGCAACTGGCTCAGATGCCAGTTTAAGTATAGAAACTGGACAAGGATCGTAGGGGGAGCCTGATTTAGCTGTCATAATGAGATTTAGAGTTTCTATGGCCGTTACTGGGGCAAATTTATCAAACTGTGCCTTAGAGCACTTTCCTGACTTGCAGACATCAGTCTGGTCAGAGATAGATTTAGTCGTTACATTCGTAAACATGGAAAAGATTGATTCAACTTTGTCCAGGAAGAATTGAGCAATTTTGTCGCATAGTTCCTGACTAGCCGTGATGGTCGGCGAAATTGGGTGTGCCAAGGTTGTTACCGTTTTAAACAGTTCTTTGGTTGAGTTTTTTGCAAGATTAATTCGTTTCGCAAAGAACTCTTGTTTTGTTTTTTGAAGCAGCTGTTTATAGTGAGCTAGGCTGAGTTTGTATTCGTTCTTTTCCCTATCACTGTATTCCTTCCTCCAGTTTCTTTCCAGGTGCTTGCAGACCAATTTTTGGTGTCTAAGTTCTTGGGAGTACCAAGGGGAAGATGGACGTGCCCTATTGGGGCGGAGGAGTTTTTTGTGAGCAAGCTTAGTACCAGCTGCCTCTAACCAATTAGTATATGATAGAGTAGCCTCATCCAGATCTGTAGGGAAAGAAGGAAATGTCACACTTAACAGCTCCTGAAGTTCCTCGGCTTCTACCTTGTTCCAGGCTCTGCTCACCAGCTGTTTTTTTGCTGGTTTCATAGTATGTCGGTCAGGAGCAATAAGCTGAAATAGCACTGCCTTGTGGTCTGACCAGACTACCGGGAGAAGACCCGTAAAGAGCAGTTGTGTGTTATTAGAAAAAATGCCGTCCAGTATATGTCCAACCTGGTGCGTGGTGCCAATCACCTGTTGCTTTAGATCAGCATTGCTCATCTGAAAGAAACACATAGTGATAGATTCCTTACCTTAGAATATCCCCAGGCGTCAGACTGGATCCGGAAAGTTTTCGTCAGCAGTACCCCTGCGCGTCGGTAGGTGGCGTCGTGCGGCTCCGCGTCCGTCGTTGGCGTCGTGGTCGCCGAGATGACGTCGCGGGCGCTACTTAGACGCCGCCCACGCGCGCTGACGTCAGTTCTTTCTTTTTCCGCACCAGCAAGCGCAGATCCGGGAAGAGCAGGAACCCCCAGTCAATTTTTGACTGACTTTTTTGAGGCTTTTTGTCTCTATTTTTCTTCGAGTCATCGACTCCTGGTGCAGTAGGATGCCCGGTTTCAAGTCCTGCGAGGACTGTCATCGGATGATGTCGGTGACGGACCCGCACCGTGTGTGTCTTTTCTGCCTGGGGCGCGACCACGACCCCAAGTCGTGCCCCGACTGCCGGGCCATGGCGCCGAAGACTTTGCGGGAGCGGTCCCGAAAGTTGCTGGAAGCCCGGCAGTCGGCTCCGCGCCGTTCGAAGTCCCGGTCCAGAGGGAGGTCGAGGGACCGTGCGCGGAGTCATCATCATCGGTCTTCGGGATCCAAGTCTTCGCACTCGGGGTCAGGTAAGACGAAGCACAAGAAGTCGAAGAAACGCCATCGTTCTTCGACTTCCCCTCGCCGGTCGCGCGACGCGGCTGAGGGTGCGGGTGGTGCCACCCCCGCGGCTCCGGCGGAGCCTATGCAGTCGCCGCCCGACTACCCGCCCTTCCCGGGGTCGTCGGCGACTCCGGCCCAAATACAGGAGTTCCTGTCGGCCATGGCTCGCCTCTTTGGGCCGTCGGGTCCCGCCGGTGCGCCTTCGGGTCCCGCATGGGTGTCCTCGCGTTTCCTCGCCGGCGGCTCCGGCCCCGGCATCGCTGTCGGCTCCGGCCCCAGCGCCGCAGGACACCCTTGGATCCAGGCCTGGATCCCGGTCGACGCCGGTTGACCTTGTTACGCCTCCACCGACGTCGACTCCACCGGCACCAGTTCTGACGCCGCCCGCTCCTCGGGACGACGTCGACCTCAGTTTCAGCCCCGAAGTGGACGTGGCGTCGAGCCGGCGTTGATCGATGCCGTTCTCGACGTTGCTTGGGGATTTCTATCCCCATGTCCCTGCTCCTGTTGAACAGCCTGAGGAGCAAGGGGAGGACTGGGAGGGGTCTGAGGACCCTCTCACTGCTGCCTGCGAGTCTGAACAGGACTGGGCTGAGGAATTGGGGGACGCCAGTGGTCTGGATACCTCACCAGACCTTGGCATGCTGTCTCCTCCTACCGTGGCAACGGAGGAGGGTGCTAATTATGCTGTGGTGTTGCGTAGGGCGGCCGAGGCCCTACACCTCGAGCTCCCTACTGTGGCCGTCAGGACTAACCTCCTGACAGAGGTGCTTCAGCCAACAGCTACTTCTGCGTAGCCGCTGCTTCCTTTCAATGAAGCCCTTTCTGACGTTCTTTTGGGCACTTGGTCCAGGCCCACCACAGGGGCTCCTGTGGATAGGAACGTGGCCCGACGAGATCGCCCGGCTCCGGGTGACCCCATTTTCCTCTCCCAACACCCCACCCCCGAGAGCTTGGTTGTCCAAGCCTCTGCTTCCCCAACCGCCTTCCCTTCCGCACCACCGGATAGGGAATCCAAGAAGCTGGATCAGTTTGGGAAGAAGATTTTTCTTCCACCAGCTCTGCGCTGCGGTCCGTGAACACCGCATGCCTCTTGGGCCATTATTGCCACTCTCAGTGGGATGCGGTGGCGAACGTGCTGCCCCAGTGTCCGGAGGAGGCCCGGCCTGCTCTCTCCCAGGCTGTTGCAGAGGGGAGAGATGCAGCAAAGTTCATGATTCGTTGTGGCCTAGACACCGCCGACTCACTGGGCAGATCGATTGCAACGACGGTGGCGGTTCGCCGTCACGCCTGGTTGAGGACCACTGGATTTTCGGGGGATGTCCAAAACACCCTTATGGACATGCCCTTTGATGGCCGTCGCCTTTTCGGCGACAAAGCGGACAGCACGTTGGAGAGGTTTAAGGACTCACGGGCTACGGCCAAGTCCTTGGGACTCTCGGCAGTCCTCCCTCCTCCGCCTTCCGCTTTTCGCTCCTTTCAGGGCACAGGAAAGGGCGCCCCGCAGCGTTCACAACAGAGCCACAGGCCGGTGCAGCAATCATCCCAGCGCGGCCGCGGGTTCCACCGTGGCGGACCAAGGGGCCAGCGGGCGGGTCAGTCCACCACCACCCCGGCCACCACTGCCTCCAAACCTTCCTAGTCCGAACTTTCAGGCCCATCAAACGTCAGTAGGCGGCAGGCTTCGCCATCACCTCCCCCACTGGCGCACCATCACTTTGGACAGGTGGGTTTTAGAGATACTCCGGAGGGGCTACTCCCTCCCCTTCGAGACTACCCCTCCAGCCATGCCACCTCAGTACCACCGCATGTCGGGGCATCACTTGGTGCTTCTTCAGCAGGAAGTTGCGGCCCTCTTGGCCAAGGGGGCCATCGAGCGCGTTCCGACGCCAGAAGTAGGTCGTGGTTGCTATTTCCACTACTTTCTGGTGCCCAAGAAGGACAAAGGCCTGCGTCCTAACTTAGACCTCCGGAACGTCAATCGCTTCCTCCGCAAAGAGAAGTTCAAGATGCTCACTCTAGCTCAGGTCTTGTCTGCTCTCGACCCACAAGACTGGATGGTGGCGCTGGACTTGCAGGACGCCTATTTCCACATCCCCGTCCTGCGAGCCCACCGGCGTTACCTACGGTTCACGGTGGGCCACGAGCACTTTCAGTTCACCGTGCTCCCCTTTGGCCTTACCAGTGCCCCTCGGGTGTTCACCAAGGTGATGGCGGTGGTCGCAGCTCATCTGCGCAGATCAGGGGTTTCAGTCTTCCCCTATCTCGACAACTGGTTGTTGAAGGCGGGCTCGCCCCAGGCAGTCGTCTCCTACCTCCAGACTACGGCCGACCTCCTGCACTTGCTGGGGTTCTCCATCAACGTGCCGAAGTCGCACCTGATCCCCTCTCAGAAGCTCCTCTTTATCGGAGCGGTTCTGGACACGGCGCAGTTTCGGGTCTATCCTCCCGAGCAGCGAGTCCGAGATATTCGGGATCTGATTCCCATCTTTCAGCCCTTGTCCCGGGTTTCGGTCAGAGTGACTCTCAGGCTGCTGGGCCTCATGGCCTCCTGCATCCTGCTGGTCAATCATGCCAGATGGCATATGCGGGCTCTGCAGTGGGACCTGAAGTTCCAGTGGGCGCAGCATCAGGGGAACCTGTCCGATCACGTCCAGATCTCGGAGGGCACTGCACGACAGTTGCAGTGGTGGCTCACGAACCGGCATTGGGTCGACGGCAGATCCCTCTCCCTTCCCCAACCGGAGTTTACAGTGGTGACGGATGCGTCCCTCCTGGGATGGGGCGGCCACATGGGAGAGGCGGAGATCAGAGGCCTCTGGTCTCCGGCGGAGTCCCGGCTCCATATCAACCTTCTGGAGCTGCGGGCGATCCGGCTTGCACTGAAGGCATTCCTTCCCTCTGTCAAGGGGAGAGTAGTGCAGGTGTTCACAGACAACACCACCGCCATGTGGTACTGCAACAAACAAGGCGGGGTGGGGTCGTGGACCCTCTGTCAGGAGGCTCTGCGTCTCTGGACATGGCTGGAACATCAGGGCATGTCCCTGGTGGTTCAACACCTGGCAGGTTCTCTGAACGCCAGGGCGGACGAACTCAGCCGCAGGTGCATGCTCGATCACGAATGGCGTCTTCACTCGGAGATGGTGCAAGGTCTCTTTCAGCAGTGGGGAGAGCCTTGGTTAGATCTATTCGCCACCGAAGAGAACGCACAATGTCATCAGTTCTGCGCGCTGGAATTTCCAAGGCGGCACTCGCTCTGCGACGCTTTTCGTCGCGAGTGGTGTTGCGGTCTGTTGTACGCCTTTCCGCCTATACCACTTCTGCCCAGAGTGCTGAAGAAGATCAGGCGCGACCGGGCCCAAGTCATTCTTGTGGCTCCGGACTGGGCTCGAAGAGTATGGTATCCCGAGCTACTCAGTATGAGCATCGATCCTCCGATCAGACTGCCTCTTCGGGAGGATCTTCTGTCGCAGCAGCAGGGGACGGTCCTCCACCCGAACCTGTCCAGCCTCCACCTCTTTGCGTGGAGATTGAGCGGCGGCAGTTGATTCCTTTCGACTTGCCTCCTGAAGTTTGTGACGTTATTCTGGCAGCCAGGCGTCCCTCTACTAAAGTGGTATACGCCTGCAGGTGGA
Source organism: Calotriton arnoldi (assembly GCA_963921515.1). NCBI lineage: Eukaryota > Metazoa > Chordata > Amphibia > Caudata > Salamandridae > Calotriton > Calotriton arnoldi. Next base: position 1,652,329 of record CAWUFW010000223.1, on the reverse strand, counting down.
ACAAGTTTGTGGCATGGTGCACAGCAAAGGCTGTGGATCCCCTTTCTGCCCCTCTTTCTGAGGTCCTACTGTTCCTTCTCTCTTTGGCCTGGCAGGGCTCTGCTCTGGGCACTATCTAGGGCTACCTTTCTGCAATTTCTGCCTTTCTCAGGCTACCTGATCAGCCCTCTCTTTTCAAGTCCCCTGTTGTAAATAGATTTCTCAAAGGCATTACACACCTTTTTCCTCCTATTCCTTTCGTGATGCCTCAGTGGGACTTGCATCTGGTTCTTACATACTTGATGTGCGCTCCCTTTGAGCCCCTTCACAACTGTCCTCTTCGTCTTTTGACATTAAAGACTGCCTTCCTGGTGGCCATCACCTCCGCTAGGCGGGTGAGTGAGCTCCAGGCTCTTTCCTGTAAGCCTCCTTTCCTTTCAGTCCATCCGGACAAGGTTGTGCTCAGGCCCCGTCCTTCCTTTTTGCCAAAAGTGGTTACGGCCTTTCACATTGGGCAGACTATTACCTTGCCCACCTTCTTTCCGCCTCCGCATCCTTCCAGAGAGGAAGAGAGGCTCCACCGTCTGGACCCAAAACGTGCGCTCTCATTTTATCTCAACCGCACACAGCAGTTCCGGGTGGATGACCAGCTCTTTGTTGGCTACGTTGGCACCAAGAAAGGTCGGGCGGTACACAAGAGAACTATCTCCCGCTGGGTTGTCTTGTGCATCAAAGCCTGTTACTCTTTGGCTAAAAAAGATCCTCCGGTGGGGCTGCGTGCTCACTACACCAGAGCTACTGCAGCCACTACTGCATTGGGACGCGGCGTCCCCCTGCAAGACATCTGTCAGGCAGCCACGTGGGCCTCGCTGCACACGTTTACCAAGCATTATTGCCTGGACAGCCAAGTCCGGAGAGACGGCTTCTTCGGCCGTTCTGTTCTCCGCGATTTTCTGGTGTGATCTTAGGTCGCAGACCCACCACCGGGGTTGGTATTGCTGGGGTATCTATTCTAAGGTAAGGAATCTATCACTATGTGTTTCTTTCAGATGAACAAGTTACTTACCTTCGGTAATGATATATCTGTAAGAAACATTAGTAGTGATAGATTCCTTACCGCCCCACCTATCCTCCTCGTTCTGCAAACTGATTTCTAGGTTAAGGTCATCTCTTTCAGAGCCCTAGTTTCAATGCACCAGTGGTCAGTATCTTGCCTGGCTCTGTGTTCCTGGCGCGGAAAGTCGTGTACAAAACTGACGTCAGCGCGCGTGGGCGGCGTCTAAGTAGCGCCCGCGACGTCATCTCGGCGACCACGATGCCAACGACGGACGTGGAGCCGCACGACGCCACCTACCGACGCGCAGAGGTACTGCTGACGAAAACTTTCCGGATCCAGTCTGACGCCTGGGGATATTCTAAGGTAAGGAATCTATCACTACTAATGTTTCTTACAGATATATCGTTACCGAAGGTAAGTAACTTGTTCATTAAGTCCAGCAAGTTTGAGGTATCTGGATCAGAAAATAATTCCAAATGAAAGTTAAAATCTCCCAGTATCGTGTGTGAATTGGCGCTTAGCACATTTTCCAGCATGCTACCAGCTTGCATTAAGAACTGACTTCTAGGGCCTGGCGGCCTGTATATGAGGGTACCTCTGAAGGTAAAGTGATGTGAGAGATAAAAACAGAAATCTAAAGCTTCACATTCAGTATTAGCAAGTGGATTAAAAGATGCTCTTATTGAATTGTGGTAGATAACCACGAGGCCACCCCCTTTCCTGTTCGGCCTATTTAATGTAAAACAGAGAAAGTCGGGAGGTGTGGCTTTAACCAAATCTGGACCTGAGGCATCGCCCGTCCAAGATTCAGTAATAAAAGCAATATTTATTTCCTTATCCTCAATTAAGGACGCACACTCAGTACTGTGTTTGACTAAAGATCGAGCGTTAAGAAGGACACACTTCCAGATTGTTGTATTCCTGCCAAATTTAATTAAGGATTTGACAGGTGTGAGAAAGTGCCTCTTTCTTCCATGGTATGCCCCCACCTTTTGCTGAATTGCTGATGTGCTTTGACTGAGTGTGCCCTGGGCTCCTGCCAATCAGGTACCCAGGGCCTGTGTTCCTTCCCTTAACTGCATTTGAAGCCTAAACCCAATTGGCATCTCTGGCCACAGGTAAGCCCCTGGTAAGTGGTACCAGGGCACTGTGACCAGAGAAGGCCTCCAAGGGCTGCAGCACTTATTGTGCCACCCTTAGAGGCCCTGTACCCTGACACTCTGCCTCTGCAGACTGCGTGTCTTGGTGCAGAACAAAGTGAAGAGTCAACATGGCACACATCCCTGTGTGCCATGCCCACAAACCACTACCCTGGCATACCTCAGTCACCCCTCTAGCAGGGTGCCCTATGCCAGTGGTGAGGGTACAGGTGCATGAGCCCTGTACCCCTACAGTACCCAGGTCCATTCCTGGGCACTGTAAGTGCAGTGCTGCCATTAAGAGTATATGGTGCTGGGAGTTTGACATTACGAACTCCACAGCACCATAATGGCTACACTGAAGACTGGGAAGTTTGGTATCAAACTTCTCAGCACATTAAACCCACACTGATGCCAGTGTGGGATTTAATGTAAAATGCACAACAGAGGGCATCTTAGAGATGCCCCGGAAACTCGACCAACTTCCAGTGGCCTGACTGGGTGGCTGCCGAGGCTGCCACCACCAGACATGTTTCTGGACCCCTGGGTCGAGAGCTCGCTGCTCTCGGGGCCTGAAACAATGCACATCCTGGGACGAGGTGCCAAGCCTCCTCCCCCCAGGATGGGCAGGGTTCACGAAGGAGAAGCTTCAAAGGCATACCGCCTTTGTGAGCCTCTCCAGACCACTTGCTGTACTCAGCAACTGGTCCCCACTGGTTCTCCCCCCCTTTTGGGCGGGAGACCCGGCGGGAAAAACAGAGTGAGGAAGAGAGGTGTGCCCACCTCTGCCAACTCCACCCCTAAGGTGGGGGAGGCGAGGTGAAGCACAACCTCGAGTCCCCGCCATCTTGAGGATGGGGGGACCCAGCCAACCCAGGACAGGCTCCTGCCCCCCTCCCACTGGAGAGTGGCAGAGTAGGGGGTGTACCCACCCCAGGGAAGGGACCCATTGGTCCCTGCCCTTTACCTACCTGTAACACCCTAAATTCAGTATTTAGGGGCACCCTGAACCTTCCTTCCTCAGATCCCGATTCCGAAACAACAAGAAGAACAAGAAGAAAGAAGACCAGCCGTGCAGCTGCTAACAAGAGGACGACACCAACTGACTTGGCCCCAGCCCTACCGGCCTGTCGAACCTCGAACCTGCTCCTGCTAAACCCCGGCCTCTTCAGTGGTCAGCAACCTCGAAAACCCCGAAGGACCTGACTGCCTTGCTCAACTAAAAGACTGGGACTCACACGAGCAGTGGTTCTGCTTAAACATCTGTAACCCCAGGCCCCGGCCTGAGACAGCGGATCCTGCCCACTCTGCACCCGCCGAGCCCGGCCCGAGCCAACGTGGACAAAGACCACGAGGAAGTCCCCCCGGCGACTGTGACCAAGAATCCAGCACCCAAGGACCCACCTCGACGCTCCTGACGACGCCTGCAGCCTCAACCCCAGGGACCCCTCCAACCGTGACCAGCAGAGGGTAAGATTTCCCGACGCCTAAAGATACCCCTGCACCCGGCGCCCCACGGCCCCCTGTGCCCAACTCCTGGGTGTCTACCCCTCCTACCAACTTACCTCTCGAAGTGGTGGTCGCACCTGAAGAATCACTGTCCCCGAGTTTGCAGCCTTTGTTCGTCTTGCAGCTTTCACATTGAAATCCATTGGGCGCCCGACGGCCCAAAAGCCCACTGCACCCGGCCGCCCCAGTGCCGCTTAGGGTGCACCAACTACCCTGTTCGACTTCCCCACTTGCCCTGAGTAAGTGACCAGGAGCTTTGCTCCCACAGCCGAGTGGCCTGCCTGCCAGCAGCCACCAACCAAAGGCTAACGTTGGGCCTACTCTCTCTGCACCCGGCCGCCCCTGTGCCGCTGAGGGTGTAACAACAGTACAAACCTGAACCTGGGAGACCCCTGAGTCTTGCCCCAGAACCTTAACTCTGCCAGCCGAGTACTTACCTGAAAGCCGATAACTTGCATTTTCTCCATAGGGTAACATTGACTGGTTTTCACTTGGAAATTCTTCTAAGTGTCGAGTTTTGGAACTTTGAAATATTCACTAAAAATCGTCTGAATACCAAAAACGATATTACTCACCTGTTCTCAGGAGAGATCCCAGTGCTGGATCTAGGTGCCCAGCACTGATTAGAAAAAGTGATTACAACTGTGATTTTCCGATAACTTGATTTTCCTCCATAGGATAACCTTGCCTGGTTTTTACCAGAAATTCTTCTAAGTGTTGAGTTTTGGAACTTTGAAATATTCACTAAAAATCGCCTGTGTAACAAAAACGAAATTACTCACCTGTTCTCAGGAGAGATCCCAGTGCTGGATTTAGGTACCCAGCACTGACTAGAAAAAGCGATTACAACTGTGATTTTCCGGTAACTTGATTTTCCTCCATAGGATAACATTGCCTGGTTTTACTAGAAATTCTTCTAAGTGTCGATTTTTGCAACATACAAATATTCCTTAAAAATCGCCTGTGTAACAAAAACGATTTCTTTCAACTGTTTACAGGAAATGCACCAGGGCTGAATCCAGGATCCAGCCCTGAGTAAGAAAAACGTTCGTAAAGTAATTCTATTTCGGTTTACTTAAAAATCCCATTGAGCTCAATGTTATAGTATACCAAGTATTGTGTTGCCTATTGCAACCCCTGTACTATATTGCATTTAAAGTCTATTGTTCATTGAAAGTATTCAACAAACAGCATCTTATCTTGAGAAAGTATTTTTGTGCAAACCTGTGGTTCTAAAATAAAACAACAGTATATTTTTTATACAAAACAATTGGCCTAGAGTTCAGTTCTTGAGTGTGTGGTTTCATTTGCTGACTAAGTGTGTACATCAAATGCTTTACACTGTCTTCTGATACTGCCTTACTGCTCGACCAAGCTACCACTTTAGAGAGTAAGGTTCTATCTAACTTTAACCTCTGCCAAACCTCTGGACACCCTTGGACTCTATACACACTGTACCTCACTTTGGTGCAGTATATATAGAGCCAGTTTCTTACAACAGGATGTAGTACTAATTCAGGTAGTTCAGTTCCACAACCAGAGCATGTCAACTGGGCGTGTGGAGGACAGTTACCGGGTTGGACTGAGAGATGCGCCTTGGCCTGGCTAGAAATACTTGTGTTCATTCCAGCCTTTCGTTGTAATGGAGTCCTTGCAGTGCGCTTGTATGCACACTTTATCGCTTCCTTCTAGTGCCTGGGTATAGCTACTTCATTCCAACTTTTATCTGCGTGGCTTTGTCATTTTCCATGACTAGTCATATAGTGTTTGGTCATTCTGTTGCTTCATTTTTAACTTTTTTAAATGCTTGTTTAAGTAAATCCACATTTTTCCAAGGGATGCATTCCCTCCAGAACTGTGTGCTAAAGTCTTTTCAGCTCATAGGTGCAGGACAACGAATGCCTCCCATTCTAGGGTTTTGTACTTGTGTTTTTCTCAGCTCCTGAATGTGAACTTCTTTACAGCTGTTCACTGAGTTCTGTCATCTCTCACTCCAGGTCGAACTCACCGCTCCAACCAGGTATCTGCCCCAGAGTACGTCTTCCTGATCTCCGAGCTGGCGGGGGAGCGGAGGTTTGCTTCGATTGTAGCAAAGCGCCTGGAGAGCCTTGTAAGTTCTTCCCATTATAAGGCTGGTTTGGTTTCTGACGTCCTGCATTATGCAGTGAGCGCCGACTGTTTTCAGCCACCTTTTGACACATATCTGCTTCTGTCATATCGTGGACTTTCAACCCTACTTCATGCTCATGACTTTTCGGCCACCGTTGTGATTATGACACATAACATTAGAAATTTCCACTTTTCTCTCTGAGGCTCTTTTCCAGCCATTCCTTCCCACTGGTCAATTTCATTTGCATTTAGGCGGCTCACTTCCTTTCCTTATCACTTTCTCTCACCTCCTTCCACTTTCTGCCCAACATTTCTCCCTTTCTTACCCTTCTCAGTGTGTTGTGGCTTAGCTTCCTACGTGTGTGTGTATGTGTAGCTGTCCCATTCCATCCTTTTCTCTGTGTGTTTCATGGCATCTTTCCTTCCTTTATGTTTGGTGGATTGCCTGCTCTTTTCAATTTACTTTGTGTCAGCTTCTTATCCTTTGTCATCTGCTAGTGTTCCTTTCTTCCATTCACCGTGAGCGTACCCTTGCACCTTTCATTGCAGTGTTTGCTGTCTTTTAACTTCCATTCTCTGTGTGAGTGGGCACCTTGCTTGTCTCCTTACCTGTCTATGTATGACTGCTTGTTTTCTTTCGTTCGTGCCGTGGTTCCTAGCTAGCTTCCTTCCATTCTCTGTGTGATTGGGTGTTGCTTAATGTTCGAGGCATATGAGCTGTAGATCGTATACTTGTGCATAGATCGCCATCTGGTGTTGGGCTCGGATGTTTGCACTTTGTTTTTGTTTTGGAAGAAGTCTTTGTAGTCACGAGGTAGGTGACTCCTCCTTAGGACGATAGTGCGCATGGGCATCGACTCCATCTGCATATTGTTTTTTTCCGCCATCGGGTTCGGATGTAATTTGTTGCGCTCCGGTTCGGTGTCGTTCTCGAACCCCCTTCGATGGGCAATCCCTCACCACTCGACGGTATTGTCTCGATCGCGTTTCCTTTTCGACGCGTATCTTCGGGAAACATAAAATCCTCAACCTAGATCTTCGACGCGGGCTGTGGCTGTTGGGCCTATCCGCGCCGACCCCGCCAGCAGTCAATGGAAAGGACTCCTTTCAAAAAATGCCCCGGGTGTGGTGCTAAGTTCCCACACACAGACTTACACAAGGTTTGTAACCTCTGCCTCTCCCCGGAGCACGAAGACAAGAACTGCGAGGCCTGTGCATCTTTCAGGTCGAAGAAAACCATCCGTGACTGTCGGGCTGGACGTCACGCAATGTCTCGCGGAAGCAGCTCGATTCCGGACATCTTCGGAGCAGATCCCAGTCTCCAGCCGTAGCAACAAGCTGATGAAGAAGATGAGACGGTCACCCTGGCTCAGCGGTGCGTGAGTACCGAAACCCCTCTCCCGACCAAAACCAAACCTAAGGCTCCGGTAACACCTTCGCCCTCGGGCTCAGGTCGACACCGGTAACACATTTCAGACGCCCGCCCTCGGGCCCGGCTATGAAACCAAAAGAAAAGCCTTCCGGCTCGGGATCGAGCCAACCCCATTCCGGTGTCGAAAAATCACCTTCGACACCGAAGTCCAAAACCAAAGAGGTGCCACGCCCTTCTTCCTCGGCACCGAAAACAGCCTCAACGTCGAAGCCCTCGGCGTCGAAACAAACAAGGACAAGCATTCGGAGCCGAAAAAATCTTCGGAGCCGAACAAACCTTCGGAGCCGAAAAAAGTCTTGAAGCCACAAACTTCTATACCAAAAGCTAAGGAGTCCAAGACCCCACAAAAAGCTTCAGAGACACGGGCTAAACAACATTCTGACCCTAAGTCTTCGGCACCGAAAAAGGACATTGTACCCACACAACAGCCTCTACCAGATTTTTCGGATCCAAAGCAAAAACTCTCCACATTGACCCGGAAACTGGCAAAGTTGTCGCCAAGCCTCCTAAAAAGAGAAAATTGGACACTTCAGAAGACCCTGAAATACCCATGAAGCGGAAGGAGATAGGCACTAATACTTCCCCACCTCTCTCTCCTTCTCCAGCTGATCCAAATCTGCTAATTTCGCCAGCACACTCCCCACAACATACATTTTCACCTCAACCACAGGATGATGAAGATGATTATACTGATGAGGGTGGGGATGGAGATCCAGATAAGGATGATGACGCCCATACCATCCCACACAATACAGATCCCTGGGATGATTACAACACAGATCCCGACCCACACAATGACCCGGACCTCTATCCCTCTAGGCCATCACCACCAGATGACAATATTGGGTTTGCGCAACTAATTAATAAAGCTGCTCAATACCACGGGGTACAATTACACTCTGACCCTTTAGAGGAAGACTTTTTGTTGGAAACATTTGCACCCACACAAAAGTCCACGCACACCCTGCCAATGTTAAAAGGCATGCTAAAACATGCACCAAAAGTTTTTAAGGACCCCGTCAGAGCCAGGATTCTTAACACCAGGGTAGACAAAAAATATAAGGCAGCTCCCAATGACCCAGTGTACATTAAAGGTCAGGTCCCTTTAGATTCTCTTGTGGTGTCTAATGCACGCAAGAGGGCAAATTCACAAGGCACAGGCGACACCCCTCCTCCTGATAAGGAATCCAAACTCATAGACGCATCTGGAAAACGTATCGCGTCACAGGCGGCAAATCATTGGCGGATTGCCAATGCCCAAGCTTTGTTGGCCAGATATGACAGAGCTCACTATGATGAGCTTGAAAAGCTTATGCAACATCTTCCTGACCAATATAAAGACAAAGCTAATGACCTTATACAGGAGGGAAAATTAATAACAAATACATCTATCAAATGTGCGCTTGATGCGGCTTATACGGCATCTCGTGCTATTAATACCAGCGTTTTGCTACGCAGGCACGCTTGGCTCCGAATCTCCGGATTCAAGCAGAAAGTGCAGTCTGCTATTCTTAATCAGCCTTTTGACCAAGAGCATCTTTTTGGACCCACAGTCGATACATCTTTAGAGAAGATGAAAAAGGATACGGACACTGCCAAGTCCAAGGGGGGCCTTGCAATTACCTTCCCCTAGAGGTTCATTTCGTCGCTCCTTTTGCAGGGCTGGCTCCAAAACTATTGGCTCGGAGCATCCCTCTTCTTCCTATAAAAGCCCCAATCAAACTAATCCCTCCAGAGGATACTTTCATGGAGGGTACAGAGGCAACAATGGTAAGGGAAGAGGTCGCGGTAACAATACCCGCAACTCCCCTACCACCAAACAGTGACTTCCCTTCACTTCCCCCGATCATCCCACTCCTGTCGGGGGACGCCTCTCACAGTTCCTACCTGTCTGGAATTCTATCACAACAGACAAGTGGGTAAGACAAATTATCCAGTATGGTTATTGCCTGGAACTCACCTCCACTCCCCCAAATATCCCTCCCAGACAACGTCCAATGTCCCCGGAACATCTGACTCTTCTGAAACAAGAGGTTGTCTCTCTATTACAAAAACATGCAATAGAACCAGTCCCCTTACCTCATCAAGGCACAGGGGTTTACTCCTTCTACTTTCTAATCCCAAAAAAGGACGGCTCTCTCAGGCCAATACTGGACCTGAGACCGTTAAACCTCTACATCTGAAAGAGACACGTTAGTGACAGATTCCTTACCTTAGAATATCCCCAGGCATCAGGCTGGATCCGGAAAGTTTTGCGTAGCAGTACCCTTGCGCGTCGGTAGGCGGCGTCGTGCGGCTCCGCGTCCGTCGTCGGCGTCGTGATCGCCGGGATGACGTCGCGGGCAGTACTTAGGCGCCGCCCCTGCGCACTGACGTCAGTTCTTCTTTTTCCGCGCCAGCAAGCGCAGATCCGGGAAGAGCAGTGCCCTGGTCATTTTTTGACCATTCTTTTTGGTGAATTTTTCACTGTTTTTTCCATACTTAAAGGTGTCGTAGGGATGCCCGGCTTCAAGCGATGCGGCGCCTGTGCGCGGATGATGTCCGTCACCGACCCGCATTGGGAGTGTCTCTTCTGCCTCGGCCGAGGCCACGACACGGAGTCTTGTCCCGAATGCCAGGCCCTCAACCCGAAAGCTTTGCGAGAGCGGTCTCGAAAGCTCCTCGAGGCCCGGCATTCGGCTCCCACGGAGGCCCCGGTCGCGTGAGAGGTCCAGGGGTCGCTCGCGGAGTGCACACCGGTCGTCGGCGTCGAAGTCTTCTTCGTCCGGTAAGTCGAAGCACAAGAAGTCCAAGAAGCATCATCGCTCTCGGACTTCGCCTCGCCGGTCTCGCGACTCGGCTGAGGCCCCTCCCGGCACCGTCCCCGCCCCCGCGGCCCCGGACTTGCCTGTGGAGTCGCCCCCGCCATACCCGCCCTTCCCGGGTTCGGGGGCGGATCCGGCCAGGGTACAGGAATTCCTGTCGGCCATGGCCCGCCTCTTCGGGCCTTCAGGCCCCTCCGGTGCGCCTTCGGGCCCCGCGGGCCCTGATGGGGTTGCTCGGCCGTCGCCGACGGCTCCGGCCCCGGCGTCGCCCGTGCCTCCAGCCTCGATCCCGGCTCCGGCTTCGGCCCCGGCCTCGATCCCGGCTCCACAACCCCCATCGACGCCGGTCGACCTCACGACACCTCCGCCGGCGCCGATGTCTCCGGTGCCGTTCTCGACGCCACCCTGGGCTCCGGGCGGCGTCGTCCCCCAGTTCCTTCCGGCTCCGGACATGGACCCGGAGCGGCGTCGCTCGACGCCGGCTCCGGCGCCGATGGGACCTTGGGTCCCAACTGTCCCTCCTCCTCCTTATTTTGAACCTGAGGAGGACCAGTTGGACTGGGAGGGGTCTGATGACCCTCTGACGCGACACTGTCAGTATGATGAGGACTGGACAGAGAGTCTAGGGGAGGCCAGTGGTCTGGATACTTCCCCTGACACTGGCATGCTGTCTCCTCCCGTGGCTACGGAGGAGGGGCCAATTTTGGTACGGTGTTGCGTGAGGGCAGCTGGGGCCTTACGTCTCCAGCTCCCTACTTTGACGGTCAAGCCTAACATCTTGACAGAGGTGCTTCAGCCGGCAGCCTCCTCTGCGGAGACTGTGCTGCCGTTTAACGACGCCCTCACTGACGTTCTTTTGGGCGCCTGGTCCAAGCCCAACACAGGGGCTCCTGTGGATCGGAACGTGTCACGACGCCATCGCCCAGCTCCGGGCGACCCCCTGTTTCTTTCTGTCCACCCCACTCCTGAGAGCTTGGTTGTCCAAGCCTCCGCTTCCCAAACCGCCTTCCCTACCGCTCCTCCGGATAGGGAATCCAAACGCCTGGATCAGTTTGGGAAGAAAGGTTTTTCTTCCTCCAGTGCTGGCTTGCGGTCCGTTAACACCGCTTGTCTTTTGGGCCGATATACCCACTCCCTGTGGGATTCGGTGGCGGATGTTTTGCCCCAGTGCCCTGAGGAGGTCCAGGCACTGCTTTCCCGCGCCATTGCGGAAGGAAGGGATGCGGCCAAATACACTATCCGTTGTGGCCTTGACACCGCCGACTCGCTGGGCAGGTCTATTGCAACGACAGTGGCGCTCCGACGCCACGCCTGGCTGAGAACCACTGGTTTTCAGGGGATGTCCAGAATACTCTCATGGACATGCCCTTTGATGGAGTCTGTCTTTTTGGGTCCAAAGCAGACCATGCGTTGGAGCGCTTTAAGGACTCACGGGCTACTGCCAAGTCCCTGGGCCTTTCTGCTACTCGCCCTCCGCTGACTTCTGCTTTTCGCCCCTATCGTGGCCACGGTAGGGGCGCCCCTTCACGTCAGCAGCCCAGCCACCGGCCCGCGCAGCAGGCGTCTTCGCGTGGCCGAGGACGTGGATTCCGCCGTGGCGGATCGGGCAACCAGCGTGCGGGTCAGGCCACCACCTCCAACCCGTCCGCGGCCTCCAAGCCCTCCTAGTCCCTCCTTTCAGGTGCACGGCACGCCAGTAGGGGGCAGGGTCCGCCATCACCTTCCCCACTGGCGCACCATCACCTCGGACAGGTGGGTCTTGGACATTGTCCGAAGGGGCTACTCCCTCCCCTTCGAGACCACCCCCCAGCCATGCCACCTCAATTCCACCGCATGTCAGGGGATCACTTGGTGCTTCTACAGAAGGAAGTCACGGCCCTCTTGACCAAGAGAGCCATCGAGCATGTTCCGACCCCAGAAGTAGGGCGTGGTTGCTACTCCCACTACTTTCTGGTGCCCAAGGAGGACATGCGTCCTATCTTGGACCTCCGGAACGTCAATCGCTTCCTCCGGAAGGAGAAGTTCAAGATGCTCACCCTAGCTCAGGTCTTGACTGCCCTCGACCCTGGAGACTGGTTGGTAGCGTTGGACTTGCAGGACGCGTATTTCCACATCCCCGTCCTGCCGGCCCACCGGCGCTACCTTCGGTTCACGGTAGGCCCCGAGCATTTTCAGTTCACCGTGCTCCCCTTTGGCCTTACCAGTGCCCCTCGGGTGTTCACGAAAGTGATGGCGGTGGTCGCAGCTCATCTGCGCCGGGCAGGGGTTTCAGTCTTCCCCTACCTCGACGACTGGCTGCTGAAGGCGGGCTGGTCCCAGGCAGTCGTCTCCCCACCTCCAGACTACGGCCGAACTCCTGCACTCGCTGGGGTTCTCCATCAATGTGCCGAAGTCGCATCTGATTCCTTCTCCACAGCTCCTTTTCATCGGAGCAGTTCTGGACACGACGCAGTTTCGGGCCTATCCTCCCGAACGGCGAGTCCGGGATATTCAGGCTATGATTCCGATCTTTCGGCCTTTATCCTGGGTTTCGGTACGGATGACCCTGAGGCTGCTGGGCCTCATGGCCTCCTGCATCCTGCTGGTCAATCATGCCAGATGGCATATGCGGGCTCTGCAGTGGGACCTGAAGTTCCAGTGGGCGCAGCACCAGGGCAACCTGTCCGATCACGTCCAGATCTCGGAGGGGACTGCAAAACAGTTGCAGTGGTGGCTCTCGAACCGGCAATGGGTCATGGGCAGATCCTCTCCCTTCCCCAGCCAGAGCACACAGTTGTGACGGACGCGTCCCTTCTGGGATGGGGCGGTCACATGGGAGAGGCGGAGATCAGAGGCCTCTGGTCTCCGGGCGGAGTCCCGGCTCCATATCAACCTTCTGGAGCTCCGGGCGATCCAACTTGCACTCAAGGCATTCCTTCCCTCTGTCAAAGGGAAGGTAGTGCAGGTGTTCACAGACAACACCACCGCCATGTGGTACTGCAACAAACAAGGCGGGGTGGGGTCGTGGACCCTTTGTCAGGAGGCTCTGCGCCTCTGGACATGGCTGGAACATCAGGGCATGTTCCTGATGGTTCAACACCTGGCAGGTTCCCTGAACGCCAGGGCGGACGAACTCAGCCGCAGGTGCATGATGGATCACGAATGGCGTCTTCACTCGGAAGTGGCGCAAGGACTCTTTCTACAGTGGGGAGAGCCTTGGTTAGATCTGTTCGCCACCGAAGAGAACGCGCAATGTCATCAGTTCTGCGCGTTGGAATTTCCAAGGCGGCACTCGCTCGGCGACGCTTTTCGTCACGAGTGGAGTTGCGGTCTATTGTACGCCTTTCCGCCTATACCACTTCTACCCAGAGTGTTGAAGAAGATTCGGCGCGACCGGGCCCAAGTCATTCTTGTGGCTCCGGACTGGGCTCGAAGAGTTTGGTATCCCGAGCTACTCAATATGAGCATAGATCCCCCGATCCGTCTGCCTCTTCGGGAGGATCTTCTGTCGCAGCAGCAGGGGACGGTCCTCCACCCGAACCTGTCCAGTCTACACCTGCTTGCGTGGAGATTGAGCGGCGGCAGTTGATTCCTTTCGACTTGCCTCCCGAAGTTTGTGATGTGATTCTGGCAGCCAGGCGTTCCTCCACTAAGGAGGTATACGCCTGCAGGTGGAACAAATTTGTGGCATGGTGCACAGCAAAGGCTGTGAATCCCCTTTCTGCCCCTCTTTCTGAGGTCCTTCTGTTCCTTCTCTCTCTGGCCCAGCAGGGTTCTGCCCTGGGTACCATCAAGGGTTATCTTTGTGCTATCTCGGCCTTCCTCAGGCTCCCTGATCAGCCCTCCTTTTCAAGTCCCCTGTTGTTAACAGGTTCTTAAAAGGCATTACTCACCTCTTCCCTCCTGTTCCGTTTGTGATGCCTCAGTGGGACTTGAACTTGGTTCTTACCTTTTAATGTGCGCTCCCTTTGAGCCTCTGCATAACTGTCCTCTTCGTCTTCTGACTCTGAAGACAGCCTTTCTGGTGGCCATCACCTCCGCTCGGCGGGTGAGTGAGCTCCAGGCTCTATCTTGCAAACCTCCCTTTCTGTCTGTTCATCCAGACAAGGTTGTTCTTCGGACGCGTCCGTCCTTCTTGCCAAAGGTGGTTACTGCTTTCCACATTGGGCAGACCATCACTTTGCCCACCTTTATCCGCCTCCGCATCCTTCTAGAGAGGAAGAGAGGCTCCACCGTCTGGACCCCAAACGTGCGCTCTCCTTCTATATCGACCGCACAAAACACTTCCGGGTGGATGACCAGCTCTTTGTTGGCTACGTGGGCGCCAAAAAGGTCGGGCGGTGCACAAGAGGACCATCTCCCGCTGGGTTACCTTGTGCATCAAGACCTGCTATTCTTTGGCTAAGAAGGAGCCTCCTGTTGGGCTGCGTGCCCATTCCACCAGGGCAACGGCTGCTACCACGGCCTTGGGCCGCGGTGTTCCGCTGCCGGTTATCTGTCAGGCAGCTACGTGGGCCTCGCTGCACACGTTTACAAAGCATTACTGCCTTGACAGTCAGGTCCGGAGGGACGGCTTCTTTGGCCGTTCTGTCCTCCAGGACTTCCTTGTCTGATCTTTGTTCGCAGACCCACCACCGGGGTTGGTATTGCTGGGGTATCTATTCTAAGGTAAGGAATCTGTCACTAACGTGTCTCTTTCAGATGCACAAGTTACTAACTTGTGTAACGATATATCTGTAAGAGACAGTAGTTAGTGACAGATTCCTACCGCCCACCCATCCTCCCCGTTCTGCGAACTGATTTCTAGGGTTAAGGACATCCCTTTCAGGGCCCTAGTATTTTTCAGACACCTGTGTCAGCTTCTTGCATGGCTCTGCGTTCCTGGCGCGGAAAGTCGTGTACAGAACTGACGTCAGCGCGCAGGGGCGGCGCCTAAGTACTGCCCGCGACGTCATCCCGGCGATCACGACGCCGACGACGGACGCGGAGCCGCACGACGCCGCCTACCGACGCGCAAGGGTACTGCTACGCAAAACTTTCCGGATCCAGCCTGACGCCTGGGGATATTCTAAGGTAAGGAATCTGTCACTAACTACTGTCTCTTACAGATATATCGTTACACAAGTTAGTAACTTGTGCATTCAGTCAGACCACTTCCACATGGTCACTCTCCAACAGGTGCTCCCACTGCTTCAGCAAGGCGACTTTCTCTCCACTCTAGATCTAAAGGACGTCTACTTTCATATTCTCATTCACCCCGCTCACAGGAAATATCTCAGGTTCGTGGTGGACGGTCAACACTACCAATTCAAAGTCCTTCCATTCGGGGTGACTACAGCACCCAGAGTCTTCACCAAGTGCCTCGCAGTAGTGGCGGCTCACTTACGAAGACAACACATTCACGTGTTCCCTTATCTGGACGACTGGCTCATAAAAGCCAAGTCACACAGCTCTGTACAACACACACACAAAACAATCCAGCTGCTTCACGACTTAGGATTTACGGTGAAGCTCACCAAATCCCACCTCCAACCATCCAACACACAACAATACCTAGGAGCTACGATAAACACTTCAAAAGCTTTAGCATACCCCAACTCTCTCAGGATAAGCACTATGCAAGCTCTAATATCCAAATTTCAGCCTCAACACTCATTACCAGCTCGAGTGTTCATGCAGTTGATCGGGATGATGGCCTCTTGCATTCTCATCGTCCCTTATGCAAGACTCCAAATGCGTCCCTTACAGGAGTGTTTGGCACGTCAGTGGAACCAGGCTCAAGGTCAGCTAACAGATCTGGTGTTGGTGGATGGCCGCACACATCGCTCTCTGTAGTGGTGGAACACACAAAACCTTTCCAAAGGGCGGCCGTTCCTCGACCCGGTTCCACAGATAGTGCTAACAGCAGACGCATCGCTCACCGGCTGGGGAGCTCATCTTCAAAACCATACCATTCAGGGCATATGGACCCCTCGGCAAAAACAACACCACATAAATTACCTGGAATTACTGGCAATTTTTCTGGCATTAAAATCCTTTCAACTACATCTAGTAGGCAAAGCTGTCCTGGTCCGTACAGACAACATCACAGCAATGTACTACATACAGAAACAGGGGGGGACACACTCTCTACAGCTTTCACACCTAGCTCAAAGCATATGGGGATGGGCCATACCGCAAAACATATATCTCCTTGCAGAACACCTCCCAGGAGTAAACAATCAGATTGCAGATCTGCTCAGTCGTCAAACACAGCAGATCCACGAATGGGAACTTCATCCTCAAGTTCTTCTTCCATTCTTCCACATGTGGGGCCACCCAGAAATAGATCTGTTCGCCACAAATCAAAATGCCCAAGCTTCGCGTCCAGGTATCCACACCCATTGTCCAAAGTCAATGCGCTATGGATAAACTGGTCAGGCAAATTTGCTTACGCTTTTCCGCCTCTCCCACTAATTCCGTTAGTAGTTCGGAAGCTCAAAAAGCATTCCCTCATAATGTTCCTGGTTGCTCCAACATGGGCTCGACAACCATGGTTCACAACCCTCTTGGAACTATCAGTAGTTCCTCATCAAAAGCTACACCTCTCACCCAAGCTTCTCACTCAGAACCATGGAGAGATAAGACATCCAGATCCCAATCAACTCAACCTTGCGATCTGGCACCTGAAGTCTTAGAGTTTGGCTACCTCGATCTCCCGCCAGACTGCACGAACATCATTAAAGAGGCTAGACGTCCTACCACCAGAGCATGTTACGCCGCAAAGTGGAAACGATTTGTAATTTACTGTACAAATAACAAACTCAATCCACTAGATGCTTCCATTCAAAACATTATCTGTTACCTCTTGCACCTACAACAATGTAACCTAGCATATACATCCATAAGACTACATCTCGCTGCAATAGCAGCTTATCTCCAAAACAGACAACACTTGTCTTTGTTTAGAGTACCCGCTATCAAAGCATTTATGGAAGGACTTAAAAGAATAATTCCACCGAGAGCTCCACCCTCTCCAGTGTGGAATCTCAATATAGTCCTCACCAGACTCATGGGTCCCCCATTTGAACCTCTGCACAAATGCGAACTACAGTTCCTCACTTGGAAAGTAGCCTTCCTAGTCGCTATCACATCTCTTAGAAGAGTTAGTGAACTCCAGGCATTAACCATTCAAGAACCATTTTTGCAAATCCATCATAACAAAGTGGTTCTTAGGACTAACCCAAAACTTTTACCTAAAGTCGTTTCTGCCTTCCATCTTAACCAGCCTGTTGAACTTCCAGTTTTTTTCCCTCAACCAGACTCAGTGGCAGAACGGGCTCTTCACACGCTAGACGTTAAAAGAGCAATACTTTACTACATTGAAAAGGACAAAATCCTGTAGAAAAACTAAACAACTCTTTGTGGCTTTTTCCCCACCTCATAAGGGCAATCCCATTTCAAAACCAGGGATTGCAAGGTGGATTGTTAAATGCATCCAAATATGCTATCTTAAAGCCAAACGCACATTAACCATTCCCCCTAGAGTTCATTCCACACGCAAACTAGGGGCTTCTATGGCATTCCTAGGGAACATTCCCCTAGATGACATCTGCAAAGCAGCAACTTGGTCTACACCACACACTTTCACAAAACACTATTGTGTAGATGTGCAAGCAAAACAACAAGCTAATGTGGGCCAGGCTGTATTAAGAACACTTTTTCAAACCACTGCAACTGATACAGGTAGCCACCGCTAAAGAGGTAACTGCTGTATAGTCTATGCACAAGTATACGATCTACAGCTCCTATGCCTCGAACGTAAAATGCTACTTACCAGTATGCATCTGTTCTTGGCATGTAGAGCTGTAGATTCGTATACGCCCACCCGCCTCCCCGGATACCTCTATCTGTTCCAGTACTATCTTACTTAGACACATTACACATCGACATCTCTTTCTATTTCTTACTAACTCCATCATAACCCTTCATGGCAAAAACAATCTGCAGATGGAGTCGATGCCCATGCGCACTATCGTCCTAAGGAGGAGTCACCTACCTTGTGACTACAAAGACTTCTTCCAAAACAAAAACAAAGTGCAAACATCCGAGCCCAACACCAGATGGCGATCTATGCACAAGTATACAAATCTACAGCTCTACATGCCAAGAACAGATGCATACTGGTAAGTAGCATTTTCCTTTCTTCTTCCTGGTTGCTTGCTTCCTTTAATTCTGTATAAAGCACCCTCTGTTCTTCCTTCTCTGTGTATGGGGTGCTTTGCTTCCTTCTCCTCACTGAGATGTGAATTGTTTCCTTCCTTCCACTCTCTGTGTGGTTGTTTACTTTTCTTCTCTGTGGTGGCTTGCTTCCTTTCCTTCAGTGTGTGGTCCCCTCAGTGCCCCCTTCTCTGTGTATGGGGTGCTTTGCTTCCTTCTCCTCACTGGGTTGTGGATTGATTTCTTCCTTCCACTCTTTGTGGGGATGGTTAGTTGTTTACTTTTCTTTGTGGTTGCTTTTTTCCTTTCCTTCAGTGTATGGTCCCCTCAATGCCTTCTTCTCTGTGCATGTGGTGCCTGTTCTCCTCTGTGGTTACTTGCTTCCTTTCTTTCAGTGTGTGGTCCTCTCAGTGCCTCTTTCCCTGTGTATGTAGTGCTTTGCTTCCTTCTCAGTGGGTTGTGGATTGTTTTCTTCCTCCCACTCTGTGTGGTTGGTTAGTTATTTACTTTTCTTCTCCGTGGATGCTTGCTTCCGTCCCTTCAGTGCCTGGTTCCCTCAGTGCCTCCTTCTCTGTGTGTGGGGTGCTTTGCTTCCTTCTCAGTGGGTTGTGGATTGTTTTCTTCCTCCCACTCTGTGTGGTTGGTTAGTTATTTACTTTTCTTCTCCGTGGTTGCTTGCTTCCGTCCCTTCAGTGCCTGGTTCCCTCAGTGCCTCCTTCTCTGTGTGTGGGGTGCTTTGCTTCCTTCTCAGTGGGTTGTGGATTGTTTTCTTCCTCCCACTCTGTGTGGTTGGTTAGTTATTTACTTTTCTTCTCTGTGGTTGCTTGCTTCCGTCCCTTCAGTGCCTGGTTCCCTCAGTGCCTCCTTCTCTATGTGTGGGGTGCTTTGCTTCCTTCTCAGTGGGTTGTGGATTGTTTCCCTCCTTCCACTCTCTGTGTAGTTGTTTACTTTTCTTCTCTGTGATTGCTTGCTTCCTTTTCTTCAGTGTGTGGCCCCCTCAGTGCTTCCTTCTCTGTGTATGGGGTGCTTTGCTTCCTTCTCAATGGGTTGTGGATTGTTTCCCTCCTTCTACTCTCTATGTAGTTGTTTGCTTTTTTTCTCTGTGGTGGTTTGCTTCCTTTCCTTTGGTGTGTGGTCCCCTCTGGGCCTCCTCTGTGTATGTGGTGCTTTGCTTCCTTCTCCTCAGTGGGATGTGGATTGTTTCCCTCCTTCTACTCTCTGTGTAGTTGTTTGCTTTTCTTCTCTGTGGTTGCTTGTTTCCTTTCCTTCAGTGTGTGGTCCCCTCAGTGCTTCCTTCTCTGTGTATGGGGTGCTTTGCTTCCTTCTCAGTGGGTTGTGGATTGTTTCCCTCCTTCTACTCTCTGTGTAGTTGTTTGCTTTTCTTCTCTGTGGTTGCTTGTTTCCTTTCCTTCAGTGTGTGGTCCCCTCAGAGCTTCCTTCTCTGTGTATGGGGTGCTTTGCTTCCTTCTCAGTGGGTTGTGGATTGTTTCCCTCCTTCTACTCTCTGTGTAGTTGTTTGCTTTTCTTCTCTGTGGTTGCTTGCTTCCTTTCCTTCAGTGTGTGGCCCCCTCAGTGCTTCCTTCTCTGTGTATGGGGTGCTTTGCTTCCTTCTCAGTGGGTTGTGGATTGTTTCCCTCCTTCTACTCTCTGTGTAGTTGTTTGCTTTTCTTCTCTGTGGTTGCTTGTTTCCTTTCCTTCAGTGTGTGGTCCCCTCAGAGCTTCCTTCTCTGTGTATGGGGTGCTTTGCTTCCTTCTCAGTGGGTTGTCGATTGTTTCCCTCCTTCTACTCTCTGTGTAGTTGTTTGCTTTTCTTCTCTGTGGTTGCTTGTTTCCTTTCCTTCAGTGTGTGGTCCCCTCAGAGCCTCCTTCTCTGTGTATGGGGTGCTTTGCTTCCTTCTCAATGGGTTGTGGATTGTTTCCCTCCTTCTACTCTCTGTGTAGTTGTTTGCTTTTTTTCTCTGTGGTGGTTTGCTTCCTTTCCTTTGGTGTGTGGTCCCCTCTGGGCCTCCTCCTCTGTGTATGTGGTGCTTTGCTTCCTTCTCCTCAGTGGGTTGTGGATTGTTTTCTTCCTTCTACTCTCTGTGTGGTTGGTTAGTTGTTTACTTTTCATCTCCATGGTTGCTTGCTTCCTTTCCTTCAGTGTGTGGTTCCCTCCGTGCCCCCTTCTCTGTGTACGAGGTGCTTTGCTTCCTTCCCCTCCTGGGTTGTGGATTGTTTATTTCCTTCTAGTCTCTATGTGTAACAGTATTCCACCAGAATATTAATTCCAAAATATCGCCAGACCATAATATTGTGGTCAAAATATCATGTTTGCAGACAAATTGTCATTTGTCAACACAAATACAGAGTGTAAGTATATGTGTGTTTTTTAAGTTTTAACAATATTAAAGTTTGAAATATTTTTACTGTAATATTATTATTATAATTATTGTATTATGCTTTTATTTCTTTAATTATATTGTGACATTTAATTGTATTTTTCATTTATTGGTGTTGGGTAGGTAGTGTTTCAATCTCAATTCAGGTTAATTGATAAATATGTTAATTATGTAGTTTTTCATTATTTAGTTTAAATGTTTTTTGGGTTAATCGTTTTTAATTCATTTTGTTTTTGGATTGTGAGATTTGTTGAGGAATTGGCTGGGGTAGTATTTTAATGTAAACGTCTATTATTTGTTGTGTAGTGTATTGTGATAATTTTTAAATTGGTAATCATTTATTGACATGTTAAATGATTTTCAAGATATTTAACTGTTTTCATATTTTGAGTTATAGTGTTCAGCATTTAAAATCTTAATATATATCTTTTAATTATGCATTTAGCAATTTCTTTTGGTTGTATAATTAATTGTAAATTATTATAACCATGTTTATTAATATTGAACTTCCACAATATTTCTTGCGACTGGCTTTCAATATTGAATCTGCGCTACACTCCTAGAATAGCGGAGTTCGAAAAGTAAATCTTCCCCACCCCAAATATTTGTGCTTTCCCCCCTTGTTTGTTGAACTCTAGTTAGAATAGTAAATCTGACCTCCCGCCCAAAAAATATATGCACTGCCCACAAAGATGGTTCGACTCGAGCTCGAAAAGTCACTCTTTGCACCCCGAAAGATGTGCATCTCCCAATTGTTTGTGTTGGACTGGAGTAGGGATATTAAATCGGAGCACACCGCCCAAACATATCAGCTTCCCAACTGTTTGTTGGATTGGAGTTTGAATAGTCGATTTGGCCTCCAGTGCATGCATTTGCCCACATTTTTGTTATAGTAGGTTATCTTAAGTGTTTTTAATTTATACTGTTTTAATAATTCATTTTGGATTGAATTTGTTTACATACTTAGTTTTTAAATTTTTATGTATTTTTAACATATTTTTCACATTATACAATTATTAGCTTTTTAAAATGTTTTTAATGATTTTAAAACAGTTTTTTTTGTTATATTCTTTTTTTTTTTAAATCTCTCTTAATAATTCAGGAATATGTTTATATGTTTTTAAATACCAATATTAATAATCATCATTTTTGTGTGTTTTTAAAATCAATAATACCATTATTTTATATGATTATTTATTTTGTATGTTTTTTAAAATTAATTTATACATTCAAATATTGTGCATAAATATTTTAATATATATTTTTAATATTTTAACTTTTATATATATTCACTGAAAAAACCAGAGGTTTTAGGGACAGTTATAGTTAGTTGGACATTGCACTCGTACAAAACCCGTGAAATTCCCCGTTATAGTTAGTTCAGCTAACTATAACTCGCGCCCGCAATGCACTGCTGATGACGTCACATATTACATCACTCATGACATGGTCAGTGACATCACTGATGACATCACTGATGACATCTCAAATGACATCACTGATGACATCATCCAGTGACTGTGTGTTTCTGTAAAGTTTAAATATGTTTAATATAGATAGGGAAAGGCGTATTGAAGAATGAGTGGGTGTATAAGTGTCTGAATGGATGATTTAGTACGTGCGTGACTGACTCTACAAGTGAGTGATTAAACGTATCTTACTGAATGCATGGGTTAGTGACTAAACTGTGTGAATGTCTGTATCCGTCTGTTGGTGTGTAAGTGGATGCATGGATTTGCGAATAGCTACATGAGTGTCTATATGGGTTATTTATTGGTTCTATGAGTATCTGTATGGGTGCCTGAGTGTTTGTGTGGATGGGGTGTGTGCGACTGTGCATAGATGTGTGAGTGGGTGATTCACTGGGTGGATGGTTTCAAGAGTGCATCTGTGATAGACTGTATGGGTGGGTAAGTGTGTGTAAGAGTGTGTTAGTGAGTGAATGTATGTCCCAGTGGTACATGTGTGAGTAACTAAATATGTGAAAGGCAGTATATATGTGTATTGGAGTATATAAATAGCTATAAGCGAGAGTGAGTGATTGTGATAGTGGCTGTATGGATGAGTGTGTGCTTGTATCAGTGATTGTATAAGAGCGTAACAATGTGCTAGTATTTGTATGATTAAGTGAGCTGGTGTGTGTATAACTGTATAGGTGAGTAAATGGCAGTGTGTTTAATTATTTGCATGACTGACTAGGTGTGTGAGTACCTCTATGGATGAGTGGCGGTGTTTGAGTGTCTATATAGGAGTAAGAGTGCATATGATAGTCCTGTACTGAGTGACCATAAGTATGAGTGACTGTACGGGTGAGTGAGTGGATGTGTGTGTGTAGACCTAAGAATCAGTGAGTGGGTATGTAGTTATTGGTGTTGGAGTGTCTATGGTTTTGCGAATGGCACTCTGTAATTTAGATTGGGTGTATCAAAGGTTATATTAGGGTGTGAGGAGCTGCATCAGATTATCACGTGGATGATGTCATCAGTGATGTCATTTGAGATGTCATCAGTGATGTCATCAGTGATGTCACTGACCATGTCATGAGTGATGTAATATGTGACGTCATCAGCAGTGCATTGCGGGGCGCGAGTTATAGTTAGCTGAACTAACTATAACGGGGAATTTCACGGGTTTTGTACGAGTGCAATGTCCAACTAACTATAACTGTCCCTAAAACCTCTGGTTTTTTCAGTGAATTTCAAAGGTTTTTTAAATGCTAATTTCTAACTATAACGTGTCTGAAACCTATGGTTTTTTCAGTGAATTTCAAAGGTTTTTAAAATGCTAATTTGTAACTATAACGTGCCTGAAACCTACGTTTTTTTCAGTGAATTTCAAAGGTTTTTTAAATGCCAATTTTTAAATGTATTAATTTTTATATTAATTATTTTCATACTGATTTACTACATTTTTAGAAACAATTTCTTTTACATATTTTATTTTTAAATTACATTGTAATTACATTATACATTACATTACAAAAATACTTTCTCAGAATGAATTACTTTAGTTTAATTACTTTGCACATAGGCAATAGACTTTTAAGTACAGTAGTTACAGTTGTTGCAATGGGCAACACATTTTCAAACACAATGCAACATTCAGCTCAATGTGAATTTCTAGTTAAATGCAATTAGTTACTTTATGGATTACTTTTCTAACCACAGGACTGGATCCTAGATTCAGTCCTGGTACATCTCCTGTAAACAGTTGAGTAAAAGCGTTTTGGTTACAGTCGTGATTTTTAAGGAATATTATTGTATTTTAAAAGTTGACACTTAGAAACTTTTTCTCATAGAATCACCAATGTTATCCTATGGAAGGAAATTCACTTAGCAGGTAAAAACTGTTATCGTTACTTTTTCTTACTCAGTGTTGGATCCTGGATCCAGCACTGGTGCATCTCCTGTAAACAGTTGAAAGAATGCGTTTAAGTCATACAGGCGATTTTTAAGGAATATTTGTAGTTTGTGAAAATCGACACTTTGAAACTTTTCTGCTGAAAACCAGACAATGGATTCCTATGGAAGAAAATATAAGTTACTGGTAAGTACGGTTAAAATTACTTTTCAGGACCAGTACTGGGCTGAAAGATGCAGCACTGAGGTCTCTCCTGATAACAGGTGAGTAAATCAGAATTCGGATTTCGGCTGATTTTAGAGGAATATTTGTATGTTTCAAAAATCAACACTTAGAAACTTTTTCAGCAAAAAGCAGGCAATGATATCCTATGGAAGGAAATTCAAGTTACTGGTAAGTACGGTTAAAATTACTTTTGAGGATCAGTACTGGGCTGAAAGATGCAGCACTGAGGTCTCTCCTGATAACAGGTGAGTAATTCGGAATTCGTATTTCGGCTGATTTTAGAGGAATATTTTAAAGTTCCAAAACTCCACACTTAGAAGAATTTCCAAGTGAAACCAGTCAATGTTAGCCTATGAAGGAAATTCAAGTTACCGGTAAGTACGGTTAAAATTACTTTTCAGGATCAGTACTGGGCTGAAAGATGCAGCACTGAGGTCTCTCCTGATAACAGGTGAGTAAATCGGAATTCGTATTTCGGCTGATTTTAGAGGAATATTTTAAAGTTCCAAAACTCCACACTTAGAAGAATTTCCAAGTGAAACCAGTCAATGTTAGCCTATGAAGGAAATTCAAGTTACCGGTAAGTTCGGTTAAAATTACTTTTGAGGATCAGTACTGGGCTGAAAGATGCAGCACTGAGGTCTCTCCTGATAACAGGTGAGTAAATCGGAATTCGTATTTCGGCTGATTTTAGAAGAATATTTTAAAGTTCCAAAACTCCACACTTAGAAGAATTTCCAAGTGAAACCAGTCAATGTTAGCCTATGAAGGAAATTCAAGTTACCGGTAAGTACGGTTAAAATTACTTTTCAGGACAAGTACTGGGCTGAAAGATGCAGCACTGAGGTCTCTCCTGATAGCAGGTGAGTAAATCGGAATTCGTATTTCGGCTGATTTTAGAGAAATATTTTAAAGTTCCAAAACTCCACACTTAGAAGAATTTCCAAGTGAAACCAGTCAATGTTAGCCTATGAAGGAAATTCAAGTTACCGGTAAGTACGGTTAAAATTACTTTTCAGGATCAGTACTGGGCTGAAAGATGCAGCACTGAGGTCTCTCCTGATAACAGGTGAGTAAATCGGAATTCGTATTTCGGCTGATTTTAGAGGAATATTTTAAAGTTCCAAAACTCCACACTTAGAAGAATTTCCAAGTGAAACCAGTCAATGTTAGCCTATGAAGGAAATTCAAGTTACCGGTAAGTTCGGTTAAAATTACTTTTGAGGATCAGTACTGGGCTGAAAGATGCAGCACTGAGGTCTCTCCTGATAACAGGTGAGTAAATCGGAATTCGTATTTCGGCTGATTTTAGAAGAATATTTTAAAGTTCCAAAACTCCACACTTAGAAGAATTTCCAAGTGAAACCAGTCAATGTTAGCCTATGAAGGAAATTCAAGTTACCGGTAAGTACGGTTAAAATTACTTTTGAGGATCAGTACTGGGCTGAAAGATGCAGCACTGAGGTCTCTCCTGATAACAGGTGAGTAAATCGGAATTCGTATTTCGGCTGATTTTAGAGGAATATTTTAAAGTTCCAAAACTCCACACTTAGCAGAATTTCCAAGTGAAACCAGTCAATGTTAGCCTATGTAAGGAAATTCAAGTTACTGGTAAGTACGGTTAAAATTACTTTTCAGGACCAGTACTGGGCTGAAAGATGCAGCACTGAGGTCTCTCCTGATAACAGGTGAGTAAATCTGAATTCGGATTTCGGCTGATTTTAGAGGAATATTTGTATGTTTCAAAAATCAACACTTAGAAACTTTTTCAGCAAAAAGCAGTCAATGATATCCTATGGAAGGAAATTCAAGTTACTGGTAAGTACGGTTAAAATTACTTTTGAGGATCAGTACTGGGCTGAAAGATGCAGCACTGAGGTCTCTCCTGATAACAGGTGAGTAAATCGGAATTCGTATTTCGGCTGATTTTAGAGGAATATTTTAAAGTTCCAAAACTCCACACTTAGAAGAATTTCCAAGTGAAACCAGTCAATGTTAGCCTATGAAGGAAATTCAAGTTACCGGTAAGTACGGTTAAAATTACTTTTGAGGATCAGTACTGGGCTGAAAGATGCAGCACTGAGGTCTCTCCTGATAACAGGTGAGTAAATCGGAATTCGGATTTCGGCTGATTTTAGAGGAATATTTGCACAATGGTGAAGGGAGGGGGCGGGGCCTGAGGTGACATTTGTGCAAACGCGCCCCGTGGTGCGTTTTAAGTTGGGGGATTAAGTCCCCTTGAATCATGAGGGTCCCTACGGGCCAACTAGCCCACCAATCAATCAATCAAGCATTTGTATAGCGCGCTACTCACCCGGAGGGTCTCAAGGCGCTAGGGGGAGGGGGGTCCGCTACTGTTCGAACAGCCAGGTCTTGAGTTGCTTCCTGAAGGAGAGGTGGTCTTGGGTCAGGCGGAGGTGGATGGGTAGGGAGTTCCACGTCTTGGCAGCCAGGTAGGAGAAGGATCTTCCTCCCGTTGTGGCTCTTCGGATGCGGGGGACGGCGGCGAGGGCGTGGTTGGTCGATCGTAGCTGGCGGGTGGGAGTGTAGAAGGTCAGACGGTCGTTGAGGTATCTGGGGCCTTGGTTGTGGAGAGCTTTGTGTGCGTGGGTGAGGAGTCGGAACGTGATTCTCTTGCTGACGGGCAGCCAGTGCAGGTCTCTCAGGTGTCCGGCGATGTGGCTGTGTCGGGGGATGTCCAGGATGAGTCGAGCTGAGGCGTTCTGGATGCGTTGGAGTCTTTTCTGAAGTTTGGCTGTGGTTCCGGCGTAGAGGGAGTTGCCGTAGTCCAGTCGGCTGGTGACGAGGGCCTGGGTGACCGTCTTCCTGGTTTCGGTGGGGATCCACCGGAAGATCTTCCGCAGCATGCGTAGGATGTTGAAGCAAGACGAGGAGACGGCGTTGACTTGTCTGGTCATTGAGAGGGAGGAGTCCAGGATGAAGCCCAGGTTGCGTGCATGGTCCGTTGGTTTGGGCTAGTTGGCCCCCAGGGACCCTCAGGATTGAAGAGGATTTAATTCCCCATCTTAAAACGCGCCACGGGGCCTGTTTGCACACATGTCACCTGAAGCCCCGCCCTCTCCTTCACCACTGTGCAAACGCGCCCCGTGGCGCGTTTTAAGTCGGGGGATTAACTCCCCTTGAATCCTGAGGGTCCCTGGGGTGCAACTAGCCCACCATATACCTCCAAAAGCGCCATAGAGCTGCGTTGCAGAGAGGTGTAAAAGGGGCGTGGCCTCTGTACACCTCTCTGCAAGGCAGCTCCCTGGCGCATACTGGAGGTTCCTGGTGGGCTAGTTGGCCCCAGGGACCCCCAGTATTCAAGGGGAATTCGTTCCTCTCTGCAAACGCGCCAGGGGCGCGTTTGCAGAGTGGTGAAGGAAGGGGCGGGGCCTGCGGGCCCGACCGCTTTTTTTTTTTGGGGGAGGGGGCCGCGTGGCCCCCTCCCGGGCCACTACTTGCCCCGGGACCCCATCCCCCGGGCTGGCCCTCTCGTTGGGGACTGTGGGGGTCCCCAATCCCCCCACAGTCCCGCCGGCTCCCCGTGTCCTACGGGAGCCGGCATTGCTTACACATGGGGAGCAGCTAACATGCTGCTCCCCATGTGAAAGCAGTCGGCTTTGGATATTGGAAGAGAGAGCAGGTTTCCTGCTCTCTCTTCCAATATCCAAGCAGTTTGCAATGACAGGACGGGAGCCGCGAGGCTCCCGTCCTGTCATTGCAAACAGCAGTGTCCCGGGGTAGGCACCCCGGGACACTGCAGGAGCCGGCCCTGGGGGTGGTGGTCCCCAGGGCCATCAAGGGCTCCAGGAGGGGGCCGCGCGGCCTCCCTCCCATTCAGTGCACAGCCCCGGGAGGTGGTGGTCCCCGGGGGTCCAAAACGGACCCCCATTGTAATTTTTCTTAGTGCCCCGGGGAGGTGGTGGTCTCGGGCGTGTGGGGGCTGGAGCCCCCACACAGGTTTTTAATTAAAAAAAGAAGCCCCGGGGAGGTGGTGGTCCTCGGGGCTGCGGGAGGGCTCAGAGCCCTCCCGCACCATTCTACATAAAGCCCCGGGGGTGGTGGTCCCCGGGCTTGGGGGCCCTTAGAGGCCCCCACACATAAAATTAACCCCCCAGCATGCCCTCGGGACTTGGCCCACCTGGGGGCCAATTAACATCGAAGCGCGGAGACCGCGCTTCGATTTTTTTTTCGGCAGGGTTCGCGCTCCCTGAGCGCATCCTGCCGATTTTTAAAAAAAAAATACTTTTTGCCCAGGGGTCCTTGTGGGACCCCTGAGCAGACCTAGGGGTCAGGGTGTTTCTACCCTGCTCCCTTTGTGCGCTACGCGCACTTGTTTCTGTCCCTCGGTTCTACCGAGGGACAAATGGCTGCCAACACTTCCTGATTTGGAGTGTTGACAGCCAATTAACATAAAGCTCGTGCTCGGGAGGATCCGCAGCCCTAGATATATCTATCTTTTTACTTTTCATTTTCTCAGCAACTACTGAACGGATTTACACCATTTAACAAAAGGGTTCTTTCTGAACCAAGAACTACCTCTTTGCCAAATTTGGTGTAATTCCGTTCAGCAGTTCGGGCTGTAGCCGTGTCTAAAGTTTCCTATGGAAAATTGCATGGGGAAAACGCGTTTTGGGACCCCCTTTTTCTCGGCCCCCGCTTGACGAATCCCCCGAGACTTTCAGGGTAGGAGCGGACCGGAGCGGGCCACAAAGTTTGAAAATTTTGCGAAGATACGTCAACCGGCAAGAGAGTTATTTCAAATAGAATGTCGCGGATTTCCTATGGATAATAGGTTGTAACTATAACTATCTACTGGCGACCGCCAGTAGATAATATGCACACACATATACCAATATATATATCTTTTGGACCATGATATATTTGTAGTAGATATATTGATACTCTACATTATAAGTATGTAAAGTTTATATTTTTTAAGTCAATATTTTAACATCATTATTTTTGTAGACTATGGGCCAGATGTAGGTAAATTCAATTTTGCGAGTCCCTAATAGCGATTTTTACCGAATCGCTATTAAGGACTCGCAAAATTGAATGTAGGTAGGAATCGCAAAAATATTTGCGATTCCTTAATATTCCTTAATTGCGAATCGCAAATTGCGATTCGCAATCAAGGAATACCATCCCATTCATTCCTATGGGCCAAGAGGCCCATAGGGATGAATAGGATTTGCGCCCGCAATTTGCGAGTCACCAAGAGGCACTCGCAAATTGCGGGCGCAATTTCAAGGGTGCAAGGGTTCCAAAAGGACACCCTATTGCACCCCTGAAATGTGCATCTGTGCACGTGTGGCGCACATACATGCCCAAGGGCATGTATGTGTGCCACATGGCACTTTGTAAAAAGCCAAAAAGTGTGTTTTTGCAATGAAATCGCAAAATACCACCTACTTGAAGTTGGTGGTATTTTGCGATTCCTTAAGGCAAAATCGCAATTTGCGATGCCTACCAGCATAGCATTTAGGGAATCGCAAATTGCGATTCTCTAAATGTTTGCGCAAAATAAGGAATCGCAAGTTTGCGATTCCTTATTTTGCGAGTAGGTTTAAACTTACCTACATTGCTCGCAGCCAAATAGCGATCGCAAACGCTGAAATTCGGCTAATTTCATCGTTTGCGCTCGCTATTTGGCTTCCTACATCTGGCCCTATATTCTTACGCAAAAGTGTGTGGCTTGCCTTTTTGCTATCATTATGGTGTGTCTTGATTGTTCCTTTCATTCTC
The DNA here is from genome assembly GCA_963921515.1 of Calotriton arnoldi. Lineage (NCBI taxonomy): Eukaryota > Metazoa > Chordata > Amphibia > Caudata > Salamandridae > Calotriton > Calotriton arnoldi. The sequence goes on along the minus strand of CAWUFW010000223.1, from coordinate 1,622,411 downwards.
CATCTGGTGTCTTGTTTGCTGTCTTCTACAAAGTGTATGATGGCTTACTTAAATTTTCAGTGTGCGAAAGCTTGTTGTGTGTGCTTGTTGCCCTGCTTCATCCCCTTTACTTAAATTGAATTGAAATTGCCTACAACTCGTGATGGGGTGGTTTTTCCATTTTGTCTGTGAGTCCTGGTTTGCCGCCTCAACATCCAGCTCACTAATTTCATTGAAGCTAACTTCATCCTCGACTCCTCCCAATCCGGATTCCGCATCAACCACAGCACCGAGACTGCCCTCCTAGCCGACACAGACGATATCCGCACTCTCCTCGACCAGGGCCACACGGCGGCTCTCATCCTACTAGACCTCTCTGCAGCCTTCGACACCTTCTCCCACCGCCAGACTCCACGACGCCGGCATACAGGGAATCGCCCTTGACTGGATCCGCTCATTCCTCACCGGCGGAACCCAAAGAATCAGACTCCCGCCCTTACTCTCAGAACCCACAGAGATAAGCTGCAGAGTACCCCAAGGATCATTACTCAGCCCCACGCTCTTCAACATCTACATGGCCCCCCTCGCCGCCATCGTCAGACAGTATGGACTCAGCATACTATCCTAAGTCAACGACACCCAGCTCATCCTCTCCCTCACTAAGGAACCCGACACCACCAGACTCAGCTTCCAGGAAGGAATGAAAGACGTCACTTCCTGGATGAGCAGCAGCTGCCTGAAGCTCAACTCGGAGAAGACAGAAGTCCTCGTCCTCAGATCCACCCCCTCCGCATGGGACAACTGTAGGAAAGTGGGTTTCTGTTGCAGTAACCCCCCCCCACTTTTTGCCTGATAGCTGATGCACTTTTCCTCGGTGTGCCCTTGGTCCCTGCCAATCAGGTACCCAGGGCCTGTGTTCCTTCCCTAAAAACTGTACTAAAGCCTAAACCCAATTGGCATCTCTGGCCACAGGTAAGCCCCTGGTAAATGGTACCCTAGGTACCCAGGGCACTGTGACCAGAGAAGGCCCCTAAGGGCTGCATCACTTATTGTGCCACCCTTAGAGGCCCTGTACACTGACACACACACCCTGCCTTTGCAGGCTGAGTGTCTTGGTGCAGAACTAAACAGAGAGTCGACATGGCACACATCCCTGTGTGCCATGCCCACAAACACACTGCCCTGGCATACCTCAGTCATCCCTCTAGCTGGGTGCACTATGCCAGTGGTGTGGGCACAGGTGCATGAGCCCTGTGCCCCTACAGTACCCAGGACCATTCCTGGGCACTGTAAGTGCAGTGATGCCATTAAGAGTATATGGTGCTGGGAGGTTGTCATTACGAACTCCCCAGCACCATAATGGCTACACTGAAGACTGAGAAGTTTGGTATCAAACCTCTCAGCACATTAAACCCACACTGATGCCAGTGTGGGATTTAATGTAAAATGCACGACAGAGGGCAACTTAGAGTTGCCCCCTGAACCTAACCTACAATCCACGTCTTGTCTGAGGGGCTGCCTAGGCTGCCACCCAGCAGACATGTTGCTGGACCCCTGGGTAGAGAGCCATCCGCTCTCCCGAGCCTGCAACAATGCACGTCCTGGGCGAGGTGCTAGGCCTCCTCCCCCAGGTTGGGCAGGGGGAAGCTTCAAAGGCATTCCGCCTTTGTGAGCTTCCCCAGACCACTTGCTGTACTCAGCAACTGGTCCCCACTGGTTCCAGCCCCCACTCTGGCGGGAGGACTGGCGGGAAAACCAAGGGAGGAAAGGAGTGTGCCAGCCTCTGCCAACCCCACCCCTCAGGTGGGGGAGGCGAGGTGAAGCACATCTCCGGGCTCTCGCCATCTTGAAGATGGGGAGCCCTACCCAATCAGGACTAGGCTCCTGCCCCCCTCCCACTGGAGAGTGGCAGGATAGGGGGCGTACCCACCCCAGGGAAGGGACCCATTGGTCCCTGCCCTTTACCTACCTGTAACGCCCCTAAATCTGGTATTTAGGGGCACCCTGAACCTTCCTTCGTTAGTTCCAGATTCCGAAACAAGAAAGAAGAACAAGAAACAAGAAGACCTGCCGTGCAGCTGCTAACAAGAGGAGTACACCAACTGATTTGGCCCCAGCCCTACCGGCCTGTCGACCCTCGAACCTGCTCCTGCTAAACCCCGGCGTCTCCAGTGGTCAGCAACCTCAAAAACCCCAGAGGACCTGACTGCCTTGTGACTCTAACTACCTGGGACTCCCACGAGCAGTGGTACTGCTCAAAGCAAGTAACAAGCCCCTGGCATCAGCCAGGAACCGCGAACCCTGCACACTCTGCACCCGCCAAGCCTGGCCTGTGCTGGAATGAACAAAGACCTCGAGGACGTCCCCCCGGCGACTGTGACCCCAAATCCAGCACCCAAGGACCCACCTCGACGCTCCTGACGACGCCTGCAGCCTCAGAACCAGGGACCCCTCCAACCGCGACCAGCTGAGGGTAAGATTTCCCGACGCCAAAGGCACCCCTGCACCCGGCGCCCTGCGGCCCCCTGTGCCCAACTCCTGGGTGCCTACCTATCCTCCAACTACCCAGCTTACCTCTCGAAGTGGTGGTCGCACCTGAAGAATCTTCGTCCCCGAGCTTGCAGCCTTTGTTCGTTCTTGAGCTCCTCCATTGAATAACATTGAGCGCCCGACGGCTCAAAAGCACTATGCACCCAGCCGCCCGAGTGCCCCTGGCAGTGCAACCTCTACTCTAATCTACTTCCCCATTTGCCCTGAGCAAGTGACCAGGAGCCCAGCTCCCACAGCCGCGTGGCCTGCTTGCCAGCAGCCACCAACCAAAGGCCCCCTGCCTTCCATAGGATAACATTGGGCCTACCCACTCTGCACCCGGCCGCCCCTGTGCCGCTGAGGGTGTAACAACTGTACCTACCTGACCCTGGGAGACCCCTGAGTCTATGCCCAGAACCTTAACTCTGCCAGTCGAGTACTTACCCAAAAACCGATAACTCACTTTTCTTCCATAGGGTAACATTGACTGGTTTCACTTGGAAATTCTTCTAAGTGTCGAGTTTTGAAACTTTAAAATATTCATCTAAAATCAGCCGAATCACGAAAACGAAAATACTCACCTGTTATCAGGAGAGATCCCAGTGCTGGATCTTGGTGCCCAGCACTGACCCTGAAAAGTAATTGTAACTGTACTTACCGGTAACTTGAATTTCCTTCCATAGGATAACATTGCCTGGTTTTTGATGAAAAAGTTTGTGTCGATTTTTGAAACTTATAAATATTTGCTAAAAATCGCCTGTGTGACATAAACACATTCTTTCAATTGTTTACAGGAGATGCACCAGTGCTGGATCCAGGATCCAACACTGAGTAAGAAAAAGTAACGATAACACTACTTACCTGCTAAGTGAATTTCCCCCATAGGATAACATTGGTGATTCTATGTGAAAAAGTTTCTAAGTGCCAACTTTTAAAATACAATAATATTCCTTAAAAATCACAACTGTAACCAAAACGTTTTTACTCAACTGTTTACAGGAGATGTCCCAGGACTGAATCTAGGATCCAGTCCTGTGGTAAGAAAAGTAATCCAAAAGTAATCTATTGCATTTAACTAGAAATTCCCATTGAGCTCAGTGTTAAATTGTGTTTGAAATTGTGTTGCCTATTGCAACAACTGTAACCATTGCATTCAAAAGTCTATTGCCTATTGAAAGTATTTATCTAAACCATCTTTCTGAGAAAGTATATTCTGATACCTATTGTTGGTTCTAAAATAAAACAAGCATATATTTTTATATACAAACCATTGGCCTAGAGTTCAGTTCTTGAGTGTGTGAGACCATTTGCTGACTGAGTGTGTACAACAAGTGCTTTACACTGTCCTCTGATACTGCCTTACTGCTCGACCAAGCTACCACTTTAGAGAGTAAGGTTATATCGAACTTTAGCCTCTGCCAAACCTCTGGGGACTGTGGACTCTGTGCACACTGAACCTTACTTTGGTTCAGTATATACAGAGCCACTTTCTTGCAACAACACCTCGTGGCCCACCGCCCTCGGAAGCCCCCCCACACCCACGGGCCACGCCCGCAACCTCGGCATCATACTCGACTCCTCCCTCACCATGACCCGACAGATCAACGCCGTCTCCTCCACGTGCTTCAACACCCTCCGCAAGACCTTCAAATGGATCCCCCCCAAATCCAGAAAGACCGTCACCCACGCACTCATAACCAGCAGATTGGACTACGGAAACGCCCTCTAAGTTGGAATCAACAAATCCCTGCTCCGAAAACTCCAGACCATCAATAACACCGCTGCCAGACTTGTCCTTGGCATCCCACGACAAGACCACATAACCCAGCACGTAGGGGACATCCACTGGCTCCCCATTGAGAAGACAGTGACCTTCAAGCTACTCACTCACGCCTACAAATCCCTCCACAACACCGGACCCCAATACCTCAACCAAAGAGGCTCCTTCTACGCACCCAAGAGAAGCCTCCGCTCCGCCGACCTCACCCTTGCCGAAACTTCTTGCATCCGCAGATCCAGAACGGGTGGAAGAGCCTACTCCTACATCGTGGCAAAGACCTGGAACGAACTCCTGCTCAGCATCAGACGTTCCCCCCCACTCTGCAAGCTTTCGGGAAGAACCTCTAGACCTGGCTCTTTGGGTAACATGGAGCTGCACTGTTCACCCCCTCCCCCCCGCGCCTTCAGACCCTCACGGGTGAATAGCGCGCTTCACAAATCCATGATTGATTGATTGATCCTTTCAGTTATTGTTTGGTGGCCTGTTTGCTTCCATTCTTTGTGTGTGACATCTTACCTTCTTTCAGTCACTCTATGTTGTCTTATTTGGTTATTTCATTGTCTGTGTGGTTGTTTTTGTGCTTCTATTCTCTCCGTGTGGTTGGTCACTTACATTTTCATTTTGGTAGCTCGCATGCCACCTTCTTTATTTGTTTGTGTATGTGTGGTACCTTGCTCCCTTCCGTACTTCATGTGTGGTGGGTCTCTTAAATTTTCGGTTTGTGATAGCTTGCATTCTATTGTCTCTGGATGTGGTTGCTTGCTTGCTTCCATTTTCCATGTGTGACGGTGGGTCACTTACATTTTCGGTTTGTAGTAACTTGCATGGCACCTTCTGTGTGTGTTTGTGTGGTCCTTGCTCCCTTCCATTACCTCTGTGTGTGGCAGGTCACTTACATTTTCGGTTTGTGGTAGTTTGCATGCTGCATTCTCGGTGTGTGGTGTCTCTCCTGTGGTTGTGGTGTGTTTGGGATTGGGATGGTAATAGACAAACAGTTTGAAACATGTTTTGAGAGCATCTAGTTTGAAACTTTTAGTTCAAATAACAGTTTGACAAAGAAGTTTGAAATTTAAATTTTGACCATTATCTTAGTTTTAGTGTTGATTGCAGTTCCAATCTTCATGTATGAAGTCCTATATATTTCCTCACTTTCCAGAGTGTTGCAGTGCACTCGTGTTCATTCTCTCTGCCATCTTCATTCCTTTTCCCTCATAAGGTAGCTCCAACTTCCCTCACCTTCTCTGGAGAGGGTTTCTGTTCCTCCTTCTCGCACTCTATAAGCGCCATTAGGCCCCATCTCCCTCTCTGGTAGGTGGGTAGTTATTTTCTGGCTTCTTGCTCTCTCTGCAAATGGCTGTCTTCACCCAGTCCCTAATGGGACTCCTTCCCCTCTCCAAAAGCTGCTTTCTTCCTAAATTTTCTCTGTTGGAGTTACTCTCTTCCTTCCTGCTCTTTCTCTCTTGCCAGGCAACTTTCTTCCATTAGTATCTGTGACAGTTCTTTCCTTCTCCTATGTCTCTCTGCCTCACCCCTTTCCTCTGTCTTCATTCTTTGCCTCACAGTGGCTGTCTGTCTTCCTTAGATCCTCCTTTCCTTGAGTAATGTTTTTTTTCTTTTTTCCTCCCTCTGAAAGCAGCTCATTCTTCTTTCTCTATGCTCCTCCCTTTCGGCTGCTTTTCCCTCAGTATCTCTCTCTCTCTCTCCTGTCTGCTGCATCCTCTATCTTTTTTATTTCTTTCCTCTTTTTTTGCCGCCAGTCTTTTATCTTAACCTCTCTCTTCTATTCCTTTCTGTTTAACTGTCTCTCGTTCTTTGCCTTTCTCTCTGGGTCTCTCTTTCACCGACTGTGAATCTTTCTCTCATCATGTCTTTCTTTCCTTCCTTGTCTTTGCTGTTTTTTTCCAGATCTCATCCTTCTTACTCTCCCTCACTGAGTGGCTATTTTCCTTCCTTTTCTTGTTCCTGCCTGTCTAAGTCTTTGTGGTGGTGACAGGGGATTAGGTTATTTCCTTCCTTTGCTGGGGTCTTCACAAATCTGCTTCTCTCTTTCAATAGGGTGCCTTAACACATGGGGACCGTCGTGCAACGGAGTCCCGGGACTTCAGCAAGTACAACTTTGAGAATAAGGTATGAAGCTGTTGCTTAAAGTGTGGAAATCTGCATTGTAACAACAAAGATTTCTCTTTCAGGAGTCTGGACCACAGAGCTTACTTTATTGATCTCCTAAATCTATGGCATTTAGACCTCTAAGGGCTTTTGCCTCCGCAACAGCCACACTAGACCCCAGACACACACAAAGCCTGCACACACGGTCTCCTCATACACTGCATTCACAGTCTCCTTACACACTGCCTCCACACTCACAAAGTGTCCACACCTAAACACAGTCTGTGGAACCAAACGGACTTCACATGCACAAAGCCTCCTGACACGCACCACCTCCACAGCCTCCTCACACACCACCTCCACAGCCTCCTCACACGCCACCTCCACAGCCTCCTCACACACCACCTCCACAGCCTCCTCACACACCACCACACCACCTCCACAGCCTCCTCACACACCACCTCCACAGCCTCCTCACATGCCACCTCCACAGCCTCCTCACACGCCACCTCCACAGCCTCCTCACGCACCACCTCCACAGCCTCCTCACACGCCACCTCCACAGCCTCCTCACACACCACCTCCACAGCCTCCTCACATACCACCTCCACAGCCTCCTGACACGCACCACCTCCACAGCCTCCTCACACACCACCTCCACAGCCTCCTAACGCACCACCTCCACAGCCTCCTCACACACTACCTCCACAGCCTCCTCAAACACCGCCTTCACACTCACAAAGCGTCCACACCTAAACACTGTCTATGCACACTGCCTCCAACCAGATTTTGCTTACACAAAGCCTTCACACACACACATATCCTTGTACACCGCCTCCAAGCACACAAAGCCTTCACACCTAAATGCATACACAGTCTTTGCACATAATGACTCCACTCAGTGTTCATATACACAAAGCCTCTGTGCATAGACACAATCTCCTCATGCACTGCTCCATACACAGAAAACCTTCACATGTAAATACACGTACATACACATACTGCTTCCACAATCTTTGTATACAGAGTCTCTGCACGCAGTCTCCTCACTTATCACTTCACACCTAAATACTCATTCACTCTGTGCACATACTGCCTTCAGTCTTCCTGCACACAAACACTCCATGCATAGTCTCCTCACACACTGCCTCCAATACACACAAACCTCCACACCCAAAGACACATACAATCTGTACACACCCTGCTTCCACACAGTCTTCATATACACAAAACCTCTGCACAGTCTCCTCACACACCGCTTCCACACCTAAATAGTCATACAGTCTGTGCACCACACACCACCTCAACACACAGTCTTTGTATACACAAAGCCTCTTCACCTACAGCCTCCATATACACTGTCTCACACGTAAATATGCAGTTTGTGCACTCACAGCCTAATCTGAATCTTCGGACAGACTCAGCTGCCACACAAAGACACACTCTCCACACGCACAAAGTGCAGTCTACATACACGCAAACCATACTCACACTCACTCACAGTCTGCAACAATGCCTCCACGTCATTGTCAGCCCTAGTGCACACACCACCTTCACCTTGATGATACCTGCGGGATACAGACAAGGCCCTTGGTTTGTTTACATTTGTTGCTTCTCAGTTCTGTGTTTGCTGCTGAGGCCAGAGCTGGAGCAGCAGTAAGGAACCTTCAAGCCAGTGCCGAGAGCGTCACCCACTACGGTTCGTCACACCCTCTGCACTTTTGAGTTTTGACAGAGTGGGCTTTAGCATGACCAGGCACCAACTCTTTCACAGGAGGTGTGCAGCGTATGGTCTGTTGGCTTATCCGTCCGGCCAGGAGATGACAGTACGGACACACTAGTGTGAACTCTTGGTTTCTGAGGAAGCCTAAGATGGCACCTCCCTTGTCTTTCTTCTACCTCTAAGCGAGCACAGCAGATGGAGAGCTCAAATGCATTACATCCATGCTCTTCATCTTCCCTCCTGAACTTTTGACAAGTATATTTTGTTGCAGGGCTTGTCGCCTTTATCTCAGTATATGCTCTTGAGAGACCTTAAGTGTGACCTGGCTCTTGTCCAGTATTGTCTCGTGGCAAGAGTCTATTCTACTTGTTGATAATGCAGTCACTCCGCTCTCAGTGCTCCCCGTTGTCTTGTCCTCTTGTGTCTTCCAGCTCTTGCTCTTCACTCTCAGGCAGCACTGATGAGCCCAGAGTCTTTTGTGTCCTCTTTGCTTCTCTGTCATACTCAAGCCCCCTGTCTGACTTGAGCATGCTTATTGAGAAAACTAGCAAACGGTGTTGTTCATGTATTGACCATAGATTTGATTGCGATGTCATCACGTCTCACTATTAGTAATGAACTTGGATAAAATAGTAGTTGCAGTTTAGTTGTCTTGTAGTGTGCAAAGAAGGACCAGGTCTCCTGCTTGTAGGTGTATTGTTTTGCAGCGTGAATCTTTCTGGATTCACTATGCTGTGCATTATTCCGCCATCTAGTGGTTGGGTCCGGAATCGTAGTATTTCTTCTCTCTTTTTTTTTTTCGTGGCCCAGGTGGGCGTCGACATACCACCATTTGGTGTCCTTCGTGACGTCGACGCGCTTCCTTCGGAAGCTCCCACCTTTGGTCGCCATCTTCAGATTCTTTTTTCCGCCGTTGGGTCTGGATCGTTACCGAAGAGTTCCAGAGCTTTGGAAGAGGAATCAACAAGAAGAGAAGAAAATCGACGAAAATTAAAGTTTTAAGCACACCAGACTACAGGTCAGGTAACCGGGACGACGAGGGAGAAGGTTTTTCGACTGAGATCTCGACGTTCAACGGAGAATGCGCTCGCAGGGGGCTCCCTGAGCGCTGGGATGGACAAAACGCCTTTCAAGTTTTGCACCAATTGCCACCACAAATACGCCCAGAAGGACCAGCATCCAGTCTGCAACCTGTGCCTGCCGCTCGACCACAACAGCGAGGACTGCAATGCGTGCTCGGCGTTCACTCCCAAGACACTCAGAGTAAGAGAGAGGCAGAGAAGGGCGAACCACACCATGCAGGGGCAGGGGACACCTCCTTCGCTCCGAGACTTGGGCCTCTCCAGTGGAGAGGAGGACAAAATCGCCGAGGGACCGGAAGACTGCACGGTCGTCGAGGTCCAAAAGAAGACGTCAAAGGAGGTAAGGGAGTCGTCGACCCCCAGACACTCGAGCGACACTCGAAAGGGTGAAGCTAAAGCCCCGAGCGACACTTGTAGGAGTGAAGCAAAGTCCTCGAAGGGAGCATTGCCGCCGAAACACTTGGCGAAAGCAAAGGCACCCACGGACAAACAGCCCAGCGGATCCTTCGAAAAGGACTCCCAGTCGGCGAAAGCCCGCGAAAAATCTAGGTCGTCGAAGGATGCCCTCGAAAAGGACATCTCGGCGCCGAGAAAAGTAGGGCCAACAACTAATTCGACGTCGACAACCTCAAAGCGAAGCGCTCCAACCCTCGACGCCGAACAGGCCGCCGAAATGGAGAGGAAGAAGAGGAGGCTCGAGGCCGAAATGTCGAGCATCCTACAGCGGAAAAGGGACTTCGACGAGAAGATGAGCCAATATACCATCCCGCCGAAGCCCGTGCTCGAAGTCGAAGGAGACAACGAGGACGCCGAACCTCCGAAAACGCCTGAACCGGTCGAGGAACAGGACGAAGAAGCCCTGTATTATTACGAGGGCGAGGACAACGAGGATCAGCAGACCTACCGGGACTCGACGTCCTCGGAGGCACAAGACTTGGAGTGGCAGGACCTCGACTCCGAATTGCCGGAAGAAGGGGTAGACACATACCCTTCGAGGCTTTCACCGCCAGACGACATAGGGATGTACAATATGGTCGTCCAAAAGGCTGCACAAACATATGGAGTAAAATTAGAAGAGGAGAAGCCCAAGGCATGTTTCCTCCTGGAAACTTTACTGCCTCAACAAACTAGGAGCCAGTTCCTGCCCATGCTCCCGAGTGTGCTGGACCAAGGAAGGGATGCCTTTAAAGAGCCAGCAGTATGCAAAGCAGTGACTCCAAGAACGGAGAAAAAGTATAAACATTCCTCAAAGGACCCTGCGCACATCCAGGGGTCAGTGCCAGCCGATTCCATAATTACAGCAACGGCTAGGAAAAGGGCCAATGTACCCACAAATGCCGGACCACCTCCAGACAAGGAGAGTAGAAGGATGGACCTCACGGGGAGGAAGGTGGAGCGGAGTGCGGCAATCCAATGGCGCATCGCAAACTCCAACGCCCTGATCAACAGGCACGCATACCAGCACTGGGAGGAAATGGGGCAACTCATAAAGAATCTACCAGACCAGTACCAACAAAGGGCGGCTCACCTGGTAGAAGAGGGCAAAAGCATGACGAATACATGTTTGAAATCAGCCTTGGATGCTGCGGAGACGTCCAGCTGACAAATGATGATTGGAGTGACCGAGAGAAGACACACATGGCTCAGAATTTCGGGATTCAAGCCAGAGGTACAAAACAACATCCTGAACACACCTTTTAACGGGGAGCAACTGTTTGGCACACCAGATGACGACAAGTTAACACAGCTCAAAAAGGACAACGAGACAGCGAGGTCCATGGGAGCGCTGCAGTTCAGAGGGATTAGAAGGGGTACACCCGCAAGAAGGCCAGGGGGTAGGGGAGGCAACGTGCCTACCACATCTCACCAAACGTTCCAACAGGGCTATCAAGGGAACAACCAAGGCCAGCAGCAGCAGGGACAGCAGCAGCAGCAGAACTGGCAGTACCAGCCCCGGGGCCAGTCCTTTCGAGGGCGCACAAACGGACGAGGACAGACTCGAAGAGGAGGCCAACAGCCCTCCTCCAAGTGACTTCACAGTGAAGCAAACACCCACCCTAGCAACACCTCAGGGTGGGCACCAAGACATAGAGGAAAGTAGAAACTTGACTTTCCACGAAAAACAGTCCCTCGAACACACAACACCAGTAGGAGGCAGGATAAAACACTTCCTCAAGGAGTGGAGGAAGGTCACGACAGACAAATGGATACTAAACATCATACAATACGGATACTGCATAGAGCTAGAAAAACAACCTCCAAACAGAAAACCAAGAAACAGGGCACACTCAGCAAAGGAACTTTCGCTCTTGCAACTAGAAGCGCAGGAGCTGCTCAGCAAAGGGGCGATAGAGGTGGTACCGTTCAACCAAAGGAACAAGGGGGTTTACTCCACTTATTTCCTCGTGCCAAAGGTGGACGAAACACTAAGACCTATCCTAGATCTCAGGTTCTTGAACAAACTCATAAGAACTAAAAGATTCAAAATGACTTCCCTACAGGAGGTAATACCACAGATGCAACAAGGAGATTACATGGCAACTATAGATTTAAAGGATGCGTACTTACACGTCCCCATCAAGCACAAACGTCTACTAAGGTTTGTGATCAACCAAACTCACTACCAGTTCAAGGTACTGGCATTCGGACTCAAATCCGCACCAAGGGTGTTTACAAAATGCCTAGCAGCAGTAGCAGCGCACCTACGAAGGCAAGGAATACACGTATATCCCTACCTCGACGACTGGCTCGTAAAGGCAAGTTCATACAGCCACTGCAAAGAACACATCCAGCAGGTCGTACAAACACTGAGCCAACTGGGTTTCTCAATTCATTGGAAGAAATCGTCAACCGAGCCGGAGCAGATCAAAATCTTCTTAGGGGCCGAGATCAACACCATACAGGCCAAAGTGTTCCCCAGCAGGAAGAGAACATTGGCGATACTGAAGGAAACACGTCTTTACCGCAAGGGGCGAGTTCTGACAGTGAGGACGGTGAGCAAGCTGATGGGAATGATGGCGTCATGCATCCACCTGGTCCCAAATATTCGACTACACATGAGACCATTCCAAGAATGGATACAGCAGCAATGGTCACAGGCCACAGGGAGTTGGGAGGATCTAGTGGTTGTCACACACGCAGTGCATCAGGAAATGGCGTGGTGGAACAAGGAAAACATATCACAGGGGAAACCATTCACACAACCAACTCCAACAGTGACCATCACAACGGACGCCTCCCAGCTGGGGTGGGGCGCACATATGAACAAACTCAAGGTGAGGGGTCTATGGTCGCAGCAAGATGCGGTCAGACACATCAACTACCTAGAACTAAAGACTGTGTTCCTAGCCTTAAAAGCTTTTCAGAAGGAGCTGTACGGAAACAGGGTGCTGATCCAAACAGACAACACCACCACCATGTTCTACATCAACAAGCAAGGTGGAACACAGTCAGTAGCGCTATCAGGGCTAGCACAGGAGATATGGAGAGGGGCCATCCCACTAAGGATAGACCTACTAGCAATACATCTCCCAGGGAAGGACAATGTGGAGGCAGACCGACTCAGCAGGCAGACGTCAGCATCCAACAAATGGGAGATCAACCAACAGGAAATAGAAAAGATATTCCAAAACTGGGGAACACCGCAAATAGACCTATTTGCAACACACCAGAATGCAAAATGCCAACACTTCGCATCCAGACAACCAGACCATCGGTCACAAGGGAATGCGCTATGGATAAGTTGGTCAAAGACATTTGCATACGCTTTTCCCCCGATACCACTGATACACAGGGTACTCAACAAATGCAGGATCAGCAACATGACACTAATACTCATAGCACCTCAATGGGCCAGACAGTCCTGGTTCTCACAGATAGTGGAGATGGCACAAGAACCAGCACACAGGTTCCCAAAAAGAAGGGACCTGTTGACGATGCAGAACAGAAAGGTGCTACACCCAGAGAGCCTCAGCCTAGCAGCATGGCTCCTGAAGACCTAGAATTTGCACACCTCAAACTACCACCAAGTACCGTGGCAGTACTCAGGGAGGCAAGGAGACCTTCCACAAGAAAGTGCTACGTAGCAAAGTGGAAAAGGTTCTCCCAATGGTGCATCAAGGAGAATCTACAACGGAAGATCACAAGGGAATCAACGGTACTAAAATACTTAACACACCTGCTACAAAGCGGATTAAGCTACACATCCCTGAGGGTGCACTTGGCTGCGGTAGTGGCCTACACAAGAGGAGAAACAGGGAAGAGCTTCTTCACCTCCCAAGTTGTGAAAAGATTTCTGGAAGGAGCGAAAAGAATCGCACCCCCAAAGAGGATGCCAGCACCAGCATGGAACCTCAACGTAGTGCTAACTCAATTGAAGAAGGTACCCTTTGAACCTATTCACAAGACTACACTGCACATGCTCACACTAAAGACAGCCTTCTTAGTGGCCATCACGTCGCTACGAAGAGTAAGCGAGCTGCAAGCGCTAACACTCCAAGAGCCCTACTTGCAAATACACAATGACAGGATTGTGATGAGAACGGACCCACACTTCATGCCAAAGGTGGTGTCTCGGTTCCACATTAACCAAACAATCCAAATACCAAGTTTTTTCCAAAAACCTACAACAAAAACAGAAAGGGTGCTACACACACTGGATGCCAGAAGGGCTGTAATGCACTATATAGAGAGGACAAAGGAATGCAGGAAGACAAAACAGTTCTTTGTCTCCTTTGCCAGCAGTTTTCTGGGACGACCAGTCACCAAAAATACAATTGCACGGTGGATTGCACAAGCAATTCAACTCTGCCACACTCAGGCAGGACAACAGTTACAAGGAGCAGCTCAAGCTCACTCAGCAAGGAAGAAAGGAGCAACAATTGCGTTTCTAGCGAACACACCTATTCAAGACATTTGCCAAGCTGCAACATGGTCTTCAGTGCATACATTCACTAAGCACTACTGTGTGGATATTCAAATGAACAAGGAAGCGCAAGTGGGACAGAAGGTCTTACAACACATTTTCAGTAACCAATGCTCATTTTCCACCCAGCCACCACAATAAGGACAAACCGCTTCTAAGTCTATGCACAGCATAGTGAATCCAGAAAGATTCACGCTGCAAAACGAATAGTTTCTTACCTGTCGGTGTAGTTTTGCAGCTTGAAGACTTTCTGTATTCACTAGCGATCCCACCCTCCTCTGCCAGAAGGATGAGACAGGAGGAAAAGGATTAAAACAGAAATAAGACTTAAAGGTTAAAAGAAGAGAAAGAGTAACACAAAACAAGAAAAAAGAATCCGAAGATGGCGACCAAAGGTGGGAGATTCCGGTGGAAGCGCGTCGACATCACGAAGGACACCAAATGGTGGTATGTCGACGCCCACCTGGGCCACGAAAGAAAGAAAAAAAAAAGAAATCCTACGATTCCGGACCCAACCACTAGATGGCGGAATAATGCACAGCATAGTGAATCCAGAAAGTCTTCAAGCTGCAAAACTACACCGACAGGTAAGAAACTATTCGTTATCACCCTTCTGGGCAAGGAGGCTGTGTTGTTCTTCTGGGCTCTTCTCTGCATCCCTTTCCCATCATTTCCAGCACAGCACTCTGCATTCTCCCATGTGCCTTGACCTCTGGTCCAGGCCAGCACTCCCCAGCAGCTCCTGCTCGCAGTCGCACCGCTTCGGTTCAGAGCCCCTCAACTAGCAGGGTTCGCGCCGGCAGCGCGCCTCAGGTGTTTCTTTTCCTTTTTGCCTGCCGTTCCGTTCTGTATTGTAAACCCCCCTTTTCATTTATTCTTATTGCCTGGTCCATTGTGTGTTGGGTTACCGTTGTTTACTGTGTTTTGACTGTGTTTTACTGTTTACTCTTTCCCGCCGCTGCTGCCCCTGCGGCCCCGCCCCCCGACACAGCCCCGCTCCCGCCATCCTACCTCTGGGCCCGCCCCCCTCCCCTACTTAATGCCGACTGCTGCGCGGTCGCGCCGAAGGCGCGCCTAAGGCAAGCCCGTCTGCGCCCGACCGCGACCAGCGCCAGGAACCCTGGTTCTCCGAGGCCTCACCGATATGACTCAGCCACCCTCCACGCACTCAATCCCGGAAGACACGCCGACTGCGCAAGATCCTCGCCGAACACCACCCATGGACAGTTCTCGTGCAGACTCTGCCGCAGATCCTTCACCATTGACAAAGCTCCCACTACCGCCGAAGGCCCGCCTGATGCACGCACCGCCGAAACCCTGACATGCATCCTCCTCAACGTGCGCTCCCTGCACCGACACGCCATGGAAATCTGGGACCTGATCGACACCCTCTCACCCGACGTTGCCTTCTTCACGGAAACCTGGTCCAACGCCACCTCCAGTCCCGACATCGCCACTGCCATCCCAGACGGTTACAAGATCCAGAGAAAGGACCGCCCGCACCGCCCAGGAGGAAGTCTCGCCATCGCACACAAGACCCCCCTCCGACTCTCCACATCCAGCACGAGTGACCCCCACTCCAACACAGAACACCTCCACTTCCAGATCCAAACCAGCCCCAGGACGACGCTACGCGGCACCCTCATCTACAGACCGCCAGGACCTCGCACCCAGCCCGCTAATACCATCGCCGAGCTCGCCGCACCCCACGCCATCTCCTCCACGGACTACATTCTACTCGGGGACCTGAACTTCCACCTCGACAACTGCAACGACCCCGACTCCACCACTCTCCTCGACAACCTCGCCAACATAGGACTGAAGCAGCTGGTTAACGCGCCCACCCACAGAGCGGGTCACACCCTCGACCCCCTCTTCGCGGGAGGAACAAACATCCGCTTCAGCTACACCACCAAGCCCCTCTGGACGGACCACCATTGCGTCCATTTCACCTTCAACACCACCCCCGCACTCAAGCCCGCCCCGCGCCCGCCACGACGAAACTGGAGCAAGGTCACAGAGGAACACCTCAACACCACCCTCCTTCAAAACCCCCCCAGCGCCTCGACCGACACCAACTCCGCAGCCATGGAATTTCACAGCTGGATCTCATGCTGCGCCGACAAGCTCGCGCCCCTCCGCCACCCCGCCAAACAACGCCCTCTGAAGGCCGCCTGGTTCACCACAGAACTTCAAGAAGCCAGACGCTCCTGCAGACGCCTAGAGAAGACCTGGCGAAACCAGAAAACCTCTGGGGCACGGAACAACCACAGAAGCGCCCTGAAGGAATACCACCAGCGCATAAGAGACACCAAACGGACCTTCATAAGAGACAAAGTCCAGACCAACGCGACCAACGCCAAGGAACTGTTCAACATCATACAGCAGTTCGCAAAACCCACCAGCAAAGCCACGGACGTCACACCCTCCCAGGAACTCTGCGACAAACTCGGCTCCTACTTCCACCTGAAGATCAAGGTCCTCTACGACAACTTAAGCGAACCAGCGCCGGACACCACCCCCCTACCCACCACCGCTGATAAGCCGACCATCACGACCTGGGATCCCGCCACCATCTAACTCATCACCGCGACCATGAAGAAAACCCACTCAGGAGCCCCAACAGACCCCTGCCCACCGCACATATTCCACAAGGCCGCCATCGCACCCGAACTAGGACGGACCATCAACGCCTCCCTCAGATCCGGCATCTGCCCAGACGCCTGGAAACGGGCAGAGGTGAAACCCCTCCTCAAGAAACCAACGGCCGACCCAACGGACCTGAAAAACTAACTGGCCATCTCTCTCCTCCCCTTTGCGGCCAAAGTCACCGAGAGACTCGTAAACACCCAGCTGACCGCCTTCATCGAAGAGAACTCCATCCTAGACGCCTCCCAGTCTGGATTCCGCAGCAACCACAGCACCGACCGCCCTCCTCGCCGCCACTGACGACATCCGCATACTACTCGACCAGGGACACACTGCTGCCCTCATCCTTCTAGACCTCTCCGCAGCCTTCGACACCGTTTCACATCGCACGCTCGCAGCCAGACTTCACGACTCGGGAATACGAGGAGCCGCCCTCGACTGGATCCAATCCTTCCTCTCCGGCAGAACCCAGAGGATTCGACTCCCTCCCTTCCTCTCCGAACCCACGGAAATCAACTGCGGAGTACCCCAAGGATCATCACTCAGCCCCACGCTCTTCAACATCTACATGGCCCCCCTCGCCGCCATCGTCAGACAGCATGGGCTCAGCATCGTATCCTACGCCGACGACACCCAGCTCATCCTCTCACTCACGAAGAATCCCGAAGACACCAGACTCTGTTTCCAGGAAGGAATGAAGAACGTGGCAGCATGGATGAAAAACAGCTGCTTGAAGCTCAACTCAGAGAAGACCGAGGTCCTCATCCTCGGACCCTGCACCTCCGCCTGGGACAACACCTGGTGGCTCTCCGCCCTCGGGAACCCTCCCACCCCTACAGACCACGCTCGGAACCTCGGCATCATTCTTGACTCCTCCCTCTCCATGAACCGCCAGATCAACGCCGTCGCTTCCACTAGTTTCAACTGCCTTCGGATCCTCCATAAGACCTTCAAATAGATCCCCCCCGACTGCAGAAGGACCGTCACCCACGCGCTCATAACCAGCAGACTGGACTACGGCAACACCCTTTACGCCGGAATCAATAGAACTCTTCTACACAAACTCCAAACTATCCAGAACGCCGCGGCCAGACTCATCCTCGGGACACCGCGTCACGAACACATGACCCAACAGCTACGAGCCCTCCACTGGCTCCCCATCGAGAAGAGGGTCACCTTCAAACTCCTCACCCACGCCTACAAATCCCTCAACAACATCAGACCCAAATACCTCAACGAGAGAGTATCCCTCCACGTACCCAAGAGGAACCTCCGCTCCGCCGACCTTGCCCTAGCAGAGAGGTCCCCCGCATCCGCAGAAACAGAACTGGGGGGAGAGCTTTCTCCTACATCGCAGCCAAGACCTGGAACGAGCTCCCTGTGAACATCAGACGCTCCCCGACCCTGCACACGTTCACAAAAAACCTCAGGACCTGGCTTTTCGACTGATCCGGAGCCGCTCCCCCCTCCCCTCCCCCCCCCCACCCCCAGCGCCTTGAGACCCTCACGGGTGAGTAGCGTGCTATATAAACCCCTGATTGATTGATTGATTGATGTGCGTTATCTTCACGTGTGTTCTCCTGACTAGCAGGACGTCTGGTGATACCGATGTTTTGCTGTCTTGGATTGAGGCATTTGAACTTTCAAATAGTGATTTGTTACCTGATTTTCGAAACAGCAGCTTGCCCATGACGTAGTGAATACTTTATGGAATGCCAGAAGCACATATTCAGTGGCAGTGATCAGGATGTCGTGCTGGTCACCTGGGAGATTATAGACATCTACACTGACATTCTGCCATTAAGCTGCCGGACTTGGCATTGTGATGGCTGGTGCCGGGAAGTGGCCTGCTTCCATGGTTGATATGGCATGCAGTTGTCAACCGCTTGTACACCATGGCCTTCAGACTAGGGCTCACATCCTCTCCTTTTGTCATGCATTTGTTTTTAGTTTCCCATGGTGGCTCTTTGTGCGCCACCGGGACATGGGTGCTACACTTTCACTTTATTTTATCTGTATTCCTTTAGTGTGGCTGCCAGTTAATGGCGGACTCAACACATTGCTGAAAGTCTTCTCCTAGCTTGGGGTTAGGGGTGGGGATTGGAGTCTGGCAAGGATATTAATCTCTCCAGGGTTTATGTTGCAAAGAGTGCAATATCAGACCGTCGTTGATCGCCATTTCTTGAAGCACCACTGTCGTCAGCAGAGCGTTTTGTACTACGTAACTGAGATAATTCTCCATGAGCCGTGTGTTGTATCCGTTTTGCTTTGTCTGGAGTCTCGGATGAGAGAGAAAATCTTGCGTTTGCCTTGCTTGGGTGATACAGGATTTGCTAGTTGCATTGTTTTAGCCTTGAGCATTCAGTTTCTGCGAGTTAAAAATGTAAGTGAGTGCCTGGTGGTCTAACCACTGTGAGCAGTGGGCTCTCCAAAAGTCTATTGTGATAGTACCCGGAGACGGTAACCAGCTCCTCTCTTTTGAGCATCTCTGCCCCGGAGAGGGATTATGAAAATGTAAGTGAGTGCCTGGTGGTCTGACCACTGTGAACAGTGGGCTCTCCAAAAGTCTATTGTGCTAGTACCCGGAGACGATAACCAGCTCCTCTCTTTTAAGCATCTCTGCCCCGGAGAGGGATTATGAAAATGTAAGTGAGTGCCTGGTGGTCTGACCACTGTTGAACAGTGGGCTCTCCAAAAGTCTATTGTGCTAGTACCCGGAGACGATAACCAGCTCCTCTCTTTGACCATCTCTGCCCCGGAGAGGGATTATGAAAATGTAAGTGAGTGCCTGGTGGTCTGACCACTGTGAACAGTGGGCTCTCCAAAACTTTATTGTGATGGTACCCGGAGACGGTAACCAGCTCCTCTCTTTTAAGCATCTCTGCCCCGGAGAGGGATTATGAAAATGTAAGTGAGTGCCTGGTGGTCTGACCACTGTGAACAGTGGGCTTTCCAAAAGTCTATTGTGATAGTACCCAGAGACGATAACCAGCTCCTCTCTTTTGAGCTTCTCTGCCCCGGAGAGGGATTATGAAAATGTAAGTGAGTGCCTGGTGGTCTGACCACTGTGAACAGTGGGCTCTCCAAAAGTCTATTGTGCTAGTACCCGGAGACGATAACCAGCTCCTCTCTTTTGACCATCTCTGCCCCGGAGAGGGATTATGAAAATGTAAGTGAGTGCCTGGTGGTCTGACCACTGTGAACAGTGGGCTCTCCAAAACTTTATTGTGATGGTACCCGGAGACGGTAACCAGCTCCTCTCTTTTAAGCATCTCTGCCCCGGAGAGGGATTATGAAAATGTAAGTGAGTGCCTGGTGGTCTGACCACTGTTGAACAGTGGGCTCTCCAAAAGTCTATTGTGATAGTACCCAGAGACGATAACCAGCTCCTCTCTTTTGAGCTTCTCTGCCCCGGAGAGGGATTATGAAAATGTAAGTGAGTGCCTGGTGGTCTGACCACTGTGAACAGTGGGCTCTCCAAAAGTCTATTGTGATGGTACCCAGAGACGATAACCAGCTCCTCTCTTTTGAGCTTCTCTGCCCCGGAGAGGGATTATGAAAATGTAAGTGAGTGCCTGGTGGTCTGACCACTGTGAACAGTGGGCTCTCCAAAAGTCTATTGTGATAGTACCCAGAGACGATAACCAGCTCCTCTCTTTTGAGCATCTCTGCCCCGGAGAGGGATTATGCTCAGCTGCTGTCAGCAGTGTTGCTATTAGTTTCTACCTAGTCACCGGCAAGAAGACCGCGTCCTGATGCTGGCCTTGACAATCAGTGAAATATGCTGTATTGGTATAGTGTGGAGTATAGTATGCATTACTGCTGTATTGTTTCCAATGTCCTATGTTATCCACATCCAGGTGGCATGCGCCTTTGACATCCCCGAGAGCTTGTGTGATTGTATCCAGGTTTCCAATAAATAATCTTCAGCTGGACACCGTTGCTTGTGCACGAATTTGCAACGTATCCTAGCAGTGTATAAAATTGATCCCTTCGTCCTGTCTAGGCTTGACAGGCTTTGGTACGTTTGAAGTGTACAACATCTGGGTTCTTCTGAAGATGAGCTGACCACAAGATCATAATTCATGGTGACATGCACTGGGAAATAAGGAGCAAAAACAGAAACGAAGGGGTGCACTGGCAGGAATTGTAAAGTGCTGGTGATGTCACAGGGTGATCTCTTTGTCACTCCCATTGTCCATTTCCACATTGGAAAATTTCAAGAAAAACAAATGAACTTTTCTAGCCCACCCACTACATGGCAGGATAGACATAGCTTGTGGATATACAACTATTCATGGTGCACAACCATTGTTACTGATAAGTAACCGTTTTCTTTGTTCCGTGTTAGAATTAAATGGATAACCAAAACCCCATATTTAGTGGTGATCACCATCTTTTTCGTAGCAGCCTCTGGCAGGGGTTTGGCCTACAGGCAGAAATGATAATTGAGTTATCTCCTAGTATCTTGGGTTGAGATTAAAGCACAAGCCTTTTCCTGTCCTTTGTAAGTAAATCTTCTCTTTGGAGTTTATCTGCTTTCTCTCAGATACCTTAATTAAGGGAGTGGGGGCACCACTAACCTGTGACCATCCTTCGTGTATCTTAAGAAGAGTTTTGGCAGCTGCAACAGTGCGCGTACACGTGTGTTGTGCAACCTCCTCCCACATGTACACACACCATAAAAGCTTCACCCACACACTCAGCAGTATCAGCAGAGGCAAAACAATTACAAACACCCCTACTAAGAAGAGGTAAACCACAGCTGACAACCATTTCAAGCTTCCCTTATACAGAAGCCAGGAACAGCATGGCCAGTATACTATGAGCTACACACACACCCACAACACCGGTCCCCCCCAGAGCATGGACCATTGCAGTCTTGCTTCCATCACAGTCAGCAGAAGCAACATTTCTTTTCATAGGGAAAGCGCCACACAGCAGTCGCACAAACAACAGAAGTGCTTGTCCTTGTGCTACAGCACCAGCAGGCAAGTTACTCTCTCAGAGCATCATTTGTACTGCATTGGCAGCACTTGCTTGTGTGTCTGTCGCATGTACGCACAGAACAGGAAGCAGCAGCAGTGCAAGCTTTCTCAACTCTCTTGTTTTCTCTGCCTCTTCATATACACCTCACTTCTTCCTGTGAACATCAGTAAAAGGAGGTATCTTAAAGCCTTAATGTTGTCACTTTATTGTCTCAATACATTTATAGTGCAGTGGTCACTTTTTTTTTGTTTTATTTTTTTAGACAAAGGTGTTGACACCACTGTTTTGATGTAGTTGGTGATAATAGTCTTCTTCAGGGCGAAGAGTCAATGAGTAACAGGTTTAAAGATGTTTCTGTTGGCTGGCAGAGCATACGATCTACCAAAGTAGAGGCTGCCCTAAGAAATGGGAAAAGATTTGGGGACAATGGCAAATATGCCGAGGGTTATGACTGTGGTATTAAAGATACGATGTGTGTCACCCATTGAAGATATTGTATCTTCTCCGATGACAATAGACAACCTCAAACACACTGGTCGGATTATATGTAATCTGATGGTATCCAGATGTACTGCTGTTGTGTTGTTTGTAATAAAAAGATGTTTATTTTTATTTTTTAAAAGATGTTTCTCTTACAGAATATGAAATCAGATGACTTCAGATAGCACCTGTACATTAGTGTTTTGGTCTCTTTCTAGTGAAGTTCTTATTTGGACACCAACACACTTTGGCAGGTTATACATTTTATGTGAACCAAGATTAATGCTGACCTCTTCTCAATCTATAAATATTACCAGTGTGTTCATTTTGTGTAGGGTTGTGGCCCACACTCTTCTCAGCATCTTTTCAAGAATGCTCATTACTCTGACTTCAGTTGGATAGACCCTATCGCTTTTTGCATCACTTAAATTGTCCTTACCTATGTGTATTCCATGTGTATGTTGCCTCTCCGCAGTACGGCTCCAGAGCTCTCAGCAGAATCCTTGCAGCTATCCTCCAGCAGGCAGAGAACAAAGTGCCTCCTCCCAAGAACTACCCTGGTGGGGATGCCGCTTTCTTCCTCGGTGAGAGAAGGACCCCTGATGTATGCGAGATAGTGTGGTGATGTCATGTGTGCCTGCGTCACGGTGCATGTGGTGATGTAATGTTTGCCTGCGTCACGGTGCGTGTGGTGATGTAATGTGTGCTTGCATCACGGTGCGTGTGGTGATGTAATGTGTGCCTATGTCACGGTGCAGCTGATACGTTTGTTACAGTGGGTGTCCAGGTTATGATGAATGTGAAAGGTGGCCCCATTATGCATGCGGGGAGTGCTGTGCTCATGACTTGCTACAATAAACTAGGATGACTCATTGCCAGTTAAAGATTGCTGTCATCCAAGGGAGAGACCCATTTTTCTAAACACCCATACCCTCTCGCTATCCATTTATGCGACATAATGTCTCTGTAAAATACTAAAATGATGCATTTTTGGACAAGACACAAAGTGGAGAATTTAGAGGTTCCAGTCAGAAAATGATAACTGAATAATAGTAACAACTAGCTTTGTTATGGAGCTGAGTTCTACTACTATGTGCTTAGCTGATTGGTTGGTAATGGGAGCTCTTCTCTTCTATACATTGCAGCACTAGGACTTCACCTGTGATGAAAGGATGTTCATGGCGTCCTTCATTCACAGCTGCCTTCCGTCCTCTCATTGTAGGTTCTGCAGCTCTTTTTATTCACAGCAGCCTGTCTCCCTTTCTGGGCGCTTTCTACAGCTCCCTACTTTCACAGCAGCCCCGCCTCCGTCAGAGGACTCTTTTTTTGCAGCCCTTTCTATTCACAGTGCCCCAACCGAGCGAGAGGGGTCTCCGCAGCTTCCTCCAGAGAATGGCTTCTGATGAAATACATCCCAGGGAGGCCGTATCAGATCATTGAAAGCACCTCTGCCTACGGCACCCCCACCGCTTTGGTGACTTTAGGGATCCTTAATGTTGTCACTGGGATTGCAGTCATTGTACATTGCCTGGTACAGTGTGATGCTCACTTGTTGAGTACACAATACAGTGATGTGTGTCCTGTCAAGCTGCTTGGTGTACGCCTCTCAAGGTTCAGGTATGTTGTATTACGGGCCAGGGAGTATGCATGTGCCAGTTCACTGTACGGTCATGCAACTCTGTATTTATCTGCAGAGGGTCTTTGTAGGGCATTAGGGTACCTGGGGTATGAATGCAGTGCAGAGCTTACAGAGAGTGTGTGGCAGTTCAGTGTCGCTACTGTATGCCTATGTGGGCTGCACTGTGTTACAGAGCGGGCTTCAGCGTGATGGGTGTACGATGTTGTGCGAGGTGCAGTCTGCAGTGTGTTTCAATGCAGTGTACGACCTACATATGTGGCTGTGCAGGCTGCTGTGTGCTGCAGTCTGTGGACTGCATTATGTGGCTGTAAAATCCCTGGGCTGCAACATGCTGGGTGTGGGCTGTAGTGTTTCAGAATGCAGCGTGTTTCAGTGCAGTGTGTGGCCTACATGTGTGGCAGTGCAGGCTGTTGTGTGCTGTAGTCTGTGGACCTCATTATGTGATAGTGCAGTCCCTGGGCTGCAGCATACTGTATGTGGGCTCTAGTATGCAGACTGCAGTTTGCGGCTGACTTTACAGGCCATTGATACCTGTTTGTTCCTTTTCTTTTATTCCCAGAGATGAAGCAAGGTTTGATCTCTGTTGGAATCTGCTGCAGGGAGCCCAAATACAAATGTGTCACTGTGGAAAAGGGTAGGTGTGACTCGTCGCTCCTTCAGTCTTTGGTGTTTTTTGACTATCAACTTTGTATTTTGTTAATCAGTTAGCTGTTAAACTTTCAATCTCACTGACCCCTCCTCTTGTTACCTGACTCCTACATTTTCTCTCTCTGCCTTTTCGACGGTCTCTTACTTACCACAGTTACCGCTCTCCTCTCTCACATGGCCGGTCACAGTAGTCCCACTTTTCCCTCTCCCCTGTATTTCATCGATGTGTTCCCTCTCCATAATGGCAACACCCTGGGCATACTTTCAAGATTTCGAGACTCTAAATCTGCTGTTTCCTTTTCAACTGTCACAGATTCCAAAGCTCTCTAAATGTGCCGTAAAAGATTGTAAACACTTGAAGATGAATAAATAATCTCCATCCAAAGCACAAGTTGAGCAAACAAAACACGGATGTGGCTCGCTGAAAGCAGACCTGCTCTTCTTTACCCCACACTAAACCCCAGGACGAGTCCATCTCCTTGAGATTTACTGCTGCTTATAAGTTAAAATCCCTTCTGGACACAGGCTTGCCGCCACTCCGTTCTCACTATCCAAAGACGTCAATATTTTCACCTGTCTGATCACTACAGATCCATTTCTCACTTCTGGTTGAAAACACTGACATTTTTCAGCCCAAATGCAAAGCCACATGGATTCAAGATAATATGAGACTTAACCCAGAACTTGAACCTTCAGTTAAATACATTCTGAAGATGGCGTTTACTGTCACTCCGACGCTGCCTGCGGTCAACGGCTACAAATGTATCACTTTAATACAAAGGATAATATTCAGAGCTGTAGGAAATCCACCTTGTCTGCGTGGTCACCCCGTGTTGTTTGGCTTTTGCTGAGCTATTTTTGCTATATTTAGAATTATGTGCACTTTTCCCTTGCTAACCTGTAGTAAAGTCCCTGTGCTCCCCTTTAAACATGGTCAAATTGGAATTGTCCTAATTGGTATATTTAACTTACATATAAGTCCCTAGTATAGTTGTAGTGTAAAACATGGCTTTAGGCCTCCCATTGTGGCCGGACTTTGACAGTATAAAAACTGCAATTTGACATGTCAAATAAACCCTTTTGACAGCTCAAAACCTCCTTTTTAAATTATTAATAAGTCACCCCTATGTAGGCCTCGTCTCCCCCAAGGCAGGGTGCATGGTACTTAAACTTAGGACATGCAGAAATTTAAAGTTAACGTCCTTACAGTGACTAGCACCCAAAAGCTATATTTGACTGTGGCAGGCCTAGCTGTCCTATGTAGAAAATCAGAGAAGAGATAGAAAATCCTAATATTGTATCTCGGGAATGGGACTAGCGAGAAAAATAATTAAACAACTATTTTTAGTAGTTTTAAAAATGCAATTCAATGGTGAAGTTTGATCTTGATTGAATATTAGTAAATATTAAGGAAAATTTAGTTTTAGAAAGTTACATTTTCTCTGCCTGAAGTTCCTGGAGGCTAAATCTGCATTTGCTCTCTTACTTCTGACAGCCAGGGATTAGCATTTGAGTAGGAGTGAAAAAGGAGTGAAATGCCTCCCAGGAGCAAACAATAGGCAGACCTGAATGGGCAGAGATGACTCCTCTGAACATCCCACAATATGCAGAGTGAGGGATGTGGGCATCCTTTTTGACATTACAGTGTCAGTTCCTGCTTGGCAGGTCTGCTGGGTTTACATATAACCCTTGGGGCACACTTGAAAGGAAGGTAAACTGGATGGCAAAACAATTCTTCTGCATCCATTGTCTTTTTAATGAAAACCCTACTTTTGTTCTACCTGACTAATGTCTCTGGGTTTATTGTGGGCACAGTCACTTCCTCAAACTGGATTTTAGTGTTTGATGAGGGAGCACACTAGGCTTGCTATAGTACACTCCCAGCCCCCCATTAGTATGGCCAAAGAATGTTACCATCTTGAAAATGCTCCAAGTGAGTAGGGTTGGCCCTGGGAAATGTTACCCCATAGGTTAGTGTGTGCTCATGATTCATTCCCTCCCACTGGTTGTATTACGGAACCACGGGTCCCTAAACCACGCATGCCTTAACGTGGTCTTAAGAAAAACCACGTCTTTACCACACATGCCTTTACAACGAATTTTGTTGTAAAGGCAAGATTGGTAAAGGTATATGCATGGTAAAGATCTCACCCCAGCCACCGCCCTGAGCCCTAAAACCCGGCCCCATCCATGCAATCTACCCGCCCTAAAAACTACCCCTATCCCCCACCCTAAGCCCTAAAACCCAGCCCAGACCAGAAAATTACCCCTACCCCAGCCCCCCCGCCCTGTGCCATAAAACTAGCCCTCAGTCTTGAAAGCTGCCCCTCCCCCGCCCTGAGTCCTAAAACTCGGCCCCAGCCCTTAAAACTACCCCGACATGCCCCCCCACCTCATCCCTACTTATCAAGTCGCATCCCGGCCCTTCCTCTCCCGGTCCTTCCTGTTCCTCTACCCGCCCATCCGCTCTGCATCTAGAGCGCTGACTGCCTTAACCACGCAGAAGCGTGGTTAAGGCATATGCGTGGTTAAGGAAAGCGCCGTTCCGCTTGCGTAGGAATGGCACGCGTGCTTAAGCCGCGTTGTAAAGGCCGTTTCCCCCTCCCACTAGCTTGTGCCAGGTATAAATGTGGCATCTCGAGGCACACACTTCAGAACACTCCTGGACCTGAGGAAGATCAGAAGAGGTCTGAACCTGCAGCTGCGATCTGAGAAGAGCCCTGAAGCACTGGACCTGCTCTCATCTCTTGTACTCAGGACAAAGATGTGGACTCCAAGGGTCGTAAGGCTGACCTCCAGTTAAAGCTGCAGCGACACAACGTGCTACAACAGGCCTTTCCTGCAATTGCCAGCTGAGCAGTGGCAACTCGACCTGGACTGGGTCCTGCTGTTATCCTCTGCCTGACACCTTGTTAGTCTTTAACTGCCTCCCCAGAGGGCCCGGGAAGGCTTTAGAAGTGCACTCCTGTGGTATATATGAACTGAAAGGAGTAAAGTTCGAAGGCAGAATCTTTGACCAGGATGAACCTGGCTGATGTATCCAACCAGTGCTCTGTCACAGTCAGCGTCAAATTGTGCCGAGGTTCATGTCTACCATGACCATTGAGTAACATTGGCACTTCATGCTTCTAGGTGCTATTCCAACTTCAACTTAAAATTAAAAAATGTGCATCTCCGGTTCCCTTCATTGGATTTTTGTCATTTGGTCTCATTTTGTTTATTGAGTTTTACTCTTTTTTTCTAATTTGGTTTGGGATTTTTATTGTTTTGCTTTTCAACTTCATGACTGTTTTGGTACTGCATATATACTTAATACTTTGCCCTAATTTAAGCCTGCCCGCTCCGTGCCATCGACACCAGAGGGTTGAGTTCAGGTTCATTTATTGACTTTGAGAGTCACCATGGCAGGGGTTGTGATTATTCCTTGAGGTTGGTACTTACCCCACCAACTAATAACCCAATGTCTTACAAGAACCAACCTCTAGATTTGGGATAATGCACAGCATGCGATTCTAGAAAATCTTGAAGCAGCAAAATGATTGTTACAGGTAAGTAACTTGTTCCTTGCCTCCCATTAGTGCTGTCTCGTGTTCTCCCCATTGCAGCTGGCTCCTGGGCTGTCCTTCCCTCCATTGTTACCGCCTCATGGTGCACCCATTGTTGGCTGTCTGTTGGTGGCATCTTGTCTCCCAATATAACTGCTGTGTGGTCTCCCTGCTGCAGCCATCTCGCTGCTGCTCCTTTGTTTCTAGCTACCCAAGTCCTACTGTTTCGTGTCTCTCTCTGTTGCTGCCTTCTCGTCTCTCTCCATTGATGCCTTCTTGTCTCTCTCCATTGATGCCTTCTTGTCTCTCTCCATTGATGCCTTCTTGTTTCTCTCCATTGATGCCTTCTCGTCTCTCTCCATTGATGCCTTCTTGTCTCTCTCCATTGATGCCTTCTCGTCTCTCTCCATTGATGCCTTCTTGTCTCTCTCCATTGATGCCTTCTTGTCTCTCTCCATTGATGCCTTCTTGTTTCTCTCCATTGATGCCTTCTTCTTTCTCTCCATTGATGCCTTCTCGTCTCTCTCCATTGCTGCCTCCTTGTCTCTCTCCATTGATGCCTTTTCTTGTCTCTCTCCATTGATGCCTTCTTGTCTCTCTCCATTGATGCCTTCTTGTCTCTCTCCATTGATGCCTTCTCGTCTCTCTCCATTGATGCCTTCTTGTCTCTCTCCGTTGCTGCCTCCTTGTCTCTCTCCATTGATGCCTTCTCGTCTCTCTCCATTGATGCCTTCTTGTCTCTCTCCATTGATGCCTTCTTGTCTCTCTCCATTGATGCCTTCTCGTCTCTCTCCATTGATGCCTTCTCGTCTCTCTCCATTGATGCCTTCTCGTCTCTCTTCATTGATGCCTTCTTGTCTCTCTCTATTGATGCCTTCTTGTCTCTCTCCATTGCCTTCTTGTCTCTCTCCATTGATGCCTCCTTGTCTCTCTCCATTGCCTTCTTGTCTCTCTCCGTTGCTGCCTCCTTGTCTCTCTCCATTGATGCCTTCTCGTCTCTCTCCATTGATGCCTTCTTGTCTCTCTCCATTGATGCCTTCTTGTCTCTCTCCATTGATGCCGTCTCTCTCCATTGATGCCTTCTCGTCTCTCTCCATTGATGCCTTCTTGTCTCTCTTCATTGATGCCTTCTTGTCTCTCTCTATTGATGCCTTCTTGTCTCTCTCCATTGCCTTCTTGTCTCTCTCCATTGATGCCTCCTTGTCTCTCTCCATTGCCTTCTTGTCTCTCTCCATTGATGCCTCCTTGTCTCTCTCCATTGATGCCTTCTCGTCTCTCTCCATTGATGCCTTCTCGTCTCTCTCCATTGCTGCCTCCTTGTCTCTCTCCATTGATGCCTTTTCTTGTCTCTCTCCATTGATGCCTTCTTGTCTCTCTCCATTGATGCCTTCTCGTCTCTCTCCATTGATGCCTTCTCGTCTCTCTCCATTGATGCCTTCTTGTCTCTCTCCATTGCTGCCTCCTTGTCTCTCTCCATTGCTGCCTCCTTGTCTCTCTCCATTGCTGCCTCCTTGTCTCTCTCCATTGATGCCTTCTTGTCTCTCCATTCATGCCTTCTTGTCTCTCTTCATTGATGCCTTCTTGTCTCTCTCTATTGATGCCTTCTTGTCTCTCTCTATTGATGCCTTCTTGTCTCTCTCCATTGATGCCTCCTTGTCTCTCTCCATTGCCTTCTTGTCTCTCTCCGTTGCTGCCTCCTTGTCTCTCTCCATTGATGCCTTCTCGTCTCTCTCCATTGATGCCTTCTTGTCTCTCTCCATTGATGCCTTCTTGTCTCTCTCCATTGATGCCTTCTTGTCTCTCTCCATTGATGCCTTCTCGTCTCTCTCCATTGATGCCTTCTTGTCTCTCTTCATTGATGCCTTCTTGTCTCTCTCTATTGATGCCTTCTTGTCTCTCTCCATTGCCTTCTTGTCTCTCTCCATTGATGCCTCCTTGTCTCTCTCCATTGCCTTCTTGTCTCTCTCCATTGATGCCTCCTTGTCTCTCTCCATTGATGCCTTCTCGTCTCTCTCCATTGATGCCTTCTCGTCTCTCTCCATTGATGCCTTCTCGTCTCTCTCCATTGCTGCCTCCTTGTCTCTCTCCATTGATGCCTTTTCTTGTCTCTCTCCATTGATGCCTTCTTGTCTCTCTCCATTGATGCCTTCTCGTCTCTCTCTATTGATGCCTTCTCGTCTCTCTCCATTGATGCCTTCTTGTCTCTCTCCATTGCTGCCTCCTTGTCTCTCTCCATTGATGTCTTCTTGTCTCTCCATTCATGCCTTCTTGTCTCTCTTCATTGATGCCTTCTTGTCTCTCTCTATTGATGCCTTCTTGTCTCTCTCCATTGATGCCTTCTTGTCTCTCTCCATTGCCTTCTTGTCTCTCTCCATTGATGCCTCCTTGTCTCTCTCCATTGATGCCTCCTTGTCTCTCTCCATTGATGCCTCCTTGTCTCTCTCCATTGCTGCCTCCTTGTCTCTCTCCATTGCTGCCTCCTTGTCTCTCTCCATTGATGCCTTCTTCTCTCTCTCCATTGATGCCTTCTTGTCTCTCTCCATTGATGCCTTCTTGTCTCTCTCCATTGATGCCTTCTTGTCTCTCTCCATTGATGCCTTCTCGTCTCTCTCCATTGATGCCGTCTCTCTCCATTGATGCCTTCTCGTCTCTCTCCATTGCTGCCTCCTTGTCTCTTTCCATTGCTGCCTCCTTGTCTCTCTCCATTGATGCCTTCTTGTCTCTCTCCATTGATGCCTCCTTGTCTCTCTCCATTGATGCCTCCTTGTCTCTCTCCATTGATGCCTCCTTGTCTCTCTCCATTGATGCCTCCTTGTCTCTCTCCATTGATGCCTTGTCTCTCTCCATTGATGCCTTCTCGTCTCTCTTCATTGATGCCTTCTCGTCTCTCTATTGCTACCTTCTCGGCTCTCTCCATTGCTGCCTCCTTGTCTCTCTCCATTGATGCCTTCTTGTCTCTCTCCATTGATGCCTTCTTGTCTCTCTCCATTGATGCCTCCTTGTCTCTCTCCATTGATTCCTTCTTGTCTCTCTCCATTGCTGCCTCCTTGTCTCTCTCCATTGATGCCTTCTCGTCTCTCTCCATTGATGCCTCCTTGTCTCTCTCCATTGCTCCTGCTTCGTGGACTTGCACTTGCTGCCCTCTCTTCTCCCTTCTTCTCTGCTGTCTTATCTCTCTCGCTCTCTCTCACCAGTACTGCTGTCTCCTAGCTCTGTGCGGGTGCTGTCTCCATGCTCCAATAGCTGCTGTTTCATCGCTGCCATCTCATCTCTCTCCATTGCTCTTTCAGACTGCTCTCTCACTAAGTTCCTGAATCGTATCCTGGGGCTGGAAGTGCACAAGCAGAACAGCCTCTTCCAGTACTTCACGGACACCTTTGACTATCTGATCGAGAAAGACAAGAAGGAGGGGCGATACGACCTGGGCATTCTGGGTAAGGAATGATCCTGCATCTAAATTCAGGGGCAGGGCTGGTCAAGAAGTCTATATTAGATAGCGCTTCAATGTTTAAACTATATTTTCCAAGTTCAGCTACATTTTCCGATTGCCGGTTCAGTGTGGCGATCATATTCACTTGAGATGATCATTGAGTCCTCAGGACTCCTGCCCATCGACTCATTCACAATCCTGCCTACAACCGAGGCCCTTCCTCAATGCGTCCTTGTGTTATATTTGTGTGACTATAACCACTTAATGCTGTATTATTCAACTATGACTCTTACCAATCCCCTCATGCACCTCTTGTAAACGTTATCACATAACATGTAAAGCGCACTGATACCTTTGGGTCTAGCTAGCGCTATATAAAACTCAAAATACTAATAATTCATGCTCCACTCCCTCTGGGACTTCCCTCTGGTGTGCTGTTGTTCAAGCCATATGTCTCTCATGGAGATAGTTCACGCTCTGTGCCGCAGAGATTTGTGCACGCTTGATGATTGTGATGTTGTTCAATAATCTGTTTTTACACCTTAGATTTGGCCCCCGGGGTGGATGAGATTTATGAAGAGAGCCATGAGATCTTCCTAACTCCAGGGCATCCCCAGGATGGGCAGGTTGTGCTTTATAAGGTAGGAACAGCCGTATGTCTTCCTGGAGCTAATTTCTGTTGGGTGGCCACTAACTAGTGGTGAACGATTGTGGGATGGACTCAGGCATGGAAAGTTGTGAGGGGCAGGTAGAGGATTAGAAGAGGCAAGTGAAGCAGTGCAGAGGCATAGAAGTGGACTAGGGGCATGGAAAGGCATGAGGGGCAGGTGAAGGATTAGAAGAGGCAAGTGAAGGGTCATAGAAATGTCCTAGGGGCATGGAAAGTCGCGAGGGACAGGTAAAGGACTGGAAGAGGCACGTGAAGCAGTGCAGGGGCATGAAATGGCCTAGGGGCACGGAAAGTAATGAGGGGCAGGGGAAGTACTGGAAGAGGCACATGGAGATGTGCAGGGGCATGAAATGGCCTAGGGGCCCAGAAAGTAATGAGAGGGGTAGGAAGGATTTAAGTTGCGTGGCTTGTGTGGGCATGTGAAGGCCTCACACAGAAGTTTTGATGGGCTTGGGAAGGACTGAGGGAGCCCGCAACGTTCGGAGGGTAGTGTGGGAATTACTTGGAGAATGTTGGAAGGACTTTGGGGGCATGTGAATGATCAAGGGATCCACACAGAAGGGGTTCACTCAGCATTATAGGAACACTAAGTGTTTTTTACTTTGTGTTCTGGTTTAGTCCCTGGCTCGTCAGTATATTGTCTGGAGGCCGATCTCAGGTTGCAGAGTGACACTCTTGTACAGGTTGGCTCTACGAGTCGTTGCAGTGTGTTATAGTGAAGCCATAGTCCTGTTCCCTGAGCTCCAGGTCTGCTGTAGTCCATTGCATCATATGATCTCTGACATGCTGTGTGATCTTTTCTGTGTGTAGATCAGTGTGGATCGAGGCCTGAAGTGGGAGGAGGCGTACGAGAAGTCACTGCAGCTGACTGGGCCCAATGATGGCTTCTATATTTCCTACAAGGTGAGTGATGGGTTCAGTCTTTCAGATCAGTGTAGCCTCTCAGGGCCTGGGGTCAGGAGGATGGAACATTATCTGCAAACAGGAGGTAAAGCTGGATGAGTGGCGGGAAGTGCTAAGTGTATGTATGCTTGTGTGTGTAATATGCTAACAGTTCATTGTTGGTTTTTAGGTGCGAGGTGCCATGTTCACAACTCTGCTGGCCGAGGAACGGTGGGGGAACAGCTGCATTGTATACAAGCCGAACATCGGAAAGCAGAACAACGCCGAAAGCCTGGACAATCTGAGCAAGCGATATCAACGAGTAAGTGCAGGCGCGGCGGCTTTATTGATTTATTGATTTTGCATACATGCCCTTTCATAAATATACACATTGCCAATAAATCAGTGTTCAGTGATTATAAAGATATCATACAATTGTGCATAACATTTGATTTGAAAGTACACTATCAATCAAGTACACAGGTAGGTAGATGTGCGAGCATATATGTATGTATGTATCTGGTATTTGTGTAGTGCAAACCTAGCCAAAAAGCAGCAGAGCCTTTTGGCAAGAAGAATTTCAACTATGTAGGAACAAAACCGAGCTCGTAACCAACTCTGACAATTTCATCAGATGGTTTTTCATCGGGGGATATTTTGTGTGATCGTTCTTAGTCCAAACTCGTGCTGAGCTCGTTGTAATAAACCTGGAGCTGACGCGGAGCCCTGACGATCGGAGTCAATACGTGAATATAAATATCCATTGTCATTCTTCTTGAATCCAGAAGTATTTATATACTGTTGAACACTGGAAATCATTCTGTCTTTATTAAAAAGTTCTAAAAGTAGCCTTTAATGCTCTCCATGTTTGGGGAACCCAGCCTTCTTCCTGTGAACTCATGTACCCCACCGAGCTACTGTAGAGGTACAAAAAATATATGCATTTTTTCTTTTGTCTCCTTCATTCCCAAAAGCATATGCAGCAGTGGGCAGTAACTTCGGAGATCCCCAAGTTTTTTATTCAGTAGTCATAAAGTGTGTAGTGCCTAGAACACTATAAGTGCTAGGTCAGCTCTTCACGCTCTAAAGCTGTATTATAGAAATCTGAGAAATACTTTTGTGCAGTGCATAAGTCCCCTTCTGTAGACACCGATAAAACTGTCCAGTTAAAAACGTTAGTCTTCCAAAATCTTATTATAGTGTCAAACTGGTTATAAGTAATAGGTTCCCTGCTCGGTAACTAATCAGCCAGGACAAATCCCCCGGGACTCTGTACAGATATTATTCCAGTTTGATGGCAGCACTGTAGTACTTACCAGTGGGTTGTTGCTCCCAATAAGTGAACATCAAAATTGTGTACCTATACAATACGTTGCTTTCAAAACAAACTAAAGTCTTGAATAACGCCTTTGTAAAAGTGTTGAAGGTTACACAATCTATCATATAATCTCTGGGAGAATCAATATAACCACATTACTGCTAAATTGTGGAATTCCCAGACACTTCTACAGTTCAGGAAAGTATTAAAACGTGGATCTTCTAAACCCAGGCCACTTGGTATCCATCCTGCCTGGCTGATGGCCCGTATGCAGCACAGCGCCAAGACACCTTCGGGTATACGAGCGCTATACAAAACTTTACAACATAACATAACATTTTTTGCAAAGCTATTTCATCAGGAAAGATGTTGGTGAGGAAAGTGCAGCTGCTACTCACAAAGCTCCCCATCAAGTTTGCACTTAGGATAAATAAGTTCATAAGTTCTTATATAAATCTGATCTTAAAAACTTAATCTTCTGGATCGACTTTGTCGGAACTCAGATTGTCAAATTGTGGAATAAATGTAGTAAGTCGGGTAAGACGACGAATAGTTTGACAAGCATTATTTGTCCATCACTGAAAAATACAGCTTGTCCCACCTCTGTAAATTCTCCTTTAATATGGCCAGCATTCCGCCGTTTATACAGTTACGGCCCTAAGTTAGAGATTTCCGACAAAGATGCCTGCTGAGCCTTCACCGATTGACATCTGTTGGTTCCCCACCTCTAAATGAGGCAGGAGAACCTCGGGTTTGGTGGGGCGGGAGTTCTTCCCGTTCCACCAATCGTAAAAGAGTCCCAACATAAAATTCTCATGCAGTCTCCCTACATAACCAGTTGTTTTTCCCCACCCTTCTGATATAGTTAATTATACTGGGCTTTAGAACTTGGCAGATATAGTTGCTTTTTTGTGCTGCTCTGTTTTAAACTGAGTTTATCTGCTGTTATGTGTGCTGGACGGGCGTCATCTCTCGACTTCCTGTCTGGGACCACAACTAGCGTTCAGGCTTCCAAAGCCCAGTCCAATTTCATGAACACTGGAGCATGGTCAGTTAACATGTTTGACCACATCGCACAGGATCTAATTAAGTTATTGACCTTGGAGGGAAAAAATGGTCTCTTGTTGCAGGGGTACCTGTGCCAGCTTCATGAGTAAACTTAGTAGTCTACAAGAGCGACCCTTCAACCCATGGGGACCTGGGTCTAATGCACTTTATATGCAACACTGGTTCTTATATGTAACATTTAAAAAGGAATATCTATTTTAAAGGTTAGATAACCTCATGCAGTCAATGCTTTTATGACCATTAATTCACAAAAGACCACCACAAATAAAATGAAAAGCAATTCATCTCATGAGTTATTGAGTCCATACAAAGGACAGAAAAGCAGACAACCAAGATAGTGCAATTTGACCTTAGTGTGACGCTCAGCACAAAACAATTTACATCAATGGAAAAAGATAAAAGGTCTACATAACAAACTACCACCTAGAGTTCTACAAATCAGTCCATCAAGTAATAATTCCTTTGTTGGTTTGTTGGTTACTCATCTGTGGTGATGACCTTTCGATTCCAGCTAGCTTACATGGGTCTCATCAGGACAATTATAATATGGGAACATCTGAAATATCCCGACTAATAGGACTGTTTCAGCATGAATAAAACGTGGAGACAACAGTGACACCCGAGTGAATAAGTGAGGTAATGTAGGGTAGTACTTACTAGGGGAGGCCAACCCCCTTGAAGTAACTTGAAGTTTGAAATAAATAAACACAGGGCCACGGAAGGCAGTACAATTTCCAAAATGTTTTGCCTTCTGAGAAATTAAATGTTCCTTTGTGGAGGACTGTTGTAATTTTCAAGCCAGGATCTGCAGGCCTGCGAACGCCAAGCCAGGCTCTAGAATCAGGCCTGACGCTAGGAGTCAATGCTCCGATTTAGAAGACAGGGTGGGAAACCACAGGGGCGATACCAATGAGAACCACTGTTGCATATAAAGAAGAGAATCATGAGTAAAAGCCTACGTAGCCGGGTGCCTCGCTGCCCAAGAGTCGAGCAGATCAGATGTCGGTATCATAGACATCAAAGCATTGCTAGTCTTGCATATCATGATCTCTTGACGCAGCCCCTGCCTTTTCATGGAATATTCATCCCAAGCAGCAAAAGAGTCTGCCCCAGAATGCATCTGAGAAACAAAGCCCATCATGAACAGTAGAGATAGAGAAAGGTGCTCCCTTAAACTTCAGAGCATCAGTCATGACCATCAGCGTCACTAATGACCGTCCCAGTCCTCAGATTTCATTTCATATCTGTTATAATGGTCTTCCCGGTCGAACTCTGAGATTCAGCAGTAACACCTTGAGATACCAAAAGGTGCCTGCGGAGAGCCGCCTGATTCTTTGCTAGATGCTTCTCCTGAAGTGATCAAGCTTTATCCCTGTGTGCCCTAAAATTTACAAATCGTTTCCCCCATTCCTCAGATTTAATAAGTTATTGACATTCCAGGTCAACATTCTGATGCTATCATATTCTACCTGAATCCCAAGACATCTAACCCTATATCTATACAGCTCGGTTTATTTCCGTAGGTGGGCTTAGGGTCATGAGGTTAGGGGCGAGTACCATTGTGCCAGGAGACTCGTGTGCCAGAGGGTGGCCAAGTGGCTGAAGAGCCAGTAGTGGTGTACAAGAAGTTAACCAGGTGTGTGCAGAGTTAGCATTGGTGTGCGTTCTTGGAAGTGGGCAGTACCGTGCATGTGCAGTGCTTCTCTGCTGGCAGCGCTCACGTACCCACTGGATGGATAGTAGTGTGGCCCCTTCTGGCACAAAGCTGTGTGTCCCAGTGTGCGCCTCGTATGACACAGTAGACAAAGGGGTGTCGGCGGAATTAACTTGAACCGGTATGAGGTGGAGAATGTGTACCTGTGTCTTATTAGGATGGTGGGAGGGGTGAAGCTGGTTACAGTCAGCAGAGATGAAGGGTGTTTGAGGGTATGCATATCCCAGGGGGTCATGGACATCTATTTTTGGTTGTAGATCACAGCAGACGAAGCTAAGGAACACTGGGACAATCAGTACGACTTCTCTTTCAAGAACTGCATCCACTCTGTATGGTGAGTATGTGAGTCGCCTGCATGTGTGAGTTCTTATTGTACAAGAGAACCTATTTTGTGTGACCTGCCCATACTTGAAGGGTATGCAAAAACCCAGAGAGCACATAGGGTTTATTCTGTGAGGATCCTAGATGTATTTTAAATGAATGAGATAGAGCATGCCTGCGATCCCATGGGTGTGTGAGTTAGGAGCATGTGCAACATTCTCTCAGTATGCGCGTTCTAAACATGACAGACTGAGAGAGTCCTGTGGGATTTGTCGACATTTCACCTCAGGACAAACACTGACAAACTCTTTACGCCTGTGTTTGCCCTGTGGTGATTGCTTTTTTTTTTTTAACATAACGCTGCTGCCCTCTCCTCCTATGGGTATTTCGCTACCTACAACTGCAGCGCTGTTTAATTATGCACATCAATGCAGGCAGCGAAATGTTCATCACCATAATAAGCGCGGCACAATGTCTGCATACCGTCCTGAGTGTGTGCACAACAGTCCTGCACAAGCACAGCCTGAGTGGCCTTCGTTGTCGCACATGCATGTACTCACCATCTAGTCTCCGATCTTGTTATATATAGAGATGGCTGTTGATTCTTCCTCTATAAACCACAAGTGCCATACTGGGCTACACAGTTGTCTGGTGCTGCATTCTGGATTTGCTGAAGTTTGTTCATTCTGTGTTTTTTAAGCGCATTATAGAGCCTGATGGCATAATGTAAGTTTGACAGGACTAGGACTCGAAGTTAGAACCCTTACAGATATCTGAGGAAAGGGAAACTCTGTACAAATGTCTCCTTATGGAGGCACCAATAACACATGTGAAGTCCAATATATTACTTTCATGAAGTTCATCACATGTATGGTTATTAGTTCAGTCGGTGTTATACTGGGTACCCGTCTAGAATATTAATTTGTTTTAATCCATACACCTAACACGTGCTTTGCAGCACAAGGGCACTTCTAAGTGGTGTGTGTAGGAAAGTGGGTTTCTGTTGCAGTAACCCCCACTTTTTGCCTGATAACTGATGCACTTTTCCTTGGTGTGCCCTGGATCCCTGCCAATCAGGTACCCAGGGCCTGTGTTCCTTCCCTAAAAACTGTACTCAGCCTAAACCCAATTGGCATCTCTGGCCACAGGTAAGCCCCTGGTAAATGGTACCCTAGGTACCCAGGGCACTGTGACCAGAGAAGACCCCTAAGGGCTGCAGCACTTATTGTGCCACCCTTAGAGGCCCTGTACCCTGACACACACACACTGCCCTTGCAGGCTGAGTGTCTTGGTGGAGAACAAAACAGAGAGTCGACATGGCACACATCCCTGTGTGCCATGCCCCTAAACACACTGCCCTGGCATACCTCAGTCACCCCTCTAGCTGGGTGCCCTATGCCAGTGGTGAGGGCACAGGTGCATGAGCCCTGTGCCCCTACAGTACCCAGGCCCATTCCTGGGCACTGTAAGTGCAGGGCTGCCATTCCGAGTATATGGTGCTGGGAGGTCGTCAGCACGTACTCCACAGCACCATGATGGCTGCACTGAAGACTGAGAAGTTTGGTATCAAACTCCTCAGCACAGTAAACCCACACTGATGCCAGTGTGGGATTTACTGTAAAATGCACGTCAGAGGGCAACTTAGAGTTACCCCCTGAACCTAACCTACAATCCACGTCTTGTCTGAGGGGCTGCCTAGGCTGCCACACAGCAGACATGTTGCTGGACCCCTGGGTAGAGAGCCATCCGCTCTCCCGGGCCTGCAACAATGCACGTCCTGGGTGAGGTGCTAGGCCCCCTCCCCAGGATGGGCAGGGGAAGCTTCAAAGGCATTCCGCCTTTGTGAGCTTCCCAGACCACTGCTGTACTCAGCAACTGGTCCCCACCGGTTCCTCCCCATCCTGGTGGGAAGACTGGAGGGAAACACCAAGGGAGGAAAGGGGGTGTGCCACCCTCTGCCAACCCCACCCCTCAGGTGGGGGAGGCGAGGTGAAGCCCATCTCCGGGCTCTCGCCATCTTGAAGATGGGGAGCCCTGCCCAATCAGGACTAGGCTCCTGCCCCCTCCCACAGGAGAGTGGCAGGATAGGGGGTGTACCCACCCCAGGGCAGGGACCCATTGGTCCCTGCCCTTTACCTACCTGTAACGCCCCTAAATCTAGTATTTAGGGGCACCCTGAACCTTCCTTCCTTAGATTCCCGCAACCTAAGAAGAAAAAGGACGAAAGAAGACGCCCAGCAGAGGAGACTGCAGAGAACAACTGACTTGGCCCCAGCCCTACCGGCCCGTCTGCAGTTTCCAGAGATCCTGCGCCAAAAATAGTCTTGTCCTGCAGCCAGCGACCTCCAGAACCCCAGGGAGGACTGACTGCCTTCAACAAAGACCGGATCTCCTGTGAACAGCAGCTCTGTTCAAAAGAAACACCAAACAAAGACTCCGAGCCTGCTGAGGAGAAAGAAACCCGACGCCTGGAACCACCACTGCACCCGTCGCCTACAGCCCGAGTTCAAGTGGCCCACCGGTCCCAGCGAGGTCCCCCAGCTCTCCAGAGTCCGAGTCCACCGTGGGTTGACCCCTCCAGGACTCCCCGACGTCGCCTGCAGCCTCTGCACGGAGAACCCCCAACCGCGAGTGGCCCGGTAAGGTGAAATCCGACCTCAAAAGACACCCCTGCATCCAGACGCCCTGCGCCCTGGAGAAAGGAACCCGAGGTGCACCTACGTCCCCGAGCCCTCCAACTTACCTGCCCAGCTGTTGGTTCCTCCTGGAAGTCTTCCTGGACCGAGCCTGCAGCTGAAAACCAAAACCGAAAATTTCCATTGAAATCAACAGGGCACCCGACCTCAAAACAGCACTCTGCACCCGGCCGCCCTAGTGCCGCTGAGGGTGCCTCTTTGGTGCTAACTTGGTCCCCAACGTGCCCTGAGCTTAACCCTAGGAGCTTTGCTCCCACAACCCCGTGGCCTGCTTGCCAGCCGCCACCAACCGGAGTCCCCCTATCCTCCATAGGATAACATTGGGCCTCAACACTCTGCACCCGGCCGCCCTAGTGCCGCTGAGGGTGCAACAACAGTGCATCACTGACCCTGGGAGACCCCTGAGTCTAACCCCAGAACCCTAACTCAAAAGACCGATTACTTACCTCGAGACCGATAACTCATTTTTCCTCATAGGATAACATGGGCACTTTTTCTTCCAAAAGTTTCTAAGTGTCGACTTTTGAAAACAAGAATATTCTTTAAAAATCGTACAGACTACCAAAACGTAATTACTTACCTGTTTTAAGTAAATGTCCCAGGGCTGAACCTAGGAGTCCAGCACTGGATTACAAAAGTAACGTTAAAAGTAACTTACCGGCGAATTGAATTTTCTTACATAGGGATCCATTGACTGGTTTTCTGTGAAATTTCTTCTAAGTGTCCACTTTTGAAATACCAAAATATTGCTTAAAAATCACAACAGTAACGAATTCCGAATTACTCACCTACTATCAGGAGAGACCTCAGTACTGCATCTTTTAGTCCAGTACCGACCATGAAAAGTAATTTTTACCGTACTTACCAGTAACTGGAAATTCCTCTCATAGGATATCATTGCCTGCTTTTTGTTGAAAAAGTTTCTAAGTGTCGATTTCTGAATCATACAAATATTCTTTAAAAATCGTACAAACTACAAAAACGTAATTACTTACCTGTTTTAAGTAAATGTCCCAGTGCTGAACCTAGGAGTCCAGCACTGGATTACAAAAGTAATGTAAACATACTTTGCTTGCAAACTGTATTTCCTTCCCTAGGATAACATTGGTAATTTTACCCAGAAAAGTTTCTAAGTGTCAACTTTTGAAATACAGTAATATTCCTCAAAAATCACTACCATAACCAAAACGCTTTTTCTCACCTGTTTACAGGAGGTGTCCCGGGACTGAATCCAAGATCCAGTCCCGTGGTTAAAAAAGTAATCCAAAAAGTAATCTATTGCATTTAACCAGAAATTTCCATTGAGCTCAATGTATAATTGTGTTTAAAATTGTGTTGCATATTGCAACAACTGTAACTATTGCATTCAAAAGTCTATTGCCAATTGAACAGTAGTTAACTAAAGCATCTCATTCTGAGAAAGTATATTTTGACACCCATTGTTGGTTCTAAAATAAAACAACTATATTTTTATATACAAACCATTGGCCTAGAGTTCAGTTCTTGAGTGTGTGGCTTCATTTGCTGACTGAGTGTGTACAACAAATGCTTTACACTGTCCTCTGATACTGCCTTACTGCTCGACCAAGCTACCACTTTAGAGAGTAAGGTTATATCTAACTTTAGCCTCTGCCAAACCTCTGGGGACTGTGGACTCTGTGCACACTGAACCTTACTTTGGTGCAGTATATACAGAGCCACTTTCTTACATTGGTGGATCAGCGGTGGGATACAAACTTGCATTGTTGGACTACTTGGTTACCATCTGATCACACGACAGAACTCTTAAATTGCCTTTAGAATTCTGATTTTTTCAAATTGGCATTTTTACCAAATTACTAAAAGTCTTGTTAGGGCCTTGCTTAAGTCCCTTTAAAATTGTAGAAAATAAAAAGTCACTATAGTCAAGGGTAGAGGGGTTAGAACTTTTTGTTAGAATGTCTCAAGAAAACAACCCAGCTATTAGTGAAAATAATAATGACATACAGGACATGGTTGAGGAGCTCGACCTCACCCCTTATCTTCATTTGTCTTTCAAAGAGATAAGGTCCTTATGTAAACTTAAAAATATACCAATGGGCCAGCATCCAACCAAACAAGGGCTCCAGGAGCTCCTGGCTGAGTATGCTAAGGCCCACCCCTCTGAGCATGGTGATGACCACGCAGAGGAGGAAAGGAGTGAGGAGGATGGGGATGGTAACCCACCTCCACCACTTCCTAGGGAAGACAGGGTCACTGCACCCTTATTTCCAAGAGTAAACCTCTGGGGACCTAGGGGCCACCTAGGTGGTTCAGGTCCCAGAGAGGACACTGAGGATAGCCTTAGTGAGGAGGACCACCTTTTAGCAAGGTTGGCCAAAGACTGGACCTAGAGACCAGACTCCTGGCTCTAGAGAAGGAAAGACAGGAGATGGGTTTAGCACCCATCAATGGTGGCAACAATACTAAAACTAAGGATAGGGAGGAAACTTCTGATCCTAAAATCCCCAAAGGGATTGTCCCTAAATTTGAGGAAGGTGATGACATCACCAAATGGTTCACAGCCTTTGAGAGGGCTTGTGAAATAAGAAAAGTAAAGAAACCTCTCTGGGGGGCACTCCTGTGGGAACTGTTCTCTGGTAACTGCAGAGACAGGCTTCTGACCCTCTCTGGGCCAGATGCAGGGTCCTATGACCTCATGAAGAATACTCTGATTGAGGGATTTGGGCTCACTACTGAGGAGTATAGAATTAGATTCAGGGGGCTCACAAAGCCCAGACCCAGTCCTGGATTGACTTCGTAGACTACTCAGTAAAGACACTGGATGGTTGGTTAGCTGGACATAATGTGCAGGATTTTCCTGGACTTTACAATTTGTTTATGAAGGAACACATACTAAGTAATTGCACAAACGAAAAGTTGCATCAGCATTTGGTAGACCTAGGTCTAATTTCTCCCCAAGAATTGGGAAAGAAGGCAGACCACTGGGTCAGAACAAGGGTAACTAGGACATCCACTGGGGGTGACCAAAGAAAGGGGTCACAAAGCCTCCCCAGAAGAAAGATAGTGAACCCCTTAAGGATAAAAGTAAGGAGTCCCAGGCAGCCCCCAAAAACCTGTCCAGG
This sequence comes from Calotriton arnoldi, assembly GCA_963921515.1. Classification (NCBI taxonomy): domain Eukaryota; kingdom Metazoa; phylum Chordata; class Amphibia; order Caudata; family Salamandridae; genus Calotriton; species Calotriton arnoldi. The sequence continues at coordinate 1,579,135 of CAWUFW010000223.1, read as the reverse complement.
AGGGTGGGCCCAAAGACACCTCACAAACTAAACCAGGGTACCAAGGTAAGAATTGGGATCCCAACAGAATATGGTGTCACAACTGTCAGAAGTCAGGACACCACACCAAGGACCCTAGCTGTCCTAAAAACAAGATCCCTAGTACAGCCCCAGGGGTGACTAGTGTAGCCCCAGGAGTTGCCAGTGTAGCTCTGGAGGAAGGGTCCTCAGATGAGGAAGTCCTCCTAGCTTTCAACTGGAAAATGGGCCCAAGAGGTAAGCTGGAGATCCCAGAGGGAGTAGACACTTCCACCGCCTACTGGTGAATGGAATCCCAGCCACTGCCCTGAGAGATACCTGTGCCAGTCACACTGTGGTGCATGACAGGTTGGTACTCCCACACCAGTATGTCCCAGGGGAATCAAGGAGAGTAAGGGCTGTCCCAGGGAGTCACTGTTAGGCCTGTGGCTGTAGTGCCCCTAGTCATAGCTGGGTCCCTTAGATGGAGAAAGGTGGTAGTCAGTAAAGACCTCCCCCTTGATTGTCTCCTGGGGAATGACCACTTAGAGGTGGACCTGAGCCAAAGAGAGGCACTGGCCCAATGCCAGGCCTCACCCAAGAAACCTGGGGGGCTCAACCTGCAGTCAGTGCAGCTGAGCCCCAAAAGAGTAAAAGGAACAGGGTAGGAAAGGTGGGCAACTGTTAGCCACAGTCCCAGAGGGCCAGGGAGATTCTATCCCAGTGAGGGAAAACTCCAGAAGTGGCCCTGGTAAAGCCCCCTAGCCAACAAGAAGACCTGACTAGTCAGGCAACTGTCCAGCCTGAGTTGGTGGCTCCTCAGCTGGCAGAACAAAGGGTGGAGGAAGGGTGCTCACTACAAAGTTTAGTGACCCCCACCCTAAAGCAACAGGCAGACAGCCAGGACCCAAAGAGACCTGTAAGATAGCCCCTTCACTTGCCAGACAGGAGCTAAAGGTGTGGTTCTGGGCACTGACAGCTGTCAGCAGCCTCTGCTGGGTGTTAGCCTTCATGGCAGCCCTATCCTTGGCATGGTGGCCTAACCCCCTGCCAAATAACAAGCTAGGCCCCCTGACCCTATTGGTCATGGTGGGGTTGCTCAAACTGTGGGTGACCTCTGTGGGTAAGCTGGGCTTTGCCCTGGCTAAGTTAGACTTTGCAGAGGTGGGCACCTCTGAACCCAAACTTAAAAGATGGGGTGAAGACACTAAAGAGCAAGGAGAGGAGCTTTGGGAATTAGGTCCTGAAACTGATGAGGTAGGCCAGCTCCCCAAAGGGACTGACCTGGACAGAAGGATATAAGGCGGAGTAGGCCCTGCAACTTTCAAACCACTTCCCCAACTCTTCCTCGCCTGAAAGACTAGACAGGCTCTCCCAGCGTTGGCTGAGTCTCCTGGCCTTTGGGCTGGGGGGGCTTGTGTAGGAAAGTGGGTTTCTGTTGCAGTAACCCCCACTTTTTGCCTGATAACTGATGCACTTTTCCTTGGTGTGCCCTGGATCCCTGCCAATCAGGTACCCAGGGCCTGTGTTCCTTCCCTAAAAACTGTACTCAGCCTAAACCCAATTGGCATCTCTGGCCACAGGTAAGCCCCTGGTAAATGGTACCCTAGGTACCCAGGGCACTGTGACCAGAGAAGACCCCTAAGGGCTGCAGCACTTATTGTGCCACCCTTAGAGGCCCTGTACCCTGACACACACACACTGCCCTTGCAGGCTGAGTGTCTTGGTGGAGAACAAAACAGAGAGTCGACATGGCACACATCCCTGTGTGCCATGCCCCTAAACACACTGCCCTGGCATACCTCAGTCACCCCTCTGGCTGGGTGCCCTATGCCAGTGGTGAGGGCACAGGTGCATGAGCCCTGTGCCCCTACAGTACCCAGGCCCATTCCTGGGCACTGTAAGTGCAGGGCTGCCATTCCGAGTATATGGTGCTGGGAGGTCGTCAGCACGTACTCCACAGCACCATGATGGCTGCACTGAAGACTGAGAAGTTTGGTATCAAACTCCTCAGCACAGTAAACCCACACTGATGCCAGTGTGGGATTTACTGTAAAATGCACGTCAGAGGGCAACTTAGAGTTACCCCCTGAACCTAACCTACAATCCACGTCTTGTCTGAGGGGCTGCCTAGGCTGCCACACAGCAGACATGTTGCTGGACCCCTGGGTAGAGAGCCATCCGCTCTCCCGGGCCTGCAACAATGCACGTCCTGGGTGAGGTGCTAGGCCCCTCCCCCAGGATGGGCAGGGGAAGCTTCAAAGGCATTCCGCCTTTGTGAGCTTCCCAGACCACTTGCTGTACTCAGCAACTGGTCCCCACCGGTTCCTCCCCCATCCTGGTGGGAAGACTGGAGGGAAACACCAAGGGAGGAAAGGGGGTGTGCCACCCTCTGCCAACCCCACCCCTCAGGTGGGGGAGGCGAGGTGAAGCCCATCTCCGGGCTCTCGCCATCTTGAAGATGGGGAGCCCTGCCCAATCAGGACTAGGCTCCTGCCCCCTCCCACAGGAGAGTGGCAGGATAGGGGTGTACCCACCCCAGGGCAGGGACCCATTGGTCCCTGCCCTTTACCTACCTGTAACGCCCTAAATCTAGTATTTAGGGGCACCCTGAACTCTTCCTTCCTTAGATTCCCGCAACCTAAGAAGAAAAAGGACGAAAGAAGACGCCCAGCAGAGGAGACTGCAGAGAACAACTGACTTGGCCCCAGCCCTACCGGCCCGTCTGCAGTTTCCAGAGATCCTGCGCCAAAAATAGTCTTGTCCTGCAGCCAGCGACCTCCAGAACCCCAGGGAGGACTGACTGCCTTCAACAAAGACCGGATCTCCTGTGAACAGCAGCTCTGTTCAAAAGAAACACCAAACAAAGACTCCGAGCCTGCTGAGGAGAAAGAAACCCGACGCCTGGAACCACCACTGCACCCGTCGCCTACAGCCCGAGTTCAAGTGGCCCACCGGTCCCAGCGAGGTCCCCCAGCTCTCCAGAGTCCGAGTCCACCGTGGGTTGACCCCTCCAGGACTCCCCGGCGTCGCCTGCAGCCTCTGCACGGAGAACCCCCCAACCGCGAGTGGCCCGGTAAGGTGAAATCCGACCTCAAAAGACACCCCTGCATCCAGACGCCCTGCGCCCTGGAGAAAGGAACCCGAGGTGCACCTACGTCCCCGAGCCCTCCAACTTACCTGCCCAGCTGTTGGTTCCTCCTGGAAGTCTTCCTGGACCGAGCCTGCAGCTGAAAACCAAAACCGAAAATTTCCATTGAAATCAACAGGGCACCCGACCTCAAAACAGCACTCTGCACCCGGCCGCCCTAGTGCCGCTGAGGGTGCCTCTTTGGTGCTAACTTGGTCCCCAACGTGCCCTGAGCTTAACCCTAGGAGCTTTGCTCCCACAACCCCGTGGCCTGCTTGCCAGCCGCCACCAACCGGAGTCCCCCTATCCTCCATAGGATAACATTGGGCCTCAACACTCTGCACCCGGCCGCCCTAGTGCCGCTGAGGGTGCAACAACAGTGCATCACTGACCCTGGGAGACCCCTGAGTCTAACCCCAGAACCCTAACTCAAAAGACCGATTACTTACCTCGAGACCGATAACTCATTTTTCCTCATAGGATAACATGGGCACTTTTTCTTCCAAAAAGTTTCTAAGTGTCGACTTTTGAAAACAAGAATATTCTTTAAAAATCGTACAGACTACCAAAACGTAATTACTTACCTGTTTTAAGTAAATGTCCCAGGGCTGAACCTAGGAGTCCAGCACTGGATTACAAAAGTAACGTTAAAAGTAACTTACCGGCGAATTGAATTTTCTTACATAGGGATCCATTGACTGGTTTTCTGTGAAATTTCTTCTAAGTGTCCACTTTTGAAATACCAAAATATTGCTTAAAAATCACAACAGTAACGAATTCCGAATTACTCACCTACTATCAGGAGAGACCTCAGTACTGCATCTTTTAGTCCAGTACCGACCATGAAAAGTAATTTTTACCGTACTTACCAGTAACTGGAAATTCCTCTCATAGGATATCATTGCCTGCTTTTTGTTGAAAAAGTTTCTAAGTGTCGATTTCTGAATCATACAAATATTCTTTAAAAATCGTACAAACTACAAAAACGTAATTACTTACCTGTTTTAAGTAAATGTCCCAGTGCTGAACCTAGGAGTCCAGCACTGGATTACAAAAGTAATGTAAACATACTTTGCTTGCAAACTGTATTTCCTTCCCTAGGATAACATTGGTAATTTTACCCAGAAAAGTTTCTAAGTGTCAACTTTTGAAATACAGTAATATTCCTCAAAAATCACTACCATAACCAAAACGCTTTTTCTCACCTGTTTACAGGAGGTGTCCCGGGACTGAATCCAAGATCCAGTCCCGTGGTTAAAAAAGTAATCCAAAAAGTAATCTATTGCATTTAACCAGAAATTTCCATTGAGCTCAATGTATAATTGTGTTTAAAATTGTGTTGCATATTGCAACAACTGTAACTATTGCATTCAAAAGTCTATTGCCAATTGAACAGTAGTTAACTAAAGCATCTCATTCTGAGAAAGTATATTTTGACACCCATTGTTGGTTCTAAAATAAAACAACTATATTTTTATATACAAACCATTGGCCTAGAGTTCAGTTCTTGAGTGTGTGGCTTCATTTGCTGACTGAGTGTGTACAACAAATGCTTTACACTGTCCTCTGATACTGCCTTACTGCTCGACCAAGCTACCACTTTAGAGAGTAAGGTTATATCTAACTTTAGCCTCTGCCAAACCTCTGGGGACTGTGGACTCTGTGCACACTGAACCTTACTTTGGTGCAGTATATACAGAGCCACTTTCTTACAGTGTGTTAATTGATTGTCGATATTGTATGTAGCCCTCTAGTTGTAAATTGGAGATGTAGGTAGCCACTGTGAAACAGGAATCATCTATGTTTTAACTTGATGATGTGCAAATAGATGACAAAAATGTTACCCATCAGCATCAGGGATCCTGAAGTGGGCAGGCAGAGCTTCTCCTAACCACGGTACAGGTCAAGAGAAGATCCGTGTTAATGTTCTTGTAATGTTGATGGCGCTTTTTTTCACATTTCTGACTGGTCTTTCGAGTGAGAGCTTGGAGGCCAAGATCACCCTCGAGTGCTTCACTTCTATCTACTTGGTAAGAGATCGTATGTCTTTAGGCCAGACTGTAGTTGGGTCTTAGATTTTCCATATTCTATTGTTTGCTGCTTGTAGGCGTTTGGGAGGTCCATATGTTTCAAAGTCTGGTTGTCTTTCCAGTTTGAGGATAATCTGGACAGCATCTGCATAGCTATAACAAATGAGTTTATAGGACTTTATAAGTTCAGGACGTGGCACCAGGTATACAATGGCCAAGAGAAGGGCAATCGTGAGCCTTGGGAAACACCAACCTTTTGATTCAATAGTGCCATAGGCGAGGCAGTAGAGGCACTATTTGAGTTCTGTCTGTGGGGTACAAGCGGTTTCCTTTTAGGACCGTACTCTGTGTATCTGAAACATTTAATTTGTTGGAGTTAGTGGTCTGCAAAATCAAAATCTCTAGAGAAGTGTAATAAGAGGGAAGCAGCCAATCCATTGAGGTCTACTGTGTTTTTGACGCTATCTTAGATTGCAGTAAATGGTGATTCACCACTTCTACCAGGGTCCAAAACCTGTTTTTGGTCACGGAAAAGATTTTGTGTTTTACAGGAAGTCCTACATTTGAGGAAATGCTTCTTTTTCAACCAGTTTGACCAGAATAGGCTTGTTTGATACAGGTGTATATTTTCCGATTGATCTAGTCCTTGCTTATGCAGGATGCACTTGATTTAAGATTTGTTTATTTTAATGAGGAATTTGCAATACAATTGGTGGATGCATGCCACAAGTCCCAGCAGAGGTGGTGGGTGGACATGCAGCTGTCCTCAGCAGAACTGGGAGGTAAATTGAGGAACCCCTTAAAGAGGTGGTAGGTGTATGGAACAGTCTCAAGCAGCGGTGGAAGGTGATGAAGTAGCCCCCGCAGAGGCGGGAGGTGTGTGCATTAGCCTTAGGCAGGAGCATGAAGCAGCCCCCGCAGAGGTGGTAAATGTATGGAACAGCCTCAGGGGCATGAAGCAGTCCCCGGCAGAGGTGGGAGGTGTGTGGAGCAGTCCCCGCAGAGGTGGGAGGTGTGTGGAGCAGCCTCAGGCAGGTGCATGAAGCAGCCCCCGCAGAGGTGGGAGGTGTGTTGAACAGCTTCAGGCAGGTGCATGAAGCAGCCCCCGCAGAGGTGGGAGGTGTGTGGAACAGCTTCAGGCAGGTGCATGAAGCAGCCCCCTCAGAGGTGGGAGGTGTACGGAACAGCCTCAGGCAGGTGCATGAAGCAGCCCCCGCAGAGGTGGGAGGTGTACGGAACAGCCTCAGGCAGGTGCATGAAGCAGCCCCCGCAGAGGTGGGAGGTGTATAGACCAGGCTCAGGCAGGTGCATGAAGCAGCCCCCGCAGAGGTCGGAGGTGTATAGAACAGCCTCAGGCAGGTGCATGAAGCAGCCCCCGCAGAAGTGGGAGGTGTGTGGAGCAGTCACCGCAGAGGTGGGTGGAACAGCCTCAGGCAGGTGCATGAAGCAACCCCCGCAGAGGTGGGAGGTGTGTGGAGCAGTCCCCGCAGAGGTGGGAGGTGTGTGGAACAGCCTCAGGCAGGTGCATGAAGCAGCCCCCGCAGAGGTCGGAGGTGTATAGAACAGCCTCAGGCAGGTGCATGAAGCAGCCCCAGCTGAGGTGAGAGGTGTGTGGAACAGCCTCAGGCAGGTGCATGAAGCAGCCCCCGCAGAGGTGAGAGGTGTATGGATCAGCCTCAGGCAGCTGCATGAAGCAGCCCCCGCAGAGGTGAGAGGTGTATGGAACAGCCTCAGGCAGGTGCATGAAGCAGCCCCCGCAGAGGTGGGAGGTGTATGGAACAGCCTCAGGCAGGTGCATGAAGCAGCCCCCGCAGAGGTGGGAGGTGTGTGGAGCTGCCTCGCACAGGTGCATGAAGCAGCCCCCGCAGAGGTGAGAGGTGTATGGAACAGCCTCAGGCAGGTGCATGAAGCAGCCCCCGCAGAGGTGAGAGGTGTATGGAACAGCCTCAGGCAGGTGCATGAAGCAGCCCCCGCAGAGATGAGAGGTGTGTGGAGCAGTCCCCACAGAGGTGGGAGGTGTGTGGAACAGCCTCAGGCAGGTGCATGAAGCAGCCCCCACAGAGGTGGGAGGTGTGTGGAGCAGCCTCAGGCAGGTGCATGAAGCAGCCCCCTCAGAGGTGGGAGGTGTGTGGAGCAGCCTCAGGCAGGTGCATGAAGCAGCCCCCGCAGAGGTGGGAGCTGTGTAGAACAGCCTCAGGCAGGTGCTTGAAGCAGCCCCCGCAGAGGGGGAGGTGTATGGAACAGCCTCAGGCAGGTGCATGAAGCAGCCCCCGCAGAGGTGGGAGGTGTATGGAGCAGCCTCAGGCAGGTGCATGAAGCAGCCCCCGCAGAGGTGGGAGGTGTGTGGAGCAGCCTCAGGCAGTTGCATGAAGCAGCCCCCGCAGAGGTGAGAGGTGTGTGGAACAGCCTCAGGCAGGTGCATGAAGAAGTCCCCCGCAGAGGCGGGAGGTGTACGGAACAGCCTCAGGCAGGTGCATGAAGCAGCCCCCGCAGAGGTGGGAGGTTTGTGGAGCAGCCTCAGGCAGGTGCATGAAGCAGCCCCCGCAGAGTTGGGAGGTGTGTGGAACAGCCTCAGGCAGGTGCATGAAGCAGCCCCCGCAGAGGTGGGAGGTGTGTGGAGCAGTCCCCGCAGAGGTGATAGGTGTGTGGAACAGCCTCAGGTAGGCGCATGAAGCAGCCCCCGCAGAGGTGGGAGGTTTGTGGAACAGCCTCAGGCAGGTGCATGAAGCAGCCCCCGCAGAGGTGAGAGGTGTGTGGAGCAGTCCCCGCAGAGGTGAGAGGTGTGTGGAACAGCCTCAGGCAGGTGCATGAAGCAGCCCCCGCAGAGGTGGGAGGTGTGTGGAACAGCCTCAGGCAGGTGCATGAAGCAGCCCCCGCAGAGGTGGGGGGGGGTGTGGAACAGCCTCAGGCAGGTGCATGAAGCAGCCCCCGCAGAGGTGGGAGGTGTACGGAACAGCCTCAGGCAGGTGCATGAAGCAGCCCCCGCAGAGGTGGGAGGTGTGTGGAACAGCCTCAGGCAGGTGCATGAAGCAGCTCACGCAGAGGTGGGAGGTGTGTGGAGCAGCCTCAGGCAGGTGCATGAAGCAGCCCCCGCAGAGGTGGGAGGTGTATGGAACAGCCTCAGGGCAGGTGCATGAAGCAGCCCCCGCAGAGGTTAGAGGTGTATGGAACAGCCTCAGGCAGGTGCATGAAGCAGCCCCCGCAGAGGTGAGAGGTGTATGGAACAGCCTCAGGCAGGTGCATGAAGCAGCCCCCGCAGAGTTGAGAGGTGTATGGAACAGCCTCAGGCAGCTGCATGAAGCAGCCCCAGCAGAGGTGAGAGGTGTGTGGAGCAGTCCCCGCAGAGGTGGGAGGTGTGTGGAGCAGCCTCAGGCAGGTGCATGAAGCAGCCCCCACAGAGGTGGGAGGTGTGTGGGACAGCCTCAGGCGCAGGTGCATGAAGCAGCCCCTGCAGAGGTGGGAGGTGTGTGGAACAGCCTCAGACAGGGGCATGAAGCAGCCCCCGCAGAGGTGGGAGGTGTGTGGAACAGTCCCCGCAGAGGTGGGAGGTGTGTGGAGCAGCCTCAGGCAGGTGCATGAAGCAGCCCCCGCAGAGGTGAGAGGTGTGTGGAGCAGTCCCCGCAGAGGTGGGAGGTGTGTGGAGCAGCCTCAGGCAGGTGCATGAAGCAGCCCCCACAGAGGTGGAAGTGTATGGAACAGCCTCAGGCAGGTGCATGAAGCAGCCCCCGCAGAGGTGGGAGGTGTATAGAACAGCCTCAGGCAGTTGCATGAAGCAGCCCCCGCCGAGGTGAGAGGTGTATAGAACAGCCTCAGGCAGGTGCATGAAGCAGCCCCCGCAGAGGTGAGATGTGTGTGGAACAGCCTTAGGCAGGTGCATGAAGCAGCCCCCGCAGAGGTGAGAGGTGTGTGGAGCAGCCTCAGGCAGGTGCATGAAGCAGCCCCCGCAGAGGTGAGAGGTGTGTGGAGCAGCCTCAGGCAGGGGCATGAAGCAGCCCCCGCAGAGGTGAGAGGTGTGTGGAACAGCCTCAGGCAGGTGCATGAAGCAGCCCCCACAGAGGTGAGAGGTGTGTGGAACAGCCCATGGCATAGCTAATGTAGAGGAAAATGTTTTTTGATGCTAACAGGCTCAGACTGCATGGGAACACGTTAAGAGATGATAGAACCAGAGTCAGTTGCAGGTTGGATGAAAGATGGGGTGGGTGGCTCGGGCATCCCACTGTGTTTTACCCAAGTCCTAACATTTTTAAAGTTCCTTCTGCTCCTCCGTTTGCTAGACTGGTCGTGTGCACCCTTTGTGGAAGGAGCCCCGAGTTCCTCGGTGACAGTGCTTGGGATGTGCTTCACTGTTGCCTCTCTTTGTTGTGACGTCAGTTTTCATCTCTCTCCTGCATGAGTTAGGCCACAGCGCAGTTTTCAAGACATTTCCACATTTCGCTTTGACGTACAATGACACCCGCAGTGCATTTCTCTGCTAACTAAATGAGGTGTTAAATCCTAGAGTGTTAGTGTGAGCTAGCACTGAAGCGACTGAATGCATAGATGAGAAATCCCCCGCTTAGTGTTTGTGAGTGTTTCGGTGAGCTAGCCCTGCAGTGCAGCGACTGAGTGCATAGATGAGGAGCCCCCACTTGGTGTTTGAGTGTTTATCAGAGCTAGCTCTGCACTGCAGCGACTGAAGGCATAGATGAGGAATCCCCCGCTTGGTGTTTGTAAGTGTTTCTGAGAGCTAGCTCTGCACTGCAGCGACTGAAGGCATAGATGAGGAATCCCCCGCTTGGTGTTTGTGAGTGTTTCTGAGAGCTAGCTCTGCACTGCAGCGACTGAATGCATAGATGAGGAATCCCCCGCTTGGTGTTTCTGTGAGCTAGCCCTGCACTGCAGCGACTGAATACATAGATGAGGAGCCCCCGCTTCATGTTTGTGTGACCTAGCCCTGCAGTGCAGCGACTGAATGCATAGATGAGGAGCCCCCGCTTGGTGTTTGTGAGTGTTTCTGAGAGCTAGCTCTCCACTGCAGCAACTGAGTCCATAGATGAGGAGCCCCCGCTTGGTGTTTGTGAGTGTTTCTGTGAGCTAGCTCTGCAGTGTAGCGACTGAATGCATAGATGAGGAGCTCCCGCTTGGTGTTTGTATGAGCTAGCCTTGCAGTGCAGCGACTGAGTACATAGATGAGGAGCCCCCGCTTGGTGTTTCTGAGAGCTAGCTCTGCAGTGTAGCGACTGAGTGCGTAGATGAGGAGCCCTCGCTTTGTGTTTGTATGATCTATCCCTGCAGTGCAGCGACTGAGTGCGTAGATGAGGCGCCCCCGCTTTGTGTTTGTGTGAGCTAGCTCTGCAGTGCAGCGACTGAGTACATAGATGACGAGCCCCCGCTTGGTGTTTGTGTGAGCTAGCTCTGCAGTGCAGCTACTAAGTACATAGATGACGAGCCCCCGCTTGGTGTTTGTGTGAGGTAGCTCTGCAGTGCAGCGATGGTGCATAGATGAGGAATCCCCCGCTTGGTGTTTGTGAGTGTTTCTGTGAGCTAGCCTTGCAGTGCAGCGACTGAGTGCATAGATGAGGAGCCCCCGCTTGGTGTTTGTGAGTGTTTCTGAGAGCTAGCTCTGCAGTGTGGCTTCTTGCTCATGAATGCTGTAGAAATTTGGACCCTGGTCTCACGCGGAAATGACAATGTGTTAGCAAGAGCTGATTTTGCAGTGCAGCGGTGTGCCCAAAGATACCTATATGTGCATGTAGGTGTATTGTAGAGTGTTCAGTGCTACCTTAGGGATAGTGCAGAGTGCTTGACCACCATAGTGTCTTACATTGCAGCAGACAGGTCTGTAGAGCTCATGTCTTGTCTTTTCGTGGCCCACTCCTAGGCATGGAAGCTGCAAACAGAACGAGGAGGGCAAGCAGTGCTTTGTGGGTATGCGTCTGCGTCACTACTACATGCTGTGCGGAGCCTTGCTGCGTGTCTGGAGCAGGATTGCAGGGGTTATATCGGACGTCACCAGCAACAGCTACCTGCAGATTGTACGGCTCAGGACTAAGGAGAAGAGGAAACAAGTTGGTGAGTGCTGAGGTCGAGTCACTGGCTGCTGTGTGTAGTAATCCAGTCACCAGGTCCTCATCTCCCCTCTGGGTAGGAATCTCATCGTTGTGTGCTCGGTTCTCACGAGCAGGACCCTGGTCACTGGGTTCTTTGCTCCCAGTCATCAGATTCATCTCACTATGTCCTCAGCTCTCCTGTGGGTAGGAATCTAACCACTGTCTACTCTGCTTCTCGGAGAGAGAAATCCCATCGCTGGGTGTTGAGCTCCCAAAATGGGAAGGAATCTATTCACTCTGAGCTCATTTCCATATGAGTAGGAATCCAGCTTCCGGTGCAGGTGCTGTTTTTCTGTTGTTGCCTCAGCTGTTTGATCCTTGCCTCCGGTGCTGTTTCTATTCAGGTGTTTATCACCGTCTGTGCTGTTTCCCCTCTCCTACACTGGTTCTGTATCTGTTGCAGTCTCTGCTGCCTTTGCTGTTTCTCTTGAATGAATGAGTTAATTTATAAAGCGCACAGCTACTCAACCAGAGTGTCCCGGCGCTATTGGTCCCCAACTGTCTTACGTACGCCCCTAGATGCAGAAAATACCAGTTTTTAAGCAGAATCCTAAACAGATAGGTCATTTGCGGAATAACCAGGTATCTGAAAGAAACACATAGTGATAGATTCCTTACCTTAGAATATCCCCAGGCGTCAGACTGGATCCGGAATGTTTTCGTCAGCAGTACCCCTGCGCGTCGGTAGGGGCGTCGTGCGGCTCCGCGTCCGTCGTTGGCGTCGTGGTCGCCGAGATGACTTCGTGGGCGCTACTTAGACGCCGCCCACGCGCGCTGACGTCAGTTCTTTCTTTTTCCGCGCCAGCAAGCGCAGATCCGGAGAGAGCGGTACCCCTAGTCTTTTTTGACTACGTTTTTTGAGATCTTTTTCTCACCCTTTTCGAGTCGATTCGACTCCTGGTGCAGTTAGGGATGCCCGGGTTTAAATCCTGCGAGGACTGTCATCGGATGATGTCGGTGACGGACCCGCACCGCGTGTGTCTCTTCTGCCTAGGGCGCGACCACGACCCCAAGTCGTGCCCCGACTGCCGGTCCATGGCGCCGAAGTCTTTGCGGGAGCGGTCCCGAAAGCTGCTTGAAGCCCGGCAGTCGGCTCCGCGCCGCGAGAGGTCCCGGTCCAGAGGGAGGTCGAGGGACCGTGCGCGGAGTCATCATCGGCGATCGTCGGGATCGAAGTCTTCGCACTCGGGGTCAGGTAAGGCGAAGCACAAGAAGTCGAAGAAGCGTCATCGTTCTCCGACTTCCCCTCGCCGGTTGCGCGACGCGGCTGAGGGTACGGGTGGTGCCACCCCCGCGGCTCCGGCGGAGTCCATGGAGTCGCCGCCCGATTACCCGCCCTTCCCGGGGTCGTCGGCGACTCCGGCCCTGATACAGGACTTCCTGTCTGCCATGGCTCGCCTCTTTGGGCCTTCGGGCCCCGCGGTGCGCCTTCGGGCCCCGCGGTCCCGCATGGGTGTCCTCGCGTTTCCTCGCCGGCGGCTCCGGCGTCGCTGTCGGCTCCGGCCCCAGCGCCGCAGGACACCCTTGGATCCAGGCCTGGATCCCGGTCGCCGACGGTTGACCTTATTACGCCTCCACCGACGTCGACTCCACCGGCACCGATCCTGACGCCGCCCGCTCCTCGGGACGACGTCGACCTCAGATTCAGCCCCGAAGTGGACGCGGCGTCGGTCCGGCGTCGATCGATGCCGTTCTCGACGCCGTTTGGGGATTTCTATCCCCATGTCCCTACTCCTTATTTTAGGCCTGTTGAACAGTCTGAGCAGCAAGGGGAGGACTGGGAGGGGTCGGACGACCCTCTCGCTGCAGCCTGCGAGTCTGAACAGGACTGGGCTGAGGAATTGGGGGACGCCAGTGGTCTGGATACCTCACCAGACCTTGGCATGCTGTCTCCTCCTACCGTGGCTACGGAGGAGGGAGCCAGTTATGCAGTGTTGTTGCGTGAGGGCGGCGGAGGCCCTACACCTCCAGCTCCCTACTGTGGCCGTCAGGACTAACCTCCTGACAGAGGTGCTTCAGCCAGCAGCTACTTCTGCGGAGCCGCTGCTGCCCTTTAATGAAGCCCTTTCGGACGTTCTTTTGGGCACTTGGTCCAGGCCCACCACAGGGGCTCCTGTGGATAGGAACGTGGCCCAACGCCATCGCCCGGCTCCGGGTGACCCCATTTTCCTCTCCCAACACCCCACTCCCGAGAGCTTGGTTGTCCAAGCCTCTGCTTCCCCAACTGCCTTCCCTTCCGCCGCACCGGATAGGGAATCCAAGAAGCTGGATCAGTTTGGGAAGAAGATTTTCTCTTCCACCAGCTCTGCCCTGCGGTCCGTGAACACCGCATGCCTCTTGGGCCATTATTCCCACTGTCTGTGGGATACGGTGGCGAACGTACTGCCCCAGTGTCCGGAGGAGGCCCGGCCTGCTCTCGCCCAGGCTGTTGCAGAGGGGAGAGACGCAGCGAAGTTCATGATCCGTTGTGGTCTAGACACCGCCGACTGACTGGGCAGATCCATTGCAACGACGGTGGCGGTTCGCCGTCACGCCTGGATGAGAACAACTGGATTTTCAGGGGATGTCCAAAACACCCTTATGGACATGCCCTTTGATGGCCGTCGCCTCTTCGACGACAAAGCAGACAGCGCGTTGGAGCGGTTTAAGGACTCACGGGCTACGGCCAAGTCCTTGGTACTCTCTGCAGTCCGCCCTCCTCCGCCTTCTGCTTTTCGCTCCTTTCGTGGCACCGGAAGGGGTGCCCCGCAGCGTTCGCAACAGAGCCACAGGCCGGCACAGCAGTCATCCCAGCGCGGACGCGGGTTCCGCCGTGGCGGACAAAGGGGCCAGCGGGCGGGTCAGTCCACCACCACCCCGGCCACCACTGCCTCCAAACCTTCCTAGTCCGAACTTTAAGGCCCATCAAACGCCAGTGGGCGGCAGGCTCCGCCAACACCTCCCCCACTGGCGCACCATCACTTCGGACAGGTGGGTTTTAGAGATAGTCCGGAGGGGCTAGTCCCTCCCCTTCGAGACTACCCCCCCAGCCATGCCATCTCAATACCACCGCATGTCGAGGGATCACTTGGTGCTTCTTCAGCAGGAAGTTGCGGCCCTCTTGGCCAAGGGGGCCATCGAGCGCGTTCCGACGCACGAAGTAGGTCGTGGTTGTTATTCCCACTACTTTGTGGTGCCCAAGAAGGACAAAGGCATGCGTCCTATCTTAGACCTCCGGAACGTCAATCGCTTCCTCCGCAAAGAGAAGTTCAAGATGCTCACTCTAGCTCAGGTCTTGTCTGCTCTCGACCCACACGACTGGATGGTAGTGCTGGAATTGCAGGATGCCTATTTCCACATCCCCGTCCTGCCAGCCCACCGGCGTTACCTACGGTTCACGGTAGGCCACGAGCACTTTCAGTTTACCATGCTCCCCTTTGGCCTTACCAGCGCCCCTCGGGTGTTCACCAAGGTGATGGCGGTGGTCGCAGCTCATCTGCGCAGATCAGGGGTCTCAGTCTTCCCCTATCTCGACGATTGGTTGTTGAAGGCCGGCTCGCCCCAGACAGTCGTCTCCCACCTCCAGACTACGGCCGACCTCCTGCACTTGCTGGGGTTCTCCACCAATGTGCCGAAGTCGCACCTGATTCCCTCCCAGAAGCTCCTCTTTATCGAAGCGGTTCTGGACACGGCGCAGTTTCGGGTCTATCCTCCCGAAAGGCGAGTCTGGGATATTCGGGCTCTGATTCCCATCTTTCAGCCCTTGTCCCGGGTTTCGGTCAGAGTGACTTTGAGGCTGCTGGGCCTCATGGCTCCTGCATCCTGCTGGTCAATCATGCCAGGTGGCATATGCGGGCTCTGAAGTGGGACCTGAAGTTCCAGTGGGCGCAGCATCAGGGAAACCTGTCCGATCACGTCCAGATCTCGGAGGGCACTGCACGACAATTGCAGTGGTGGCTCACGGACCGGCATTGGGTCGACGGCAGATCCCTCTCCCTTCCCCAACCGGAGTTCACAGTGGTGACGGATGCGTCCCTCCTGGG
This sequence comes from Calotriton arnoldi, assembly GCA_963921515.1. Lineage (NCBI taxonomy): Eukaryota > Metazoa > Chordata > Amphibia > Caudata > Salamandridae > Calotriton > Calotriton arnoldi. The sequence continues at coordinate 1,563,867 of CAWUFW010000223.1, read as the reverse complement.
ATGGGGCGGCCACATGGGAGAGGCGGAGATCAGGGGCCTCTGGTCTCCGGCGGAGTCCCGGCTCCATATCAACCTTTTGGAGCTGCGGGCGATCAGGCTTGCACTAAAGGCATTCCTTCCTCTGTCAAGGGGAGAGTAGTGCAGGTGTTCACAGACAACACCACCGCCATGTGGTACTGCAACAAACAAGGCGGGGTGGGGTCGTGGACCCTCTGTCAGGAGGCTCTGCGTCTCTGGACATGGCTGGAACATCAGGGCATGTCCCTGGTGGTTCAACACCTGGCAGGTTCTCTGAACGCCAGGGCGGACGAACTCAGCCGCAGGTGCATGCTCGATTACGAATGGCGTCTTCACTCGGAGGTGGCGCAAGGTCTCTTTCAGCAGTGGGGAGAGCCTTGGTTAGATCTATTCGCCACCGAAGAGAATGCGCAATGTCATCAGTTCTGCACGTTGGAATTTCCAAGGCGGCACTCGCTCGGCGACGCTTTTCGTCGCGAGTGGAGTTGCGGTCTGTTGTACGCCTTTCCGCCTATACCACTTCTGCCCAGAGTGCTGAAGAAGATCAGGCGCGACCGGGCCCAAGTCATTCTTGTGGCTCCGGACTGGGCTCGAAGAGTATGGTATCCCGAGCTACTCAGTATGAGCATCGATCCCCGATCCGACTGCCTCTTCGGGAGGATCTTCTGTCGCAGCAGCAGGGGACGGTCCTCCACCGAACCTGTCCAGCCTCCACCTCTTTGCGTGGAGATTGAGCGGCGGCAGTTGATTCCCTTCGACTTGCCTCCTGAAGTTTGTGACGTTATTCTGGCAGCCAGGCGTCCCTCTACTAAAGTGGTATACGCCTGCAGGTGGAACAAATTTGTGGCATGGTGCACAGCAAAGGCTGTGGATCCCCTTTCTGCCCCTCTTTCTAAAGTTCTACTGTTCCTTCTTTCTTTGGCCCAGCAGGGCTCTGCTCTGGGCACTATCAAGGGCTACCTTTCTGCTATTTCGGCCTTTCTCAGGCTCCCTGATCAGCCCTCTCTTTTCAAGTCCCCTGTTGTAAATAGGTTTCTTAAAGGCATTACACACCTTTTTCCTCCTATTCCTTTCGTGATGCCTCAGTGGGACTTGAATTTGGTTCTGACGTACTTGATGTGCGCTCCTTTGAGCCCCTTCACAACTGTCCTCTTCGTCTTTTGACGTTAAAGACTGCCTTCCTGGTGGCCATCACTTCCGCCAGGCGAGTGAGTGAGCTCCAGGCTCTTTCCTGTAAGCCTCCTTTCCTTTCAGTCCATCCGGACAAGGTTGTGCTCAGGCCCCGTCCTTCCTTTTTGCCAAAAGTGGTTACAGCCTTTCACATTGGGCAGACTATTACCTTGCCCACCTTTTTTCCGCCTCCGCATCCTTCCAGAGAGGAAGAGAGGCTCCACCGTCTGGACCCAAAACGTGCGCTTTCTTTTTATCTCAACCGCACACAGTTCCGGGTGGATGACCAGCTTTTTGTTGGCTACGTTGGCACCAAGAAAGGTCGGGCGGTCCATAAAAGAACCATCTCCCGCTGGGTTGTCTTGTGTATCAAAGCCTGTTACTCTTTGGCTAAAAAAGAACCTCCGGTGGGGCTGCGTGCTCATTCCACCAGAGCTATTGCAGCCACTACTGCATTGGGACGTGGTGTCCCCCTGCAAAACATCTGTCAGGCAGCCACGTGGGCATCGCTGCACACGTTTACCAAACATTATTGCCTGGACAGCCAAGTCCGGAGAGACGGCTTCTTTGGCCGTTCTGTTCTCCGTGACTTTCTGGTGTGATCTTAGTTCGCAGACCCACCACCGGGGTTGGTATTGCTGGGGTATCTATTCTAAGGTAAGGAATCTATCACTATGTGTTTCTTTCAGATGCATAAGTTACTTGCCTTCGGTAACGATATATCTGTAAGAAACATTAGTAGTGATAGATTCCTTACCGCCCCACCCATCCTCCCCGTTCTGCGAACTGATTTCTAGGGTTAAGGTCATCCCTTTCAGGGCCCTGGTTTCAATGCACCAGTGGTCAGTATCTTGCATGGCTCTGCGTTCCTGGCGCGGAAAGTCGTGTACAGAACTGACATCAGCATGCGTGGGCGGCGTCTAAGTAGCGCCCGCGACGTCATCTCGGCGACCACGACGCCAACGACGGACGCTGAGCCGCACGACGCCCCTACCGACGCGCAGGGGTACTGCTGACGAAAACTTTCCGGATCCAGTCTGACGCCTGGGGATATTCTAAGGTAAGGAATCTATCACTACTAATGTTTCGTACAGATATATCGTTACCGAAGGTAAATAACTTGTGCTTTAAGCAGCTTCTTGAAAACGGCGCAGTCCGTCACAGTTCTGAGGGGCACTGGAAGAAGGTTCCATGCTATACCTCCCAGAAACCTACCTATCTTCCGGTGTTTGTCACCACCTGTGCTGTTTCCCCTCTCCTACACTGGTTCTATATCTGTTGCAGTCTCTGCTGCCAGTGCTGTTTCTCTTCTGGTGATTGTCACCGCCTGTGCTGTTTCCCCTCTCCTACACTGGTTCTATATCTGTTGCAGTTTCTGCTGCCGGTGCTGTTTCTCTTCTGGTGACTGTCACCGTCTGTGCTGCTTCCCCTCTCCTACCCTAGTTCTGTATCTGTTGCAGTCTCTGCTGCCTGTTCTGTTTCTCTTCTGGTGTCTGTCACTGTCTTTGCTGTTTTTCCTCTCCTACCCTGGCTATTTATCTGTTGCAGTCTCTCCTGTCTGTGCTGTTCCTCTGGTGCAGTCTTTGTCCTGTGCTGCTTGGTCTATTCCTGTGTTGCCGTCTGTGCTGTTTCTCCTCAGTTACATGGTTTGTTTTTCAATTGTCATTTATATTGCTTCCCTCCTGCCGTCTGGCTTCCTCCTCTTTTGCAGTTTGTGCTGCTTCCCCTCTGCTGACTTTGCTCTTTCCCCTCTCCTGCCTTGGTTCTATACATATTGCAATCTGTACTGTGTCCCCTCTGCTGCCTGTGTTGTTTCTCTGTGGCCATCTGTGCTGTTTACCCTCTGCAGCCTGGTTTGCTCCTTGTTTGCAGTCTGTGCTTTATGCCTTCTTTCTGCCTGGTCGAGTCCTGTGTTGTAATACTCCCTGTTTACCATCTGCTGCCTGGCCTGTTCCTCTGCCCCAGCCTGAGCTGCTTCCACTGAAGTTTGTTGCTATCTTGCTCTCTTTGCTGTTTAAGCCATTTCCCTGTGGCTGATTGTACGATTTCCACATTTGCTGCCTGGTCTGTTCTTCTCTTGCCATCACTACACTTCCCCCTGAGATGCCTATGCTGTTTCCCTTTGATTCTTAAGCAGTTTCTACTCTGCTTGTGTTGCTTCACCTCTGTTGCCTGATTAGTTTCTCTGTTACAGTCTGTGCTGTTTCCCCTCTGTTGTTACCCCTGTTCACCTGTTTCAGTCTGGTCTGTTCCTCTCATTCAGCCTTTGCTGTTTCACCTCTGCCTCCTGGCTGGTTCCTCTGGTGTTGTCTTTGATATTTCCACCCTTAGCTGCCTCCCTCTGCTGATGCATTGCTGTGTTCTGTGCTGTTTTGTCCTGTATCTTGCATTGCTCACACCTGACACCTGTATTTGTGCAAACAGCCTGTATTATAGGTTGTTCTTCCTGATTTTCTGTGCAGGTTTGTGGGGTTCAGTGCATAAGCTGTGTCCTTTGCAGGATTTGTCTTACAGTTCTTAATGTGTTCTTCTCTGCTTGTCCGAGCTGTTTCTATTTTAGGATTGGTTTAACTATATTTGCCCCCCCCTCAGACTCTGTTTAACAACCTTTGTGATTTTTTCTGCCTCAGGTATCAAAATCCCTGAGAACTGCGTGAACAAAGTTCTGGAAGAGCTGAAGCGAATGGACGCCAATGTGAAACGCAAGCGCCAGGAGACAGCTCTCGCCAAGGAAAAGGCAAAGCCCCCACCTTACCCGCTTCTTCCAGCACATCTCTTCCAGCCTCAGCCGGTGGAACTGATGCAGCCGGCGCAAGGTGCGCACTACCCTCGGCACTTTTTGCAGCAGGATGAGGTTTTAGACTTGACCTACAGCCCCCCAATAGAATGCACATCTGAGGTGGTGAGGAAGGCTGAGCCAGGAGCACCCCAGTTCCTGCCTGAGGCTGCCATGACCCACACAACATCTCATGGACTTCTAGCATCATACAACTTCCTGCAGCCCTACACGAACCAGCAGCAGACCCCTCTGGGTCACACGTCTTTCCCGAGCCAGGCTCAGAATGAACCTTTGGCCATGCCGCTGGACCTCGTGCAGCAGCCAGCAGAGGAGGATGCGGCACATCAGGACATGAATTTTAAGGAAATTCTAGAGGAAATGTTGAGGACACTAAACGACCCCCCTCAGGAAGATGCCCTGGATCGACAGAGTGTCATTCAGTTCGGGGGCGAAACACTAGCTAGCTTCTGGGATGCTGGCTGATTCCAGTGCCCGTGAGACACTCGCGTACAGCAACGTCCCCTGGGCCATGGGCTCCAAGCGGAGCAGCCCCAGGCATCCATTGTTTAAAGGGGAGAGCCAGAGGAACTTGTCTTTCTAAAAACGTTATTTGTATATTTTGGGGGAGACCTATAGCTCCTTAATTTTATTTATAAATATATATATACTTTAACACATGAATACATATATATATTTATATATGTATACAAATGTAACTAAATCCTTAATGGTAAAAAAACAACCCCTGTCCAAGGGGCCTGCTTTAAGATGGCAGTGCTTCTTGCCCTTCCTCTGACCGAACACTTAGCAGTCTCTGACCTTCATGGGCGAGTGGAGCAGATGTCCACAAGACACGGTCCCAGCACCATCCACACTGAGCCCTGACCTCCGGAGTAGATCGTGCCCTGACCTCCGGAGTAGATCGTGCCCTAACCTCCGGAGTAGATCGAGCCCTGACCTCCGGAGTAGGTCGAGCCCTGACCTCTGGAGTAGGTCGAGCCCTGACCTCTGGAGTAGATCGAGCCCTGACCTCTGGAGTAGATCGAGCCCGGACCTCTGGAGTAGATCGAGCCCGGACCTCTGGAGTAGATCGAGCCCAGACCTCTGGAGTAGATCGAGCCCAGTCCTCTGGAGTAGGTCGAGCCCTGACCTCTGGAGTAGGTCGAGCCCTGACCTCTGGAGTAGGTTGAGCCCTGACCTCTGGAGCAGATCGAGCCCTGACCTCTGGAGCAGATCGAGCCCTGACCTCTGGAGTAGGTCGAGCCCGGACCTCTGGAGTAGGTCGAGCCCGGACCTCTGGAGTAGGTCGAGCCCGGACCTCTAGAGTAGGTCGAGCCCTGACCTCTGGAGTAGGTCGAGCCCTGACGTCTGGAGTAGGCCGAGCAGTCTTTTATGGACAAGTCAAGGGGAGGTGCTGACGTTTGGAATGGGTTGCACTGTCTTGGACGCACGCAGCAACAGGTGCTCTGCTGTCAGGCTAAAGTGAACAGCCTTGACTAGTCATGACAAGGAGCATTGACTCGCCCTTATAAAGGCTCGGCAGTCTTTGCTCAACATGGCACAGTGGGAGCCCTGCCTCTGGAATAGATGGTGCATTCTTAGCGGAGTGTAACAGAGGGAGCCCTGAAAGAAACTGAGCAGTCTTGGATGGACACGGAAAAGTCTTGGATGGATGTGGTAGTGGGAGCACTGAAACAGGTGAACAATCTTGGATGAACATGGTAGGGAGAGCTGCTGCTCCCCTTACATTGAACGAGCAATCATGGCTCAGTGTGGGATAAGTAGAGCCCCTCCCCTGCAACAGAATGATATGTTTTGGATGGTCCAGTTGGCAGGAGCCCCACCCTTGGAATAGATGGTGATGTCTTGGTTGAATGTGGTATGAGGAGCCCTGGTCCTTTAGAATAACTTGAGGCAGTCTTGGGTCACCCTGTCAGCAGAGGCCCCTTCACTCAGCTGTAGGTGGAGCAGCCCTGGGTGCTCGTGGCAAAGAAAGGGCCACCACTAGCTTAGACTGAGCAGTCGTGAATGAGTGTGGCTGGAAAAGATTGAGCCGTTTTGGGTTGGTGTTTCTTCGGACATCCATCTCTGGAATAGAAGGAGCAGGCTTGACTGGGCCAGACAGCAATCACCCCGCCCCAAAGGACTCCTGTCTTCTTAGTCCCCTGTGAAGCACAGCCTACTTCACGTCCCATGTTAATGCCAGTCAGGTTCATGTCCCATGGATCCTTGTAAAGCCCAGCCTGTCTGCTGTCCTGTGATCCCCTGTAATGGCCAGTCTGCCTCCTGTCTCTTAGCCCCTACGAAGCCCATCTGTTTTCTGTCCTGTAATTCCCTGGCCTTTCTCCTGTTTTATAGTCCTGTAAAGCCCAGCACGGTGTACTGTTTTGTAGCCCTGTACAGTTCAGACTGCCACCTAGCCGCCTACAGAGCCTAGCGTAGCTCTAGCTGCCATGTGAAAACCAGCCATGGTCCGGGCTCTTTGTGCCCTGTGAAGCTGCGTCCAACTTTGTGCCCATTAATTGCTTTGGGAAACCTCTCTGGCATTCCAGAGACACCCTTGGGCACCTAAGCCTTCCAGGAGCCATCTATGGGCTCCTAGCACTTTCAGAAGACATCCTTGGGTTCCTCGGCTTTCCATCAGACATCAGTGGGCTGCTAGCCTTCCTAGAGACATCCTTGGACTCCTAAGCCTTCCAGGAGACATACGTGGGCTTCTACGCCTTCCAGGAGACATACGTGGGCTTCTACGCCTTCCAGGAGACATACTTGGGTTCCTAAGCTTTCCATGAGACATACTTTTGCTTCTAAGCCTTCCAGGAGTCATCCGTGGGCTCATAAGCCTTCCTGGAGACATCCTTGGGCTCCTAAGCCTTCATGGAGACATCATCAGGCTCCTAGGCCTTCCTGGAGACATCTGAGGGCTCCTAAGCCAAGTTGATGCTTCTTGGGATGATGCTCAGGTGAAATCTTCAGAATGTCCTTCAGCCTGATCCGGTAACCTTAAATTGATTAACTTTCCAATAGGCTGAGACAGGATATGATGAGGCTCTGTTGAGTTAGTGTTTAACCATTTTTAGCCGAGCTGGATTGGAGGCAAATCCTAGATATGCTGCTCAACAGCGGTAGTACTGAAATAAAGGGAACATTTAGGCAGATTTTGGAAGAAGGAGTCTGCTGAAGTTCCGCTTAGATGTAAATTCTCAGGAGGTTCCTTTACTAATCTCTGCCACCGATGCGTTCTCTTTGGCACCAGCAGCGCCTGCCTCTGCAGGGTGGCACGCAGACTGGTCCATGAGAGGGAGGGGGTGTAGTATCATGGTTTGTCTGAATGTGCACCATCTGTTCACTTCTATCTCCAGCCCATCTTCTGAGCTGATGTCCTGTCCATCCCATGGATACTGCTTTAACATGAGACATAGGGGCTAAAAGGGATGCGTGTGTGAGTGTGTGTGTGTAGCACACACCAGATGTGCTGCCTAGTGAGAGAATCACTACTTTGCCATAGCATTATTATTGTGTGTTTGTAAGGAGTCTTCGTACTGTGCCTTGGTGTCAGTGCGTTATTGTAGCCCGTCACGGCCTCAGAGCTAGACGCACAGCCCTCTTTACCTCATAGTCGAACCTTCCAAGGATCGCTTTCTGTGTCTGATCACCAGAGCCCTGACACAAGCAGAGGAGCCACGTGGAATCTGTGCAATCTCTGGATCCGCCCAAAGCGTAGCCACCCTTTACTGCATTAGCTTCTGCACTGTTGGGAAAAGATGGCCTTCTGGATAAACTCTTCTTTCTAAGCTGACCCCCTGGTGGTTGGGTGGCACCCAAGCATCATCTCTTCCCAGAGGCACCCATGCTCAGAGACATACCTTCTTTGTTGTGCTGTGCGAGAAACCCTTAAACATCCACACCCTGTCTGGGATGCAGCGAGCCCCCAATACATTTTATCGGAGAGCCGACGCTACACCGGAGCATCCAGTAGCAGACAGTTCGACAGCAATGGAATCCCCATATCTGACCCCATCTGTAGCAAGCCTGGACTGTTGCCTCAGCTGCACCCTGGCATCTGCATGAAAGATCATCTTCAATTCGTCAAGAGATCAGGCTGAGGAGCGCTGCAGAAGGTCTCTTCTGGCGAGACACTGCTGGGGTTGAGAGGGGACTTGCGTGTTGACTGGTGCCAGGACTCACCTGGTAGCCGTTGGCATTTCAGTACCCGCTTGATTTGGCAATACTCTACTGACTGTCTGTGCCCAAAAGCTATCGTCTGTGCCTTCAGTACATAGGACCCTTGGTAATCATGCCTAGCAGCCCTTTTTATAAGCTTCCCTGACCCCAACACTCACAGGAAACCTTCAGGATGTTTTTAATAATGATTGATATTTAATTTTATTTCTATTTATGTGCAGAGTGCTGTTTTAAAAACAAAGTGGTAAGTTACACATTGTACCAATATTGGATTGAAAATAATAAATGACCCACAGGCTTTAAACTCAGGAAACAAAAGGTGTGGCCCCTCTAGACCGCTCCAGCTTCACACGAAGTTTCCAAAGAGAGGGGCAGGGGCTGCACCTGCACTCGCCGTCCCCACAGGGTTAGCGCAGTTGTCTTCTTTCTGTCGCTGTGATTCAGGTTTCAACTCAAGTCTCTGTTGTGTAAATTATTTCTAACGCAGTTCTTCATCCTACTGATCTGATGTATTTTTATATATATATATAAAAAAAAAAGAATGTGACACAAAGATTCCCCACTGTGCGGCGACTCCTGGCACTTTTTTTTAAAACCCGTTGCCTGCTTCAAGACATATTTATAATTAAGTTGAACTGTAAATATGTAAAGGTTGTTTTCTGGTTTTTGTCTGTTTCTAGGAACTGTGCCTTTGACTAATAATTCCAACATTTTCTACATGTATCCAAAGGATGTTTTTTGCATCTACCCAGTAAAGATTTGAATGGCGTGAGTTGGTGACAAGTCTGTTTTTTGATCAGTCTTAGGTTTCTGAGACATATGCCCTATAACAGCAGAGACCATTGCCAGTTAACTGAACCATAACCAAGTTTGCTCCCATTTCACTGTTCTTTCAGCATTTGGCAGTGTATGAGACCTTTTCACCCATGGTCGTTACCGACTCAAACTCTTTGACTCTACTGCCTACTCGAGTGCAACCACACTAAGCCCATCCCAGCCTAACCGGTATCTGTGCATTGTCCCCTCATCCCACCACCAACTCAGGCTACCAAGACGCAGCCATTGATTTCATTACGTCTGTTTCCCACACCTTGTATTTTTCTGGGCAATATTTTCTGTGTGCTTTGTCTTGCTTGTGCACTGTAAGCATACAGCTAGTGGCAAGAAATTATCAATGCATCTTTATTTTTCATGTGAAGTCCCTTTTTAGGTCTCTCCTAGGCAGCGCTTGCGCTGTCTCTTCGAGACATGCTGTATTCAGGATATAAGCATTAAGCTCCACCCATCTATTTTATTGGCTCTTTTCAGTGTCTTTTGTAAATGTTTTTTTAATTGGCTAATTTGTTTAGTAGTCTCTCCTTAGTACCTGATTTTCTCCTGTTGTAACCTCCCATAAGGACTGCCCCTGTTACATGTGTTGTTACTTAGTATGTTTTATTTACAATTTGTGAGCACTACTTTGTTAATTACTTTCTCTTAGCTGCTGTTGCAGGCACGACATGCTCTCCCACTTCCGAAACCCGTCCTGGTTCCATTTGCTTTGGTTTGTTACGCTTTATTTTGCAGCGCTTCATCACACAGCATGGCCGCGCTGCTTTCACTTTACATTTCAGCACCTCCGGAACACATGGGCCCCATTTTGTTTTTGTGGACGCTTCATTTTGCACATACAGCGCGGCCCCGCCGTGCTTCATCACACATCATGGCTGTGTGGCTTTCTTTCTTTCTTCCTAGATAGCGCCATGAAACCAATTGGTGTATGAGCGCTTTACAAAACCCTTTTAACATAACATAACATTTATGCACAGCACCGCTTTCACTGTAAATTTCAGGCCCGCTGGGAACGCGTGGGCTTTTGCTTTTATCCAGTTCAAAAACCTGTCTTTATTTATGAACAGCAGGCCGAAAGACTCAACATTCAGCTTAGGTATTGGTATTAGTATTTTGAGTTTTATACAGCGCTAGCTAGACCTGAACATATCATGCTGCAATGCAAATTTCGCCAGCAATCTCATTGGACATCTAAAACGTGTTCAGGGAAAGAACCAACCATTCCGATTGCTCATGTGTGGTTTGGACAAAGTGAAGATTTTCTCTTCAAATATGGCTGCCCTAATTTCAGTCTGTCTGGTTGTGTTCTGTACGTTCCCTTTTCTGTTTTTATGGCCACTGTTCCAGGTATGCTCTGGTGTTTACAGTCCAGCAGAACGATTTAGGAATGCCTTGCTTATGGGGCTGTCACAGACGCCTTGTGCTGCCCTGCTGTAAGTGCGATAAAGCCACCGGGACTCAGCGGAGTAGAGCCCGTGCAGTTCGGAGTGGCGTTTTAGGCACTGCAAGTGGATATCTCTTCCTGTGGTACTGCTGCTTCCACTCTCATGCCAAGTAGCTCAGGTTTTAAAATGACCTCTGGCATCTAGCAACAATTCCGTATCTTCTGTATAGCAATCTCTGTGTATCCTTATTCATCCGGCGTTGCTTACATCAGTCCTTATTCCCATAACACTTTCCAACTACACACCCTGCCACCTTTTTCCACTACACAAATCCACAACCAGCGCACACAATTTCACAACTAACAATTCCATTACAAACAACATAATTCCACTACACACCACATACATCCACTACATTACAAACATAAACTCATACGTAAGACATATTGTAATTGACGTCAATAGCTCTAACTCTAAAAAATGTGAGTTCTATTGCATTGAAAATGCTTGTTTTTTTTCTTCATTTGGCTGCAGACAGCGTGAACTGTCCATTGCGAGCGCTAATGATAGCAATACAGGTTACTGCATATCGCGGATGATTACACTCTCTATTCATTTTACATTATGTCACTGATGATGTATCCTTTTCCAATTCACTATTTTATATGAATGGAATAATGGCGCCACCCGGTGCTCACTGTATCTGTTACAGGAATACATTCCTTTTTAGCACTGGGCTAAACATAGCTTTAAAACCTCCTGTGTCATCAATACAGTGTTAGCCAGACATGTTTCTTGACAGTTCTTCATTTGTGCGGAGAGGCAGGAGGTGAGCTGATCTAAAACCAGAAAGACAAACCTAGTTAGGTATTGAAAGAAAACTGGTAAAATAAACACATTTTCTTAAGAAAATATTTGCAGGAATGTGTTGCAGTCGCATCCATGTTTTGTAGCATGGATCTGTAATTGATATACGGTACATGCTTCGCTTACACCTGCCATCTAGGGGTTCAGTATGGCTTCACTCTGATACTTTTGAAGGACAACCGTTAACTGAAACGTAGTGGGCCAGATGTACGACCGTGGAAATAGCGCCTCGCAAATTGTGAGTTTTTTGCGACTCGCAATTTGCGAGGCGCTATTTCCAATGTACAACAGTGTTTTTCACACTGTTAGTGATTCCGAGAGGGGGTCGCAAATAGAGAGGCTAATGAATATTAATGAGCCTCTCGCAATTTGCGACCCCATTGGGAATGGCAGGCCCTCCCAGGCATGGTGGCCTGCTGGGCTCAGCAGACCACCATGTCTGGGACTGCTTTAAATAAAGCAGTTTTTTTTTTTTAAATGCAGCCCGTTTTCCTTAAAGGAAAACGGGATGCATTTAAAAAAGCAAAAAATGAAACGTTTTTGTTTCATTTTTAAGGGCAGATAGTGGTCCCTGGGACCACTGCCTGCCCTTAAAAATATGTTCGAGGCATATGAGCTGCAGAATACATACTTGTTCATAGATCGCCATCTGGTGGTGGGCTCGGATGTTTGCAGTTTGTTGTTGTCTTGGAATAAGTCTTTGTAGTCACGAGATAGGTGACTCCTCCCTTGGACGATAGTGCGCATGGGCATCGACTCCATCCTCAGATTGTTTTTTTTCTGCCATCGGGTTCGGATGTGACTTGCTGCGCTCCGGTTCGGTACCGTGTTTCCAACCCTTTTCGACGCACAACCCATCACCAGCCGACGGTATTGTTTCGTTCGCGTGCCCTTCGACGCGCTAACTTCAAAATCCTCGATTCCGGTCATCGACGCAGGCCGCTGGGTCTATCGGCGCCATTTGGGCCTACGGCTAATGGAACATTTTAAAAATGCCCCCAGTGTGGAGCTAAATTTCCACACAGTGACCACCACAAGGTCTGCAACCTTTGCCTCTCGCCAGAACACGAAGTAAAAGGTTTGCCAAGCCTGTGCCTCTTTTCGCTCCAAAAAGACTATCTGTGATCGCCGGGCTCGACGACACGTTATGGCTCAACAGGCTACACCGGCGCCACACGACATCTTCGACGAAGGCCCCGATGTTCCAGAGGCAGAGGATTCAGAGGAGCTCGACATCGTCTCCGAAGCTGACGACTCCGACTCCGATGACCACATCACTCCAGGTCAACGAGTGAGTACAAACATCCATGCCCCTGCCCCACCAGATAAACAGAAGGCTCCGGTCAAAACTTCGCCTGAAGGCCTTAGTCGAGACCGAGGAAAAACTTCAGAAGTCCCGCCTCCGAGCCCGGCTCCGAAGACAAAAGAAAAGCCTTCCGGCAGCTCGGGACCGAGCAAGCCGCATATCAGTACCCATAAGACACCTTCGGTACCGAAATCAGGGATACACCCTATTCCCGTTACGTCCAAAAAGGCCTCGATATCGAACCCTTCGGCACCGAAAGACCATAAGGCCTCGGAACCGAACAAACCCCGAAAACCTTCGGATCCGAAGAAAATTCCCGACTCGGCGCCGACGTCGAAGCCAAAGGAGCACAAGACCCCTCCTACGGCTTCAGAGTCCAAATCAAAACCACGTTCGGAACCGAAAAAATCTGCACCAAAAGGAGACAACAGGCAGGAAGAACTTTTTCGACCAGATCCTCTCGATCCAAAACAAAAGACTTTACATGTGGACCCGAAAACAGGCCATATTGTCAGTCACCCAACAAAGAAGAGGAAATCACATACCTCACACCCTCCTGAGGTACCTGTGAAGAACAGAGACTTTGCAACTTCACCCATAAGACCCTCTTCTCCTATTCTTCCTACCAAATCTTTGTCTCCTACAAACTCTCCTATACACTCGCCTAGATTCTCTCCAATTCTTCCATACTCACCCTTACCACCACAGGATGAGGATGATCTAGGGGACGGGGTGGACACGATAAGGACCCTTTAGATGATCCTGATGATGACACTACTCCACCACAGGATACATGGGATGATTACAACAATCCCACAGATCCTCCAGACCTTCCTGATCCAGATGTATACCCATCTAGGCCATCCCCCCCAGATGACAATATAGGATTTAGTCAGCTCATTAATAGGGCTGCGCAATATCATGGCGTTGAACTCCATTCAGACCCCATGGATGAAGACTTCCTACTTGACACATTTGCTCAGTCACAAAAAACAATACATACATTGCCCATGCTTAAAGGTGTGATTAAATATGCACCAGACATATTTAAAGACCCTGTTAGGACCAGGTTCCTCAATCCTCAGATTGATAAAAAGTACAAGCCTGCCCCTAACGATCCAATTTACATTAAAGGACAACTTCCTTTAGATTCTTTGGTAGTCTCCAATGCAATAAAACGTGCTAATTCCCAAACCTCTGGTGATGCTCCACCTCCAGACAAAGAGTCTAAACTGCTAGATGCATCAGGTAAACGAGTTGCCTCCCAAGCAGCCAATTACTGGAGAATAGCTAATGCACAAGCATTGCTTGCCAGATACGACAGGGCTCACTGCGATGAGCTTGAAGATCTTATCCAACATTTACCTGACCAATACAAAGCCAAGGCCAACGATCTGGTCCAAGAGGGCAAAGTAATTACCAATGCATCCATCAAATGTGCCCTCGATGCAGCAGACACCGCATCTAGATCTCTCAACACCAGTGTCTTACTTCGCAGACATGCATGGTTGCGCATTTCTGGTTTTAAACAAGAAGGGCAAACAACTATCTTAAATCAGCCGTTCGATCAAGAGCACCTCTTTGGCCCAGCTGTGGATACAGCTTTGGAGAAAATAAAAAAAGACAGACACTGCAAAAACTATGGGCGCATTACAGTCTCAAACACCACGAGGTTCCTTTCGTCGCTCCTTTTATAGGGGCGCATCCAAAAACATTAGCACAGACACTTCCTCCACCTACAAGAGTCCCACACAAACATCACCTAACAAGCCATATTTCAGAGGTGGGTACAGAGGAAATAATAACAAGCAAAGGTAGAGGTTGAGGTAACAATAACCGAACCTCCCCTACTACCAAACAATGACATCCCTCCTCTCCCTCCAGACCATTCCACTCCGGTCGGAGGAAGGCTCTCACAGTTCCTACCTGTCTGGAACTCCATCACTACAGACAGGTGGGTAAGACAAATTATCCAATATGGTTACTGCCTGGAACTTACCGCAACTCCCCCAACCATACCGCCCAAACAACGTCCAATGTCCACGGAACATCTAACGCTCCTCAAACAAGAAGTTCTCTCACTTCTTCAAAAGCATGCAATAGAACCAGTTCCCCTCCAGCATCAAGGCACAGGGGTTTACTCCCTTTATTTTCTCATCCCCAAAAAAGACGGTACTCTCAGACCAATATTGGACCTTAGACCTTTGAATATCTACATACAATCAGACCATTTTCTCCCACTGCTCCAGCAAGGCGATTTCCTTGCCACTCTAGATCTCAAGGACGCCTACTTCCATATTCCTATACACCCTGCTCACAGGAAATATCTAAGGTTCATAGTGGACGGTCAGCACTATCAATTCAAGGTCCTCCCATTCGGAGTGACCACAGCACCCATTTTATTCACAAAGTGTCTGGCAGTAGTAGCCCCCCACTTGCGAAGACAACAAATTCATGTCTTCCCATACCTGGACGACTGGCTCATAAAAGTCAAGTCATACAGCCAGTGTGTTCACCACACTCTCCAAACAATTCACTTGCTTCACGACTTGGGGTTCACAATAAACCTCACCAAGTCACATCTTCAGCCATCCCACATACATCAGTATCTAGGGGCCACAATAGATACTTCCAAAGCCCTGGCATACCCCAATCCAGTCAGAATAGCCAGTATGCAAACCCTCTTAACAAAATTTCAACCTCAACACTCACTACCAGCTCAAGTGTTTATGCAGCGAATAGGAATGATGGCCTCTTGCATTTTCATAGTACCACATGCAAGGCTTCAGATGCGCCCTTTACAGGAATGCTTAGCACGTCAGTGGAACCAGGCTCAAGGGCAAATTTCAGATCTGGTGTTGGTGGACAGCCGCACACATCGCTCTCTGCAGTGGTGGAACACACAAAACCTTTCCAAAGGGCGGCCGTTCCTAGACTCAGTTCCACAGATAGTGCTAACAGCGGACGCATCGCTCACCGGCTGGGGAGCCCATCTCCTAAACCATACAATTCAGGGCAACTGGACCCCTCAACAAAAAGTGCTCCACATCAATCACCTGGAGTTACTGGCAATCTTTCTAGCATTAAAATCATTCCAAACACATCTCATCAACAAAACTGTCCTTGTCCGAACAGACAATATGACAGCAATGTATTATACTTATACCAAAGGGAGTCACCGTTTCTGAGTGGAGATGGAGAGAAGGGAAGTAGGGGGTACTCTTGTCGTGTGCTACTCTGCTTGTGGGAGGCAGGGTGTCCTCATCTTGATGCCCTCACACACCCCGAAGGATGTCATGCTTCATCATTGGGCTTTTGCTCCTCGTCGGGCCGGCGCTGCAATGCCTTACGGGTCCCCCGAAGGGTCTCTTTTTCGGAGATCTTTTGATGAAGCCGTATGGAACTCAGGAACGGTGACTCCCTTTGGTATAAGTTTAATTTCGGGAGCACGGGTCACCGGACCTTTTAGAATAGCTCCTAGAGTCCCCCTCTTTTGATAAATAGCAATGTATTATATACAAAAACAAGGGGGAACACATTCTTTGCAGCTTTCTCAACTAGCGCAAAGCATATGGAAATGGGCCATCCCACAAAACATATACCTTCTAGCAGAACATCTTCCAGGGGTACACAATCAGATTGCGGATCTGCTCAGTCGTCAGACACAACAAATCCACGAATGGGAACTTCATCCACAAGTTCTTCTTCCGTTCTTTCAAATGTGGGGCCACCCAGACATAGATCTGTTCGCCACACATGCAAACGCAAAATGCCCAACCTTCGCCGCCAGGTATCCACACCCATTGTCCAAAGGCAATGCGATATGGATGAACTGTTCAGGCAGATTTGCGTACGCTTTTCCGCCACTCCCGCTCATTCCGTTAGTAGTGCGCAAGCTCAAACAACAGTCTCTCAAGATGATCCTGGTTGCTCCAACATGGGCCAGGCAACTATGGTTCACAACACTCCTGGAACTCTCAGTAGTTCCACACCAAAAGCTACACCTCTCCCCAAAGCTTCTGACACAGAACCGTGGAGAGATAAGACATCCAGCTCAACTAAACCTAGCAATCTGGCTCCTGAAGTCCTAGAGTTCGGTTATCTCAACCTTCCACCGGACTGTATGAACATTATTAAGGAAGCCAGACGCCCTACTACTAGGGCTTGCTATGCAGCCACATGGAAAAGATTTGTCATTTACTGCAATAACAACAAAGTTGACCCACTAGATGCTTCAATTCAGAACATAATTTGTTATTTACTGCATCTACAAAGATGTAATCTGGCATACACATCCATAAGACTACATCTTGCTGCCCTTGCCGCTTAACTACAAAACAGATAACATTTGTCATTGTTTAGGGTACCTGCCATCAAAGCGTTTATGGAAGGCCTTAAAAGGATAATTCCTCCCACACTGCCACCATCTCCAGTGTGGAATTTAAACATTGTCCTTACTAGGCTCATGGGTCCTCCATTTGAACCTTTACACAAATGCGAACTGCAGTTTCTTACATGGAAAGTAGCTTTCCTTGTCGCAATCACCTCTCTCAGAAGAGTAAGTGAGATCCAGGCTTTAACCATACAAGAACCATTCTTACAAATACATCATAACAAGGTGGTTCTTAGAACAAATCCAAAATTCCTTCCCAAAGTAATCTCTGCTTTCCATCTTAATCAATCTGTGGAATTACCCGTTTTCTTCCCGAAACCAGATTCCGTAGCAGAGAGAGCTCTTCACACACTTGATGTCAAATGAGCTATACTTTATTACATTGACAGAACTAAACCTTTTAGAAACACAAACCAACTGTTTGTAGCTTTCTCTCCACCTCATAAAGGAAACCCCATCTCCAAAGCTGGGATTGCCAGGTGGATAGTCAAATGTATTCAAATATGCTACCACAAAGCAAAACGCACATTAACAATTCCCCCTAGAGCGCATTCAACACGCAAACTAGGGGCTTCCATGGCATTCTTAGGGAATATTCCCTTAAATGACATTTGTAAAGCAGCAACATGGTCTACGCCACACACCTTCACCAAACACTATTGTGTAGATGTGCAGGCAAAACAACAAGCTTCTGTAGGCCAGGCTGTTCTTAAAACACTTTTTCAGACCACTGCAACAGATACAGGTAACCACCGCTAAGGGAGAGCACTGCTATACAGTCTATGCACAAGTATGTATTCTGCAGCTCCTATGCCTCGAACGGAAAATGCTACTTACCAGTATGCATCTGTTCTTGGCATGTAGAGCTGCAGAATCACATACGCCCACCCGCCTCCCCGGTACCTCTATCTGTTCCAGCGTTATCTTACTTAGATACATTACACATCTTTTTCTGTTTCTTACAAACTCCATCATTTCCCTTCATGGCGAAAAAAAAACTGAGGATGGAGTCGATGCCCATGTGCACTATCGTCCAAGGGAGGAGTCACCTATCTCGTGACTACAAAGACTTCTTCCAATACAACAACAAACTGCAAACATCCGAGCCCACCACCAGATGGCGATCTATGCACAAGTATGTGATTCTGCAGCTCTACATGCCAAGAACAGATGCATACTGGTAAGTAGCATTTTCCTTCCCCCTGCACTTGCTAAGGAGAAGGGGTCCCCTGGGGACCCCTTCCCTTTTGCGACCCCATTACCACCCTCTTGAAGAGGGTGGTAATTTGCGAGTGTTTTGCGCCCGCAATTGCGGACGCAAAACATTCTTACCTAGGGTTGCGCTCACTATTAGGAAGGGAACGCCCCTTCCTAAGAGCGAGTCGCAAAACCCTATTTTGCGAGTCGCAAAAAATTGTGACTCGCAAAATAGGGTTTGTACATTCCCCATGCTGTTTTTGCATGCACAAACGGGTTCGCAAACCCGTTTGCGCATGCAAAAATGTTTGTACATCTGGCCCAGTATCTTTAACGACTATGTTGAGTGAACCCCTTTGTTTAACACCAGATTCAAGTGACTTTATATGCTGTAGTGTTAATTTCAGGTGTTAGTGCTCTGCAGTTTTATTTATATTTTAGTAATATTATGTTCGAGGCATGTGAGCTGTAGATCACATGCTTTGCATACTCCTGCCATCTATTGTTGGGTTCGTATGTTTGCAAGTTGTTTTCCTTCGAAGAAGTCTTTCCAGTCACGAGGTAAGGTGACTCCTCATTTCGGTGATCGTGCGCACGGGCATCGACTCCATTGTTCGATTGTTTTTTTCCGCCATCGGGTTCTGACGTGAATTGCTGGGATCCGGTTTGAAACCGTTTTCCGGGTTCCCCTCGGTGCGCAATCCACTATACCCGCTTCGGTATTGTTTTGTACGCGAATCCCACTTCTCCGCATATCGTATCAGTCGAGGAAAATTTCAATTTTGATCGGAAGACTGGTGGAAGGCCGGAGGGCCTAACCGCGTCGGTCCACCTCGCAGTCGATGGAACGGACTCCATTCAAATTCTGCCCTCTGTGCCACGCAAAATATCCGCGCACTGACTCACACAAAGTGTGCAACTTGTGCTTATCTCCAGAGCACAACGAAAAAGACTGTGACATGTGCAGATCCTTTCGATCCAAGAAAACTCTCCGCGATCGTCAGGCTCAACGTCGTGAAATGCAAAGCCAAAACATCGAGTACATGCTGGACATCTTCGGCGAAGGATCCGAGCAAGAAGAATTCAATGCACAAGGGGCCGAAGAGGAACAGGAAGAGCAGCCCTTATCGATTCCTGAATCAGACTCGGAGATGGAAGAGGACATACCGCAGGGCCAAGGTCCCATGAGTACCAAACACCCGTTGCCCCGAAATCCAACTCAAACTAAGCAAAAGGCTTCGGGCCCACCTCCAGGCCATGGTTGGCACTGAGACGATGTTTCTGACGCCCCGCCTCCCGGCTCGGCACCGAAACCCATTGTCAAGCCTTCCGGCTCAGGATTGAGTCGTCCAAAGTCCGGCACCGAGCCGAAACCTTCGAGCTCAAAGCCAAAGACTGCTTTCGGAGCAGAAACCCTCAATGCCGAAATTCAAAACGGCTTCGGAGCCCAAACCTTCCGCGCCGAAAAGTCATTCCATCTCTGCACCGAAGTCGTCGGCGCCGAAACCGAAAAATGCTCCTTAGAAGCTGCATGATCCGATTCTCGACTTACCACCCCCCAAATCGGATCCTAAACAAAAGGAAGTTTACATTAACATCTTCTTACCAAACTGCCTCACAAATGCAAACCTGAGTCAGAGGACATACAATATATAAGATTCCTTTAAAAAAAGAAGAATGTCGGCCCTTCTCCTCCTCTTCCACCACGCTCCCCTACACCTTCACCACCTTCTCCAGCATTGGAACACCACACAATTCTCCACCCTCACAGCTTGATAATGATGGAGACATCCAGTTACCTGTAGATCCCTTGAAAGGTTCCCAAACTCTTTTGACCCGCGGCTCCCTTGACCCATTGGCCATTGCCCATGGCTCCCCACTGTTACTTTTTGGGAGGGTGGGGTGGATGTAAGCCCGGCCTTGGGAGTACTTGCATTTTTCTCCCTGAAAATAATTGGAATGAAGATGATGAAGGTATTATAATCATATATGCAGGGTGTTTCGTATTACTAAGGCAGCGCCTTTAATAAAATATTCCTAGTTGCACTTCTTTGCCCATGTCTTTTTTAGGGTACCCTCTCAATTTTTTTTATCCCACTTACAGTGCTAGATAGCACCCCTATGAATGTAGGCCCCATTGCCAAAGTGTTTCTGCGCTTGAAGAATATTTGCATGCATTTCCATTTCTACCCTTGTCATACGTGCCAACACACCTGTCTCAGCAAGGTGACTCACAATTTTTTAAACCACATACAGCTTTATTTTTGCTGTCTCCTCCCTAAAATTGCCTCCAAATCAATGCTAGTAAAATAAATTCCTCCGATTTGTTTTAAAAACGTCCCTTGTTCTTGCTTCCAAATGTTGGCATTATGCCGTATATGGTGTTTTACTTCCCTGTGCTCAAGGAGAGAGCAGGCCTGTCTGGAAATGTGTGTGTACTGAAAGAAATGTGTGCTGGAAGTATCTATGATTCAAGTACAAATGCCAATATTTAATACTTAGTGTGTTTAATAGACAGGACAACTGTACTTTCCTGATAACTTGCATTGGTGTAAAATGCATTTGGGAAAAAACGAAAGTATTAACGAGTCTAACAAAATAAATCGGGCATCTTCCGCATACTTTGGGAGTGTTGGAACATGGGGATCCAGTGAAATACGGAGGTCATCTCCTTCGACATGCCATCAATTAAGCACTACGTTTACAGCTTTAGGCATGTCACTTACAAATCATCGACATCATGTGTTTAAGTCTAATTAGTTTAACTGAAGCCAACAGACCCATCAACATTAAATGCATTAAAGTGCTTGGTGCGCGGCTCCCCTGGCTAGGTTTGACGGCTCCCCAGGGAGCCACGGCGCACGCTTTGGCAACCACTGGACTATACTATTGACCTACCTACAGATAATGACCCAGACCTTTACCCTGCAAAGCCTTCCCCTCCTGACGACAATGTAGGTTATTTAGAGTTGCTTCCAGAGCTGCACAATATCACGGGGTGCAACAAAGAATCCCTAGAAGAAGATTTCTTGTTCGAAACTTTGAGTAGTACATAAGGATCTAGTCAGACTCTCCCTATGCTCAAAGGCATGATGAGACATGCCGGTGGCATCTTCAAAAACCCTGTACGTGCTTGCATTCTGACCCCCAGAATTGATAAAAAGTGTAAGCCTGCTCCCTCTGATCCAGTCTTCATTAAGGGGCAGTTACCCCTTGACTCACTTGTTCTCTCCAATGCCCGTAAACGGGCTAATTCACAAATCTCTGGGATGCCTCCCTCTGGACAAAGAGTTAAAAGTAATAGACACCTCTGGCAAACGAAAAGCTGCCCAGGTGTTAATCATTGGTGCATCGCCAACACCCAGGCCCTCTTAGCCAGGTATGATAGAGCGCACTGGGACGAAATCTAGCAATTGCTCCAATATCTCCCAGATGAGCACAAAGCTAAAGCACAGGATTTAGTACAAGAAGGGAAGCTCATCTCCAATTCTCCTATTAGATGTGCCTTCGATGCTGCCGACACTGCAGCTCGAGAGATTAACACTAGTGTGTTACTCAGGAGACACGCCTGGTTAAGGATTTCCGTTTTCAAACCTGAAGTCCAGCAATTCATCTTGAACACTTCATTTGATAAAGAGCATCTCTTTGGGCCTGAAGTTGATCAGGCTTTAGAGAAAATGAAAAAAGACACTGAGGTAGCAAAGTCTATGGGAGCTCTACAGTCTCCTTCAATCCCGGGCTCCTTTTGTCGCTCCTTTTATCGTGGGGGGGTCTAGGACCACATCCTCAGACACCAATGTTTCCTCCTATAAAGGCAACAATCAACCTTCCTCCACAAGAGGTTTCTTTAGCGGAGGATACAGAGCAAACAGCGGCAAGGGTAGAGGAAAGGGTTCCACACCCCGTAACTCCCCTTCCCCTAACAAGCAGTGACTTACCTACCCTTTTCCCCGATTATCAACAACAGACAAATGGGTGTTAGGAATTATCCAACATGGTTATTGCCTGGAGCTTACCACCAATCCTCCAAACATTCCACCTCGTTCTCAGAAACTGTCACCAGAACATTTACACCTCAAACAGGAAGCCCAGTCTCTCCTGCTAAAAGGAGCCATAGAGTCAATACCATTACAATATTAAGGGTCAAGCGTTGACTCCCTGTATTTTCTAATTCCCAAAAAGGATGGCTCCTTGAGACCTATTCTGGAACTCTGAGAACTGAACCTCTACATACTGTCAGAACATTTCCACATGGTGACACTTCAACAAGTGCTCCCACTTTTACAACAGGATGACTTTATGTCTACTCTAGACTTAAATGATGCATATTTTCACATTCCAATTCATCCCGCTCATCGCAAATACCTCAGATTCATGATAGCAGGTCATCATTACCAATTCAAAGTACTACCGTTTGGAGTCACCACTACTCTGAGTATTTACCAAATGCTTGGC
This sequence comes from Calotriton arnoldi, assembly GCA_963921515.1. NCBI lineage: Eukaryota > Metazoa > Chordata > Amphibia > Caudata > Salamandridae > Calotriton > Calotriton arnoldi. The sequence continues at coordinate 1,541,281 of CAWUFW010000223.1, read as the reverse complement.
AGTAGTTGCAGCTCATCTGAGAAGACAGCATATCGACGTCTTCTCCTATCTGGATGACTGGCTCATCAAAGCCAGCACTTATCACAAGTGTCTCCAAAACACTCAAGCCACAATTCACTTACTACACCAACTAGGGTTTACAGTGAATGCGCTGAAGTCCCATCAGCAGCCTTCAAACACACAGACTTATTTGGGAGCCACCATAGACACTCAAAAAGCTCTAGCCTCTCGCAATGCAGCCAGAATTCACAGTATTCAGTCTCCTCTTCTCACTCAGTTTCAGCCCAACCACTCATTACCAGCCAGAGTCTTCATGCAACTGCTGGGGATAATGGCGTCTTGCATTATAATTGCTCCCCATGCAAGACTTCACATGCGTCCCCTTCAAGAATGCTTAGCAAGTCAGTGGAACCAGTCGCAGGGTCGATTAACCGATCTAGTGTTGGTAGACGGCCGCACCCATCGCTCTCTGCAGTGGTGGAACCCACAAAATGTATCCAAGTGGCGGCCCTTCAGCGACCCTGTTCCACAGACAGTGCTAACAGCAGGCGCATCGCTCACTGGTTGGGGCGCTCACCTACAAAGTCACACAATCCAAGGATTATGGACTCTAAAGTACATGAGCCTCCATATAAATCACCTAGAGCTACCAGCAGTGTTTCTAGCGCTCAAAGCCTTTCAAACTCACCTCGTAGGCAAAGCTGTTCAGTCCGCACGGACAACATGACAGTGTTGTAGGGATTCTGCACATATACAGAGCTATGCACAGGATAATAGGACCTCGGAGTATAGTGGTGAACCAACCATGCACCTTAGTACCCACAATCCCAATCCAACTAGCTTTAGCGTCTCATTCGCAGCGAAGCTACCAATGATTAGACAACCCAGAACACGGTCTCTCTCAGGACTCGCGGGAGCAAGAACACTCTTTCATAACTCACTCATACTTGTCCACAACGTGCGTAATAAGAGACACTATAGTTTAAAATGTTAATTTCAACTATCGTGCTCTAAGATACAGTACACGTGCCAGTACTATCAGCATAATGCATAACGATAAAATAATAAGCATGGTTACAATTCCATAGAATACAAACGGGGACAGCATTTTATATAGCAGTGGATATAGGGCTAAATGGCCTTACCACCCTCCCCGTGCTATTAACTGGTTTATTATAAAAATAGACGACCTCTGGGCTTTGTCAGGCGGACCCCCATACCTCAATATCTAGATGCAAGGTTTACATCATCAGACAAGCACAGCTCTTCTCCCTGGAAAGGTTTTCCTCCGAGTGTCACAAACAGCGAGATCACAATATTAAAAGCACACGAATTTCTCCAGTGCAGCTGTATTTTGTGTTATGTCTAAGTGCGAGGGGCTGACCAGATCAGCAAGAACAAGGGACGTTGTTTTTCGACCTTGTACATGATGTGCAGACAAAACCCACAGGGAACAGGAGAAAAGGTGAAAGGCAAAAAGGCAGACAGTTCTAATATAGCCGGGCACAAGCAGGGACTGAACAAACAAAGTCACAGAGTAACGTGTGCAAAAAAGGCATCATGGCAGCCAGGCCTAAGCTAACTTAGCAATGTAGACAAAGAGGCCACAAACCACACTACACCCTCCCCTGGTCAGTCCATAGGCCAAGACATAGGACGAAAACAGAGTTCAAATAGATGGAGCAGAATGTAAACGTCTATTTATGAATAGTCCCCAATGAAGGACAGTGAATGGAAAAAAAGTTCAGGATAACAAAAATTCCAAATAGGGCCAGAAATCAGGGCCCAAAGGAAAAAAATCCAGAAATGCAGGACGCTGAAAGCGAAGGCTCCTAATCCAATAGAGTGTAAGTGCAGAAAACTGCCACACCTTCCAAGAGGACATCATTGGTATCGTCTGAAAAAAGAGATGCCATCCAGTTCAACAAATCAAAACTGCATTCATGTTCCTCATAATAGGGAGCAATAATTAGCATTGCGGGACAACTTGCGTGATACTCAATATAACTGTGTTGTAGGAGATTCTGAGCAGCCGCCCAGATATCCCATTGCGCCAGAATTCCAAGTGCAGCCGCACGCGCCATCAAGCCAGTGCCGGAACAGTCCCGTTCATGGGCCTCTAAGGGACCCATCAACTGGGCAAAATCCGGGTCCGACAGAGACGTATTGGAGAGGCAAACATCCAAGGACCAAGATAAAGGACATCTTAAGCAAGACATCACAGGTTGCACGCAAGTGAAATATGCAAAGCGAAAAGAAAGTCGATAGGACACACTGAGTGTCGCCAATGGTAGGATGCCGAAGCTGATGAGCATGCGTTCACGGAGCATCTGGAGTCGACCTTGGTCGAGTAGGCCCCCAGGAAGTGCAGCCATTGCGCAGCAAACAGACCAAAAGCAATATACCAGCAGCTAAGGCGAGGAGCAACGGAAAGCCGCCAAAGATGCTGGAAAAAATAGAATGAATAAAAGCCGGAATTACACCAAATATAGTTTGAAATGAGGTAACAAGGCCAGAGCCCACAACTTTAAAAAAGTGCACAAGACCGTCGGTGCTAGACGCATTGAAAACACGGTGAATCAGCTCACCGAAATGTTGTGGGAGGTTTGTGTTCAAAAGGGCCTGTATCTCACTGTGGGTACTAGCCACCTGGAGGATGAAGGTCTCCCGTGCGGATGTGAGCATAACCTCATGGTTCAATAATAGCGCCTTTATTCTGCTCAATTTATTGAAATCCGCCTTCAAAGTCGGAATGGAAGGCCAAATGGAACTATCTATTATGTCGTGCGAGGGAGGAAAAAGCACGTTTTTGCAGCACACAACCCGGTGGGAAACTGTTACAATATAGGGGATGCCGGCCAGCATTCCACAGCAGTCCTGATTATTCAGAAGGAGATAGCTACCATTTGCAAGCACAGTGAAAGTAGGTGAGATAACAGGAGCAGGAATGCCCTTTAAAATACAAGCAAGATTCGGAGCCGAAACATTACAAGCCCCGTGCAATTTAATGTTTTTACAAATCAGGGAATGACCCACAGTAGAATCGCATGACTCTCCTGTGAGAAAAACTTCTTTTCCGTCCCTAAGGCATCTGTACATGAAAGGCAGGGACCAAAGTTCATGCAAGAAGGCACTGCCTAAAGGCTGAAAACGGCCAACGGGATAATGTTTCATGCAGGAACTGAACTCAAAGAAAAAGGCAAAGCGATAACCCCGTGAACTAGCCACACTGCAGAGTCCAACTCCGCCACAGAGAACGGTAACGGCTCTATCTTTTCGATATGTAATAGAGTGTATGTTGCATCTTTCATGGACATGAATTGCTGTTTTTCAGTTAAATTAAACGGCAAAAATAAGGCAGAGGTGTCCAAAAATTGCCAAGAAACTTTACCCATTTTAAGTGTTTGCAAAGTCCACGCAAACTGCATTACTGAACGCAATTGATTTTGACCATGATATAACACAGACACATCATCTTGTACAATATCAACAACAGAGGAAACAATGTTCTCTAATGTGTAAATGCGGTAAGACGGTATTAATACTATTGTCAACAACAGCAAACACCTTTTCTAGATTTGCTTGATCGATTTCCGTAAACGGGAAGCAGCTTCAATTTGTGAAAGCTTCCAGAGTACATTGTAAGTTTCATAAATGAATCTCTTAGGTCGAGGACCACGAGGCCCCAGAACAAAATCGGACAGATCAATGTTGCCTGATAGGAGGGATAAATGTTGTTTTACAGAATCTAATGAAGAGTGCTGCAACCACTGTTTACACAATTTAGCAACAGAATATGTTGTAACAGTACGAGAGTCAAAAAACCTCGGATCTGGCCTATTCTGTTTGTAACCAGGAGCTGAGTCATGAAAACGCAGTTGGCAGGCATTTGATGCTATGGGCCAAGCCAACCAGGGTGACTGAACAATCGTAGAGGTATTAAACGAATTGTTTTGAAACAAAGCTTGCAAATTGGCAAGGGAAATATTAAAACGCAAGCTGTCGTTGGGAGTGGAAGACAATACGGGAATGGAGGGTGCATTCAATTGTTTAGAAGTAGCCAAACCTCAACAGGTTGTTTGATAGATCGTACGATTTAAAAACAAAATTTGGGCCGGGATGAGGCAAGCACGGTGTAATGCTTCCGTGCCGCGTACCTGCCATGATTTGGTGCCCCAAACAGATTTTAAGTCAATGGTGTCCAGCCAGTGCTCATAACCACCCATGGCTAATTCGTTCAGAAAGGAACTGGAATATAGTAATTTGGTGTGTGTCAACATGACCTTTTGAGTGGACGAAGTGTTCAATTTAAAATAATAGGACCCAGGGTTCGATCTATCAAAGTCGGTAAAGTAAGCAAATTTACTTTTAAGTGTGAGGGAGCTACCTGGCAAAGGGGTAGGACAATGTTCCCATTGGGTATAATTAAATGTACCCCTAAGCGTACTTGGTTTATGGAGAAAATGATTGCCCCAATGCTGGTAACAATATAAATCAGCATAACTTGCAGAATTTAAGTACAAATCTTCAGCATTAAAAGCAGCATAATATTTCAAATCAGAAAATAACGATTCAACGGCATGCACATCCCAATCGTCAGAATGAACATTACTTTTAACGACATCACCCATTGAAACATGGAGGACATTCGGTACATTAATAATCTCGGTTGGGCCATGAATTTGGAAATTTACTGCATCCCATACGATGCCATCAGCGACTGGGAAAGCCGAAATGTTCCCAAATGTGTGGTCACGCTTCATGATGTGAGAGGAAGAATGCGGAGCCAAAGTTCCAGCAACACAGTTCACCGTAGAGCGTTCTGGTAAATAGTGACCATTGATGAGCAAGAAAAAAATTGTCACAAAGCCAATGGACATGAACAGAAAAATCTGGAAGAGTACCAACCAAATGTATGTCCATGGTGGGATCAAAAAATTGTCTCTGAACCAGGATATAAAAACACTGAAGCTGGACGGGATAAGTGATGAGGTGGAAGCCGAATCAAAGGAAAAACGGGTTGGGCTCAGTGGTGTCGTAGGTAAATGAGCCACCGACTCATTCGCGGGGTATGCATACTCGGTCTCCCCTTTGCAGGAGGAATAAAGGCAGTCGAGCAGGCGATCAGGCAAAACTACCATCTCAATGGCAACATCAGTGTCCGTGTGGGCTGGAGGGCCACAAACATGAGTCCTAGAAATGGCTGGACAGGAGACCGCTGGTGTTACGCTATTCAGGATCGGCCAGATGTTGTAGCTTGACATTGTCCACGGAGATGTATCTGTTGTCCTTGCGACCAGGAAGCGGTGGGAAGACGACTGTACGAGTACCCTTCAAGCCAAGGACTGGAACCGGTGCACGATAAGAGGGGCCAAATTCTTTTTTGTTCTCCACCTTCTCTCGGACCAGATCTCCAATCTGCGGAAGCCAGCCGGCAACCGGAATCTGCAGCGCAGCGTCTGTGGCTGAAGGTAAATGTTCAATTGCAAGTTTGTCATGGGCTTCTTGTAAGTCCTGCAACATAGTAGAATGATTATCTACGTCAAAGATTGCGGTTCTCGCCGCTATGTCTAGACCATCAAGGTCTGGCACAAACATTTGTATGCCAAAGAGCATTTCGTATGGGGTCCGCCCACCCAGAGATCTTCTAGGGAGATTATTAAGTGCACGTTGTACGCTATACAAGTGGGCCAGCCAGTTCCTGCCAGTACCTAAGACTCTAGCTGTCAAGGATTGCTTTAAGTCACGGTTCATTCGCTCCACAATCGAATTACCCTCCGGTCTATATGGAGACGAAAATTGCACCCGCACCCCTAGTGACCCCATTGCGTCCTTGTACGCCCTAGAGGCAAACGCTGGACCTTGGTCGGAATGGAAGGTGCCACAGGCAAAAATTCCCACAAAGACACGCAAATCCCTTATGACATTTCGAGCGTCAGCACTCCGATGTGGCCAAACCCAGATGAAACGTGTGCACGGGTCTACTGCAACTAAGATTTATTTATATGCAGTGTCAGAAGAAAATGGACCGCAGTGATCCAGGTAAACACACCCAAAAGGTTTGTTAGAAATGCAGAGCTGTGTTTGTGGTGGCCGTGTAACCGTCGAAGGCTTGATTTGCTGACAAACGTCACAAGAAAGCACATAAGTACGGGTCTGTTTATATAAACCACGCCACCAGTAACGCTGCTGCAAGATGGAAACAGTCGCAGATACGCCAGCATGGGCCGAAGCCAAGCCTTCGTGTGCGGTCGTTATCAAGGAAGGTCTGCGGTCCGCGTTGGGAATCAGCCGATCACCAACGTCTGGAATTGTTACGTAATGAACCTGTTCGGGACTTAAGTGATAAGAGTACTTGGAAGGGAAACCCCGTGGGTAATTAGCACCTTCCTTTGTAGCAGCAATAGCTGCCAAAATCTCATTATCTATTTTAGTCATGGATCTTGTAACTGCTGCTACTGAGCACGTGGCTACTGCTGATTTGGCAGCTTCATCTGCCAAACTGTTACCAACAGCGTGTGTGCCCACACGCTGGTGGCCAAGAGTGTGAATCACCTGTGTGAGAGGCAGACGTTGTTTAAGATCTGCCACTCGAACCCAAAGCATTTTATGCTTAATTGTGCTGCCCTTGGCATCTCTATAGTCGTTTTGCGACCAAAAGAATACGTTGTCATTAAACGATTGAACACAGTAGTAAGAATCGCATACAATAAGTGTTGTCACGTCTGGATTCGCGAACTCTAGTGCGAGCACCAAAGCATGCAGCTCGGCCAATTGTGCAGTACTGTCTCCTAGTGCCTGCGTGTGCACTACACTCGACTTGAACTCTCCGTTCACCATAGTACCTGCAACGATAGTACATGCTGCGGAATAAGCATGCTTAGAACCTGTGGCCGGTTGTGCCGAACCATCGGTGTAAATAATACACTGATACTCCTCAAGCGGCAGCAAAGACAGAGGAGGAGGATGAACGAATTCATACTGTAAGAACTCCTGTGTCTGAAGAGAGGAATCAAAGATAAAAGTGACATCCGGGGACGTCAAAGAGGTAGCCCATTGTATCCAACGGGGTGCAAAGCCTTAGAGTTTGGTACACTTGCCTTCATCACTGCCTCAAGGGCAGGATATGGTGTCACCACCAAAATGCGTTTTCCCTGTGCCAGTGCGCGTTCCTTCAGAATCGCCATTTGCACTGCAGTCAAAACTTTCTCCACAGAGGAAAAGCGCAACTCCGCTGAAGTGTAAAGATGTGACTTGTATGCAATCGGTACTGTGTCACCTTCGTTAAAGGTTAAGTACGTGAAACCCACTGCCCCTGGTACAATTCTAATCACCAGGTTTGTGTGGTTATCATGAGTCAACAAGAACTTAGATTCAAGTAGATCAGACTGCAAAGAGTGCAGTATAGAGGAATGCTCAGGAAGCCAGCATGACTTCGAAAATCTAGGCTGTATCAAGGCATATAGAGGCTTGATACGCTGGGCATATTCGGGAATGTAAGTACGCCCGAAGTTTAGAAAACCCAGTAATGACTGAAGCTTCTTCAGAGTGGTTGGAGGGCGCAAAGTGCGCACTTCTCCAAGAAATGGGAAGCTAAGCCCTACCTTCATTGTTGAGCTCATAGCCCAAAAACAAAACGGTGAATTCAGCAATGTGAGATTTGGCAAAATTAAATTTGTATCCTAAGACCGCAAATTCAAGAATAATGCGGTCCACTCGTGAAAGATGCGGCCATAATTCGTCGTCTGTCAGATAGATATCGTCGACGTACGAACACGCATCTGGGTCTATGCTGTCCAACAAAGAGACAACACGGGCGGCGAAGACACCCGGGCTGTTCTTGTAGCCCATGGGCAAACGCCGAAATTTGAAATGTTTTCCACCGGAAGTGAAAGCGCTCCATTGGCTGCACTCCGGGGACAAGTTATGCGTGTAAAATCCATTGGATAGTTCAAGTGTCGTTTTATATTTTTTACGAACAAGACTGTCTACAAGCGCAGAACTGTAGGTATTTTGTACCGCAAAGGTCCGACAATGAGAGTTCAAATGTCGGTAATCCAAAACTAAACGGTACGATCCATCGGGTTTAGAAACTGCAAAAAGGGGATTATTCATTGGGGACACGCATGTTTCAATTACTCCTTGATATTCTAACTGTGTCAGAATGTCTGAAACGGGACCTTTAGCTTCCCGCCGGATGGGATATTGGGGTTGTGGCTGTGGCAGCGACCGCAATGGTATATCATGGGGTGGAGAATCCTCATCCCAGCCCACGTGGTTACGGTATAGCGCCGGAGCTAGGGCCCCAGCCCATTCAGCTGCGAGAGCCTCTGCTTTGTCCTTGGGGACATGGCGAGAAAAGCTCGAAGGATGACCTCCTCCCCGCTACGAGCAGCTAGTACGAATGGGGGCGGCCAATCCGCCTCTGCCAACAAAATGTCGTAAGAAGAGGTCAGATTCTCCCAAAAAATCCCTTTAATAACACGCTCAATGTCTCCTTCTATTTGAATGACAATATTAAATAGTCTGTCAGGGGGTGCCACTCGGGTGTCAGCTGTCTCGACAGTAATGAATGTATCAGTTGCTGTCGCCTCCACATGAGGACGCAGTGCCTCCCGCACTATGGTAACTTCCGCGGCGCTGTCTAGCAGCGTCACTGCCCACGTCCAATTCAGGAGTCTCGTTCTCACCGTCTGTGGCATACCTCGCTGTTAACGCTGCAACTTTTTTCTTCTGAAACTGTGGGCGAGAACGTTGAAATTCTTCTGGTTTCCCTCGGACTGGTTGTCGAGGTTGGTCTCGTCCCTGTGGAGCCTCACGACCCCTGCCTCTATCCTGGCGATCTCCTCCACCAGTCTGGGAGGTCGATAGTGCCTGTGGAGAACGAGGAGAACGCGGGTCAGGGACTTGAAATCTATCTGGAGATTTAATTCTTGCCCTGTCGCGCAAATCATAAGTGCGTTCAGAAGATATGGAAACCGGGGACGCGGCACGCGACCCTGGTTTTTTCTGTTGCTTACCCTGTTTCTTCAACCTCCAGCTCTTTTTAGTGAAGAACGGTTTCTCATCTTTCTCAGACTGAGTTTTTTGTTGTGGCTGTGATTGAGTTTGCGTTTTAGCAAAAGGCTTAACTCCCAGACTATTGCGGCCAATGGTTTTATAAGCCTGTGCAATAATTTTCGGTAATTCGCGTGGCTTGTCCGGTTCCGGGACCAAAGCCAAAGCATTAGCGAATGGAAAGTTGACTGCATCCCCCTTGACGTTCGCAAGGATTAGATCAGCCACTACATCGAACACTCCCACCAGTCTCATCCCCAATTCCACAGCCGCTTCAGGGCCATGTTCATCCTGCACTCGTTTAATTACAGAGGGGAGTACGGTCATGGAAGGGGTGCCGAAACCCTTCGCATATACTGCTGCGAATACCTTGCCCCAGTTGTTGCATTCTGCCAACTCGGGAATTGTCTTTCGGCAAACTAATCGTTAAAATCCTGTGTTTTTCCACAGGAGAAGTATTGGGAAAAACTGCCTCCAGCTGGTCAAATTTTTCTGCAAGCCAATAAGGCAAATCATCCTTATTCTGTGGGCGCTTGCCCATCACCGAATTAACCATGACGGGACTTATGGTTACACCGCCCTGTCCAGCTGGATGCACTGCAACTCCAGGAGGGGCTCCCTGGACATTGCCTGTAACATACTGTACCAAAGCTCTGTGAACGCGTATCAAAGACGTATGCAAGACACGCAGTTCATCAACCGCAAGCGTCAAATAACGCGGATGTGGGGTATACCCGGCCAAGACTGGCCAAGTGGCCCCGTCTATTGATAAGGGGCCTAAACGAACCGGGGTGACCGGATGTGGGAGGGCGCCATTAAACCAAATACGGTGTTGCCATGCCGTAAGTGGTACTTCAAGAGCCTGATAAGGCCGATAAGCATTGGGTAGGGCAGTGGGAGCGTACACATGAAACAAATTGTCCGCTCCTTCCACAGCCGGAAAAGTGACCCAAGAATAAAAAACCTCAAAGTGGTGAGCCGGGTCAGCCTGCACCACAAAGATGAGAGCGACACCCGCGTCCGGCACTCCATAAGCCAGTAAATGAGCCCGGAGCGCAGCGCGGCTATGTGCCTTTTTCATCCGCCATTAAGACCAGGAATGTTCAACAACCTAGGGGCCGATTCCGATTCGGGCCGGAAAAAATACCGACCGACTCGGTACTGGAATTTAGTCCGACCGACACGTACCGGCGCCGTCCGACCCGGGTAGTACGATGAAATGCATGGGAATCACGACCGACTCGTACGGAACACAAGGCGATCGACCGACCCGGACGGAAACAAGCTATCCGGCCGGGAAACCACGCGAATCGAACCGACCGACACGCATCAGGAAATAACCCGAACGAAACGTACCCGCGAACTCCGACCCGCGCAGTACGATGCAATGGGTGCAAATTCTGACCGATTCCTACGGAGCCCAAGCCGTACGACCGACACGCATACAAAACCCAGCCGAACAAACACAATACTCCGCGACCGACGCGTACGCCGCATATGAAACTGAGCTGAAACACAGCTGGAACGACTCGGAGAGGCGCGCACGAGACAACTGCAACGTCCAACTCGGTCAGAAGAACGACTCCTACATGCACAATAATCACAAATGAAAAAATACAAAAAAAAGGGCCAAACAATCAATGACAAAGCCAATAAATACAGGGGGGGGGAATGGAACAAGGACACACCCCCAACTCCACCTACATAAAGCCCACAAATCCCTACCATGATCCTTTGCAAATTCCACTGACCTGCCAGCACAGAACACCATCACACAGCAAACACAGACACACACACAGCTCATCCAACACAAAAGCCACACACCATTAGCACCTCAACAAATAGCACCCTCACACACACCCAGCAAAACCTACACTGCACACACCCTCACTTGCACACACACACACATCAATCACCACCACCACCACCCATCACCATGCCCCTAAAGAAGAATGCAAAGTTCATAGATAGTGAATTGGAAGTCATGGTAGACGAGATCCTGAGGGTAGAGCCACAGTTGTTTGGTACATTGGTCCAACAGACCCCCATGTCGCAGAAAACCAAGATGTGGGCGAGGATCGTCGACAGGGTGAACGCACAATCACCATGTTTGCGCACAAAGGAAGACATCCAGAACAGGTGGTATGATGTGCGCAGGAGGGTCAGAGACCTACTCACGAAGGATTACCTCCTGAGCCAGCACACCGGCAGTGGCCCTCCTGCAAAACCAGTATACCTCAGGCCCTGGGAGGAGAAGGTGCGGGCCATCCTACCACCAGTGAGCGTATATGGACTAACAGACATCCCAGAGCCTGGTGAGTACACAACTAATATACACAATATTGTGTGCCAATACACACACATCACTCTCAAGGGGACAGTCAAACCATCCACCCCTAGCAAATCAACAGCAACCAAAAGATAATCATCCCAAGATGTGTATGTCAGTTAGATAAACACAATACATGCCATCTCATAGTGATATGTAACTGTGTCATGACATGTACAAACCTAACAACAAATAGAGCAAGGCAGTGGCACAAATATAACCAACAAACACTGCCTGATATTTTGCCACCACTAGAACACCACCTCACAGGGAAGCTCACTTAAAGGAAGGAATTCTGTGTATGCTGGTGAAGTCAGTGTAGCCAATAGCATGATGGGAGTTGTAGTCACAGATACTGCTCACCCTCACAATTGGCCCATCAACACCACTCTGAACCATGCTCACATCACAGGAAGTGGATAAGGACTGACAAGATGGCTGACACTGGCTACTGCTGTGGGGAGCACAAGGCCCTGCTGGGAACTGTGCACCAACAAACAGCACAACACCACTGCCTGACATCCTGAAAGCCAACTTGCACTCTCTGCAATGCAAGCACGTTGCATGGTGGGATATCTGGCTGGGTGGGAAGGAGGACTCACAGCACTGACCATAGTTACAAGCAGCTCACCTCACACACACCCTCAACACAAACTCCACATAACCCACCTGGGAGAATGCAATGCCTCACATACCAAATGAAGATCCCACAAAGAACCACCACCCTGGGTAATGCTGTGTGAAGCACAGGGACACACCTGGCACTTGTAGCCAAACAAACGCAAGGACAACACTGTCAGCCTTCCTGTCAGCACAGGCACACTACCCCACAGGGAAGCAGAGTCAGAAGGAAGGAAGTACGGGCATGCTGGGAAGGGGGGTGTAGGCAATAGCATGATGGGAGTTGGAGTCACAGATACTGCTCACCCTCACAATTGGCCCATCAACACCACTCTGAACCATGCTCACATCACAGGAAGTGGATAAGGACTGACAAGATGGCTGACACTGGCTACTGCTGTGGGGAGCACAAGGCCCTGCTGGGAACTGTGCACCAACAAACAGCACAACACCACTGCCTGACATCCTGAAAGCCAACTTGCACTCTCTGCAATGCAAGCACGTTGCATGGTGGGATATCTGGCTGGGTGGGAAGGAGGACTCACAGCACTGACCATAGTTACAAGCAGCTCACCTCACACACCCCCTCAACACAAACTCCACATAACCCACCTGGGAGAATGCAATGCCTCACATACCAAATGAAGATCCCACAAAGAACCACCACCCTGGGTAATGCTGTGTGAAGCACAGGGACACACCTGGCACTTGTAGCCAAACAAACGCAAGGACAACACTGTCAGCCTTCCTGTCAGCACAGGCACACTACCCCACAGGGAAGCAGAGTCAGAAGGAAGGAAGTACGGGCATGCTGGGAAGGGGGTGTAGGCAATAGCATGATGGGAGTTGGAGTCACAGATACTGCTCACCCTCACAATTGGCCCATCAACACCACTCTGAACCATGCTCACATCACAGGAAGTGGATAAGGACTGACAAGATGGCTGACACTGGCTACTGCTGTGGGGAGCACAAGGCCCTGCTGGGAACTGTGCACCAACAAACCGCACAACACCACTGCCTGACATCCTGAAAGCCAACTTGCACTCTCTGCAATGCAAGCACGTTGCATGGTGGGATATCTGGCTGGGTGGGAAGGAGGACTCACAGCACTGACCATAGTTACAAGCAGCTCACCTCACACACCCCTCAACACAAACTCCACATAACCCACCTGGGAGAATGCAATGCCTCACATACCAAATGAAGATCCCACAAAGAACCACCACCCTGGGTAATGCTGTGTGAAGCACAGGGACACACCTGGCACTTGTAGCCAAACAAACGCAAGGACAACACTGTCAGCCTTCCTGTCAGCACAGGCACACTACCCCACAGGGAAGCAGAGTCAAAAGGAAGGAAGTACGGGCATGCTGGGAAGGGGGTGTAGGCAATAGCATGATGGGAGTTGGAGTCACAGATACTGCTCACCCTCACAATTGGCCCATCAACACCACTCTGAACCATGCTCACATCACAGGGAGTGGATAAGGACTGACAAGATGGCTGACACTGGCTACTGCTGTGGGGAGCACAAGGCCCTGCTGGGAACTGTGCACCAACAAACAGCACAACACCACTGAATGACATCCTGAGAGTCAACCTGAACCCACTGCAAGGGTGGCATGCTTCATGGTGGGATAACTGGGCCAGGTGGAGAAGGATGGCCGGATGTCCACCAAATACAACCAATGCAGGCCATGCACACACCTCAACATTCATATAGAAATGCCCCAGGTATGCATGACAATGTGCTACACCAATATCAACCTCTTACTGTGACAACTTAGGACAATGCAATGTACATGCCCGCATCCAGAGGTACAGTCACAACTGTCAGGTGTGTGAACCATTGATGCCTGTAGAAACATTACATACAATGTGTGTCTCCTCCAAATACAGGTGATGATGATGGGGACACAGCAGCAGGCGAGGAGGAGTCCCTGTCCCAGGCTCCGGGGGACCAAGAGCTCACTGTTGTGGAACAGCCTCTGCCCTCCTCGGATGGCGAAGACCTACCTGGCACCTCCGGTGTGAGTCATCATGCAGCACCAGCTGGACCAACATCTGCACCCCCTGCACCCACCCCTCCAACAACTGCCAACATACAGACCACCCCCGCCGACACAGACAGACCAAGGACCACCGCTGACAACAGCACAGGGCCCCAGGCCCACCGTGGAGCAACGGATGACAACACCACTAACAACCCCCAAGTGGGCCTCGGGTCACCTGTGCGTGCCACCGCAGGTCCTGCACGTGTCGCCTGGGGTGGTGGGAGGGGTGGTAGACATAGGTCGCTGCTTGCAGAGGGGTCTGGACTGCATGATGACCCACAACTGGCACGCATCGCTGATGCGTACCAGGATAGCACCGGAGAGGTCAGACAGGTAGTGGGGATCCTCAAGGACATACAACAGCAGCAGGCTGCCCATCATGCCCGCTTGGACTCCCACATGTCCCGTGTGGAGACACACATGTCTCGCATGGAGTCCAAGTGGGACACATTGCAAGAACTCACAGCGGAGCATAGGGACATATTGACATGCCTCCGCCAGAATAGCACCAACATGGCCACACCTCCCTGTGTGCCCACAACATCTGGTGCTGCAACAACTGACACTGCCACAGGGAGGGAGGAGGACTCTGGTGGAGACTCCCCTGCACCGCAGCAGCCTGCACGTGAGGGTCCCCCCCCCAAAGAAGAGGGGTCGTCCGAGGAAGGAAAACTGAGAGGTTGATGGCCACGTACATCCCCCAGGAAGCCAACACCTGTTCCGGAAATTATCCTTTGTGTGCAAACGTTTCACCCTGTCGAATGCAACAGTACTTTCCCACATGACATGGGGAGTTCAAGTTGGACTAATGTATCATATGACTGTGGACTTCACTCAGGACATTTCTGCTACCAAGACTTCCAACTCATCTGGGAACTTTGGATCACAATCCCAATGTACAGCACCCACCATCCTGTGCACTATACACACACACATTTCTGTAAATAAAATCACTAGTACACCATACTTGCCACTGTTGTTATTCAAATGTGGATACTGTTATGGTGATGATGTTCTGCCAAATTACACTGTGTATGCTAACTGCTACAGCAAGTACAACACCGTTGTGTGAGTCATGGTGACGTGACACATATGAGGGAGACACACCACTAGGGCTACACAACACAGACACCAGGGCCATCGGACTCATCGCCCACAGTGATGTTGCCAGGAAATACAGTGGAATGCACAGACACCACACCTATTCAGAGTCTGTGTCAACTAGCCCACAGGTGCAGTAAGCAAATGTCAGTCAGATGTGTGACCACAGACAACGCACATCCCAAAGTGAAGCACAGGTTTATTACACATCAGCAACATGTTGTTTCCACTACAAATGCAAGGTTCACCCACGTGGCAGTGGCCACACAGTCAACAAGTGCAGAAGATTTGAAGTCCAGGGGTGTGTGGCACATCACTTGTAGGGAAACTACTGCTGCCACCCTGAAAGCTGAATCATGGTGTCGGGGGATCCAAGTTGACCAAAGTACACAGTAAGCACCCTGTGAAGGACAGACATGACACACAGTTAAAATCACTGTAGAACAGGACAGTACTGCAATACTCATGCCCAATACATGTCACAAGACAACTACACAAAACCAAGTTAGCATCTCAGAACTGTTGGGGAGTTCAGACTACCTGGAAGGACACATTGCTGCACGCATCCACTCAAGTAGCACATGGCCACACTCAAACAGCACCAGAGCACCACCCACACATATCATGCAAACTCACGTCATTCACATTACATCTCCCTGGATACTCACATTCAGCTGAAGAAGTTGGTGATGAGCTGTGTGCGGACATCACCATCATCATCATCACTGGCATCGTGGTCCAGGCCAGGATCCTCCACAGGTGGCGGACGTTGGTCATCGTCATCCAGGATGAGAGGCAACTCCTTCCGCACTGCCAGGTTGTGTAGCATGCAGCAGACGATGACAATCTTGCACACCTTTGCTGGGGCATATGGGAGGGCCCCTCCTGTCTTGTCCAGGCAGCGGAAGCGGCTCTTCAGGAGACCAAAGGTCCGCTCTATCACTCTCCTGGTCCGACCATGTGCCTCATTGTAGCGCATCTGGGCTGGTGTCACAGGGTTCCTGAGGGGTGTCAGCAACCACTGCATGTTGGGGTATCCGGAGTCACCTACGGACAGACAAGTGCACATTAGCTGATTTGGAAAAGTGGGTGGAATACTACAGATCAGAACACACACAATGGTACAAAGTCAGTACACACCGACAAGCCAGGCACGCTGGTTTTGCATCTGTGCCATCATCCTCGGGATGCGACTACTCCTCATCACGTAGGCATCGTGTGCTGAACCAGGGAAACGGGCACACACAAATGTGATGGTCATATCTGCTAAACATACCACCAGAGCATTGATCGAATGGTAATGTTTACGGTTCCGGTATGCCTGCTCATGTGCCTGTGGTGGTATCAAAGCCACATGTGTCCCATCAATGGAGCCAATGACATGTGGCATCCTCCCCAGGGCATAGAAGTCACTCTTGACGTCAGTGAGTTGTTGACGTGTAGGGAAATAGATGTACTGGTTCAGGCATCTCAACATTGCCTCCAAAACATCGCGTTGCACACGGCTGAACATAGTCTGTGACATCCCACCGGCAGTCGCAACAGTGTGTTGAAAGGTACCGGTGGCAAAGAAGTGTAGGGCTGCCATCGCCTTCACCTTGGGGGTCAGCGCTGTAGGGTACGGCCGGCCAGGTTGCAAATGTGGTGCCAAGCGCACTGCCAAATCCTCAATCAGCTGCCTGGTGAAGCGGTACCGTCGGATGCTGTCACGTTCCACCATCGTTGCCAGGTCAGGGAATGGTCTATGGACAGCTGGTGCCCTGCAGTGCATAGGTTGAAGGAAAAAAGATTGTCAGTCACCCCACATATGTGCCATTCACCATACACAATTTCACATGAAACATCATTACGTGACACAAGTACTTGATGTGTGTGCCGTTCTGTCGGACATAACTCGCACCTACATGGCCATCATCTAACTTCTCAGTACAACATGTGTGCACAACAGGTACCAGGTTGTGCTATGGGAAACCATTAGGCTGTGTCACAGTACCCATTTACTGCTGTCACGTTCCACACACACACACCACAGTGACATGTCTGGACAGATGCGCCACAGGCATCACAGCTCATTGACAGGTAGATTCCCAGTGACCCTGTCTTGCCACATGGACAATGGCATGACCTGGCGTATCATGTACACGTCAGAAAATGAAACATGACTCCCACAGGTAGTGGCCCCTGTCGCATCCGCAGGACAGACATGGACGCCAGTGACGCACAACATCAAAGTCCATGCACAAACAACGTTGATGTGGAGACTGTCTCCCATCGTGCACATGGAATCAGAGACATCGGAAACACAACATGCACACAGACTGTGGAGGGACATCACTATTGTGGCAATGGGTCATCCTGTGATGTACATGCCTTCCCACATGGGACCCTGGGGGTATGTGACATGTCATACACATACACAACCTGGAAATGTGACCATGCCACATGCTCCAAAATGAACTGTTGCACATCACAGTGGTCATGTGCACAACACACAAAGGACCCTGTCCCCATTAACACATGCACAGCCTGGGTGTGGCTGCCCACAAGTGCCACCACAGAAACCACATGTTAACCCCCATACACAGAGAAGGAAATGCAGCCTTACATGCCTTAGGGAACAGTGTGGACTGGGTGTGGTGTTGTAGGTGTGCCCCTGGGTCTCTGGCAGGTATATGTGGCTGGCATACGTTCACCAGTGACAAGCATGGTGACATATGCGACTGACCTGTACAGGGACGCGTTGTACAGCAATGGACCGATCGGTGTGCCCGGCCGGCCCATTGCATGTGTTGTGAGCGGGTACGCGTTGTACAGCAATGGACCGATCGGTGTGCCCGGCCGGCCCATTGAATGTGTTGTGAGCGGGTACGCGTTGTACAGCAATGGACCGATCGGTGTGCCCGGCCGGCCCATTGCATCTGTTGGGAGCGGGTACGCGTTGTATCCCGAAATACGCGTTGTACTGCAATGGACCGATCGGTGCACCCGGCCGGCCCATTGCATGTGTTGTGAGCGGGTACGCGTTGTACAGCAATGGACCGATCGGTGCGCCCGGCCGGCCCATTGCATGTGTTGTGAGCGGGTACGCGTTGTACAGCAATGGACCGATCGGTGCGCCCGGCCGGCCCATTGCATGTGTTGTGAGCGGGTACGCGTTGTACAGCAATGGACCGATCGGTGTGCCCGGCCGGCCCATTGCATCTGTTGGGAGCGGGTACGCGTTGTATCCCGAAATACGCGTTGTACAGCAATGGACCGATCGGTGCGCCCGGCCAGACCATTGCATGTGTTGTGAGCGGGTACGCGTTGTACAGCAATGGACCGATCGGTGTGCCCGGCCGGCCCATTGCATCTGTTGGGAGCGGGTACGCGTTGTATCCCGAAATACGCGTTGTACAGCAATGGACCGATCGGTGCGCCCGGCCGGACCATTGCATGTGTTGTGAGCGGGTACGCGTTGTACAGCAATGGACCGATCGGTGCGCCCGGCCGGCCCATTGCATGTGTTGTGAGCGGGTACGCGTTGTACAGCAATGGACCAATCGGTGTGCCCGGCCGGCCCATTGCATCTGTTGCGGAGCGGGTACGCGTTGTATCCCGAAATACGCGTTGTACAGCAATGGACCGATCGGTGCGCCCGGCCGGACCATTGCATGTGTTGTAAGCGGGTACGCGTTGTACAGCAATGGACCGATCGGTGTGCCCGGCCGGCCCATTGCATCTGTTGGGAGCGGGTACGCGTTGTATCCCGAAATACGCGTTGTACAGCAATGGACCGATCGCTGCGCCCGGCCGGCCCATTGCATGTGTTGTGAGCGGGTACGCGTTGTACAGCAATGGACCGATCGGTGTGCCCGGCCGGCCCATTGCATCTGTTGGGAGCGGGTACACGTTGTATCCCGAAATACGCGTTGTACAGCAATGGACTGATCGCTGCGCCCGGCCGGCCCATTGCATCTGTTGGGAGCGGGTACGCGTTGTATCCCGAAATACGCGTTGTACAGCAATGGACCGATCAGTGCGCCCGGCCGGCCCATTGCATGTGTTGTGAGCGGGTACGCGTTGTACAGCAATGGACCGATCGGTGCGCCCGGCCGGCCCATTGCATGTGTTGTGAGCGGGTACGCGTTGTACAGCAATGGACCGATCGGTGTGCCCGGCCGGCCCATTGCATCTGTTGGGAGCGGGTACGCGTTGTATCCCGAAATACGCGTTGTACAGCAATGGACCGATCGCTGCGCCCGGCCGGCCCATTGCATGTGTTGTGAGCGGGTACGCGTTGTACAGCAATGGACCGATGGGTGTGCCCGGCCGGCCCATTGCATCTGTTGGGAGCGGTACACGTTGTATCCCGAAATACGCGTTGTACAGCAATGGACCGATCGCTGCGCCCGGCCGGCCCATTGCATCTGTTGGGAGCGGGTACGCGTTGTATCCCGAAATACGCGTTGTACAGCAATGGACCGATCGGTGCGCCTGGCCGGACCATTGCATGTGTTGTGAGCGGGTACGTGTTGTACAGCAATGGACCGATCGGTGCGCCCGGCCGGCCCATTGCATGTGTTGGGAGCGGGTACGCGTTGTATCCCGAAATACGCGTTGTACAGCAATGGACCGATCGGTGTGCACGCATTGGCTGGGGCCTGCTATGGCAACGGACGCGTTTTCGAAGCTCCAACGAGTCTGATGCAGTGAATTCAGTTGGCCAGCCACAACAATGTTGCAAAATCATGGGTGTCATGAAGTTGAAGATTTGAAGGATGCTGTGGGCGTGTATTGGAGCTGCTATTCCATGGATTGGCCAGATTCAGAAGATGCAAACGACTTGGACCTATCACTTTGGACACATGGGACAGTATCTGCCTCTGCAGCACACATATAATGCTGGCTGTTCCCCTGAGAGCTCACTTGCCTGCACTACATGCTCCAGGACGACATCTGCAACCAACACTGCTGCTGTATATGCATCCTCTGGCTACTGCAATGGCACGTACTGTGGAGAGAGCCCCAGCCTTCAGCCTTGAGGAGAACCAGGCCCTGCTGGACAGCCTCCTTCCACAGTACAGCAAGCTGTATGGGAAACCAGGGGAGCAGGTGAGTGTGCTGTCCACTGCCTTACTAATTGTGCATGTTGTCTGACTAGCAGGACTTACAGTGTGCACACCACTGGCTAGCATGCTCACTGAGTAGTTGTCACACCCCAAAGTGTGTAGTTACATGCACTGAACTGGTACAGTGCAGTAACAGTGCATTCCAACTAGGTTTACTTCCCATGCAATGATACCATGTAGTGACTGCTGGCAAACTGTTCATAGCCATTGTTGCACTGCCTGTGTACATCTTATGCCCCTGTGATTGAGACATGTATATCCAACTGTGTGATGCACGTATATGTTGCATGTGTAGTAATGGCCTTTTCACTTTGTCATCCTCACAGGTTGATGCCCACCAGAAGCAGGAAATCTAGCTGACCATCGCCCGGGAAGTAAGATCCGTGGGGGTCTACAGGCGCAGGATCCGCAACTGCCAGAAGAGGTGGCAGGACCTTCGGGGCTGGACCCGGAGGATCGCAAGGGTCCAGCTGAAGCTGTCGCCTCCTCGCAGGAGGGGCGGACACCGGACCCTGACCCCCCACATGCTCCAGATCCTGGTGGTGGTCTTCCCTGACCTGGATGGGCAGCTGAAGGGCAGACAGCAGCAAGGAGGGGGTGAGTCCATGACTGCACTGTGCACTTTGTCTGACATGCTATGTGCCCTCCTCTGGCCTGGTTAAACTTCCACAGTACATCAGTCATGTGGTCCAGGACCCATGTCCCTCATATGTGACATGCCCACTTCTCCTCTGATACGCATATGTGTGGCCCTTATAGTCAGGAAATTGTGTCATTTGGGGACTGTCATTGCATTTAGCTTTGCTCAAGGTGGGGGACAGCATTTGTTCCCGTGACTATGTTGTGCGACTCATGGGTGGGTCAATTGCTTACACAATGCCTAAGTTCTGACATGTAATCTGGGTGTAACTGTGATATGTGGTCCACTTGCTTATCTGAATCACCACATGTCCCTGTGGAATTTGGCACACACCCATGCTGCTGGTGGGAACAATGTTTGGGCCTCAGGAGTATGTGTATCAAGTGTGTCACACATGCTTAGCCACCTGCCTACTGTCCAGGACTCATCCCTCTTACAGGTGGAGCTGGACAGTCATGCCTACTCCAGGGCATACAATACACTCTGTACTCCCACTCCCGTGTATCATCTGGCATGTTGTGATCAGTGAAATGTACCCTCAGGTGTCTGCCTCTGTCTCAGTGTGCTGTGTCTTCGTTGTCAGGACTACTGGTATGTTTATCGGTTAGGGCTCAGCATGCCATCGGAGATGTGACCATGATAGACGATACTTCTGTGACTAATAGGTGTCTGATCACTTGACTGTGCACACGTGTTTGCGACTGTGACTTTCAGGCAGCTGTTTTTCATTCACAGCACTCTGTGAGATGCTCATGTTCAGAGAGTTGTGTTTCATGTCCCCCATATGTCCAGTTGGTATGACGTGGACAAATAGTAGTACAGATGATGTGGTTTATGGGGGATGGACATGTGCACTTGTCAGTCACATAACTTGCATTCCCCATGCCCTCGGATTGTGACACAGTGTAGACTGTTGTTGGCTGGCTGCCATGGCCATGTGACTGGAGACAGTAATGTATGACTTTGCACGCATTCCTGTGTCATGGCATTCAACTTCCTGAGACTGATCCTGCAGGGGAGTGACATGTGCAACATGCACCCCATTGTGGCATTGACTATCCGGACATGGGTGCATCATGGTGTCTGGTGCTGGTATGCATCACATGCATTTCTATTTAGACTCTGGCCATCCCTTTCATCCGGACACCTGCACTGACTCAGTGGCAAGAGATGTGATGTGTGCATGTTCACATACTTCACCGTGTTCCCTGCAATGTCCAACAACTGTGTAGGTGTTGCATGTGTCCACACTGGGGTCTTACCATCAGACAGGCACCAGACAGATGGGTGCAAGGGCAGGAGGGGTGTGAGTCCCATGGTTGACCATCAGACTGACAATTGGCTTCCCCGAATCTGTGTGAGGACTTTAGGCAATGTTCAACTAAGGATGCCAGGGCTTGCTCTGTGATGTGCTGTACTTACTGTGGTGTGTGCGGTCAGTGCAGGTGACTGATGTTTGTCTGTTTCCCTAATTGTTTGCAGATACATCCACGGCCACAGGAGGGGACAGCTCCACGGACCAGGAGGAGCAGCGGAGCCAGACTGGGTCAGCATCCGAGGACTGGTCAGAGGGACCCAGTGGCACGGAGGGCGAGGGGAGCCACACCGAGGAGTCCTCAGCACCATCCACCTCAGCTGAGGACCACAGCAGCTCGGAGGATGACTCCCTTGTGGAGGCGGGTCTCAGCAGCCACCAAAGGCCAGCTAGTCTGTCTGGCCCCGCCACCACCACCACCACCACCGCCCTCCCATTGGCTCCCATTCCTGAGGTCCGTGGAGGCTCCCGTGCTCGGGAGCGTGTCTCCTTCGTGCCAGGCACCGCACTCCCTGCCCCTGTGTCCCCTGCTGCCCTGAGTGAGGAGTCTGTGTACCTTCTTCGGCAGCTCCATGTAGGGCAGACAGCAATGCTGAGTGTCCTCCATGCACACACCACTCTGTTGACACAGCTGGTGTCGTTCATGGAGGGCATCTCGTCGGGTATGTCTGCCCTACAGAGGAGCAATAATTCCATGGACTCCTCCCTGACGGCAGCAGTGTCCCTCCTCCAACAGTCCCTCACCCCTCCCACCTCTGCCCCTTCCACACTTCCTGCCACCCTACCTGTCCAGAGCACATGCACACCTGCACAATCACCCAAGCACACAGACACGAGCAGCACAGACACACCCAAGAGAAAGGCAAGACGTGCAAACAAGCATCCTCAGGGGACTGATACCACACACACAGGGGATGGGGAACAGACAGACACACAGGCATCCAGTGTCACTCCGCAGTCCTCCACATCCTCTCCCTCCAAGACCCCTTCCCTTGCCTCACCTGCTACCCCACCTACACAGCAGATCTTCCTGTGTGACCTCGGCCTCTTCCCCTCCAATACTGCTGATCCAGCATACCAGGGGAAGAGGAAGTCCACCCACACAGAGGGGAGTGCCCCTCTCCCCCGGACACCCTCCCCCAGGCGCAGGCAGACACAGGACCCCATTCGGAAGTCCCCCCGGACCAGGAAGAGCAAGACCCCACCACCACGCAGCTCCACCACCCAGTCTCTCTCCTCCATCCCCCAGGCCACCACTCCACAGGTTCCCCCGCCACACCCTGTCCCAGGTTCCCCCACACACCGATACCGCATCCCCAGACTGCTTAGGCCCTCCCCCCCTGCCACTTGCTCTTCCACCCCCAACCCAGACGCTATGCCTGTTAGTGCCACTGGTGTGGAGACCGGGTCCCCCCTCTGTCATGCCCACCTCATCTGCCCCCCTTCCACTCCCTTGGAGTCATGCACTGCAGTGGAGTCCACAACCACCCCGTCTGACTCGGGCACTGCAGTGGGGACCCAGTCCACCACATCAGACCAGCCCACTGCAGTGGTTGCAGCACCCACACCAACTGACTTGTGTACCACAGTGGTGCCGGCCCCCCTGAGTCAGACACCTCCACTGCAGTTGCCGGTGACACTCCTGCACCCACCACCCCTTCACTGCCTCCTTCTGCCATCCCCTGATCCTGTCCCTGCGGTGCCTGGCCTGCCCCTTGTATGCCCCTCCAAGGGGGATGTCCCCTGTCCGTACAAGTGCAGGCAAGCAATGGGTGACCAGTTGTCACTTATCACCCTGTTGGGACTGTGATTTTGGACTGGCCATTGGCCTTAGTTTCTTTTGGACTTCAGAGTTTTCCTTGCCATTTGCTGAATAAAACCTCTTTTTGTTTAATTGTGGCTTTTCTTTTGATGTACATGATGTGGATGAGTAGCATCCTGCATTTGCAGTTGTAATAGTGTTCATATCAGGAAAATGAAGTGTTGCTGTGATGGACTCCATGTGGTCCATGGGATATGTGTCCTGTTGTAGTCTGGATCTATGGCATCCTTTGCTGCAGTCTGAGGGTGTAATGTTCTGCATTTGACACAGGGATGTACATTTTGCATTTGTAAATGAACATCTTTGTCTTACACTGATGCACATCTGGTGGGCTTACCACTGTTCAATGTTCCGATTTCCCGGACTGTGTGCCCAGCTCCACTGGACATGGAGTTTTGCACATCAATGTCAAAGGACTCATCTGTGTATTCAGTGCAATTTGCTTGACACGTGTTTTGGGTGTATGCAGATGACAGACGTGACACTCCCGTACCCAGGCTGATGTGAGCAGAGGCTTCTGTGTGTTGTGGTTGTTGACTCACTGACGGAGTGTCCTGCTGACATGTTTGGGTCGTGCACAGACAAGGTTTGGCACAGCGGACCTTCCACAGGAGTGGAGTGCCCTCATGGCTGTGTGTAATCCCGTGACATTGCATGGGCCTGTGTTGTGTGTTGTGTAAGCATGTCTGTGCGTGTTCCCTTCCCTTTTCCTACACAGGCTGTGTCCCTAGGGATGTTCCTGTTTGTGATGCTTGCTGAGTTGTTCTGTGTTCATCCAGCATCTTGGACCTGGTTTCTCTGTGATGTGGGTGCATGGCAAACTAATGTTCATGAGGTTGTCATACCAGGTTGTCTTTGTTGTCAGGGCTGGGGATGTGGGCAAACGCAGATGGGACACATTCAGGATTCCCCTTGGCACTTGTTGTTTACACAAGTCAT
The DNA here is from genome assembly GCA_963921515.1 of Calotriton arnoldi. NCBI lineage: Eukaryota > Metazoa > Chordata > Amphibia > Caudata > Salamandridae > Calotriton > Calotriton arnoldi. The sequence goes on along the minus strand of CAWUFW010000223.1, from coordinate 1,516,289 downwards.
GTGATTTTCAGTTTGTGGTAGCTTTCAGTGATTGTGACACGTTGTGTGTGTGACTGCTGCCACTCCTCAGGGTCAGAGCTGCAATGTTGGAAGTTGTGTACGTGTGTTCTTCGTGTGTCACCTTGGCTTCTTCGTTGGTGTGTGACTATGGCCAGGATCCCATTGATTGTGGTGGATTTCACATCATGCCCATGTACGGCGTACTGTGCTGTGTGTCAGACATTCACGAGTCTTGTTGACTGCCCATGTGTGATGGGTTTCTGCACCTTAGTTCCCACCACCACCCCTGGTATTGTCATGGGTGCATGTCCAATGTCACCAGTCCATGTGAGCTTCACTGCTGCACATTGGTGGAGATCAGGGTGTGTGGTGTTGAGTGTGTGCAAAAGTGAGTTGTTGCACGGCTAGACCCCTACCTCCATATTGGCCTTGGCTGGCAGGCCGTGCTGATTGATTGGAGCTTGTGTAGGTGTGATGGTAGTTTGTTGCTCAGGACACATGGCTGTGGTTCACAGTGTGAATGACATCTACCTTTGTCATCACAGTGGGATTATCATGCAGGCTAGTGTCAGCACAATGTGGGGTCCCTGGGGGTAGTGCTGTGGTGGGTCTGTCTCTTGCTGTGTTAGTTGCTGTTCCTACAAGCTTGTGTGACATGTGTAATTTGGGCTCCCTCTCATCTAACAATGCCTGATTGCCCACATAGGGGTATCCGATCCATGAGTAACTTTTGTATGGCACTGTATACACGTCTGTGTGGTTGGAATTCAGGCCTCCTCATGTGTTGTGTGGTTGCCTGGGGACACTGGCACACCCCCCCATCACCTGTTGTGTTTGATATGCAGTGTGAGTCTGCCTGTTTGTGTTTGTGCCTTTGCACCACTGCATTGGCATATCTTGGGTGTGCCATTGGCTGTATGTTGTTTGGTGGCTTTCCCCTGCTGTCCCTGGGACTCCTAGGTCATCAGTCAGCACAATAATCATGGTTTGTATGTCCCATTGCTGCCATGGTATGGTATTTGTTCACCTCACATATACAGTCTCCACAGGATATCTACATTTGTGTGTCCATTGGTGCAGATATGTGGGTCAGCATTATGATGGTCACTTCTGTCATTGGGTTATTTGTGAATGTTGACAATGTGGGCCCCCATGGGTGATGTTTGTATGCACATGGCCAAAACGATGTTTCAGTGACACTGCACTGTTTGCCTCGATCAATCTATGTTGCTATGGGACACAAGCACTACTATGCCACTGATGTGTTTGTTGTTGTGTGACCAGGATTCATCCATGCAGTTTGGCTTTGGCAGCTTTTACCATGACTACACTTCCCTTTTGGTCACTGTGGTGATGGGGCTTTGGGCCACATTGCCACACTGTTCAAAATGTGCATCAGCTATGGACACCACACTTCCCTTTTGGTCACTGTGGTGATGGGGTGTTCGAGCCCATTGCCACAGTGGCCATGGCCTGCTTGCATTGTGGAGGCCACACACATTTATGTGTGACACATGTGCTAGGGGGTCACATTGTATGTTCAATGTCATGTTCAGTGTTGTAGGCATTTGACACAGACTACATACACTTGTCATGGTGTTGGGGGGATGTAATTTTCTGTCATTCCTTATGTGGGAGTATGCTAGTTGTGTCATGCATTACCCGTCCTATGAGTAGGGGTGGTGTTAGTGGTAGGCATCCATCCCCCATGAGTGGGGATGGTAGTAGTCACAGGCATCCAGGCCCCCTGAGTAGGGGGGTGGTGGTGGCAGGCATCTAGCCCCCCTGAGTGGGGGTGGTGGTAGTGGTAGGCATCCATCCCCCATGAGTGGGGATGGTAGTAGTGACAGGCATCCAGGCCCCCATGAGTAGTGGTGGTGGTAGTGGTAGGCAGCCATCCCCCCATGAGTGGGGATGGTAGTAGTGACAGGCATCCAGGCCCCCTGAGTAGGGGGTGGTGGTGGCAGGCATCTAGCCCCCCTGAGTGGGGGTGGTGGTAGTGGTAGGCATCCATACCCCTAAGGGTGGGGATGGTAGTGGTGGCAGGCATCCAGGCACCCATGAGTAGTGGTGGTGGTAGTGGTAGGCAGCCATCCCCCATGAGTGGGGATGGTAGTAGTGACAGGCATCCAGGCCCCCATGAGTAGTGGTGGTGGTAGTGGTAGGCAGCCATCCCCCATGAGTGGGGATGGTAGTAGTGACAGGCATCCAGGCCCCCATGAGTAGTGGTGGTGGTAGTGGTAGGCAGCCATCCCCCATGAGTGGGGATGGTAGTAGTGACAAGCATCCAGGCCCCCTGAGTAGGGGGGTGGTGGTGGCAGGCATCTAGCCCCCCTGAGTGGAGGTGGTGGTAGTGGTAGGCATCCATCCCCCCATGAGTGGGGATGGTAGTAGTGACAGGCATCCAGCCCCCCCTGAGTAGGGTGGTGGTGGTGGCAGGCATCTAGCCCCCCCTGAGTGTGGGTGGTGGTAGTGGTAGGCATCCATCCCCCATGAGTGGGGATGGTAGTAGTGACAGGCATCCAGGCCCCCATGAGTAGTGGTGGTGGTAGTGGTAGGCAGCCATCCCCCCATGAGTGGGGATGGTAGTAGTGACAGGCATCCAGGCCCCCCTGAGTAGGGGGGGTGGTGGTGGCAGGCATCTAGCCCCCCCCTGAGTGGTGGTAGTGGTAGGCATCCATCCCCCCATGAGTGGGGATGGTAGTAGTGAAAGGCATCCAGCCCCCCTGAGTAGGGGTGGTGGTGGTGGTGGCAGGCATCTAGCCCCCCTGTGTGGGGGTGGTGGTAGTGGTAGGCATCCATCCCCCATGAGTGGGGATGGTAGTAGTGACAGGCATCCAGGCCCCCATGAGTAGTGGTGGTGGTAGTGGTAGGCAGCCATCCCCCATGAGTGGGGATGGTAGTAGTGACAGGCATCCAGGCCCCCTGAGTAGGGGGTGGTGGTGGCAGGCATCTAGCCCCCCTGAGTGGGGGTGGTGGTAGTGGTAGGCATCCATCCCCCATGAGTGGGGATGGTAGTAGTGACAGGCATCCAGGCCCCCATGAGTAGTGGTGGTGGTAGTGGTAGGCAGCCATCCCCCCATGAGTGGGGATGGTAGTAGTGACAGGCATCCAGGCCCCCCTGAGTAGGGGGTGGTGGTGGCAGGCATCTAGCCCACCCTGAGTGGGGGTGGTGGTAGTGGTAGGCAGCCATCCCCCATGAGTGGGGATGGTAGTAGTGACAGGCATCCAGCCCACCCTGAGTAGTGGTGGTGGCAGGCATCTAGCCCCCCCTGAGTGGGGGTGGTGGTAGTGGTAGGCATCCATCCCCCTATGGGTGTGTATGGCATTAGTGTTGGCCATCCCACCCCTATGGTTCTGCTGTTGCTAGTGTACGTTATTTGTGCATCCCTATGTGTGTGTGACCTATTTCGGGTACGTGTAGTTTATTTGTATTGTTGGTGTTTGACTTACCGTCTGCGCCGTACGTGTCCGTGCCGGTCCCGGTAATAGATGTAGAGTATAGGTAGGACCTGCGCAATGGGATTCATGCTTGGATCGTCTCGTTCGGGTTTCTCGTGTCTTCGACTCGTACTCGTCACTGGCTTGTTCGTCTCGTAGCCGTGGATCGTCTTGTGGCTCGAAACGGAGCTTATGTACGGCTCGCCCGGATGCTCAAACGTGCCGGACGTAGCAACGGCTTCGGCGCGTACGGATTGCGCATCGTACTAGTCCGGCCGGAAGGTGCTGTGTATTTGCTTCCGTGTGGCTCGATTCGGCGTTCACGGATCCGGCTCGGGCGGGGAACAGGAGCTGGATTGGGTGAGTACGGCTCGCTCGGAAACTGGGTTGTTATACGCATCGTACTTGTTCGTCCGGACGAGTGTACGAATCGGTCGGGAAACACGCATTCGGCTTGTATTTTTTCCGGACGAATACTGTTAGGTGCGCTTCCGGCCGAGATCGGAATCGACCCCCTAATGTGTGGCAGCGCAATATAGGGTTAACATAAACACCTTTTAATAACTTCAAGCTTGAATAAACCTATAAAAACATCAATATAGGAGGTATCACCCTCACACACGTTTCCGGAAGCGTATGCGAAGGGTGTTGTGGACAAGCACAAGCACTACTCAAGCGTCTCGCAGATAAGAAGCCCACCACGTTGGTGGCGCCATGTTGTAGGGATTCTGCACATATACAGAGCTATGCACAGGATAATAGGACCTCGGAGTATAGTGGTGAACCAACCATGCACCTTAGTACCCACAATCCCAATCCGACTAGCTTTAGCGTCTCATTCGCAGCGAAGCTACCAATGATTAGACAACCCGAACACGGTCTCTCTCAGGACTCGCGGGAGCAAGAACACTCTTTCATAACTCACTCATACTTGTCCACAACGTGCGTAATAAGAGACACTGTATAGTTTAAAATGTTTATTTCAACTATCGTGCTCTAAGATACAGTACACGTGCCAGTACTATCAGCATAATGCATAACGATAAAATAATAAGCATGGTTACAATTCCATAGAATACAAACGGGGACAGCATTTTATATAGCAGTGGATATAGGGCTAAATGGCCTTACCACCCTCCCCGTGCTATTAACTGGTTTATTATAAAAATAGAAGACCTCTGGGCTTTGTCAGGCGGACCCCCATACCTCAATATCTAGATGCAAGGTTTACATCATCAGACAAGCACAGCTCTTCTCCCTGGAAAGGTTTTCCTCCGAGTGTCCAAACAGCGAGATCACAATATTAAAAGCACACGAATTTCTCCAGTGCAGCTGTATTTTGTGTTATGTCTAAGTGCGAGGGGCTGACCAGATCAGCAAGAACAAGGGACGTTGTTTTTCGACCTTGTACATGATGTGCAGACGAAACCCACAGGGAACAGGAGAAAAGGTGAAAGGCAAAAAGGCAGACAGTTCTAATATAGCCGGGCACAAGCAGGGACTGAACAAACAAAGTCACAGAGTAACATGTGCAAAAAAGGCATCATGGCAGCCAGGCCTAAGCTAACTTAGCAATGTAGACAAAGAGGCCACAAACCACACTACAACAGCTATGTACTATATACAAAAACGGGGGGACACTATCTCTCCAACTGTCACGCCTAGCACAAGCCATTTGGAAATGGGTTATACACCACAATATTTATCTCCTGGCAGAACACCTTACAGGAATAAACAATCAGATTGCAGACCTTCTCAGCAGACAGAAGCAGCAAATTCACGAGTGGGAACTTCATCCTCAAGTTCTCCTCCCCTACTTTCAGGAATGGGGATTTCCTCAGATAGACCTGTTCGCAACAGCAGAAAACGCAAAATGCCCAAGCTTCACCTCCAGGTTCCCACACCCGCTCTCCAAAGGCAATGCCCTATGGAGGAACTGGTCAGGGATATTTGCCTACGCTTTTCCGCCTCCCCCACTCATTCCACTGGTAGTTCAGAAGCTCAGGCAAACATCCCTCACATTAATTCTCATAGCTCCAACATGGGCACGTCAACCTTGGTTCACCACCCTGCTAGAGCTCTCAGTAGTTCCACACCTAAAGCTGCATCTCACCTCCAGTCTCCTCATTCAGAGCCATGGAGAAATCAGGCATCCAAATCCCAAGGAACTCAACCTGGCGATCTGGCTCCTGAAGTCATAGAGTTTGGTTATTTACAATTACCACCAGACTGTATGAATATCCTAAAAGAGGCTAGGAGACCTACTACTAGGGCATGTTATGCAGCAAAGTGGAAGCGATTTGTTATCTATTGTAACAATAACAATATCAATCCTCTCGATGCTTCCGTACAGAACATCATCTGTTACTTGTTACATTTACAGCAATCTGGACTAGCTTATACATCCATTCGCTTACATCTAGCAGCAGTAGCTGCATACTTACAAAACAGACAACACTTATCTCTAATCAGAGTACCAGTGATTAAAGCCTTTATGGAAGGGCTAAAAAGAGTAATACCACCAAGAGCTTCAACTGCACCAGTATGGAACTTAAACATAGTCCTTACAAGACTAATGGGTCCACCATTCGAACAAATGCATAGGTGTCAATTGTAGGAAGCTGGCTCTGTATATACTATACCAAAATGAGGTATAGTGTGCACAGAGTCCAGTGGAACCCCAAAGGAAGGCAGAGGTAAAAGTAGATAGCACCTTGCTCTCTATTTGTGGTAGTGTGGGCGAGCAGTAAGGCTTTATCACAGGGTAGTGTTAAGCATTTGTTGTACACACTCAATCAGCAAATGATGTCACGAACTCAAAGACTGAACTCAGACCAATTTTGTTTGTATAAAAATATTATTAAGTTATTTTATATCTGAAAGAGACAATTAGTTATGGATTCCTCCCCTTAGAATTACTCCCAGGCGTCAGACGGGATCCGGAGAATTTTTTTCTCTGCAGTACCCCTGCGCGTCGAAAGGTGGTGTCGGTCGACTCCGCGTTCGTCGTTGGCGTCGTGGTCGCCGGAATGATATCACAGTATCTACTTAGACGCCGCACTTGCGCGCTGACGTCAGTTCTTTCTTTTTCCGCGCCAGCCAGCGCAGATCCGGAGAGAGCGGTACCTCGAGTCACTTTTTGACTCAGTTTTTGCGACTTTTGTCGACACCTTTTTTGAGTCAATTGACTCCTGGTGCACGGAGGGATGTCACGTCGGACCGGCTTCAAGGCTTGTGACTCCTGTCACAAATTGATGTTGGTAACGAACCCGCACTTCGTGTGCCTTTGGCGCCTGGAGCTCGACCACGACCCGAAGTCCTGCTCCGACTGCCGGGCCATGAACCCGAAGTCTTTGCGGGAGCGGTCCCGAAATCTTCTTGAGGCCCGGCAGTCCGCTCTGCGCCGTTCGAGGTCCCGGTCGAGAGGGAGGTCACGGGACCGGTCGCGGAGCCACCACCACCACTCGTCATCGAAGTCTTCGTCTTCGGGTAAGTAGAAGCACAAGAAGAAGGCGAAGAAGCATCGTCGCTCTTCGCGTTCTCCCCGGCCGACGCAAAGCGGGAAGCGGAAGGTAGTCGTCCGGCTCTGCCTGCGGAGCCTGTTGGGTCGACTCCGGCCTTCCCTCCCTTTCCGGGACCCGGAGCGACCCCTGCCCATCTTTGAAGCTTTTATGAAGCCTTACATTCCATCTTCGGGCAGCCCGACTCTGCCTGCGCGCCCTCGGGCCCCGCGGACTCGGTGGGGGGCTCTAGGCCTTCGATGGCGGCTTCGGCGCCGCAGGGCCCCCAAGGATCCAGACCTGGATCCGGATCGGCGCCGGTCTACCTTGTGACACCTCCTCCGGCGCCGAATCCAGTGACAACACCTCCGACGCCGGTTGTGTCCCCAGCCGGCATCGACCCCGGCCTCCCCCTCGATGAGGACACGGAGCCGGACCGACATCGTCCGACGTCGGGACTGGTGCCGACCGGTACTTTTGTACCCCTGTTCTCTCCTGATGTTTCCTACCATCCTGAGTGGCTCACAGGAGAGGGTGAGGAGGACTCAGAGGGGTCTGTGGACCCTCTTGCAGACCAGTTGGAGGAACCGGACTGGAGAGAGGAGTTGGGTGAGGCCAGTGGTCTGGACACCTCCCCAGACCTTGGCATGCTATCTCCCCCTATCGTGGCTACGGAGGAGGGTGCATCTTACGCAGTGGTGTTGCGTAGGCCAGCCGAGGCCCTAAACCTCGAGCTTCCTACGGTGGCGGTCAGGACTAACCTCCTGACAGAGGTGCTTCAACCGGCAGCGGCCTCTTCGGAGCCCCTGCTGCCGTTTAATGAGGCCCTTACGGACATCCTCTTGGGCACTTGGTCCAAGCCCAACACAGGAGCTCCTGTGGACAGAATGATTGCCCGACGACACCGCTCGGCTCCGGGCGACCCCATTTTCCTCTCTTCCCATCCTACCCCTGAGAGCTTGGTAGTCCAAGCCTCAACGTCCAAAGGCGCATTCCCTAACGCTCCACCTGATAGGGAATCCAAGAAGCTGGACCACCTTGGGAAGAGCATGTTTTCTTCCTCCAGTTTGGGACTGCGGTCGGTGAACACCGCATGTCTATTGGGCCGTTACTCCCACTCGGTGTGGGACACGGTTGCGCAGGTGCTGCCACAGTGCCCGGAGGAGGCCCGGGCCGTGCTCTCCCGTGCTGTTGCTGAAGGGAGAGACGCAGCGAAGTTCACCATCCGGTGTGGGCTGGACACCGCCGACTCACTGGGCAGGATGATTTCCACGTCAGTAGAACTGCGACGCTATGCCTGGTTGAGGTCCACTGGCTTTTCAGGTGATGTCCAAGCAACGCTTTTGGACATGCCCTTTGATGGCCATCGCCTGTTTGGCGACAAGGCAGACAACGCGCTCGAGCGCTTTAAGGATTCTAGGGCTATGGCCAGATCCTTAGGCCTCGCTTCCACCTCCCAACCAGCACAGTCTGCTTTTCGCCCCTTTCGTGGCTACGGAAGGGGTACCCCGCCACGTTCTGTCCAGAGCCACAGGCCTGCGCAAGCTGTCCAGCCTCTGCGCGGCCGGGGACGTGGATCCCACCGCCGTGGGTCAGGGGGCCAGCGGGCGGGCCAGTCCACCAGCGCCCCCTCTGCAGCAGCCTCCAAACCCTCCTAGTCCGGCCTTTCAGGCCCATCAATCGCCAGTGGGCGGCAGGATTCGCCATCACCTCCCCCACTGGCTCAACATCACGTCGGACAGGTGGGTTTTGCAGATAGTCCGAAGGAGCTACTCCCTCTCCTTCGAGGCTACCCCTCCATCCATGCCACCTCTGTACCATCACATGTCAGAGGATCATCTGGCCCTTCTCCAACAGGAAGTTTCGGCACTCTTGGCCAAGGGAGCCATCAAACGCGTTCCTGTCCCAGAAGTAGGTCGTGGTTGCTATTCCCACTACTTTCTGTTGCCCAAGAAGGACAAAGGCCTGCGTCCTATCTTGGATCTCAGGAACGTCAACCGCTTCCTCCGGAAGGAGAAGTTCAAAATGTTGACGCTAGCTCAGGTCCTGTCTGCCCTCGACCCTGGAGACTGGATGGTAGCGTTGGACTTGCAGGACGCTTCTTTTCACATCCCCGTCCTGCCGGCCCACCGGCGTTACCTGCGGTTCACGGTAGGCCCCGAGCATTTTCAGTTTACCGTGCTCCGCTTTGGCCTTACCAGCGCCCCTCGGGTGTTCACGAAAGTGATGGCGGTGGTCGCAGCTCATCTGCGCAGATCAGGGGTTCCAGTCTTCCCCTATCTCGACGACTGGCTGTTGAAGGCGGGCTCGCCCCTGGCTGTCGTCTCCCACCTCCAGACTACGGCCGACTTCCTGCATTCTCTGGGGTTCTCCATCAACGTGCCGAAGTGACACCTGACTTCCTCTCAGAAGCTCCTCTTCATCGGAGCGGTTCTGGACACGACGCAGTTTCGGGTCTATCCTCCCGAACAGCGAGTCCGGGATATTCGGGCTATGATTTCGATCTTTCAGCCTCTATCCCGGGTTTCGGTCAGGAGGACCCTCTGGCTACTGGGCCTGATGGCCTCCTGCATCCTGCTGGTGGACCATGCCAGATGGCATATGCGGGCTCTGCAGTGGGACCTGAAGTTCCAGAGGGCACAAAATCAGGGGAACCTGTCCGATTGCGTCCAGATCTCGGAGGGCACTGCACACCAATTGCAGTGGTGGCTAACGAACCAGTATTGGGTCGACGGCAGATCCCTCTCCCTTCCCCAACCAGAGTTCACAGTGGTGACCGATGCATCACTTCTGGGATGGGGCGGTCACATGGGGGAGGCGGAGATCGGAGGCCTCTGGTCTCCGGCGGAGTCCGGGCTCCACATCAACCTTCTGGAGCTTCGGGCGATTCGTCTTGCACCCAAAGCATTCCTTCCCTCTGTCCGGGGAAGAGTAGTGCAGGTGTTCACAGACAACACCACCGCCATGTGGTACTGCAACAAACAGGGCGGGGTGGGGTCGTGGACCCTATGTCAAGAGGCTCTCCGCCTTTGGACATGGCTGGAACATCAGGGCATATCCCTGGTGGTTCAACACCTGGCAGGTTCTCTGAACGCCAGAGCTGATGAACTCAGCCACAGGTGCATGATGGATCACGAATGGCGTCTTCACTCGGAGGTGGTGCAAGGTCTCTTTCAGCAGTGGGGAGAGCCTTGGTTAGATCTATACGCCACCGAAGAGTAAGCGCAATGTCAGCAGTTCTGTGCATTGGAATTTCCAAGGCGGCACTCGCTAGGCGACGCTTTTCGTCGCAAGTGGAGTTGCGGTCTTCTATACTCCTTTCCGCCTATACCACTTCTTCCTAGAATGCTGAAGAAGATCAAGCGCGACCGGGCCCAAGTCATTCTTGTAGCTCCGGATTGGGCACAAAGATTCTGGTATCCCGAGCTGTTACACATGGCCATCGATCCTCCGATCAGACTGCCTCTTCGGGAGGATCTTCTGTCGCAGCAGCAGGAGACGGTCCTCCACCCGAACCTGTCCAGCCTCCACCTCCTTGCGTGGAGATTGAGCGTCGGCAGTTGACGGCTTTCGACCTTCCTCCTGAAGTCTGTAACGTTATCTTGGCAGCCAGGCGTCCCTCCACTAAAATGGTATACGCCTGCAGATGGAACAAATTTGTGGCATGGTGCACAGCAAAGGCTGTGGATCCCCTTTCCGCCCCTCTTTCTGAGGTTCTCTTGTTCCTCCTTTCTTTGGCCCAGCAGGGCTCTACTCTGGGCACTCTAAAGGGCTACCTCCCGGCCATTTCAGCCTTCCTTAGGCTTCCTGATCAACCTTCTCTTTTCAAGTCCCCTATTGTAAATAGATTTCTTAAGAGCATTACTCATCTCTTCCCTCCTATTCCTTTCGTAATGCCTCAGTGGGACTTGAACTTGGTTCTGACTTATCTTACGTGCCCTCCCTTTGAGCCGCTTCATAATTGTCCTCTCAGACTTTTAACTTTGAAAACTGCCTTCTTGGTTGCCATCACCTCTGCTCGCAGGGTGAGTGAGCTTCAAGCCCTTTCTTCTAAACCTCCTTTCCTGGCTGTTCATCCGGACAAGGTTGTCCTTCGCACTAGGCCTTCTTTCCTTCCCAAAGTTGTTACCTCTTTCCACATAGGACAGACCATCACTTTGCCCACCTTCTTTCTGCCTCCGCATCCTTCTAAAGAGGAAGAGCGGCTCCATCATCTGGATCCAAAACGTGCGCTTTCCTTCTATCTGGATCGCACAAGACAATTCCGGGTGGATGACAAACTCTTTGTTGGCTACGTGGGCGGCAAGAAAGGTCGGGCCGTACAAAAACGGACCATCTCTCGATGGGTCATTCTTTGTATAGAAATCTGCTATTCCTTGGCGAAAAAGGCACCTCCAGTAGGGTTGTGTGCCCATTCCACCAGGGCAACGGCAGCTAATACTGCTTTGGGACGTGGAGTCCCTCTTCATGACATCTGCCAGGCGGCTACGTGGGCTTCACTGCACACGTTTGCCAAACACTACTGCCTGGATAGCCAAGTCCTGTTCGGTTCTCCAGGACTTTCTGGTGTGAACTTGGTTCGCAGACCCACCACCGGGGTTGGTATTGCTGGGGTATCTATTCTAAGGTGAGGAATCCATAACTAATTGTCTCTTTCAGATGAACAAGTTACTTACCTTCGGTAACTATATGTCTGTAAGAGACATAGATTAGTTATGAATTCCTCACCGCCCACCCATCCTGCCCGTTCTGCGAACTGACTTTTAGAGTAAGGGACTCCCTTTCAGGGCCCTAGTTTTCGTGCACCAGTGGTCAGTGTCTTGCATGGCTCTGCGCTTCAGGCGTGGAATGTCGTGTAAAGAACTGACAGCGCGCGAGGGCGGCGTCTAAGTAGATACCGCGACGTCATTCCAGCGACCACGACGCCAACGACGAACGTGGAGTCGACCGACGCCACCTATCGACGCGCAGGGGTACTGCTGAGGAAAAAATTCTCCAGTTCCAGTCTGACGCCTGGGGGTAATTTTAAGGTGAGGAATCCATAACTAATCTATGTCTCTTACAGATACATCATTACCGAAGGTAAGTAACTTGTTCTTCTAGAACCAAGCCAAGCCTGGCACAGTTAAGTGAAATAAATGCTTTGCAAAATATTATGCAGTGTTTACTAGTGAATGCAAGTTCAAATGCAGTTGTTTGAAATACAGGTAAGTCAAGGTATTGAAATTACTGTACAGATTACTTTTTAGTTACTTTTTAGATGACTTTTTAAGTTACTTTTTCTACTCAGTGTGATATGCCTAGATATCACACTGGGACATTTCCTTGGGAAAAGGTAAGTAAAATCAGTTTTGCACAGTTGTAGTTTTTCAGGTTTCCATACCGATCAACTCCACTTTTAGAACATTTTTCAAAGAAAAAACAGTGAATGTATTCCTATGGAGAGAAATGAAGTTATCGATTACCAGGTTAGTACTCGGTCTTTGGGGTTGAGTTTCTGGGGTTAGAACAAGGATTCCCACATGGTCAAGGATGCACTCTTTTTACACCCTCAGCGGCACTAGGGCGGCCGGGTGCAGAGTGCTGAGGCCCAATGTTATCCAATGGGAGATAGGTGGCCTCCGGTTGGTGGCTGCTTACGAGCAGGCCACTGGGTTGTGGGAGCAAAGCTTCTGGTGTTAGGCTCAGGGCAAAGGGGGAACCGAGTTAGCACCCAAAGTACACCCGCAGCGGCGCATGGGCGGCTGGGTGCAGGGTGCTGTTTTGGCGACAGGTGCCCTGTTGATTTCAATGGGGAGTCTCTGGTTTCATCAAAGACTGCAGGCCCGGGGACGAAGATCTTCTGGAGGTGACCATCGGTTGGAGAGGTAAGTTGGGATGCCTGGGGATGCTGGGGCACTGTCGGTTGGGCCACCCAAAGACGTAGGACTGGTGTTAGGCTCAGGGCAAAGTGGGATCCTGTTTAGCACACAAAGTACACCCGCAGCGGCGGCTGGGTGTAGGGTGCTGTTTTGGCGTCGGGTGCCCTGTTTTCAATGGGGATTTTCGGTTTTGGTTTTTAGCTGCAGGCTCGGTGCAGGAAGACCTCCGGGAGGAACCAACAGCTGGGCAAGTAAGTTGGAGGGCTTGGGGACGTAGGTGCACCTCGGGTTCTCTTCTCCAGGGCGCCTGGATGCAGGGGTGTCTTTTGAGGTCGGATTTCACCTTACTGGGCCACTCGCGGTTGGGGGGGGTCTCTGTGCAGAGGCTGCAGGCGATGTCGGGGAGTCCTGGAGGGATCAACCCACTGTGGACTCAGACTCTGGAGTGTTGGGGGACCTCGCTGGGGCCGGTGAGCCACTCGAACTCAGGCTGTAGGCGACAGGTGCAGTGGTGGTTCCAGGCGTCGGGTTTCTTTGTCCAGAGCAGGCTCCGAGTCTTGCTTTGGAGATTCTTTTGAACAGAACTGCTGTTCACAGGAAATCCAGTCTTTGTTGAAAGCAGTCAGTCCTCCCAGGGGTTCTGGAGGTCACTGACTGCAGGACAAGACGATTTTTGGCGCAGGATCTCTGAAAACTGCAGATGGACCGGTAGGGCTGGGGTCAAGTCAGTTTTTCTGTGCAGTCTCCTCTGCTGGGCATCTTCTTTCGTCCTTCTTCTTCGTAGGTTGTGGGAATCTGTCTTCTTGGTTCAGGGATGCCCCCTAAATATACTGTATTTAGGGGGCGTTTTAGGGGTCTCGAGGTCAGTAGCCAATAGGCTACTGGCCTTAGGGTGACTACACCCTTGGTGTGCTCACCCCATGTGGGGGAGGGAGCACAATCCCTAATCCTGATTGGGGAGTGTCTGCCATCTGCAAGATGGCGGGCACTGAAGACTGGGCTTCACTTCACCTCCCCCACCTGAGGGGTGGGGTTGGCAGAGGTGGGCACTCCTTCTGGGCTGGCTATTTTTTCCCGCCTGTCTTCCCGCCGAAAAAGGAGGGGAGACAGGAAGGGGGCCTTCTCCTGATAGCAGGAGAGGTTGGGGGTCGCATTACATAGGCTGCCAGGCCTTTGAAGCTCCCTTGCCACAGATGGCTCTTCCTGGCCTGGGGATGTGTGAACACCTCTGCCCAGGAAAGGCTTTGTTTCTGGGCTCAGGAAGTGAAGGCTCCCACCCCAGGGGTCCAGAAACATGTCTCGTGGTGGCAGGCTGGTGTGTACCAGTCAGGGAACCCACCAGAGGCTGGTCGTTTTTCAGGGGGATCTCTAAGATGCCCTCTGAGTGCATTTTTCATTAAATCCTACACTGGCATCAGTGTGGGTTTAATGTGCTGAGAAGTTTGATACCAAACTTCCCAGTTTTCAGTGCAGCCATTATGGTACGGTGGAGTTCGTAATGACAACTCCCAGCACCATATACTCTTAATGGCAGCACTGCACTTACAATGTCTAAGAATTGGTTTAGACACTGTAGGGGTACAGGGCTCATGCACCTATACCCTCACCACTGGTATAGTGCACCAGGTTAGAGTTGTGGCTGACCTATGCCAGGGCAGTGGGTTGTAGGCATGGCACACGGCTGTGTGCCATGTCAACTCTTCAATTTGTTCTGCACCAAAACAGGCAGCCTGCAATGGCAGTGTGTGTAAAGGTACAGGGCCTCTAAGGGTGGCACAATAAGTGATGCAGCCCTTAGAGGCCTTCCCTGGCCACAGTGCCCTTGGTACTCATGGTACCTTTTACAAGGGACTGACATGTGGCCAGAGAGGTGCCAATTGGGGGTACAAGGTACAGTTTTGGGAAAGAACACAGGCCCTGGGAAGCTGATTGGCAGGGACCTAGGGCACATCAAGTCAAAGTGCATCATTAGTCTGGCAAAAAGTGGGGGGGGGGGGGTTACTGCAACAGAAACCCAGCTTCCTACACCAATTACAATGCCTCTCATGGAAGGTTGCTTTCCTCATCGCAATAACTTCACTGAGGAGAGTTGGTGGACTCCAGGCATTAACTATACAAGAGCCTTTCATTCAGCTTCATAAAGACAAAGTGGTTCTTCGCACCAATCCTAAATTTCTCCCTAAAGTAGTTTCTGCCTTTCATATTAATCAATCGGGTGAGTTACCTGTGTTCTTTCCTCAACCTGATTCTGTAGCAGAACAAGCTCTACACACCATTGATGTTAAAAGAGCTCTACTATATTACATTGAAAGAACAAAAGAATTTCTAAAAACAAAGCAACTTTTTGTTGCTTTTTCTCCACCTTACAAAGGCAATCCCATATCTAAATCAGGCATTGCAAGATGGATCGTAAAATGTATCCAGACATGCTATGTAAAAGCAAAAAGAACTTTGCTAATACCCCCTAGAGCGCATTCCACTCGCAAAATAGGGGCTACTATAGCCTTCTTAGGAAATATTCCCCTAGCTGACATCTGTAGGGCAGCAACATGGACTACACCGCACACATTCACATTCACCAAACACTATTGTGTGGATGTGTTAGCGAGGCAACAAGCTAATGTAGGCCAAGCAGTACTTAAAACACTGTTTCAGACACCTACAATAACTACAGGTTAGCCACCGCTTTGGGAGTATACTGCTGTATAGTCTATGCAAAGCATGTGATCTACAGCTCAAATGCCTCGAACGGATAATGTTACTTACCCAGTAAGCATCTGTTCTTGGCATGTAGAGCTGTAGATTCACATGCGCCCACCCACCTCCCCGGGTACCTTTACCTGTTGCAGTTCTCTCTTACTTTATATACATACGTATGGACATCTCTATTCTATACCTACTAACTCCATTCTCACCCTCTGTGGGAAAACAATCGAACAATGGTGTCGATGCCCATGCGCACTATATCCGAAAGGAGGTCCCCTACCTCGTGACTGGAAAGACTTCTTTGAAGAAAAACAACTTGCAAACATCCGGACCCAACACTAGATGGCAGGAGTATGCAAAGCATGTGAATCTACAGCTCTACATGCCAAGAACAGATGCATACTGGGTAAGTAACATTATCCTTATTATTTAAAAACTGAATTTCAGAGCGGTTTGGTGGTGAGCTTTAAGGCAGTAAATTAACCAGCAATGACTTGTATATTGCTCAAGGCGCGGACAGATTGTACAAAGGAAACTGGTTTTTAGGTCTCGCCTAGCGTGCAGCGTGCATGCGCTGCTCGCGCAAGCGAGATTTATTGGGGTAAAGTTATTTTCTGTAGAGGGACTTTTGTTACCGCCCATGCTTTCAATTGGGCAACGTGGATATTTATTTAAAACCTTGTGTTTTCATTTGTTTGCAGCGTTTTTGGTTACCGCCCTGTGACTTTTATTGAGACAGCGAGTCTACGGAGTGTCTTGCTCACGCTGTCTGCAGGGGCCAGTCGGCTCTCTGATTGGTTGCCAACTACCAAATAAGCTTTCTGATTGGTGGACCTTGTCAACCAATCAGAGAGCCAACTGGCGCGTGCAGGCAGCGTGAGCAAGACACGCTGTAGACTCGCTGTCCCAAGGGCGTGTCGATGTTCAGCCTTTGGGTGTTAGTGCGGCTCCCGCCCCTTCCTAAGCTCTCTTCGCTTGTTTTTTTTCCTTTCAGCGCCGCACACCACTTGTTTCTTCTCAATTCGGCTTTGGCAAAGTCAGCCGCGTGTTTATTTTCGCATCGCGCTTTCACTTAAAGTGAAAGCGCGATGCGAAAATAAACACGCGGCTGCCTTTGCGGTACCGCGCTTGTTTTACTTGTTAGATAATGGCGGCCGCAAGTCTTATCCCACGCGACTCTGCCAACTCGTTGTTTTTTTTTATTTACATAACAGATATTGACGCCGCACATCTTGTTTTTTAAAGCCTGCCGTCTTTGCCTCTTGCAGGTCACTGGAGCCGTGCGTGTGTGGGCTGGTTTAATTGTGACGGAGACGGAGAGTGCGGGGAGAGGCAGAGGCGGGCTCTAGCGAAGTTTTGCAAGCTAAGGACTTGATAATTAGTGGGGGTAACAAAGCGGTGGTGCATTGTAGTGTAGAAGCCTGGGAGTGGATTACCGGCTTGCCGGGAACGAGGGCACATCGGAAGGCGGTGTGCTGCGGGTCATTGATAGGGGACAGCTTGTCTCCGGGGTAGCGTTGGTAGGAGCTGGTGGCTTAGCGGACTAATGCGGCCTGTGTCCAACCTCATGGCGGCAGGTTCGGGTCCCGGTAGGGCCACTCCACCTTCCATCCCTCTGGGGTCAATAAAATGGGTATCGTTTGGTGACAGACATCTGTTGTTCAGCGCCAAGGTACCCTGGGGTATAAGCGCACTTTACAAACGTTATCTGTAAGGGCCTGGCAACGGCAGTCAGTAGGCCTTTAGGGTCGGACAGTCTAACAATGAACAGGAATAAAAAGCCATTGTAGCGCTTTAAAACAAATGTTTTACCGAGCTATGCACTCAGGCCTTCCGCCAGGATCGAGTCTTGGCCTCTGCTCAATAGCTGGTGAATCTGGGCAAATCTCTTAATCACCGGGAAAGTAAATATTAATTCACGTGTCCGGGTGCACTAAACTTCTGCTCATGTAAAGCGCTCCAGTATTTTTGGGCCGAGCTAGCGCTATATATGTAAAATATTACTTCTGGTTTCACTGTGGGTTTCTTTAAAAGGGGAAGGGGGAGGGAAAGATGCGTGCGCTCGGGCTGCATGAGAAAGTCCCTGGAAGATTGACATCTCCACCCCTCCCCCCTCCTAGCAGGGCCACTCTCTTCAGCCGCCTCCTGCACTTTAAAGCAGCCCAGATTCCGATATAGTTTAGCCCAGCATAATAAGATATGTACCACTCGTCGCCCCTTGTGATATAGAAACTACATTTTCGGCTCTCATTTTTTTCCACGATGCATAAGCTCATGAATTAGAAATAGAGGAGACACTAGTCACACCAGCGTGCGTGGCAAGAGCCTCCGAAAATCAAGGCACTCGACTCGGTTCGGTACCAATGCGTTTATGAGCCCCGGAAATGGCAACTTGCCCCTTGGCTACCACCGAGGGGACGACGAACGGTTTTGTCTTGTTAACCTCCCCTTTGATTCGCATAGCAGGGGTATGCGGGTGTTAATCATTGTAACGTTCGTTGATCTTGAACTGTCCCCGGGATGCTTTGAACCAGATCGGTTTTAGCATGAAACTGGCCATTTTCTGCCTGAAGATGAGGTGCAGACCTTCCCAGTTGGGTCACTCGACATGCATCAGGTATGCTTATTTTGAACAGTTTCCTGAAGCACTCCATGAGGAGATGGTATTAAGTTTATGTTGTCTAGTTGTCCGTCATTTATACAGCACCCAAAAGTCCCCCAAAAGAAGGAAATAAATCATGTTAATGCCTAGAACCCAGCACGTTTTTCTTTTTATAGAAAGGTTCGTAAGTATATGATGTCATCAGTCATCAGATAATACATACTATGTAATGTAGGAGGTAATACTCCATGAGCCTCTTGTAACGGGTAGGGAAGGGTGTCGCCAAACGTAGCTCTGTTAAGTAAAAATAGGAAGGAGAGGTTCGGTATATTGCTGGTCATGGTCCGATGCCTCCAAACACAAATACACTCTCCAACGGCTGTGCCGTACATTGCTGGCGATGGTCAAATGCCTGCAAACACAAATATATTCCCCAACGGCTATGCCGTACTTACGTTCTGGTCGACTCAGCCTCGCCTCAAAATGACGCCAACCCGCGGCTCCGCGGAACCTTACAGCAATTACCCTAGCCACATAAATAGAGTGTGTGTTTTTTGTTCTATGTATGTGTGTCTTGTGTGTCCTTTTTCCTTCCAAAGGTCTTCACACTGATAGACCACAGTATCGATAGCACTAAGATCACGCTACAGTCACCATGTGGTTTTTTCACCTTTTAACCATTCTCCTTTCGCAGATTTCGAGCGTTTGCGCATGGGAAAGCGCTATAAATTGTACTTTCTCTTTCAGATTAATACATACATGGTACTAATGGGTATCGTATTAAGTGCATACAATTTATGCATCTTTCATTTTATCACTTTTGTATATAGCACACCCAGTTGGGAAATTCAACATAGTGAGTACTGAAGGGATCTTTCAGTCCTGATGAAGAAGCTTTTGCTTCGAAACATGTTGACTTTATAGGAGTATCCGCACATTATAGGCAGGACATCTCCGCATCACCATTTTAACAGGTCCAGCCTCGACGACCTATTAAAGTTTTTTAAGTCCATGAGGCCAGGTCCTTTTTAAATCACTTACCCATACTCACTCCTGACCCTTCCTCTCACTATCCCATCACTACACATAGTATTGTTAAAACAGTGCTCCTGCGTAGTCGTAGCACGCCCCGTCCCGCAGTGGGGCGGGAAGACCCCTATGATGAAGCATGACACCAAGGGCCCTTTTGGTGTGTGAGGGGTATTTAAACAAACGCTGTGTGCATCCACACCCGGATGAATAACACACTTTCCTTAACACAGTCAGACCTATGTGGTGGATTTTTTTGATTTATTTAGAAAAAAAACTTCACCTGATGTGAAAGGTGGCGTACTATTATTTGCAGGTATGCTAGTGTTTCCGAGTCTAGCCTGTTTTAAGGTTCATTTCTACTACCTTGTCTGCACCATTCCCGGTTGCACCTGAAAAGTAGCGCCACTACGGAACCCTCTTGCTAATGGTCATCTAGGATGTTAGGATCTCTTTAAAAATACAGACTGCGACGCCCGTTGCAAAAGTGATCTCTAGATATGGAAACAAATCTTCTCAAGATCAGCAAGTTAAAAAAAGTGGCCAAAATACGTATTTTTGTACTTCTGTGTACTATCCCGGGAAGCACGATATGTTTTGCATTGCATGTATTTTTTGTGCATCTCAATAAGTAACGCTGGACAAGGGTCTCCTTAAATTGCACAGGAGAAGCTTGAA
Organism: Calotriton arnoldi; assembly: GCA_963921515.1. Classification (NCBI taxonomy): domain Eukaryota; kingdom Metazoa; phylum Chordata; class Amphibia; order Caudata; family Salamandridae; genus Calotriton; species Calotriton arnoldi. Next base: position 1,496,472 of record CAWUFW010000223.1, on the reverse strand, counting down.
GCGGATGGCTAAAATAATAATTCGACGAGTTTACGTCCAGTCCAGGGAATGTTTAAGAGTGTTTTTGTTTAGATTTTTTTTGTATTAAGGCACATGACAAGTAGCTGAATACCACAGTCCAGCGAATGTCGAGGTTGTGTTGCATTTGATTGGACGGTGTAGTTGAGCAACTTTCCCTTTTCACCACTAGAGGCAGCGCTGTCTTTCCAGCAGAAGAGCCATCGGTGCGTATTCCAGATACAAAACCTGCGCTGCTCGACTGCTCACCACCACCACAAACACTGAATTGAGCCAAAAGCCTGAAGCAGAAATGTTCCGACGACTACAGGTTGCGGGTAGCATGTCATTTTGTGGACAAAATGTGTATGCTTATCTCTACAAAAGAGGGATTGGCACCTGCGCGGTACCAGGTGGTCTCACAGCGCCCGCAGAGTCCACTCTTGCTTTCTTTTATAACCTAAAGAGGAGGAAATTAAAACTGTTCACACCGAAATGTGCAGGAAATGTAAGTCATTAGATCTAGATAAGTGAGATGTTTGTCAAATCTGCAGGGTGCTGCCAAGCTGACACTGCCTTGCTGCCTCAGTTGTGTGTGATCTTTGGCAATTGGAATGCTGCCTTCGAGCTTGCCTGATCTATTATAGACTTTTCTATACTTTTCATTACGTAGATGCAAAAACTGCAGGCAGCCATTACAATGTTGTTTCAGCCAGTATTTCACTTCCAGCATTGTTTTGGTTATTTGTTGATTATTTGCAGTTCCTAAAAGCACATGTTAACAGCAGTATATAATATATATCGATGCAGAGACACTTCGCCATTGTTTGATATCATACTCTGGTAAAAAAAAAAAAGTAAGGTTGTACTCCAAGGTCATTCACTAACATAGTTTAAAAATAAATAAAGCAAGCACAAGCTGGTGGCAGTGATGAGCAGAAAAGCAAATGACCTGGTAGTGGCGCAAAGCTGCTGGCCTTTCTGGAAAGTAGTTACAAAAAAACAAAGCTGGTTGGGAGGAACCATGGAGCAATGTATTAGCAGTGTGGTGGTGAGCGTACAGTCCCGTTGGGGAGGAAGAGACGAAAGCCATGGCCTTACAGGAGATGCTAAGCTGCAACCGAAAACAAGCATTGAAAATGCAATAGGTCTCGCCTTTGATTAAGTTAAAGCCATTTGCTTTGCTTTTCAGTTGCTTGGTCTTATATTAATAGGTATGGACACTAGCACACAGGTACAGGCAGACTCACTCACAGACATGCAGATACTCACCCACACACAGGTACACTCACTCACTTAATGCTCTTTCTGAGTAGAGCATTTTAGGCGCCAGTACCTTCGCGATTGGGTCTGCAGCGTTTGTTAGCTGAGGTGTGGCCTTAGTTAAGAATAGTCTCACTGCTCAGTGACGCCTTCCTCGTACTGTCTTCTCCGTGCCTTATTTCCCCATCTCACATGTCTCGTCATTTCTTCTTCTCTCTCTGCCCCCCAACACACTCTTTTTTTTTACTTTAATAAGCGCGGCGTCGTCTTCACGGACACCGCGCTATGCAATGCAATAGGTGTTGCTTTTGGTATTGTAAATAACAATGCCTTTTCAATTTTTTAAAGGCATTGCCATTTACAATGTCAATAGCTCAATATAATGTCATTGCGTGACCTATTGCATTGTAAATGCTTGTTGCTTTTATTTTTTATTTCAGTGTCAGAGTTTAAACCATGAAGACATCATGTAAGCTTTTTTCCAAGTTTTTGAAATGTGTAAATTAATTTTTTCGCCGTCACCAATTAGTCTGACTTCTAATTGCCTTGAAAGGTTCTGAGCACATAGTTTGCATCAAGTTTCCAACAATTATGTTTTTATTGGAAAGAAGACCTTTCACACAGGCCTGGCTGGAAAAGACCAGCAGATGCTTCCACCTGCGGTGCAGAAGGAGGCCTCAGCTGAAAAGCACAAGTAGCTGATATGGATCCGGTCTGTTTTTATACCCATCTATAGCTTACAAGACTCACTCACAAATCTGGAGAATAAGTCACGAGTACGGTCTCTAAAACTGGAAAGCAACAGTCTGGTTTATCAAGATTATTGTCCCAAACTGAGGAGGATGTGGCTCTGATGATGAACTTCGTCCATAAATGAGTTTTGATGCTGTAGATCTCAGCAGCTCCAGCTTGAACGATAAGAATACCGTCAGGATCTTAGCGAAGGCATACTGACTGACGGATGCCTGTTGTGGATGTGTCGGCGTCAAGTAGAGCCTTAAACCTTTGATGCCGCTGGCAGATGCCTTGACACCAAACCCAATATTAATGTGTCGAAGCACACGTCCAGTGCGTATGCATTGATGCCCTCACTGACAATCACATTCTATGTGAAGGGTTCATGTGACATATGTGTTAGTACTATCGGTCATTTCACTTTTTGAAAAGTAGACTATCAAAGCATGCCAGCCTGGTGAATTAATCCAACAAGCTACTGGGGATTATAATCATACTCTGACTACTGGGCTAACACGCAGATGTTTCTTAATCATTATATTAGGGGCACCACTTGCTTCTTCGTCGACAACCTTCTTCCTACTTTTGGTATTTAATGACCAGCAAAGGATCTTGTCGTCAAGCTTCTATTGATATCTCATGCTGGTGTTCCCAGGCTATAAAGGTAATAGCGGGTTGTTGCACTGCACCCTCAGGATATCAAGACACCCAGAAGCACGGTGGAGCCTTACACCACAAACTCAGTGTTTCACCCAGAAGTAGAAGTGGGTGCTGTCTCCACACTCCACATCTCACCCAGAAGTAAATGTGGGTATTGTGTTCACCCTCAGTATATCACCCAGACGTAGATGTGGGTACTGTGCCAGTCTCAGTATATCACCCAAAGAACATGTAGGTACTGTGTCCACCCTCCGTATATCACCCAGAAGTTGATGTGGGTACTGTGCCAGCTCGGCCTATCACCCAGAAGTAGATGTGGGCATTGTGTCTACTACCCTCAGAGTATCACCCAGACATAGATGTGGGTACTATGTCCACCCTCAGTATACCTACCAGAAGTTGATGTGGGTACTGTGTCCACCCTCAGCCTATCACCCAGAAGTTGATGTGGGTACTGTGTCCACCCTCAGCCTATCACCCAGAAGTAGATGTGGGTACTGTGCCAGTCTCAGTATATCACCCAAAGAACATGTAGGTACTATGTCCACCCTCCGTATATCACCCAGAAGTTGATGTGGGTATTGTGCCAGCCTCAGTATATTACCCAGTAGACAATGTGGATACTGTGTCCACCCTCGGCTTATCACCCATAAGAACATGTGGGTACTGTGTCCACCCTCAGTATATCAGTATATCACCCAGACATAGATGTGGGAACTATGTCCACCCTCAGTGTACCACCCAGAAGTGGATATGGGTACTGTGTCCACCCTCAAGATATCACCCAGAAGTAGATGTGGGTACTGTCAGCCATCAATATATCACCCAGAAGCGGGTGTGGGTACTGTGTCCACCCTCTGCATCACCCAGAAGTAGATGTGAGTATTATGTCCACCCTCATCTCACCCAGACGTACATGTGGGTACTGAGTCCCCCTTCAGCAGAGCACCAAGAAGTAGATGTGGGTATTGTGTCTACCCTCCGCATGTCACCCAGAAGTAGATGGGGTTACTGTGTCCACCCTCAGCACGTCACCCAGAAGTAGATGTGGGTACTGTGTCCACCCTCAGTGTATCATTCTGAAGTAGATGTGGGTACTGTGCCACCTTCTGCATATCACCCAGAAGTAAATGTGGGTAGTGTGTCCACTCTCGGTATATCACCCAGAAGTAGATCTGGGTACTGTGTCCACCCTCAGAATATCACCTTGAAGTAGATGTGGGCACTGTGTCCATCCAGAGCATATGGTCCAGAAGTAGATGTGGGTACTGTGTCAACCCTCCGCCTATCGCTCAAGAAGTTGATGTGGGTACTGTGTCCACTCTCAGTACCTTCACACAGATGTAGACGGAGGTACCTTGTCCAACCTCAGTATATCACCCAGATGTGGGTAATGTGTCCACCCTCAGTATATCACCCAGAAGTAGATGTGTGTACTGTGTCCACCCTCAGTATATCACCCAGAAGTAGGCATGGTTACTATGTCCACACTCAGTCAATGACCCAGAAATACATGTGAGTACTGTATCCACCCTCAGAACATCACCCAGAAGTAGATAAGGGTACTGTGTCCAATCTCAGCATGTCACCCAGAAGTAGTTGTGGGTACTGTGTCCATACTCAATATATCACCCTGAAGCGGGTGTGGGTACTATGTCTACCCTCCGCGTATCACCCAGAAGTAGATGTGGGTATTGTGTCCAGCCTCAGTATCTCACCCAAACGTACATGTGGGTACTAAGTACCCCTCCAGCAGATCACCAAGAAGTAGATGTGGGTATTGTGTCCACCCTCAGCATGTCACCCAGAAGTAGATGTGAGTGCGGTGTCCACTCTCGGCATGTCACCCAGAAGTAGATGTGGTTACTGTGTCCACCGTCAGCACGTCACCCAGAAGTAGATGTGGGTACTGTGTCCACCCACTGCATGTCACCCAGTAGTATACATGGGTACTACGTCCACCCTCAGCATATCACCCAGAAGTAGATGTGGATACTGTGTCCACCTTCTGCATATCACCCAGACGTAGATGTGGGTAGTGTGTCCACTCTCGGTAAATCAGCCAGAAGTAGATTTGGGTACTGTGTCCACCCATGGTTTATCACCCAGTAGAAGATGTGGGTACTACATCCACCCTCAGCATATCACCCGGAAGTAGATGTGGGTACTGTGCCAACCACCTGCATATCACCCAGACGTAGATGTGGGTACTGTGTCCACCCTCAGTACATCACTCAGCAGTAGATGTGGGTACTGTGTCCACTCAGTATATCACCCCGAAGCAGATGTGGGTACTGTGTCCACCCTCAGCACATCACCCAGACGTAGATGTGGGTACTGTGTCCACCCTCAGTACATCACCCAGCAGTAGATGTGGGTAGTGTCCACCCTCAGTGTATCACCCAGAAGTAGATGTGGGTACTGTGTCCACCCTCTGCATGTTACCCAGAAGTAGATGTGGTTACTGTGTCCACCCTCAGTGTATCACCCTGAAGTAGATGTGGATACTGTGTCTACCTTCAGTGTATCATCCTGAAAGTAGATGTGGATACTGTGTCCATCCTCAGGAAATTACCCAGAAGTAAATGTGTGTACTGTGTCCACCCTCAGTCTATGGCCCAGAGGTAGATGTGGATACTGTGTCCACCCTCCACATATCACCCAGAAGTAGGTGTGGGTACTGTGTCCACCCTCAGCATGTCACCCAGAAGTAGATGTGGATACTGTGTCCACCCTCAGTACATCACCCAGCAGTAGATGTGGGTACTGTGTCCACTCGGTATATCACCCCGAAGCAGATGTGGGTACTGTGTCCACCCTCAGCATATCACCGAGTAAAAGATGCTGGTACTACATACACCCTCAGCATATTACCCAGAGGAAGATGTGGGTACTGTGTCCACCCTCTGTATACCACCCAAAAGTAAATGTGGCAGCTGTGTCCACCCTCAGTGTATCACCCAGAAGTAGATCTGGGTACTGTGTCCACCCTCAAGATATCACACAGAAGTTGATGTGGGTACTGTGTCCACCCTCAATGTATCACCCAGAGGTAGATGTGGTTACTGTGTCCACCCAGAAGTAGATGTGGTTACTGTGTCCACCCTCAGTGTATCACCCAGAAGTAGGTGTGGGTACTGTCTACCTTCAGTGTATCATCCTGAACGTAGATGGGGATACTGTGTCCATCCTCAGGAAATCACCCAGAAGTTGGTGTGGGTACTGTGTCCACCCTCAGCATGTCACCCAGAAGTAGATGTGGGTACTGTGTCCACCCTCAGTGTATCACCCAGAAGTAGATCTTGGTACTGTTTTCACCCTCAGTATATCACCCAGAAGAGGTGGGTACTGTGTTTACCCTCAGTATATCACCCAGAAGAGGTGGGTACTGTGTTCACCCTCAGTATATCACCCAGAAGAGGTGGGTACTGTGTCCTCCCTCGGTATGTCACCCAGAAGTAGATGTGGTTACTGTGTTCACCCTTTGCATGTCACCCAGAAGTAGATGTGGTTACGGTGTCCAGCCACAGCGTATCACCCAGTAGAAGATGTGGGTACTGTGTCCACCCTCTGCATATCACCCAGAAGTAGATGTGGGTACTGTGCCCATCTTCAGCATATCTCTCAGAAGTAGATGTGGTTAGTGGGCCCACCCTCCGTATATCACCCAGAAGTAGATATGGGTACAGTGTCCACCCTCAGTTTATCACCCAGAAGTAGATATGGGTACTGTGTCCACCCTCAGTGTATCATCCTGAAGTAGATGTGGGTACTGTGTCCACCCTCCGCATATCACCCAGAAGTAGATGTGGGTACTGTGTCCACCCTTAGCATATCTATGAGAAGTAGATGTGGTTACTGTGCCCACCCTCCATATATCACCCAGAAGTAGATGTGGGTAGTGTGTCCACCCTCAGCACGTCACCCAGATGTAGATGTGGGTACTGTGTTGACTCTGTATACCGCCCATAAGTAGATGTGAGTACTGTGTCCACCCTCAGCTTATTACCCACAAGTAGATGTGGGTACTGTGTCCACCCTCAGCATATCACCCACAAGTAGATGTGGGTACTGTATCCACCATCAGCATATCACCCACAAGTAGATGTGGGTACTGTGTCCACACTCGGCATATGACCCAGAAGTAGATGTGGGTACTGTGTCCACACTCAGCATATCACCCACAAGTAGATGTGAGTACTGTGCCCACACTCGGCATATGACCCAGAAGTAGATGTGGGTACTGTGTCCACACTCGGCATATGACCCACAAGTAGATGTGGGTACTGTGTCCACACTCGGCATATGACCCAGAAGTAGATGTGAGTACTGTGTCCACACTCATCATATGACCCAGAAGTAGATGTGGGTACTGTGTCCACACTCATCATATGACCCAGAAGTAGATGTGGGTACTGTGTCCACACTTAGCATATGACCCAGAAGTAGATGTGGGTACTGTGTCCACACTCATCATATGACCCAGAAGTAGATGTGGGTACTGTGTTGACTCTGCATACCACCCATAAGTAGATGTGGGGACTGTGTCCACCTTCAGCATATGACCCAGAGGTAAATGTGGGTATTGTACCCACCGTCAGTATGCCAGAAGACACTTCAGAAGCTGATGTCATTGTTCTGCGCACATCCTCATGACGACACCCAGAGGTGCACCTTGGTATTGAGCCAGACCATCAGAATGCCAGAAGAGGCGTTAGTGTTCCAAACACCTCCAGCAGATATAGACATCTAGGAGCATGCTTGGTTATACTGACCACGCCATGTGCACGGGTACCCCGGGGTACTGTGAGTGCCCACACCCTGTGTATGGCACCTAGAAGTACCCCTGGGTATTGTGCCTGCACCCCGAGTATAGAGTCTACCCTTCAGAAGCAGACGTTGATATGCTGCCTACACACTGTGTGCTGGAAGCCCCCCCCCCCTTTCACTATTGTGTCCACACTTGTGCAGTGTGCCAGACCCCCCAGAAGAAAAGACATTTAGAGGCATGTGTGGGTTTTGTGCTCATGCCCTTCAGCATGTCAGAAGACCTCAGGAAGTGGAGTTGAGTACTGTGCCTATGATCCCCGGCCCCACCAGACTGGGAGAGTGGAAGCTATCTCCATCGCCCATTTAAGAACTGCAGATGACATTGGTGTCATCAGCATCACACAACAGTGCTCTACAGGGCAGGAATCCCTCCCAGTGGACAAACTGGATCGGGCAACAGTACTTTTATGGAAAGTCACAGCACCAATGTCCGTCAGGGGATGCACTCACCACTGAATGGTGGTCGACGACGCCAACATTTTTTTATTTTTTATTAAAAGGACAAAACATGATTGTGAACCCAACCATTAGATGATGAAATAGATGCTCAGCATGTGAATCCAGAAGACTCTTCAGGTTGTAAACAACTCCTACTGGTAAGTAACCATTTGGTTCTGCAGTACTAGTTGTCAGAAGAAGTGCAGTGAAAGCGAGTAGCCATAGGTAGTGTTATCGTTCACTGATCAGCATCAGCTGGACTTGGCCCATTCAGATGTTTTAGCCTTTCTTATTAGACATGTTGGTACATATCACCTAATTGCTGCTGTACAATTCATCATCACAAGATCCTTATTCAGGTTTACACCAAAACATAAAAGCATCAATTGCATCACAGATCAAGATTTCATACCACATTTAAAAACATCACTCCAATATAATTCATTAAAATACATACAGACATTACTAATGACTTCATCATTTAAGACTTAAGATTTTTAGACTATAATTTCACAATATCGTACTTAGGGCTAAGATTTATAGACGGACTATTGAAAAATCTCCCAATGTGCTTCGTCTCAGGGTCTTGCTTTAATAGTGTTATAGTCACATAAGGTACTCGCTCCATAAAGCCTCTTCGTATCTCTTTCTAAGTGTTAAACTCTTCTTTAAGAAATTAAGAACTGCCCAGCAAACATCTTCATTTTCCAGACTGTGAGAAGTTGGCCTGGTATATGCTGTCCACTACTTATAGTGGGCACCTTGCACCAGTCCAAACAACCCCTTATTGGAGATAGGTTAAAGACAACCTTTATTGAAAGCTATCCTAGTGGTAGCTATGGAGAGCAGCCTTCAGGCTAAGTCTTGAAGGAATGTAAAGCAGCTTGTTTTACTCTTGAGTGACCAAATGAAAGAGGACCACACCAGGTATATATTTAAAATATATGTATTTAGTCTTAAACACACCCCTCTAGTCTCTTTATGAGGCTAGAGTTTGAAGTACATAAGTTACAAGTCAGTTGTCAACAGTAATAGCACAAATACACGTTTGAGCCCTAGGGGCGTACCAAACCATATACCAATAAAGTGGTATAAGAACCATGACTGAGCTAGACACAAGGCCTAGAGCCTGTAGAAGTGCTTGGCCCTCAAGGAACCACCCAAGGTAGTGACACAGGGGACCCACGGGGGACGCGTACAGTGTGAGAACACAGCCGCGAGCCGCCGTTGATTTCTATGGGGAATGTCGCGGTTGGAGTTTTAAAGAAAAGGGACACTTAGAGGAGGACTTGGAGCAAACCCCTTTAGAACTAGGTCGTTCTAGAGTCTATACCCACGGGAGCACCGGAGTACTCGAGTTACCTCACCCAGGGAAGCCGGGTGCATAGGTGTCTTTCGGCGTCGGGTTTCGTCGTCGTTTTCAATGGCGATCTGCTGCAAAGTGCTGCTGGCGACCAAGTCGAAAGTGTTCGGGTGGATCCAAAGGTGGATCGAAGATCTGAAGAACCTGAAAGCAGAGTGGACAGAGTCTGGGTCACTAGCCAGTGACCAGGAAGGCGATGAGCAGATGCCCACCGATGTCGGGTGCTTCGGGTAGGTTGACGGTCGTCTTGACTCTTCAGCCACGAGGTCCAGGAGGCGTCGACGACAACCAGGAGCTGGATTCGAGCTGTCCCACGACGTCTGACGATTGCAGGGGTGTCGGCGACCGGATTGGACCCAACAAGCCTTGGCAACGGCAAGTCTCGTGGAAATAGAAAAAGGACGTTGATGCAGACCAGCAAGGTCTGGGGGACTCACCCAGCGAGGGTAAGTCAGGGCACGTCTGGAGCAACCAGGGAAGCCCAATTAAAAGAATAGTTGCCTTCGGGAGGGCCCACTAGCCAACGGACTAGCGACCGCGAAGGAGCCTCGAGTGGACGCACTTGGAGCTGGGCTCACAGGACACTCGTGGAGTGGAGGCCAGTGATCTTCAGTGCAGTCGGTTCTGGAGGCGGGGGCTACTCGGAGCCCAAAGCACAACTTCGTGGGAGCCCAGGAAGAGGATGCACTTGCAAAAGTACTCGGTGTCCAGGGGTCACGGTTCCACGTTACCCACGACAGCTACGGGCCTCAGCTTTGCTGGGGACTCAGGGCAGCCTCGGGAAAGTCTGGAAATCCACCTCTGGTGATGCAAAGACTTCGGCATCCGGCAGGAGCTTCGGCGATGCAGACCGGACAATTGCTTCTTAGGTGCTGCCAAGCAGGGGAGTCACTCCTTGACCCCAAGGGGGATTCTTCAGTCCTCTAATCTTAAATAGTGCGTCGAAGGTCCAGGATTCTGTATCAGAGTTTCGTCCAGGTAAATCGAAAGTCCTAAGGACTGGGGTCCCATACTTATACTAAGTTAGGGGGTTGGACATACTCTGGGGACCCACCTACGGGAGGGTCAGGGAAGAGGGGTGGTTACACCCATTCCCTTTGTCCAGTTTCGCGCCAGAGCAGGGGCAGGTAGCCCCTGCAACCGGTTTGAACTGGCATATGCACAGGGACACCAAGTGTGCCCCCAGTGCAGGACTTCTGAGCACCAGAGGGTGCTCCCGCCCAGCCCCAATACACACTATCCTGTCTGGGGAGGTGTTTACACCTCCCTGCAACAGGAAACCTATTGTCCAGGCCTCCCCTGCCGGAGTTTCAGTCAGCAGCAGGAGGCCAGACCCGTGTCTGTGGCAGCGGCATCCATTTTGTGATGCCAGGGCTCTGGAAAGAAGTTACCGGGTAGCCCAGTGTGTACATGTCTCTCCCTCTAGAAGGGTGGAATGCTACCCCCGCCGCCAGGACTGGCGGGGGGGTAGTATTCCAAGATGTTTGACACCAAACACGACATGTTTTGGTGCAGCCAGTCCAAAGTTAGCATTGTACCGCGAGGATGTAATGCACTTAAGAGTATATGGTCAGGCTGTACCACAAACAGCATCAGAGGAGGGACTCCGAACGCTGTAGAGGGGCTCTGCTCATGCAGGGGCACCCTCTCACATAAGAACCAAGCACTCTGCCTTCAGGATTGGTAAGGCCTGCCATAGGAGTGACTTATAGGTTTATATGTGTGTGCAATGGTAGTGATATAGGTAGCTCTATACCACTGTAAGGGGTGCATGCACCACCTTACCCAGGCTGCAGTAGCAGACCTGTGGTGTCATTTTGGATGGCCTTCCAGGGGTGGCATAATACATGCTGCAGCCCCTGGTAGGCCTCTGAGGTACCTATGCCCTGGGTACATAGTATACCATATACTAGGGACTTATAAGGGCACTCCAGATTCCAATCAGAGATGTGCCTAAGGCACATGGAAACCATTTTAGAGAGGAAGCAGCTAGGCTGGGGTTCTGATTAGCAGGGCCCCAGCCAGACTAAAGTCGAAAAACAGTGAAGCATCAGCAAAAAGTGGGGGTACCCATGTGAAGCAGATCCTACTCTCCTACACAGACGCTGTAAATGACATAGACCTTCCAGATGAAGTCTAAAACTCAGTTTCCGTGAGATAGGTATTAAAAACTCTTGCCTTGGGACCGCATAAAAAGGGCAGAACCGGGTCAAAGGGCATGTGTTTTGTGTAGATGATTAATCACACACGCAGCGGTAGATCGCAGGACCATCAGTTTTGGATGGGAACGGCTACCAGAAAGTGAATCATGCAAAATCTAAACAGTGATGGAGCCCGCCCGTAGACCGGGTTCGCTGCCCGAGTCAGATACGGCTCCGTCTCAGTTGTGGTCACCAGGGGAGCGTATCTCACCAGCGCTGGCCTTCTGTGTGCTTTCCTTAGCCTACTGTTAGTACAATTACTTGAAAAGTTGCATTGTACGTTTTCTTTTGTGTTTCCCGTAATAATGGACGGCCTTTCATACAATTCTGTCATGCCTAACAATTCAAAAGACTTCTTTAAATGTAGCAGCCAGGGAATGTCCCTCGGCCTTGTTAAACCCAAGCACTCCCAAATGCATGCGCGCGGGGAAAGATTTTAAAAATCCGTTAAGTATGAGAGGCCAAGCTCTTCGTGGCATAATATATTTGCCGTGCCTTGGGGAACCTGTAATAATCTTCTCAGGAAGGAGTTTTCCACTTTTTGTAAAAGCTCTTTTGTATATCTCTATAGACCAGCACCATGTGATCCTGCAGAAACACATTTTGTTTTGTAGAGATGTGTGATCTTTCTGACTGTTTCTTGTCCTTATTTCTGGGTGAATCTAAAAATTACTCCAACATTACTTTTAAAGTAATTTGCCCTAACACTTAAAATATTTTTCCAGAGCAGAGCTGAATAAAATTCCTAGGTAATTAACATTTTGCACTTTCTCTAATACTGCACTTCCCACCAAATCAGTTTTGGTTTTTGTATTTCGTTGCTCACAAATCATTACAAAAGATTTTCTGTAGTTAATTTTAAGATCTAATGTAGACAGATAGGTTACAAAACCATCCATTACAGGAATGTCTTGCCTTAAATTAACTATACGTTTGGCAATACCATTTATGTATAGCAGGAATTGGATGGGAGCAAGGATACATCCATGCCGAACTCCTCGTGTAGATTTTATCGGGCATTAGTTCACCTTCGGGTCTGTACCCCACTCTCGCACTTAAATCCTGATGTAAGCGCTCGAGTATCAGTAGATCAATCTCTACCCCCGTCTCCTCCATCATTGATCGTAGTTCAACATGAATTCCTAGATCGAAGGCAGTACAAAGGTCGATAAAGCCATATGCGGCGCTCCTTTTTTGGCTGAGACATATTTACTTGCTAATAAATACAAGTTTAGGCATTGATCTATTGTGCTTACTCCTGGCCTAAAACCAAACTGAAGTTTGACAATATTTTTTCATCCGTTACCCAGTTTTCCAGGCGCTCCAGTTACTCTACCCACAATCTTCATACTTGATTCGATTAAGGAGATATGTCTGTAGCATGTCGGGATGTCCCGTCTCCTTTTTTAGGTCTCGCAGACCTAGCGCTGGGGCGCGCATGCGCTCCTCGCTCTACGAGGCTTATTGTCATCAGTACGCTTTGAGAAGGGGACATGAAGCCCCGCCCATCTTTTTGATTCGCTGGCGTCATCCTCCATGCTAAATGCTGGCTTCCGATTGAAAAGGAGGCTTCTTAGTCCCTCCTTGTTACCGCCCTGTCTCCTTTTGGGACTGCCCATCCCGACTGGATCTTTTACTTGTGTCCTGACACGGTCTCCTTCATAAGTGTGCAAGCACTCAAGCACTCTTTTATTTTTATTTTCTGCGCGGTCCGCCTCGGCCGCGCTTGTTTATTTATTTAATTATTTTTGCGCAACGGCTCTCTGCGAGCGAGGCGGGATTACAGGGCCTTGTTATCTTCTCCACTTCTGTGGTGCTGACTCCAGACTCTTGTTTTTTAATCATTCGGCACAGTCTGGAAAGGCGCCCTGGACTCTTACAGCACGTGCCTCAGCCCGTGTTATGCAGCATCCTGTGGGCATGGGAAGCCTCTCTGATGTGCCGTGAATAAAACAGGCTCACTTGGAACTGATAGCTTAGAAACGCAGTGCACGACATTAACTCTCCGTAGCACTTAAATACCGCTACTTAATCAAGTATCGCTTGTGCCTGATTGCGCAGAGTACAGCTGCTTTTCTGCAGCAAGTAAAGACATTACCGGAACAACGAGGCTTTTCGAGTGCTCCTCTCTGGTCACTGCTGTTTATAGGGTGCGCTGCTGCAATAGGATTCTATCCGTCTTGAAGTTTACAGTCTCTGTGACTTTTACTGCTGTAAAATCCGTAGCTGGGTATAAATTGCTGTCAGCGGCGAAGGTCCAGAGCTCGACGACAAAATATGAATTTGCTAATCTAATACACGTGGGCAGCGCGGAAATAGAAAAATAACTGTTAAGCTCCCCTGCGAGGGGGGGCAACATTGCCCCCTAATGACAAATATTTAAGAAGTGCGTCGAACAAACTTGACCTTTCAGTGTAATTGATTTCCAATAAAAGTGGCTAAGCAGTTTCCGTTTTGGTATTTTTGATGTATCTTGTTAACGTGATACATGCTTTTTATGAGAATAATTAAGCCGCTTTTCAGTCACTCTCTAAATACATCCCCTTAGACTCGCGCCCTTTAATTGTCATGATGTCTGATGTACTTGAGAAATAAACCGCAGCTCCGCAGGAACAGTCATTTTACGTGATACAAAACTGGTTTTTGCTTTCATGCAGGCCTGTGAGTATTTTGTTTTCGTTTCCTTCCCACTGTCCTTTTGAATGGATTGAGCTGTAAGGGAGGCCCCAGCCGCGCTCTCTGAATGAGTGGCTGTTGTTTTAGAGAAGGCTACTTCCGCATTCATCTGGAACAGGAAATGCTTAGGGGAATGAGTGGCACGGAGTGATTGCTTTTAGGTCTCGGCTACACAGCGCACTTCCCTGCAACCAGAAGGCTATAACTGATGTAACCGTATATTATGTTTGTAAATCGGCCATCGGGGCAAAGCCAATAGGTCTCGGTAATCTGAGAGCTATAGGCGTTGCCAATGTTAATGCATTTGTATCCGGCTCTGGGGCAGTTTATATTGATATACACAAATGCATTAACATTGCCAACAGAGATAGCTCTCAGATTGCCAAGAGCTATTGGCGTTGCCAATGCTTGTTACCCAAGATCTCTCTAGGATATAGTGGCCTGTGTCCGTGGCCTGTAGTGGCCGCGGCGTTTGTTCATCACTGCGTTTTATGGCCTTAGAGAATCCCCGTCGATAATTCAACTGGTCGTGCATTTAAGGTGCATTTCACGATCTGTCTCTTGCACGAGTACAGTGAAAACAAATTGGTGCTTAACACGGTACTTGCTTCTCTTTTGTTTTTTCCTTTTTGTCTACATCTAAAGTGATTTTTATAAAGGTGCTTTAATTGTAAATAAATAAATAAAAGTGTGCTGCATGGCAAAATATTTATACGGTCCCAAAGGCGAGACCTATTGGCTATGCCAATGCTTGTTGTAAATCGGGACGATAATGGCCATTTTCCATGATTCAGGAATGTAACCTCTGGCAACATTTCTAAAAAATTGGTTAAAAGAGGGTCCCACAGTTCTTTATTTGGTTTAAAAACATCGGCTGGTACGCGGTCGGGGCCGGACGCCGTCGGGGCCGGACGCTTTCTCTGCTGTACATTTACTAATTATTTCCTCCACTTCCTTAACCTCAAAGCATAAAGAATCATACAAACTTTGAGGTCTGTACTGTACTATATCAGTATGTACAAGAGTGGTAGCTAGGGGCGCGGCTTCTGGGTGCAAAATAGCCATGAAATCACCACCCGTTTACCTGCGGGTACTACTATCTCGATTTTGTGTGCGTTGGGATCTGTAAAGTATGTTCTAGAAGAGTCTTTCATCGCTTAGTAGACGAGCTTTCTACATTTTGTGCTAGTTTCCCTTTTCCTCTCGTCTAACTTTTATCTATATTGCCGCCTAGTAAGTTTGATTTGTGATACCGATTAAGGGGATGTTTGCAAGAGAGTTTCCAATTTTTTGTGAGCTGCCGTACATCTGGAATTAAACAGAGGTTTTTCCCCTTTAGGAATATTTGTGGTACGGTTTCTGGATATAGCGCTGCATAATTTTTCAAAGCCTAGTTGTAGGTCGTGGCCTCGAGGGTCTTCAGCGAGACAGGTGGCAATCAGGGGTGAATAATCACAAACTAATTGCTTCAGAAAAAGGTCCGGGATTACCATGGCCCATTTCACTGATAATCCTTTTCTACTCATTACTATTTCAGCTTTTTATTTATCCATATTTGTAGGTCTTATCTCAATACTCCATGATATGGCTAGCGGGTTACGATCACTCAATTAACTTACATAGCTTTAAATTAAAATCCCCTGCCTACAACAACATAGTTTTGCATTTTGTCCTCCAAAGGGTCTCACAAAATTTTCAAAAGAATCAATAACCTCTGGGTTAAATTCATTATAATAAAAATTGACCACCATAAGGTCAAAATCTCTCAGGCCAGACAATAAAATAGCTAAAAAGAATAGAGGATACCAAACTTTAGACACATGTAAAGCAGGGGTCAGAACTAATACCAGGTGAACCGACCCCTTTACATGAACCTCCTCTTGTATCCAAGTCTCTTGTAGACCGATAATGTCTCGATTTTCTATGGAGTTGTTCGAGTTCGGATTATTTAACTTGGTCCGTTGATGGTCCTAGAGGCCATGTTACAAACCACGCCTGTTGAAGAATCTAGCAGGCCAGCTCATAGTATCCCTGGAGTTTGAATGGACGGGACCTCAACAGGTGCTGCGGTAAGTCAGTCTATTGGGTCCAGGTGGACAATGGATTCAAATCTATTAGAAATTGGCACTGCCATAGGGATAAGATGCACTGGAGAAATGGAGCGGCATTGAAGTGCCCCGGTCGGCCTAAAGGTAAAGCTTCAATTCTGCATTGCGGGTGGTTAGTATGTTGTAATCTTACAAAAGTCTGTCTTGCCAAGGTCTGGCTTCTAAAATTCACCACCACACAATCGAGAGCATCCCTTTTTGGAGTGGTCCCTACCCTGTCCTCTCTCCGCACATGGTTAATATATTTATGATGCATTCTTTGGTTGCATGAGTTTTTATTTAACCAATTTACCACCTTATTTTTCAATTGGTCATAATCTTCACTTGAACCATCTCGTAACGGCGGGACGCCTCTCAGAATCACAATGTGAGGGGTGGCTGGTGGAGGTAACTGGAGAATATTAAATTTCTTATGCGTTTCTTGCGTGAGCTGACAAAGTCTTGTTGGAATAAGTCTTACATTAGGCCCGATGAAGTGTCATGCTATGCCCTAACCCGGGTAAAGGATTTTGGGGTTTTGCAGTCCTATGGTTTCTAGCTGATAATGGATCTTCAGCGATATTTGTCTGCCTGGCTGTTCTCCAAGCTGGGTACAGCCCAGAACTTCTGGGAAGGTTACTAAGAAGGGCTGTTCATTTGTAATAAGGGTAAGATGTATCCTTTTTAGGGCATTTTGCATGTCAAGGAGTGTCATTATCGGGACTAAGGCTTGTAAATGTAAATCCGTATTTGTAAAGCGCGAACTACTCACCCTTACGGGTCTCAAGGCGCTGGGCGCCGTCGTGGAAATTAAGTGAGCTATTGCCCAGAGTCACATGGTGCTGAGCTGAGCTGCCGCCGGAGCCGCGGATCGAACCGTGAACCCTGTGCTCCGAAGTCAGCTGCCCTGGCCGCTGCACCACACCTCTCCACTACATCTACAATGGCCGTAATATCGGAACAGGAGTCCTCCGGTCCAAAAGATGTTGATGTTACTTTCTTTTCCCCCCATTTCTCCCCACAGGCAATCTCACAAAAATCAAAAGAATCAGAAATCAGGGCTGCTTACTGTTGTATCCTTAGGCGTAGGTTTTAGAGGGATGACCCACCCGGGCGCGTCCCACGCTGCGGGTGTGCTGGCCTTGCCCCTCCGAGCATGCGGTGGACTGGGTGACCGAGTCCCACCCCAGCCGTAGTAAGGACGGGCACTGCAGGCGGCCATGCAGCAGGAAGACCCCAGAGTTGCGGAACTTGTTCAATTCAAGTGGGTGCACAGGCAGCGATTCCTGAGTAGGTTACTGACCAGGTGACTGAGTGTGTGATCTTCGTGAAATGAGTGACGTGAGAGGCTGGGCCTCTCATCCAGAACCAGCTGGGCATACAAAGAGTAAATGAGCCCATACTAGGTTTCGACCACAGCCCTTCTACACAAGGCGTATAAGGCTTGCAGCGTGTGTAGCTTTAGATGACGTGCTGTGCTCGCTCCTGTAATCTAGTGCTGGGCTAAAATGATTACAAGATATCCACAGAGCCACCATCTACTCAGAAGACAGAACCTAGTCTGCGAAAACCTGTAGAGCTTTTGTGGCTGTCAGTGAGCCCAACTGGCGGCCCTATATCTAAAGATGGGTTGCCAGAGCGTTGGGGCATGTTATGCCAAAGCCAGGCGTGCCCTCAGTGCCACGCCTCGGGCACATTCAACACCCAAAAGAGGGATTCACAGTGGCTTGTGTAGGAAACATTCCATTAGCAGAGATTTGTAAATCTGCAACATGGTCTTCTATCTGCACCTTCACTAACCTCTAATGCGTGTATTGTTCACGCTAGACAAGAGGTTAGTTGGACAAACTGTACCTAAACCTCAGCTGCAAACATCTCCCACTCCTGCTTGCAGCCACCACATTGGAGGAGCGAGTACTGTTTGTCAGTCTATGCACAGCGTGAGATCTACAGCTACAAATACGGAAAATATCACTGACCTCTAACACTCCGTTTGCGGCTTGTAGTGCTGTAGATTCACATGCACCCTGCGCACCTCCCCAGATACAAGCGCAGTTAAACAAGTTTTAACATTCAGAATAGCAGTTGCCTACAGTACACAAACTTGAGTTTCCCTTCAAAGTATCTCACAGTCCTAGTGGGAAAAACATAATCTCATGTAGTCTGTGCCCTGATACATTGTGTGTGCCTGAGGAGGGAGTGGAAGCCACCACGAAATGTATCTCCATCCTAGAACAAAACAAGCATTGGCATAGCCAATAGGTCTCGCCTTAGGGACCTTATAAGTGTTTAGCCGTGCAACAGTTGCATAACTAAATACTTATAAGGTCCCAAAAGCGAGACCTATTGGCTACACCATTTGCTTGTTACTTTGCTATAATCGCGGCACCCGCGCTTTACTTTTAACATTAAAAGTTTAGTATAAGTGTTTAGCCATGCAGTATATTTCCCATTACACTATATTAGCCTTTAAAGACATCAAAGTTTGTGGTAACTCAATCAATGGTAAGCAATGGGTGGGCTATTAAGCACCTTAGTCTCCTGGTAAATTCACACTTGGTCTTGCACAACCAGGCAGCTTGCACTGTCTGGTAGGTGAGACGCAAGAACAGAATGACAACACTTTATCAGCAATATGCTAGGACAAGAGCTTGAACAGTAAACAAACCCAGCCCTAAACAGGTTGGAAATAGTTTGTTTGGACCTAACGATTTTAAAGCCAGTCAAAGTAGTTTGGCGATCTCTATTTTTGCAGACACTTGTCACATGGAACCCTTAGGCAGGGCTGGCGGCAAAGTCATTACAAATTACTCCTAACACAGGAAGCAACCAAACGAGCAAACCACAAGTCAGTGTTGATGGTTCCAGAATTACAAGGGGGCGCTCCCAAAGAATCCACAAAATTTAAAAATTAACTAAAAAAGGCCGTTTACACAGACATTTCACCATTCATGAAAAACATGAAGCCAAACTTCATTAGCTCTGTCCACGATTTATTGATTAGTAAGCATTACATAATCAATATTTTCCGTGGATATATATACTTAATAGTCAAGTACTTCTGACACTCCTGTCTTAAAATCAGCCTTCTCAGAGATGTGGCTCAAATAACCATTTCAGAGAAAACACGTCATAAGTGTGCAACCAGCATTTAACACGTTTTTCAAAGCAACAAACAAGTAAGGAACAAAATAGCACAGCTGTGTACTTCTCATTTTAACTACTTTTTAACACGCATGCTTCACATATTGTTTTGCGTTTTTCCCATCAATTAAACGATTAAAAAAAATATATAGCTATATATAAAACACATTAATTCAAATTTCAAAGAATTGCTAAAAAAATAAAAAATATGCATCAATAAAGTCAATTATCCATCGAAAAGTGAACTATCCAATGCACTCCTTGCGTTTTTAGCGCCGGATACTGCATATCTAACACCTGCTCCCCACTGGAAGTTTGTAGAATCAAGACAGAGAGAAATAAACACGATTTGCCCAGGATCACACAATGTTGTTGGCATTGCTCCGGACAAGGTCCTCTGGGAGCTTCTGTTTCCGAATGCACCTTGGTGTCCTGGCCGAAGGCGGGCATAGAAATGAGACTTTTAAATAGTGATAGTTGATGCATAATCTCCAAAGGTCAGAGGATTCATAGTGTCTGGGAGTCTTCAGACTGTGTGTGGGCCAGACTCCACATGCTGGACGTTCACCTGGTTGCGCGCCTGCTGCGTAGATATGTCTGTAACTTGCAACAGGTTTCAGTGCCAGCGAGGCCGAGAGCTGCAGAGATCAATAGTGGAGCGCCTCGTACATGTCACCTGTACCCATTCCAGTAGGATTGCTCAGCAGGTTAATGCACCTGCTCCAGATAAGTGTGCGTGAGATGTGGTTCACCTGTTCAAATCACTGCAAGATTGGTCAGTAGCGTAATGTGCCCTGGATAGATCTGCATAAAGCCTACGTTTCGAATTTCCCAGCTAGATATTTCAGTGGGTTAATGTTCTTGCAGTGGCGATCTGTCGGTCTGGGGTTTACAAGTTTGACTCCAAGCACGTTTGGTTCTTTCAAAGCACTATACATTGAATGCACTTGTATGGATCAATAATATAGCCTTATAGCCCGCTGCCAAGGGCTATACCGGCTGTTAAAGGCCCTGATCCCGAGTTATAGGCCCGAGCCGCAGGTGAGGGCCTATAACGAGGGAGAGGGCCTTTAACAACCGGTATAGCCTGAGGCAGAAGGACTATAAGGCTATTAGAACATTCCACCCACTAAGGGTAGAATGTTCTAAATTAAAAATGGAGAAACAAAAAGACAAACATTGGAATGTTGGAGCGCTGGGCCTATACCAGCCATTATAAGCCCAGAGCAACTCCATTGTCTTCAATGGAGCTCCCAACATTCCAATGTTCTAATAACACTATATATTTACACACCAGGAGACCATTCCATGCCTACTATCGTCAATTATAACATTAAGAGACGCGTTGCTTATAAAAGTGACTTTTCCTGCTTCGCATTTCAATCCATTGTGCAAAACATACTTTATTTTGGTGAAGCAAATATAAGTGGGTTTTGTTCTGAAAATGCAACACATGGCGGATCTTATGTTCGGTTTCTTTTGCCTTCTCTACCCTGTGGTCAGCGTGTGAGGGAGATGATAAGAGTTGAGCTATGTTGTGGAGATGTGCGCATAGTTTACAGGTGAGCGGTACGAATCCCGACACGATTAACTCCGCCTTTCATCCTTCGGATGCCAGTAAAGCGCTAAGGCATTTGTGGCAGGCGCTGCGCTAGTGATGGGATCGGTTTGTTGTGCTCCGGGGCTGCCACAGAGAGGGGCGTAGCCCACCCTTATCCACTCTCCGCCCCAGTGAAGCAGCCTTTGTAATCACGGCGCTGCTGCGTGGGAGGTTTCGCATGGTCTGTCCTGCGCAAAGCTCAGTTTGATTTCTGTATCTTAATCTCTGTGAGTTAGACCCCGGCATGTGCGGCTGGCGAATATAGCGTGTCCTGTTCTTAACGTTCAGTCTTCACTGCTGGTCGGTGTAGGGGCCTTTTAATTACTCAAACCTATAAAACATACCATAACATCGATTAGAAAATCCCGCCCCTCAGTTATTGTCGTAAATGTTATGTCCCAGGGTGCAGTGAAGCGGTGAAAGGTACCTTGCGCCTGTAAACAAAGCACACAAAGTAAATATTATGGTCCAATAATTCTATCGAGATGTTTGGGGGAGACTCTTGTAAATGCCACCAGAAACCTCGGCCATAATGCAGCAACAAAGGTTTAATGTAAAACAACCCATGCCATAAAGTTCGCACCGTCGGGTTTCACAGACGGAAACTCAAAAGAAAACAAGCAAAAGCGAAAGCACGCCGCGTTGTGTGTAACCTGACCCAGAGGAATGCAGCTGCCACCCTGCGCGCCGCTGCTCGCTCCCGAGAGCAAACGCTGTGGGAGTGAACATTAAAAAACAAGCATTGGCATAGCCAATAGGTCTCGCCTTTGGGATCTGTTAAGTGATTTGCTAGAGCTATGTTCAGGTAATCCAGGTTAGTGATTTCGTTCCAGTTTATATTTCACGTTTTACTGAATCTTGCACTCAGAGTGTTAAGTTTTCCCAGGATGTTCTGTTTTTGAGTATTTTTATTTTTTGTTCAGCTTTTTACTCTTGTATAGTGCATGCTTTGAAATAAGTCGCCTCCAGGTGTTTATAACAGCAACAATTAAGAGATCCAGAGTTGAGGCTGAAAGCAATGAGAGTTTCTTGCAGTGGCTGTCAGTGGGCCAAAAAGGTGATCTGCGGCCACGGGGAAGTTTCACTCTACGCTGACGTGCAGCAGGGGAGGGGTAAATACGAACAGGCTTACTACACATAAAAAGTCTGAATGCCATGCGTGGCAGGAACACGTCGAAGTGGGTATCTGTAGGCACGAACTGACACTGTTGAAAGGAACATTAAGAGTAAACAAGGCTTGGGGAGGACCTGGAACAAGTGTTGTATTGTTTTTATTTTTCATTGTCGCCAAGTTCCATACATGTTTATTTCACAGTGTAGCCGTAACAAATACACAATCTTACACATATACATACACAGGTGCTGAAAAGAGACACATTTATTCACGCGACGCCTTAAAAACACACTCGTATATAAAGACGAGCGCAGACACACAAACAAAAATGCATTAAGGCCGTGCAAACGCAGGCACACATATAGGTTACTACACACATATAGAAAAGAAACACACACACTAATATGCATTGATGAGTGCAGCGCGCATACAAATAGACACAACGCATTCACTCAGGCAAACACACACAAATGAATAGGCACACACACGACAGACAAATACACACCTGCGTGTGAATAGGCACATACACCACACACAAACACACACACAGACACGAATAGGCACAGACACATATACACACATCCTTACAAACACACTAATATGCATAGATGAGTGCCCACACAAACACAATGAACACACTCGGGAAACACATACAAATGAAGAGGCACACACACCACACACAAACACGCACCCGCGAGTGAATAGGCGCACACACACCACACATGCGCACACAGACATGAATAGGCACAAACACATACACACACATCCGTACAAACACACTAATAGATGAGTGCCCACACAGAAACACAATGCAAACACACACAAATGAAGAGGCACACACACGAATAAAGAGGCACACACACCACACACAAACACGCATACGCGAGTAAATAGGCACACACACCACACACAAACACCAACACAGACATGAATAGGCACGAACACATACACACACATCCGTACAAACACACTAATATGTATAGATTAGAGCCCACACACAAACACAATGCACACACTCGGGCAAACACACACAAATAGAGAGGCACACACACCACACACAAACACACAGCCACGAATAGGCACAAACACACACATACACAGACATCTAGCTGTAAAGACAGACCCAGCTCTCTTCCCCGGGCAGGCATTCAGTCTGCCCCCACAAGCGGAGGATGTGGTAAAACCGACCCCTGTGCAAACAATGTCTCTGCTTTAGCTCTTAGAACGTGGCCGGGCGCTGGGTGGCGAGCTGCACGTGGTATTAAAAGTGAATGCTGGCTACACACACCGATAAGACACGTCAGGGCCGCCTATCAAATGTTGTGCTTTCCAGTCTTGTATTTACCTTCGTAATGTTTCCTTTGGAGGATGTGTGTGTGTACGCGGGGGCATGGTCTATTTGGCAGTTGTTTGACACGCTCCTACAGAGTAGTAAAGTGGACGCACAAGTTGAGCAATAAAAATGCAAGTTCTCCAGACAATGCACACCATAAAAAGGCTAGCTGGGAAGACATTTATGGGCGACTGTGCGTTATCAACACACAGATCTGTTCTATGAAAGGCAAAGCCCATTCATAACGTCGATTCGTATTACGACGATTAATTATTCAAGCGCCTTCCTCCCTCCCCTTTTAATATTTAATTCGGCTGCACCCCTCATTAAGTCAGACGTGTCTTTAACATGCAGTGCTTACTAGAGGAGATTAAGGAGCTGCTGCCTTTAAAAGTCCACTCACTTCATTTATATGAAGCAGAGGTCGGGGAAGCAGTCCACAAATCTGAGGCTAGTGCTTTCACAAGGCCCGGGCCCTTCCTGGCGCTGCGCCTGCGCCCTGGATTCTTTCCGTTGTCTTTCATTCAAACATGTGCCTGCTGTCTCGGGTGTCACCGGAGCTTTGTTTCGGCGACCCGACCTGCAAGCCCCTTCAAACACTGCACCTTTCACTGGCAAATCCCGGCGCGCCCAACGACTCCTGCGTGCTCCGGGGCTCGCGGCTGCTGTACAAGGCGCCAAGCAATGACTGCGGTATGAATTAAAGCGCTGGACTCGCAGCTTATTTACAAAGCACTTGGTAGGAGTGAGTTAAGGTGTGACTGGCGACCTGTGTGCACGGCCTGCATTACTTTTTAAGCAGCGCTGGCAATGCCTGCTAATGTATGGACAAGCCGTACTCAATAATATAGGACTTCCGCCCGAGAAGGGTGTTTATCATTATGGATGGGCTAGAATGATCCGGCGCTGTAACTCTCTGCATGTGTGACATACACGTGGCCTGTGTTTTTCACTTTCAGGAGCGTCGCAAAAGTCCTGCTTCCGGAGGGAGGGGATAGAGCGCACACATTCCTTTGAAGGCGGCGGAGCACAACCCGTTACAACTTCCAGACTCAGCAGCTCGGCCTGATCTTTCACCCAGCTCATTAACAAGAATGTCAGGTTCGTCCCCAAAATACCGTCTCCGCATGCCTCACAATTTCGTTAGGAATTACAATCTGATAACAAGCGCGGCCACTTGGGAGTAAATCTTTCCAAACAAGCGTGGTGAACGCGCTAATTAAAAACAGATGGCGGCTGGGGTGAGAGCGGAAGGAACAAGCGCGGCGAACGCGCTAATTAAAAACAGATGGCGCACCTGCTCGTAACCGCAAGCCATAGGCGGATACATTTCCTGGGAAAGGTGGGACATGCACCCGCCTTTGCCCAATTGCGTGCTGTCTTTTTTAGAAAGACGCACGCAAAGCCCAATAGAAAAAAACCTAAATAAAAAACACGCGCACAAGCGTGTGAAAAGTCCTGAGTGATTCCAAGAGGTCGTTTTCCTAGAGCAGCGCATGCGCGCTGCGCTAGGCTCGACCTAAAAAGGTGGGACATGCACCCGCCTTTAGCCATTTGCGTGCTTTCATTAGTGAAAGACACACGCAAAAGCCAATCCTATGTGTGGGAGGAGCCAGACCCACACGGAGTAATTTAGAGTACTTACAAGAAGCCTCGCAGAGCACCGCATGCGCGCTGGCTCAGGCTCGACCTAAAAAAACATTGTAGTCATCCTAGCCCATTGCTAGACAACAATAGTGTGCTGAGCTCGTGTCCGCAGCGCTATGAACTACAAACAGTGTTGCAGATAAGTTGTGTTTTCTTTAATGGTCATTGGTAGTCAAGTGTAAAAAACTGCGTGGGGTGTGCTGGTGGAGGAAGTCTAGAGGTGAGGGCTCACAACCAAGGTGAATGCAGATGTGAGTGAGCCCAGGATACCGATGGAAAAGAGTTTTAGTTTCACAGGTTGGGACTTTCTGAATCTGAGATGGTGGGGTTCTGTCTCAGAGGCATGCTGCTAGTGATTCCTGTAAGGAAGGGTTTATTGGTAGAAGGTTCAGCCGGCTCACATCTCGAGGTACTGAAATTCCAAGCACTGCGTGTTTGGATATCGGTGGACAGCGAGGTTTGGAGGTCTTTTTCCTGGAGATGTGTGCACACATCTGTCTCAGGATTTCAGTGTAATCTGTGACTCAAACATCAGGTTTTGTCGCTCATTCGAGGTTGTCCTGGTGAAGTTGTGAGTCACGTTGAGAATAAGGATGTCTACTTAGGTTGGAGGTGTGAAGTTTACCAAGGAGTTAGACAAGCACATATGGGAATTAGCATAGTCAGGCCTGGGCACAATGGTCGCTCAGATATATTAATTAGGCTTTGAGATGGAAGGTCCGGAGTAGCGTGAAATACATCAGCAGGAGAAGCACCGAGCCACTGTTACTAGGATGGGTTTGAGAACCTTTGCCGCTGTGAAAAGTCCATGTGAACAAAGATGGATGTTAGCAAACTGTGGGATGAACAGCAATGGTGCCATATGCGTCCCTTCAACTCCAAGGCGGTTCAGGCGTTGATGGGTCCAGATACATCCCACTGTAGCCGGCGCTCCCATAAAGCAGTAACCAGCAGTGCTCAGGCACTGGATCTTTGTTCCTGGTCAGCACCTGGTCTGCCTGGTAGCCACTTGGAGAGAAAGCCTATATTGTGATACGAGGCCTGTTTTTAGATAAATGTGGATTTCTACGCCGTATTTTGCATAGCAAACCAGGAAAGAGAGTGAATGGAGCCCTCTGGAGGCTTGAGTTCATTCATATCAACTAGAACGATGACATTTTGGAAATGACTTGCAGTGGGGTCATTTATTGAACTGCAGTAGAAATGGGGTCCGTTTGCTCTAGAATGTTAATCAGTTTGAATATCACGATTCGTGCAAAGATAATAGGATGGAGAGCTTGAGGAGTGATTTGATAGACTTAAGGTCCAGTTATCCACCCAAAGCCCCCCTCCCGCTCCACCACCAAATGCTGCTTGGTGGCGAGTTTTAACATGTCTGAAAATATTCTCGATGCGGTAAGTATTCCTCAGGGTATTGTGTCCTTTGTAGAGTATCCTTTGGATACTTTTAAAAGCAAATTTGCCGCCTTTAGAATATCTCCAGGTGCCAGGCTGGAGTAGGATTTTTTTCTTTTTTGAGCAGTGCTTCTGTGTGCCAGCAGGTGGCATCATGTGGCTCCATACCAGCCCAGACATCATGGATTGGAGCTGCTTATAAGCGCCACCTGAGATCAGTTCCTTTCTTTCAACACCCTTCAACAAAGAGCTCTGCCCCCATCTTTGTGAGTCTTACGACGACTTCTACATTTCTACGACCCACATAAACGACAGGTTTCAAGCTGTGCTGAGGCTGCAGATGTCTGCCACTGATCCACACGAGGTAAGTTTGTAGGGCTTGAGCTCTGTCCACAACTCTTAATTAGTGCGGCAAGTGTGCCCCTTTGCACAAAGCAGAGTGAGCGGGAGGCGAAGTTCTATGTTGCTATCCATAAGAAGTGGTCGCAGTTGAAGCACTGACCCGAGTCACGGGTATGGTCGCAGTCTTGAGGCTGCTCCCGCAAAAAGTCCACTTCCCAGTGGAAGTCTTGCAGTGAGTCAAAGTCTAGACATAAGCGCAAGATGGTGAGGTAGAACCCAACCCCATCCTTCCACTCAGTATCTAGCAAGAAGGCATACATGCAACAAGACAGAGAGTGCACTCCTCTGGTGTCGCCCAAATCTGACCCAATCCCAGCAAATTCCTTGACCCGTCATAAACCTAGCAGATAGCTGTAGGAAGCTGGCTTTGTATATACTATACCAAAGTGAGGTATAGTGTGCACAGAGTCCAGTGGAACCCCAAAGGTAGGCAGAGGCAAAGTTAGATAGAACCTTACTCTCTATTTGTGGTAGTGTGGTCGAGCAGTAAGGCAGTATCAGAGGACAGTGTTAAGCATTTGTTGTACACACTCTGTAGGAGAGTAGGATCTGCTTCTTATAGTTACCCCCACTTTTTGCTGATGTTTCACTGTTTTTCGACTTAGCCAGACTGAGGCCCTGCTAATCAGGACCCCAGTCTATCTGCTTTCTACTCTAAATTGATTGTATGTACTTTAGGTACACTCCAGATTGGATTCTGGGGTACCCTTATAAGTCCCTAGTATATGGTATACTATGTACCCAGGGCATAGGTACCCCAGAGGCCTCCCAGGGGCTGCAGCATGTATTATGCCACCCCTGAGAGGCCATCCAAAATGACACAACAGGTCTGCTACAGCAGCCTGTGTAAGGTGGTGTATGCACCCCTTACTGAGATATAGGTTCCCTATATCTCTCCATATCACTGCACATGTAAACCTATCAGTCACCCCTATGGCAGGCCTTAACAATCCTGAAGGCAGGGTGCTGGGTTTTATGTGAGAGGGCGCCCATGCATGAGCAGAGCCCCTCTGCAGCCTTCGGAACCACTATTCCGGGGTTGTCTGTGATGCAGCCAACCATATACTCTTAAGTGCATTATAACTTCGCGGTAAATGCTAACTTTAAAACGGCTGCATGGAAACATGTCGTGTTTGGTGTCAAACACCTTGGAATCATACCTCCATCCCAGTAACTGGGGTGGGAGGTATGATTCCACCCTACTAGAGGGAGAAACATGGCACCACCGGTACACCCGGTACCAGCTTAACAGAACCCTGGCATCACAAAATGGATGCTACAGACACGAGTCTGCCCTCCTGCTGCTGGACGAAACTCCGGCAGGGGAGGCCTGGACAATAGGTTTCCTGTCACAGGGAGGTGTGACCACCTCCCAGACAGGCTTTAGTGTATTGGGGCTGGGTGGGTGCACTCCGAGAGTGCTTTGAAGTCTGCACTGGGGGCACATTTGGTGTCCCTGTGCATAGTCCAGCTCAAACCGGTTGCAGGGGCTACCAGCCCCTGCTCTGGCGCGAAACTGGACAAAGGAAATGGGTGTAGCCACCCCTCTTTCCTGACCCTCCCATAGGTGGGTCCCCAGAGTTTGTCCCACCCCTTCCTTGGGTATAAAGTAGGAACCCCTGACTACAGGACTTTAGATTTACCTGGACGAAACTCTGCTACAGAATCCCAGAACTTCAACTATCTACACGACGTTGGATGACCGAAGAATCTCCCTTGGAGTAAAGGAGTTACTCCCCTGCTTGGCAGGCACCAAAGACGCATCTGTCCGGTTTGCATCTCCGAAGCTCCTGAGGACTCCGAAGAATTTTGCAACACAGGAGGTGGGTTCCCGTGGTCTCTGAGGTCGATCTGTGTGCTCAGCAAGTCTGAGGTCTGTATCCCTCGTGGAGACCGTGCAACCCGAACCCCTGGACACCGCGACCATTTGCAGAAGCATCAGCTTTTAGGCGACCTCTGAGGCTGAGCTTTGGGTTACTTGTAGCCCTGACCCCGAGCAGCAATTCCACCGAAGATTGCCAGCCTACACTCCACGAGTGTTCCGTGAGCTGGCCCTTTGTGTTTTCTCTCGAGGTCCCTTTGCGATCCCTGGTCCATCGACTGGTGGGTCCCTGTGAAGGCAACACTAAGATTAATTGGGCTACCTGGTTGCTCCAGACGTGCCCTGACTCTCCATCGCTTGGGGAGTCCCCCGGACCTTGCTGGTCCACACCAAAGCATCTTTACTCTTCCCGCGTGGGTTGCTGTTGCCAAGGCTTGTTGGGTTCACTCAGAGTACCGACACCCCAGCACTCGACATCCTTCGTGGGACAGCTCGAATCCGGCTCCTGGTTGTCCTCGACATCTCCTGGACCCCGTGGCTGCAGAGTCAAGCTTCACCTCTTCGCACCTGAAGCATCCAACATCGGTGGGCATTCGTCTATCGTGCCCCTGGTCTCTGGCTAGTGACCCAGACTCTGTCCCCTCTGCTTTCAGGTTCTTCACATCTTCGATCCAGGCTTGGATCATCCCGGACACTTTTCTTCTTCACGGCAGCAGCACTTTGCAGCAGATCGCCATTGAAATCAATGACGATTCCCGACATTATTTGACACCTATGCACCCAGCTTCCCTGGGTGAAGTAACTCGAGTACTCCGGTGCTCCCATGGGTGTTGGCCCTAGAACCTCTTAAGTCTAAAGGGGTTTGCTCAAAGTCCTCTCCTAAGTGTCCTTTATCTTTAAAATTCCAACCGCGACTTTCCTCATAGAATCCTACGGCGCTCGCGGCTGTGTTCTCACACTGCACACGTCCCCTTGGGTCTCCTGTGTCACTACCTTGGGTGGTTCCTTGGGGTCCAGCGATTCTACGTGCTCTAGACACTGTGTCTAGTCAAGTCGTGGTTCTTATACCACTTTCTTAATATATGGTTTGGTCCCCCCCTGGGGCCCATTGTATATTGTGCTATTTACTGTCGTTTTAATACTGTGATATTGTGTATCTTGGACTCTAATCTCATAAAGAGATTAGTAGTGAGTGTTTAGAAATAAATACATATATTTTATATATACCTGGTGTGGTTCTCCTTTCATTTGGTCATTCAAGAGGTCTGACCACCACGCCATCGCCTTCCTTTTACCCGGGACCCACAAGACAAAGGCACCGCAACCAGTGATTCCCAAACGCTGGATCAGAGACACCAAGAACCTTGACCACAGGAAACTGGAGGCCCGCTGTAAATCTGACCTCCCCCCCCTCGCATATAACTATGGTCAGCAACCTCAATGATCATTACTCAGCGACTATATCGAACATTCTGGATGACCTTGCCCCACTAAAACTAAAAAGAACACAAATCAAAGACAGAAACCCCTGGTTCACTGGATCCCTCAACATGGAGAGGAGATCCCTCCGGCAATCTGAAAGAATCTGGAGACAGCACCCCTCTGCTGCGCATCTAAAACTTCTCCGCCAGGCGAGAAACGCCTAAAACAAGAACATCCTCAATTCAAAAAAAGAATACTTCAGATCGGAACTGGGGAATGCCAAGAATAGACCCTGCAAGCTCTTTGAACTGGTCAAACACCAATCAAATAAACTGGCTAAAACACCGAAAGAAACTCCTAGGTCTCTAATATCATCTGAGGAATTCTCCTCTTTCTTCGCTGATAAAATCACAGCCTTAGGAAATGAACTCAGTGCCCCTACATATTCTCAACCCCTTCCTGACCTGCCCCCTCTGTCCGCACTACCCCCACTGGCCTCACCTAAAAATCAAGCACACTGGACCGACTTCAAGTACTATGACGAAGACTCCGTCTCTAAAATCCTCTCTACCTTAAACCCGAATAATCACTTTAATGACCCGCTACCATCCAACTGCCTCGCTGCTGCCACCCAATCCATTGTTCCTTGCTGGACTGCAATAATCAACACCTCTCTCCAGCAGGGATCGTTTCCTGACTCTCTAAAAGCCGGCCAAGTCCTCCCCATTTTAAAAAAACGATCGCTAAATCCAGCCTCCCCTGACAACTTCAGACCTATCTCCAATATCCCTCTGTTAGCCAAAGTGTTAGAGAAGTGTGTTCAACAGCAACTAAGTCAACACATCAACAACTTCCACCTACTCGATGACTTCCAATCTGGATTCACACCGGGGCACAGCACTGAAACTACCATGCTCCACATAGTGGACGATGCCCTCCAAGCCCTAGACCAAGGCAAAACCTGCCTTCTAATCCTCCTAGATTTATCCTCGGCCTTCGACACGGTCAACCATGAAAAACTACTCGAACGCCTCAAACTCAGGATGGGTTTGGATGGCTCTGTTTTAGAATGGTTCAGGTCCTTCCTCCACAACCGATCACAGCGATTCCTAATTAACGGCAACCTATCAGCTCCCACCCCGGTCACGGTTGGAGTCCCTCAAGGATCAACCCTGTCCCCCACCCTCTTTAATCTCTACTTAGAGCCGCTTACCGAAGTACTTCGCACCGCTAACATCTCCTACCATATGTACGCAGACGACACCCAAATATACATTAAAATGTCATCGCTCGAGGAGATCCTCTCCCTGAATGAGGCCCTGAAACTGACCGTCCAATGGCTCGCCTCTAACCAACTCAAACTCAACGCAAAGAAAACCGAATTTCTCCTAATCTCCCCTACAAAAGCCAACCCGGAGATTCAGATGTGGATTAAGGCCATCAGAGCCTTAAACTGCCCACCGACCATCGTGGACTCGGCCAAATCTCTGGGAATAATCCTCGACTGCAACCTGAACATGCGGGACCACATCAACTCGATGGCTAAATCAGCCAGGTTCCACCTGAGCTACCTAAGGAAGCTGAAACCCTTCATCGATGCTCCCGACCTAAAAATGGCAGCATGGCAGAAAGGATGGCTCACAATCTAGGGAAGCTCGACAGACTTAAGGCAGGACATGTTCTTCATTAGATGCTGGTGGCCAAACAATTTACATTTAAACTGGTCTATGTGGGATTTACACATCAGCCGGGAAGAGCCACAGACTACTTGCTCGTGCGCTCTCACGGTCATGCAAGCAGAGACTTCTGGGAATGCAGGAATCTTCTCAAATGGACCAGATTTGGAACTTACTGCCTGTGTCAGAGAAACCGAAATAGTAGAGTTAAAGGAAAGTGCTAAAACCATTTCTATCCAACCATCAAGTTTCGCGTTCAGTTACAGTGCTGCAATACTTCAGATGTTAACAGATCAAGAGCTCCTCTGTGCCTACAGACTCCAGAGGCCCCTTCCCTGCCCCAGTAAGACTTCGTCAGCAGCTTTAGTTTCCATAATTCACATTTTATTTCTAATCTTCATCACATGATCAGTTCTTTTCTGTAGAAAATGGCAGCTCCTGGCTGCTGCAAAGAGCCTTCTCCGCCGTGCGCACGCCACGCACCATCCGGCCTGCCCCACCCTGGCATCGGTTTGGAGACAGACTTTCATGACTGCGGAACAAAGACTCCAGCTTCAAGCAGACAGGAGGCTGTGGTAGCAGAAGAGCAGCACTACAGGTAAGAGGGGAGGTCCTTCTCAATCACCTGAGGAGACAAACGCAGGAAGGTCAACCTGGAGGGCGAGGCAGGAGAGCTGCAGCAGAGAGGAGCAGGAAGGAGGCAGAGCCTACTGCAGGCACCAGGTGCAGCAGGAAGGAGGCAGTGCATGCTGCAGGCACCAGGAAGGAGGCAGTGCATGCTGCAGGCACCAGGAAGGAGGCAGTGCATGCTGCAGGCACCAGGTGCAGAGGAGCGGAAGGAGGCAGAGCATGCTGCAGGCACCAGCTGCAGCTGAAAGGAGCAGGAAGGAGGCAGAGCTGCAGGTGCAGCCAAGAGCAGGAGGGCAAGAGAAGAGGCAGTAGAGCTGCAGGGTCAGGAGAAAGAGGCAGCAAAGCTGAGGATGCACCTCCAGGCCAGGATTATGGTCTAGAGCTGCAGCCAGTGAGCTGGCGGGTTTCAGGTGAAATGTTCACCGCTTAGACCCAAACCAACGCTGCAAGGTGAGCCCCTCCAACCTTCTGCACCCAGTGAGAGCTGCACACTCCAGGCTTTAGCACCAGATGTCACCACAAAGATCCTCAATGCATCAGCTAGTTCCCCAACTTGAAACCACTGCACACATGCGAAGCACCCCTACAGTCAGCGACAACGGTTACCCAGCATGCTCTCCTAGCATGGCGAAACCTCAGCCGAAAGCTGCACACCCCACACCACTCCCCCACCCTCCCTCCCGAGCTGCACCTGTTTCCCCACACCAACCCAAACTTAAGCTGCAGACAGTCTGTTCCAAAGCCTCAGAAATGCAAAAACAGAAAGCTCACCACCGGGTCATCCATTGGACTGTATCTCTTCACTACTTGTCCTTCACGGTCAATGAGAAACTGGGGAACAAAGAAAGAGGGTGTAAAGAAGCAGGTCTGCCGCAGGGAGGGTTGAAGATATCCTGGTGGGGCACAGGGAAAGGGTAAGAGTTCAGTATGCTGGTGAGAGGAGTAGAGCAAGCGATTGTTCTCACAAACATATGCCCCTGCAACGGCTCAGGATGCTCGCTTAGTGGCACGGTGTCCCGTCTAACCCAAACATCCAGAACTGGAGACAGCGGGGAAGCTCAGACAGACAACATTCGAGTCACACGTGGGACTGGCCTGCTGAACCTGCTCTACCAGCTTCTTTGGCCCTCAATGAGCACAAACAAATTCCAAACAGAACTCCAGATTCTTTTTTCTCAGTTTACGAACAGCCTTTAGAGGGAGGGTAGTTGCCTCAGAGCAGAACGACAGGGTGACTGAGCCTTACCTTGGAGAAGTTCCATTTAATGGCACTGCAGGAGAAGAAAGAAAGAAGAGTCACTGACAAGGAAACACTATTTACAAACCCACGATGAAGCATAGCAGCGTACTCCCATGTCAACCCAACCAGGCACCCGCCTACTCCGTAAACTGGACCACAACAAACACCATACTGAGGGGGCATATGGTGGGAGCGTCCATTAGGATATCTCCAAGGGTATCTAGACTGTGTGCATCATGCATAGCTCCCCTCCATCGGACTCCTCAGTGGCCTAGCTGCACTTGGGAGGAACCGGTGCTAACAGGAAGACAGTGAGCCCGGCGCCCCGAGGATGCACCACAGCAGAGAAGTGCTGCTGGTCGAAAGGAAGATGGGATTACAGTCGAAAAGACTAAAGTGCCAAGACTTTACAAGCAGCCACCCCCGGTGAGGCTCGCCAGCAGCAGAGTCTGCAAGACATATGGAGGTGAAGCTACTCGAAGAGATCAAGAAGCCAGACACTGGTCCCACTTCTCCCTCGTGGCCAGGCACAGAGACGGCTTCTAAGTGCCCCTCCTCCCACTTCCCCCCGCCACATGGCCTTAACTTACGACGCAGCCAATGTGCCTGCCTGATCATCGGTATCATACCGCCCTCTCAAGATACTACTTCCTACTTCTCAGCTCACTTCGGCTCTATTCTGTTGCAGGTCAGGTCATTGAGGCAACAGAACGTTTGTAAGAGCCTCAGAACTCTCGACTAGTGTCATGTTTGTAGGTCCTCTTTCGATTACATTTAATACAAATATTTATACAGAGGGACAACCACAACATACAGATATATTTGAACAGGATGAGCTGCTGCTATCGCACCAGAGCATCTTTGCTCACGTGATACCTGGAGGTCAGAGTTGGACACCCGTAACATGGAGTAACCGAAGTTCAGTCTCTTGCAGCAAAGGCACGCGAAGATGGATGTGAGCGGGTGGAACCGCGACCCTCACGCCTTGCAGCGGGAAGAACCGTATCCCTTGCGCCTTGCAGCGGGTGGAACCGCAACCCTCGCAAGGGTTAAAATGTGCTGTAGCACTGCCCAAGTCAGCCTTGGAGGTAGGAGAGCAAGGGCCACAGGTTTGCACTACCCTCATCACTGGTGCCACAGCTGCCCAGCCTTTAGGGCAATGCTCTCCAAACATTGTAGTGCACCCCCCTCCCACCCCCAAAGCCGCTACACCCTCCCCCCCCGAAAAAAATACTTTCATCCAATCTCACAGAATGTCAAACTTTTTTTTAAAGAAAATAACCATACAATCTGCAGATCTGGGCATAATTAACAATTCAAACATTGCAGTTACATTCAGTTATCCCATTTAAAGAGCAGTCACATACATGATTGCCATCATAATAGCAGTGCCCGCCTGGTCTCTCTAGAACAGAGAAGGTAGCCACAGTGTGAGGGTAATTTGACTCAACACAAGTGACGAGAGATGTTACTGATGGCCTATGTTAGAGCGGCTCACTGCCTCTGTTCTTTCATTAGAAACACAGCAGTCTGGGGCATAGTAAATCCTCGTCTTGGATGGAGACATTCAGGACCCCCTGAAGACCTCTGCTTTAAGGAACACAAAGAACAGGTCGTGCTGAACACCAGCAGACAGACTGTGCATACTCACTCGCCAAAGGTTCCCCCGCCTTTGGGCTGCTTCTTCATCCACTTCCAGAGAGGGTGGGCACCGTCTCCATTCACATCGATTTTGCTGAACATGTCAAAGTGCACATTATACCCGGCAGCGAAGGCTTTAATCTGCGCCTCGTCACCAGGTTCCTGAGGGAGAAAAGCATCAGTCAATGTGCTTAGAAGCCACTATGTGGCAGGTCAACAATTACTTCCCTCTGGCACCCTCATCGTTGTGTAGTGCCTGCTTAAGTTAATCAAAGTCTCAAGTATGAGCTGAACCCTCATAAACTCCTCAAAGCCCCCCCCCCTCCCATATCTACCATTACAGACCTGTTTACCAAACTGGTTGCAAGGAAACCCCAGGATCCGTAAACCTTTCTCAGCGTAAGTGGCGTGAAGTTGAGCAAGCTGAGTGTAGTTTACGGGGGTCTTTCCTCATTTGGAGGCTACGTTGACGATGATGCAAACAAGCCCCCTAGAAGGAAGCGGAAAGGAAATGTTCAGCGCATGTCTTCAAGTTCAAGGACCTTCTAAGCACTCTGTGAGACATAAGGTGGCCGACGAGACAAGCGAGCTCAGAACCATCAGCTCTTACAAGTACCACCCTTGCCAGAAACCCCTTCAGCCCCAGAGGGGCCGCGGCTCTGCAGATACCCAGAGCATCTCCGACTCTTACTGCACCTGTGCCACGACCACGTGTATGTTCACTTCAAAGATGAAAATGACGATTTGAGCCCTCCACATGAGATTAGCTAGATGGGCTAATAACTTTCTGAAGTCAGATTCACAGTAGCAACACTATGGAGCCCCCTTTCGCGTTCAAGACCCATTTCATTGTTTTTTCACACGGGTGAGTACGTTTTATGTGGACAAGCTGAACCTCACATGCCAAGTTTCTGAAGTCAGATAAAATCAAGCATTAGGTATGAACCAATCTATGTAAAAAAAAAAAAAAAAAAAAAAGGTGTTTGCTAGCCTTGCTCTGGTCATCTCATTGGGTTAAGGCGAGTGTTTCCATTGAATGGAGCTAAGGGGAGGGGGGGGGGTGTTGGGGAAGAAGAGACCCTTTCCTTGGCTGTAGGGTCCCCGCTATGGAGCAGTCATTGGCACTCATGCCAGGAACGCACTGCACTGTGGGACACAGGCTTTCAGCCGGAGGGCGTATATCAAATGTAATATGTAAAGAGCTTCTGCAGTCCTCCCCACAGAGACTGAAAGCACGCCGAGGCACCACGCCCCCTCGAGACTGGAGGTATCCCAGCCTGTCGCGTTTTCCAAGAACGCCTAAAAGACGTCGAGCTCAAATTACTTCAATCTTTTCAAGCCACTTTTATCCACATGGTTATTTCCACGTGTGGCGCCTTGAAACTGCCCCAACGGGTTTGCTTGTAATTCTAGGGGAAAAAGAAGAAAAAAAAAAAATGACAGACAGCCGTGAAGGGGGAGCAGTTTGGCAGCAGGATGCAGGCTTCGTGGAACCGCCGCCTGCGGATCTAGAACTCCAAAGAGTTCAGTGCAGAAGAGTCAGCTCCACCTTGGACTGGCACTTGCCCGGTGCCACAGACCTCTCACCCCCCAGAGCCGCGGTACCAGTCACAGCTTCATCATCTGTACATGGGCGGAGTGGACACCTGCCACCCCACTCGAGTTTATACCGACTCCTGCTACACCCACAAGCATTAATCCGGCATTCAGTGCCCATTCTCTCCCACTCCACATGCAAGCGTGGTAAGACAGCCCCCGCGTCTAGCTGCAAGCGGTGGGCGGCTACAGTAGAAGCAAGGCCTCTGTGGAGCCTGGGCACCCACAGAGTAGCAGGGGTCCCCCCCCCCTCAGGCAGACGCGCGATGCAAGGCCAAGAGCCGAAGGGGACAGGCCACTCACCGGTATCTCTCCAGGGACACCTCATTCCCATCAATGTCTTTGGCTGAGAACTCGTAGATGGACTTGGCCGCCTTCCAGTCATCCACTTGGGCACACTGTGGGGGAGAGAAAAGGGGTCACTGCTCCTCTAGAGGAAATACAATCAAAACACGTCCAGACACCGAGAGATGCCTCAAATCACACAGCAGGTAACCCTTCTGTCAGGCGGGTGCCCCGGAGCGCGCATCACTCATACACCGAGGCCTCGCAAAGGGGGCCTGGTGCAAGGGCGAAGACAACCATTGCTGCCCCCAATAACTCTGCCAGCCACAGAGCAGTGGGCTCACATGAATCCAAGAGAGCAGCCTCTAGACGTGGATGCCTTTCAGCCCCGCTGGAGCACCCCACGGGCAAGGGACCACTGATGCCCCACAGTGGCACAGTCTCTTCTCAGTGCCAGGGCTCTTCAGCCCACGGTGCCCCACTTAGGCAGTTCTATCTGAGGCTTTCAGACCTTAACCCAGTACTGGCGACAGCCCCGAGCCCGGGTCCAACCCTGCAGGCACAGGCCCAGAAGAGGGGTGCTCGCCTGTGAAGCCAACAGCAGCCTAGAGCTCTAGCGCTGCTGCCCCCATCTCGATAGCACAGTATTTCACAAGTAGACTAAAGAAAAGCCAGCTTCCAGCTTCCGAGGAGCCATGTCAACATTACCCAGCCCGCTGCCCTGGTGCTTCCAAAGGTGAGAATCTGGAACTCGCTTCCCCCATTGCTCTGTGCCACCTCCTCTACCCGGATCTTCAAAGCTGACCTCAAATCTCTTCTCTTCCAAAGACACTTTCAGAACTAATACTTTCATTCTCAGGCCCCTCTAGGAAGTTCGCTCTTCATTGTAAATTTGTACTTTTTCCTGTACATTCCTCACCCTTGCGTGCTGTGTTGGATTTTATGTTTGTGTACCCTTCATTTTAAGTCTCCTGTTTAATTCACGCCCTCTCTACTCCCTCAAGGAAGTTCTTCCACTTTAGGAAATTCTGTACTCCAAGCCTATAGAAGGGCCGTCCCAGTGTGTTCTGAGTGACTGTCACTTATTGCAGTATTATACCTCCATTTGTATTTTGTATCATGCACACCTGTCACTTTTTCCTCCTGTAACGTATACCTCTTTTTGTATCTGGTTTGTTTGTTATTTGCACAATTGTCACTTTTTCCTCATGTAATGTAACGCTTGCTTTTGTATTATGCTCACTTGTAACCTTCTCCTCATGTAATGTTACTGTTCCTATTGTGAAGCGCTCTGACACCTTCGGGTAAAGTCCGCGCTCTATAAAAACGCATAAATAAATAAAAGTCACCAGCTGCCCCCTCTGGGGGGTGCAGAGCGATGGTGAAGAGGATCCCCCACCTCAGCATCCTTGATGCGGCCCTCGCCTCCATGCATGCGTTGGCCTCCGGTCCCTGCAGCTGGGCCGGGCCCCTCGCTCGTGGATTCAGCAAAGAGGAGACGAACACCAGGCCCTGCGGCCGCAAGCCAGGGTGAGGGCCCACGGCCTGCTGCACAAACTGCCCTCCTCACCCCCCAGCAAGAGGTGGCCTAATGCCCGCAGCCCCCCGGGATAGCGGGTCTGCCCCCCACAGCCCCCAGGACGGGGAGTCAGCCTTCTGTTGGGAGTGGGCAGAAGCCAATCTTAACGGTCCCGGGTGCAGCTGCGGCTTTCAGGGGTGGGGGGTTAATATCCAGGGCAGCCTCTTCTGCGGGGCTTTCCCTGGCCCCTCCCTAGGGGGGAGGGTAGGCTCCGAGGCTCCCCTGGCCTCTTGTGCTTAGTGATGGTTTCCAGGCGCGGTGCTGTTTACGTCTCCGCATAATCACTTTATATGTAATCTCCGTTTAGGGAATACTGCGATCCGGACCCGCAGGAGGATCCTCGACCGATCCCGCCATGGGGGGGCAAAGCTAAAAACTACAGAGAGGAACTGGAGCCAAAGAAGCGAGAAACAAAACTAAAACTTATTATAGCGGATGTGCTGGGCACAACCAGCGTCTCACGGGCACTCTGCGGCCTTCTGCAGCGGGGCCCAGCTCGCTTCTAGGCGCCCTGGGTTAGTGCCCACTGCACTGCCAGGACATGCCACACAGATCACCCACCCCTGCTGCAGGTGGATGGTGCGGGCTGCAGGTGCCCTATCAAATGTCTTCCATCACCGCCCCCAGGCTCGGTCCAGTACTAACCACCCCCTCCTCCTAGAGCTCGGACAACCCCGGGCTGGGCGCAGCGACCGTTCACACCCTTCCTGCCATGCCATGCTCACCACACCCCAGCTAGGCACACGGGAGGGGGCTAGAATTTACAGCCAGGCACAAGGGAGGGGGTCTACACTTACAACTTATACCCAGGCACATGGGGAGGGGGAATATACCTTCCAGCCAGGCACATGAGGGTCTGTTATACCTTTCAGCCAGGCACATGGGGGGGGGGCAAACCTTTCAGCCAGGCACATGGGGGGGGGGGCAAACCTTTCAGCCAGGCACATGGGGGGGTGGGGTGGGGCAAACCTTTCAGCCAGGCACATGGGGGGTGGGGGTGGCAAACCTTTCAGCCAGGCACATGGGGGGGTGGCAAACCTTTCAGCCAGGCACATGGGGGGTGGGGGTGGCAAACCTTTCAGCCAGGCACATGGGGGTGGGGGTGGCAAACCTTTCAGCCAGGCACATGGGGGCGCAAACCGTACAGACAGGCAAATGGGGTGGGGTGGCAAACCGTACAGATAGGCACATGGGGGGCGCAAACCGTACAGACAGGCAAATGGGGGTGGGGTGGCAAACCGTACAGACAGGCACATGGGGGTGGGGTGGCAAACCGTACAGAGGCACATGGGGGTGTGGCAATACTTTCGGACAGGTACATGGGGGGGTGGCAAACCTTTCAGACAAGTACATGGGGGGTGGCAATACTTTCGGACAGGTACATGGGGGGTGGCAAACCTTTCAGACAGGTACATGGGGGTGGCAAACCTTTCAGCTATGGACATATGGGAGAGTCTAAATCTTACAACCAGGCACGGGGGGGCTGCGTGTCAACATCACACCAGGCACTAAGGGGGTCTACACCTTCTAATAAGACACAAGGGTGGCCTTGTCGAAGTTTGTTCCCCGTCCCATGACCCGCGCCCTTTGCCCCGCTCTCTTCCACTGTCCGCTCTATGACCCGCGCCCTTTGCCCCGCTCTGTCCCCCGCCCTCTCTATGACCCTCGCCCCGCTCTGCACCCTCCGCTCAGGCCGCTCTCTATGACCGGCGCTGGCCTCGCGCCCCTCACCATGCTCGCGGCTGCTCGGCTCCCGGCGGTGCTCGCGCCCAGCAGTAGAACAGCGCTCTTAACTGCGCGAGCCACAGAAGACAACATGGAGCAGCACAGCACCGCCCCCAGCGACAGGCAGGGACCAATTCGAGCGAGGAGGCGGGGCGACGGTGATTGGCAGGAAGAGCTTCCAAACCTGATCAGAAGAGAGGTCGAACCCAGGGGCGGGGTTTAAACTGGAGCGTGGTCGGAGCCGCCGCGAGCCTGTGGAAGCTAGATGCCAGGGGCTAACTACAAACACAGAAGAAGGACTAGTCTACTCCTGCAGGGCCAAGGAAGCAGAGCACACTCCTGGTGGGCGGGGCTCAGGGCCAAGTAAACAGGGCACACTCCTGGTGGGTGGGGGCTCAGGGCCAAGTAAACAGGGCACACTCCTGGTGGGTGGGGCTCAGAGCCAAGTAAACAGGGCACACTCCTGGCGGGTGGGGCTCAGGGCCAAGTAAACAGGGCACACTCCTGGTGGGTGGGGGCTCAGGGCCAAGAAAACAGGGCAGCACTCGTGGTGGGCGGGGCTCAGGGCCAAGTAAGCAGGGCACACTCCTGGTGGGTGGGGGCTCAGGGCCAAGTAAGCAGGGCACACTCCTGGTGGGTGGGGGCTCGGGGCCAAGTAAACCTGGCAGCACTCCTGGTGGGCGGGGCTCAGGGCCAAGTAAGCAGGACACACTCCTGGTGGGTGGGGGCTCAGGGCCAAGTAAGCAGGGCACATTCGCTCAGGGCCAAGTAAACAGGGCACACTCCTGGTGGGTGGGGCTCAGGACCAAGTAAGCAGGGCACACTCCTGGTGGGTGGGGGCTCAGGGCCAAGTAAGCAGGGCACACTCCTGGTGGGTGGGGGCTCAGGGCCAAGTAAGCAGGGCACACTCCTGGTGGGTGGGGGCTCAGGGCCAAGTAAACCTGGCAGCACTCCTGGTGGGCGGGGCTCAGGGCCAAGTAAGCAGGACACACTCCTGGTGGGTGGGGGCTCAGGGCCAAGTAAGCAGGGCACATCTCGCTCAGGGCCAAGTAAACAGGGCACACTCCTGGTGGGTGGGGCTCAGGACCAAGTAAGCAGGGCACACTCCTGGTGGGTGGGACTCAGGGCCAAGTAAGCAGGGCACACTACTGGTGGGTGGGGCTCAGGGCCAAGGAAGCAGGGCACACTCCTGGTGGGTGGGGGCTCAGGGCCAAGTAAACAGGGCAGCACTCCTGGTGGGCGGGGCTCAGAGCCAAGTAAGCAGGGTACACTCCTGGTGGGTGGGGGCTCAGGGCCAAGTAAACAGGGCACACTCCTGGTGGGTGGGGGCTCAGGGCCAAGTAAGCAGGGCACACTCCTGGTGGGTGGGGGCTCAGGGCCAAGGAAGCAGGGCACACTCCTGGTGGGTGGGTCCTCAGGGCCAAGTAAGCAGGGCACACTCCTGGTGGGTGGGGCTCAGGGCCAAGTAAACAGGGCACACTCCTGGTGGGTGGGGCTCAGGGCCTAGTAAATAGGGCACACTCCTGGTGGGTGGGGGCTCGGGGCCAAGTAAACAGGGCACATTCCTGGTGGGTGGGGCTCAGGGCTAAGTAAGCAGGGCACACTCCTGGTGGGTGGGGTTCAGGGCCAAGGAAGCAGGGCACACTCCTGGTGGGTGGGGGCTCAGGGCCAAGTAAGCAGGGCACACTCCTGGTGGGTGGGGGCTCAGAGCCAAGTAAACAGGGCACACTCCTGGCGGGTGGGGCTCAGGGCCAAGTAAACAGGGCACACTCCTGGTGGGTGGGGCTCAGGGCCAAGTAAGCAGGGCACACTCCCGGTGGGTGGGGCTCAGGGCCAAGTAAGCAGGGCACACTCCTGGTGGGTGGGGGCTCAGGGCCA
The DNA here is from genome assembly GCA_963921515.1 of Calotriton arnoldi. Classification (NCBI taxonomy): domain Eukaryota; kingdom Metazoa; phylum Chordata; class Amphibia; order Caudata; family Salamandridae; genus Calotriton; species Calotriton arnoldi. The sequence goes on along the minus strand of CAWUFW010000223.1, from coordinate 1,454,093 downwards.
AGAAAACAGGGCAGCACTCGTGGTGGGCGGGGCTCAGGGCCAAGTAAGCAGGGCACACTCCTGGTGGGTGGGGGCTCAGGGCCAAGTAAGCAGGGCACACTCCTGGTGGGTGGGGGCTCAGGGCCAAGTAAACCTGGCAGCACTCCTGGTGGGCGGGGCTCAGGGCCAAGTAAGCAGGACACACTCCTGGTGGGTGGGGGCTCAGGGCCAAGTAAGCAGGGCACATTCGCTCAGGGCCAAGTAAACAGGGCACACTCCTGGTGGGTGGGGCTCAGGACCAAGTAAGCAGGGCACACTCCTGGTGGGTGGGACTCAGGGCCAAGTAAGCAGGGCACACTACTGGTGGGTGGGGCTCAGGGCCAAGGAAGCAGGGCACACTCCTGGTGGGTGGGGGCTCAGGGCCAAGTAAACAGGGCAGCACTCCTGGTGGGCGGGGCTCAGGGCCAAGTAAGCAGGGTACACTCCTGGTGGGTGGGGGCTCAGGGCCAAGTAAACAGGGCACACTCCTGGTGAGTGGGGGCTCAGGGCCAAGTAAGCAGGGCACACTCCTGGTGGGTGGGGTTCAGGGCCAAGGAAGCAGGGCACACTCCTGGTGGGTGGGGGCTCAGGGCCAAGGAAGCAGGGCACACTCCTGGTGGGTGGGTCCTCAGGGCCAAGTAAGCAGGGCACACTCCTGGTGGGTGGGGCTCAGGGCCAAGTAAACAGGGCACACTCCTGGTGGGTGGGGCTCAGGGCCTAGTAAATAGGGCACACTCCTGGTGGGTGGGGGCTCGGGGCCAAGTAAACAGGGCACATTCCTGGTGGGTGGGGCTCAGGGCCAAGTAAGCAGGGCACACTCCTGGTGGGTGGGGGTTCAGGGCCAAGGAAGCAGGGCACACTCCTGGTGGGTGGGGGCTCAGGGCCAAGTAAGCAGGGCACACTCCTGGTGGGTGGGGCTCAGGGCCAAGGAAGCAGGGCACACTCCTGGTGGGTGGGGGCTCAGGGCTAAGTAAGCAGGGCACACTCCTGGTGGGTGGGGGCTCAGGGTCAAGTAAGCAGGGCACACTCCCGGTGGGTGGGGGGTCAGGGCCAAGGAAACAGTGCACACTCCTGGTGGGTGGGGGCTCAGGGCCAAGTAAACAGGGCACACTCCTGGTGGGTAGGGCTCAGGGCCAAGTAAGCAGGGCACACTCCTGGTGGGTGGGGCTCAGGGCCAAGGAAGCATGGCACACTCCTGGTGGGTGGGGGCTCAGGGCCAAGTAACCAGGGCACACTCCTGGTGGGTGGGGGCTCAGGGCCAAGTAAGCAGGGCACACTCCTGGTGGGAGGGGCTCAGGGCCATGGAAGCAGGGCACACTCCTGGTGGGTGGGGGCTCAGGGCCAAGGAAGCAGGGCACACTCCTGGTGGGTGGTTTCTCAGGGCCAAGTAAGCAGGGCACACTCCTGGTGGGTGGGGCTCAGGGCCAAGTAAACAGGGCACACTCCTGGTGGGTGGGGGCTCAGGGCCTAGTAAACAGGGCACACTCCTGGTGGGTGGGGGCTCAGGGCCAAGTAAACAGGGCACACTCCTGGTAGGTGGGGCTCAGGGCCAAGTAAGCAGGGCACACTCCTGGTGGGTGGGGCTCAGGGCCAAGTAAACAGGGCACACTCCTGGTGGGTGGGGCTCAGGGCCAAGTAAACAGCGCACACTCCTGGTGGGTGGGTGCTCAGGGCCAAGTAAACAGGGAACACTCCTGGTGGGTGGGGCTCAGGGCCAAGTAATCAGGGCACACTCCTGGTGGGTGGGGCTCAGGGCCAAGGAAGCAGGGCACACTTCTGGTGGGTGGGGTTCAGGGCCAAGGAAGCAGGGCACACTCCTGGTGGGTGGGGCCCAGGGCCAAGGAAGCAGGGCACACTCCTGGTGGGTGGGGCTCAGGCCCAAGTAAGCAAGGCACACTCCTGGTGGGTGGGGGCTCAGGGCCAAGTAAGCAGGGCACACTCCTGGTGGGTGGGGCTCAGGCCCAAGTAAGCAGGCACACTCCTGGTGGGTGGGGGCTCAGGGCCAAGTAAGCAGGGCACACTCCTGGTGGGTGGGGCTCAGGGCCAAGTAAGCAGGGCACACTCCTGGTGGGTGGGGCTCAGGGCCAAGTAAACAGGGCATACTCCTGGTGGGTGGGGGCTCAGGGCCAAGTAAGCAGGGCACACTCCTGGTGGGTGGGGCTCAGGGCCAAGTAAACAGGGCACACCCCTGGTGGGTGGGGCTCAGGGCCAAGTAAACAGGGCACACTCCTGGTGGGTGGGGGCTCATGGCCAAGTAAACAGGGCACACTCCTGGTGGGTGGGGGCTCAGGGCCAAGTAAGCAGGGCACACTCCTGGTGGGTGGGGCTCAGGGCCAAGTAAGCAGGGCACACTCCTGGTGGGTGGGGGCTCAGGGCCAAGTAAGCAGGGCACACTCCTGGTGGGTGGGGGCTCAGGGCCAAGTAAACAGGGCACACTCTTGGTGGGTGGGGCTCACCAAGCATAAAACAGAGTTCTCAAGTTTTGAAAAATCTTAAGACTGAGGACTAATTAGCATATTTGATGAGATCACTAGTAGTAATTTCATACGGTCTTTGAACTCCAGTGTACTATGTCGACTTTGTCGTTTTTCTCTGCACCATGTCGTGTAGTCTGCAGTGGCACTTTGCGTGGCCTTGGTGAGGGGTCCCTAGGGGACCCTCTTCAGTCCTAATGCCCTAGATGCCAGTGGCACCATTTACTAGGGACTTACCGGGGGGGTCTGAAGTTGTGCCAATTGTGGAACAGTTTTAGGGAAAGAACACTAGTACTGGGAACCCGGTTGGCAGGGACCCAGTATTCTACAGTCAAAGTTGCATCAAAAGCCAGGCAAAAACTTGAATGGGGGGGTACAGCAACAGAAATCCACTTTCCTACACCTATCAACTGTAAGGGTTTGCCTGGGGACTCAACTTATGGTGGGTACGCTGTTCCTGATAAGCACCCAGTCCGTCATTCTGATAGAGACTTCTAATCGCAGATTCCTCACCTTTTGAATACTCCCTCAGGTGCCAGACTGGATCCGGAAACTTTTCAGCAGAAGCAGGGCATAAGGGGTGCTTAAGGGCCAGTGTGTATTTTTAGCAATTTAAAACACAATATTTTTCAAACTAACCAACATTTTTTAAGACCCCTGAAACAGAGTGGAGAGAGCAAGTGTGTGTGTGTTTTTGTCTGTGTTTATGTAAAAATTACAGTTGAAATACGTCAGACAGCTCACCATACCCGACTGAAAGCACTTGTACCCAACTATTTACTACAGAATACATTTTAGGGGTGTGTAACACCCCAAACAACCTCCTGAAGCTACACCAGCAGCACCACGTCACTCCGTGCCAGTTGTGGCATGTGCGCGCCTTTATAGGCGTCATCCATGCGCAATGACATCAATTCCTTTTTTTCGCACCAACAAACGTGATTCTGGAGCTAACACTTGTCTCTTTGGGACTCTTTCTATCAACAAATTCTTCTAAAAAGTCTCAGTATGCAAAGGAACTATGTCACCTGCCAAATCTACAGGGTTTTAACCCTGTAGCAAATGTCTCAAATAAATGTCTTTTACTGACCCACATGTGGTTTCCCTGTGCCTGGTATTGGACGATGACCCCATGGCCACTGAAGACCGGGAAGCAAAATTCTTTGTTGTGAAGCACCACAATACCCTGCGCTGGGATCGATCGAGGTCTAAGGGTAGGTCCAGTCCTGCTCCAGAGGTTGCTCCCACAGCAGACTCTCTTTACAATGTAAGTCCTCAGGCAAATCTAAAAAGAAGTGCAAGAAGTCCAAGTGGGGTTCGGCCTCGTCCCGCCACTCTTGGTCTCTCGTAAAGGTGCGAGGTGTCATCATGATTTCAGTTTGCGCTCCCAAAGCCATTCTGCTTTTGAGTTGATTCCAACCCTTGTTTCACGGCAAGCAGATTTTCCGTGGCTTTTGGGGATGCTACAGCAAATAGAGGAATTCTGCAAAGCCATGCTGTGGCTTTTTGACTCCTTACCTGCTCCCTCTGGTGTGCCAGTGGGACCCAAGGAGATGAGAGGCCTCCCAACTGGGCTTCCACTGGCAAGTCCCCCCTCGGCGCCAGTTGGACCCTCTGGATCCACTCAGGGCTTCAGTCTGAATTCGGTACCAACTCTTACCAAGGTCCCACAACTCACGCCGAAACACAATCCACCGATGCCGGCACCATCAACTCCGGAAGATGACAGCCAACCCATAGTGCTGTCCGACACTAACACTTCACCACCTCGACCTCAACTGAGGTCGCGCGCTCCTTTATGTGAGCAGTAACCTTTTTACCACCCTTCTGACTCTGATACAGTGCCTCTAACGTCCGACAGGGCTCATTTCCTTCATTAGTTATTCGGTGCTGACTCCAATGTTGAGGGCTATGATGCTGGGGATAAGATTGCACAGCCTTACCAAGAGGACAGCTGTAAGGAAGATGGCCAACATGTCAGTGTTCTGGATACATCTCCAGATACTGGAATATTCCCCCCTTCCACCCTGCAGGCCTGCCACAGAAGATAGCGCCTCCTCTACTATCATTATACAAAGGGTGTTGGACGTTCTTGATCTTCAACTTCCTACTTAGGAAGTTAAAACAAATGTTCTGATGGAGATGTTGCAGTCTGGACAGTCAAATTCTGAGCCTCCACTCCTAGTCAATGAGGCTCTCACTGATACACTCTTGGCTACCTGGGCCTAATCGTGCACAGACCCGCCTGTGCTTCTCCAGATGTCATTGCCCAGCTTTCCTCACCCAGCACCTCACCCCTCTGAGCCTGGTGGTGCAGGCATCGGCCAGCAGAGTAAACCCAAACTCTTTTCCAAATACTTCTCCTGCCAGGAAATCAAAAAGATAGAGATAGAGACGTTTGTTAAGCGTGCTTTCTCCTCTACTAGTTTGGCCCTTCGCTCAGTGAATGCCAGCTGCCTCTTAGGATTCTACTCTCACCCCATGACCCAAGTCTTGCCCATAGTCCCGGAACAAGCCCATGCCATACTTTCCAAGGCCATGCAAGATGATCGTGATGAGGCCATTTCTACCATCCGCTGCAGACTGGATACTACAGGGCTATTGGCACCTGTGTGGCCATTCACAGGGATGCCTGAATTATCAAGTGATGTGCAGGCCAGTTTTAGGGACATGCCATTTGATGGCTCCCAAATTTTGGGGATAAAGCAGACTCAGCCCTGGAGTGCAACAAAGATAGCAGGGACACAGCGCACTCCTTGGGCATTTCTGCTCCTCTATGCCAGCCACACCAGCAGTTTTGCTCCCTCTATGGGTATGGTAGTGGCTTCTATTACCACCAACATCCCCAGCAGATGCAACAATCACTCCAGCCTTTTCATGACCGTAGTATCCATAGGAGTCGGCAATAGTGACAGCGTGGAGCCCAGTCTTCTGTCCCCCTAGCTGATGCCCCCAAGCCTCTTTAAAGTGCCCTTGACGGCATACAGTCATCCTGACAGGGGCAGGATCCAACACTTTCTGCCAGAGTGGGAGGTGGTAACGTCCGACAAATGGGTCCTGCAATTTGTTCAGCGGGGTTATGCTTTACCATTTCTCAAGACCCCGCCGCACCTTCCACCATCCCCAGACGTATTATGTACAAAATGTTGTCACATGTGCACTAGTTGATGGTGTAAGGTGACTTGGTACGGACACTATTTCTTCCTGAGGAAAGGGCATTCATCTTAGGTCACCCACAGTACTGTACAGAGAGCCATTCTCACCAGTACTTTTCCAGCGCTGTTTCATGGAGACAGGGCACACCTGTGATGCCAAGGCTTCCTGAAAAGCACAGGAAAGCTAAGCATCACTGGGGCCAGAACAGGGCAGACTTTAGTGTTGGATGGACCCAGTTCAACAGTCTTTGTTGCCCCATGCACACATCACACAATGCATTTTTTTTCTTTGGTACTGTCTGTCCTTCCTCAGCTCTCTACCCACTTCTTAGGTCATGGGATTCCAAAATGAACAGTGCAGCGCACAACTGCACGAGGATCAGTCGGTAGGCAAAGGGCCTGCTCTACAGAGAAGGGACAGACCAGAATGGTGGGCCATTTGAGCAAATGGAGGATGACCATGCTAACAAATGGAGCAAGCAGAATGTCCCGTCCGCCCTCGGAAACCTGCCAACCCCCACAGACCACGCACGCAACCTGGGAATCATCCTGGACTCCGAGCTCAAAATGGACCGCCAGATCAACTCTGTCTCGTCTTCCTGCTTCCACACCCTCCGCCTCCTTCGTAAGACCTTCAAATGGATCCCCCTCGAACACCGAAAGACAGTCACTCACGCCCTGGTCACCAGCAGACTCGACTACGGCAACGCACTCTACGCCGGAATAAACAAAAACCTCATCCGCAAGCTACAGAACATCCAGAACGCCGCCGCAAGACTGGTCCTCAACCTGCCAAAACACTGCCACATCTCCCAGCACCTGCGTACACTCCACTGGCTCCCCGTCGAGGCGAGAATCACCTTTAAGATGCTCACCCACGCACACAAGGCCCTCCACGGCACCGGACCAGCATACCTGAACAGCCGACTCAAATTCCACGCACCCCAAAGGACCCTACGATCAGCCCAGCTCTCCTACGCCGTGGTCCCCCGCACCAGAAAGACCAGATCGGGAGGCCGCTCCTTCTCCTTCCTCGCGGCCAAAGCATGGAACGCCCTTCTGCTCCACCTCAGACAGACAACATCGCTCCCCATCTTCGCAAGAAACCTCAAAACCTGGCTCTTCGACAGACCCCCTCCTTGATGGAATGGAACCTGCACCCCCCCCACCCCTAGCGCCTTGAGACCCTTATGGGTGAGTAGTCGCGCTTTAACAAACTCCTGATTGATTGATTGATTGATCAAGGCAGAAGGGCTAAACAGAATCAGCAAAAGGGTGGAGTTAGAAGCAAGCAAAAGAGTTCAGATAAGCAAGGGATGTCAGGGTGCTAGTGGAAGGGAGATTCAGATCAGTAGCAAAGATGGCAGACCAGCTTATACTCTCCATTCAGTTTTCCTCACGGAAACTAACACACACCTTCTGCACTGTCTGCAAAACATGTGCCTACTTCAGAAGTGACTGAAACATTCTTTACTGGAAGAAAAATTACTTTCCTAATAATTACTTTAGGAGTTCCACAAGGCTCCTCCCTCTCACCCACCCTTTTCAACCTTTTTATGGAACCTCTTACCGATCTTCTCAGCCTCGCCATCTTCTCAGCCTAGCCAAGATTCACTTCCATATGTATGCAGACGACACCCAAATCTACATCAAGATCCACTCACTTGATGACATCAAATCGCTCAACACCACACTACAAAAACCCAAACATGGCTGGCCGAAAACCATTTGAAACTAAACTCCCTCAAAACGGAATTCCTCTTAATCGCTCCCCTAAAAAAACTCCCACCATCTTGGATTGGCTGAAGCACTTAACAGCTCTCAAAGGACAACCTCTCATCGTCGACTCAGCGAAATCGCTAGGTGTAACGCTTGACAGCAACCTAAAGATGCAGAAGCATATCAGCGCCTCCACAAAAGGAGCTAACTTCCACTTGAAGACCTTGCGAAAACTGAAACCCTTTCTCCCAGCCTACGATTTCAAACAAGCAGTTCAAGCCCTAGTAATCCCTAGAGTGGAATATGGGGCGGTAACCTTATGCGGCCTACCAAGGTCATCGACAGCCCCACTAAGAGCCACTATCAACTCAGCTGCGAGACTCATTACGGGCTCAAAGAGAAACTCTCACATATCCCCTGACCTGAGAGCCCTTAACTGGCTACCGTTTGAAGCTAGAATTCATCTGAAAATCGCTTGTATGACGCACAAGGCCCTACACCACAACTCCCCGCACTACCTAGCTCAGAAATTGGTGCTCTCTGCGGGCAAAAGAGCCTCCAGGAGTGCCAAGACTCTTCTTCTAAAACCACAACGATTCGCCAAGAAAAAAACCTATAACCGATCCTTCTCTGGTATGGCTCCTAGGATCTGGAACGCTTTGCCCATTGAAACAAGAATGAACCCGTCCACTGCCTCCTTCAAAAAGAAGTGAAAGCGATCCTCATGGCTAAATTCACGTGAACTCTCTGTCCTTTTACTGTATATTATTATTAGTTCTGTGTTTATGCTCCATAGTTGTCCTTTTGTTTTCACGCTAGTTTATTGATACGAGTATAAGCTGCTTATAGCTGTTTCACCCATATCTTTGTGTGCTATACTGTGTTTTCTACATATGACTTGTAAAGCGCTCGGATACTCGCAAGGGTCTTGTTCGCGCTATATAAAACCTTCAAAATAAATAAATAATTACTTCATCTTACGTACTGTCTGTTATTCCGATTGCCATGTAGGGCAGCAACGAAGAACCTCTGCTTTTGTCATTACTTCATCTGTATGAAATATATTACACCCAACCACATCTCATATCCAAAGAGCACGCAGAGCACATTCTTGTGTGATAAGCAGAGTCCTGGGGTTTGATTTTTGCTAGTGCAGGAGTGTGTGCACATAGACCCGAGGTTCATCATGTGACACTGCGATAGAGCGTGTGCTACAGCGAATCATTAACACACCCAAAGCTGCTCTTGCAGATAGGATTTCCACCTTTCCCAGAGAAAAATACCAGCCATTTGTTCATGTTTTACGATTGTGGAAAGGCCCAGACATGATAATTAAATAGAACATTATATAAAATTCTCTGTATTCATTTTTGACATGGCTTTTCTGTCTTTGTTTACTTTCATAATCAGTCGAAGATCATTAAGGCAGCTGTAGAACACATTTTAAAGAGCTTTCTTCTTATATTTACTGTTAAACGTATGTACTGATAGGGGGAAATAATACCAGCTATAGGTGATTTTCCTAATTTGTGCACATTAAAATACTGGTCGTGCTGGTAAAAGAAAACAAGCATTGGACTTCGCCAATAGGTCTCGCCGTTGGGACCTTATAAGTGTTTAGCCAGAGATATTGACAATGTTTCTAAGGTATGTTGTAGAGAGAGAGAGAGAGTGACTGACTGACTGAGAGAGAGACTGACTGACTGAGAGAGAGACTGACTGACAGAGAGAGACTGACAGAGAGAGAGAGAGACTGACAGAGAGAGAGAGAGAGACTGACTGAGAGAGAGAGAGACTGACTGAGAGAGAGAGACTGACTGACTGAGAGAGAGACTGACTGAGAGAGAGACTGACAGAGAGAGAGAGGCTGACAGACAGAGAGAGACTGACTGACTGAGAGAGAGATACTGACTGACTGAGAGAGAGATACTGACTGACTGAGGTAGAGAGAGACTGACTGACTGAGAGAGGCTGACTGACTGAGAGAGACTGACTGACAGAGAGACTGACTGACTGAGAGAGAGAGACTGACAGAGAGAGAGACTGACTGACAGAGAGACTGACTGACTGACTGAGAGAGAGACTGACTGAGAGAGAGAGAGACTGACTGACCGAGAGAGTGACTAGCTGACTGACAGAGAGACTGACTGACTGAGAGAGAGACTGACTGACAGAGAGACACTGACAGAGAGAGAGAGAGACTGACTGACTGACAGAGAGACTAACTGACTGACAGAGAAACTGACTGAGAGAGAGACTGACTGACAGAGAGACACTGACTGAGAGAGAGAGAGACTGACTGACAGAGATAGACTGACTGAGAGAGAGAGACTGACTGACAGAGAGAGACTGACTGACAGAGAGAGACTGACTGACTGAGAGAGACTGACTGACTGAGACTGACTGACTGAGAGAGAGACTGACTGACTGAGAGAGAGACTGACTGACAGAGAGAGAGACTGACTGAGAGAGAGACTGACTGACTGAGAGACTGACTGAGAGAGAGACTGACTGACAGAGAGACACTGACTGAGAGAGAGAGAGAGAGACTAACTGACAGAGATAGACTGACTGAGAGAGAGAGACTGACTGACAGAGAGAGACTGACTGACAGAGAGAGAGAGACTGACTGACTGAGAGAGACTGACTGAGAGAGACTGACTGACTGAGAGAGAAACTGACTGACAGAGAGAGACTGACTGACTGAGAGAGAGACTGACTGACAGAGAGAGACTGACTGACAGAGAGAGAGACTGACTGTCTGACTGAGAGAGACTGACTGACAGAGAAAGAGACTGACTGAGAGAGGGACTGACTGACAGAGAGAGACTGACTGACTGAGAGAGAGACTGACTGACAGAGAGACTGACTGACTGACTGACTGAGAGAGAGACTGACTGACTGACTGAGAGATAGACTGACTGACAGAGAGAGACTGACTGACTGAGAGAGATACTGACTGACTGAGAGAGATACTGACTGACTAGTGTTGAATTAGTATAGTGAAATATGAAAGTAATTTGAGTGGTGGATAGGTTACCGTTAGTCAGTTATTTGGATTCAGAAGGATAGCGGAGTGATAGAAGAGGGAAAAAGGTTTGCATTTATATAGCGCTTTTTACCCCTGATGGGGTGTTGAAGCGCTTTTTTGGCGAGTAGCACGCTACTCCGGAACCCATAAGGATTAGTGGTGAATTAGTATAGTGAAATAGGAAAGTAATTTGAGTGGTGGATATTAGTCAGTTATTTGGATTGAGAAGGATAGCGGAGGGATAGATGAGGGAAAAAGGTTTGCCTTTATATGCGCTTGTTACCTCCGTTGGGGTGTTGAAGCGCTTTTTTGGCGAGTAACACGCTACTCCGGAACCCATTAAAGGATTAGTGTTAAATTAGTATAATGAAATATGAAAGTAATTTAAGTGGTGGATATATAAATAAAGCAAGCTCCATCTTATTTCGGGGTAAGATGGTAGTAAGTACGTGTGAACATTTGGAAGCAAAACAGAGGGAAATTATAAAAAATAATTATGGGAATATATATTCCTCTTTGACTTGCATTGAAGTGATGCAGTTTGTGGTGAGCGAAATTTAAAATAAAGCCATTTGGCCCATCTGAATCGGGTGTGTTGGCATCTTTGCTAACATAGTTGGTATCAGTTGTTTCCATACCTCTCGACATTTTGCAAATGGCCAAAGTTGAGAGACGGACGGGTATAGACAGACTTGAAAATGGAAAAAAGACCAGATCTGTATGAAGGAAGTGGTAGAAGATGAAACGCCTTTTCTCATCTTGTTCTTTGTTGCCTTAACCAAAACATACAGGCTGACGTCCCTGTATTAAATGGGAGACTTCCCATTTTTTAAATCCAAAATGGCATTATTTTACATTTCTCTTGCTTAAAATTTCCTAAACTTCAATGCAATTTGATTGGTAAATAAAATAATCCCATGCTTTCTTGTAATGGGCCTCTCTTACCAGTTTTCAAATGTTGACATATATGAAATGAGATGTATTTATTCAGAGAGTATTTAAATTCTCCCTTTAATTAAATGATGATCACGAAATACTCTAATTAATTAAATAATGAACTCAAGTAACATACATTTATGTGAGCTTACAAAAACTCAACAGCATGTACAACAGCATAAAGTTCCTAAAACTCCCAGGACATATAAGAAGGCTTGACACTGCAGAGAACATAGAGCCTCGTCAGAATATATATGGGCTGTACAGCAGGGGACTGGCTTTACCTCTTTACTCCTTGTTCCAGTTGATTCTTTAAAATTAAGTAACTCGTGTAATGTGAAAAATTGTAACCTATGTAGCCAACCTGTATGTAAATCGAAATTTCTGTTTTAAAGAGCAGTTGTAGTGCTAGCGCCTCGAGGAATGTTTAGGCGATAGGTCAAAATGTGAAAATCAATGCATACATTTTTTTGGGGTATCTCTAGTCTTCCCAGTGAAGTAGAACTGCATTGTTGCTGGCAAAATGGGGTTAAACCAGTAGCCACTTCAACATGGCCGCCACTAAAAACGGAGTTGTCTTGTATCCATATCCGTGGCTTTGAGGAACTGAAGTGACGTTGGGATTGCTTTACCGCGTAGTGGGTGTGCGGAAGGAACGTAGCCGGTGTTCTTCCGGGTGCTGCTCTGTTTCCCCGGTGCTTCTCTTATCGCTGAAATGGAGGCTCTGCTGCTGCTGTCGTTACTCTGCCTGGGTGGATGTGGAGTGGGGGTGGAGGTGACCCGACCTAGGGGAGTCTCACTGTCAAGTGAGTGCGGGGGTCAAACCCCAGGAGGATGGGGTCAGAAAACCAGGCTTGGGGGAGGGCCAAGCATTGGGTTTTTATGGGGTGAGGGGGCTAGTACCCATTGCAGTATGATGAGCCTGTTGAGGCCAACTACTAGCTAGAGGTGGGCGAGTCAAAATATTAACAGAGAGTACCGAGCCAAAGGTCGGCTCTGGCTCCAAGAGCGCGTGCACGATTCGAGTCTTGAAAACATTTGGAATGTAATAATCGTGGAATAAACTTATTTTTTGAATATTGAAATTGCATGTAAATAGCGCTTACTACCACTGGTAAGGTGCTTTCAAAATTCAAGCAAGTGTGTTTCATTAACGCGTGGAGGCGTTTCCATGTAGTACGTCATACTATTTGAAAAATATTTATTAAAAGTGCGTGTTTTTAAACATGAAGTGAGAAACATTCCTGCCCCTGCCCAGATTACCACGATTACTAGTGAACTAAAAAGCACCTCAGGGCTCGTGTACCCCATATGTGGCCTAGATTGTTATACATGGAGCAACAGTATAGGCAATTAAACACGAGAAGGTTTTGTAAAGCGCGAATCATGAACTCGTAGTTGAAGGTGCTCATATGTGTGACTATAAGCAACAAGCCCGGGAGTTGTGTGTGCGCGCGCGCTCAAAACGGAAATAAAAAAAAAAAACACGCGAGTGGTGAGCGAGTTGTGTGCGCGCGCGCAAAAAGGAAATTTTAAAAAAAGCACGCGAGTGGTGCGCGCGCAGCAGCGTCAAAAGTGAAAGTGATCGCGCTCCAGATGGCGCCTGATCGGGCGCTGAAAGCTGGCGGCTGCGCGCGTGCACGCGCGCGTAACCGCAAGCGCTAGGCCAGCAAAAGCTGTGGTAGCACTTTTAAAAGCCCTGTTACTAAATGTCTCGCAGCGCATGCGCTGGCTCAGGCGAGACCTAAAAAAAACAGGTGGATGGCAACCCTACTTGCATACTTTGTGTACAGGTGCGGCTTTCCTATAGTAGGAAAGGCGCCCTGTTTCTCACCTTGTTCCAGGGCTCCTCTGTTGTTGAGTCTCTCAGGTCAGACTTAGCCCCATGACTTCCTACTTCAGAGGTCCCGAAAGAGCCACTGCTGCTCTCTGCTGCCATGTCCCTTGATCCATCAGCCGGCTCTGCCAGCAACAACCTACCTTGTTCTAGGCTGCCCTTGTTTCCTTGTGGGCACAGGTGTCACTGGGAGTGGGTACTTGCAGACACAACTCAATGACCTACAGTATTCCAGAGGTCATTTCAGGTCAAGAGCAGGGCAGAGAGAGAGAAGACTCTTGCATTACCTCTATGTCCCTCGTGCTCGACCCAGTTCTCACTAATGAGATATTGTCCTATCAGAGGCAGGAAACAAAACAGGAAACGCTTGTTCACCCCACGCACCCTCCAGCTAAGGTCTATAACTAACTCAAGCTTACCATAGCACATCCTGCTTTATATCCCGTCTTCAACAGGAGGAACGGGGGACATAGCGGTGACTGCGGGCTGTCACCTACTCCTTTCGGTTCGGGGGTGTCTCTCTGCAGGGCTTTGAGAGACCCCTGAATCCAATGAGGGACCGGCGAGCAAAGTCGGGATGCGTTGATGGCCTCCTTAGACTTTGCAGTCAGGTAATAAGGTGACCGATTTGTCAGGGCCACCATTTCAAGCCTCCATGCTTTTAATGTGCTTCATTTCGGCACAGAGTGTTGATTACCCCGCATGCGGCCATGGCGACGGCATACAGCGGGAAGACGTTCACCGGGTATTGCAGCTGGCATCTCGGCCTCTCGCACAACATATACTTTATTATATTACTTTATTATTTTTCTATATGTTGTGTCTTGTCTTTCCCTACCCTATTGCTCCACCCCAGGCGTTGGGTTGCACAGGGGTTTACTGAAGCAGCCCTATGATGAAGCATGTCACACAATTGTGTGAGTGAGGGCAGTATTTTGACACATAGCTCGTGCCACCACATATACAGATATTTTATCACTCTCTACTCCTTTTTGTGTGTCAGGTTGTGCTTAGGGGGGCCGGAGTAGAGGGGTCCGAATCCCTCACCCCTTCACTTTTGTGTTAAATAAAACATTTTCCTAGATACTCACCTTGGGTGGTTCCTTGGGTCCCCGGATCTTCTACATCTTCTGTGTCCAGTCTCGACTTAGGTTGTGGTTCGCATTCCACTTTCTTAGTGTATGGTTTGGTCTCCCCCTAGAGACCACTGTGTATTTGTGCTACTTACGTGTTCTATTTGCAAAGTATTGTGTGTATTGTGATTATATCTCCGGGTAGGAGATATTGCAATGTGTTAGTGAGTGTTAATAATAAATACATATTTGTTTATAACTACACTGTGTGGTTCTTTTTCACTTAGTCCAGAAAGAGTGTAAAGCGTCTTGTTTACCAGTACTTCATCTTATGGTATAGATTAAGCCTGAAGGCTGCTCTCCACAGCTACCACTTAGAGAGCTTTCTAAGGTTGTCTAAGACACTAAAATCACCATAAGGGTTGTCTGGATTAGAGCAGTGTGCTACACTTACATAAGTGAGCACCATATACTAAGCCAGCCTCCTACAGCGTTCCTGACTACGCTGCCAAGGACGCAGCTGGAGAGACACTAGATGTTGGTGGGAGACTCAGTCACTTTCTGAAAAACTGGCATCTCATGACAACTGACAAATGAGTGTTGAACATTCTGACGACGGGATATCGGATCAAGTTCTTGTCCCTTCCACAATCATCAAGGACAGGGCAGATACCACTGCCGAGGAATTCATTCAAGCGAAAGGCATTGAATGCAGGCATCCAGTCTCTTCTTTTCATAAAGAAAGGTGATTGTTCCAGTTCTCCTGACACAGCAGCGATAAGGGGTCTATTCCATCATATTCCTGGGGGTTTCTGGATTGTGATCGATCTCAAGTCATTGAACACATTTGTACAGAAAATACCATTCAAGATGGAAACTTTGCAACGCATCATTCCATTGATCCTGGCGGGAAATGTGATGACAACACTGGATCTCAGGGATGCATATCTTCATGCCCCCAGAGTTTCAACAGTACCTGTGGTTCTCTGTCCAGGGCCACCATTGGCAGTATTGTGTCCTGCCATTCAGCCTGCGATCCTTGACCACGGTGTTCACAAAAGTGGTGGCTCCCTTGGTGGCATCTTCAGGGAATTTCAGTCTTTCCATATCTGGCCGATTGGCTCCTCCAGAGTCCGTCTGCCCAAGTGATGCTGCAACATCTGGCACAGACCATTCTTACGCTAGAAACTCATGGTTTTCTATGGAACATCCCAAAGTGCAGTCTCCAGCCTTCAACTCCGAGGACATTCATTGGGGCAGAATTCAACACAGTTTTGGGCAGTCTTTCTTCTGCAGTCCAGGATCCAGTGTCTACAATCACTTCTGTCAGTACTCTTATCATATGGCGGCCTCTGTCTCCATGGTGCAATAGGCCAGGCGACCTCTGAGGCCATTGCTGTGGCATCTACACAAATGTGTGACCTTTCCCATTCAGGACATGACCTTGGATATTCCAGTGTCTCTAGATGTTGTTTTCAATCTACAATGGTGTGTGGACTCGTCCACTCTCAACAAGGGGATGGTGATGCATCCTTCTCCTCCAATAGTGGTGACAACGGATGTGAGTTCCTTGGGATGGGGGGGGCACGATGGATCAAGTTTCAGTCTAAGCTCTTTGGCTTTCATCAGAGATCAGACTATCATCCAACTGGAGGGAGTTGTCAGCGATGGAGAGATCCCGTTGGTATTTTGAGTCCCATCCATTTAGATGGAATGTGCTGATATGCTCGGACACTGCAGTGACGGTGGCTTATGTCAACCATCAAGTCAGCACTCACAGCCAGTCGCTTAATCAGGGGGCCTGTTCGATAGCATATTAAGCAGAACTCAATCTTCAGTCCATCACCACTCAACACATCAAGGGCATGGACAATGTTGTGGTGGATTCCCTGAGCCACAAGTTTCCTTCCTCTCAGGATCTGAGACTTTCCAGCCAGATGTTTCATTTGATCTGCAGAAAGTTCAGCTATCCGAAGGTGGATCTCTTTGCTTCCCGAGCCAATGCGCTCCTACCTCTGTTCTGGTCCAGGACTCCGGAAGTGGGGGCCTGGGGAGTGGATGTCTTGTCAATTCTTTGGCCTCCAGTTCTCATTCTCTCCCTTTCCCCTCATTCAGGCACTACCGATGAAGTGCCAGCGAGAAAATGCACAAGATGGGGCAGTTCTTCCATTTTGCCCATGAAGGTCATGGTTCCCATTGTTGAAGAGCATGGCCATTCTTCCTCCGTGGATCCTTCCTCGGATTCCATCTCAGTTGCGGTCTCTCAGTCTTCACTTTCCAGTACCTCCCACTCTTGTGGTATGAAGGTTGAGCGGAGGATCTTAGAGAGGGAAGGTTCGCCCACTCACCTTATTTCTGTGGTGCAAGGTTCTCGAAGGACTTCTACCCTTACTACTTATTCTAAACACTGTACTAATTTTGTCACCTGGCGTACTTTCCATGATATTTCTCCTGTTACCTGTGCTATGTCATCTATTCTACATTTTTTATGGATGGATTTGAGAAAGGATATGGATTGTCTATTTTAAAGGGGCAGTGGGCAGCTATACGTGCATTTACGGACTCAGTTTCCTTTTCCACAAGTTCTGAGCCTCTGGTGTCTAGACTGTTTCGCAGTTTTTCTTTGACTACATCTTCGGTGAAACCCTCTGTACCTTCTTGGGATCTCTCATTGGCTCTTCACGTTCTTCAGTCTCCTCCTTTTGAACCTTTACCGTTGGTTGATTTGAAGTTTCCTTCCTTTAAAGTTGCATTTTTGGTGGCTATCACATCAGCCAGACGCTTGGGAGAATTGACTGCTTTAAGGTGTTTCCCCCCATTTTTGCGTTTCACGTAGGATGCAGTAGTGTTGAAATTGGAAGCTTGGTTTATTCCTTAGATTCATTCTAATTTTCATTCTTCACAAGAACTTATATTACCCTGTCTCTATCCTTCCCCTGTATCTCCGGAAGAACAGTTGTTACATACATTAGATGTTAAACGTGCATTAACTGTGTATGTAGACAGATCGGCTGCTTTCAGGTCTTCTGACAGTCTCTTTGTGACTTTTAGTCTTTCAGGACTTGGAAAAGCAGTACCTAAAGTGACTCTCAGTTGTTGGATTAAGGACACCATCCCCTTGGCATATCAGGGCTCTGTTTGCCTTGTCTGTCTAATATTCAAGTGAGATTCACTAGGCGACTTTCCGCTACATGGGTGGCTTTTAACGGAGTTTCCTTGGATGAAATTTGCATAGCTGGCTGGTGGGCTTCAGAACACACTATTATTAGACATTATAGTTTAAATTGTGCTCAGTTAAGTCCCAAGAATATTGGATATGGGGTGTTGCAGGACGTGGAGGGGGGGGGGGTGGGGGGTCTACCCCTGTGTAATCTGCTGCTTTCTCTGGTTGTGGCATTAAATCACTTGGGCGTGCTTATATTCCCTGTTGATGTTTTCTTTCAGTTTCTGGCATTGTCAAAGGCCCTCGTCTGTGGGGTATGCTTTGGTGTGCCTCATTAATGAGGTCTGAGTCAAGGATGAGGGACGAAGAGGTAACTCCCTGATTACTTACCGGTAATCCTCTCCTCGGTACTCTCAGTCCTACTCCTCCTTGACCCAGTCATGCTTCCCGCCCACCCTCGCAGTATCAGGCCTTTGTGGTGCTTGGTATGTCAGGGTGTGCTAAGGTAAGGTTGAGTTAGTTATAGCCCTTTGCTGGAGAGTGGGTGGGGTCAGCAAGCGTTTCCTGTCTCTGATTGGACAATATCTTATTAGTGAGGACTGGGTGAGGACAAGAAGGACTGAGAGCAATGAGCATTACCGATAAGTAATCAGGGCGCTCTCCCTGTCTGCTCTTTGATCCATTGACTTTGTCAGTGAAAGTTTATATCTCTTGTGAAATGTGCTGCTGCTCTTGAAGACTGAGGTGTACAAACACCCGATGTTAGTTACCCTGTCTGCCAACTGCTGTCACTCACCACATCTCATATTGTGTTTTAATTTTGGCACCAGGGCTCTTTGTTGTAAACATTGTGCTGTACATGCTTCATTTTACTGTTCTACTGATCACCTTTGGGAATAAAGTCCTATTCTTTCTATAAAGACTTTAAGTGACAGGAGTTCCACTTTTATCAAGAGTTCCCCACAGCTTCTAACACTTTGCAGAAGTTACCTGATCGCCTTTCACCTTTGGATGCAGTCATGTGATGCTTTGGGGACAAGACAGAGGGGTTTAGGATCCGTCAGGCGTTTAGAGACAGGCACATCAGAGCAGACATCATGTGGGCTTTGCATTTCAGCTGCAGGTCACATAGAAGATGTATGTGCCTGCTGGCTCTGGGTATAATTTGATAGGAGGCCAGTCTGGAGGCTATCTCAGTAGTCCATGCAGGAGAGAGGCGATGCAAGGATTGCAGGTCCTCACAACACGACAGCATCAGAACATTCATGCGTAAGGGCTCCGCAAATACTGTTCTTATCATGTGTATTACCGGTTAGGACTTTGTTCTGTCCAAGGCTCAGCTGTAGATAAATTAGGCTTTATTGTTATATTGGTCTATAGATTAGTTTTTCATAGTTTTACATTTCATCCTTGGCTCATGTATGTTCTAGCCCTGGCCAACCCTTGTGATTGTTGCAGTTTCAGGTTATTTCTCTTTGTATGTGTTGTATCCAAAGTGTTTGGAAACTGATAGCAAAGACTTAGTGTAAACTCTGCAAACCTTGATCAATGTTCACCAATTTTCACCAGTACACCCACGTGTTACTTGATGGACTTTGGTAAAAAAATCATAAAACTATAGGTAAAGCATGATTTCTTTTAATTCACTGTGAAAAACGCTTCTTGTGCTTGGGTATACTGTTGTTGTGTTTGAGGGAAGTTTCAGACATTCACAGCATTGTTTGTGGAGTCATCACACGTGCAGCGCTCTTTATAGAGGATTCCCATGTACACCGTTGTTTGGGGGTGTCAGACCTGGCATCTTCGGCGTGTCTTTCCACTGTCCTTTTGCTTCTGACCTTCTGTTTTTGACTGTGTGCTGCATTTTGTTTTTGCTGGTTTTTGAACGCTGGGCACTTTGCCACTGCTGATCAGTGCTAAAGTGCATATGCTCGCTGTGTAAATTGTGATTATGATTGGTTATCCATGAATGGCATATTTGATTTACTAGTAAGTCCCTAGTAAAGTGCACTGTGGGTGCCCAGAGCCTGTAAATCAAATGCTACTAGTGGGCCTGCAGCAGTGGTTGTGCCACCCACATACTTAGCCCTGCAACCATGTCTCCGACCTGTCACTGCAGTGTATGTGAGTGCAGTTTTAAACTGCCATGTCAACCTGGCAAGTGCACCCACTTGCCAGGACCCAAAACTTCCCTTTTTCTACATGTATGGCACCCCTAAGGTAGGCCCAAGGTAGGCCAATGGGCAGGGTGCAGTGTATGTGAACGGTAGGACATGTGCTGGTGTGTTTTACATGTCCAGATAGTGAAATACTGCCAATTTTGTTTTTTCACTACTATCTCTCTCCCAGGTTATCATTGGAGCTGCCTTGTAACAGCTTACAAGTGTAACTTTCAATTGGGAAGAGATGGAGATTTGGAATTTGGGCTCCCTGAACTCAGAATTTAAAAATACATATTTTAGTGAAGTTGGTTTTTAAATTGTGTGTTCGAAAATGCCACTTTTAGAAGGTGGGCATTTTCTTGCTTTACCATTCTTTGTCTCTGCCTACTTCAAAGGCAGAAAGTGGTAAAAGTACTGGAGCTATGACCCCACATTTTTAATGAAAATCTGTTTTATTAGTCTTTCATAGTAAAACATAGGTACATATCACAGTACAAAACTCACAGCAAGCTTACGTAGCCTTGGAGAGTGAAGGCTGTGGTATAAAGAAAGGGAGACACTTTACTTCAACAAAACTAGGCAACTGGGAATAAGGGGGGAGGAATGGGGGGGGAGCCCAGGGGTACTGTATCTTATGGCCTGGCAAGCTACTATGGGGGTTAATGAGAGAGGCCTAGGAGTTGGGGCAATGGGGCAAGGGGGAAAGAGAGTGGATAGAGGGTCGCTCGCCTGTTGTGGGGTAGGCTACTTCACGGTGGGGGTTCCACTCCGCAAGGTAGAAGAGCGTCCTCAAAGAGCTGAAGGGCGCAGAGTCAGGGAGGGGGGTAAAGCGGGAGTATTCTAGCTTGGAAAAATGTTCTAGCAGCGGTTGCCAAGGGTACGTGAATTTGGGTTCAGAGTGTGAGATGCAGCAGGTTAAAAGTTCCATCGCCATGATGTGCCAGAGGCGTGTAAACCACGGAGGAGTGGATGGGGTAGAGGGTTTTTTCCAATGGAGGTTGAGGATTTGTTTAGCTGCCCCCAGCATGCGCATGATAAGGCGCCAGTCGGAGTGTGTCATGGCTATGAGATGCTGCGGTCGGATACCCAGGAGGACTACTGTAGGTGTGTTTGGTATGAAAAACCCCACAGTGTCTTTGATGTGGCTCAGGACCTCCTTCCAGAATAGAGTTAGGAGTGGGCAAGACCACCAGATATGAATGAAAGTTCCTGTCGTGGAGTTACAACGCCAGCACAGGGAGGAGGAGGTAAGTAACATTCTCTCTAGACGTGCCAGTGTGTAATACCAGCGGGTCATGACTTTATAGGCCATTTCACATTGGGGGATGCTTCTATAGGTCCTAGGAATGTCGCCATAGTTGTTACTATTGTTCCAGAGGGATGTCCTCTGGTGAGCCTGCGTGCCAAGCTCAACAGGCTTTATTCGGTGTATACAACATCCATAAAAGCATACAAAAGTTTTAAAAACAATTCCGAAAAACAATAATGTCCGCCATACATAAATCAATCCTGTAATTACCATATAGTTCAGTTGACAAGCACAATTCCTTGTCTTACATCAATTGCTTTTTGTATATATGACGCGACATAAAAACTTATCCTTGGGTCATCAAGAGTAACAAGTAATTTCATAGCAGCATGGGTTAATCTCATGTTATGTTTTTTAAAAAGAGGTCTCAAATAAAAACGCCTAAAATACAGATAAAAATTACAAAAGAGCATAAAGTGCATAGTGCTCTGTTTTGACCGTTCATCACAAGGGCACGGGGTAGTTGGGTGCATTCTTGTTGTAGGGAAAGAAACTAGGTGATGTGCTATTCCTAGCCGAAGTCTAATCAAAACAAAACGAAGTGAAGACCTCGTGACTGTAGACAAATAATCTTGGAATCCTATTCTGGTATCAATTGTTTGATAGAATATAAAGGTAGTTTGCGTCCCTACTTCTCTCATGCGGATCTCTTTTTTGTGGGCCAAAAATGTATCCCTTTTCTCCTGTTTAGATATTGATATAAATCAATAATATATTTTAACCAGGGGATTCGTATGCTTCTATCCAGAAGGAGACAGTCCTAATGACAGTTTGGGTAAATTTGGTTTCATCTTTAGCCCAAATTGATCTCCATAGCAATAGGTGGGCGCATAGCAATCCGATCAGATAGGTAATCTAAACCTACTTCTTGATGAGTTATTTCAATAGAAGCTGAGGTCGGTAAGCTTAAAAGACGTTTTAAAAAAAGGTTTTCTTCTTGTTGTAAAATCTTGCTACAGTTATGGCCCCAGACTCCTGCACCGTATAAGGCAATGGCGACACATTTAGCCTTATATATATCTACCATGTCTTTTATACGGCGGTCACCTAACTTTCATGCAAATCAAAAGATCCCATGTGTACTCTTAATCATTTTTCAGCGGACGTTAGTTAACTCATGCGTCCAGTTCCCATTGCCTGAATATGTTATTCCTAGGTAACAAAAATTATTAACCGTTTCCACTGGGGTACTATCGATATAAAAGGTCTTGCATTTCTTGGGCTTAGGGCCACATACCATAGCAAAAGTTGTTGCTTTATTAATGAGCAATTTCCTACTGGCAATGAAGAACCCAAATGTATCCATTAATCGTTGGAGGCCAACCGGTGTTCTAGAGAGTAACACAGCATCATCTGCGTAAAGCAGAACTGGTACAGGAGTACCAGCAATTTGAGGTGCATCCGCCTGCACTAGTCGAAGGGCTTTATCAACTTCATTTATAAATAATGTAAAGAGCAATGGTGCTAAAATGCAACCCTGGCGGATGCCTCGTTTAACAGCAAAATTTGGTGTGCACTCACCACACTGTCCAAATCGAACTTTACATGACAGTGTTTCATACAACCTTGCCAGGAAAAAGATTATGGGTTTGGGAGCTCCAAGGTTAAGCAGAATAGGCCATAGGATAGTATGATCAACAAGATCGAAGGCACTACTAAGGTCTGTGAAACACAGGTATAAACTCCCCTGCTTGGCACACGTGTATTTTCCTATCAAGAGTTCTAAATTAATACACTGCTCTATTGTGCCTAGCCCTTTTCTGAAGCCATATTGCACTGGAGAGAGTATCTGATTCTCGTTAGCCCACTCTTCTAATCTTACCAGTAATATTTTACTCATTACCTTTACTGATGAGTCAGGTAGAGAAATAGCACGATCATTTTTAGCATCTGATTTATTTCCTTTTTTAAAAATAGGAATAATAACTGATTGGCCCCATGTCGGTGGTATAGACTCTATCACTGCTGCATTAAAAACTCTAGTAAGGATGGGGCCCCATAAGTCAATAGTTGCTTATAAGCATCTATCGGGCCCAGATGCTTTCCCTCCCTTACTGCTGGTTAATCCCATCTGAACCTCCTCTAGTGTAATGTTTAGAGGTATAACCGGCCATCTGCTCTGTGTTGGATTTTAGGACCTAAATACTTCATCTTCTATTGGATTAAAAATACTTGAAAAATGTATCACCCATGCCACACAATTAACATGTGATAGTAACTCAGGAATTGACTCACACTTTAAAACGGTGCGTTAACTGTTTCCCAAAATAATTTGTTGTTAGCTGTATCTGCTGCCATTTGTAACTTATCCCACGCTACCTCCTGTAACCCCCTTCCCCTTTTTTTCAGTACAGATTTATAATTAAAACATAGGTTTTTGATTAATTCACTATTTCTTGGTTTGTTATGTAAAGCCTGTTTCAGTTGTTTTAGGGCCTGAGAACATGCATAATCAAACCAGCCCCAGCATTGTTTGCTTTTTTTCCTGGGTGGGGCAGTCAAAATCCCTTCAATAACTTGATTAATTCTACTAAAATTTGCCAACAGCTGGGGGCACTAACATCTTCATTAAGACCACAATAGGAGATCTCTGCACCACATTTAGTCACCATTTCGTGTATTACCTTTGTCGGATCCACCCCCGCCCATTTAATTTGTGTCCCATTCGGTCTAATTGATCGAAATCGGCTGCACAGAATGGGGCGGGCTGACTCATCATCCTGTCTGACTTGCTCTGGGGCTAATAGTGACTTTTTCCACACGGTTTGGCTATGCCCCGAATTGCAGATATACTGGACGCAGATACTCAAATTACTGGGAGACGTTTTGGGAGTGACGCTACCCATGGAGCCCCGTTTTGTGATACTGGGGATACCAAACAACGTAGATATTACCAGAGCGCAACTGATTTTCGCTTTCTTGGGGTTGGTGGTTGCTAAACGGGACATAGCGCGAAAATGGGGAGTGGCAGACAAACCTACCATACAGGACTGGACATGGGGAATGGACTTATATATGGCGGCTGAACGTGTCACATATCACAGCAGGGGATGTCCAAAAAAATTTCATAGGATCTGGGACCCATGGAGACGTTACTTTGGGCTCGATATTGGGGACGACACACAACGGTCCGCAACGCATTCCACACAAGGAACTCCCATGGCGGGCTCAGGATGACAACTGATGTTAGGCATATCACGAATGGACATATGAGGCCACCTCTAGATCTCTAATACACCTGCATGGTGGTCAATTGGAAACAAGGGTGGTGTTTATACTTTTACATGTATCAGCAAGGGGAAGGGAGAGTGGCTATGTTATAAAAAGAGATTGTTTCCGGTCAAAGACGTTTAATTTTTGTGGACATATCCTGCAATGACTGTACTTTGCCAATTGTTAAGTTGAAAAATAAAAATACATTTATTTAAAAAAAAACTATGACCACATCCCTACCGTCTTTACAAGACAACCATATAATCTGAGAATGTGCTCCAATTGTAACGGTTCTTTTAACAATAGCCGGTAGCTTATTAGAAACAAGAGTCAAGAGCCCCCATTTCGCTATTCCTGCTGGGGAGGGTACTGCCTGTAACCAGTATGAGGTAAATCAATCTATATAAATGGGGTCTGTGCACCATGTTTCCTGCATATAGATTACATCATGTTTGTTAATAAATTCTACCCAGCCCAGTGAGTCCCGTTTCTTCACTAGTCCGGCGATATTCCAGGTTACAATTGTATATCCACATTCTAAAGTCTGTCCTGAATTAACACTAAGGGACTCACGTTTACTCGCTTTATCTAAATTCATGTGCGCGGTCTCTACATACATATTCACGGTGTCAATGACAGCGATTGGTTCATTTTCTAAATTATTAGCTGCTAGTCCCTCTTCACCGTAATCAACTATATCATATCCTGTAAGAAGGGGCTCTATGCTAGGGGGACAGGGACCCCATTGTCAATCGATGTCTTGTAAAGTGCAAAGGGTTTGGAATCTATTTGACACTGTGACTGCATATTGGGGATGAGATGACAGTTTGGGGATTGTACAAGAATAGCCTTGATCAAGTTCAAATTCCCGAACTTGTGTCGGGCTTAGGTGTCTATAAAAGAAGCCAAGTGGTTGTAACGACATGTACTGGTCAAATTGCAGTGGTCGGGGCGCTCTGTCCAGAGTAAATCTAGCCCAGCCCGGGGATCTAAAGTTGATAATTATACAGTCTCCTCGTAAGCTCTTGTATAGGGGACTGATCCAACTTACTCTCCTCGTTAGAAGTATCTGGCTTGCTTCTGCCACCGGATAACCACCATTCTTAGCTAGCCAGTGTACCACTTTATTTTTTAATGTATCATGCGTTTCATTTCGGCCGGGCTGTAAAGGGTACATTAGCCAGGACTGCAGCATACGGACAGCATTCAGGTGGCAAGTTTATCATTACATCTTCTTTTCCCTCTTTTACCATGTTAGCTCTTGGTTTAATATGCTTCACAGTCAATTGGCCCGCCTCAAGCCTCTCCCCTCTAGTTTGGTGGAGTTGATTTAACGAGGCTTGTTGTCTAGGGGGGATAGAGTTTACTGGCTCGCTGCTTCCATTTATGCCCCCTATATTTGCTACATAATTGGATCCTCTAAGTAGAGCTCTATCTGTCTCCTTGCTATTTGCCTTATCTAGGGTGGTTGTGGTTGTTACCTGGGGCTGATGTTCAATTGGGCCTCTCATTACGGCATCCCTCCTTGCCTCGTTACTTGCGTTTGTGTTCACTAACAAGCCGCTGATCCTAAACACTTCGCTCGCCAGATTATCAAGTTTGTCACAAAGTGGTTTTAATAGCTCCTCAACCTTACTTACTATACGATCTACAATTTGTGTAGTTTGTGGATTAGCTACATTGCCTTGTTCATTTTGGCTAACACAGATTTGATCTAATGAATTCTGTGTAGGTCCTTTTCTCGCTCTATTACTGGTTTTATTACTCCCCACCTTAACTTGGCTTTTTTTGCATCCTCTTTTCCTTTTCGGGGAGGGTGATCCATTAGGTGAATGCATGAGAGGGGGGTCAGTTGGAATATGGGATTCTAGGTCAGCTTCTAATATAATTTCAGTAATCCTAGAAGTGCCTTGTTGCTCAGTATAAGTTGCTATTTCCCTTGACTGTGACTGTGCACCACCTTTCTGCACTATTCCACTAGCCTCACCTATTACCCCTTCAGCCACCATGCCTGGGCCCAGAGATAGACGGCGTTCTGTTCTATCTATTTCCTCCGTAATTGCACTAACCGCTCTTACTAAAAAAGAGTCAAAGGTAGTGCATGGGGTGTTGGTATCCGAATTTTGCATTTTGTGCTTAACCATTTTCACCCCTTTATAGATATATATAGTCTAGCCCAGATGTATCTTAGAATAGGGTAATAACCAGGTAAATTATTCCAGATAAATTATTCAGAGTAAAGTTAGGAGGGACGGAGATACAGAATACCCAGTATAAGGTATATGGAATTTAGCTTTAAAGTGCAAAGTGCAGAGATACAAGGCGCTAGATACAAGGTGCAAAGTACTAGATACTAAGTAAATGTTAGTAAAACCAAATAGAGCAAATCCAGATCAATGTAAGTACGACACAGTATTAAAATCAAATTAATTATATTAATCCTTCCGAGTTTTAATACAGTATAATACCATTATTTAAGCAGATTTATATTAAAAAAAAAGTTAAAAACTCAGATTAAAAAGTTCAAATCCTGGCCAGTCCAAGTCCACCTTAATACTAGTGCAGTAACACGTATTTGGAGGTAGTAATTCAGGCTTTCTTAGATGTAATTATTTTTTCCTTCTCTGCTTTTTCCGATTGGTCACATATGGCCCTCCCCTTGCTGTTGCCAATAAAAATTTCCTAAACTTTTACCGGAGAAAAACCTTAATAGTACCTGAATTTGGAGAAGTAAGGGGGGGGGGGGTGGCCCGGCCCGACCTCGGTCGGTCGCGGACGGGCGCAGACGGGCCCACCCTTGCGTGCCATTGTGTTTGATAGGAGTGAGCAGGTATGGTGGTGGAATGCTGTAGAACCTGATATGTGCGGGAAATCAATCCCCGTGTGCCATCGAAGGAGCGCACCAGCGTCTCGAAGGGGGTGAGGGGTCGTGTTGCCCCTTGCATGTTAGTTGGCGTAAGTAACCAGTGTCGGAGCTGATAGTATTGCAGTCTTGTCGTGTCAGGGAGGTGAAAGTCCTTTTTGCATTGGTCAAAGGTCTTGAATGCTTCCCCCTCGAAGAGGTCCTGGATCGTGCAACACTCCCCCTTGCTCCAGGCTAGAAAGGAGCTGGGTTGTAAGACCGGGGGGAAGCTAGGGTTATGGGCCAGAGGGGTATTGGGCGAGGGAAAGGATGTGAGGCCTTTGGGGATCGCAATTTTGTCCCAGATGTCTAGGACCGTGTTCGTGGGGTGGCTATGTAGGCGCTGCGTGGTCGAGTCTGTTTCGGGAGCTTGGCAAAGTCCCAGAGAGGTCTACACGCCATCGCCCGGTCCATATGAAACCAATGTTTTTCACTTTCGTGTACCACCTGTGAGAAAGTGCCCTCTTTCTGCATGGTTGCCCCCACTTTTTGCTAAACTGCTGATGTACTTTGACTGAGTGTGCCCTGAGCTCCTGCCAATCAGGTACCTAGGGCCTATGTTCTTTCCCTAAAACTGCATTGAAGACCAAACCCAATTGGCACTCTCTGGCCACAGGTCGGCCCCTGGTAAATGGTACCACAGGTACCCAGGGCACTGGGACCAGGGAAGGCTTCTAAGGGCTGCAGCACGTATTGTGCCACCCTTAGAGGCCCTGTACCTTTACACACACACACACTGCCGTTGCATGCTGCATGTTTTGGTGCAGAACAAAGTGAAGAGTCGACATGGCACACATCCCTGTGTGCCATGCCTACAACCCACTGCCCAGGCATAGATCAGCCACCCCTCTAGCTGGGTGCACTATACCAGTGGTGAGGGTACAGGTGCATGAGCCCTGTACCCCTACAGTGTATAAGCCAATTCTTAGACATCGTAAGTGCAATACTGCCATTAAGAGTATATGGTGCTGGGAGTTTGTCATTACAAACTCCACAGTACCATAATGGCTTTACTGAAAACTGAGAAGTTTGGTATCAAACTTCTCAGCACATTAAACCCACACTGATTCCAGTGTGGGATGTAATGAAAAATGCACATAGAGGGCACCTTAGAGATGCCCCTTGAAAAAAAATGACCTAACACTAGTGTCCAGGCTGAGTGGCTGCTCCCCAGCTGCCACCACCAGACATGTTTCTGGAGCCCTGGGTCGAGAGCCTGCTGCTCTCGGGGGCCTGAAACAATGCACATCCTGGGACGAGGTGCCAAGCCTCCTCCCCCAGGATGGGCAGGGTCCACTAAGGGGTAGCTGCAAAGGCTTGCTGCCGTTGTGAGCTTCCCCAGGCCTTTTGCAGCTTCCAGCAACTGGTCCCCACCGGTTCTGACCCCCACTTTGGGCGGTAGAACCGGCAGGATATCCAAGTGAGGAAGGGAGGTGTGCCCACCTTTGCCAACCCCACCCCTCAGGTGGGGGAGGCGAGGTGAAGCACAACTCTCAGTCCCCACCATCTTGCAGATGGGGGGACCCAGCCAACCAGATTAAGGCATATGCCCCCTCCCACTGGAGGGTGGCATAATAGGGGATGTACCCACCCCAAGGAAGGGACCCATTGGTCCCAACCTTTTACTTACCTGTAAGGCCCATACATTTTGTATTTAGGGGCACCCCCGAACCTTGCCTCCTCAGACAAGCAACAACCAAGAAGAAAAGAAGAAGAAGGACAGAACAGCCGTGCCAAAGCTAAGAAGAGGAGGACGCCTACTGACTTGGCCCCAGCCCTACCGGCTGTCCCCACCTCAAACCTGCAGAAGCGAAACTCCGGTGTGTCCTTCAGCCAGCAACCTCAAGAACCCCGAGGACCTGCCCTGCCGACCAAGGAAATACTTTGTCTCCAGTGAACACCAGATTTGTTCACCAACAGACCCCAGCTCCGGCAAAATCCGCGAGTCTGCACCACTCTGCACCCGAAGCCCACGGCCCGAGTTCGAGTGGCCCAACACCTTGAGGAGGTCTCCCAGGCGATCCTGACCCGAGATCCAGTGATCCCTGACCTGCCTCAAGCATCCAGCCGACGCCTGCAGCTTCAATCCGGAGGGTCTCCCCAACTGCCACCAGGGGCTGGTAAGAAGATCCGACCCTAAAAGACACCCCTGCACCCCACGCCCCACGGCCTTGGGTGGCCCAACCGACAGTGTCTAGCTGACCCCCAGCATCCCAACTTACCTCTCCAAGTGGTGGTCGCTCCCAGAAGACCTTCGTCCCCGATCCTGCAGTGTGTTTGCAAACCAGAGAATCCCCATTGAAAGTAATAGGGCACCTGACGACAAACCAGCACCCTGCACCCGGCCGCCCTAGTGCCACTAAGGGTGTACCTTTGGTGCTAACTTGAACCCCCATTTGCCCTGAGCTAAAGTCCAGGAGCTTTGCTCCCACAACCTTGTGACCTGCTCGTGAGCAGCCACCAACCGGAGGCCCCCTATCCCCCATTGGAAAACATTGGGCCTCAGCACTCTGCACCCGGCCGCCCTAGTGCCGCTGAGGGTGCTTTGAGAATGCATCCTCGACCCTGGGAGACCCCTGAGTCTAACCCCAGAAAACCAACTCCCACAACAAAGTACTTACCTGTTTACCGATAACTCGATTTCCTCCCATAGGATAACATTGACTGTTTTCTATGAAAAAGTTTTTGTGTGGAGTTGGAAAATCTATCAAAGTCTATATAACTGTGTACAAATAACCAAAACACATTTACTTACCTGTTTACAGGAAATGTCCCAGTGCAGTATTCAGGTATACTACACAGTGTAAGAAAAGTAATCTGCAAAGTAATTTACATGATATCCTATTGAAAAGTCATTATAAAGTATATGTACAATATTTTAAGGTATTGAATTTCCAGTAATCCTACTGTAACCAAACCAAAGTATATATACAACTGCAATCCAAACTGTATTGTTACTGCAAAGTATAAATCACTTACCTGTGCCAGGCTTGCTTGGTTCTAAGAAATAAACATAACTAAATAATATTTTTATACAAAGCAAATTGGTCTGAGTTCAGTCTTTGAGTGTGTGCAATCATTTGCTGATTGAGTGTGTACAACAAATGCTTAACACTGTCCTCTGATACTGCCTTACTGCTCGACCACACTACCACAAACAGAGAGTAAGGTGCTATCTACTTTTACCTCTGCCTACCTTTGGGGTTCCACTGGACTCTGTGCACAATATACCTCACTTTGGTATAGTATATACAGAGCCAGCTTCCTACACCACCCATTCCAAAATGTAGCAGAGGTGTGACGCCCAATAGTATACTAGCAGGTTAGGGCAGACGAGCCCCACACCAGTCACCGGGCAGCATATGTAGCTTATTGGATAATCTCGGACTACCCTTTCCCCAAATGAAGGAGTTTACTTCCCTCTGGAGGCATGTAATGGCAGTTTGGGGGATGGATGTGGGGAGAGTTTGGAATAGATACAGGATTTTTGGCAGTAGGGACATCATGACTGCATTAAGACGACCATGCCACGACATGGGAAGCGGTTTCTAGCGTCTCAGGTCTTCCAAAACAGAGCGCCGACACTCCAGCCAAGTGGCCTGGGACCATGAGGCCAATGTGGAGGTCACTTTTAGGCCCAGGTACCGGAACAAGTGAGTCGCCCATTGGAACGGGGTGTGTGATTACAGTTCAAGGACTTCCCGTGGTGGGAGCGATGGGTTCAGCACCTGTAACTTGGCCATGTTGATCTTGAGGCCCGATATCTGCTCATAGATGTGGAGGAGCAAGACCAATGCTGGCAGGGAGTCCCAAGGTTCAGTCAGGGTAAGTAGAAGGTCGTCCGCAAAGAGCTCGACCTTATGTTCATCACCGCCAAAAGGGATACCCTTGATAGTGGGTGTACGGCGTATGGCTATCGCCAATGGTTCCACTGCCGGGGCAAAGAGTAGGGGGGAAAGTGGGCAACCTTGCCGGGTTCCTCTTCGAATGTGTATGGAGGGAGAGAGAAGCCCATTAACACGGATCTGCGCAGTGGGAGCAACGTAGGGTGCCAATATCCGGGAGACCATAATCGGGCCCAGCCCGATCTTCTGTAAAACCGCTTGAAGGAAAGCCCAGTCCACCCTATCTAAGGCCTTCTCAGTGTCAATGGAAAGGAGACACGCTGGGATATCTCGCCGCTGGACTTTCTCTACCAAGTGTGCTATTCAACAGATATTACCCACCCCTTGACATTGGCGAATAAATCCGACGGATCTATCAAACCAGGTAGCTATGACTCCAGACGGTTTGCCAGGATCTTGGAATAGACCTTGACATACGTGTTAAGTGGGGCAATAGGGTGGTAAGACGCGCAGAGGGAGGGGTCCTTCCTTGGCTTCAGTATAAGAGCTATCTCTGCCATGGACATCGTGGGGGTATGGCCTGTGTCGTCAGAGAAGGAGTTGAAAAGATTAAAGAGGTGGTCCTGCAATTGAGGTAGGAACATGCAATAGAAGGAGACCGTGAGTCCACCTGGGCTCGGAGATGCGCCCACTGGTAAGTCTTTCAGTGCCCGGTGGACTTCAGCCAACGTGATCGGCCTCCCTACTTTGTGTGTGGGTAGGGTTAAGAGGCACCCACGAGCAGGATGCGAGGAATGGGCCAACTTTTCCCTGGGTAATATCGCCCTGGTTGTATAAGGCAGAGTAGAATGAGTGGAATGCCTGTTTGTCATTTTCGGAGGTGTCCCACGTGCCATCTTCGTTTTTGATGTTAGAAATGTGGGCATGAGTGACTCGAGTGCGGAGCCGAAGGGCCAGGAGCAAGCCCACTTTATCCCCCCTTCATTATATTTTTGCTTCAGCATAAGGAGTGAGTATTCCGCCTTATTCACCCGGAGGACCCTCAGTTGGCCCCGGAGTAGGGCCATCTGCTTCTTATGCCGCCGCGAGGGTGCAGTGTGGTCCAATCATTCCGAGGCCTTGATGTCTTTAGTCAGGCCGGCATAAACTAGACAGGCCTTCCGGGTGCGAGCGATTACAATTGAGATGATGGTGCCGCGGATAGTCGCTTTAAAGGCATCCCACAGAGTGTGGTCCGCAGTGTCAGGTAAGGCATTCGCTTCAAAGTAGGCTAAGATCTCTCGCCGGATCTCTTTGACATTGACGGGGCCACGTAAGATATAGGGAGGGAGCCGCCAGCGGGGCGTGGATGGGTCGCCGCATTGGTTCTCCTCAAGGTCATCTTGAGGTGGGCATGGTCCGAGATAGAGATGTCTGAGGTACGCGCCAAATCGAGGGACCGAATTAGCGAGTGTGAGAGAAAGAAGTAATCGATGCGTGAGTACGAGCGGTGGAATTGGGGGAAAAAGGTATAGTCTTGTATGTCCGGTGATTTATATCGCCAAGCGTCCACCAAGCCCAAGTTTGTGATATCTTTTCAATGCTGCGGACATCGCCCCTGTGCCCTGGAAGGAGGCCGCGCTGCGATCTAGCTCAGGATCCCAGACCAAATTGAAGTCCACCCCAATGAGTAGATGACCTTCCTCCTGTGTAACTAGCTCTTTAAAGAGGTTCCTGTGATACGTATCCTGTGACTGGTTGGGGGCGTACATGTTAATCAAGGTAAAGGGTTGTGTGTCCAGTTGGGTTTTCATTTTAAGGTAGCGTCACTCCCGGTCTCACAACACCCGAGCCCTCTGTAGTCAGAAGCCCCCTTTGCAAAGTATGGCAACACCAGCTGTCTTGGACAAAGAGGATGCCGAGTACTGGGTTTGGTATTTGGGGTGGGCCCTGCGATGTCTATGTGAGCGCAAGAGGTGCGTTTTGTCTAAGAAAATGACATCTGGGTCTTGTAGTAGAAGGTCTCTCCAAATCTGGCATTGCTTATTGGGGGCGTTAAGGCCCTTCACATTGAGTGAGAAAAATCTAATGTGTGTTATGTTTGTCCTTGTGGGGAGCAATGTAAGCAAGCGCCATAATATGCGTGGTATATAGGGGTGGCTTACCACAACAGGGAGAGGGGGAGCCAGCCCCTTCAACCAGCCGGTCGTGAGTTAGGTGTCCGGGGGAAAGAACTACTACAGGGGGGCACAGGGGTGAACGGGGGTAGCAAAAAGATCAGGACGTTGTATCCAGCTGCGTGCAGGGTGGCATTTCCCCACTGGAGAGAAAGAGTGGTGAAAGGGAGCCTCCGTGACCTCCACCCCCGGGTCCCTAGGGAAGAGAAGGGAGGGGAAGGGAACAAAGAACCAACAACAAAATACAGTACGGCCAACAGGGCCAAAGAGCTCCATTCAAGTCCTAGAACGGACCATTAGTCAGGACCAAGGCCATTCTGAGAAAGTCACTCCCCATCGGGACAGGTTGAATGGGGGGAGCGGGAGAAGGCCTTGTGTGTGTCGTGGTCTCCGGACCCGGCAGCCAGTGTATAGCGTAGTGGGAGGGTATCCCTCCCGGGGACCCGATTAAGCATCGAGGTAATTCCACAGGTGAGTCACCCTGTGGTTGGAGAGTGAGGACCACAGGGGAGACCCAGAGGGGCACAAGATCCGCCTTAAGGTCTACAATGTCCTTGCAGAGGCTTCTTTCATTCAACTCTGGTCTATGCATCGTCAGGACGGGGAGATTGCCATGTCAATGGTCCGGGGCAAGTGAAGTCATTGTGTTGAGTAACTGTCACTGGGTAAGCATGTTAGTGTTTATTCAGAGGCCGGGGGATTGGGCAGGAGACTGGGCTTCGTCCATGGAGCAAAGGTGTTGGATAATGTCTTCTTTGTTTTGGAGGGATGACTTTCCCTTGTCATTGAGCCTGTGCTTGGGGGTGGCACCGTAGACCACTCCAGGCGTATGGAGTCCTTGGGTGAGGCATGTGGCGGGGTCGGACTGGCCTCTCGGGAGGCTGCCGGGATATGGAGGA
Organism: Calotriton arnoldi; assembly: GCA_963921515.1. Lineage (NCBI taxonomy): Eukaryota > Metazoa > Chordata > Amphibia > Caudata > Salamandridae > Calotriton > Calotriton arnoldi. The sequence goes on along the minus strand of CAWUFW010000223.1, from coordinate 1,420,201 downwards.
GCTGTTGAGCGTCTCGTAGGGAGCGGAGTATTCTGCGCTTGCCCTCCCAGGTGAAGATCAGAGCAAAGGCCGGATGGAGAGGCGTCGTCGTCACCTCTGATTGTCTGGAGAAGGTCTGCCGTGAATGTCATGATGTCTGGCCCCTCCGCGCCCCTAGGGATACCCTTGATACAGAGGTTGTTCTTCCTGCTCCTGTTTTCCAGGTCTTCTTCGTTGGAGGTCAATATGTTGCACCATAAGTTCTCCTGGTCCTCTGCGCGTGTGTCCAGTGTACGTATCATCTTGCCTGAGTTCATGGAGGCAGGCTTTGAATTCGGATTTGAGGGAGCCTATCTCTCTTTTTATTTCTTGTAAGAAGTTGGTCATAAAGGCCTGCGTGAGGGGGCTCATCCCGGGATCACCAGGGGCCGATGCCTGCAGAGGGTCCAAGGGGACCGAGGTTGTGGAGCTTGATTTAAGCCACATGGAGGGGACTGTAGTGTCTGTTGATGTAGCAACCGACGCCTCCTTGCAAGCTTTGGTGCAGGGCATGATCTGCAGGGGACTCCGCCGAGTACAGTCCTTCAGCGAAGGTCACGCAGCAAAGGGCAGGAGTCGGGGCAATTATTATTGTTGCAGTCGTGGTCGGGGCCCTGAGGGCTAATGGACGCTGACGAAGCGAGGGCCCGGGGCGCTGACCGCCCAGGAGAACCGAGGAGCCCCTTGCCCCCTCATCGAGAACACAAAGTCAGGGTGCACAGGGGGGTGACCGGCAGGGGGGTCCCCAACACCGACCAGTGAGCCAAGGTGGAGGTAGGGCGGGTGAGGGGCCCCAGAGAGAGATCTAGGCCAGAGCAGCCTAATGGGTCGGCTTACTGCAGGGTGTCTGTAGGGTGCAGTCAAGTGGGGAGCCCAGGTGCACGCAGGAGGAGGCAGGAAGAAGGGGATCCCAGAGCAGTCCCCACGGCAGGCAGGAGACAGGCCCCAGAAGGCAGAGGCTGCTGTGGAAGCGCAAGGGCCAAGTAATGTTCAGCCTCAGGAGCGGGTGCAGGGGTAAGATGTCCCCTGCCCGACAGAGCAGCCGATTGCCCCCTACATTATCTGCGAGGCTCACGCCGCAGTCGAGTAGCAGTTCAAGTCAGGCGGCCAGCTCATCTGGAAACTTCGGGCGCCGTACCTCTACCAGCCCTGCAGGGAGGCAGGGGCCACCACATTCCCCTCAGGACCGGGCCAGCGGGACAATCCCTGTGCACACCACAGGCCGCGACCGGGGGCGGGCATCCAGGCGCATCAGGGGCTGCTGCAGCAAGTCCGGTGTGAAAAGGTATTTAGGTCCGGCCTCTCGCCTCTATTTCAGCAGGTCCCAGGAGCAATGCAGGCGCGTCGTTGTGGTAGTCCCCAGGGTGGGAGGAGCAGGCCCCTGACATGTTCTCACGCGGGTCACACCGCACCTCGATGCCGCCAGCCCGTCTCCGCTCCCCCAGGGACAGGGGAAGAAGCATGGTGATCTGGCCGCCCCCATATGAGGCCCAAGGGGGGGGTAGGGTCCAGGCATTCAATCCCACCTCCGATAGAGCCCGCCAACAGGCCCAGGCACAGCAAGATGGTGGCGTGGTTCTCTCAAAGTACGCCGCCTCCCGGAGCTCGGGGGGAAGCGGCAATGAGGGGCACAGCACTCTCCCCTCCAGCCGCAACCAGGCACCGGGTGCCCCGCAGGGTCCAGGGAGCGGGCGTGAGCCAGCTCTGGGCTCCCAGTAGGCGGCAGGCCCCGCCCAGTAGTACCTCTGACGGGCCCTGCCACCAGGCCCGGGCACAGCAAATGGCGGCGTGGTTCCAGCCAGATGGGCCGTCTCCCGGGTTTCGGGGGAGGCGGCAATGAGGAGCACAGCACTCACCCCTAGTGTTGCGGCGAGGCACCGGGTGCCCCAAATGGTCCAAGGAGAGGTGCGCGAGTCAGTTCTGGGCTCTCAGGAGGTGGTAGGCCATCGCCACACAGTCCTCAAGATGGCGGCCCCGGCCGCGATCATTCATCGGTCGGCCCTCATCCGGTGCGTCTCTCTGCCTCAATGGCCCCCCGGCACCCTCGGATAGCAGCAGGAGGCGGCATGGTGGTTAGGGTGGTTTCGAAGTGCCCCTCCCGGGTCCCAATGCCAATGCTGGCAGCGAGTGAGCAGAGACACCGCAAGGTACGTCCTACTCCATTGGCAGCCCAGCCATGCCCCGACCCCACATTTTTAGAACACTTCTGGACTAAGAGGAGATTCTGCCAAGAAGAAGAGCTGGAGAAGATGGAGGAGGGGAACTGCCACTCTGTTTTTTGCTGTATTGTGCTGGCATACTGCTTGCTGTTTGTGTCTTGGAGAGTGAAAAGACTGGACTTTGTTTTCATCATCCTGCTTGTCAAGACTCTCCAAGTGCTTGTGTGTGCTTGCCTGCTGTTAAGAAGTCTCAGGACCATCTAAGACTTCATCTGCAGCCTCTGAACTCCTCTGCTGGGAGTTCTGACCTGCCAAGTGGCGTCAATTCCAGTTCTGGGCCCTTGGAAGTGGCTTCTGCTGCAAGAAGAGAAGAAAATCCACACACCAACTTTCAGCGGGGGAAAAACCAACGCATCGCTGTGGTTTGGTAGGAGAATCAACGCAGTGCCTGCCTTGCGGCCCGAAGAGCGCCGTAGCCCGAGTCCTGAGCACCGTATCTCCGATGTCCGAGGCACCCGCTCCAACTCCAACGCAGACCCTGCTGTGTGGCTGAAGATTCAACGCATCACCTGCTTTGGCTGGGAGAATCGACGCAGTGCCTGTTTTGCCACCACTGCATTGACCCCAGCACGCCCGGATTTTCCACTCATCGCACCTGTGCGCCAAGTCTTCATCGATGCTGCTCAGCAGTAAGGAACCTAGGCCGCGTGTCCAAATCCGATGCATCACCTCCCCTTGCAAAAGGGAATTGATGCATCACCTCCCATGACAGCAAGAAATATACGCATCACCTCTTTATTTGATTTATTTTATTTGAAGAGTTTTATATAGCGCTGGCTAGACCCGGAGGCATCAGAGCGCTTTACATGAGGATATGTTAGATACAAGTTACAAATTACATCAGTTACAAGAGCATATTAAAACATGGGGAAAGAAAAAAACAGTGTTACACAGAAAAACGTGTGTTACTAGAGCATAGAATAGCACCAACACATAGAAAAACAATGTTACATGGTCACTTGAGTAAATAGAGCATTACATAACAGAGAAACATGTCCTAGGGGCATAGAAGGTAAGGGGGGAGAGAAAAAGGGATAAGGAATGCAGCTCGGGTCAGGCAGACCAGCAAGGGGAGAGCCACTGGGATGGGAGGCAGCCACAGGAACAAGGAGGGAGGAAGGCAGGAGATCGCAGAAACTGTGTCCAATGTCCGGCTGAGTAGGTGACGGCCGAGGGGGTGAACCAGAGCCGATCTCCTCTATAGCTGTCTAGGCAGCTCCACCGGGCATCGGCCATGTAGCTCGGCCTCATACATGCATGGAAATGTGTTTGTAATGTTACATTTTTAGAGGCTTCATTTGACTGCAATTTTGCAACTCACTTAGCGCTTGGGAGTTCGAGTAACATTTCTAACCCTGTGCTTCCTTCCACTGCTACCTGAGATTTGCGCTTTGGGATCGCCCTGGCTGGCTTGACCCGGAGGTATCAGAGCGCATTACATGAGGACAGAGCTACTTCAATTACATCAGTTCAAAAACAAAGACAAAGCGAAGCTAAACAAAGAAACAGTCCTGTGGAGCAAAGAGGGTAGTGGGGGAATAGAAGGGGTAGGAATGTTGAACGGGTCAGGCAGACCGGCCCGGGAGATAGAACTTCAGGGGAACATTGCAAAGTCACAGTAAGCAAACAGTAGTACAGAACTACATCAGTTACCAGAGCAAACAGTAGTACAGAACTACATCAGTTACCAGAGCACAAAAAAAACACAGCCTTGCATAGGCTACCAGGGAAAGAAGAAACGCAAGAACAAGTCAGAAGAGAACACAAAGGTGGAGGGGGAGGGGCAATGAGCCCGAAACTGGACAAGGGACAAGTCAGGAAACCGGCGGTGAAGAACAACTAAACATCATGAGTCACATAAAGTCAAAGTCAATAAATAAACCAGACAGGTTGGGGACAAGGAATCCACGGCACCCGGGGCCGGCCTCAAACACCGCGCTGGCGCAACCTGGCTGTGGAGAGGGTCAGAAGGGGGGGCGAAGTGGATGTCTCGGACGGATCCTCGTTGTCAAAAGGAGAGAAGGCGTCCCGTTAAGAGGGGATAGTCGTGAGGGGACAGTCCGGCTGGGGAAACAAAGTCAGAGACCGGCAACAAGCGGAGAGCTGAAAATCAAATCCACGCCATCAAGATGGAGGGCTCGGGTCGTCTTCACATCGACCCTCAGCACAAAATGGCGGAATCCCAGACCATCAAACCCCGAGACACCAATCAGGGGGGAAGTAATTCTCGGTCACGGGAAACGAGAGAGCGGAAAACCAGGAACTCACCACTCTCTCCCCAGTCGCTAGGAATCAATCAGGGAGCAACAAAGGGCGGCAGCGTCGCATCGGGCACTCGCGGAACCATCTAGTGAAGCGACTCGAGTGCAGAGAGCAGCAGCCACAGGAGGCGAAGCAAGGAGGAAGTCGCAGCGGGAAGCCAGGCCGCTATGGCCAAGCCCGGAAGGTAGGTGACTGCCCAAAACAGCACAGGGGTGGGGCGGTCTCCAGCCCATCGCCTCTCAGCTGCCGGCGCAGCTCAGCCGTGCAGCCGTGCATTCGTCTAGGAAGCTGGGCTCCACTATCGGCAGTCACTCTAGGCATCTCGCTCGTTGATGATAGCTAGCTTAAGCTAAGTCAGCGAAAGCCGTGGGTCGGACCTGGAAATCCCAGAAAAGCAGTCCAAGGATCTCCGGTGGTGGAGGAGGTCCAATCGGTGGTGGAGGTGGTCCAATCGGGGGTTTTCTGCACCTCTTCTGCACCGCAGCAAGGAATCGATGCATCACCTCCTCTGGCAATAAGGAATCGATGCACTTTCTTTGTTTACGGTGCCTCCTCTCCCCTACGCCTGTTTTCATCTTTTGATTTTATGAACTGAACTGTTTGAACCTTCTAAAAGTGATATCTCTGCTTGTGTATGTTGGATTTTTGTTGTTTTGGCCTTGTTTTACTCAGATAAAGATTGGTTATTTTTCTAAACTAGTGTGGTGTTCATTTGTAGTGTTTTCACTGTGTTACTGTGTGTGTTTTGTGCAAATGCTGTACACATTGCCTTTGAGATGAGCCTGACTGCTCGTGCCAAGCTACCAAGATGGTGAGCAGGGGTTAATGTGTAATCCCCTTACCCTGATTAAAATAAGGGTGCCTACTTGGACAGGGTGCAGCCACTGCCAACTAGAGACCCCCATTTCTAATAGAGGGGAAGCACGCTTGTGCAGCAGATGCATCTTAAGAATTTTGGGGGTCCGGACTGAACTTATTTAGTGGGCTTCTGTTTGGAACAGCTTTAACTTTATGATCCAATTTCAGCTCTTTCGTACCGTCTATGGTCAGGTCACTGACAGCGCACAGGCACACTTGTCCAAATTATAAAGTTGTTATATCTTATATTCAGGGAGAGTGATGTGTGTTTTCAATATTGTAACACAGCAGCAGCTCATTAATATTACTGCAAATAATCTCTGTGACACCTTCCCATTTCTCATATGTGAAGTCCTGTTTTGATCTGAAAGAAACTTTTTTTATGGATGTTGCATGAAACAGAAACACAGCATTTCTCCTTAACAATGTGTGTAATAGACGCTCACACATCATTCACAATAAAAACAATCTGTTTAATAATTTCTCAAGGTAATCAGAGCAAGACTCTCTGCAGAACAGAGCTGGCTCTATCAGGGGGTCCCAGAAAGGCTGGAGCCCTGGGCCATAGCCCACTTTGCCCATGCCTTAAAACAGTGATACTCCAAGTACGGCCCGGGGGCCGCATGCGGTTCTCCTGTCCTTCACATGCGACCCCATGGTCAACAGCAGCACTGGGCTGCTCTTTACTCGACTCAGCACGAACATTAAAAAGATGTTAAATAAACAGGCAAGCATTTATGTAAAGGTTCATTCAAGTTAAAGAAAGGAAGAAACTAATGTGTTCTGCACCCCTTAAATTTAGAAACACCTTCATCTTTAAAGACATCTTGCAGCAAAAGTGTAAAAGTATGATAACGTTTGTTCAAAATTGAAAAAGTGATTTTCATTAACATGCAGAACCATTTCACCTTAGTACATCTGATTATCAGTGCAATGAGAAGTGATCGTTTTCAAAAATGAATTTAGAATCTTACATTCTTCTCCCCCACCCTGACAACAAAACCAATAATGAACTAAGAGACAAGTCAGTTGTTATGTGCGCTCTTTGCGTGGCCTGGGTTCCTGTTATACTTGAACAACACTATAGTTTATTAAATCAAACACAGGAGAAGGTTTTGTACAGCGACCATCCTGAGCTTATGTTTTTTCGAGATCCTCATATGCGATAATGAAGAAAAATATGGGAAAGTGAAATAAAACAATTGCCTAGGATCACACAATTTAGTTAAGTGGAGAAGCTGAGATCAATCTCAAATTTTTGGTTTCACATTGTGCAATTGAGACACTAGATGTATATGCTTCTTTTTTCCCTTGCACCCACCGCCAACCGCCACCCTGCTGGCATCAATGTGGTTCTCGGTCACATCACAGCCCAAACTTTGTGGCCCCTGGGAAAATGTGTGTGAGTACCCATGCCTTAAAACGTCTCTGTTGTACAGTGTTGTTTAGTGAGGCATCTCATCGTACCCTGACACTGCCTGGCACTGCCCCCCCCCCCCTCCTTCCTGGCCCAGCAGCCCGGGCCTCCTCAGTGCAGAGATTGTTAAACCCTCACTCCTCTCAGCTCCTGGTTATGAAACGCAACCTTTGTTCCTCTTGTGAAACCGCCGCCTGCGCAATTCTTGAGAGAAAGAAATACTTTCTGGAGAGCTTGCTAGATTGCGCTTCTTGACTCCGGGACCCTGGGTCTTCTAGGCGCCCTCTGTGGCGAGGAGAAGGGCGGGGCACTCCTTGACTCCGGGAGCCTGGGTCTTCTAGGTGCCCTCTGTGGCGAGGAGAAGGGCAGGCACCCCTTGACTTTGAGAGCCTGGGTCTTCTAGGCGCCCTCTGTGGCGAGGAGGAGGGTGGGGCACCCCTTGACTCCGGGAGCCTGGTTCTTCTAGGCGACCTCTGTGGCGAGGAAGAGGGTGGTGCACTCCTTGACTCCGGGAGCCTGGGTCTTCTAGGTGCAGTAATCGAAGTGGGCGGGATCTGCAGGGCACGGCGTGCCCCTACTTCTTTAATTCAATAGATTCCATTCCCCTACTTTTTTATTTTAAACATGCGTCCCAAGATGGCAGAAATAGCCAAGGCCTATAGATAAGGCTTGGCGTTTGTTGCCGTTCGGGGACAGGCGGGGCGGGCAAGAAGAAAAGGGACAAAAATCCTATGCACACGCTGTTAATGTTCAATGAAAGTTCATCATGTGATTAGAGCACAGACGTTAGTAAAGTCTCATAAAGTCTTTTCTTTGTCTTTTTATTCAAACAAAAACGTCCAGCCAACACGTGTTTCGTCGCTTGGGGATTACCCCCCGACTTCTTCAGGGCTGTTCAGGTTTTCGTATTTTATGTAGACTAATCACTCCGCCGGTTGTAATTCCGACCCAACTGGTCAATTAAGTCAAAATCCTTTATGTCCAATTAAAAACTCCAGCGGTTGTGTATGAAACCTTAGTGTTATAAGCCGGTAGTCTGTCCGTGCCGATATGTATATTTAATGTATTTAGTGAGCCAAAAGAAATTGCACGATCTGCAGCGAGTACGCTAAGGTCCGAGATCGGCGCCGGGTGTGCGTTCTGGAGGTACTGCAATGCCTGATTGATGGGTGGATTGGAAAACCAAATGTGTACCGCAGCTCAGTGTTCATGGATGTGCTCTTTTTAAACCATACTGCTTACGTTTTGTAAGGATATAAGCAATGGACATTGAAATGGGTCCCTTCCGGGCCCTGTAGTCATGTCCTTAACTTTTCAGGCAAAAGCACTCACTCATTTCTGAATAGTGAGTGTAAAAGCATTAAGGTAACCATGTTGTTCCTGCTTGCATTTCACATGCTTTACTTAATCTTGCATTCCCTATGAGTGTTTGCTTTTTCCAGGATGTTGTTACTTTTTTTCCAGGCAGCATATTGCTCGTGTGTAGCCTGTAATTTGAAATGAGTCACATCCAGGTGTTTATAGCGGGGCACAATTGGGTTGTAGTTGAAGGCAGTACGAGTTTCTCTCAGTGGGGCAGTATGATGTGCAGTGGGGGAGAGGATGTGGCACTATGGTCAGAGCTGCCGAATTTGGAACTGGGGAACCAGGTTCAGGCCTCATGACCAGTCCCCTAGACCCCTCTCCTGAGGGAGCACATTCCCATGCTAGACCTTAGAACACGGGTACTCATAGTACGGCCCGCGGGCCGCCAGCGGCCCGGCAAGCCTTCCTTGGCGGCCCGCGGACCTTACAGACATCGTACCTGTGTTTTTTTTTTTTTTTTTTTAGAGTGTGTCAACAAACACAGACTCTGCTCTATGGGGGCCGGGCGATTCCGATAGTCCGAGTGGAGCTGCAAGGGCGCTAAGAGGTGAAATACAACAAAGCCTCGTTATCATGCAAATGGTCTTTTAAAGACCTGTGAAGTACTCGGGTGCGGCTGTGTGTGTGCCCGGGAAGCTGTCTCAGCCCGGCTGCCACACACATGGGGTGAGGTGACAGAGAATGATAGAGGACAGCAGGGTGAGACAGTGGGAGACAGACAGAGGGAGGGAGACAGAGAGAGAGAGAGAGGGAGGGAGGGAGACAGAGAGAGGGAGACAGACAGAGGGAGACAGAGGGAGAGGGAGGGAGACAGAGGGAGGGAGACAGAGAGAGGGAGGGAGACAGAGAGAGGGGGAGGGAGACACAGGGAGGGAGAGAGAGAGAGGGAGGGAGACAGAGAGAGAGAGGGAGACAGAGAGAGGGAGACAGAGAGGGAGACAGGGAGGGAGGGAGAGCGAGACAGAGAGGGAGGGAGAGAGAGGGAGACATAGAGACAGACAGAGGGAGAGGGAGACCGACAGAGGGAGGGAGACAGAGGGAGACAGACAGAGGGAGACAGACAGAGGGAGGGAGACAGAGGGAAGAGGGCGACAGACAGAGGGAGACAGGTAGGGAGACAGAGGTAGGGAGACAGATGGAGGGAGACAGATGGAGGGAGACAGAGACACAGAGAGGGAGACAGAGAGAGGGAGACAGAGAGACAGAGAGGGAGACAGAGGGAGACAGAGCGAGACAGAGAGAGAGGGAGGGAGACAGGGAGAGAGAGGGAGACAGAGAGACAGACAGAGGGAGAGGGAGGGAGACAGAGGGAAGGAGACAGAGAGAGACAGAGGGAGACTTCCTTGGCGGCCCGCGGACCTTACAGACATCGTACCTGTGTTTTTTTTTTTTTAGAGTGTGTCAGCAAACACAGACTCTGCTCTATGGGGGCCGGGCGATTCCGATAGTCCGAGTGGAGCTGCAGGGGCGCTAAGAGGTGAAATACAACAAAGCCTCGTTATCATGCAAATGGTCTTTTAAAGACCTGTGAAGTACTCGGGTGCGGCTGTGTGTGTGCCCGGGAAGCTGTCTCAGCCCGGCTGCCACACACGTGGGGTGAGGTGACAGAGAATGATAGAGGACAGCAGGGTGAAACAGTGGGAGACAGACGGCGGGAGACAGACAGAGGGAGGGAGACAGAGAGAGAGAGAGAGAGGGAGGGAGGGAGACAGAGAGAGGGAGACAGAGGGAGACAGAGGGAGAGGGAGGGAGGGAGACAGAGAGAGGGGGAGGGAGACACAGGGAGGGAGAGAGAGAGAGGGAGACAGAGAGGGAGGGAGACAGAGAGAGAGAGGGAGACAGAGAGAGGGAGACAGAGACAGAGAGGGAGACAGAGAGGGAGACAGAGGGAGACAGGGGGAGACAGAGGGAGACAGAGGGAGAGACAGGGAGGGAGGGAGAGCGAGACAGAGAGAGAGGGAGGGAGACAGGGAGAGAGAGGGAGACAGAGAGACAGACGGAGAGGGAGACCGACAGAGGGAGGGAGACAGAGGGAGACCGACAGAGGGAGACAGACAGAGGGAGGGAGACAGAGGGAGGAGGGCGACAGACAGAGGGAGACAGGTAGGGAGACAGAGGTAGGGAGACAGAGGGAGGGAGACAGAGGTAGGGAGACAGAGGGAGGGAGACAGATGGAGGGAGACAGAGAGAGGGAGACAGAGAGACAGAGAGGGAGACAGAGAGAGGGAGACAGAGAGGGAGACAGAGCGAGACAGAGAGACAGAGAGAGAGGGAGGGAGACAGGGAGAGAGAGGGAGACAGAGAGACAGACAGAGGGAGAGGGAGGGAGACAGAGGGAAGGAGACAGAGAGAGACAGAGGGAGACAGACAGAGGGAGGAGGGCGACAGACAGAGGGAGACAGGTAGGGAGACAGAGGTAGGGAGACAGAGGTAGGGAGACAGATAGAGGGAGACAGAGGGAGGGAGACAGAGGGAGACAGACAGAGGGAGGAGGGCGACAGACAGGGAGACAGAGGGAGGGAGACAGAGGGAGGGAGACAGATGGAGGGAGACAGATGGAGGGAGACAGAGGGAGGGAGACAGACAGATGGAGGGAGACAGATAGAGGGAGACAGAGAGAGGGAGACAGAGACAGAGAGGGAGACAGAGGGAAACAGGAGGAGACAGAGGGAGAGTCAGAGGGAGGGAGACAGAGCGAGACAGAGAGAGAGGGAGGGAGACAGGGAGAGAGAGACAGATAGAGGGAGACAGAGGGAGGAACACAGAGGGAGGAACACAGAGAGAAGGAGGGAGGGAGAGATAGAGAGAGGGAGGGAGGGAGGGAGAGATAGAGAGAGGGAGGGAAGGAGACAGAGAGAGGAAGGGAGGGAGACAGAGAGAGGAAGGGAGGGAGACAGAGAGAGAAAGAGATGTGTATGCCGGGTCCGGTGGCTCAGTGGACGAAGGCGTCCGCTGCAGGGGCCTGTGTTCCACCTCATGGTCACAGTTTTGTTTTGCTCTAGCCACGCCCCCTCCCCCAATGACCCCGCCCCCACCGGTGCGGCCCTCGGCCACAAACCACACTGTAAATTTGGCCCCCGAGAGAAAGTTTGTGAGTACCCATGCCTTAGAAGGTCTTACAAGACCTTCGAAGGCCTGGTGGCTTAGCACTAGCAGGTGGTTTACATTTTTTGAAGCACACGCATATTATAATATCAAGTTAGTACAATAATGTAAAGGAACAAGAGAAGTAGTATGTTGGCTTTGTCCGTTCTTTTATTATACACGGTCTTCCACTCCCTTAAGCCAACGCGTTTCGTCTATGGGTATGAACCCTACGACTTCCTCAGGGCTTGATCGATTAATCCAGATTAGTATCTCACTATTCAAATCTTCTTCCAAAAATGATGTCCCCTTTCTGACATGTAACCTCAAGTATTCACTCCTTTAGATAAAATTCAAACAACGACCCCAAAATAAATTCCTTGAATTGTAGTATTGGTGTCCTTTATATAAATGTATCCGATCTCCGTAATGCGACAATGGAGAGACTAACTCCAATTAAAGCAACAGGTCCCTTCGCCTTATCCGGGTGCGGTACAGAACGCTAACAGGTTGCCCCGTACTTCAGGGACCTGTCTCGATTATCTGAGTTATTCTCTCCGACTTCATCAAGTGGATATTGGTGTGCTTTTGAAGGTTGCTTACTCTCGGACAAAAGATTTGCCGTGGCATTACTATAACGAGTGCCCCGTACTTCAGGGACCTGTTGCTTTAATTGGAGTTAGTCTCTCCATTGTCACATTACGGAGATCGGATACATTTATATAAAGGACACCAATACTTGGGATAGATTTGATACTACAATTCAAGGAATTTATTTTGGGGTCGTTGTTTGAATTTTATCTAAAGGAGTGAATACTTGAGGTTACATGTCAGAAAGGGGACATCATTTTTGGAAGAAGATTTGAATAGTGAGATACTAATCTGGATTAATCGATCAAGCCCTGAGGAAGTCGTAGGGTTCATACCCATAGACGAAACGCGTTGGCTTAAGGGAGTGGAAGACTGTGTATAATAAAAGAACGGACAAAGCCCAACATACTACTTCTCTTGTTCCTTTACATTATTGTAATGACTTGATATTATAATATGTGTGTGCTTCAAAAAATGTAAACTGTTTGCTCAATCTTTGATTGAATTTTTGGGGAAATTAGGGTGGATGTTCCCCCTCTTTGAATGCACCGCAGGATTTGTGTAATAACTTAGTACTATAGTAATTGGTGTAAATCTGTATGAGCGCCTGTTGACCCTCTTCACCCAATTGAGTTAATAGCACTAGCAGGTGGACCCTAGCGGTGGCAAGTGTGGGTTGACCTTGAAGGCCTAGCCACCACAATCCATACTGAAGTTCACCTCTAGTCTTGCAGGCAGGCCTATGAAGCAGCAAACCTTGGAGCAACAGTGACTCTGTCACTTAGATCACAGGACCCTTGAGAAGGGCTGGCTCTAGGGCGGTGCAACCGATGAGACCGCACCAGGCGCTGACTTTGGGTGGGGACGTCGTGTTTGCAAGTATATTATGGTTTTAAAGCGCATACTGCCTCCTTCCTGGCCTCCAGCAATTTTTGGCAACAATAAAAATGTCAGTTATTTATGTTCTTCTAGAGAGAGATCAGAGCTTTGTCTAGAGGAAGTTTTGACTCATGGAAAGGTAGCGCCGATGGTTAATGTGTCTGCTGCAAAGAACGTGTACCATGCAGATCACCAAGTTCATATAATATAAATAGGCCAGTGGGTTACTGCTTTTGTCAGAGAAATCCTTTCATTACAAGCAGTTTATAAGTTAAAATCCTAACATAGAACAGTGAGCTATTAAACTATACTGCCTGCTAGTACGGTTGTCATGTGACTTCTACACCTTGTAGTCCTTTGTCTTATGTAACATTTCCTATACAGTGATTTACACAAGTATAATTGATGTCTCTGAGTAATGTGTTTGATGTAAAGTGCTCTGACGCCCTACACTGGTATGAGTGGCGCTGTAAATAAAATTAAATGCATCTGAGAGAGAGTGTGGTTATGAGACACTTGAGGAGCACTATTAAAGGGTGGTAGTGAGGGAATCCATGGCGGAGGTGGTCATTGGGGAGCATTAACAAACATTGTTGCACAGGGCGACACCATCGCTGAAGCCGGCCGCCTCACTCATTGGTACCTCCATTGGCCTTGCTTCAGCAGTAGTAGCTGCAACTTACCAGGGATCGGCAATGCAGGATTTGCACGCACATGAAACTAAGTTCGCAAACTTCACAGTCTCTCTGCTTCATGCACAAGCACTTTTAACATGTGCTGTCTGCTTTAGGGCCACTGGAATTATGCAGCAAAGGAGGACAAAATTAAGCTGCAGTGTTGACTAAATTATGCAGCAAAAAAAGGCTGTAGCGTAATGCAGTATATTTTCTGATACTTTATTATTTTGACATTTTTACACATGCTAATAGTCTTTGGAAAGATTTTTCCTTATTAGTACCAGTGTAACATACAAATGCGGCAGTGAGAAAGGTGATCAGTCAACCTTTGCAAAGGGCTGTCCATTGTGCAGCAATACAAGTCACATTTTTTAGTAACTTTTGATCCGTTTGAGCTACAAACAATTTATTAGTTAAAATTGTCAGATTATGCAGCAGATATTGTATAATGTGGCAAATATGGCAGAATCATAATTATATAGAAGACATTTGCAAACTAGGATATTTTGCCATTCGTGTTTGAACTGCTCTTGTGGAAATAGGGAGGAGAAGTGCTGATGACAGAAACTCCAAGGACTCGGAGACAAATGGCTTGCGATTCCACTTTTAAGGATATTTGGGACATTCTATGATTGGAAACGTACCCCACTTTGTGAATGTATTTTAATGTCAATAACTCATATTAAACCTTAAATAAACATGTGTATCCATTGGTTAAATTAAATATCGTAATAAGCTGTAACCGGTTAGTGAAATGGGAAACAAATAAAAAAAATTGGGATATTTTGCTCTTTCTGCCACACCTCTGACTCCGCCCACTGAGCCAATCCTCGGGTTATTCCCGCCATCTGATTCTCCGCCCACAGTTCTCCTACTTTTTTCCGACCACTGGTTATATGAACTGAAGTGACACTTCGACTGATTCCCGGAAAGCTCCGGCAGGTGATGTGTGAGCAAGACAGCAACACCCTGCACCGTAAACAATAATTATCAGACTTTTCACCACAGAAGCACCTGGACCAAGGGATGTAAACAAGGACCTGTGCTCTGTGCCCCACAGAAGCAAGGGTACTGCAGGTGAACGTACAGTGACTCTACACACAGGGCTTTAAGTGGGCCGGGCCGTTCTTGACAGCAGCTGCTGAGACGGGTCCCTATCGGGCTCTCCATTTCTGCCCTCCCCCCCAGGGTGGAAATACAATCTTACCTCAGCAGCAGTGCCACCCTTCACTGCCTCTGATGTATCTTCAAATAGACTTGTTATAGTTCTTTCAGTCCCATCATTTCAGAACTGAAGCGTTCAGTATTCTATACAACGAAGCCATAGTCGTCTCTTATTTCTCGTATGCAACTAAGAACCATTGACAAAGCTTGTTGTAGGTGTAATGTTACTTGTTGTATTATATTTCTGGATGCAATGACAGAAGCAGCAAAATGCCAGTCTGGGCCACTCTATGCCAAGCTCAGATTTTTAGCATACCTGTTTTTAAGCCACGCCCTTAATTTCATCGGCCACGCCCCTTTGAGAGACCCCCTAGTTTTTTTCATCCCACTTAAACCCTGTCTACACAGCACCAGGGCGCAGAGATCTCAGCCCGCCTGGGGGCCTCCTGCCAACCTCGGGTGGTCGCGGGGGCTGAGGAGGGGGCCCTGGCAGGCCTGGCAAAGGCCAGCTGTGGCACAGAGCCAGTCAGGGAAGGCCAGCAGTGGCTGCTGGTGACAGAGAGAAGAGCTTCTGGAGGCAGGGGGTGAGGTGGGCTCAGACAAGGAGAAGATGGGTTCGGGACCCCCAAACTGTAGAGGAGCGAGGCCGCTGGTGGGGTTCCTGCCGCAGGCAGACAGGAGGCATATGGTGCCGAAAGGTGATGCACATGGGCGTCCGCAGAAATTTTTCCAGGGGGGGGGGCTAACCTGGCAAATGAAGGGGCGTGTCTAATGTTAATCAATAGGGGCGGGGCTAAAATGGCAGACAATCAGGATCGGGTAATGCTCAGGCCAAGCTGAGAAAAAAAGTGGTGAATTCTGCATTTGAAACTGGACAACAATTAGAGCACACATGAACCCTAAAATTACCCCCTGGCCCCTTAAAACTCATACATTCCCTGATCCCTAAAATTAGCCCCTGGCACCCCAAAACCCATAACCCATACCCGCCCTGACCCCTAAAATTGTCCCCTGGCACCCCAAAACTCATACCCGCCCTGAAACCTAAAATGTCCCCCCTTGCACCCCAAAACCCATACCCACCCTGAACCCTAAAATGACCCCCTGGTACACCAAAACCCATACCCACCATGAACCTTAAAATTATCCCCCTGGCACCCCAAAACCCATACCCACCCTGAACCCTAAAGTTACCCCTGCCCCCCCAAAACTCATACCCACACTGACCCCTAAAATTACCCCCAGGCACACCAACACCCATACCCGCCTGGAACCCTAAAATTACCCCCCCTGGCCCCTTAAAACCCATACCCGCCCTGAACCCTAAAATTACCCCCCTGGTACCCCAAAACCCATACCCACCCTGAACCCTAAAATTATCCCCCTGGCACCCCAAAACCCTTACCCACACTGAACCCTAAAATTACCCCCTGGCACACCAACACCCATACCCGCCTGGAACCTTAAAATTACCCCCTGGCACCCTAATACCTAACCCACCCTGAACCCTAAAATTACTCCCTGGCACCCTAAAACCCACACCCAACCTGAACCCTAAAGTTACCCCCTGGCACCCCAAAAGCTGAACACTACAAGCTTACACTACATTTGCATATTCAGAGGGGACTGTCCTCCTTGACGTTTCCATGCATGTAAGTCTAGAACACCGTTCACTTAGAGTAACCTAGATATGCAGCCAGTAGGTAATGCTGATGCTGTGGAATGCATTAAAGTTACTGGAACTTACTTAAAAACTGCTGCCTGCTCTTCTGATACTATTCAGTGGAGTCGGGCTGATCAGCAGCACTGTCGTCCTGGCATCCAGACCCTCCCGAAGGCCTCACTGTGTAGATAGATGTGGGTCAAATGTCTCCTGGTTTCTCCTTGCCTGAGCCTCCTCTGCTTCTTCGTCGGTGCCCTTGGATGCAAAAAGAGACAGATCCATGGCCCTGTTCACCATTCATCTGGTGAGCAGCGCCGTGGATGTGTATTCCATACAAGTGCACAGACAGCAGGGGGAAAGGGATGGCAGTGCAGGTGACGCTTTTCCTTTGTAAAGTAATTCCTGCTGGCGTCATAGCCCAGGGTTTGCTGTCTGTGCACTTGTAAGGAATACACATCTATACAAGTGCACAGACAGCAAACCCTGGGCTATGATGCCAGCAGAAATTCCTATACAAAAGAAAAGCGTCACCTGCACTGGCCATCCCTTTCCCCCTGCTGTGCACATCTGCCCACTCCCACCCCATGCTCACATTCACAACACATCAAGTGCTTAGGTGAAATCCCTGCCTTAAGGCAAGGATATCACCTCAGTGGCACCAGTCTAAAAGAAAACAAAGGGTGGGGGCAGGGAGGGTCGCTGAAACCGTTCAGAGGCGGGCTGGCTCGGGCTGGTTCTGGGCCTCTCAGAAGGGGTCATAAAAATCACATTCTCAGATGCTTAGTATTCAACCATGGCTCGTTCTTAGCACCTGGTGGTGGCTCAGATCAAAGTAGGCGCTTTACAAGCGTAATATGCTACACGGAAAAAATACAGAAACACAACATCCGGGAAATCGTTAACACTCTAAGGGAATGAAATATTAAGTAAAACGTCAAACACAAACAGGAACTAAATCGCTGATATGGATTGCCTTTTTACATTCATTATTTAGAAATCGATCAGTGTTTATGTCAGAATAAAGGGCATGACGTTAGAGCCCGATAAGGACCCGTTGCAACGTCCTCTGCGACTCCGGGGACCCGGCCCATTTAAAGCCCTGGCTGAGGGGTCACTTCAGAGAAATCCCTGTTCTGGAATGGGGGCTGAGCAGGACGTTTGTGGCGGGGCAGGAGGCTCATGGTTCCTGCGCGGCTTGTAGCGTGTCTTTTCCCTGCTAGTGGAGGTGCGTGCTTCAGTCATGCTTCTGGGCTTCAGTCCTGTCCAGATCTGCGCATCCGAGCGTTTCGCATTGTAAGTACCATGGATGCATTGGTGAATGCTTTGCAGACACATTCGGGTGAACTCTACTTTTGGTGACGTCATGTGTGAACGCAGCGCCCCGAAGTGAACTCACCAGTTAATGTAGGGTGACCAACTGGCATGGTTGCAAATTCAGGACGGTAAGTGTAAAAATTCAGGACAAAGGGTCAAAATTCAGGACGAAAATTCAGGACAGAAGGTCAAAATTCAGGACAAATCTTCGGAACAAAAGGTACGTTTTACAGACACATCAGAGGAAGTTGCGCGATAGTATAAAAGTAAGTAAATAGACAACCACTTAAGTACAAGTCAAAATAAGTTTATATTAGGTTGAGACAATCGTGCACTTCACGGTTTTTTGGTATGCGCACAGCGTTGAGCATCTGTGCAGGTCTTTTTGAGGTATTTCATATGATAATAATCTATTTATATGGTTACTGCACTGGGTTGTCCAGTCTGATATTTTGTTTACCACCCATGGTCCTGAGCAGGCATGTTTGGTGAGAGAAGTGGTCAGGAAGATCTGCTCGGCTAGTCTTTGTTACTAGCATCTCATATCTGAGTGCCATTGTGAGATGTAAAGCGGCAAGCATAGGTGAACTAAAGGGAGGATTGCTGTAATGAACCCACTATAGGGAACGCATTATGGGTGTTTCAGCAAGTGGAACTTAAAATATGGAATCTGACTTTGCTTATGGGGGCTTCGCAGAGAGTTGCACTGGCTGATGGAAGTCACAAAGGTGCTTTTCCCTGCAGCTTTCTTAAAGAAGGCACTGTCAGTACACTATTACATAGTTTATTTTTGACGCCTTGCCTATTGTTACAAACACAATATACATCTCAAGCACAGCTCGTGGCACTATGAGGCTCTCCCTAAAACCTTACACCTAAAACAAAGCATGCAAACATTTACAATTACTAGTGTAACATTCAAGTAGCAGTTGGGGTCACTCAAAATGTCATATACATGATGTATGGATCCCACACATAAGCACACAGCAAATACAGAATAGTATCACATAGGCAAGGGAGTAGCCAGAAAATTGAAATACCTCCCACTTTGAACTAAAGCTCTTATGGCACCAAGAAAGCAAAGAAAGTCATCACAACCCTCCCCAGAAGAGCTCTCTTGTCCAAGGATCTAGCCACTCTTCCTTCCATCAAACCCCTGACATACACCATTTCAAATTTACATTCTGTCCTCTATTAATTTTTTCATCCACCATTCAGTCTTTCACCATTCATTCTGTCCTTCTATCTGTGTTCCCATCCATATCCAAACCTTTTCAACCATTTGCAAACCTATCCAACGTCTATTCTTCCATCCATCATTTCACTCATCCATCCCTCCATCCACCCTTTCACCCAATCCATCCATCATCCATCCACCCTTTCACCGAATCCATCCTTTCACTCATCCATCCACTCTTCCACCAATCCATCCATTCACTCATCCATCCAACCATTTACCCTTTCACCCAAGCCATCCTTTCACTCATCCATCCACTCTTCCACCCATCCATCCACTCCTCCATCCAACCACTTACCCTTTCACCCATCCAGCCACCCTTTCACTTATCCATCCATCAACCATCCACCCTTTCACCCAATCCATCCTTTCACTCATCTATCATCCATCCACCCTTTCACCCAATCCATCCTCTCACTCATCCACCCACTCTTCCACTCATGAATTCCATTCACTCATCCATCCAACCATTTACCTTTTCACCCAATCCATCCTTTCACTCATCCATCCACTCTTCCACCCATCCATTCAGTCATCCATCCATCCATTAACCCTTTCACTTATTAATTCATCAATCCATCCATCATTTCTCTCATCCATCCACCCATTCACTCGCCCATCATCCACCCTTTCACTCATCAATCCATCCTTTTACTGATCTATCTTTCATAATTGGTGGTGTGAAGGGTGGGAACCCCAGGACAGCGCACACATGCGCACACTACTGTTCTTTCACATCCCCTACTGCTCACCTTTACTGGCACGATCAAATCTTTTCTACTGCTGCCTGAAGTCAGTCTGGTATTTTTCTAAATGGCCCTTGTATTTTTATTGGAGCTGTTTGTGTTTATTCTTGTATACAGACAGACATGCACAAACATTTCTCTATCTCTCTCTTTCATTACAGACAATTAAAACAACAGATTGATTTACATTTCTTTAACAGTTTCATAGCGAGATAAAGCGTTGTCCGTTCCTTTCACACTACAAAATGAAATGGCACCGTAGAGTAACAAGACTTCACAATTTATCGAACACAAGCAGGTACATTTGTTAGAAGATATGCGTCTTCTTATGAGAGAAGGGCGAGATTATGCTTTCAACTGCACGGATCCCCTACTTGCATTTTTTCCAGGACCGAAACCCCCCAGGGTACCCCCACTGCCTTCACTGTGCGCCCCAACTGCAAGAGGAGACTTCTTTTAACCCCGCAGTGCTCTTCTGCTTCTCCTACCATTTGTGTCATATTTAAGCTTCAACTTTCAACTTTACCTTCCGCTGGGCTCCTCAGTGATTTTAAGCTAAGTAAGGCGCTTTAGAGGTTCCAGGGTGGGAAGTATGCTTTAGCAGCTCAAACTGGCCATTGTCATTCTGTATGTGACAATCAGCCACAGACAGAATGACAATGGGCGGGAGGGGCTGCGAGGAGGAGTGCGAGGCGCCCCATCAGGGAGTTGAGGCCTCTGGCAGGGAACAGCTCTGCTCCCTGCAGGGCCCAGAATTACAGACAAAAGGCGTCTGTAAAAGCATGGGCGTCCGCAGGGGGGGCAAGGAGGGGCACTCCAGGGGGGTGCAAGCGCCCCTCCTTGCCCACCCCTGTGGACGCCCATGATGATGCAGCAAACAACCTGAAGCAGCAGCAGCGCCCCAGATGCTGATGGGAGTGAAAGCTGTTTGGTGTCCAGGTGGGGGGCCCATGCACCCCTGATTCCACGGTACCCACACACGGGGGTGTCCAGGATGCCAGGCCTAGTACCAGGACAAGGAAGGGACTTAGCTGCGTATGAGGGCAGTCACACTTCAGACATGCTTGTCCTAGCGCCTTGACACCCTTCATCCTCCTTCTGCCAGGGAGGAACAAGGGCTCAGCCTCTGACACACAACAGCTGGCAAAAGAGCAGTCACAAGGCGGTTGTTAAAAAGGAAGAAACGGCGAAGCCACAAATATCCGAGTGATGCCCCGAGTGCAGATGCAGTTTGATGGCTTGGGGTTGTGTAATGTTCTCTGTTGCACAACCATCTGTTGAGGCACATGCCTGGTCACCCACCAGTGCCTCAGATAGAAAGTATGTGTCACAAAAGTGTTTTTTCCACAGGCTGACTCAAATGAAACCAACAGCACAGCATCTCACCTCACCTCAGGGACCTCCACTGGCTCCCCAGACACAAACGCACCCAGGTCAAACTCCTCAGGCACGCATACAAAGCACTACACAACAATGGCCCACACACCTAAACCCCGGCATATACTTCTGTCGACCCTCCAGACACCTCTGCTCGGCAGGACGCTGGGCAGGACGCTCACTTGCACGCGTACCCCACCTACACAGCAGCAGAGTAGGAGATCGCGCCTCTCCCTCATCTCCCCCAAAGCCTGGAGCGACCTCCCACTCCACTCCACTTCAGAGCCTCCCTGTGCTTCTCCAGTTCCGCAAGAAGGTAAAGACCTTGCTTCTCGAATAACTCTCTGGGAGTCCGTCACCTAAAACCCACCTTACTCAGCACCTGGATACCCTTATGGGTTATTATTGTGCTATACTAATCCTCTTAACACAACACAACAATGGCGATCTTCGGTAGCTCTGCTGAAGACATCCTGGAAAACTTCTTCAACCAGCCGTGATCGCCCAGCTTCTGACAATGCACTGAAATCATCAGAATCACCTAGGTTCCCTCGGAGGAAGCTTTAACCCTATGCTTCCTTGGCATAAAAAAATGTGTAAGCATACACACATGGATACACAGTTATTTAATCACTGCATAGTGTTATCATGTTGCAGGGATTCTGCTCAGGAACAGAACTATGCTTCGGATTATAGAACATCCGCGTGTAGGGACCGAGTCACCATACCACCTCAGTACCAATGAGCACGAGTCTGACTAGCTATAGTGCCTCACTTGCCCTCCTAACCTTACCAGAGAAACAAGTGAATTGGCACCCCAGAACAGAACACTCTCACCCTCTCAGGGATTGCAATAATAGGACACATCCTTTCGCTCTCTCATTCGTAAACGTCTACAATAAAATAAACAAGAGACACAAAGGAAGTTTAGAATATTTATTCAAACGATTGTGTCCTAAAATGCAGTATTCGTGCCACAATTAGAAAACAAATGCCTACTAAAAATACTGTTAGCATTGTCAATAAACCATATTTCATAAAAAGCCCTGTCATGTTATAAGACAGAATATCCTAACCCCCCCCCTCCCTTCTACTGAAACTAAATGATTATATATCAAATATCTCTGGGATTAGTAGTGGGCCCCATACTATAGCATACACAGATGGACGTTCTACATCTCAGCTGACGTAGCAATCTTGTTCCAGAACCCTCGCTCAGTGTGTCTACTTAAACTCTTGTGCTTGGTTATATGACAAGACATGTGTGCTCATAAACAGCAGCTGCATTGTTGTGTTATATCCAGGTGCTAGAATAACAAAGGGCATTGTTGTTTGATGTTGTCTGTGGTGTTCAGACTAAATGCCAGGAAAAGAACAGAACACAAAAACATATGCAGGTTTCGTGTGAAAGTACAATTTGGCACAAAATCAAGCGTGTTTATAAAGTAATGTGTGCAAAAGAAAATGTGCCCAACAACGTATACAATTAGGCTAACATAGGGAAAACTACAACGGGCCATGCAGAAAACACATGACAGTCAAATACACAAAATCCAAAAGTAGGTGCTCCAAAAAGCACAGCACAGTGATGGTGGTTGGTGACAAGAGTGAACAACGGTGCACTAGTGTTATTTACAAGAGCAACAGAGCACCATAGCGAACTCCCATGAGATCCTAGCAGCTGCCGCAGCCCAAAGTCCACCCACTCCCTAAGCTCACCTCCTACCCAGACTCCAGCATCATCTCAGCTTCTCAACTTCATCTTCAGTTGAAATTTTGGAAAATATTTTCCTTCATTGAAATATATGACATACCTTCAGTGATTTGCAGCTTCTTGCACCAGCCTGTATGAGAAATGAAACTTCAATTCCAAAAATGCATTTTTACTCTGTTGGCTAAGAAAAGACAATTTTGAATGAACAGACCACATATGTCAGATACTTTTTGGGCCCTTTTTGGGGACATGTTTGGCCTCTGTGACACCGGTGCAACCCTGGCTGCATTTTTGCTGATTGGTGCTTGGGGTATCAATTGTTAGTGTGGTGAGCCCTGCTCACATTACAGACACCCCTCACAAATTGGGCCCTCTGAGAATCATCTGCCATTCCTTATAGCCAGTGCAGAGTACAATTCTGACTTCTACTTATTGGCCCTAACCAAGGATACACGCTCCATCGTTCAAATGTCCACCTCAAAAGCTAGCAGTAGCCTCTGTATAAGAACAGTCCCACATTGAAATGTACAGCAGCTGTTCCTACCTCACCCGACTGCTGTCTGTCTTTACACAAAGCTCTCTGTGCTATTATCCCCGGATTGAGGTGGTCAATGGATAACTGGATGGTGGCGCGAGTGGAGCTCCATTACTTTGACCTCTCAGCCGCATTTGATACTGTTTCCCATAATATCTTGCTGACTCAATTTCACGAGATTGGTATCTGTGGCTGCATCCAGACCTGTAGGGCAAGGCGTACCCCAGGGTTCTTCTCTCAGGCCTACGCTGGGTAGTATAAATCTATTGTTCCTATGGCCCTCTTGCTTGGGTCTGTTGGTTTCTCCTTTATGACATATGCGGATGATACACAACTCATCCTCCGTCTGGATGGTCCACCCATCTACACTAAGGACATGTTTTAAAAATGCCTCTCTGACGTTGTGTTTTAGATGAGCGACAATATATTAAAATGAAGCTCAGACACAATGGAATTACTTCTTACAGGCTGTCCGACAGAAGTCTGGTCATGCCTCTGGTGGCCCAAAAAACTGGGGACTCCTCAAGCTCCCGATTCTTGAGTTGAGAGTCTGGGTGTCTGGCTGGAAAATCTTTTACCTTGAATCTGCAAGTTAACAGGTTACACGCTTCTGCTTCTTACTATCAACACTAGGAAGAGGTGTGGCGCAGAGGCCAGGGCGACTGACGCTGGAACCTGGGGGCTCACGGTTCGATCGCCGGCGGCAGGTCAGCCCAGCACCATGTGACTCTGGGCAATAGCTCGCTTAATTTCCTGATGGCCCCCAGCGCCTTGACGCCTTAGGGTAATTGTTCGCGCTTTACAAATACTGGATTTACATTTTACATTTACTAAAGGCTTTTAGGCCTCTCGACTTGCACAAACTTGTCTTCTAAGCCACTGTTTTGACGAGACTGAATTATTGCAGCGACCTAAACGAAGAAACAGATCCACAGACTTCAACTGATTCAGAACTGGGCTATGCATAATAGTTTTGGTCTGCACAGAATGGCGCTCCTTTTCCCATACAGACTCCAAATACACTGATTCTCTATTGAGCGAAGGGTTTTGTTGAAATCCCTCTGCCTTGATAATCACCCATCTTGTACTGCAGACCCTAGCTATTTTCAGACCAACTTTTCTGTTTATCAACTCAGCAGATCGCTGCGCTTATCCTCGTCTGCCGGGTTAAAGGCGCCACAATATAAGCATGAGCGAGCTGTGGGCTAGGATCTTAGCAGCCAAGTAGCTGGGTCTGGTGGCTCAGTGGACTAATGCATCCACTGCAGAGGCCTGTGTTCGACCTCATGGTCACAGGTTCGAATCCCAGCGGGTCCACTCAGCCTTTCATCCATTTGAGGTCGATAAAATGAGTACCATTGAGTTGGGTAACAATAAACATCTGTTATTCTGCGCCAAGATGCCCCGTTGCTGGGGTGAACGTGCGCTTTACAAATACACATGTTATGTTAAGCACCGGAAGCACTCCTTCCTCATCTCAGACAAAACACTGACAACTTTTTCAGAAAGTTTCTTAAGAGGCGTCTATTTTCATCACAGCAGAGTTCATTAGCTTGCCTCCTGTCCATCTCAGTTTAGTGCCAGGATGCCATTAGGATACCTGTTTAGACTTTACAAATGTCTTTAACATTAACAATAAGTCACATAGTCGAAATTGTCATGGGTGATATCTTAAAAAAATTCCTATTTTAAAAGAGAAACTGCAAGTTCCAGAATGCAACAAGCTGTTAGCTAAACATAAAGGCTTGACTGGCAGGAGGTGTCACACATGCATGGATTGCTCTTGGCAGGGCAGGTATGGAGGATACTAGCTTGTGTGTCATGACTTAATGCTGACGGACAGGCAGCACCAAACTTCATACCTACTTTTGAGTCCTAGTGCAAGTAACTCGTACATGATCTGACTTATTATGGGCTTGTTTTTATTTATTTATTTAAAGTTTTGTATAGCGCGAACATGACCCAAGCGGGTATCAGAGCGCTTTACATGACGGTTGCGGAAGACATAGATTGAAAGCTGTGGGAGACATTAAAGGCAGTGTACATCAGTAACAACAGTGACAAAGTGGTTATACTGGACCGTGACAGTGGCCCGTTAGCAATTGCGACAAGATACATAAGAAATAACAGTGGAATGGTGGCGTAGCAGAGGCCAGGTGGTAAGTAAGTCAGTTAAAAACATGCAGAACGCCAAAGGGAGCAAAGCTTGTGTGTTAAGAATAAAAAATGCACTTTATCAAAGTACAAAACATTGCAGTTCACAGGTCCAAATGATTCTCAAAAACAGTCAAGTACAGAGAAAAAAAGGTATATTTGTTATTGCTTTGGTCAGGGGATGAGGAACATGGTATATCCTGCTTATTTACTCATGTTAATCCCAGTTTACCTGGCTCCTAGCTGCTCAGCCAGTGTGAGTGTTCTGAGTGGAATGTTGGTGTGACAGATGCATGGAATGTTTGGGTGCCTGTGTGGGTGTGGTGTGACAGTTGTAGATGGGCTGAGCTGCAGGCTTGCTGCTCCTGGTGGGGCTGTTGCACTGAGATACCATCCTGTAGTACATGGATTAGATACAACAGAACATCTTTCCGCTGGAATCCTTGTTTGTAAATAATTCATATTGTGTGAGGTGGGATCAGGCGGTATATGGCAAAACCATGAAATGGCGGTGTAAAGGCTGTTTCGTGTATGTCTCGCCCCGCTTTTTAGACAAGAGCTGTTTACATTCTGGTGACTGCTTATGCGTCTCAGTCTACCTCTGACTTTTCCCATTATAAGACAAACAAAAAATGGCCTCAAAAGGACCAAGATGCAAGGATCATACTAAACCTCTTTAATTAAACATGCAGGTGAAGTCAGATGTTTAAGAGGGTAATCTCACTATGTGAATGGGGAATGAACAAGAAAAAATTGGGTGACACCTGCTGAATGCGGGTGAGTTGATAGGTATACCGTAACAGGTATAACCATTTTCGAAAATAGACATAGGTTAGTAACCTTGCATAAGTATTTCAGAAGTACAGCCATAGTTTAAGATTATCTATAGATCATATTATTAGACATGTAGTGGTAATGGCTGAACTTTTTCTAACTACAAGGACATGACTGTTTTGTTTAACCCGTGGTAAAGTATCACTCAAAGTGACACACATTAGCACACTGAAAACAGAGGATAGGTCACACCTAATTAAGCAACCCGAAAACCTGGTCTCATAGATTATAAAAGTGGAGAGGATGTGGTCTGACGGCCAGATTGCCGACTTTGGAGCTGGAAACCAAGGTTCGATCCTCGTGGTCGACTCCACATCCTGTGACTCTGGGCAAATCACTTAATCACCCCTGCCCACCAAAAACATGAATGTGTCCTTGTGTAACGTAACCGGTGCTCATGTAAAGCGCTCCAATACCTTCGGGTCGAGTTCGCGCTATATAAATCTGCATTAAAAAAAGGTCATTATACAGTCCTATACTAAAAGAATGGTATTCCCTTTTAGTTGTGTTAAATATATAATTATATGTGATTTATTTATAAACTGTCTCAAGCATATTTAATGAAATAGTACATCAAACAAACTTTAACACAGCTTAAGTGTCAATAGTGTCAATAAAGCGCTACAATTTTGAATTGTAGCGCTTTATCGGTCAGTCCTAAGTAGCTCTAAGTGGTTGCCAATTCCAACATGGCCGTTTAAACGCGCCTGGCGTTGTCGTCGGCCATGTTGGGATCAGGCCTGTTTTTACGCTATTTCGTGCTCTGACGTCTGCGCCGTAGTTCGTGTAAGCAGTGAGTGACGCCTGCGCAGTAGCTCTTTGCAGCAGTGCGCCTGCGCGGTAGCTTTTGTGGCGCGTGGTTCACGGCCTGCGCCTGCGCAGAGAGAGCACCGAGGCAAGCATGGACGACGAGGAGGAAACCTACCGGCTCTGGAAGATCCGCAAGACTGTCATGCAGGTGCGGGGGAGGAACACACGTGTACCCACCCCCATCCCGTACCACAGCCCATCCTCCCTGTGCCAACCACCACCTGTACCACAGCCCCTCCACCCTGTGCCCCCACCTGTACCACAGCCCCTCCTCCCGGTGCCCACCACCACCTGTACCACAGCCCTTCACCCTGTGCCCCCCACCTCTACCACAGCCCCTCCACCCTGTGCCCACCACCACCTGTACCACAGCCCCTCCACCCTGTGCCAACCACCACCTGTACCACGTCCACAGCCCCTCCACCCTGTGCCCCCACCTGTATCACAGCCCCTCCACCCGGTGCCCACCACCACCTGTACCACAGCCCCTCCACCCTGTGCCCCCCACCTCTACCACAGCCCCTCCACCCTGTGCCCACCACCACCTGTACCACAGCCCCTCCACCCTGTGACCACCACCTGTACCACAGACCCTTCACCCTGTGCCCACCACCTGTACCGCAGCCCCTCCACCCTGTGCCAACCACCACCTGTACCACAGCCCCTCCACCCTGTGCCCACCACCTGTACCACAGCTGCTCCACCCTGTGCCCCCCACTTGTGCCACAGCCCCTCCACCGTGTGCCCCCCACCTGTACCACAGCCCCTCCACCGTGTGCCCCCACCTGTGCCACAGCCCCTCCACCCTGTGCCCACCACCACCTGTACCACAGGCCCTCCAACCTGTGCCAACCACCACCTGTACCACAGCCCCACCACCTGTACCACAGACCCTCCACCCTGTGCCAACCACCACCTGTACCACAGCCCCTCCACCCTGTGCCCCCCACTTGTGCCACAGCCCCTCCACCCTGTGCCCACCACCACTTGTGCCACAGCCCCTCCACCCTGTGCCCACCACCACCTGTACCGCTGCCCCTCCACCCTGTGCCCACCACCACCTGTACCACAGCCCCTCCACCCTGTGCCCACCGCCCCTTCACCCTGTGCCAACCACCACCTGCACCACAGCCCCTCCACCCTGTGCTCACCACCTGTACCACAGCCCCTCCTCCCTGTGTCACAGCCCCTGTGCCCTCCTCCACCTGTACCACAGCCCCTCCACCCTGTGCCCGCCATCACCTGTACCACAGCCCCTCCATCCTGTGCCCACCACCACCTGTACCACAGTCCCTCCACCCTGTGCCAACCACCACCTGTACCACAGCCCCTCCACCCTGTGCCCACCACCTGTACCACAGCCCCGCCTACCTGTGCCCACCACCACCTGTACCACAGCCCCTGTGCCCTCCTCCACCTGTACCACAGCCCCTCCATCCTGTGCCCACTACCACCTGTACCACAGACCCTCCACCCTGTGCCCACCACCTGTACCACAGCCCCTCCACCCTGTGCCCACCACCACCTGTACCACAGCCCCTCCACCCTGTGCCCACCACCACCTGTACCACAGCCCCTCCACCCTGTGCCCACCACCACATGTACTACAGTCCCTCCACCCTGTGCCCACCACCAAGTACCACAGCCCCTCCACCCCGTGCCAACCACCACCTGTACCACAGCCCCTCCACCCTGTGCCCCCACCTGTACCACAGCCCCCCACCCTGTGCCCACCACCACCTGCACCACAGCCCCTCCACCCTGTGCCCACCACCCGTACCACAACCCCTCCACCCTGTGCCCCCACCTGTACCACAGCCCCTCCACCCTGTGCCCACACCTGTACCACAGCCCCTCCACCCTGTGCCCACCACCTGTACCACAGCCCCTCCACCCTGTGCCCAGCACCACCTGTACCACAGCCCCTCCACCCTGTGCCCAGCACCACCTGTACCACAGCTCCTCCACCCTGTGCCTAGCACCACCTGTACCACAGCCCCTCCACCCTGTGCCCAGCACCACCTGTACCACAGCCCCTCCACCCTGTGCCCACCACCTGTACCACAGCCCCTACACCCTGTGCCCACCACCACCTGTACCACAGCCCCTCCACCCCTGTGCCCACCACCACCTGTACCACAGCCCCTCCACCCTGTGCCCACCACCACCTGTACCACAGCCCCTCCACCCTGTGCCCACCACCACCTGTACCACAGCCCCTCCACCCTGTGCCCACCACCTGTACCACAGCCCCTCCACCCTGTGCCCCCCACCTGTACCACAGCCCCTCCACCCTTTGCCCACCACCACCTGTACCACAGCCCCTCCACCCTTTGCCCACCACCACCTGTACCACAGCCCTTCCACCCTGTGCCCCCCACCTGTACCACAGCCCTTCCACCCTGTGCCCCCCATCTGTACCACAGCCCCTCCACCCTGTGCCAACCACCACCTGTACCACAGCCACTCATTCTGTGCCAAACACCACCTGTACCACAGCCCCTTCACCCAGTGCCCACCACCACCTGTACCACAGCCCCTCCACCCTGTGCCCACCACCACCTGTACCACAGCCCTCCACCCTGTGCCCCCCACCTGTACCACAGCCCCTTCTCCCAGTGCCCACCACCACCTGTACCACAGCCCCTCCACCCTGTGCCCATCACCACCTGTATCACAGCCCCTTCACCCAGTGCCCACCTCCACCTGTACCACAGCCCCTCCACCCTGTTCCCACCACCACATGTACCACAGCCCCTCCACCCTGTGCCCACCACCTGTACCACAGCCCTTCCACCCTGTGCCCCCCACCTGTACCACATCCACTCATTCTGTGCCCACCACCACCTGTGCCACAGCCCCTCCACCCTGTGCCCCCCACCTCTACCACAGCCCCTCCACCATGTGCCCACCACCTGTACCACAGCCCCTCCACCCTGTGCCCACCACCACCTGTACCACAGCCCCTCCACCCTGTGCCCACCACCACCTGTACCACAGCCCCTCCACCCTGTGCCCACCACCACCTGTGCCACAGCCCCTCCACTCTGTGCCCACCACCACCTGTGCCACAGCCCCTCCACTCTGTGCCCCCCACCTGTACCACAGCCCCTCCACCCTGTGCCCCCCACCTGTACCACAGCCCCTCCACCCTGTGCCCACCACCACCTGTACCACAGCCCCTCCACCCTGTGCCCACCACCACCTGTACCACAGCCCCTCCACCCTGTGCCCACCACCACCTGTACCACAGCCCCTCCACCCTGTGCCCACCACCACCTGTACCACTGCCCCTCCACCCTGTGCCCACCACCACCTGTACCACAGCCCCTCCACCCTGTGCCCACCGCCTGTACCACAGCCCCTCCACCCTATGCCCCCCACCTGTACCACAGCCACTCATTCTGTGCCAACCACCACCTGTACCACAGCCCCTCCTCCCTGTGCCCCCACCTGTGCCACAGCTCCTCCACCCTGTGCCCACCACCTGTGCCACAGCCCCTCCACCCTCCTCCACCTGTACCACAGCCCCTCCTCCTTGTACCCTCCTCCACCTGTACCACAGCCCCTCCTCCCTGTGCCCACCACCACCTGTACCAAAGCCCCTCCACTCTGTGCCCACCACCTGTACCACATCCCCTCCACCCTGTGCCAACCACCACCTGTACCACAGCCCCTCCACCCTGTGCCAACCACCACCTGTACCATAGCCCCTCCACCCTGTGCCTCTCTCCACCTGTACCACAGCCCCTCCTCCCTGTGCCCTCCTCCACCTGTACCACAGCCCCTCCACCCACCACCACCTGTACCACAGCCCCTCCACCCTGTGCCCACCACCACCTGTACCACAGCCCCTCCACCCTGTGCCAACCACCACCTGTACATCTGTGGTACAGGTGGTGGGTACACGGCGAGGGGCTGTGTGACAGGTGGTGAGGGTGGAGGGGCTGTGGTACAGGTATTGGTGGACACAGAGTGGAGGAGTTGTGGCTACAAGTGGTGGTGGGCCCAGGCTGGGAATAAGGGGCCTAGGAGGTGATGGACACCGGGTGGAGAGGCTGTAGTACAGGTGGTGGTGGGCACAGGGTGGAGGAGCTGTGGTACAGGTACTGGTGGGCACAGGGTGGAGGGGCTGTGGTACAGGTGTTGGTGGTCACAGGATAGAGAGGTTGTGTCTAAGGGGTATAGCACCACCTCCATCCTGTGCCTACCACCATCTGTACCTTTTATCCCCTGCCTGTACCACTACCCCTCCATTCTTTACAACAACCCCTCTCCCTGTGCCCACCACCTGCTGCACCCCTTATCCCCAGCCTGTACCACAGCCCCTCCGTCCTGTGCCCGCCATCACCTGCACTGCTTATCCCCAGTCTGTGCCACAACTCCTCCACCCTGTGCCCACCATCGCCTTTACCCCTTATCACCAGCTTGTACCACAGCCTCACCATCCTGTGCCCACCACCAATTACCACTTATCCTCAGCCGGTACTACAACTCCATCATCCTGTGGCTGCCACCACCTGTACCCCTTGTCTCTATCCTGTACATCACTACCTGAACCACAAGCAAATAGTAGCCCTAGTATCCTCGGCTTTGGCCTCCCCATATTTTTATACCCACCAGATTCAGTCTGTGCTCCCAACAACCCCATCCTTTGCCCAACAATACTTTTCATCCCCACAACCTATAGGGTATGCCTCCCAAATCTCAAGCTTGTGCCCCTACATCCTTATACCGTGCCCGCAACACGCTTGTCTGTGACTCTCATAGACAGTCACCAGCAACCTGCATCTATGCCCACTATATCCTAAACCGTACTACCCCCAGGCTGCACCGCTTAATTGTAGGTGATCCGCTACTATAGACTGTGCCCCCAAATCATATAGACTTCCTACATTCATCTGTGTTCTTATAGCTCGAGTAATACAAGACTATATCCCAACAACCCCCAAGTTTGAGCCCACGCCTCGCAGCTTCACCACACCATAAACCAGTTTCTTATTTGTAGAACCTCCCATAGCACAGTTCACTGGAATTATGGGTCCACATGTATCAACATTAGGAATAGCGCTTACCTAATTGCGATTTTCTGAGAATCGCAATTAGGTAATCTCTATTCCTAATGTATGAAACTCATAGAGTTTCATTTAGCGATTCCTAGTGGGTCGCAAATCGACCTACCTCATTAATATTAATGAGGTGGGTCGCAATTTGCGACCCCCTAGGAATCGCTAAAATCACTGGAATGCTGGCCTGCTAAGGTCAGCAGACCACCTTGACCGTGATTGCTTTTCAATAAAGCAATCATTTTTTTATTGCAGCCTGTTTTCCTTTATGGAAAACGGGTTGCGTTTTATAAGAAAAAAATGAAAAGTTCTCTTTACATTTTTTAAGAGCAGGCTGCCTGCTCTTAAAAACGTTTCTCCACCATTCCCGAAGTGGAAGGGGTCCCTTGGGGACCCCTTCCCATTTGCGAATGGGTTACTGCTAACTTGAAGTTGATGGTAAAATGCGAATGTTTTGCGACTGCATTCACCATCACAAAACATTCATACATACCGCTGCGATTTGGTATTTGGAAGGGACTCCCAATCACCGCCCCTACCAAATACCGAATCGCAAACCCATTTTGCAATTCGGTAACAGGTTACCTTATCGAAAAATAGGGTTTGATACATAGGAAAAGCCTTTTTTGAGTTCGCAAACAGGCCTATTCTGCGAATCGGCCTGTTTGTGAACGCAAAATAGTTTCATACATGTGGCCCATGGTGCAGTAAAGGAGCAAAGTAGGTGACGGTGCAGACTAATTAATGTGAAAGAAGAAATAAGTGCGTACTTGGTGGTAGGAGAAGGCTAACTATGTGTTACATTCTTTGGCTTTTTCCCCCTTTTTAGGGCTCGCGCCTGCGTTGCAGTGCGCAGCACTGCTCGCGCAGAGAGAGCCCTTTTGTATGGGGTTCTGAAAGCTGCTCACACGCTTGTGCGTGTGGTTTTGCTTTCCGCGGCTGCCATTGGCTTTCGCGTGCTTTTTTAAAAAAAAAGCCAGCACGCAATTGGGCAAAGGCGGGCGCATGTCCCGCCTTTGCTCCGCCCATTCCTGTCGGTGGCCAGCACGCGCAGCAGCGCGCGTGCGCTTCGCTGCCGCGCTCCCTAGCCCCTCGCTCCTCTGTGGTGCGCGCGCACCACTGGTTTTTCAATTGTTATCATTTTTCTCTCTCTCTTCCAAGCACAAAGACCACGAGACCTTCGTGAATAAAAATACACACCACAAGCGGATAGCATAAGGAGGGGCTGTCCAGAGAAGAAGACCCCTGGAGAGCCCTTTCTCTCACTTAAACCTTGCTCGCTGGCACACTTTCTCCTAGTCACTTATCTCACCCCTTCACTCTTTCACGTCCTCTCTTACTTTAACGATATATTTGCTCATTCCCTCTTTCTCTAATTTCCCTCTCCCCCGGTCCTTTCTCCACCTTTCACTGTCATTCACTTTTAAAATATTGTTGTATTTTTACAGTTTATTCCTGTCACTGAACAGTCTTTCTTTTTGTCTGGTGTACCGCTTGCTCCCATGAACTGCGCCCTCAGACTTGAGTACATCACCAAACCAAGAGATCTCACGTGGTCCCACTCATGGGTGCCGTTTACAGGGGCTATGGCGAGGTTAGTTTAAAGGGGGCTTTTAAGCTGATGGTTCCATATCCACCCGGGGAAACATCTCTTTGGAGAACAAGCATTGGCATAGCCAATAGGTCTCGCTTTGGGACCTTATAAGTGATTAGCCATGCAACACGTGATGTTGTTTAATGAAGGATATTGTGTTGGATAACTAAACACTTATAATGTCCCAAAGGCGAGACCTATTGGCTATGCATTGTGGGGGCCTGATAAGTGTTTAGGTAGAGCTATTGACTTTGCCAATGTTTCTAAGCTGTGCTGTAGAGAAGTGTGGCTGCTGTGCAGCATGCTGAGAAGTTGTAATTAAAAAGTGTAAGAAGCACTGAGTGATGCTGTGGTGTTGTTGAGTGATGCTGTGGTGGCCCTGAGTGATGCTGTGGTGGCCCTGAGTGATGATGTGGTGGCCCTGAGTGATGATGTGGTGGCCCTGAGTGATGATGTGGTGGTGCAGACTGATGCTGTGGTGATGCTGATTGTTGCTGTGGTGCTGCAGATTGATGCAGTGGTAGTGCATAGTGATGCTGTGGTGGTGCTGAGTGA
The DNA here is from genome assembly GCA_963921515.1 of Calotriton arnoldi. Taxonomy (NCBI): domain Eukaryota; kingdom Metazoa; phylum Chordata; class Amphibia; order Caudata; family Salamandridae; genus Calotriton; species Calotriton arnoldi. The sequence goes on along the minus strand of CAWUFW010000223.1, from coordinate 1,386,068 downwards.
AGCTGTGGTGGTGCTGAGTGACGCTGTGGTGGTGCTGAGTGACGCTGTGGTGGTGCTGAGTGACGCTGTGGTGGTGCTGAGTGACGCTGTGGTGCTGCTGAGTGACGCTGTGGTGCTGCTGAGTGACGCTGTGGTGCTGCTGAGTGACGCTGTGGTGTTGCTGAGTGACGCTGTGGTGTTGCTGAGTGACGCTGTGGTGTTGCTGAGTGACGCTGTGGTGTTGCTGAGTGACGCTGTGGTGTTGCTGAGTGACGCTGTGGTGTTGCTGAGTGACGCTGTGGTGTTGCTGAGTGACGCTGTGGTGTTGCAGAGTGACGCTGTGGTGTTGCAGAGTGACGCTGTGGTGTTGCTGAGTGACGCTGTGGTGTTGCTGAGTGACGCTGTGGTGTTGCTGAGTGACGCTGTGGTGTTGCTGAGTGACGCTGTGGTGTTGCTGAGTGACGCTGTGGTGTTGCTGAGTGACGCTGTGGTGTCGCTGAGTGACGCTGTGGTGTCGCTGAGTGACGCTGTGGTGTCGCTGAGTGACGCTGTGGTGTCGCTGAGTGACGCTGTGGTGTCGCTGAGTGACGCTGTGGTGTCGCTGAGTGACGCTGTGGTGTCGCTGAGTGACGCTGTGGTGTCGCTGAGTGACGCTGTGGTGTCGCTGAGTGACGCTGTGGTGTCGCTGAGTGACGCTGTGGTGTCGCTGAGTGACGCTGTGGTGTCGCTGAGTGACGCTGTGGTGTCGCTGAGTGGCGCTGTTGTGGCGCTGAGTGACGCTGTGGTGGCGCTGAGTGACGCTGTGGTGGCGCTGAGTGACGCTGTGGTGGCGCTGAGTGACGCTGTGGTGGCGCTGAGTGACGCTGTGGTGGCGCTGAGTGACGCTGTAGTGGCGCTGAGTGACGCTGTGGTGGCGCTGAGTGACGCTGTGGTGGCGCTGAGTGACGCTGTGGTGGCGCTGAGTGACGCTGTGGTGTTGCTGAGTGACGCTGTGGTGTTGCTGAGTGACGCTGTGGTGTTGCTGAGTGACGCTGTGGTGTTGCTGAGTGACGCTGTGGTGGCGCTGAGTGATGCTGTTGTTGCGCTGAGTAATGCTGTGGTGATGCTGAATGTGTTATGTAGTGGAATTATGCAGTGTGCATTTGTATGTTGTGGATATTGTCCATGTGATCTTGGAGGGCTTTAGATTGCTGTTGACTTGTGATGGGCTTGCGAAAAAACGTGATGAATGTGAACACCCCCGCTTGTGAGCCGAAAACAAACACGTGGAAAACATTGGGCCGGAGGTTTTCAAGTTAACCCGAAGTGCTTCAGGTGACCAGCAGTTGCATTATAAAAGAACATATTTTTTTTTGTAGGCACAAAAACGCCATATACGCACACAAGGTACACAGGCATAAACAGGTCTAGAAGGAACACACATATACACACATATACACAATGTACACCAACTGAATGCCACATATTGCATATGTACCCACATAAGGAGCATATAATGTTCACCCACACTCAAAAATAAAGGGTGGAGCGAGAGAGAAGAGAGAGAATTAGAGAGGGTGGAGAGAGAAAGAGAGAGAGAGAAAGGGTGTACAGAGAATAAAGGGTGGAGCGAGAGAGGAGAGAGAAAGAATTAGAGAGGGTGGAGAGAAAGAAGAGAAACAATGAGAGTGGGGGGGTGTGGTTTAAATAGAGTGAAGAAGTGAAGTGTAATAAGTAACATCCAATATTGCTTTGTCCTGTGCGCGATTAAATAAAAATAAAAAAAAACAGAGCCAGACCAAAATTTAGTTAATTAGGCTGTGACTGTTAATGTAAGAAAAATAGTGCTATAAGGTGAAATCAACCCACCGAAGCAATATTTCTAACCAGCCCCAAAAACTAGGGAGAGAACCAGCTAAAACATATTGTAAAAGTGTCACAGTAAATCCAAATGTCCAAATTAAGTAATAGCCGTGCCCATTTTAAAATAAACCCGAAGGGATGAAAGGGTCGGGGACGATTTGTTGGCCTGGAGTGCTACTCAAAACATAATAGACCATTGCCACACAAATCTCACAAGCAATGGGTAATCGGGGGGGGGGGGGCCCGTGGTGAAGACGGTGTGGGAAATTCGTACCTGTAGACAATGGGACTAACCCTAGGGTCTGGAGCTTCCCGAGCTATAGAACTCGAGGGATCAACTGACGGTCCGCACTGCTCTGCTGGCCCACTTATGATTCCTACTTCCGATTTGGAAGCTTGAGGGGGAGGGAAATGGGTGAGGTTGTTGAATATGGGCATGACTACTACTGTATCCTCGGCAATTCTGGGATCCTACCGTACATATTATTTACTGTCCATGATTGTGGTTATTTTGAAATGCTAATAAAAATATATTAAATATATTTTTTAAGTGACAAGATAAATACAGACTTTAAAGGAATCTTTATTGTTTTGGCCTTTCACGTCTTGGGTCATGAAGTTTCGGAAACACTAGACTACTGGAATGTGTGTACCTTCTGAGACCAGGGTGGGGAAGGGACTGCAGGGACTTCTAAAACCGAGAGCACTGTGGGAGAGACTGTATGAATATGTGTAACAGCAGGGTGGGGAGCGAGTGACTGAGGGAATGTATCATGTGATTGTGCACAGCGGTGGCAGGTTGAAACTCAAGGGATGTGTGCAGCTCCTCAGAGCAGTGAGGGTGTGTTCAAGGGTATGAGCTGCTCTTGAAGGCAGTGTGGTAGAGAGTGCAGGAATATGTGTGACCTGAGCAATAGGGTGGGTTAAGACTACAGGAGTGCGTGTAACTCGACGGAACAGGTTTAACTGGATACCAGTGAGATATGGATTACATTCATGTATGTTTGGTTTGTGCATCTGTGAGTGAGTCTGGTTGTGTGTTTGAGAGAGAGAAAGAGAGTCCTCTGAACGTTTAGTAGAGGGTCTGCAGGGGGTGTGGGCTTGGAGAGCAGAGGGGAGATATACTCCGCTCTTCACCATCCTGAAGTAGATAACACGAGTTCTACTGCCATGGGTAATATCAATATACCTTTTATTTAAAAGCCAATCCTGTGTTTTGGTGTTTTTTTGTTTAAATATCATGTAAAATGCCCCGCTAGCCCCTAACAGGTTGCCGGATTAGTGCAGTCTTAAAATAAGGAACACTGTCACTTTAAATCTGCAAGACACACATAGTAAAAATTGATGAAATTATCCAGAGGCGGAGTTGACTTTCCAAAGTTAACAAAAGGTTAGTTACGTAGATTAATCAGTAATCGGGTGGGGGGCATGCAGCAAGGCCGGGCTCTTGCTGATGAGAAGTCGGCAATTCTTCCCGCAACATGTCTGCTTAGGTGTATAGCATATGTAGATTTGAGCTTCAAATAGAAGAAGTAACTATGGCTGCATTCAGTGGTACTCCTTTTATCAACCTTAACAGGACCTGCTGCGTAGAAATAAAAGGTTGCGATACATAAATCTTTGCTGCTTGCATCACAGGGAAAGTTGTAAACACGGTTTAATCCAATGCATATTTCAAAATGTTGTTTGTTGCAAAACATGGACTGAAACTGAAATTAGTTTATCTTCGCTTTTTACCTAATAATAAATTAAACAAATGTGCACACACAAGCTGATTCAGCAGGAGGAGGGTGATTGGGGGACGGGTAAGAAACCAGATAAGGACATAATTTACAGCCGTCGCTTGAGCGCGTTTTGTTCACAACAAGCCTTGAAGCACCAGATGTTCTGGTAAACAGTGACCTGGCCAACCTGGGAATGTTCCAGCTTCATGTGAACTTTTTCACGTCAGGTTATCAAACAACCGAGAGGAGGCAATAATTGCAAGTTACATGTCAAGTCCCCAGACGCGGGATTGGAAAACCCCACTTGCACTTTGTGGCGCTTGTGATCTCTATTTAGCGGCTAGGGGCTGTACACGGTGTGCGGTATGCAGGCAGCAGCATATCTGCGCCCGCATTATGTGATGTTTCGTCTTCAATTAAATACATGCACTCCCAACAGCAAAACCTGTGTAAAAAAAAAACTTTCAACACGGACAAGCCATCGGAAACATATAAAGCACAAACGCTGTGAAACACAAAATAGCCTTCCTAAACAAACAAGCAATGGCCGCGCGGCCGTGAAACTGACACGGCCGGGCGGCCGCGAAAGTGAAAGTAATGGCGAGGGAAGCCATATGGCGCCTGATCGCGCGTGCACGCTCGCGTGAACGCAAGCTGGTCGCCAGCAAACTGCTGTTTGCACTTCCAAAACCCGCTTACTAAAACTCTCGCCAGAGCAGCGCATGCGCTGGCTCAGGCGAGACCTAAAAATGAATCAGCACCGTTCTGCATGTAAATATGTTGCTTCTCCTAGACACACAACTCCTTGCAGGGGTCCGTCTGCATCAGGAAGAAGCCGAGGAGAAGTGCAGACAGGTGCTGGGAGCGCACAAGAAGCGTCAACCTAGTCTGCTTTTTCTTCCAATAATACAGGCACTGAAATCCAGGCTCAGGCTAATTAATCCACGCTCCCCCCGAGCTGAAGCAGGCTTGTGCAGCCTACCAGGGAAGATAAGTAGAAAATGTTGTGAATGCTGTGTGTTTGCATGAGTGCCTGTCTGTGTGTGTGGGTTTGGTGTGTGCGAGTAAGTACGTATGAGAGTGTACTGAATGTTGTAGCAATATCCCAGGCATATCTGTTACCATTTGGCACATTACAGGCATCTTGGATTTAGGTTCCCACCCCTTGGTAAATTTCTGGGGCCCATATAGAGCCAGTTCTTCTTGAAATTCTGTGTCACCCTTGGCATTTTGGTGCTACATCCTAGGCCAAATGCTGGACCTAGCATATCGATGAGCATTCTTTGCATATTGGGGTATCTATGACATTTTGGCTCTGAACCGGTGACAAAATGCTGGGAGTGGCGTATTGGTGTTCTTGGCACATTGGCGAGAGCAGCAAAATGCTCGCCTTGATGTATTACGTTTACGTCCTTACATCTCATCATGGTTCAAAACCCTTGACAAAATGCTGGTGTTGGCATGTTGGTGGTAATCCTTAATATATATTTTGCTATCTGCCCCTTATATAAACTTGACACTGGCTTAATAGTGAGAAGTCAGGGTTTTTGTCAGCATCTATGGCATGATGACTCTGTACACTGTTGGCTCTGGCATAATGTAAGCAATCCATGGCATACTGTGGCCTTCTGTTGCATAGAATGGTGATAAAAAGTGAAGAATCTATTTGTGTGTGGCAGTAGCTAATGTGAAAGCTTAATGAAAATTATTAATTAACATATGGGAACCAAACGTAGTTACTTAAAGTGAAAAGGTAGTATTTCATAAAAACCTTTTAATGAAAATTATAAATTTGTCTTTGTGGAATCACATTTATTTTTTAAAAATGAAAAATTCTTTCACAGCAAAATGTGTGCATTTTCATAAGCAATCAAGCTGAAGTCTGGAAACGGAATGATTGCATTCTCAAAATATATATATATATAAAGCAAATATGTGAGTGATGATTAATACCACTGCCTGAAAACCGAGCAAGTGGGATTAGTGTAATCTGTTTCCTAATCTGCAAGATCTCTGCAAGGTGAGCATCATCACTGCTAAATGAGCCTGTAAAATTTGTTTTTACTCACTCAATTGCCTGAGGATGTGAAATATAAGTGCTTTTTTATTTTTCCATGGAGATTCCTAGTCATAACACGTGAATGCACTTGGAAAAGGCAGGAGAACAAAAATGTCAGGAAGTAAAATATACATATGTGTCTACGATGGTATATAATGGGCCACACAAAATTGCCTTTTTCAACCACCGCCTGTATCCACTTTGGCCTTTACACGTCTTTAAAGGGAAATATTGCTCAAACATCAACTTTTTTGCCACCATTTGATGAAAATTAATTTAAGGCAGTCATTCCTGCAATGCTCATATGAGGCTCAGGATTACTTAGCAATGGAAGATATACTGCTTGCCTTTTTAGAGACTATGGCTTATTAGCAAATTTATATTAAAGGTAGAAAATGCGTAATTTGATTGCATAATTTCAACCGTTTCTTTGAAGAGAACCCTTCACGACAGTGGGGCACGCATTCTTGGTGTCCTCACTGGTTGCAATTTGCGACAGTTATTAAGCCCCACCACTTCCAAAGTTGTCCAGTTGCCATTGGTCACTTGCCAATCTTAACCTCTCCCTTTTGTCCTCTCTTACGGTATCCTTCTCAAGCCATCTTATCCCTGGTAGACCCTCCGGCAACACTGGTTTTTCCCTAACAGTCCACTCAGCCCATCTCTTTTTCAGTGCCCCTGCTACCTCACATTCCTTTATTTCTGATCATGCCACATAGCTCTAAGGTCTTCTCTTTAGGTTGAGCAGCCACAGGGAAGTTGGAAGCTCGTTTCTATGGTCCTGAGTCAGGCGTGAGTAGCCCACCTAGGCCAGAGATTTCAGTCTGTCCATGTATGGGGGGTGTAGCTTGCCCAGGCCAGAGATCTCAAGCTATCCCATGTGAGATGTGGGTAGCTCTCAATTCCAGAGAACTCAAGCTCTTTCAGGTCAGGTGTGAATAGCTCACCAAATCCTGAAATTCTAAGGCAGTGCCATGTCAGGTGTGAGTAGCTAATCAAGTCCTAATTATTCCAGTGCACTCTGGGAATTGTAGTTTATGGTTCCTTTTTGTAAATGCAGGAGTAAAAAGCACACAGTAAAAACACAGGAATGGATGCTGTCATCTGAAAAAGGAAGCATGATCAGTGCGTTTTATGTTTCTTTCCTAGTATGACAACATGAAATTGTTTTTCCCCCGTCATGTGCTTTAAAATACATAAATAACGTTCACAGTATTAAGGTACAAACAAGGTAAAACGGCTGTGTGCAGCTAATTACGTGTTCTTCTGTCAGTAATTCCTCCATTCTAAGTATTCTAGACAGTGTTGCAGCTGTGTCTCTGTTCCCAGTGATAATTCCCCATTCTTAGTCTTATAGGCACAGCTGCGTCTCTGTTCCCAGTGGTAATTCCTCATTCTTGTTATGTTATGTTACAGATATTTCTAAAGCGCAGCGGTTACCCAAGGGTGTCCTGGCGCTAGTTGCTGTCCTTTGAGCAATGAACGTTGTGGACAAGTTTACATGTCAAAGAGCCAGGGTTTTAATCCCTTCCTGAATGCCAAGATATCGGTGGCATTCCTCAGGTGGAAAGGGAGGTCGTTCCAGGCCTTTGCAGCGCAGGCAACAAAGCTTCTCCCACCCCACGTTGCTTTTTTAGTGGGTGGTACTGTCACCAATTTGGCTCCAAGCGAGCGAAGAGTTCTTTTGGGTATGTACCATTGAAACTGTCGTTTCAGATGGTCAGGTCCTGTTCCTTGAAGGGCATTGTAAACGGTGCAGAGGGGTTTAAAACGCACCCAATTCCTAACAGGTAATCAGTGCAGGCTTTTGATTTCCCTGGAAATTGATGCAAATTTGGAAGTGCCAGTAAGCAGTCTAGCGGCCGCATTTTGCAACATTTGGAGTTTATTCAGAAAACGATTTTGAATGTTTAGGTAGAGACTGTTACAGTAATCCAGCCTTGACAGGACAAGTGCTGTAACCACTGTTCGCCGGCTATCAGGTGGCAGAAACGGCAGTATTTTCTTAATCGTTCTGAGAACTTACGCGGTGGCCGATGCCACTGCATTAACTTGGTCACCAAAATTAAGCCCATCGTCCACTATTAGTCCTAAGTTTTTAACTTTTCTGGTAGGAAGAGTGCCCATAGTGTCTGGCCACCAGTTTGGGGTCCAGAAATTGGCATAGTTTCCAAATTGGATGACCTCCGTTTTGCCTGAATTGAGCTTCAGGCAGTTTTGCGACATCCACCTCCCGACTCCTTCCATACAGTCTTGGATCCGTTTGCCTATTCCCACTGCCTGTCCTGGTAGAAGAGACACCACAATTTGTGTGTCATCTGCCTACAAGGTGAGGCCGAAGCCAAAGGAGCTGATCAGGGGGGCCAACGACGAAACATACACATTAAAAAGTGTAGGGCTCAGAGATCACCCCTGCGGAACTCCACAAGGCAGGGAAAAAGGTTTGGAATAGTATTCGCCCAGAGACACAATTTGTAATCTGTCAGTTAAAAAGGACTTCAAAAGCTCCCACGCTTTAGCCTGGACCCCGCATGCCTTCAAACGATCCATCAACAGGTCTTTCTTAGTCCTCTAGGCCAGTGCTGCTAGCTACTTCTCTGGTCCCAGTGGTAATTCCTCATTCAAAGTCCTCTAAATAGTGCTGCAGCTGCTTCTCTGGTCCCAGTGGTAATTCCTCATTCTTATTACTCTAGGCAGTGCCGCTAGCTGCTTCTCTGGTCCAGTCGGTAATTCTTCATTCTAAGTCCGTTAAGCAGTGCAGCTAGCTAATACTCCGGTGCTGTCAGTAATTCATCATTCTAAGCGCTCTAGGCAGTGCAGCAAGCTGCTACTCTGCCCCGTCAGTAATTCCTCATTCTAGCCCTCTAGGCAGTGCAGCAAGCTGCTACTCTGCCCCGTCAGTAATTCCTCAGTCTAAGTCCTCTAGGCAGTGTTTCTGATATGTCTGTTCCCAGTGGTAATTCCTCATTCTTAGTCCTCTAGCCACTGCTGCTAGCTGTTTCTATTGTCCCACTGGTAATTCCTCATCCCCAGTCCTCTAGACAATGCTGCAGCTGCTTCTCTAGTCCCAGTGCTAATTCCTCATTCTTAGTCCTCTAGACAGTGCTGCAACTTCTTCTCGGGTCACAGTGGTAATACCTCATTCTTCGACCTCTAAGCAGTGCTGCAGCTGCTTCTCTGGTCCCAGTGGTAATTCCTCATTCTAAGTCCTCTAGCCAGTACTGCTACTCTGCTCCCATCGATTATTCCTCATTCTAAGTCCTCTAAGCAGTGCTGCAGCTCCATCTCTGTTACCAGTGGTAATTCCTCATCCGTAGTCCTCTAGAGTCTAGACAGTACTGGAGCTGCTTCTCTGGTCCCAGTGGTAATTCCTCATTCTAAGTCTTCTAGACAGTACTGTTACTCTGGTCCCAGTGGTAATTCCTCATTCTAAAAAATCTAGACAGTGCTGCAGCTGTGTCTCTGTTCATAATTCCACTACACTTCAAACCATGGGTAAAGACATTGTCATTTACAACGCCAATAGCTCTAACTCTACAAAATGCGAGACCTATTGCATTGCAAATGCTTGTTTAATGTAGTTGGTATAATGAGTTCCCGTTGCTGTTGAAAATACAATGGGTTCTTTAAACTGTGACATTTAACATTTTTCTTTAAAAAGCTAATCACCACCGATTTTAATTTTTTATTTTTTTTGAGCATGGAAGCTTAGAAACCCTATTAACACTGCTGCTTCTACCTAGTAAAATAGTTTGTGTAAAACATGTACACTGTTAACCGAATCTACAAGTGCCCAGTTTTTATAATAAACTGCACACTTATATAATGTGATACTGCTATGTAATTTTAGAAGTATTTTCACTTTGGGGGTAATCCTGCCCTCATACTACAGAACTTTCCCTACATTTTTTTTCAAGAATAAACCAATGCACACCGTCCTTTAATTAGTGATATTAACACCATCTGGGCAAAATAGTCATCTGTTTAATACCTGAAAGTATCGATCAGCAGGTAAGAGATAAGTTGACTTTAAGTGTCTGGAGAAGCATTACACTGAGTGCAGCGTTTTTAAAATCTTTTGTTACCAGAGCACTTTTTTAGTTGAGATCTGAAACTTATGTGGAAGAGCCATATATACGCAGATAATGTGGTAGAATTATGTAATTCTAGTCTGCATCCAGGTGCTCCCAAAACCTCAACCGCTGCCTCACACCTGAAGTGTGTGTGGCTCTCATGCTGCATCCCCTTACTGAACTTACGCACACAGAGACACCTTCTCTGCTGCCAGCCACGACCTTCTTTGAAACTATACTCTTTGGTCCCCACAGCTCTGCCATGATCGTGGTTATTTGGTGACCCAGGACGAGTTGGATCAGACCCTGGATGAGTTTAAGGGTCAGTTTGGGGATAAACCCAGCGAAGGGCGTCCCAGACGAACTGACCTCACAGTGCTGGTGGCCCACAATGACGACCCAACAGACCAGATGTTTGTCTTTTTCCCAGGTAAGACCCTTTGTACATTCTTCATTTTCCCAACATTGTTCTCTGGTGAATCTCTTCGTGGTTCATTGTATTGTGGAAAATATCACACTCCTTCACAGATGAACTTCAAACCATAGCAAACTGGATATAAACCTTACTTGTTCTTAGACTTTCATTAATTCCGTAGAACATTTAGAAAAGTTGGTATAAGAAGTGGTCACACAAAACACATTAAAATTTCTTTAGTTGTGACCAGTTCTGGTGATGTTCTAATGGATGCCTCCTGCATGTTGGTGGCCAAGAGAAAGCGGTGTTTTATGATTCTTGCCCAAAGTCGTGATTGTAGAAGTATCTTTGGAATTGTTTCATCCCATGTACCAATGGTTGCAAGGCGCGGTTTAGGTCACAGTTGTAACAGTTATCCTCCAGTGTGGCGGTGAACAGCCTTCGGCTGTGTACTTGCAGTGGCAGTACCACTGTGTCGGGATGGTTTCTTTGATGATGCTGTTTGTGATATCCATATTTTAACGTGTCTTTCCTTCTGTGGTGATTTGTCACAGTATGGTGGTGTTCTGATAGTCCTCAAACCTTGTGATGGTGGTCATTAGGTTTCGTCAACTCGGCAGCTCTTAGCTGTCGGTAGGCGAAAGTCTACTGTGGACCATATCAAGAACTTGCATTTGGCTTTGGCATAGGCCTTTGTCACCTTGTTTTCTTGCTTTTTAGGGTTGACCCTCCAGGAGCAGCATGCGCTCTCGCTTGCGAGACCATATTGTTTACAAAAAGGGCTTGGAGGCCACCCATTGTTTACCATTCGTTGGGCTTCAGTGTCACTCTTCTTGGACTGCACAGCCCAGGCACCCCTTCCTGTTTTTTCTCTGGAGCACGGACCAAGCACCGATTGATTCTTTTTAGTTAGTGCCACTCCGCTGCTCATGCTGTGATTGAGGTACATTTTTTACTCACCTGCACTGTGATTGAGATTTTTTTCCCCGTGTTGCTTCTTTCACCTCCCTCCCACCCACCCACCAATTCTGTTTTGCTTCCCCCACTCCACCCACCCTTCCCTGCCATCCGTGCTTGCACATACACCACCCATTTCCCCTGTCTTTGCATCTTTTTATCTTTGTTGCTTCCCAGTCATCTGTCATTTCCCAAAACCCATCTCCTCTCCTGCTCGCCATTGTTGCTTGTTTGTCCAGGCCCCCACCTGCCACCCTCCTTGTTTCTCTTCTCCCATCCCAACAGAAGGAAACAAAAGTGCTAATACGTGGCCAGCACTGGCCGCTTCATAGCGCTTTTTTAAACCATCTTATTATGTACACACAGGCCTCGAAAAATCATAATTTTACTAGACCTGCTGGTCTAGTTACTTAAATCATCTACTCGACCTATTTGTAATGCTCTTGACCCATAAACTGGTTTTAAATGATGTGATCGTGGGCAACTATTTTAATTCATTGAGCCGCCATTTTCTTCATTATCACATGTGAGAGCACCTTCACATGTGCACGTTAAGCATGTCTTCTATACAAAAAACTCTTGTTTGATTTGATAGATTAAACTTTTTTTCCATGTATAATACAAATTAGCAAACACAAGGAGATGATGGACGGAGTGCTGAAACTTTTCAAACACTCAACCCCAGTCACAGATCTGGGTTGAATCCATCATCATTCTTTAGCTCACTTTGCCACCCCAGTTCAGACACAGCTATATGCAAATCAGTCTTGACCCTGTGCCTCATGGGAACAGTCCAGTCCGAACTGCCAAGCCATGTCTTCCCTGGACCGGAAACAAGCATCCTGGGACCGGTTTCGGGCTAACAGCCCTCATCAGCCAGGCTAGCTTGAATCCAGTGGCAAAGTGAGCAAGGGACCCTTGTCTGGGCATACCCTGCCAACTTAGGGCGAACAAAGCAAACACAAGGAGATGATGGACGGAGTGCTGAAACTTTTCAAACACTCACCCCCAGTCACGAAACCGGTCCCAGGATGCTTGTTTCCGGTCCAGGGACGACATGGCTTGGCAGTTCGGGCTGGACTGTTCCCATGATGCACAGGGTCAAGACTGATTTGCATATAGCTGTGTCTGAACTGGGGTGGCGAAGTGAGCTAAAGAACGATGATGGATTCAACCCAGATCTGTGACTGGGGGTGAGTGTCTGAAAAGTTTCAGCGCTCCGTCCATCATCTCCTTGTGTTTGCTTAATACAAATTAGCCACAGGATACACATGACCCCTGACTTGCCTGTTAGTTCATTGACAGCATTGTCACCAGGGCGGGGGAGGAATGTTTCTCAAATCATGTTTAAAAACTATCACTTTTAATAAATATATAATTAAAGCATGAAGTGGTAGCACACTGTCATTTGTAATTGGCAGATTTTACATTGAAATGGCCACAAACGTTCCCATTGACATGCGGCTTTACTGATCAAACTATATAGTGTACAAACAATAATGTTTGGAAATAGTTTCTGCATATATTTGTCATTTGCATATCACCAAGTAAAGTTGTCTGGTTTGTTTTTCTCCTGTTTAACTCTTTGTTTGCATCACACTTCTTAATTACAAAAAAATGTGCTTTCATAATTCCTGATATATTTTGAAATATTTGTAATATTAATTAAGATGCTACCTGACCTGACAAAAACCTCTAACTCTAGTAAGAGAGAGAAAAATAAACTCCATTTTCCAAGCAGCAGTTAGTAAAAGAGAAACTGACATTTGACCTCTTTCCTTGAACAGACAGCAAATGTGTCAAGATAAAAGCAAGATTTAATGGCATCTTAATTGCTCATTCACTTTCTGAATGAACAAAACGCCTGTTCCTTTCCAATCTAAGTTTACTCACCAGATGGGGCTAGTAGGTGCTAAAAATAGCTCAACCTGATAAAATTTTACTCAATTGCGAGTGGGCGAGTAGACTTTTCGAGGCCTGCACCCACTGGATTGCCAAAGCCAATAGCTTGCTCTTTGGCGAGACCAATTGGTTTTGCCAATGCTTGTTATTTGATGGCATTGCTTGCCCATCATGCTTGTCCCTCAGCTGGAGCATAACCTCTTTACCATCTGTTTGACAGGATGACATATATCTTTCCACTGTTCACGTTTGGAAACCACTTTTTTCTTATTTTGTCAGCACATCTTGAGGGTGTGTGTTTTCTAGCTGTCTCCCATCTCTGCGGCTTCCTTCCCCTGAACACCCACCCTGTGTGCTCGGTGTTGCTTCCTTATTCCTCCTCCCAAGCTTGTCCTTTGCTTTCTGCACCTCTCCATGGCTTGCCCCTTCCCTGGCTCAGCTGCTACCTCTTCCATAGCTCCCTTGCCCCATTCCACTACCTGTCGATTTAAAAGTTTTTTTTTTTACTTTACGTTTTTTGCAAAGCCACTTTAAAAAATATGTATTCATGCTAGTCAATTTTTTTATTTTTTTTATTTACCGATCCATCTCATCAGTATATTTAAACAGAGAGTTGGCAATGCAATAGCTTAAACTCTTGCAAATGCGAGACCTATTGCATTGCAAATATTTGTTTGTTTACTATCGCCCTTGCGGTGCTTTCACATTCATGGAGGCCCTGTCCCTTTCTTTAGACAAGCTGCATCTAAAGAAAGGTGCGCGGCCGCTATTAAAGTGAAACAGCGGCATGGGGCAGTGGAAAGATATATGTCATCCTGTCAAACAGATGGTAAAGAGGTTATGCTCCAGCTGAGGGTATAGCAGTGGTCTTAATGTTCCTCTGCTGTATGGCAGTGGGTAACTTTCCACTGTGAGCTGGCCGTGGTAGTGATGTTCAAAGGTTTCCGTGTCCTGGGTCAAAGCCCTTGCTTTGAGGTCAACCATACCTGCATTGCACTTGATTTTAAAGGGCAAACTCTGCCCATTCTTTCTTTGAAGTTTCCACTAGTGAGTTTGGGTCTCTGACCCTTGTAATATGTGGCTGCAGCTGTGTGGGTGGTGGAAGGTCATTAACCACTAAAGTAGAACTCCCACCATACCTCATATTCATTCTGGTTCGCGGTTACTTCTGATCGTTTCCAGTAAGGCAAGAAAAAACTGAAGCCGTAGTCACTGGCCATCATAAAGAGAACTCCATAGAATAGAATGGGAAATTATCATATCATCAATCAATATATCCAAACAGTATATATACATACTTAATTCAGGGTACGACAATCCTCGTCTCCGTGTCCTTAATAGAATTAAAAATTCTTATTGCGGATGCTAGAATTTTTATTCTATTTCACGACCGGAAACTCCGATTATATTTGTTCAAAGCTGTGCCACCACCACTGATGCATCATCCAAGATAGGTTTATAGTAAAAAGACTTAAAAGTGGATTCGGCCGACCAGTCCGTTGCCTTCAGGATATCATCCATTTGTGTCCCTGCAGTAAAGCACTTTGAGGCCATGGCTCCTCTAGCTGAATGGGCACCAAAAATGAAAGTATCAGTCCCTGCTCATGATAACGGCCAACACATCCACCTGGCTAATGCGGCAACCGACACAGGCTTATAGGGCTTCTGTAACGCAATTAACAATTCACCCCCTCTGCCCCATGTCCGAACGAAACTCACTAGTTCTTACCTCATAAGCCGTTAAACACAAAGCTTACTATGATCAGGGAACGCTGGATAAGAAATCAACCTGGAATTGGATTTCATCCTACTGGTGATAGTGAATAAAACTCCCTTTGGAGAGAATACTGTACCTGAGGGATCCAAGGCTCGCACATCCAAAACCTTTTTGCTGGATATTAACATAAAAGCATTGTCAACTTAGCCAACAACTGCTTGTGTGATAAATATTATCCGGCCAATTCTGCAAAAACGTAAGGACTATATTGACGTCCCACAAAACTGAATATCTTGGCTGAGGGGGACTGGACATCTGAATACCCCTCATGGGCTTACACACCACCGGATGCTCACCAGTGGGTCCACCTTTGACTGGAAGATTTCCCGCTGAAATCTCACGTCTACGATTATTAACTGATCTATAAGCCAAAGCCCTAGATGCTAAAGAAGACAAGAAGTTTATAGCTAGACAACAGTCCGCTCCAACGGGATCTGCACTCCGTTCACTGCACCAACCACACGAGCTCTTCCAGGCTAAGGTGTAATGTTTGGGTGTACTATCAGACCACGCTTGTCTGATGAAGGTTGCAGCATTCTGTGTAATGCCTGGCAAACTCCATCTGTCCCGGAAACCCTCCATGGCAATAGCGAGAGGTGCCCCAAGAGGATTAGGGGATTAGGCCGTCCTCAATGAACCGCGTTGAAGATCTTCGGGTGAAGTTCCCAATAGCTGTAATCCCGGAGGTGGCAAGAGTGCCATTCCGCAATGGTATTGCATTGTCCCGGAAGATATTCCACCACTACTGAAATCCAATGTTGAGTGTTGAGGGCAAAAACGCCAAAAGTCTTTGTCTATCTCCACGAGGAGGCGTGATCTGGTTGCACCCAATTTGTTGACATACCGAAATGCTGAGATGTTCATTCGCAGAAGGATACAACAGTCTGTCTTCCCTGGGGAGAGACTCTGTATTACAAAAGAACCCGCTAGGAGTTTCAGACAATTGATGTTTAGAGAGAGTTCCCACTCTGACCAGCACATCATTCTCCCTCCTCCCCCGTGGAGATCGGTCCACATCTTGCCCCATCCGCTGGTGTCCGATTCGATAATCACCTCTGGAGCAGAGCCAAAGATCATCCTGCTGTTCCAGGCCTCCATGTGATCTAACCAGCAGGATATTTTTGTCCTGGCCTCCTTCGACAAACAGACCTGTTCTGAATAACTGAGGCCCTTCTGGAGATGCTGAATCTTGAGTCGTTGAAGCGTTCTGTAGTGGAGAGGACCTGGGAAAATGGCCTGGATCAAAGAGGCTAGAAGCCCTACAAGCTCTGCTATCGATCTCAGTGATATTGTCTTGCTGCACAAAGCATACCTCCACTTCTTCGTTGTATTGCGGACCTTCTGAGGGGGAAGGGACTAGCTGTGCTAAGACCTA
Organism: Calotriton arnoldi; assembly: GCA_963921515.1. Classification (NCBI taxonomy): domain Eukaryota; kingdom Metazoa; phylum Chordata; class Amphibia; order Caudata; family Salamandridae; genus Calotriton; species Calotriton arnoldi. The sequence continues at coordinate 1,369,965 of CAWUFW010000223.1, read as the reverse complement.
GTCCAGCAAAAAACCCCAGGAAGTCTAGGCGTTGAGGTGGGACAAGAACCAACTTCTGGGCCTTGATAATGAAACCTAGGTCTTGAAGGAGTTGAATCGTCCATTCTGTGTGTGTGTCATGACGGTCTGAGGACTCTGTGCCATAAGAATAATGTCATGACAAACAATCAAGCGCACTCCCTGCGCCCGAAGGGTCTCTACCACTGACCTCACTAACATTGTGAAGCACCACAGTGCAGAGGAGAGGCCAAAGGTAAGGACTTTGAACTCGTAACATTGCCCTAACCACATAAACTGCAGACAACGATGGAGAGGGGAAAAATTGGAAAGGTTAAGTATGCATCCTTTAAATCCAAATGCACCATCCATTTCCCTCGAGGGATGTTCCGCAGAACTTGGATGCCGTCCATCTTGAAATGCCGGTATAAAATCCAGACCTTGAAATCTTTGAGGTTTAGCCCTAGGTGCGCTCCTCCCCCTTTCTTCTCCACTAGAAAAATTGAGCTGAGAAACCGCAAGGGTGAGGAGTCACTACACCTATAGCCCCTTTCGCTATGAGAGTTTGAATTTCTTATGTGATGAAATCTCTCTCTCGTTGGGAAAAATACATTCTTTTTGGGTGGGGATCTCTGATAAGGGCAGTTGTAGAACTCTAACTTGAACCCCTGTATGGACTCGAGGACCTAGGAGTCTTAGCTCAACTGTTGCCAGTTGTGTAGAAAAAGACTAGTTCTGCCCCCAAATATATCTCCAAAAGAGGAATAAGTTTCACCTGTAGCTCCAGATTCTTGAGAGGATCCTTGTGCTCCTCTGTACTGCCCTCTCCTGAGCCGGTTCCTTCCGCCATCGGCACGTGAAGGGTAAAAGGTGGATTTGTAGGAGGTTTCTTGCCCACAAACCCTTCCTCCTGGGTAATAATCACGCTCTTGGCCTTGGTAGTAGTCTCAGCCGAACGCACGCCCCCTGAAGCGTCTGGCCCTGCCAAAAAGGGATTGGCGGAAGACCACCTTGCGGGACCACTGGGCTTTGTCGAGCGAACTGTGCATTGCCACAAACTTGGAGAGTTTCTTAAGAATAGGTGCCCCAAACAGGAGACCCTCCGCTACCAGACATGCATCTGAAGATGCCAGCTCATTTTACTTGGGGCCAATCTTCATAATGTTGGATCGTCTGCGCTCTGTAGAAATTGTGCAGTTAGCATTCTCTAGCTGAGACATGGCTTCTTGAGCTCATTCCACTGAGATATCGGGATCGATGGGGGTCGCAGCATCCTTGGCTTGGGAGGCCAGTTCCAAGATCTTGGTTAGAGGGCCAGTCCATCTCTCCTTCAAAAGGGTCATACAGGGCCATAATGCCACAGAGTAGTGAGCAGCTGTACCACAGAGAGGAAAGCCCAAACTTCAGAGAAGGTAGTGCACAAGAATAGAACCCCAGGCAAGTAAGAGAAATGCATTGAGAAACCTATATAAATCCAAACATATATAGAGAGTGGAGGGAGCAGCCTGCTGCACTCTAGGCTGAAGCCTACTAAAATTATTTCAACCTTGGAGAAAACTGCAATCATGGTGTCTCTGGGGGAAGCCTGGGCCAGAGAACGGCGCACAATGAAACCACAAGGGAGGGAGCCCGAAAGTTTACAAAAGCTAGCGCACGGCGTTAACCATGAAATATGTAAAACAATAACCTAACAGTAATCAAACTCATCAACATTCATATAGAGAATGAGGCACTTCACTGGCTGCTTAGCAGCAAAGAAAGAGGACGTGCAATGGCAGCTTGCGATTATACATGGCTGAGGGCTCTATGATTGGTACGTGTGACTATGTTGATGGGTGTGCATTGGAAACGTAGAGTTTTCACTTTAATGTCTCTTATTGACTGCTGTAAAAAATAAGTAAAGAAACGCATGGTGACTACAAGGTGGGGTAGGCCGACCAGGCGGCGACAAAGTGAAGGAGACTCCCTTCATGCCCGATCTTTGATTGGCAAAGTACAACTTGATTAATAGAAACAGCTAATTGCATAAGACACTCTTAAGTGTTGGTTGCACTGGCGAATAGAGACTGAGGCCCTGGAGTGGGACATCATCCAGAGGCTTATGAATCTTACAGAAGTGCAGTTGACAGATCTTGGGTGTACGTCAACCACAGCTCGTTTATCCATAGCTCTTAGTTTTACACAGACCATATGCGTACAGTCCTAAATTCCATGAAGAATTACGAGTTCTTAGGGGTTATTTTAGGGGACTTCATTGTTTGGTTGGAGGCTGCTAATGTGATTCTGACTGTGGAGTCTGCAGAAGTGGTGGATGTGCTGAATTTAATGCATCTGGTACAGCGATTACTGATCCCTCTAGCTGCGGGAAGCTCTGACGTCTGAGCTTCAGACAATAGTTTGCTTTATTGTGTCCCTTGTCTTCTCCATACCAGTGTTTTTGATTTTGATTTTTTTCCATGTTTAAAAATCAAACTATCACAATGCAAGTAATTAAATGCACATGTCCAGTGAGTGGTTTTTAAGACAAAGTTGAATTCATAAACCAGTCTTGAAAACTATCTGACTTGGGATGTTGTATCGTTGACCCGCAGTCGGTGCAAGCGGCCATGCAGCATCTATCTTACTTCCTGTAGTTTCAGGTCTGACATTAACTTATTCAGTTTTTCCCAATTTGTGGGTCGCAACCCACTGGTGGGTACTGAGCTGATTTTCAGTGGGTTGAGAAAGTCCGAGCAATAAATAAAGATGCCTTTAAATTCTGTGTTTATCTCGTCACATTTGCGGTGCTTCAAAGACGAGGTCGAATGTCGGGCATTTTCTTCTGACAAATTGCTACTTACTCTTTTAACATGGGATTGGTGTTTACTTTTCTTACTCTGACTGCAAAAAGAGAGGAGTTTTTAAAGTGAATTATGTTACAATTTGCTGGAGTGCAGGGGACATGGATGGAAAGACTGTAGAATATATGTGTATGTATATATATATCACCTACCTAATGTCCATTAAAGACAGGTGTGTTGCAAATGTTTGTCATTTTATAAAGTGGGTTGTGCTCGTAAAAAGTTTGGGAACCACTGGCCTAGACTTTTTAACTAAAATTATATATATATATATATATATATATATATATATATATATATATATATATATACATATATATATATATATATATATATATATATATATATATATATATATATATATAATATACTTATAGGAGCTTTCAGCCAACCCTCTTAGTCCATTGGGCTTTGTGTGATTATCTTTGAAACCCATTACATCATAGGGAATGGTTTAGCCGACTTCAGCCATTGGCTAACTTCACAGTGATAGCATTCATCTCTTTCACACGGAGCACATTCACACACAAAGTAATTTCCTTAAGTGTCATGGACTAATATGGCAATGTCTGCTTTTTGAGTCCAAAAATATTTTTGCCTTTACCCAGTTTTTTTTGTGTGTCCAGCACCATCCTCAAAAATAAAGTTTTGCCGAAAAGATAACCAAACAAGCATTGACAAATCCAAAATGCTGGAGGCCAACACCAGTCCTAAATTGATGCCAGTTTGCCCAGTGACTTAAGAGAAGGCTTGTAATTAATGCTACCTCTCCGGCAGTCAACAGAGTCCAACCATGTACATATCTTCGCCAGAGATCATGTCGTGCTGCATTAAAAAAAGAAATAGTGAGCACTGGCCTCATCCTGGCACAGACTGCTCGACCATCTATCGCCAGGGAATCCCTGCCGACTACCTGTCTGGCAAAAGAAGGGAAGAATCCAGAGTCTAAACAAGAGAATTCCTGCTTCCTTCGGATGTCAGTAGGAGGGTGAGGCACTGCGGCGGCTGCCCTCTGAGAGGGGGCACTCCTTCTTAGGAGCCAGTATTACTCCATCTGCTGCTACCAGGCCATTCTTGCTGCTATAGTGTCCGCTTGTGACACTTGATTCAAAGAAAATGTTCTCCGGGTGGAGCCTTCTGAGCCAAATGTCCACTGTTCTCTAGTGCACGTCATCCTCTCCTGACACTCTGTTCGCCTACTAGACCTGGAATCACTGCCCTGCGCCAGCGAGGAATTGGCAGGGACATCCTCTCTCATGTTGATAACGGTGCCCAAGGCCTCATGCCACAGAGATAAATACATTATTTCTAATAGCAGATCGCCTGTACTGGCTTGTGCCCACCTCAGAGGTGCCCAGCGCATCCTGGTAAAGACAGGTTCATTGATTCGGATTGGAAACCAGTGTGTGGCACAAGTGCTACAAAGCAACCTGAGAGGCATGGTTTTCTATTGCGAGCTGGTGTGTAGTGAGCCCACCTGGCCCCTTTGAGGACCTGAACTTGGAGAACCTCCTGAAGGATGGATTATTTGATCCCATGGTACTTGAGCACCTGAAGTAACTTCTTAAAATTTCAGATCTGTACTGCTGGGCACAGGCCAATCTGTTTGAAAACCCAGATTGAATGGAAGCATCAGATGAATGCTTGGAATTTTTTAAGGACTTCACTTTTCAATGGATTTCTTTTTGTGTTTTAACTGTACAATAAAATAGATAATTTTATCCCATTTTCATGTTTGCCGTTTTTTGACTAACACTTTTTTTCTTAATCCAATGTCTGCCTAACCTTCCTCTTCTTCTTTTTAATTTTTTTTTTTAAATTTCTGATCACTTGTATTTTTACTGTTGGGTCTGTCTTTTGTTGTCAATCAAGTACTCTGTCTGTTGAGTGTGTTGTGCCTATTGAATCCTGCTTCCCAAGCACCTCTGATGTTACACTTTCACGCAGAACTACAGCACGGTAAGGGATAGCAGAGGGTACTCTGGGAGCCTGCATCCCAAGCACCTCTGAGGTTTCACCTTGACACAGAACTAAAGGTATAGCGGAGGGTACTCTGGAGCCTGCATCCCAAGCACCTCTGATGTAACACCTTGACGCAGAACTACAGCACCATAAGGGATAGCGGAGGGTACTCTGGGAGCCTGCATCCCAAGCACCTCTGAGGTTACACCTTGACGCAGAACTACAGCACCATAAGGGATAGCGGAGGGTACTCTGGAGCCTGCATCCCAAGCACCTCTGAGGTTACACCTTGACGCAGAACTACAGCACCGTAAGGGATAGCTGAGGGTACTCTGGGAGCCTGCATCCCAAGCACCTCTGAGGTTACACCTTGACACAGAACTAAAGGTATAGCGGAGGGTACTCTGGAGCCTGCATCCCAAGCACCTCTGATGTTACACCTTGACGCAGAACTACAGCACCATAAGGGATAGAGCCTGCATCCCAAGCACCTCTGAGGTTACACCTTGACACAGAACTAAAGGTATAGCGGAGGGTACTCTGGAGCCTGCATCCCAAGCACCTCTGATGTTACACCTTGACGCAGAACTACAGCACCATAAGGGATAGCGAAGGGTACTCTGGGAGCCTGCATCCCAAGCACCTCTGAGGTTACACCTTGACGCAGAACTACAGCACCATAAGGGATAGCGGAGGGTACTCTGGAGTCTGCATCCCAAGCACCTCTGAGGTTACACCTTGACGCAGAACTACAGCACCATAAGGGATAGCGGAGGGTACTCTGGAGCCTGCATCCCAAGCACCTCTGATGTTACACCTTGACGCAGAACTACAGCACCATAAGGGATAGCGGAGGGTACTCTGGGAGCCTGCATCCCAAGCACCTCTGATGTTACACCTTGACGCAGAACTACAGGACTTAAGGGGATAGCAGAGGATACTCTGGGCGCCTGCATCCCAAGCACCTCTGAGGTTACACCTTGACGCAGAACTACAGCACCATAAGGGATAGAGGGTGCTCTGGGAGCCTGCATCCCAAGCACCTCTGAGGTTACACCTTGACGCAGAACTACAGCACCGTAACGGATAGCAGAGGGTACTGTGGGAGCCTGCATCCCAAGCACCTCTGAGGTTACACCTTGACGCAGAACTACAGCACCGTAACGGATAGCAGAGGGTACTGTGGGAGCCTGCATCCCAAGCACCTCTGAGGTTACACCTTGACACAGAACTAAAGGTATAGCGGAGGGTAATCTGGGAGGCCACATCCCATGCACCTCAGAGGTTGCACCTTGATGCAGAACTACAGCACCGTACGGGATAGCAGAGGGTTCTCTGGAGCCTGCATCCCATGCACCTCTGAGGTTACACCTTGACACAGAACGATAGCTGAGGGTGCTCTGGGAGGCCACATCCCATGCACCTCTGAGGTTACACCTTGACACAGAACTATAGCTCCTAAAGGGATAGCAGAGGGTACTCTGGGAGCCTGCATCCCATGCACCTCTGAGGTTACACCTTGACACAGAACTATAGCCCCTAAAGGGATAGCTGAGGGTGCTCTGGGAGGCCACATCCCAAGCACCTCTGAGGTTACACCTTGACGCAGAACTACAGCACCGTAAGGGATAGAGGGTGCTCTGGGAGCCTGCATCCCAAGCACCTCTGAGGTTACACCTTGACGCAGAAACACAGCACCTAAAGGAATAGAGGGTGCTCTGGGAGCCTGCATCCCAAGCACCTCTGAGGTTACACCTTGACACAGAACTAAGGGTATAGCGGAGGGTACTCTGGGAGGCCACATCCCATGCACCTCAGAGGTTGCACCTTGATGCAGAACTAAAGGTATAGCGGAGGGTTCTCTGGAGCCTGCATCCCATGCACCTCTGAGGTTACACCTTGACACAGAACGATAGCTGAGGGTGCTCTGGGAGCCTGCATCCCAAGCACCTCTGAGGTTACACCTTGACGCAGAACTACAGCACCTAAAGGGATAGAGGGTGCTCTGGGAGCCTGCATCCCAAGCACCTCTGAGGTTACACCTTGACGCAGAACTACAGCACCTAAAGGGATAGAGGGTGCTCTGGGAGCCTGCATCCCAAGCACCTCTGAGGTTACACCTTGACGCAGAACTATAGCTCCTAAAGGGATAGAGGGTGCTCTGGGAGCCTGCATCCCAAGCACCTCTGAGGTTACACCTTGACGCAGAACTACAGCACCGTAAGGGATAGAGGGTGCTCTGGGAGCCTGCATCCCAAGCACCTCTGAGGTTACACCTTGACGCAGAACTACAGCACCTAAAGGGATAGAGGGTGCTCTGGGAGCCTGCATCCCAAGCACCTCTGAGGTTACACCTTGATGCAGAACTAAAGGTATAGCGGAGGGTACTCTGGGAGGCCACATCCCATGCACCTCTGAGGTTACACCTTGACGCAGAACTACAGCACCGTACGGGATAGCAGAGGGTTCTCTGGAGCCTGCATCCCATGCACCTCTGAGGTTACACCTTGACGCAGAACTACAGCACCATAAGGGATAGAAGAGGGTACTCTGGGAGACTGCACCCCATGCACCTCTGAGGTTATACCTTGACGCAGAATTACAGCACTGTAAGGGATAGAGGGTGCTCTTGGAACCCACATCCCATGTACCTCTGAGGTTACACCTTGATGCAGAACCACAGCACCGTAAGGGATAGCAGAGGGTACTGTGGGAGCCTGTATCCCAAGAACCTCTGAGGTTACACCTTGACGCAGAACTACAGCACTGTAAGGGATAGAGGGTGCTCTGGGAGCCTGCATCCCAAGCACCTCTGAGGTTACACCTTGACGCAGAACTACAGCACCTAAAGGGATGGAGGGTGCTCTGGGAGCCTGCATCCCAAGCACCTCTGAGGTTACACCTTGACGCAGAACTACAGCACCATAAGGGATAGCGGAGGGTACTCTGGGAGCCTGCATCCCAAGCACCTCTGAGGTTACACCTTGACACAGAACGATAGCTGAGGGTGCTCTGGGAGCCTGCATCCCAAGCACCTCTGAGGTTACACCTTGACGCAGAACTACAGCACCTAAAGGGATAGAGGGTGCTCTGGGAGCCTGCATCCCAAGCACCTCTGAGGTTACACCTTGACGCAGAACTACAGCACCTAAAGGGATAGAGGGTGCTCTGGGAGCCTGCATCCCAAGCACCTCTGAGGATACACCTTGACGCAGAACTACAGCACCATAAGGGATAGCGGAGGGTACTCTGGGAGCCTGCATCCCAAGCACCTCTGAGGTTACACCTTGACACAGAACGATAGCTGAGGGTGCTCTGGGAGCCTGCATCCCAAGCACCTCTGAGGTTACACCTTGACGCAGAACTACAGCACCTAAGGGGATAGAGGGTGCTCTGGGAGCCTGCATCCCAAGCACCTCTGAGGTTACACCTTGACGCAGAACTACAGCACCTAAAGGGATAGAGGGTGCTCTGGGAGCCTGCATCCCAAGCACCTCTGAGGTTACACCTTGACGCAGAACTACAGCACCTAAAGGGATAGAGGGTGCTCTGGGAGCCTGCATCCCAAGCACCTCTGAGGTTACACCTTGACACAGAACTAAAGGTATAGCGGAGGGTACTCTGGGAGGCCACATCCCATGCACCTCAGAGGTTGCACCTTGATGCAGAACTACAGCAACGTACGGGATAGCAGAGGGTACTCTGGGAGACTGCACCCCAAGCACCTCTGAGGTTACACCATGACACAGAACGATAGCTGAGGGTGCTCTGGGAGCCTGCATCCCAAGCACCTCTGAGGTTACACCTTGACGCAGAACTACAGCACCTAAAGGGATAGAGGGTGCTCTGGGAGCCTGCATCCCAAGCACCTCTGAGGTTACACCTTGACGCAGAACTACAGCACCTAAAGGGATAGAGGGTGCTCTGGGAGCCTGCATCCCAAGCACCTCTGAGGTTACACCTTGACGCTAGAACTACAGCACCATAAGGGATAGCGGAGGGTACTCTGGGAGCCTGCATCCCAAGCACCTCTGAGGTTACACCTTGACACAGAACGATAGCTGAGGGTGCTCTGGGAGCCTGCATCCCAAGCACCTCTGAGGTTACACCTTGACGCAGAACTACAGCACCTAAAGGGATAGAGGGTGCTCTGGGAGCCTGCATCCCAAGCACCTCTGAGGTTACACCTTGACGTAGAACTACAGCACCTAAAGGGATAGAGGGTGCTCTGGGAGCCTGCATCCCAAGCACCTCTGAGGTTACACCTTGACACAGAACTAAAGGTATAGCGGAGGGTACTCTGGGAGGCCACATCCCATGCACCTCAGAGGTTGCACCTTGATGCAGAACTACAGCACCGTACGGGATAGCAGAGGGTACCCTGGGAGACTGCACCCCAAGCACCTCTGATGTTACACCTTGACGCAGAACTACAGGACTTAAGGGGATAGCAGAGGATACTCTGGGCGCCTGCATCCCAAGCACCTCTGAGGTTACACCTTGACGCAGAACTACAGCACCTAAAGGGATAGAGGGTGCTCTGGGAGCCTGCATCCCAAGCACCTCTGAGGTTACACCTTGACGCAGAACTACAGCACCATAAGGGATAGCGGAGGGTACTCTGGGAGCCTGCATCCCAAGCACCTCTGAGGTTACACCTTGACACAGAACGATAGCTGAGGGTGCTCTGGGAGCCTGCATCCCAAGCACCTCTGAGGTTACACCTTGACGCAGAACTAAAGGTATAGCGGAGGGTACTCTGGGAGGCCACATCCCATGCACCTCAGAGGTTGCACCTTGATGCAGAACTACAGCACCGTACGGGATAGCAGAGGGTACCCTGGGAGACTGCACCCCAAGCACCTCTGAGGTTACACCTTGACGCAGAACTACAGCACCTAAAGGGATAGAGGGTGCTCTGGGAGCCTGCATCCCAAGCACCTCTGAGGTTACACCTTGACGCAGAACTACAGCACCTAAAGGGATAGAGGGTGCTCTGGGAGCCTGCATCCCAAGCACCTCTGATGTTACACCTTGATGCAGAACTACAGCACCGTAAGGGATAGAGGGTGCTCTGGGAGGCCACATCCCAAGCACCTCTGATGTTACACCTTGATGCAGAACTACAGCACCGTAAGGGATAGAGGGTGCTCTGGGAGCCTGCATCCCAAGCACCTCTGAGGTTACACCTTGACACAGAACGATAGCTGAGGGTGCTCTGGGAGCCTGCATCCCAAGCACCTCTGAGGTTACACCTTGACGCAGAACTACAGCACCTAAAGGGATAGCGGGTGCTCTGGGAGCCTGCATCCCAAGCACCTCTGATGTTACACCTTGATGCAGAACTACAGCACCGTAAGGGATAGCTGAGGGTGCTCTGGGAGCCTGCATCCCAAGCACCTCTGAGGTTACACCTTGACGCAGAACTACAGCACCATAAGGGATAGAGGGTGCTCTGGGAGCCTGCATCCCAAGCACCTCTGAGGTTACACCTTGACGCAGAACTACAGCACCTAAAGGGATAGAGGGTGCTCTGGGAGCCTGCATCCCAAGCACCTCTGAGGTTACACCTTGTCGCAGAACTACAGCACCGTAAGGGATAGCTGAGGGTACTGTGGGAGCCTGTATCCCAAGCACCTCTGAGGTTACACCTTGACCCAGAACTACAGCACCGTAAGGGATAGCTGAGGGTACTGTGGGAGCCTGTATCCCAAGCACCTCTGAGGTTACACCTTGACCCAGAACTACAGCACCGTAAGGGATAGCTGAGGGTACTCTGGGAGCCTGCATCCCAAGCACCTCTGAGGTTACACCTTGACGCAGAACTACAGCACCGTAAGGGATAGCTGGGGGTACTGTGGGAGCCTGTATCCCAAGTACCTCTGAGGTTACACCTTGACGCAGAACTACAGCACCGTAAGGGATAGCTGAGGGTACTGTGGGAGCCTGTATCCCAAGCACCTCTGAGGTTACACCTTGACCCAGAACTACAGCACCGTAAGGGATAGCTGAGGGTACTCTGGGAGCCTGCATCCCAAGCACCTCTGAGGTTACACCTTGACGCAGAACTACAGCACCATAAGGGATAGCGGAGGGTACTCTGGAGCCTGCATCCCAAGCACCTCTGATGTTACACCTTGATGCAGAACTATAGCTCCTAAAGGGATAGAGGGTGCTCTGGGAGCCTGCATCCCAAGCACCTCTGAGGTTACACCTTGACGCAGAACTACAGCACCGTAAGGGCTAGCTGAGGGTGCTCTGGGAGCCTACATCCCAAGCACCTCTGATGTTACACCTTGATGCAGAACTACAGCACCGTAAAGGATAGAGGGTGCTCTGGGAGGCCACATCCCATGCACCTCTGAGGTTACACCTTGACGCAGAACTACAGCACCTAAAGGGATAGAGGGTGCTCTGGGAGCCTGCATCCCAAGCACCTCTGAGGTTACACCTTGACGCAGAACTACAGCACCGTAAGGGATAGAGGGTGCTCTGGGAGCCTGCATCCCAAGCACCTCTGAGGTTACACCTTGACGCAGAACTACAGCACCTAAAGGGATAGAGGGTGCTCTGGGAGGACACATCCCATGCACCTCTGAGGTTACACCTTGACACAGAACTATAGCCCCTAAAGGGATAGAGGGTGCTCTGGGAGCCTGCATCCCAAGCACCTCTGAGGTTACACCTTGTCGCAGAACTACAGCACCGTAAGGGATAGAGGGTGCTCTGGGAGCCTGCATCCCAAGCACCTCTGAGGTTACACCTTGACACAGAACTATAGCCCCTAAAGGGATAGCTGAGGGTGCTCTGGGCGCCTGCATCCCAAGCACCTCTGAGGTTACACCTTGATGCAGAACTACAGCACCGTAAGGGATAGAGGGTGCTCTGGGAGCCTGCATCCCAAGCACCTCTGATGTTACACCTTGATGCAGAACTACAGCACCGTAAGGGATAGAGGGTGCTCTGGGAGCCTGCATCCCAGGCACCTCTGAGGTTACACCTTGACACAGAACTGCCGCCTAAAGGTATAGCGGAGGGTACTCTGGGAGGCCACATCCCATGCACCTCTGAGGTTACACCTTGACACAGAACTATAGCCCCTAAAGGGATAGCTGAGGGTGCTCTGGGAGCCTGCATCCCAAGCACCTCTGAGGTTACACCTTGACGCAGAACTACAGACTACAGCACCGTAAGGGATAGCGGAGGAGTACTCTGGAGCCTGCATCCCAAGCACCTCTGAGGTTACACCTTGACGCAGAACTACAGCACCGTAAGGGATAGCGGAGGGTACTCTGGAGCCTGCATCCCAAGCACCTCTGAGGTTACACCTTGACGCAGAACTACAGCACCGTAAGGGATAGCGGAGGGTACTCTGGAGCCTGCATCCCAAGCACCTCTGAGGTTACACCTTGACGCAGAACTACAGCACCGTAAGGGATAGCGGAGGGTACTCTGGAGCCTGCATCCCAAGCACCTCTGATGTTACACCTTGATGCAGAACTACAGCACCGTAAGGGATAGAGGGTGCTCTGGGAGCCTGCATCCCAAGCACCTCTGAGGTTACACCTTGACGCAGAACTACAGCACCATAAGGGATAGCGGAGGGTACTCTGGAGCCTGCATCCCAAGCACCTCTGAGGTTACACCTTGACGCAGAACTACAGCACCGTAAGGGATAGCTGAGGGTACTGTGGGAGCCTGCATCCCAAGCACCTCTGAGGTTACACCTTGACACAGAACTATAGCCCCTAAAGGGATAGCTGAGGGTGCTCTGGGCGCCTGCATCCCAAGCACCTCTGAGGTTACACCTTGACGCAGAACTACAGCACCGTAAGGGATAGCGGAGGGTACTCTGGAGCCTGCATCCCAAGCACCTCTGAGGTTACACCTTGATGCAGAACTACAGCACCGTAAGGGATAGCGGAGGGTACTCTGGAGCCTGCATCCCAAGCACCTCTGAGGTTACACCTTGACGCAGAACTACAGCACCGTAAGGGATAGCGGAGGGTACTCTGGAGCCTGCATCCCAAGCACCTCTGAGGTTACACCTTGACGCAGAACTACAGCACCGTAAGGGATAGCGGAGGGTGCTGTTGGAGCCGTTAGTCAGTCAGTGTTGTGAAACCTCTGCTTAAGGCGATTAGTCTTGTAGTTTCCTCACATCTTATTGTTCATAGGGTGGTGTGGATGCTTTACTAGATCAGTCCGCTTTGAGTTTCCCACCAGTTCTGAGTAGTTGTTTAGGTGTGTGCTGTGTCAGCAGAGCTGTTAAACTTGTGGATTACTGTGTGCACAGAATGGGCTTAGGTTTTGCTTCTTTTTAAAATGGTCTTTCTTTGGTCAGACTCTTTGAGCATCTGGCCTGAAACATTGTCAATCATGTTTTAGCACAGCTGTGTGAAGTAATCTTTTTGTAACTGCTTTTGAATGTGTGAGTGTATCCTTCCGCTTTCTAGTCAGTTGTGCTTTGAAATGCATGGGGTGCAGTGTTTTCAAGGGCATCACCAGATTCAAGCAAGTATTTAGTAAACGGAGAGGCGTTCTTCTTAAAGCAGCCTTTCCTTTAAAAGCAGCAGATTTACTACATTATTTTTTCATTTCTTTGCTCTGCCTCCCAACTTTTCCATAACCAGGTTGCTTCTCCAATCGCCTTCCAATGGGTTTGTGTTCCCTCTCCTTTCAGCGGTCCCACCTGTGGTTCGCTCTCCTGTGGCATTTGTTTACCTTTTCACTCAGTACTTCCTCTAGCACCTTTTCAGCTTGTAAGTACAACCAGACCGACAATAACAAGCCCTTTAGCCCCTGTTTGTATCCTGTAGGGACCATCTGTAGCTTCAGCCGCTCACTTGGCAGCGAAGCATGAGCTACCAGCATCTTCAAGTTGGAAAGCTCTCCCTTTCCTTTACTGGAACTACACACGCAACAAGTGCATCACAGGGAATTCGTTTCAAACAGGAAATGACAACCGAATGTACCATCCAATGAATGAGTGTCCCAGTTCAGCCTGGCCGCGGTAAAGTGCCGCAGCGCTATTGTGTAGTCCATCTTTGCATATGCTGAAAGTGGCATCAACGAGGTTCTGGGCTGGTGTGTAAAGCTTACTCTGGACTGCTGTGGGCATTGTGCTCAACGGAAGACCTTGCAGGAGAGCGCCAGCTACCGGGCCATGTGGTATCCTCTGCTAGAAGGCCTTCACCTGGCGGTGGTGGTAGGTCCCTCATCCGTCCAGATGTGGACTCTTCCACATATTGACTGAGGCAGCGGCTTCTTATCACATCGTGCCACAATTGTTTCTGTTATCTGCTTTCACTTGCCGCTGTCCTCTTCTATTAAAGAACAGCACCCCGGCTCTCAGCGACCCCTCTGAGCTGAGCCTTCAGTGCATGCTCAGATGGAAAACCTGCACAGAACGGGCCTTGGAGTTAAGGGAGGAGCTGGTACAAGAAGGGGTGCACTGAATCCAATGCACCATTTCTTGCATTAGCCAAAACACTTTTTTAAAATGTTTTAATTATAGATTAAATAGAGCATGCTTGAGAGCTGTAAATTATTATTTTCAATGTATGAAACACAGAGAAAGGACTCTGTGTCAAACGTAGCACCTTGTGTGGTAGAGATTAGAAGCTCTGGTTTGAATTTGAATTTTTTTAATGAAATAAATTAAAACAAAATAAAACTCGCTGAAGTGTTAGATTTTAAAACCTATATTCCCATTGCACCAAATCCCCACACTCGCTCTCTGTCCAAGAAAACAAAGCTGCCATTCTATGGCAGCTTAAATGTGTCTCACCTGGTGGCATCGCCATGCACGAGAAAACACAGGAGCTGCCCTTCCCCAAGTGTGTGCATGTTCATTGATTCCCTGAATGTGAGGGCAGAATGTAACTGCGCATCCAAGCCCATGAAAGAGGACACGTGGATGTTCAGAGTGACTATCCCCTCACCCTCCCTGCGCCTGTTGTCTGATGAAAGAGGCTCTTTTCCACTGTTGTGCTTCTCTGCCTTCACTGCTGCACGAGGCCCGGCTTCTCTTTCAAAGGCCACTACATAAATATTCTGCAATCCAGGAAAACCATTTGTGATTAAAAGCATTCAAATACTTTAGAGCCATTTCTGGTGTAAGGCCGGCGACTTAATAGGAAAAGCCAGTGTGAGGCCTGGTGAATTGTGGCCTGGCATTCGTGCAACAAACTCTATATGTATTCATGCTGCCTTCCTAATATCACCCCCTCTCCAACCCGTGCCATCTTCTGTTCTTATCGAAATGAGAGCAGACCGCTACTGCCTCATTACAGGTCGGTTTTTGTTTGTGAAGTAAGCGTCCTGTAGCATGAAAACTTCATGGTCTCCCAAATAAAATGGAAAGAATAGCAGGAGACCACGAAGGCATCCTTCCCATCCATCCCAACCTAGCTTTTCATAGATCTGAAACCGAGACTGTGTTGACGGGTCCCTTGCCTTCATGAATCCTGATTTAGCACATTCAAGCCAGACGTGTGAGGCAGTTGTGGAAGCTCTGATAACGTGTCTACTTTCCCTCTGTTTGCAGGGACTTGTGAAGCCAGCCAAAGGTCCTTAAGCTTCGACGCATTGAGTGACTTTTAAGCAGGTCTCTTGCCTCTGAAACTTGCAACCTGCACTTTTTTGTTTTAAAAAGTGCATATGTAGTCTAATGAACAAATGTTTGTGTTTGTGTCAGAGTGGCGTCTGATGTCCGTGCTCTACATGTTATGTTGGTAGCTTCGCCCCTTGCTTCATGAACTAGAATCTGTTCATGAAATCTCTTCCACCGTGAAATGATTGGGGCACTCTCCACTCTACGCAACAGTGCCATGATAGTGTCTCAAGAGTAGCATGGTGTAAACAGTGGGTCACCTGTGTTCGTCCAGTATTAAATGGGACATAAAGAACTGGGGTTTGTGAATCTGTTCATGAAATCTCTTCCACCGTGAAATGATTGGGGCAGTCTCCACTCCACGCAACAGTGCCATGATAGTGTCTCAAGAGTAGCATGGTGTAAACAGTGGGTCACCTGTGTTTGTCCAGTATTAAATGGGACAGAAAGAACTGGGGTTTGTGAATCTGTTCATGAAATCTCTTCCACCGTGAAATGATTGGGGCAGTCTCCACTCCACGCAACAGTGCCATGATAGTGTCTCAAGAGTAGCATGGTGTAAACAGTGGGTCACCTGTGTTCGTCCAGTATTAAATGGGACATAAAGAACTGGGGTTTGTGAATCTGTTTATGAAATCTCTTCCACCGTGAAATGATTGGGGCAGTCTCCACTCTCCACTCCCCGCAACAGTGCCATGATAGTGTCTCAAGAGTAGCATGGTGTAAACAGTGGGTCACCTGTGTTCGTCCAGTATTAAATGGGACATAAAGAACTGGGGTTTGTGAATCTGTTTATGAAATCTCTTCCACCGTGAAATGATTGGGGCAGTCTCCACTCTCCGCAACAGTGCCATGAGTGTCTCAAGAGTAGCATGGTGTAAACAGTGGGTCACCTGTGTTCGTCCAGTATTAAATGGGACATAAAGAACTGGGGTTTGTGAATCTGTTCATGAAATCTCTTCCACCGTGAAATGATTGGGGCACTCTCCACTCCACGCAACAGTGCCATGATAGTGTCTCAAGAGTAGCATGGTGTAAACAGTGGGTCACCTGTGTTCGTCCAGTATTAAATGGGACATAAAGAACTGGGGTTTGTGAATCTGTTTATGAAATCTCTTCCACCGTGAAATGATTGGGGCAGTCTCCACTCTCCACTCCCCGCAACAGTGCCATGATAGTGTCTCAAGAGTAGCATGGTGTAAACAGTGGGTCACCTGTGTTCGTCCAGTATTAAATGGGACATAAAGAACTGGGGTTTGTGAATCTGTTTATGAAATCTCTTCCACCGTGAAATGATTGGGGCAGTCTCCACTCTCCGCAACAGTGCCATGAGTGTCTCAAGAGTAGCATGGTGTAAACAGTGGGTCACCTGTGTTCGTCCAGTATTAAATGGGACATAAAGAACTGGGGTTTGTGAATCTGTTCATGAAATCTCTTCCACCGTGAAATGATTGGGGCACTCTCCACTCCACGCAACAGTGCCATGATAGTGTCTCAAGAGTAGCATGGTGTAAACAGTGGGTCACCTGTGTTCGTCCAGTATTAAATGGGACATAAAGAACTGGGGTTTGTGAATCTGTTCATGAAATCTCTTCCACCGTGAAATGATTGGGGCAGTCTCCACTCTCCACTCCCCGCAACAGTGCCATGATAGTGTCTCAAGAGTAGCATGGTGTAAACAGTGGGTCACCTGTGTTCGTCCAGTATTAAATGGGACATAAAGAACTGGGGTTTGTGAATCTGTTCATGAAATCTCTTCCACCGTGAAATGATTGGGGCAGTCTCCACTCTCCACTCTACGCAACCGTGCCATGATAGTGTCTCAAGAGTAGCATGGTGTAAACAGTGGGTCACCTGTGTTCGTCCAGTATTAAATGGGACATAAAGAACTGGGGTTTGTGAATCTGTTCATGAAATCTCTTCCACCGTGAAATGATTGGGGCAGTCTCCACTCTACGCAACCGTGCCATGATAGTGTCTCAAGAGTAGCATGGTGTAAACAGTGGGTCACCTGTGTTCGTCCAGTATTAAATGGGACATAAAGAACTGGGGTTTGTGAATCTGTTTATGAAATCTCTTCCACCGTGAAATGATTGGGGCAGTCTCCACTCTCCGCAACAGTGCCATGATAGTGTCTCAAGAGTAGCATGGTGTAAACAGTGGGTCACCTGTGTTCGTCCAGTATTAAATGGTACATAAAGAACTGGGGTTTGTGAATCTGTTCATGAAATCTCTTCCACCGTGAAATGATTGGGGCACTCTCCACTCCACGCAACAGTGCCATGATAGTGTCTCAAGAGTAGCATGGTGTAAACAGTGGGTCACCTGTGTTCGTCCAGTATTAAATGGGACATAAAGAACTGGGGTTTGTGAATCTGTTCATGAAATCTCTTCCACCGTGAAATGATTGGGGCAGTCTCCACTCTCCACTCCCCGCAACAGTGCCATGATAGTGTCTCAAGAGTAGCATGGTGTAAACAGTGGGTCACCTGTGTTCGTCCAGTATTAAATGGGACATAAAGAACTGGGGTTTGTGAATCTGTTCATGAAATCTCTTCCACCGTGAAATGATTGGGGCAGTCTCCACTCTCCGCAACCGTGCCATGATAGTGTCTCAAGAGTAGCATGGTGTAAACAGTGGGTCACCTGTGTTCGTCCAGTATTAAATGGGACATAAAGAACTGGGGTTTGTGAATCTGTTCATGAAATCTCTTCCACCGTGAAATGATTGGGGCAGTCTCCACTCTCCGCAACAGTGCCATGATAGTGTCTCAAGAGTAGCATGGTGTAAACAGTGGGTCACCTGTGTTCGTCCAGTATTAAATGGGACATAAAGAACTGGGGTTTGTGAATCTGTTCATGAAATCTCTTCCACCGTGAAATGATTGGGGCAGTCTCCACTCTCCACTCCCCGCAACAGTGCCATGATAGTGTCTCGAGTAGCATGGTGTAAACAGTGGGTCACCTGTGTTCGTCCAGTATTAAATGGGACATAAAGAACTGGGGTTTGTGAATCTGTTCATGAAATCTCTTCCACCGTGAAATGATTGGGGCAGTCTCCACTCTCCACAACCGTGCCATGATAGTGTCTCAAGAGTAGCATGGTGTAAACAGTGGGTCACCTGTGTTCGTCCAGTATTAAATGGGACATAAAGAACTGGGGTTTGTGAATCTGTTCATGAAATCTCTTCCACCGTGAAATGATTGGGGCAGTCTCCACTCTCCACTCTACGCAACCGTGCCATGATAGTGTCTCAAGAGTAGCATGGTGTAAACAGTGGGTCACCTGTGTTCGTCCAGTATTAAATGGGACATAAAGAACTGGGGTTTGTGAATCTGTTTATGAAATCTCTTCCACCGTGAAATGATTGGGGCAGTCTCCACTCTCCGCAACAGTGCCATGATAGTGTCTCAAGAGTAGCATGGTGTAAACAGTGGGTCACCTGTGTTCGTCCAGTATTAAATGGGACATAAAGAACTGGGGTTTGTGAATCTGTTCATGAAATCTCTTCCACCGTGAAATGATTGGGGCAGTCTCCACTCTCCACTCTACGCAACCGTGCCATGATAGTGTCTCAAGAGTAGCATGGTGTAAACAGTGGGTCACCTGTGTTCGTCCAGTATTAAATGGGACATAAAGAACTGGGGTTTGTGAATCTGTTTATGAAATCTCTTCCACCGTGAAATGATTGGGGCAGTCTCCACTCTCCGCAACAGTGCCATGATAGTGTCTCAAGAGTAGCATGGTGTAAACAGTGGGTCACCTGTGTTCGTCCAGTATTAAATGGGACATAAAGAACTGGGGTTTGTGAATCTGTTCATGAAATCTCTTCCACCGTGAAATGATTGGGGCAGTCTCCACTCTCCACTCTACGCAACCGTGCCATGATAGTGTCTCAAGAGTAGCATGGTGTAAACAGTGGGTCACCTGTGTTCGTCCAGTATTAAATGGGACATAAAGAACTGGGGTTTGTGAATCTGTTCATGAAATCTCTTCCACCGTGAAATGATTGGGGCAGTCTCCACTCTCCACTCTACGCAACCGTGCCATGATAGTGTCTCAAGAGTAGCATGGTGTAAACAGTGGGTCACCTGTGTTCGTCCAGTATTAAATGGGACATAAAGAACTGGGGTTTGTGAATCTGTTCATGAAATCTCTTCCACCGTGAAATGATTGGGGCAGTCTCCACTCTCCACTCCCCGCAACAGTGCCATGATAGTGTCTCAAGAGTAGCATGGTGTAAACAGTGGGTCGGCGAAACAAAAAAGAGAGGTAGGGTTTTTATATATTAGAAATAATATATAAAGGGAGTACTCTAATCCCCAAAAGGTAATGATAAATCAACAACAAGGAGGAGTCTACCCTCAAGGACAGAGAAATCTGCTTATTCAGCACGGAGGATGCAGAAAGGAAGTAAAAATAGAATTTTTTCTAAGAAGACCCTCACTCACCAACCTAGTTGGTGACATGCTTCATCATTGGGGTCCCACCCGAATAGCCGAATGCTACCCGGGTGTGCTGCGACACCTGATTACAGTGGAGCGGGTTGGTTTGAACAGCAGTGATAGTGCAAAGTGAGTGCCAAAAGGTGGTGAATATTAAAAATTGTCAAAGTTTGACTCCCTACAGGAATTTAATATGGAGTAACTCGACAATATTAAAAACAGTATGAGACCCTAATCAGGCTAAATTGACCTGTAGTGTCTAAGTGAAAATAAAGGTGATGGTCTACATGTTTCAACCTGTAATGGAATTGCAAGGTTTTCGTCAGGACCGGAAAAAGCCCGGGTGGTCTACACGCTCTAAGGTGTACCCAACCCAGGGCCCATGGATAAAAGCCACACCAGTATTACTCACAGTATGGCATTCCCTCATCAAGTCAAATCTAGGGAGAAATCTGAAAGAGAAAAAATGTCACAAGTACATTTTACGCTTTAATCATGTGTTAATGCATGAACCAAAATGCTCCTCTCACACACGAGGTAACACCAGTGGACGAATGATGCATACTCAAGTGTAACGTGCTGTCTCACAGGCACAACCAACAAATTCATGCGGTGTCACTGTGATGAATGAATGTGAGAAATAACTGGATCTGGGTTGTTCGAAGGTCGCTAAGACCGGAAAGGGAACAATCAATAAACAAGGTTATTAGCAGAAAAACGGGTGCTTACAAATAAGCATACCGCAGAAACCCTCACACTATCAGTTGTGGGGAAAAGTATGACCGTGCCTATTCGCAAGCGGCGAATGCTTAGATATAAGCAAGCCGAAGTGACTGCAAAACTATGTACAAGGGAGAAAGCGAGAGAGAAAAAAGGTTAAAATCTTACTAGCGGCTTGAATCGGCCGTGCCCCATGAGAACCGGGGAAGGCGCTGGCTCTTAGTCAAACACTGAGGAAATAAAAAGTATTACAAATGGGGCGCCCCTGCCTGCGAAGGAAATCATGGAGCAGCGGAGTCCACCCGCAGATTGAGAGGTCACTTACTTCATCAAACCATGCCACCTGTGTCTGCACCTACTTGGTTGTCCCTCGCGGATCTCCGAGGTTAACCGGGTAAGTGGCATGGCGGCTTATGAGCGTTAGAGTGCTGTTTCCGGGTACGCCCACAACAACGCGTGGCGCGGTGAGCGTCAGCCCGCCGTGTTGATGTTAGGAAAGAACGATGTGGATGCTAACAGCCGATATGGTCGTAAGCGCTCTGAAACCAGAGTGCAGAGGTAATTGGCTGAATGAAAACAAAGTACAACAGAGGATGAAGGAGTGTGGAGTACTCCTACTGGAGCTAGTGTCAATAAATTAAAGAGCTATTGGAATGAAAACGGTGGTTATTACAAACTGACACAAAGAAAGGCAAATATGGGATGTAGATTGTCAGAATGAACAGAAATGACAGTAAATTGATTTATCTATTCAATACAGAATTCCATGGGATACCATCGTTCAGTCCCTCTTTTTGTGTAGAGAGCCTGTACACCCAACGCTGCTCTTTCTCGAATAGACGCTGCTGCGTGCTGTGATCAGGTTTTATTTGCTCTATAATAGTCCATTGCATATCATTGGGAGTATGTCCCACCCTTAAGAAATGCTCTGTCAGTTTTGTAGTGGTTTTTCTACATCTGATTGTACTCCGATGTTCGCAGATTCTCTGCTTAATTTTCCTACTCGTCATCCCCACATACCGAAGATTGCATGGGCATGTGATGAGGTATACTACATTATGGCTGTTACAATTGGTATGGACACGTTGGGTCCAGACTTTTCCAGGTTCTAAGTTAAGTGTTTTGGTGTGACTTGTCAAATGGCAGACGCTACAATTCCCACAGGGAAAATGGCCCACAATGTTAGGAAGACCACAAGCGTTAAGAACAGTTTGTGTGTTATCCCTGGTTTGTTTTTTAGGGCGTGTATTGACCAAGGAGTCTTTTAGGCTTCTTGCACGTTTAAATGAAAACAGAGGTTTTCCCAATGGAGATTCCCGTGCCCAGGATGCCCCAGTGTTTATTGATGGAACGGGTCACCAGATTAGAAGCTGTACTGTATGTAGTGACACATGTTAAGGGTATCTCCTCTTCACGTCTGTTTTGTTTTCTAGTAGGGCCTCCCGTGGTTGATTTCGGGCCCTCTTTTGGCACTTATTGAGGATTTTTCTGGATAACCTCTCTCTGTAAGTTTGGTTGTCAGGTCCCTAGCCGGAGTACGGTAATCGTTGATCTTACTACAGTTGCGGCGCAACCGAAGATACTGGCCATATGGTAAATTCTCTTTAAGGGGCCTCGGTTGGAAACTTTCAAATCTAAGTAGGTTATTCTTGGCAGTGGGCTTGTGGTGTGTCCTGGTTTCAAGACCCCCATTTTCTTTAGTGATCACTACATCGAGGAACACCAAGGTTTCAGGGTCCTTCGTGTGGGTAAACCTCAAGTTATGGTCACATGTGTTGACCCATGCGATGAATTTAGTCAAAACATCATCAGGGCCCTGCCAGATGACAAGAATGTCGTCAATGTACCTTCTCCAGAACTTGACATATTACGAGAAAGGATTAGAGTCATTGAGTATAAATTTCTTCTCAAAGTTAAAGACATAGGTCTTTGCTCCGAGTGTAGCTGGACTCTATCTACACGATACTAAGAGTCTCCTCAATCTACTGAAAGAGCTGACGGTCGATGACTCCACCATCCTAGTCAGCATGGACATAGAAAGCCTTTACACCAGTATCCCTCAAGATGACACCTTGGAAGTATTGAGAATAGCATTAGATGAAACAGAGTGGACTTACACTACACCCAGGGGCTTCATTCTTGATTGTGCTAGACTAGCCCTAAAAAGAACTACTTCGAATTTGAGGGTAAATTGTACCTTCAGATTGGAGGAACTTCTATGGGTAGTACCTTTGCTCCGAGTGTAGCTGGACTCTGTCTTTAACTTTGAGAAGAAATTTATACTCAATGACTCTAATCCTTTCTCGTCATATGTCAAGTTCTGGAGAAGGTACATTGACGACATTCTTGTCATCTGGCAGGGCCCTGATGATGTTTTGACTAAATTCATCGCATGGATCAACACATGTGACCATAACTTGAGGTTTACCCACACGAAGGACCCTGAAACCTTGGTGTTCCTCGATGTAGTGATCACTAAAGAAAATGGGGGTCTTGAAACCAGGACACACCACAAGCCCACTGCCAAGAATAACCTACTTAGATTTGAACGTTTCCACCCGAGGCCCCTTAAAGAGAATTTACCATATGGCCAGTATCTTCGGTTGCGCCGCAACTGTAGTAAGAACAACGATTACCGTACCCAGGCAAGGGACCTGACAACCAAACTTACAGAGAGAGGTTATCCAGAAAAAATCCTCAATAAGTGCCAAAAGAGGGCCCGAAATCAACCACGGGAGGCCCTACTAGAAAACAAAAACAGACGTGAAGAGGAGATACCCTTAACATGTGTCACTACATACAGTACAGCTTCTAATCTGGTGACCCGTTCCATCAATAAACACTGGGGCATCCTGGGCACGGGGAATCTCCATTGGGAAAAACCTCTGTTTTCATTTAAACGTGCAAGAAGCCTAAAAGACTCCTTGGTCAATACACGCCTAAAAACAAACCAGGGATAACACACAAACTGTTCTTAACGCTTGTGGTCTTCCTAACATTGTGGGCCATTTTCCCTGTGGGAATTGTAGCGTCTGCCATTTGACAAGTCACACCAAAACACTTAACTTAGAACCTGGAAAAGTCTGGACCCAACGTGTCCATACCAATTGTAACAGCCATAATGTAGTATACCTCATCACATGCCCATGCAATCTTCGGTATGTGGGGATGACGAGTAGGAAAATTAAGCAGAGAATCTGCGAACATCGGAGTACAATCAGATGTAGAAAAACCACTACAAAACTGACAGAGCATTTCTTAAGGGTGGGACATACTCCCAATGATATGCAATGGACTATTATAGAGCAAATAAAACCTGATCACAGCACGCAGCAGCGTCTATTCGAGAAAGAGCAGCGTTGGGTGTACAGGCTCTCTACACAAAAAGAGGGACTGAACGATGGTATCCCATGGAATTCTGTATTGAATAGATAAATCAATTTACTGTCATTTCTGTTCATTCTGACAATCTACATCCCATATTTGCCTTTCTTTTGTGTCAGTTTGTAATAACCACCGTTTTTCATTCCAATAGCTCTTTAATTTATTGACACTAGCTCCAGTAGGAGTACTCCACACTCCTTCATCCTCTGTTGTACTTTGTTTTCATTCAGCCAATTACCTCTGCACTCTGGTTTCAGAGCGCTTACGACCATATCGGCTGTTAGCATCCACATCGTTCTTTCCTAACATCAACACGGCGGGCTGACGTCACCGCGCGCCGAACGTTGTTGTGGGCGTACCCGGAAACAGCACTCTAACGCTCATAAGCCGCCATGCCACTTACCCGGTTAACCTCGGAGATCCGCGAGGGACAACCAAGTAGGTGCAGACACAGGTGGCATGGTTTGATGAAGTAAGTGACCTCTCAATCTGCGGGTGGACTCCGCTGCTCCATGATTTCCTTCGCAGGCAGGGGCGCCCCATTTGTAATACTTTTTATTTCCTCAGTGTTTGACTAAGAGCCAGCGCCTTCCCCGGTTCTCATGGGGCACGGCCGATTCAAGCCGCTAGTAAGATTTTAACCTTTTTTTCTCTCGCTTTCTCCCTTGTACATAGTTTTGCAGTCACTTCGGCTTGCTTATATCTAAGCATTCGCCGCTTGCGAATAGGCACGGTCATACTTTTCCCCACAACTGATAGTGTGAGGGTTTCTGCGGTATGCTTATTTGTAAGCACCCGTTTTTCTGCTAATAACCTTGTTTATTGATTGTTCCCTTTCCGGTCTTAGCGACCTTTCGAACAACCCAGATCCAGTTATTTCTCACATTCATTCATCACAGTGACACCGCATGAATTTGTTGGTTGTGCCTGTGAGACAGCACGTTACACTTGAGTATGCATCATTCGTCCACTGGTGTTACCTCGTGTGTGAGAGGAGCATTTTGGTTCATGCATTAACACATGATTAAAGCGTAAAATGTACTTGTGACATTTTTTCTCTTTCAGATTTCTCCCTAGATTTGACTTGATGAGGGAATGCCATACTGTGAGTAATACTGGTGTGGCTTTTTATCCATGGGCCCTGGGTTGGGTACACCTTAGAGCGTGTAGACCACCCGGGCTTTTTTCCGGTCCTGACGAAAACCTTGCAATTCCATTACAGGTTGAAACATGTAGACCATCACCTTTATTTTCACTTAGACACTACAGGTCAATTTAGCCTGATTAGGGTCTCATACTGTTTTTAATATTGTCGAGTTACTCCATATTAAATTCCTGTAGAAAGTCAAACTTTGACAATTTTTAATATTCACCACCTTTTGGCACTCACTTTGCACTATCACTGCTGTTCAAACCAACCCGCTCCACTGTAATCAGGTGTCGCAGCACACCCGGGTAGCATTCGGCTATTCGGGTGGGACCCCAATGATGAAGCATGTCACCAACTAGGTTGGTGAGTGAGGGTTCTTCTTAGAAAAAATTCTATTTTTTACTTCCTTTCTGCATCCTCCGTGCTGAATAAGCAGATTTCTCTGTCCTTGAGGGTAGACTCCTCCTTGTTGTTGATTTATCATTACCTTTTGGGGATTAGGAGTACTCCTTTATATATTATTTCTAATATATAAAAAACCCTACCTCTCTTTTTTGTTTCGCTTACTACGGCAGCGCACAGCTGCGAGAGTTTTTTCCTCTTAATTAATTCGTTTGACTGCTTCACTATGGGAGAGAATCAAGGACTATCTTACACCACTGAGGAAGTTGACGCTCTTTTAGGCGATTCTTCACTGTTTGCTGATGCTAGCATAGCACAAACAATATCACAGACAACTGATTGGGAGAAACTTACAGAGATGAAAAGAAACAGGATTAGGACAATACTCCATGGTACGATTCTGAAGGAATACTTAAAGAAAAATATGGCACCTAAAGGTCTACTGGTTACGAATGCCCCTCGGATCTTTCTCAATGATTCTGTTTTCAGGAAGGACTGGGCTCAGATCGCATGGCATTGTACCCGTGACTGGATAGTACTTATTCTTAAGACAGCCCTGAGACTCTCTGAGGCAATAATGATTGAAATTCAGCTCACAGAGAGTCATATAAAGACTACCATTACTGGCTATAAAAAGAAACTAGATGAGCTCAATAAAGAGATTGAGTATAAAGACAACCTTACTCAACAGAAGGCTCAGAAATTTCAGAAGGATCTGAAACGGTTTTCATATGTGAAGACCTACCCCTACTCAGATCCAGATTTTGTACCCCCATTTAGAGCCGAGAGAGAGTCCGATATGTCTAGCAATGACTCTACAGCCAGCAGTGACTCAAGCACAGGGAGTGAGAGATCCAGACAAAGAGGTAGAAATAGACCTCAGAACGGGTGGCCGCCATATAATAACCATCTAGTGGGGGGATACCAACCACCCTTTAATCCACAGCAACCACCCTTTAATCCACAGCAGCAATACCCCATCTATGGGTGGCATCCTCCTTTTGGACAGCCCATATTTCCCCAAAACCCCTTTAGACCGCCTTTTTTAGGCAGGGGCGGAAGGGGGCGAGGGAGAAGGAAAGGACGAGGCCAGGTCCAGTGGGAGGACGAGAACCCGGTGGGCAACTACACTCGGAGCAAAATGAGGGAATCCCAGCCAGGGACAAGCAACAACAGGGTCTAGCCAGGGACAAGCAACAACAGGGTCTAGTCACCAACTTGGCCTCCAGACCACTCACCACAATGGAAGAGAAGGTGCTCAATAGAGGCCTGGGTTTTGTTCCCACCCAAAAACTAGACAAATTTAATCTCCAATGCGAATTGTCCGTTTTTTTCCGGAAACTTAAGCTCAAAGCTTTTTTGAGAAACAAGGTAATAATCCTTCCACTAACGACCAATGTACTACGGGTCTACGTCTAAAATCTTCATTCATCCCACCCCCCACACCATCCCGGTGGAGGTTTCTGCCTTCGAACAAGCTGTTTTCAATGATGTGGAAAAGTTGGAAATCAAACAACCATTTTTTAATATGAGTAAGGCAGAGATCACGGCTTTGGAAAGCCTTAAAAACTGTGAGGATATAGTGATAAAACAAGCAGACAAGGGGGTGGAGTTGTCGTGCAGGACAAAAATGCCTATCAGGCAGAATGTCTTAGACTACTCTCGGATGTGAGTAATTATCTTCCACTAACATCTGACCCCACAATGGACCTCCAGGTAGAAATCAGGTCGATGGTGAAGCTGGCTGAAGCTAATGGTTTCATATCCCAACATGAATCGGAGTATCTTACCAACACCGAAGGGAAGGTCCCATATTTCTATACTCTCCCGAAAATGCACAAGGATAAGTTTCCTCCCCTGGCAGACCCATTGTCTCAGGAATAGGGTCCCTACTGGAACCCTTGTCTAGGTTCTGTGATTTTTTTCTAAAAACTATGGTCCAGAACACCGAGACCTATCTACAGGATACTAAGAGTCTCCTCAATCTACTGAAGGAGCTGACGGTCGAGGACTCCACCATCCTAGTCAGCATGGACATAGAAAGCCTTTACACCAGTATCCCTCAAGATGACACCTTGGAAGTATTGAGAATAGCATTAGATGAAACAGAGTGGACTTACACTACACCCAGGGGCTTCATTCTTGATTGTGCTAGACTAGCCCTAAAAAAGAACTACTTCGAATTTGAGGGTAAATTGTACCTTCAGATTGGAGGAACTTCTATGGGTAGTACCTTTGCTCCGAGTGTAGCTGGACTCTATGTCTTTAACTTTGAGAAGAAATTTATACTCAATGACTCTAATCCTTTCTCGTCATATGTCAAGTTCTGGAGAAGGTACATTGACAACATTCTTGTCATCTGGCAGGGCCCTGATGATGTTTTGACTAAATTCATCGCATGGGTCAACACATGTGACCATAACTTGAGGTTTACCCACACGAAGGACCCTGAAACCTTGGTGTTCCTCGATGTAGTGATCACTAAAGAAAATGGGGGTCTTGAAACCAGGACACACCACAAGCCCACTGCCAAGAATAACCTACTTAGATTTGAAAGTTTCCACCCGAGGCCCCTTAAAGAGAATTTACCATATGGCCAGAATCTTCGGTTGCGCCGCAACTGTAGTAAGATCAACGATTACCGTACCCAGGCTAGGGACCTGACAACCAAACTTACAGAGAGAGGTTATCCAGAAAAAATCCTCAATAAGTGCCAAAAGAGGGCCCGAAATCAACCACGGGAGGCCCTACTAGAAAACAAAAACAGACGTGAAGAGGAGATACCCTTAACATGTGTCACTACATACAGTACAGCTTCTAATCTGGTGACCCGTTCCATCAATAAACACTGGGGCATCCTGGGCACGGGGAATCTCCATTGGGAAAAACCTCTGTTTTCATTTAAACGTGCAAGAAGCCTAAAAGACTCCTTGGTCAATACACGCCCTAAAAAACAAACCAGGGATAACACACAAACTGTTCTTAACGCTTGTGGTCTTCCTAACATTGTGGGCCATTTTCCCTGTGGGAATTGTAGCGTCTGCCATTTGACAAGTCACACCAAAACACTTAACTTAGAACCTGGAAAAGTCTGGACCCAACGTGTCCATACCAATTGTAACAGCCAAAATGTAGTATACCACATCACATGCCCATGCAATCTTCGGTATGTGGGGATGACGAGTAGGAAAATTAAGCAGAGAATCTGCGAACATCGGAGTACAATCAGATGTAGAAAAACCACTACAAAACTGACAGAGCATTTCTTAAGGGTGGGACATACTCCCAATGATATGCAATGGACTATTATAGAGCAAATAAAACCTGATCACAGCACGCAGCAGCGTCTATTCGAGAAAGAGCAGCGTTGGGTGTACAGGCTCTCTACACAAAAAGAGGGACTGAACGATGGTATCCCATGGAATTCTGTATTGAATAGATAAATCAATTTACTGTCATTTCTGTTCATTCTGACAATCTACATCCCATATTTGCCTTTCTTTTGTGTCAGTTTGTAATAACCACCGTTTTTCATTCCAATAGCTCTTTAATTTATTGACACTAGCTCCAGTAGGAGTACTCCACACTCCTTCATCCTCTGTTGTACTTTGTTTTCATTCAGCCAATTACCTCTGCACTCTGGTTTCAGAGCGCTTACGACCATATCGGCTGTTAGCATCCACATCGTTCTTTCCTAACATCAACACGGCGGGCTGACGTCACCGCGCGCCGCGCGTTGTTGTGGGCGTACCCGGAAACAGCACTCTAACGCTCATAAGCCGCCATGCCACTTACCCGGTTAACCTCGGAGATCCGCGAGGGACAACCAAGTAGGTGCAGACACAGGTGGCATGGTTTGATGAAGTAAGTGACCTCTCAATCTGCGGGTGGACTCCGCTGCTCCATGATTTCCTTCGCAGGCAGGGGCGCCCCATTTGTAATACTTTTTTATTTCCTCAGTGTTTGACTAAGAGCCAGCGCCTTCCCCCGGTTCTCATGGGGCACGGCCGATTCAAGCCGCTAGTAAGATTTTAACCTTTTTTTCTCTCTCGCTTTCTCCCTTGTACATAGTTTTGCAGTCACTTCGGCTTGCTTATATCTAAGCATTCGCCGCTTGCGAATAGGCACGGTCATACTTTTCCCCACAACTGATAGTGTGAGGGTTTCTGCGGTATGCTTATTTGTAAGCACCCGTTTTTCTGCTAATAAGCTTGTTTATTGATTGTTCCCTTTCCGGTCTTAGCGACCTTTCGAACAACCCAGATCCAGTTATTTCTCACATTCATTCATCACAGTGACACCGCATGAATTTGTTGGTTGTGCCTGTGAGACAGCACGTTACACTTGAGTATGCATCATTCGTCCACTGGTATTACCTCGTGTGTGAGAGGAGCATTTTGGTTCATGCATTAACACATGATTAAAGCGTAAAATGTACTTGTGACATTTTTTCTCTTTCAGATTTCTCCCTAGATTTGACTTGATGAGGGAATGCCATACAGTGAGTAATACTGGTGTGGCTTTTTATCCATGGGCCCTGGGTTGGGTACACCTTAGAGCGTGTAGACCACCCGGGCTTTTTTCCGGTCCTGACGAAAACCTTGCAATTCCATTACAGGTTGAAACATGTAGACCATCACCTTTATTTTCACTTAGACACTACAGGTCAATTTAGCCTGATTAGGGTCTCATACTGTTTTTAATATTGTCGAGTTACTCCATATTAAATTCCTGTAGGGAGTCAAACTTTGACAATTTTTAATATTCACCACCTTTTGGCACTCACTTTGCACTATCACTGCTGTTCAAACCAACCCGCTCCACTGTAATCAGGTGTCGCAGCACACCCGGGTAGCATTCGGCTATTCGGGTGGGACCCCAATGATGAAGCATGTCACCAACTAGGTTGGTGAGTGAGGGGTCTTCTTAGAAAAAATTCTATTTTTTACTTCATTTCTGCATCCTCCGTGCTGAATAAGCAGATTTCTCTGTCCTTGAGGGTAGACTCCTCCTTGTTGTTGATTTATCGTAAACAGTGGGTCACCTGTGTTCGTCCAGTATTAAATGGGACATAAAGAACTGGGGTTTGTGAATCTGTTCATGAAATCTCTTCCACCGTGAAATGATTGGGGCAGTCTCCACTCTCCACTCCACGCAACAGTGCCATGATAGTGTCTCAGGAGTAGCATGGTGTAAACAGTGGGTCACCTGTGTTCGTCCAGTATTAAATGGGACAGAAAGAACTGGGGTTTGTGGATCTGCGGTGCTGATAGCTAATCGGTGGAACTGTAATCATTTAAGCAGAATTCTAGACCCTGTGGTTATGAAACTCTTAAAAATCAGAATGTGTCTTGGAAAGGAGGTGACAGCAGCCCTGGGAGTTGAACTCTGTAGACTGATGAAAGCTTTGCCTTGTAACATGGAGGAATCATGGCTACTAAAGCACAGTGCGTTGGATTACCATGGGGGCCGGTGCCAATATATCCTGACTGCTGGGAGATGGAAGAGCAAGCGGGAGGCTTTGCAAGAACAACTGTGACAGAGCTTGTAGTAAGGACTCTGTTAAAGAAAAGAAAATAATGGAGTACTTTACCGTGAAAGTAGGTCTGTGATTAGGGGAGAGGAGACAAGTGTGGTCTCTAAAAGCAACTCCCTTCAGTGTTGGACTCGTGGGAACAGCGTTAGACCGGTGCCCGACACTGAATTTACAACCATTTCTCTGCTGATTACCAAACTAGGGAATGGGCTTCTTATGTGTCTCTCCTTCTTTATGTTTTCCTGTTCACATCCTTTGCCCCACGTTCTTCATGAGTAACTGCGGTTTTCTGTGTTTGAACATCTTGTTCTAGCCTGTAACCCCTGAAGTTGTAAATGGGAGGCTGACCCTTTAGTTAACAGTGCTATAAACAAATCTCTTGTTTTCTCCACAGAGGAGCCCAAGGTCGGCATCAAAACCATCAAGATGTACTGCCAGAGAATGCAAGAAGAGAACATAACCAGGGCTTTGATCGTGGTCCAGACTGGCATGACTCCCTCAGCAAAGCAGGTAACCCGCTCTAGCTGCCCAGTTACAACAGCAAGAGGACAGGACAAGGAGTTACACACGAGGAGGGTCTTCTCCAGAGCCACACCTCTGGGAAACCTAGAGAAAGCAAGTGCTCCCAGGCCGTGCTCTGCTTCGATGGGTTTGGAGGCCAGGGGACAAAAGCACCACTCTGGGTACACGCAGGACAGCTTGAGAAGATGATAACTTAGTCACTGCTGGGGTTGGGTAAGAACCCTTCAAGGCAGCTCAGTAAATTGTTTAGCTGCTGCTGAGATTTTTGTTTAATCATCAGGCCACTGCTTCTTATACTGGAAGCACCAACTTAGCCTTCGATCCACCCTGGGTTGTTAAATGGAGTGCCACTGCACTGGGTAAAAGTAACGTGCTGTTGTACCTTAGCTCATGGGGTAGGGAGGGAGCTACTTGCCATCAGCAACAATACCAGATAGGTGTTAAGGGACTGGGCTCCTTCCCCTGCGTGTCTAATGTACAGAGGGCGCTCTCGTGCTCATGGCCCACAGTACTGCTGTGGAAAAACCGTCTAAGGAAATGGCCATGAGTCTGACAGTTCAGTCACGCTTCCAGGGGGTGGTGTGTGCATTTTATTTACTCTGTAAATATAGCTGTGAAGGCCGCGAGCGCTGGAGCGCAGTGGAACAAAGGCTTTTTAAGGTGTCGTTTCCAAGCAGGAGGCATTCCAGGTCCAGCTCATTCCACTTTATGCGACCACAAGAAGGGAGGGTCTTGGTCATGGACATCTTGGAAGAGTGGCTCTGTTGTGGCAGAGTCCTTTTTCTGCATTCGCCCACACCTGCACAACATCCTAAATTGTACTGCACATCAGTACAGTTGTTGATTGTTTTAACAGTTTTCTTATTGTTGTGACTGAGCTGGATAACAACGACCCATTTGGGAAGGACCAACACTTGACACTTTTTTTCCCCACCTGAATCTTAAGCTATAATGGCTGTTGGGTTTGTGAATGAGTATCATGCAGCCGTGGATTGGCACAATTTTCTTTTTACAAGCTGCTTTCAAAATGTCGAAGCTAAATTCTTTGTACAGATGATGTTTTTTGTGAAATGTTACTTACCTCGACTATTTCCTTTCCCGCTTGCCTTGGCCTTGTGAGCTGTTTATTAAGTCTCATCCTGCAGAGACGCCCATCAAGGCTCTGGTTGTTCTCTTGGGATGACCATGTGCCACCTGGTAGCATTCCCTTTAGAGTGACTGGTAGGAAAACATCTGACTGGTTTCTGTAAAACATTAAAACTGCTAAACAAAGGTGTCCTGGTGCTGCACACAGAAGTGTACGTCAAACAAGCTATAGAGGACGAGTGCCCTATAAGAGCAGGTATAGTGCTTTGAAATGCAGATAACTGTGCTTGGGCGTAGGCATAAAGAATTGTATTCAGACAGTTGCAGTGTCTTTATCAAAGCATATTGCATAGAGAAGCCAAGCGCCGAGAAAAACACTTGTGCTATTTGGGGGTTAATGGTTTAGCCCAGCTTGATATTTAAGAGCCATCACTGGAAGTGATCAAATGTGGAGAAGGTATTGCGGCAAGGTCCTTGGAGACCGTTACCTCAGCAGGTGAAGCAGTCTCCAGTCAGTTTGAGGCACTTTCATCCTTAGCAGGGCTTTTCTATTATAGTGATCCTGATGCAAGGGATGAAGGATGCTGAAGATGCTCAAAGGATGCTGGGGATGCGATGCGGTCAGTGTGGTTCTGGCTGCAACTACTACATGGTCCACGAAGAAGTTGAGGCGGTCCAGGTTACAGGGTAGACGTCCCTCTAAGTCCTCTTGGTGCTGTCAGAAGTCCAGTCGCCACTGGACTCACTGTTGCCCACTATCGCAGTCACGGGCTAATCCTTCCTGGGTCTATAACGCGTCCTCTGAAGGTGCCAGCTGCACTTTGGCTATGCTCCTGGGCTCATCAAACTCAGGTGCAACTTTGTGTATCAGGTCCCTGGTTCTACACAGCGGCTGTTGCTTGCGGCTTAAAGATTTCGGGCTACCAACTTGCCCCAGCAGGCTTCTCAGCTGTTGTCCCTGTGCGATGAATAGGAGGCCAGCTCACTGACCCTTGGAGTCTGTTGGCTTTGGCTGGGCTCTACAGACCACTTGTCCTTGTGCAGGACATAGCAGGCACAGTCTCTCTCCTCTGATAGCCACCAGGTGCATCAGGTGCAGTCTTCAACAGTACAGCCTCTTTGCTGGTTCCACGGTGCAGCAGGGCAGTCCTTCTTTGGTCATCCTTCCAGTTCAGTCGAGATCGGAGTTCGCTACTTATGCTCAGAAAATGCCCTCAGGGAAGGATGCGGTTGGTAGCCAGTGGACTACCAGGTTCCCTCTTGCCTGATGACTACTTCCTGCGAAGTGTGGCATCCCAGGATGCACCATTCTGCCTACTTCCAATATAGCAGGACCCTTTTCCCAGCGTGTGGATCTCTCTAGCCCAACCCAGAGGTGTGGCTTCCGAGGGGGGCTACACATCACTGGAAAAACGGTTTGGCAACGGTTTTCCCCTCCCGTCCCAAGTGCCAGCCTGTCTGAACAATGGAGCAGTCACGCGGAAAGTGGTCTCGGCGACAGGACCCCGTGTGCAACCAGTATGGGCACAGGGACTGAAGGCAACAAACTAGCAACCTTGCTAATGTTGTGCACTGCATCTTGTTACATTAATTTCGACCTGAGAATCAAGTCCAGCTTAATGTAACGATTTGTTTGCTACCTTGGATCGATGTAACCCACTTTAGTCGCACCGTTGCAGAGCTAGCACAGCTGAAGTGTCAGTGTGTAACTTTGTCCTTGCCAGTTGGGCAACCAAGCTTTTCCATAGTAAAAACGATAGTTTCGCGTTTTTACTGTCAGAGCACGTAAAACACATGTTCTGCTTGTGAGATCTATTGTACCACGCCATAGGACTTGATAGGCCTGCCATAGGAGGGACTTGCACATATACCAGGGGTAAGTCTGGCTTTACTTTAAATGGCAAAGTTGAGTGAGCAGTTTAAACTGCTCTTCCAGCCTGCAAATGGCAGGCTGGGGTCTTGTTTTGCTCCTGTCACACCCAGGGTGGAGGGGGGGGAGGGGGGGCCCCTCTAACTTGCAAGCCCGGGGTATCATTTACTAGGGACTTGCAGGTAAGTTAGTTTAGCCAATTCGGTATGAACCAATTCGGCAGACCTAATTTAAGGGTAAAGGCACAGGCACTGGGATCTGTTTAGCAGCCCTTAGTGCACTCTCGGTTGAAAAACCTGCAGCATCAGTCCAAAAGCCTAAGGGAGACCATACAGAAAGAGGCATTTCTTTACAGGCGGCTTTGCATGGTCGGAATTCCTTTCGGCCCAGCTGCTGTATCAGTCTTGTGGCTTCCATAGCACACCAGCTGTGTTGACAATGGCTCAATTCTTTTTTGTAATCTTGACCTGTCAGTGTTTTTCTGAATTAGTCCATTGTTTTGAGTGGGAGTGGCTAGGAGAGTTGGGATTTATTAATGTCTTGCACCCTGCTGTGGCCTGTTTAAGCATGAGTGTTTAGGAACCTTTCTTGTGCAGTTTTGTGTTCTTGCTCAGTCTGTTTTCTTGAGCTTCGGATCAGCAATAGATTGTTTCCTGCAATGGGTGGGTAGCACGCTTAATGAATATGTCCTGGGAGGCGAGGAGCTGTAGTGCTTCAGTGAACATAAGGCAGTGTGCGTTACATAAATGTGTTTACAACTCCTTGTTTTCCTTTTCAGTCGCTGGTGGACATGGCTCCCAAATACATCCTGGAACAGTTTCTGCAGCAGGAGCTGCTCATTAACATCACGGAGCATGAGGTGAGTCTGGTCACTGGTGAACGCAGCGCTTATTTGAGACTCACCCTGGCAATGAGATTAACAAGTTCGAAACTGGGACAAGTACTTGCTTGTGTAATCTGTTTCTTAGTCAGAGGCACACACACCTTTTATAGAGTGTGGCAGAAGAGGCCTGCTTTGCCTCTTCCAACTCCAGATGTCAAAATCACCAGTTTTGGAGCCCCCACCCTTAAAAGCGACTAATTTGCCTGTTGTCTTTCTTTGACTATTATTTTTCTGTTCGCTCCTTCCAGCTGGTTCCAGAACATGTTGTCATGACAAAGGAAGAAGTAACAGAGTTATTGGCGAGATAGTATCCTTTTTGTGCTGCAGACTTGTGCGATGTGCTTGCTTTCACATTAATTAGAGGCCCTGTTTTTTCCTCGCCCAGGTGGAAGAAATTGGCAGTGAACTCCTGGCTCTTTTTCAATTTCTTAGAAAGCTAATTACTGTGATTCCTTTGTTATACATTTATAGTTCTTATATTCTACTTACATTTGCTGATTTTCCCACCCTTTGCTTAATTCAGCTTTTTATGTGTTGTCCTGGTAACCAGTATTTCAGTCTGCCTCCTCTCCGAAGCCAAACATGGGTGTATTGTGATGAATCAGTTCAGTAGATGGTGAGAAATGTTGTTCCGACCTTTGGTTGGCAAAAGGACACCAGGGAAGAGGATTGTATATGCTGAAGATGGGTCGATCTAATGAAATCAGTTATATTGTACATGTTTTACTTCTTTGTTTTGGTATCGTCCAGTGATCTATACATGACAGTTCTTCGGGCACCTGGGTGGGTGCAGTGAGACTGCGGTACTGGCATCGAACAGCTTCTGCTCAGATACCATGATGCTTGTTCTATCTAAGACACAACAGATTGTTGCTTGTTTTGCATCTGCTTCTGGGTGGTGCATATTCCATAGTTGAGGAACAGCAGAATGTGACAGCGCTTTGGAAGTACAGCTCTGTCTTGTTACCATTGGGTCCCTCATGGTTTTATGACAAGTAATGTAGCCTTTACTTTTTTGCAACAGAGTTTTAAGATGCGATTGACAGGAATGTTGACATGTTTGTGTAATGTTCTAGATACGCCATGTGTCTAAGCTCAGACCACCGACTTTGATGAGTAAAGGATTATTTATTTGGCTTTTCCTCCCTCCCTTCTACTTGAATCACAGTTTTGCCGTCAACCAGTTGCATCAGCTGTTCGAACAGAGGGTCTGTTTATTTTGGCCCCACCTCTCCACCCTCTTTTTCAGATATGTCAGTCTCTGATAGTCTTCCTTAACTGTTTCTCCCAGCAAGTTACGTGAATCTCAGCTTCCCAGAATACAGGCTGGAGATCCCGTGGCACGATACTTTGGCATAAAGCGTGGTCAGGTAAGGTGCACTGCAGGGCTTTGTACATGGCGTGCATGGGATCCACCCTTTTGTCAGGGCTTGTTTTGTTGTCTTAATGATTCTGGTGGACGATGAAGGCCCAGTGCAGGATGGCCTGTTTGGAAGGGGGTGGCTGGGGTGTGAGTAACTGCGGGACTGCCCTGCAAGTAGATAAGCTGATGGGCTCACCATGGTGTGGCCACCAGCTTATGCTCTTGTATTTCTGTTCACTGTGCAGAATGCACTTGCTGCTTTGGCTAGCATTTCAGCATTTGTACTGATGACTTTTTAGGACATTATAACTGTTTATAACTGCTGGCAGGACCTGAAAATGTGGGATTGGCATTACGTGTGGGGTATTTCTTTGGTCTGAACCTTTAAAGCCTTTGTATCCCATATAGCAGTTCTTCTTTCTCAGCCTCCGCTAGTTTTGCTTCATAGACTGAATTTGAGATTTTTGCAACTCATTTTAT
The DNA here is from genome assembly GCA_963921515.1 of Calotriton arnoldi. NCBI lineage: Eukaryota > Metazoa > Chordata > Amphibia > Caudata > Salamandridae > Calotriton > Calotriton arnoldi. The sequence goes on along the minus strand of CAWUFW010000223.1, from coordinate 1,332,709 downwards.
CACCCTACCCTTCCAGGTAGTTTCTGTGTCACATTATGACGATAATCCACTGAGAAAAGAAAAGGAAGATGTTAACATTTTAGAAAATGGTGGAGGCTATGTAGTCGTAACCCAGAGTTTCTGGACTTTCAATGAAGTTTAAAACTTTTTTTGGACCATGTTGTAGGTCTGCTTGCAATGTGGAGCCACATCTGTTTTCTAAATTACCTGGAGGGGGCCGACAAGGATTGAAAGAGATGATGTAATCCTCCTACCTTGCCCCTACTCAAGAGGAATTGTGTTTTGAAATGTCATTGTGTTTGGCCGCCCCAAAGAATGCAGGTGTATCTGATAGACATCTTGCCACAGATTACTTAACTTGGAAACCTCCCCAGGCGCCAGACTTGATCCGGAAATTTTTCAGCAGTACCTCTGCGCATCGATAGAGGGCGTTGAGCAACTCCGCAGCGACTTAGTCTCCTGAATGTGACACAAAGGAGTCCATATAAGCCCTCCCCTGACGCGCTGACATCAGTTCCTTCTTTTCCGCACTAGGAACGCGGATCTGCACTGCATTTCCTCCGGCCGTTTCTCGGGCTACTTGACGTTTTTTCATCGACTGAGCAGTGTGCCTTTTTCTACCCTTCTTTAATGTCCTCGGAGTTGGAGCCTTGTGAGTCCTGTGGATGATAAATGTCCACCACAGACCCTCACTCGGTTTGCATGTGGTGTCTGAGTGAGCACCATGACTCAGATGAGTGTGACTCTTGTCCACAGCTCCTACTGAAGGCGCAAAGATAACGTCGCATGAAGCTCCTTGCTCCTTGCTTATTCTGTTTATGTTGTGCGGGTACACTATAGTCTTGTTTCCTGTTTTTCAGGGACCTTATTTTGTATGCATTAGGGCATTTTGTGAGCTATCTATGCACTTGGTATCCCTTATAGGGACTCTGACTTCATCTTTTTTCTGCTCCTTATGTCCATATGGGCGATAATGGTACCACATGCAGGTAGACCCTTTGCCCTGGGTACCGCTTTCTTGTGTAAGCTCTTTTTCTACTTTATCATGCTGCTGATGCTGTTAATCTTCAGCAGTTTGGTGTTCTTTGTATCTGTCGTTACCCTTCAGATGTTCTTACCTACCTAATTGGGTTACAGCCACTGCTGTTGCTTCCTGCGGGGGGGGGGTTTATACATATGTCATTGCACCCATGGGGTAGCTGTTGTGTCTGCTGTTCTTTTCAGTTCTGTTCCCCTGGGGCACCAGTCCCTTTGATTGTTTGGATCCATGTCTTGGTATCCTTATTTCACAGAATGCTTGGTTTCCCTTTCTTCCTGTATCTTCCTTCCTCCTCGTAGGTGGAGATATCATCATCTCCCTCACAGCTCTATATGCCACTTCCGCCTTTCGTTGCGTTGTTTTTTATGTGGCGGCTTGCTTTCTCTTTTTTCTGTCCTTCTTTTGGGAGAGGTTGTTTCCCCTCCACCCCCCTTTTTGTTATTTCATTACTTTTTCTTTGGGCATATCCTATCTTCTGTCCAACTGCGTATTTCTGCTGCTTCTGCATTGTCATCAAGTGTTAGGGGTGTTTTTTCCCCCCTTCCTGGGGTTTGCTCCCCTCATACTCTGTACTCCCAGTTTTTGTCTATAGCTTTGGTTAGGATTATTGCTTGTTTCTCAAGTTTCCATGGAGCGTTGGTCAGGTTTCTTTCCTGTTTCTCAAGTTTCCATGGTTTGGACAATGTGCGATTGTCAAAATCGACTATCTGTTACCCTTAGCTTCCGCCCGCCCTTTGTTTCACCCTGGCAGTCTTCTTTTTTTCCCTCTTCTTCATGGTAGACTATCCACATTCTGTTTATTCTTTGTTTAGCCTGTTCCTGTCTGCTCGTTTCCTTCCTCGGTCGGTGGCATTGGTTCTTGGACGGTTGCCCTTGTTTCCTGTAGTGGGCTTCCTACTCTTATGGGGCATCATGTTGCTGTTTTCCTGCTTGTCTTTCTATCTCCATCTTAGTTACTGTCGTAACGTCTTCTTTACTATGGTAGGATGTATTATCTCTGTCCTTCCTTAATTACCTCTGTTCTTGGAGTGTCCTTCGTTCCTCCACTTCTCGTCCTCCCGCTCACTGGCGGAGAACGTGGGTTACCTTCGGAAGAGTGGATATCATTTTGCTGTACCCTGTATGACTTGTGTGTCTACAGGAATATCTATGTTTTTTCATATGCATGTTTATCCTTATATAAATTTTTCTTGGATATATGTCTCTGCATTTATATACCTATCTCTCGAATGGATCTCTTGTAGAGGTCTTTAACTTGAGGTATATATTTCTGTATGTTTTGCACATATGGTTGTCTTACCTTCTATACGGTGTTAGTCGCTGCATTTTACCTACACATTTCTTGGTGGCCTGGTTCAACCTTCTTAGTTGTACTTGTCGGTTTCCTTCCTTCTCTTCAATAAGCGTCTCTGTTAAATATTCCGGAGCATGCCTTATATATTTATCAAGGTTCTCAGTATAAGAGCGGTTCCTTTTACCGTTCTTGTTGTTTTTCTAGCCATGCTCTTCAGCATTCATTACTCTCTCTTCCTCCATCATTCTATGATTGGAGGTCCCTTTTTTCAATTCGGTTTCTCAGGATAGTTTACTCGACCATCGGTCTATGCGTTTTTCTGCGGCTGAGCACGCTGTGTATGCTCCTTCCTTATGGTTTTGAGCCTGGACTATTGTCCTTGGTCCCTATGCATCCCCGGTCTTGGGTTGCATCCCTTTATGGGGTTGCCTCTTTTACCGATTTGTACCGTGTTTCTCACTGTATTATGGTTTTCACTCCCTACCGGCTTCCCATAGTCCTTCTTGGTGATCAGTCCTTTTGGTGAGCATCTTGCTTCACCTGTCATTTTTTTGGACAGTCTGGTCCCTTCTATCTTTTGGACCGACATCTCCTATTGGGGTTCTATTGTGAGGTCAGTTCTCAGCCCCTCCTCCAAGGATGGTATTGCTTGGGTATCTGATTCTAAAATAAGGAATCTGCAGCTAGATGTCTCTATCAGATGAACAAGTTACTTATCTTCGGTAACGTCTTATCTGGTAGAGGCAGGATCTAGTTGCAGATTCCTTATCGACCCACCCATCCTCCCCGTTCTGCGAACTGAGGGCCCTGTTGTCTCCAAGATCCCTTCTTTGCATACTACTACAGTTCTTTTCCTTTGGCACACTGTTTCCAGCGACTGTTCCCTTAGGTGAGTCTGCGTCAATAGTCACAGAATAAACTAATGTCAGTGCGTCGGGGTGGGCTTATATTGACTCTGTTGACATCACATTCAGGAGATGACGTCGCTGTGGAGTCGCTCGATGTCCTCTACTGACAAGCAGAGGTACCTTGAGAAAATGTCCGGATCCAGTCTGTCACCTTGGGAGGATTCTAAGATAAGGAATCTGCGTCTAGATCCTGTCTCTACCAGATAAGGCGTTACCAAAGGTAAGTAACTTGTTCTTCTGGTACACAGGTTTGTGCTAGTACCAGCCTTTGAGGTCCATAGGTGCAAGAAAGTTCTGTTCCCTCAAAAAGTGTAAAATGTCTTGGTCCACTTAAATCATACGCCTCATATGCATGGTTCCCTCTAAACTGCGCGCCTGAGCGGGCGCGCACACCTAGGTTTCCCTCCGCGCAGACACCTACAATCAGCGCGCACTACAAAGGATTCCACTGCATTCAGCAAATACTTCACAGGAGCCTCTGAAGTGCGGCTGATGGTGATGCTGCTGCGCTTCCAAATGCATTTCTAAAGACGTGTTTTTCGTCTTTTGAAATGCTAATGGGGGACGTTTAAATACCTGCAAGGCTGTCAAACAGCAGGAGAGAATTCCCAGAGCTTTCTCTGCAGCCCGAGTCCCGTTTGCCAAGTCCACAGACCTCTGGCTCTTCCACCTTTTCTTTTCTCCTTCTCTGTCTGGCTGTGGCGTCACACGTGCTTGTCTGAGACCTTCTCAGTCGGTATGCTGGTTGGTCTCAGTTCAGCAGCCTCTGCTATTTTTGCTGGCCATTCACCTCTGCAGTGACTTGTTAAACGCTCTTCACCAGCGTGATGCACCTTACATCACTGCCTCCCACCAGGCCACCTCCTGATTTCTCCAGTTCTTCTCTTTTTTTTGCACTGTGGCGTCACTGGCTTCGGCTGTGGCTTCACATGTGCTTTTACTGTTTGTAAGCTGGTTTCGTCCAGTACAGCACCTTCAGCTGTTATTGTTAGTCAGTTACATCTGCAGTGACTCCTAAAATGCTCCCCACTGCATGCTGCCATTCACATTCGTGTCTCCCGCCTCAAACTGCTCAATATGTTAGTTTTTCATTCCAACCAGCACTTCTCTAAACTGCCAGGAGCTCTGGCAGCGATTACACACACACAGCAGCAGGGCCAGTTCTAGGGTTTTTGGGGCCCCAGACAGATTAGGAACAAGTGAGTGCCCTTTTCATATCCTTTATTAGTGCAGCAGGTTATTGCCAACAGTGTACACATGACAAAGCAACAGATGAACGAATAGGGTAAACACTTCAGGATTAGCAGAGAGTACACTCTAAGTGGCCACTGAAAATACTTGCCCAGGCACTAAGTACTTGAAAGGTCATCAGGCATTTAGGGGCATTTGGGGAATGATTTCGTAATATTACTTACCTGATTATAAAAACAAAACGTCAAGTACTTTGGAACGTGAGCCAGAAAGCAAGGACTGTCAGCGGACTTCCCAAACAATAGGCCTTTGCCCACAAACCAGTTCACCACGTTCTTCCACTCACCTCCATTAGAAACTTTGCAAATCAACATTTTTCAAACAATCATACCCTTTTTTAAAGTATCTTTATTTGAATCAATCAATCAGCATTTGTAGTGTGCAGCACTGTCACCCCTAAGGATGTCTGGGTGCTGGGATGCAAGGCCTCCGTCAAAAAGCCAAGTCTAGAGTTTGTTTCTGAACTCCGCCAGGGAAGGTGTCCTGGGGGGAGGGATGGGCGCTTGGTGGCGGGAGGAGGGAAACGGCAGGAAGAGGGCAAGAGATGAGCAGAAAAAAGCAAAACCGAGAGCAAGAGACGAGCAGAAAAAAGCAAAACCGAGAGCAAGAAGCGAGCAGAAAAGGCAAAAAGAGGGTAAGAAATGAGCAGAGAAGGCAGAAACAGAGGGCAAGAAGCAAACAAAAAAGGCAAAAAGAGGACCAGAAACGAGCTGAAAAGACAAAAAGAGGACAAGAAACAAGCAGAGAAGGCACAAACGGAGGGCAAGAAATGGGCAGAAAAGGCAAAAAGAGGGCAAGAAACGAGCAGAGAAGGCACAAACGGAGGGCAAGAAACGAACTGTGAAGTCTGAAACGGAGGGCAAGAAATGGGCAGAAAAGGCAAAAAGAGGGCAAGAAACGAGCATAGAAGGCACAAACATAGGGCAAGAAGTGAGCAGAGAAGGCACAAACAGAGGGCAAGAAACGAGCTCCTTTATTTAACTTTATTATTGCACACGTATGTCTGCCATTTTTAGCCGATAGCATGTTGTATTTTTTCTACTTGTATTTCGATTTATCTTGCAAATGTGGCTCAACTTGTGTATGTGCTGTATTGTGGTTGTGTAAGTTGGTGAATGCAAGAATGAATAAGTGATTTATGCATGTGCAAGGATGATTGACAGGGTGCGTGTGTGATGACTTAATCAGTGCTTAAACCAATCAGTGACTAAGAAGTAACTTTAAATTAAAAGCAAGTCTTATTGGTAGTGCCAATGCTTGTTATTTACCTTTAAGTGGTAGCTGATCGACTTGCCTTGTTGCACATCTTATCACTCAGTTGCGCACACAAGCAAGAATAGTGTGCACACCAACATTCTATTGCCGCACATAAGAAAGAACAAGCATTGGCATAGCCAATAGGTCTCGCCTTTGGGGCCTTATAAGTGTTTAGCCAGAGCTATTGACTTTGCCAATGTCTTCCAGCTGTGCTGTAGAGAAGTGTGGCTGCTGTGCAGCATGCTGAAAAGTTATAAGTAAAGTGATTTTTGTTCTGGTTTTTAAAACATAAATAAAAGGCTTTGTCATTTACAATGCCAATAGCTTAAACTCGCGTAAATGCGAGAGACCTATTGCATTGCAAATGCTGCTTGTTGTTTGAGGTCAGTCTCATAGGCAGCGACATCCAAATTCCGAACAAGTGCATTGTTGAATTTATATGCAAGTTAACACTCATGTGAAGTGTGCTACGCTGTCCCTTGTTAGTATTCTGTGTTGCTACTAGAACTACCATTGTCCACAATCTGTCATTAGTCATGTTGGATGTCTGAAGGTGCCGCAGCATATGGTTACGGGGTTCCATACAGAGCAGTCCATGGCCTCCTGAAATGATACGCTCTGGGAATTGTGTTCTAGTCCGCTTCTTTTTGGGTGGTGCTGTCTTGTCTTGTAAGCAGTGGGCGTGGGACTTTGGTGCTGGAAGCCTTTGCCAGAACCCCTTTATTGGCTGATTGCTCATTTCTCAGGATGATAGCATGCTCTTTGCACTACCAATCACATTATAAGAACCAGCATGTTATTTGACTCGTAAAGGATCTTTAACGCTATGTTTGGTCTCTTGCTGCTGTACAGAGCTTCATTCCTACTCTGGGTGGCTCATGCTATACAAGTACCACTGCATGCATGCCTCTCTTGGGTGTGTAGGTTAATGGAAGATGTTCTAATGTGCTCTGCTGCATGTTTGTGCATGGTATGTCTTTTCAGAAAGTGCTTCTGGAAGCAAGGTGATATATGACTGCATGGCGTACCTGTGCTGAGTTGGATGTGAGATGTTCTGTCCTGCGTAAGGTTAGATGAGTGTGTCCTGCCATGGAGGCGAGTGTTTTGGATTTCACCTGTTGGTTTTATTTATATAGCGCAAAGCTCGCCAGAGGGGCAATGAAGCACTGTGTACGTTTACAACAAAAGAGCGTAATCACCAGAGGCCAGGCCTAGTAATCTAAATAATGATACAAGCAGAACCTATGGAACCTGTTAAATGCTGGGCTGCTGCCTGTTACTGCACATGTGTGCCAAATGGCCAAACGAGCAAAATAGCAATTGGGACAGCAATATTAGTTGGTGATATCAGGAGAACCCCTGCCACCTTTTAACATTTTAGAGGCATAGATTTTGTATACTTCACATGGACTGAGAGAGGCGCATTTTGAGTAGGGGTTCCTCGTGCGCCCAAAGGCAGATGATTTCACTCTAGTGAAGGCATGCCTAAAACCCTAGCCAGACTATCAACATGAGCATGCCACAGTGAGTCACCACTGCCCCACCAAAACAAAATTAACCAGTCCCACAGCAGCTCACTGTACTGTCCTCACTCTTCCATGCGAATCCAGAATGTTACTTGAAGTCCCAAAGTTCCTTGCAGTATCCCGGGTAAATGAGGTGGAATTCCCCGTAACCGTCCTCCCACACATTTTCTCTTTGATTTTCAGCAGGGAATAACATTTTAAGACGAGAGAAACACAAACATGTTAACAAAGGGCAAATCATTTTGTAGTCAAGGAGACTTACTCTGTTTTCATTGGTTTAGCCTATATGCCAGCATGACATAAGTGTGTTGTGTCTTGCGTTTGTGTATGACGACGTTTGTTGTGACATAGCTACACTTCATCTTATGTATTTGGGACACGCAACCTGAATGTGTGGTGATATTTAGAATGTTGATAACACTCCTAATGCCAACAAAAACCAGCAACCTCTTGGCCCAGGACAATAACCGACATTGACCGGATACTGCGGTCATATAACCTGTCTCACCTGATGCCTCTGGGCCCATGACTGTGACCTGACACTGCTGTCATGTAACATGCCTCACGTTATGCCTCTCGACCCATGATAGTGATCGGACACTACTGTCGTAACATGCTTCATCTGATGCCTCTTGGCCTATGACAGTGATTGGACACTTCTGTCATGTAACATGCCTCATGGCCTAGGACTGCGAGTCAACGCCACTGTCATGTAACATGCCTCAACTGATGCCTCTCAGTCCATGACAGTGACCGGACACTCATGTAACATGCCTCACCAGATGCGCCTTTCGGCCCATGACAGTGACTGGATACTGCTGCTATGTAACAGGCATCACATGATGATTCCCTGCCCATTTCAGTGACCAGACACTGCTGTCATGTAACATGCATCACCGGATGCCTAAGGGCTCATGACAGTGATCAGATACTGCTGTCATGTAACACGCATCACCTGATGGCTCCGGGCCCATGACAGTGACTGGATACTGCTGTCATGTACCATGCTACACCAGCACAGAATCCCTCTCACATGAGCAGTCCTGCAGATGAAACATGTTAGAACTGCGAAGAGAAGCGCTGAGAAGGCAGCAGAGCGCAGACCTCCAGACACGGAAGATAATAAAAAAGTGATGCTATGAGACCTCTAAGTAGTACCTGGACCCCTTCGAGCTTTTTCGTGCATCATCTGTGGGCTGTCCGTGGACATACCATGTCCAGTATAGAGAGGGGGCTCTTGTGCTGGACGCTGTTTTTTCCTGCCCTTGTACACTGAAAGGAGGGGTGGCACATTGGCAGTGCTTCATTTGAGCCGGTGGCTTCCGGTTCTCGGAACCAGCACTTATCACCACACTTATGACACTCTGCCACATGGTGGCGCTGCTCATCTAATTAGAGGCGAGCAGAACAAGGATGTTTATGTATATAATATACATTTAAAAATGCCAATACCTGCCTCCCCAGGCATTCCTTTAGCTTTGGGGGCCTGGAATAATCTGAACTGTCGCACTTTCAGGTGAGAGAGATGGTTAGTAGTTGTTCTGCCAGTGATGTCAGTAGCAGTGGGTGGGGCAAGCGGCAGTGGCCTCCTGGTCAGGGCCCTGGCACTTATTATTGTACAAATTAAGCACTGGACTGCGCTCTGGCAGCCAAACACTGGCGAGGGTGAGGAGTTTTAGGGTGTTCTGCGGAGTCTTTCCTGGTGACATTTTGGGGCGTTTGACCCTCCAAAACCATGTCAGCCCCTCTGTTGGGGGTCCTGGTAGGCTTCCTGCTGCACCATTATTTACATGGTGCCTCGTACCGAGAAAGTCCTGCTTCTAAATGCTGGAATAATAGACTCTCGAAAATGCAATTTCTCTCAACTCTTTGGCACTTCTATCGACCTCAGATGGATGAATGTGTGAGCATACCCACTTGTCTGGAAGATATAGGCATCAGCCCGTGGCATCGCTGCAGGCAGTAACCAGCTGACTGAGCCATAAACCCGCTGCCACCCATGAGTATGAGCATTAGATGCACAACCCTAGCACAAGTTAAACTGCAGAGAATCCAAGTGGCAAGAGGCCATTGTGCCACAAACGACAATGGACTGTAGCTGGCCCTCAGGGCCCAGGGGCCCTTCTTGTTCTCCAGTGACGCTCTTTTCCTGGGCACCAGAGCCAGGAATGTCTCTCAAACAAGAGAACATGTGCACAAACACGGGCACACATCATATGGCTGAAAATGGGCACGACCAACTTACACATAAGAGTTCAGCGTCGCTGCTGGGTCCCGAGTCACCGGACAGACCAGCTCTACGGGTATAGGAAACTGGCATGGGATGAGCTGAAGAGAACAGCCCTCTACGTCACCCAGGCCCACAAACTCAAGCGGAGGGGTGCCATCATGAAAGCCACATGCACTTTTCAGTGTGCACACTGCAGCCAATGACAAAGTGGCATTAAAATAGAGATTCGATAATTTTACAAAAGTAGACAGATAGGTATCCATACAGACAGACAGACAGATTACAGACCTCATGCCCCTGTAGAGCACGGCGTCGGTAACCAGGTTACATCAAACGACAAAAGAGAAGAGAACAGCCCGGGGCTCCCTGCAGGCAGCCTGCCCACGCCCTCTGCCACCTTTCACCTAACACAGGGCTTGGCAGGTTAATCCTGTTCGAATTCCTTTGCACTTCACACCGAAGCACCCCCACACCTCCCCCCACCCCACCCCCCCCCCCACACACACACACACACACACACACACACAGCTGGACTTAGCGCGTGACTCCATCCTCTCCATGTATGAATGATTGATACCTGTGCGTCGAAGCGCTGTATGGAATGTAACCAGGCCTGGAGCTCACCATTGCAAGTACTGCACGTACAGACGTGTGTGACGCAATAGGGCAAGTCATCTGTGCGTGGAAGGGCTGTATGCAATGCAACCAGGCGTGCAGCTCACCATTACATGTAATGCACGCGTAGACTCGTATGACGCAAAAGCACCGGTCACCTGTGCCTCGAAGCGCTCCCTGGGGCCGGGGGAGGGGGGCGTGGAGGGCAGACAGCGCTGCTCCGCAACACACGCAGGCCGCAGGGGCCGGATCAGAGAGGAGCGGGGGCGAGCGAGCGCGGCAGCGTGCTGAGCTGACCACACGCTCGTGCATCGTGCCTGAAACGTGCGGGTAACCGCACGGAAAAGGCCATTGTGCACGAGCGTGTGGTCAGCTTTCAAAAGCCCCTTACATAAAGTCTCGCAGAGCAGCGCTTACGCGCTACTCGAGGCTCGACCTAAAAATTAGAGGGAACATTGCTCATATGTACATGTTCCATGCTTGTAATACGAAGGACTAGGGGACACGTGGAATGACCATCACCTCCTGTTACTTTTTAGGTCTCGCCCTTGCAGCGCGCATGCGCTGCATAGGAGGGCCTTTAGCCGTCGCTCTGGTCATTTTCTAGCACACACTCGTGCTTGTGGCGGCATCCACCTTGCGGGAGCGAGCAGGGGCGCGCCACAAGCACGAGTGCAGTGCTTGAAAATGAGCAGACTGCGCGCGCACGCACGCACCACTCCCGGGCTCACCTCCTGCTCCCCCTCTCTCTCACGCTCATTCCTTGTTATCCTTCCTGGTTGAAATGCAATTTTCGTCCTTCCAAGACTGTCATTTGATGTGAACAAAGTCTTGTTTCCACCGAGGATTGCCTTTCCACACTACTAGAAAGGGGGTTTCGGTACAAAATGTTGAAAGTGCAGTTTGTGCATCAGCCTGAATTGGGAAATGCTGTACGGCTTTAGGCGCAGAGACTCCGGTTTTGGGGCTGTGCATCTTGGAAAAACACTGTCAACTGTTTTGTAAAACTGTACGTCTTGTAATAAAACCTGTTCTTTTTTTTAAAGCGCTCTAATACCTTTGGGTAATTTCCGCGCTATATAAAAATGCATAAATAAAGATCGCATTCACGATTCCTCTCCCTCGCCCCACAGACATTTCACCACCACTTTCTGCGTACATTAAATTACCTGCACAATTAAAGACGTCACACCACCAACCACATCACTGATTGTGGCATCATATGCCGCCAGGAAAGACACTGTAGGCTGTTGGCATGTGTCAAGAACTGCTGTTGATCTCATCTATGTCCCCCTCATGCCAAATGTGAGACTGGCTACCCCAGTGCATTCTGGTAATTGCAGTCTCGGTGAAGGAGAACAGGTAATCAAAGCCCCCACTGTTCCCAGGTGGCTAGTATATTTAGTGTATAACATGCCTGTGCTGACTAATGTAGGCTTGAATTGCTGAGTCATTCCCTCTCACGCGTCTTTGGCAGTGACTAATCAGCACTCGGTGTCTAATGATCAGGGGGCGGAGCTAGTGGCATGTAAGAACTCCTTACTGCTTGATGACGTTTATTTGTATTCCAGTGCTCAGTTTATCTGAAAGAGACACGTTAGTGACAGATTCCTTACCTTAGAATATCCCCAGGCGTCAGGCTGGATCCGGAAAGTTTTTTGCGTAGCAGTACCCTTGCGCGTCGGTAGGCGGCTCCGTCGTCGGCGTCGTGGTCGCCGGGATGACGTCGCGGGCAGTACTTAGACGCCGCCCCTGCGCGCTGACGTTAGTTCTTCTTTTTCCGCGCCAGTAAGCGCAGATCCGGGAAGAGCAGTGCCCTAGTCACTTTTTGACTATCCTTTTTTGTGAATTTTTTCACTGTTTCTTCAACGAGTCTTCCCGACTCCTAAGGTGTCGTAGGGATGCCCGGCTTTAAGCCCTGCGAGGCCTGTGGTCGCATGATGTCGATCACGGACCCGCATCTCGAGTGTCTCTTCTGTCTCGGCCGAGACCACGACACAAAGTCGTGCCCTGACTGCCGGAAACTTCATCCGAAGGCTTTGCGAGAGCGGTCTCGAAAGCTGCTCGAGGTCCGGCAGTCGGCTCTGCGCCGCACCAAGCTCCGGTCCCGGGAGAGGTCGAGGGGCCGGTCGCGGAGTCCCCGCCGTTCGTCGGAATCCAAGTCTTCGCGCTCCTCCGGTAAGTCGAAGCACAAGAAGTCTAAGCGGCGTCATCGCTCTAAGACTTCGCATCGCCGGTCTCGCGACTCGGCTGAGGCCCCAGTCGGCACCGTCCCCGCGGCCCCGGACATGCCTGTAGAGCCGCCCCCGAATTACCCGTTCTTTCCGGGGTCGGGGCGACTCCGGCCGAAATACAGGAATTCCTGTCGGCCATGGCCCGCCTCTTCGGGCCTTCAGGTCCCTCCGGTGCGCCTTCGGGCCCCGCGGGCCCTGATGGGGTTGCCCCGGCGCCGCCGTCGACTCCGGTCCCGGCGCCGCCTGTCCCACCAGCCTTCATCCCAGCCTCGGCTCCGGCCTCGATCCCGGCTCCGGTGGTACCGCAACCCCCATCGACGCCGGTTGACCTAACCACGCCTCAGCCGACGCCGATGTCCCCGGTGCCGTTCCTGACGCCGTCCGGGGCTCTGGACGGCGTCGTTCCCCGGTTCTCTCCGGCTCCGGACATGGAGCCGGACCGACGTCGCCCGACGCCGGTTCCGGCGCCGATGAGACCTTGGGTCCCAAATGTCCCTCCTCCTCCATATTTTGAACAAGAGGAGGACCAGGAGAGCTGGGAGGGGTCTGAGGACCCTCTCACACAACAGTGTGAGTTTGACCCGGACTGGGTTGAGGAACTTGGGGATGCCAGTGGTCTAGACACCTCCCCTGACACTGGCATGCTGTCTCCTCCCGTGGCTACGGAGGAGGGGGCTAATTTTGCAACGGTGTTGCGTAGAGCAGCTGGAGCCTTACATCTCCAGTTGCCTACTGTGGCCGTCAGGACTAACCTCCTGACAGAAGTGCTTCAGCCGGCGGCTTCCTCTTCGGAGACTGTGCTGCCGTTTAATGATGCACTCACTGGCGTTCTTTGGGTACCTGGTCCAAACCCACCACAGGGGCTCCTGTGGATAGGAACGTGGCCCGACGCCTTCGCCCTGCTCCGGGCGACCCCCTGTTTCTCTCCCAACATCCCACCCCTGAGAGCTTGGTTGTCCAAGCCTCTGCCTCCCAAACCGCCTTCCCTACCGCCCCTCCGGATAGGGAATCCAAACGCCTGGACCAATTTGGGAAGAAGGCTTTTCTTCCTCCAGTGCTGGCTTGCGGTCCGTCAACACCGCTTGCCTTTTGGGCCGATATACCCACTCCCTGTGGGATTCGGTGGCGGCTGTTTTGCCGCAGTGTTCTGAGGAGGTCCAGACACTGCTTACCCGCGCCATTGCGGAAGGGCGAGATGCGGCTAAATACACCATCCGTTGTGGCCTTGATGCCGCCGACTCGCTGGGCAGATCGCTTGCTACGACGGTGGCGCTACGTCGCCACGCCTGGCTGAGGACAACTGGTTTCTCGGGTGATGTCCAGAATACACTCATGGACATGCCCTTTGATGGAGTCGGTCTTTTTGGTTCAAAGGCAGACCATGCGCTGGAGCGGTTTAAGGACTCACGGGCTACGGCCAAGTCCCTGGGCCTTTCTGTTGTACGCCCTCCGCTCAGCTCTGCTTTTCGCCCCTTTCGTGGCCACGGAAGGGGCGCCCAGTCACGTCAGCTGCCCAGCCACCGGCCCGCACAGCAAGCGTCTACGCGTGTCCGCGGACGTGGATACCGCCGTGGCGGTTCGGGCAACCAGCGTGCGGGTCAGGCCACCACCTCCAACCCGTCCGCGGCCTCCAAGCCCTCCTAGTCCCTCCTTTCCGGTGCACTGTACGCCAGTAGAGGGCAGGGTCCGCCATCACCTTCACCACTGGCGTCCCATCACCTCGGACAGGTGGGTCTTGGACATTGTCCGAAGGGGCTACTCCCTCCCCTTCGAGACCACCCCCAGCCATGCCACCTCAATTCCACCGCATGTCAGGGGATCACTTGGTACTTCTGCAGAAGGAAGTCACGGCCCTCTTGGCCAAGAGGGCCATCGAGCATGTTCCGACCCTAGAAGTAGGGCGTGGTTGCTACTCCCACTACTTCCTGGTGCCCAAAAAGGACAAGGAGGACATGCGTCCTATCTTGGACCTCCGGAACGTCAATCGCTTCCTCCGGAAGGAGAAGTTCAAGATGCTCACCCTAGCTCAGGTCTTGACTGCCCTCGACCCTGGAGACTGGTTGGTAGCGTTGGACTTGCAGGACGCTTATTTTCACATCCCCGTCCTGCCGGCCCACCGGCGTTACCTGCGGTTCACGGTAGGCCTCGAGCATTTTCAGTTCACCGTGCTCCCTTTCGGCCTTACCAGCGCCCCTCGGGTGTTCACGAAAGTGATGGCGGTGGTCGCAGCTCATCTGCGCCGGGCAGGGGTTCCAGTCTTCCCCTACCTCGACGACTGGTTGCTGAAGGCGGGCTCGTCCCAGGCAGTCGTCTCCCACCTCCAGACTACGGCCGAACTCCTGCACTCGCTGGGGTTCTCCATCAATGTGCCGAAGTCGCATCTGATTCCTTCTCCACAGCTCCTTTTCATCGGAGCAGTTCTGGACACGACGCAGTTTCGGGCCTATCCTCCCGAACGGCGAGTCCGGGATATTCGGGCTATGATTCCGATCTTTCAGCCTTTATCCTGGGTTTCGGTACGGATGACCCTGAGGCTGCTGGGCCTCATGGCCTCCTGCATCCTGCTGGTCAATCATGCCAGATGGCATATGCGGGCTCTGCAGTGGGACCTGAAGTTCCAGTGGGCGCAGCACCAGGGCAACCTGTCCGATCACATCAGATCTCGGAGGGGACTGCAAAACAGTTGCAGTGGTGGCTCTCGAACCGGCAATGGGTCATGGGCAGATCCCTCTCCCTTCCCCAGCCAGAGCACACAGTTGTGACGGACGCGTCCCTTCTGGGATGGGGCGGTCACATGGGAGAGGCGGAGATCAGAGGCCTCTGGTCTCCGGCGGAGTCCCGGCTCCATATCAACCTTCTGGAGCTCCGGGCGATCCGACTTGCACTCAAGGCATTCCTTCCCTCTGTCAAAGGGAAGGTAGTGCAGGTGTTCACAGACAACACCACCGCCATGTGGTACTGCAACAAACAAGGAGGGGTGGGGTCGTGGACCCTTTGTCAGGAGGCTCTGCGCCTCTGGACATGGCTGGAACATCAGGGCATGTTCCTGATGGTTCAACACCTGGCAGGTTCCCTGAACGCCAGGGCGGACGAACTCAGCCGCAGGTGCATGATGGATCACGAATGGCGTCTTCACTCGGAAGTGGCGCAAGGACTCTTTCTACAGTGGGGAGAGCCTTGGTTAGATCTATTCGCCACCGAAGAGAACGCGCAATGTCATCAGTTCTGCGCGTTGGAATTTCCAAGGCGGCACTCGCTCGGCGACGCTTTTCGTCACGAGTGGAGTTGCGGTCTATTGTACGCCTTTCCGCCTATACCACTTCTACCCAGAGTGTTGAAGAAGATTCGGCACGACCGGGCCCAAGTCATTCTTGTGGCTCCGGACTGGGCTCGAAGAGTTTGGTATCCCGAGCTACTCAGTATGAGCGTAGATCCCCCGATCCGTCTGCCTCTTCGGGAGGATCTTCTGTCGCAGGGGACGGTCCTCCACCCGAACCTGTCCAGCCTCCACCTGCTTGCGTGGAGATTGAGCGGCGGCAGTTGATTCCTTTCGACTTGCCTCCCGAAGTTTGTGATGTGATTCTGGCAGCCAGGCGTCCCTCCACTAAGGTGGTATACGCCTGCAGGTGGAACAAGTTTGTGGCATGGTGCACAGCAAAGGCTGTGAATCCCCTTTCTGCCCCTCTCTCTGAGTTCTCCTGTTCCTTCTTTCCCTGGCCCAACAGGGTTCTGCCCTGGGTACCATCAAGGGCTATCTTTGTGCCATCTCGGCCTTCCTCAGGCTTCCTGATCAGCCCTCCCTTTTCAAGTCCCCTGTTGTTAACAGGTTTCTAAAAGGCATTACACACCTCTTCCCTCCTGTTCCGTTTGTGATGCCTCAGTGGGACTTGAACTTGGTTCTTACCTTTCTTATGTGCGCTCCCTTTGAGCCTCTACATAACTGTCCTCTTCGTCTTCTGACTCTGAAGACTGCCTTTCTGGTGGCCGTCACCTCCGCTCGGCGGGTGAGTGAGCTCCAGGCTCTATCATGTAAACCTCCCTTTCTGTCTGTCCATCCAGACAAGGTTGTTCTTAGGACGCGTCCGTCCTTCTTGCCAAAGGTGGTTACTGCCTTCCACATTGGGCAGACCATCACTTTGCCCACCTTCTTTCCGCCTCCGCATCCTTCCAGAGAGGAAGAGAGGCTCCACCGTCTGGACCCAAAACGTGCGCTTTCCTTTTACATCGACCGCACACGCCATTTCCGGGTGGATGACCGGCTCTTTGTTGGCTACGTGGGCGCCAAAAAGGTTGGGCGGTGCACAAGAGAACCATCTCCCGCTGGGTAACCTTGTGTATCAAAGCCTGCTATTCTTTGGCTAAGAAGGAGCCTCCTGTTGGGCTGCGTGCCCATTCCACCAGGGCAACGGCTGCTACCACGGCTTTAGGCCGCGGTGTTCCGCTGCAGGATATCTGTCAGGCAGCTACGTGGGCCTCGCTGCACACGTTTACAAAGCATTACTGCCTTGACAGTCAGGTCCAGAGGACGGCTTCTTTGGCCGTTCTGTCCTCCAGGACTTCCTTGTCTGATCTTTGTTCGCAGACCCACCACCGGGGTTGGTATTGCTGGGGTATCTATTCTAAGGTAAGGAATCTGTCACTAACGTGTCTCTTTCAGATGCACAAGTTACTAACTTGTGTAACGATATATCTGTAAGAGACAGTAGTTAGTGACAGATTCCTACCGCCCACCCATCCTCCCCGTTCTGCGAACTGATTTCTAGGAGTTAAGGACATCCCTTTCAGGGCCCTAGTATTTTTCAGACACCTATGTCAGCTTCTTGCATGGCTCTGTGTTCCTGGCGCGGAAAGTCGTGTACAGAACTGACGTCAGCGCGCAGGGGCGGCGTCTAAGTATTGCCCGCGACGTCATCCCGGTGACCACGACGCCGACGACGGACGCGGAGCCGCACGGCGCCGCCTACCGACGCGCAAAGGGTACTGCTACGCAAAAAACTTTCCGGATCCAGCCTGACGCCTGGGGATATTCTAAGGTAAGGAATCTGTCACTAACTACTGTCTCTTACAGATATATCGTTACACAAGTTAGTAACTTGTGCATTAAGCAATCAACGTCATCACCAAAGGAAGACATAGGGCGTTAGGCACTATAAAAGTTACCAGTGGTGTGACCTTAAACATCCCCTTTAAGTGTCTCACCCTTACAGACTTACCTACGCATAGCGCCCACTTTAGGCGCAAGATCCCAGAGGCTTCACTGGTCAGGTCATCACTCCCTGCCTTTAATGGTGTCATTCAGGGTGCTATGCAGGGGCGCCATTAGCGGTGTTATGAGAAGTCCTCTATGACGTCCTAGAGAGACACTTCAGATGTCATAGCTGGGGTGCATGACGTCCTCCGCAAAGCTGTTGAATTTTTTTCTTGGCTTGCCTCCAAAGCACACCCCTCCCACCTCCAACACAGCATGGGCGCGCACAGCGGCGTTTTCACTTTGAATTTGTCTGCTTGCACTGTTGTTTGTTGGATTTCCTCTATAGCAGACCCTTCCCACCTCCCAACACAGCATGACCGCGCGCCTTTATTTACTTCTGAACAGCCCGCTTTTACTTTACATTTATATATAAATAGCTTTACTTGTTTTGGCAGGGGGGCATGGGGAGATAAAGTGATTTGCCCAGAATCACAGGATGTTGAGCCAACGAGGAGGCTCGAACCTGGTCCCCTCCGCTCCAAAGTTGGCTGCTTTGGCCGTTATGCTACACCTTCTCCTTTGTCATCTCGACGTTAAAAAAGAAAAAAAAACTTGTACGATTATTCAAAGATGTTAAGAGTGTGTGGGCATGCCAGTGGGGGATAATGTACTGCATTGCTAAACACTTATAAGGTCCCAAAGGCGAGACCTATTGGCTATGCCAATGCTTGTTGTACTTGCTCACTGGCTCCGATTCCCAATTGGGTTTAATTTTATGAAGCTTTAAATGTGGTCCATTCTGGGTTCTATCTGCCTTGGCTTGTGATTCCATGTTGCTTGTAGGAATTCTTTGAATATACCATGCTCCTGAAAGCTTGTGTGGTAATTGGGGTGTGGCAGGTAGAAGGAAATGATTTCCTGTTCTTCATGTGTGGCTTATTTGAAAGAATCTTGAGTTCCTCCCCGAGGACCCCAGCGGTGGCACAGTGGCTTCTCCCTTATTTATCCTGAGAGGGAGAGCTTTGGGGTGGTGCCCCCGTCCCCCCGCTTTCACCCAAAATCATCAAACTGCGTACTCTATCAGGTGATGAGTTAGCTACAGCATGGATAACTCACTGATATTTGTTTGACAACCGCATGGAAGACGGAAATTATTTCAGTGTGTCCAAATCAACATCGGGCCCTGTGGTGCTCCCCTGACCTGGCATCATGCTCTAGAAGTGACTGGCCCGCAGTGGCAGCATTGGTCACATTTTGAGTCAGTCAGCGTGCATTCATATGTTCTTCTAGTGTTATCAAATGGAAACGACCCCCTATGTGAATTGTTGCATTGTAAGTTGTCATGTCTGCTCGGGATACACTATAACCGGATCGGACTCGTACTTGTAATCATACTGATCCTTCTGCTGGTACATTTTCTTCGGGGTTGTAAAGCATGGTGTAGTCTGTTGGAATAAAGTTTGCTGGGCATGGTCCGGACTACGCACACAAGCCTGGGATTAAATGGCTAATTCACCCCAGAGTACAGAATATTGTTTCTGTGTCTTACTCTTGTTTTCCTGTGTTAGCAAAGTTAGCTGCTCAAATGGTGGGCTCTTTTTTTCCCCTGTTTTTCTTTTCTTTTTTCCACATTTGACTTGGTAGTTTTTCATGAATTTGGTCTTTTCCACATCAAGATTCCTCTTGTTTTGACTTGAGGTCTAGGATGTGTTTTCAAGCTCTCCTATTGGTCGTGAGACTGATGGCGTACTTGTGGCCACAGGGTACTGGTTTTAGTGCATTATAGCCAAAGGTATTAAGTTGCCTACTGCATTGTTGAGTTGTTTGACTCGTGTCGCAAAAGAAGCTTCGCACATCTCCTTAGCCTTTTTGAATAAAAATAAGCAGGGAATCTTTTCTGTAAATCAGTCGACAATGACTTAAAATCTTCACCATTGTTTGTAATCCACAACTGCAGTTTTTGCAGTCTGTGCAGCCTTGGCAGCCTCTACATCTAATCACACTATTTGCTTGCTGGTCAGAATGCTTAAGAACAGTTTATCAGTCAGTGTTGACTGAAATCAGTCCATGGGTAATGAGTCCGGCTATTCGGATAAGAGCTGAAGGAGGTTTCTACAGTCCCGGTAATAACACGGGGGAAAAGTGCTTTAATTTCAGAAGTTTATGGGAGTCAATCTCTGATGACTTTAAGTGCTGAGCTCTACTTTTAAGTCACCGAAGCATCTTTGATGTTGTTTCTCTCCTGGTGCCACAAATGTGTGTAAACCCAGTGGCAGGATTTTTTTTTTGATGGAGTCTACAATGTGGTTGATTGTGACCTTTGGTCCGAGGGCACAGTGATTTATTGTCGACAGTGAAGCACCCACAACTGCTAAATGGTGCAAAAAGCACCAAAGGCAAATCCATTCTATACTTGAGTTGCAAATCTGCTACTCGTTGTACAACTTAGTTCATTCCAGTTCCTGGCATGTGACACAGCGACCCTCCCCATGTCAAAGAGGCTTCTTAGTAGCGGACCTGGGCTGTTTCCAAACAACATTGCAGTGCTGGAGAAAGCACATATCAGTCCAAGCTCTCCATTTTGTGGGGGACAGTCCCGATTATTGTTCATGGTGGGCTGCGAGTGCTCTTCCATGTCCACCTTACTGCAGCTCTCCCGATATACGCTCAGGCATTCTTTACTCGCGTTCAGTGTTTTTTAGCAGCCGTGTTTTTTACCCACACTATGTTTTAGTGATGGAGTGGTTTAGAATGGCTGTTCAGACAACTGCTGAGGCTTTGACGTTTTTTCCCTCTCAGGTGTTTGCCTGACTCTTTGTTGCTTGAGATTTCCTCTCAACAAGGATTTGAAGCAATACTTGCTGGGAACCTTCTCTAAAGATTGCTCTCCTTTCTGTCCTAGGTGGTGAAGATTATCCGGCCCAGTGAGACTGCAGGGCGATACATCACCTACCGCTTGGTGCAGTGATGGGTAAGTGATTGGAGTCTTGTAGATGTGTTGCATGTTTTAGTACCTGTTCTTGTGTCCCCCGTGATAAGTATCTGTTGTGCTTTGATGATGGCCTTCACCAGAATGTGGCCCTGTTGTGTGCTTCCTAATACTATCACTGCATCCTTACACTTTGAGCTAAGTCCTCAGGGCTCCCCCTTTGCATTTACTCCGGAAAGCAAAGAACATGTTATGCTTTTATTCCTTGAACGCTTTGTTAGATTGCTTATGCTTGTGAATAACAAAAAAGTCTAGCTGGTGCGTGAAGAATTTTCAATCTTATTAAGGACGCTCATTTGAGGATTAGTCTTTGCTGTTTTAAATACCAAGCGGGTAGATTTCCACTTCCCGTTTGTGCGGCTTCTTCCTAGCTCAACATGAGCACGGGTTCAATGGGAGCAGGGGCTCTGACTGCTTCGCTGCTGAACCGGCTGAGCACAAGGGCATTCCTATTTCTATGCGCACAGAGTGTTGGTGTTCATGCTCAAGCCTGCAAAACAGTAGGTAGTTCCACTGCTGGCTTGCTGCTAAAATAAATTGAGCAGTAGGAGTGTGGAAAACTCTGCCTGTAATTCAGCTGAATTTGTTGACACTGCATCAAGTTTGCGAGGACTTAACCCAGTTGCTCCTTATACACGTGGATGTGGTAGGGCTGCCATAATCTGATTGAAGAGTTTTCTCCTAGGGCCAGGACAGCCTCCCTCCACCTCAGAACTTGTAAAATATTGTAGTCGGCACTTTCTAACACTTGATATTTTCCCATTGGGTGCCTCTCTAAAGAGCAGACTAAAATAGCGACCTCACAACCCTACAACTCTGACAAATAGTATGAGGGGAGGGTGCCAATGATTATGTAGAGGATGACCTCATTGAAGCACTGGACAATTCCGTCCAGCAGTCTGTCAATCGAGCGCTGGCATTGGGATTTAAGCCCATTAATCAGCAATGGAAGCACTACACGTGGAGGCATCAGGACAAATATTCTTCAGGCTTATCAGATCCTCCAAAGAGCACCACAAGAACTTACCCAAATAACACCCGGGGGAAGAAGCGATGGCCCCAATCTGAGGCTCTGGAGAAGCTTTCACAGCCCTACTTACAGGGCCATGAATTTTATGTGCCTTACACCCTAGAGTGTGTGATGCCCAGTCTGGGCATACTACTATGGGCACTGATTCAGAAACTATCACACCTTCTGCTGCCTCGCCAGTGCTGCCTTCTGGGTCCAGACGGAAATCTCTCAGCATAACCTGGTGATGACACCTCAATGCCAGTTGGGGGTATGGTCATTCAACCCTGAGGATATAGTGCATCCGCGTCCTGCTGAGTGGGTGCCCACACATGAAGTGACGGAATCTAAGCAAGGCTTTGGAAACGTTTGTCAAAGAGGTCTGTAACAGCCTCTGTGCGGAATGTCGTCAGTCCATCTTACAGGGGATGGTGGGGGAGACCTGGATGGTGATCCCCAACATGTGATTACATGATTACATGTGTGCGTAAGCTCTGTAGGGACCCCAAAAAAGGAACTGATCGGGCATGGAAAGCTTGCCATGATAAGCTCCTTGATTAGTGTGGGCCCTTTTAAGATCCTTGAACTTGCCTACCAGGCTAAGGAGTCAGGAGACTCTATTAATCTGGACACATTCATTGGCTGGTTGCAGAGGGCTGTTTGTAAGTTAGGTAACTCGAACTGCACCCTGCTTTGATCCGAAATTGGTGGGTGGAACTATTCTCAGCGGAGGCGGGCCCAGTTGTGAACAGACTGCTCTTTGATGACCCGTGTTAAAGACTTAGGAAAATTTGTAACAAGTTTCACTGCTCTAGACAAGTCCCAGATATTGTTGAAGGTGTTCCAGGCTGGCCTTTTTGTGCAGGCTGGGTGATAGTAGGGCCAATTGCCAGGCCGTTCATACTCACAATGCCCTCAATTAGTATATTCCTCCAATAGAAAAAGTGGATGGCATGAGGGTGAGAGAGGCAAAAACTTTTTTTCCCCTCACGGTTCAGAGGAGGACGAGGCCGCAACTACAGAGTTAATTATAGAGGAGCGCAGGCAAGAGGAGCCGCCACATGATATTCAGGTCCTGCTGACTTGGGATTCACATGTTCTGGGGGGCAGAATACGTCCTTTTGTGCACAATTGGAAGATGATTATGAGAGATGCTTAGGTGTTCTAGACAGTGGGAGGATTCAAACTCTCATTTTATGGCACACTGAGACAGTCTTTGAGACCAGACAGCTACTTTTTTTCCCTACGAGAGCGTACTTTCATAGAGGCAGTGGATTGCTGAGGTACTAGCCAAGGAAGCAATTGGTGTCTCGGAAGCCCACCCCAGAGGGTTGGTAAGCAACATACTTCTGGTACAGAATAATGGTGGGAGTTACAGGCTGGTTCTGAATCTGTAAAAGTGCAATGATTGGATCTTATAAGTGCATTTCAAGATGGAGGATATCAGTCTACTGCAGGATCTGTTGCGACCTCTCAATTGGATGGTCTGTTTGGGCCTCAAAGATTCCTTTTTCACAATACTGTTCCCACTCGTCCCCCCCCCGGTTGCACAATTTTCTGAACACTGTATTCTGCAAGTTCTGAAGGGAAGAATGCCGTCCTACCACCAGGAGGAAAATCCTCAATCAGATTATGGCAGCCGTTACCACATCCATGTGTGTAGGGTATCACTGGGCTCAGGTGCTCACAAAGTCGATGCAATGTCAGCAAATCTGGCCGTATTACATCCTGAGAGTTCCTCACTCCTGCTGCTTGATTTATTTCAGCCGTGAGCCGGCAGTGGAACTACCTGCTCTTTCACGGGCTCGAGCACCAACACTCCTCAGCGTGCATAGAAATGGTACTGCCTTTGTTCTGAACCGCTTCAGCAGCGAGGCAGTACTAAGCCCCCAGTTCCTTTCCTACTCCACCGATTCTCATTGTCAAGGTAGGGATAAGACCGCACGAAAGGGAAGCTTAATCTTCCTGCTTGGTATTGAAAATAGCTAAACCTATTCTAAGCCTCTGATACTGCCAAAAATGTGTGTTCTATGAAAGCTCTAATTTGTCATTGTGGCTTGATCATTGCTACACCGATGAAGTGGCTTGCGCTCAGAGATGCTAAAGGAGAACAGTGTTGGTAGTAGCAGCTGATAGATTGCAAAGAAGTTGAAAAAGGCAGTGAATTGCTCCAGATGCACTTTTACTGGTATTTTTGTAGTTGGTGTACGTCTTAACTTTTGTCTTGCCCCACTTGTATAGCACTTTTTAACAGAAACATAGTAATTGGGGTTCCTCGAGAATAAAAGGTGAGGTTAGTGTCGACAGCAGCCTTTTTAGAGGCAGTCATGGACAGATTCCTAGGAAATAAACTATTTTTTTTCTCCCTTTCCCAGTCCTGCCTTATTTGCAATGAATATCAAACTACCTGGACTTCTGAATCGGCCTTGCTTCCCTGTCATCTTCCATCAAAATCCCGTTGCAGGCTGCCTGCCCTCCACACGCCTCTAATTGAACCATTAGGCATTGTCGGATTGAAGTTGCCCAGATGCTGCCATCTCCCTCGCTCAAAGACATGGAACTCGAGTCACTCTGCTACCTCCCCTGTCCTTGATGTTGGCCATCAAGAGTCTATCTGAAGGGAGCGGTAGCAGAGTTTGAGATGTGCTCTAGAGCTCTTGCTACACTTCAGGATTGTGTTTTGGATTCTGAATTTTTCATGCCTCTGATTTTCGCTGTTGAAGCTGCTTCTGTGCAGCTAGAGAGACATTGTGCAAGTTCCATCCCTTTTTGTGTTTTATTTCAGTTATTTGCTCTTTAAGGGATTTTAGTTATTCATTGTGATGCAAAAATAAAGTTATTTTTTTCTGTGAAATATTGTTATTTTAATGTTCGTTTCCTAGGTGACAGGGAAAATTCTGGAGGTTGTTACTGTTGGTACTCGTTGGTGTGCGAATTCCAGACCTTTAGCTCAACTGCTCCCCTCCCTGCTGCTGATCTTAAGCTAGGACCCATCTCTGGCACCTCAGTCACTTCCCCTGAAAGTCAAATACTGGAGCCTGCATGCCGTTACACTCTGTCCTGGCACCGTTGTTGCGTCACAGCTCCCACGCAGACATTATAGCTACTCGATTGTTCCTTGACTGTCAGTCAGTGTTGCCTTCCATGGGAGAGTTTCGTGCATAGAAGCACACTGTGAGGCAAGGTGAATGCTGGAGACTGATGGTATGGCCACAAGACACATTCATTCTGCAGACCGTGGTGTATGGTCTGTAGGCCCAGTGCTCTTCAGTGTGTGGGGGCAGGGGGCAGTACTTTCCCACATTCACTCAAACCAGGTAATAAATGGGTCATATAAACAAAGAATTGAATTTACTAATTAAGATTGCTGTAACATGTTTTTTTAACTGCCTTGTTCTATATTAAGCTGGCGACTGTGTACATAACTTGTATGTGTAGTTTGTATGGTGTAAAATAATTTGGATGCGTAAACAGTAACAAAACTTCGTAGTATTTAATGTGCTGCTGTAGCGGGTACAAGAAGGGGTCCTTTCTGTATTTCTAAGTATTTCTATTGCACTTATTATGGGTTGAGGTGCAGAATACCTTTTTCAGTGGCTTTGTCAAATGGTAGTTTTTGTTACTGGGATATGTTCAAATGTCACTGGTTGGAGGCGGCCCTTAAAGGGGTCTCAACAAGCAATGGAGTTCCCTTTACTGGCGAGGCAAGTATCTGCCCACACTTGAAAATTAAAGTGTCTCTAAAAAGACTGATAAAAGCCACATTCCTTAGAGCACAATTCAAAAATTATTTATTTCTACAGGCTTACATCCACAGATTGCCTGCTGTCGCAAAAAATATCCCTGCTGTATTCCTAAAACCCTGCATGAAAAATTGACCTTGACTTAAACTTTCAATTTTTCCCTCCCATATTTATTTTGAGTGTCCCTTCTCCCTTCGACATGCCTCTTATATATACTAGAATACTCTCAATCACATGGCTGTCTAAATCTCTCTTTCTTTGAAACCATATCCCTGCAACCTAACCCTATCTATTCATTCCATCAACCACTTGCTTGTCACGCACCCCTCTCTAATGATCACACCTAAGTGATTAATGTATCACCAAGAAACAGGAGTAAATGCACAGATGGTTTGACAGCACAAGACTAATCTCCATAATCAGTAGATTGACCAGTTACTTTGGGTCTGGGTAGTGAGCTTCTGGCAGTAAAGCGCTTCAGCACCTCATCTATGGAAGTAAGTGCTGTATAAATGCAATACAGTTATCTGCATGCATTTATGAGAGTGAAATGGGACAATGCAATGGGGCTGCATGTTTGAATTTTTGTAAGAGGGGTTCACGCTAAAGAAAGCCACTTCCCTTTCTTATATGCAGACGTCTCCTTTTATTTGAGTCCTTGGCGAGTAGGAGTGCCGCCTACTTCAGTGAATCAGACAGTGCTACGATCATATGACGAATGTTAATGTTTATTTAGAAAGACTTTAACAAACCTTGCATTATAATACAGAGCTCATAGTCCAAGCACTTTTACATATACATACAAGAAGGCGGCACATAGCTCCGGTTCTTTGTGGCACTCCTGCTCCTTGTGTCCTTGCATCGCTAGTACAGAAAATCAAAACCGAATTAATTAAAGAAATAAAAACATCTTATTTGTGGCCCACTGTTACCAGAGCAAGCACCACTGACCTAACTGCCTTTCCGGCAGAAGAGGTGGCTTCAGCAAAAGTACCCCACGATATACACAGGTAATGGGGACTACCTGGAGGTGTGAGGTCTTATCATGTGACTAGTAAGAGTGAAGTCGCCCAGGCGGCAGGCGGGGGTGCTGGAAGGGTTTTGTTTAATGAGGTGTGCGCCTTCTTTTAGAGCTGGAGGTGGAAGACCTTGAGGGGTGTGGTTGTGTGCCTTATGAATAGGTAAGAGCGAGGTCGCCCAGGCGGCAGGCGGGGGTGCTGGAAGGGTTTTGTTTGATGAGGTGTGTGCCTTCTAGAGCTGGAGGTGGAAGACCTTGAGGGGTGTGGTTGTGTGCCTTATGAATAGGTAAGAGCGAGGTTGCCCAGGAGGTAGGCAGTGGTGCTGGAAGAGTTTTGTTTAACAAGGGGTGTGTGTACTTGTTTCAGAGGTGGAAGTGGCAGAGCTTTGAGCTCTGGTGTTCCAAGGTTAAGCTGGAGGGATGCGTCATGAGATGGGGGTTACCGTCCTTCTGTCTGGTGTTGGATGTTGAGTTGAGAGATTATTTTGGGGATGAAAGTGATTTGAAATTGTGAGCATCGTAAGTAAAGGCAGATGGTGTGTGCGTTGATGAGGCAGACTGTGCTGTGAGGCAGGGGGTGTGCATGCGATGCCGGAGGAGACTTGTAGACATGCATTTTTAGACCACATTATGAGGTAGGGGTTCGATCTGGTACCTCATCAAAGCTGTGCAGCGAGGTGGCCTAGGGCACAGCTGCAGGTTGTGGAGGTTCTCTGGGAGAGCTGGAACCAGCAGTAACTGGGGTCAACATGCATTCTGGACTGTTCTATGAAGGCCACATATATAGAAGGCTGATGGGAGGTTAAAAACTTGTCAGAGGCATGCAGTGAAAGTGGTGCCTTCTGTGTAAGCCACCAGTCCTGGCTAGAACCAAAACTTGTGCCGGAGAGAACAGGAGGAGTGATTTAGAATGGAATATGATACAGATTCCAGGTATGGAAAGAATACAAGACAAGATGGGTGGGTGGGTGGGAGTGTTAAAGGCAAAGGGGACACTTTAGAACCAGCTTGCGTTTCCTCTGTGGAGTATGCAAACTTAATTCATAGACACATTAATGGCAGTATTAGTACAGCGCTTCTACCCTGGCCCACACTGGCACCACCTGGGCAACGCAAACTCACTTTGGTACTTTGAGAGGAGATACACTTCAGAGAGAGCAAGCTGCTTGTAAAACAATTACTGCAGCTGCGCAAGGTTCCTTTATATACACACACGGCAACCATACATACTTACAACATACATTCAGTGCAACATGGACTGCGGTGCTCATTTCCTTGGGACACAGAACAGGGAAACACAGGCTGCAGAAGTGGAAGAGTTCTGTGCCTAAAGCTGATAATCTGCAGCTGCAGCAGTGTTTCCTAACCCATTGGTAGTACATAGGCACTGCCAGTGTAAGGCTCCTGTACACAGAGGTGGCTGGCAGTAGGTGCCTATTTTTTCTCTTGCTCTCTGTTACAAGCTTCACCCACATACAAGTGCAGCATAGACAATGTTGGTGCAAGCCTGTGCATCAAAGATAAGGAATAGACCATAACAGTGCAGACGTCTCTCACCGATGAAGAAGAGCAGGCTTTGTTTTACATTTTCATTGTGGCATCACTGGAGTCGGAGAGCAGCTACTGCACCATTACTGTGCAAAGTTCTTTACCTGGAGCATTTTTGGAGGTGATTTAGTTTTTTAATTTCATCCAGCTGGTGTACCTGGTCTCAGAACTGCACGAAGCACCTCCAGTGCCGCGCCGCTTCTCTTCCTTGCGTACAGTCCCCCCACTCCAGGTACAGCAGTACAAGTCATACTTAAAAGAAAAATCAAAATGCTCCAGCTCCGGGATAAAGTGCAGCGAGTTGAGCAGAACCATCCCATCATTGCTCAGTTGTTCCATAAAGTTCCATTCAAAGAGTTCTTCTGCGCACGATCCATTTAGGTCTTACAGTGTCAACTTTTTTTTTAGAAAGACGTGTTGCTGACTTGTAGCAACCCTGATCCAGCCAAGAACCGCTACAATCCTTGCAGTGAAGGTGTGAGACTAATGCCACTAACCGTTCACATTCGCTACATTTACAGGTTGAGATGCACTGATGTGTCCGCACAGCAGACAACAAGGATCAGAAGATTGGCACTAGGGGTTTTATGTCGGAGGGATTAACCTGAGGCCTTTGAAGCGATGCTTCTGAATCATATCTGTTATCCGTCAGTCACACTTCTTTCAGGTTGGTACATGGTTAGAAGGGAGATCATGGTTATACCCACAAACTAGGTGGACTGACTGACTGGCTTCCTGCTCACAGCTGAGCTCATGCCCATTTTTCCATTCCATGGGCAAACAGTCGGCAGCTTGTAACTGGATGCCTCTTGGCCTTCCCCCAGAACGTTATTTGACTGGTTTGTGTTGTGTTCTGCGAGTCATCTCTCTGGAGCCCGGCCTGGCTCCACGCCCGAGTGTCTCAGTTTGCATACGGGGTTGTCTCGTCCTCTGTTTTTGTCAGGTGCCGAGTGCTTGAAATGTCAGGATCTGAGTGACCTATGCTGCAGGGCCGGCTCAGCTGTCCCTCACTGCTGTCATCCCCATACAGAGCATCGTCCGTACTTGTTTCACTCTCCTGTTTCATCAATTGGCTCCTCTGTACCTGAGTAGATGTAGCCCCCTCAACTTGAGGCCGTCCTCCAGAGATACCGTCGTCTTCCAGCTCGGAGTCAGAGTCCACTGACTGCTCCCCAGATTCAGTAGAGCCCAATGAATGCTCTGGAGAAGAATGAACAGTGGTCAGTGCCCAATAAACCCCAGCTCTAAGGAGCTTTGCCGTTCAGATCAGCCTCACTTACCTCTGAATGTCTCCCGGTGGTAATCCGTGTCCAGCGTCTCCTCCTCCGGGGTCACTTGCAACGGGGTACCCCCACTGCTAAGCCCGTCTGCTCCCTGCATAGGCGTAGCCTCCTGGAAGAATGCAGCAAACTGCATTAGCCCTTGTCCCACCTGTCCTCCAGGTCCAAGTCAAATAAGAGTCTATGCTTTTTTTAATGTATTTTTTTAAAATATGGGCAAGCTTTCCTTCTCTATAGGCGGCTACCTTCCATTTTTCATTTATGTACCAGCTTTGTTTCTAAATAAGTCCAGTTTCCCTTTATCATTAAAGGTACAACTTTTCTGATCAAGATATGACTTTTTCTGATTAAGGGATACAGGCTTTTTATTTAGCACAACTTCTTTTCCTACCTAAGGAACATATTTGCTTTTCCTATTTAAGGACTTTCTCTGTATGGCAGTTTTTATTTGCTATATAAGCACGTTAAGCTCTGAATGCTGAGCTCGGTTGGGGCTCGGCTAACGTGTATGTGCAGTCCTTCGAGGTGACCCTCCCAATGTAAGCTTGTGGGTTGTCAGTTCTGCTTCTGCAGTGGACACATGAGCACCTAGGAGGAGCATATGTATTTCCACTACAGATTGTCTTCTGTGGCTTGTGGGATCTCAGGCCGGAGAATGACCAGTTTTGTTTTCACTGCAAGCTATGCATGCCCAGGGAAATTGATTGTAAATTTGAGGGCTGTGTCCATGCAAAATGTTCGTGCTAACCATCTTCTATATAATGTGGCATGGGTTCGGCCCTTGTGGATCGAAGTTAGCCTGTGCAAGGCCTAATTGCTCTAGAGAGAGGTACGTTTAAAGTTGTGGGTGGCCAGTGACCCTAAATACCAGTCCGACTGGTCAAGACTGTGGGTCGACTTGATGCCCCTTGTCTTGCGGGTGCCCCACTCAAAAACCTTGAGCCTAACCTGCATGTTCTGAGGTACTGCCCTCCAGAAGGTCTTTGCATTAGGTGACCTTTACATCTCCCACCCAATAATCCTGCAGTACCTTTACCAGTTGTATCCCCAGTTACACCCTAACCTCTTGGAATCGGCTCCCCTGTTCAACGCGGATAGTTGGTTTGGTAGGTTTACAGCGAAACTGCCTCAAACTCTTGAGTTGTCCGACCTTTTAACCACTGTTAGTTAAAGAAAACTAGGTCAGAAGACTGATGCATCGTAGCAAACATTGAGGACCCTCAAAGGATGGTGAGAGCACCTGAAGACCCTCTGCTCTTTTCCACTTTACACCCTGGATAACATTGGCTGTAGTTCCCCATGCCGAGTATATAGAGTTGTAGCTCGGTTCAAGAAGATACATATTACTTTTAACTGCCCTACTCAACTTCCCTTTATATTCATTTTAAAAACAGTATATCTCAGTGGACATTGAGTTTAATGTGGGCTATTTCCAATTTCCTGTTTCTAAGCCACCACAACCTACTAGACTTTTAAAGAAAAACAAGGTGCCATATTCTGATCTCAACAGTGAATGGCAGAAGAGAAAGCCACATGTGAATCTACCGCACTACATGCTGCAAACCATGAGTTATAGGTGAGTAACATTTACCTTCCAAACGTTGCTAGGCTATATGCTTAGAAGGAAGATCGTTGGTATCCTCTTGCATCTAGGTCACCAGTGGTAAACGGCACCCTCCTTGGATACTGCACCCTCCTTGGATACTGCCTAGTAACCTCTGATTGTCCCAAGACCCAAAGTAAGTTCCTAGCTGTATTCTCTTAACATGCCAGGGCAATCTGCGCAAAATCTTTATACATAGGCTGCCTTTGTTCCCCAGTATTTTTAGCCCTGTTTTATCCAACCAAGTGTGCTGCACTCTTGACTAGTGGGGCAACTCCCAGGTCTTCTACTCCTTCCTTGACTTGTTTTCTCCCCATGTGCTGGAGTCTCTGGCTCTGATTGTTGGTCCATTTGACCCTGTGTCTGTTGCTCTTACCTTCTCAAAGAAGACTGGGTAGAAGATGATGAGGGCTTCCACGATGCGTGCTTGGTGGGGGTAGTCCACCAGTGAGGACAGTGAGATGGTGGCCTGTGTGGGCCTCGGGCGCATTAATGTCGGACCGAAGACGATTCCCAGGTTGCTTGGGGTCATTTTGTTGTCCTGCTCCAGTTGTGCAATTCTAGTTGGTAAAAAGAAATGATTGACTTTGGTTAATACCTTGTTCAATTGAAAAGTCTTCAGTGAACTCTGGGCTTCTGTGGAAAATGCCTTAAATTTGCAATCATTAGCAGTGTCTGAGCTGGAAAGGTACTTGTCTTCAGCATTGATTTCTATATTCTAGTCTGCTACGCCTCCCTTGAACGCTGCCTTAACAATCACTTGAAAGCTGACTGCTCCTGTTTTTGGTACCTTGCTTGACTGTTTTCATTGCAACCTGAATGCTGTGCTGGAGTCTGTGAGCAGCTCTGTCCTCACAAATAGGACGCCGTCTCTGCTGAACTTCATGCTCCTTAAGCTTCTTTCTGTTGTCGGCTGCACCTCCCAGCAGTGCTGCTTACTACCCATCTTTCTTCTCCCAGACATGCCTCCCCTTAGACTGAGCCTATTTTGCCATTAGTTTGTCTCTATGGTCGTGTTCTCCATGCGGTTGTGCTTTGCGTACATCTTCAGTATAAAGGTAATTACTGCAGTTGAGGACTTCACCCAGTGTTCTATTTCCAAGCCTAACCCAAACCTCTTTCTTGCCGCTCTCAGGAGTGCCCTCTAAATACTTATTCTGCAAGCTCCAACATGCTTCGTCCATCCCCATCCTTGCAGGGCCTTCTTAAGCATGCTTTTGCAGCAGCAATCTATACCAGATTAACATACATCTAGAAGAGGTTAACATGATGACCTGCAGAGCCCTGCCTTCTTTGATTTTCAGATTTGCATGTTTTTCTACAAAATCAAACTTGTGTGTCTGAACCCAGATTCTCCAGTGACAGGGGCGATAAACTCATGCCCTTCTTCGCTTCACATTCTTTCCATTTTTTTCCTGCACTGTTGAGACCCGCTGCAGAAGATTTTTACGAAGGATAGGACAGTCTCCAATTACCAGCACAATCACCAAATTTGATGTGAACTGTCCCAACCCACCAGGCACATCTGGTGTTTCAAGGTAGGGACCCCAGGACAAAGGACATGCAGGCTGTCGCATCCAACGTAGTTTGAAGACAACCCGCAAGGGAACCACCGTTATATGTGGGTCCATTCCATGCACTATGTCCTAGATGAGCATTGTTAATCTTGGAGGACACACATACACCTATATTTTCCTTAAAGGTATAAAATGTGTATTCGTGAGTCCATCTGGATGGCTTATGAGATTAATTTCTGATAGAGATTTCTAACCAAAGAGTTCTCACCTTGGAATAGTCCACAGGCGTCAGACTGGATCCGGAAAATCTTGAGCAGTACTTCGGCGCGCTGGTAGGTGGCATCTGACAGCTCCGTGTCGACAACATTCACATTGGACGTGACATGCTTAGTGTGCATCTAGGCGCCACCGCGGCGTGCTTACATCAGTTCCTTTCTCTCCGCACCAACCGTGAAGAATCCGGAGAGCTACCTCAGCCCTTTTTTTACCACTTTTTTCAACCTTTTGTCAATCCTATTTTAGCTTTGCTCCCAGTGTGCTAGGGACATGTCTCCCAACAAATCCACAGGGTTAAAATTGTGTGAGGAATGTCACAGACAGACGTCTGTCTCTGACTCACTCTTGGTTTGCCTGTGGTACCTGGGGTCGAGCCACAACCCCAAGTCCTGCTCCGACTGCAAGTCCATGAATCCAAAGGCAATTGAAGTTCCTGTTGGTGCAACAGACCAAGTTTCCGCGCAGATCCCGGCCCCTCTCCCAAGAGAGATCTTTGGGCCATTCTTGGAGCCGTTACTGCAGACTTGTCATCCCACTCCAAGTCCTCGAAGTTGGGTAAGTCAAAAAAGCACAAGAAGTTGAAGCATTCTTTGGCTTCCTTTAGCAAACGCTGTGCTTCTAGGCCCCGCTCCCGCATTTCACCCACAGAGCCAGTCACCGGGTCTGCTGCATGCTTCCCTAGGTTTCCTGGAGCTAGAGCGACCCCTGTCCAATTTAAGAAGTTTTAAGACACCATTGTGAGAAAGTGCCCTCTTTCTGCATGGTTGCCCCCACTTTTTGCTGAATTGCTGATGTGCTTTTGACTGAGTGTGCTCTGGGCTCCTGCTAATCAGGTACCCAGGGCCTATGTTCTTTCCCTAAAACTGCATTGAAGCCTAAACCCAATTGGCATCTCTGGCCACAGGTCAGCCCCTGGTAATGGTACCACAGGTACCCAGGGCACTGTGACCAGAGAAGGCCTGTAAGGGCTGCAGCACTTATTGTGCCACCCTTAGAGGTCCTGTACCATTACACTCACACACTGCCTTTGCAGGCTGCGTGTTTTGGTGCAGAACAAAGTGAAAAGTCGACATGGCACACATCTCTGTGTGCCATGCCTACAACCCACTGCCCTGGCATAGATCAGTCAACGCTATAGCTGGGTGCACTATACCAGTGGTGAGGGTACAGGTGCATGAGCCCTGTACCCCTACAGTGTCTAAGTCCATTCTTATGTAAAAAGGAGAGAGAGACCCCTTGTTGTAGCCAAGGGAGTAGGGTACTCTTGACAAGTAAAACAAATATTCCCTTGGGTTATGAAAGGAACAGAATATAAGGATCTGAAAGAGACACGTTAGTGATAGATTCCTTACCTTAGAATATCCCCAGGCATCAGACTGGATCCGGAAAGTTTTTTCGTCAGCAGTACCCCTGCGCGTCGGTAGGTGGCGTCTTGCGGCTCCGCGTTCGTCGCTGGTGTGTAAGCGCCGAGATGACGTCACGGAGACTACTTAGGCGCCACCCATGCGCGCTGGCGTCAGTTCTTTCTTTTTCCGCGCCAGTAAGCGCAGATCCGGTTAGAGCACGTACCTTAGTCACTTTTTTACTCTATTTTTGAGACTTTTGTCTCCTGTGGCCCCCTGGTGCACGTAGGGATGCCTGGTTTTAAGTCTTGTGGGGCCTGCCGCCGCAATATGTCGGTGGCGGACCCCCACGACGTCTGTCTCTACTGCCTGGAGAGCGACCACGACTCCCGGTCCTGCAGGAACTGTCTGGCCATGGCCCCGAAGGCCGTGAGGGAGCGTCGCCGGAAGCTGTTGGAGGTTCGGCACTCGTCCCAGCGCCGTTCTCGGTCCCGGGGCCGCTCCAGATAACGCTCGCGGGGCCACCATCATCACTCCTCGGGCTCCAAGTCTTCACCCTCGGATTCGGGTAAGAGACGCCACAAAAAGAAGTCGAAGAAGCGCTGTCGCTCTCCGACGTCCCCCCGTCGGTCCCCGGATGCGGACGAGGGGGACAGGGGTTCTGCCCCTGAGGCTCCTTTGGAGCCCGGGAGTCCAGCGGCCTACCCGCCTTACCCGGGTCCGTCGGCGACTCCCGCACAGGTGCAGGAATTTCTTGCTACCATGGACCGCCTGTTAAGGCCTCGGGCTCCCGCCGGCGTGCCCTTGGGCCCCGCGCTCCCGTGTCTGGATCCTTTCGGGCCGTTGGCGCCGCTGGCGGCTCCGGCCGCGGTGCCGCAGGATCCTGCGCCGCTGGCTCCGGCCACCGCGCCAACAGGTCCCACGCTGCTGGCCCCAGCGCCACCCTCGGCTCCGCCTCCGGCGCCGTTGTGGATGCCATTTGTCCCGCCCCTGCCCAGGTTCCAGGACAATTTTGTCCCTACGTGGGACCCGCATTGGGACACGGCGCCGGTTCGGCCCCGTCCGGCGCCGTTCCCGGCGCCGTTTGTTCCTTCACCGGTCCCTGCCGCCGCAGTCTGTTCCGCGTGCGGCGGAGGTGGAGGAGGACTGGGAGGGGTCCGAGGACCCTCCTGCTAGTCAGTGTGACTCCGAGTACGACTGGGCGGACGAGTTAGAGGAGGCTGGCGGCCTTGATGTCTCCTCTGACCCGGGGTTTGCCTCCTCCGCCTACCATGGAGGAGGGCGCCTCTTACACGATGGTGCTCCGTCTGGCTGCTGAGGTCCTCAACCTGGATCTCCCTACGGTGGCCCTGAAGACTAATCTTCTCACTGAGGTGCTCCAGACAGCGTCCACTTCGTCGGAGCCCCTGCTGCCCTTTAATGACGCCCTCACTGACGTCTTACTGGGCACTTGGTCGCGGCCAGCCACAGGGGCCCTTGTGGATAAGAACGTCGCCAGGCGTCATCGCCCGGCGCCGGGTGACCCTGCCTTTCTGACCACTCATCCTACGCCCGAGAGCCTGGTCATCCAAGCTTCGACGTCCCAGAGTGCCTTTCCCATGGCTCCGCCGGAGAAGGACTCTAAGAGGCTGGAACAGTTCGGCAAGCGGTTGTTCTCTTCGGCCAGCTTGGGGCTGCGGTCGGTGAACACCGCATGCCTCCTGGGCCGCTATTCCCACGCGGTGTGGGATACCGTTGCACAGGTGTTGCCTCAGTGTCCTGAGGAGACCCACACTGTGCTGTCCCAAGCTGTTGCTGAGGGTAAAGATGCGGCTAAGTTCGCCATTCGGTGTGGGTTGGACACCGCGGACTCACTAGGTAGAGCAATTTCTACGACTGTGGCGCTTCGTCGCCACGCCTGGTTGAGGTCTACCGGGTTCTCGCCAGATGTCCAGAGCTCACTCGTGGACATGCCCTTTGATGGCACTCGCCTGTTTGGCGACAAATCCGACAGTGCGCTGGAGCGCTTTAAGGACTCGCGGGCCACGGCCAAGTCCTTGGGTCTTTCCACGAAAAGCCCGACCACTCCTGGTTTTCGTTCCTTTCGGGGCCACGGAAGGGGTGCTCCGGCACGTTCCTTCAGCAAGCCTGTGCAGAACCAGCCTCAGCGCGGACGCGGTTTCCGCAGGGGCGGGTCTGGAAATCAGCGTGGGGGTCAGTCCACCTCTGCCCCCGCTGCTTCCACCTCCAAACCTTCCTAATCCGAGCTTTGTGGGGCACCCCACGCCAGTGGGTGGCAGGGTCCGCCATCATCTCCCCCACTGGCACGCTATCACATCGGACGAGTGGGTGTTGCAGATCATCCGCAAGGGTTACTCCCTTCCCTTTCAGTCTGCCCCTCCAGCCATGCCACCTCGGTACCACCGCATGTCGGGGGACCACTTGGCGCTTCTCCAGCAGGAAGTCACGGCCCTCTTGGCCAAGGGGGCCATTGAGTGTGTTCCCGGGCCAGAAGTAGGGAGTGGCTGTTATTCCCACTACTTTCTGGTCCCCAAGAAGGACATGGGGGGCTTGCGCCCCATCTTGGACCTCCGGAACGTCAATCGCTTCCTCCGGAAGGAGAAGTTCAAGATGTTGACTCTGGCTTAGGTCTTGGCTGCCCTCGACCCCGGAGACTGGATGGTGGCGCTGAACTTGCAGGACGCATATTTTCACATCCCCGTCCTGCCGGCCCACCGGCGTTGCCTGCGGTTCACGGTAGGCCAGGAGCATTTTCAGTTTGCGGTGCTCTCCTTCGGCCTTACCAGTGCCCCTCGGGTTTTCACCAAAGTGATGGCGGTGGTCGCAGCTCATCTGCGCAGGTCAGGGGTGTCAATTCTCCCCTACCTCGACGACTGGTTGTTGAAGGTGGACTCGCCCCAGGCAGTCGTTACCCACCTTCAGACTACGGCCGACCTCCTGCAGTTGCTGGGGTTCTCCATCAACGTGCCGAAGTCGCACCTGAGTCCTTCTCAGAAGCTCCCCTTTATCGGAGCGGTTCTGGATTCGACGGAGTTTCGGGTTTATCCTCCCGAGCAGCGAGTCTGGGATATTCAGGCTATGATTCCCATCTTTCAGCCTCTATCCCGGGTTTCAGTCAGGATGACCCTTCGGCTCCTGGGCCTGATGGCCTCCTGCATTCTGCTCGTGCAATATGCCAGGTGGCATATGCGGGCTCTGCAGTAGGACCTGAAGTTCCAGTGGGCACAGCATCAGGGCAACCTGTCCGATCTTGTCCAGATCTCGGAGGGCACTGCACGGCAATTGCAGTGGTGGCTCACGAATCGCGATTGGGTCAATGGCAGATCCCTCTCCCTTCCCCAACCGGAGCACACAGTGGTGACGGATGCGTCCCTCCTGGGATGGGGCGGCCATTTGGGAGAGGCGGAGATCAGAGGCCTCTGGTCTCTGGCGGAGTCCCGGCTCCATATAAATCTTTTGGAGCTTCGGGCGATCTGACTTGCACTGAAGGCATTCCTTCCCTCTGTCCGGGGAAGTGTAGTGCAGGTGTTCAGGGACAACACCACCGCCATGTGGTATTGCAACAAACAGGGCGGGGTGGGGTCGTGGACCCTGTGTCAGGAGGCTCTGCGCCTCTGGACATGGCTGGAACATCAAGGCATTACCTTGGTGGTTCAACACCTGGCAGGTTCTCTGAACGCCAGGGCCGACTAACTCAGCCGCCGGTGCTTGATGGATCACGAATGGCGTCTGAACTTGGACGTGGCGCAAGGGCTCTTTCTGCAGTGGGGAAAGCCTTGGTTAGATCTATTCGCCACCGAACAGAACGCGCAATGTCATCAGTTCTGCGCGTTTTGAATTTCCAAGGCGGCACTCGCTCAGCGACGCTTTTCGTCACGAGTGGAGCTGCGGTTTGTTGTACGCCTTTCCGCCTATACAACTTCTACCCAGAGTGCTGAAGAAGATTCGTCACGACCGGGCCCAAGTCATCCTTGTGGCTCCGGATTGGGCACGAAGATACTGGTATCCCGAGCTACTCAACATGGCGATCGATCCCCCGATCCGACTGCCTCTTCGGGAGGATCTTCTGTCGCAGCAACAGGGGACGGTCCAGCCTCCACCTCCATGCGTGGAGATTGAGCGGCGACAGCTGATTCCATTTGACTTGCCTCCTGAAGTCTGTGATGTCATTCTGGCTGCCAGGCGTCCCTCCACTAAATCGGTGTACGCCTGCAGGTGGAACAAATTTGTGGCATGGTGCACAGCTAAGTCTGTGGATCCCCTTTCTGCCCCTCTTTCTCAGGTCCTTCTGTTCCTACTATCCTTGGCCCAGCAGGCCTCTGCTCTGGGCACTGTAAAAGGTTGTCTTTCGGCCATCTCCGCCTTTCTCAGGCTTCCAGATCAGCCTTCTCTCTTTTTGTCCCTGGTTGTTAACCGTTTCCTGAAAGGCATTACACACACGTTTCCTCCTGTGCCTTTCATAATGCCTCAATGGGACTTAAATCTTGTCTTGACCTATCTGATGTGCGCTCCCTTCGAGCCCCTTCATCGCTGTCCTTTACGTCTTCTTACTCTAAAGGCGGCTTTCCTGGTAGCTATCACCTCTGCCAGAAGAGTGAGTGAGCTCCAGGCTCTTTCTTCTAAACCTCCTTTCCTTTCTGTTCATCCGGACAAGGTGGTTTTAAGGACCCGTCCTTCTTTCTTGCCAAAGGTTGTCACGCCCTTCCACATCGGGCAGACCATCTCTTTGCCCACTTTCTTTCCGCCTCCGCAGCCTTCAAAAGAGGAACAGAGGCTCCATCGTCTGGACCCAAAACGTGCGCTCTCGTTCTATCTCAAAGTCGAAAAACAAGAACAAGGGAGACCCTACTCGCTAGGAACCAGGGTAATTAGGTATGTAACAGAGACAGCGATTTCCACACTATGTGATATATAATTCGTGCCCAAGGGGCTCATTCACTGAACTCTTTGTTTCGTTGCACTGATGATTGTTCAATTCAAGCATTGCGATCAGAGGACCAATTAGATGAGACTGTTGGGCTTATGATTCTGTTGTATAAAAGGACTTACAGCAAATAACGGAAGTATATCCAAACATTAATAGTATGAATGTTGTATTTTCCCTAATTATTGTATTAATGTGCCATGCTGCCGTCTCTTTATATAGCGGTTGCTCATGCTTCTGTTTTATACATATGTAAAAAGTATATGGTATCTGTGTACTCGTGCATTCACAATACGATCAACAATTTTGTCATACAAATGTAGGATGTACACACCATCCAGTCCCAACTTGTCATGAAGTCGTAGTGTTATACCAATGGTAAAAATGTTAGCAATTTAGGTATATGCATCCCTAGTCACGATAGCAGGCATATGCATCCCTCCTAAAGACATTCCCACCAACCACATGCACTCTGCTAGTATGCGTCCACAATAATCCATTACCATGGCCTGTTGGACACATTTTAATTTCACCTGCCATAAGACAAGCCCTATGCTTTATTTAATACACTGTGTCAAGTCAGCGCGTAATTGCGGTAATTATTTTCCGATTGCGCAAATAAATAGAAACTTTTCTTTTCTCTTCTCCACTATCTTCTTACTGTTCAAACACTGGTCTTTCCTTCATCTCTTTTGGAGCACAGAACAGTTGATTACATCCACGAGCGGCAATCACAAGTGATGCCTGCCGTGAATTGGGTCCCTGACGTGCACGAGGCCTATTTATTCCCCGCGTTGCAGAGGGTCCGGTGTCATTGTACCCAGGTAGACAGATTGATCAGATCTACCGCTCTGCGATGCTGAGACACGCACCACAGATCTCTTCTATCCAACTTTAAGGTGAGCACTCCCCCCGATGGCCACTATTCGTAATTATAGATCTTCACTCTTAACAGTGGCACGCCATTTAGTTTATCCATTTTGCTCGTACTTCAAAGGCTCCGTATTTTAGAAAGCGCACAGTCCTACTCCTTTACAGCAGGCATGCTAATAACCTAGTTGCTGCTCAGCCCTACAGCACAGATCGCTATTATTCTTGCACGTACCCCCAGGGCACCCTATTCTAAAATGCGCACTGTCCTGCTTTTCACAGCAGACATGCCTTCACCAAGCTGCTGCTCAGTAAAACACCACAGAGCGCACAGCACAATATCAATTTAGAGCAGTGCACCACAGCCAAGCCAACCAGCGGAGCCTTAATAAAGTGACACTCCCGTGCAATTTACTCCCACCAGGGAGGTGCTGGCATATATTCAGTAGGTTGCGGCACAGTACTTGGTGCCCGACCGCAGTAGGACCAGCACACCCATAGAGTTGATCCTCTTAAAACTACGTGCAATCCTAAGCTGCACAGTAGGACCACTCTATCTGACCACCCACTTTTACTTTTACAGAAGATACCAGGACACGGAGTCACGATCCAGTACCCGTGTCAGCCAACCGTGCCAGTTATTCACAAGTCGCTACTGCACCACATGGGCAGTCTTTTTCTGGTAAGCCTCCACATTCCTCTTATCCGTGCTGCACACATGAACTTCAGTTCGCCCTTCTGACAGTGGGTCTCCACATTATCCACAGAGATCTCTCCGCTCAAACCACAGGCGGAGCACACCTTCTTCCTTACCCTGCAGCACCGACCGCGCCCTACATCCAATTGGTTGCCAGCCCCTCACTCCGATACGCACGAAGGGGTAAGTTATCCGCTGTAGAGGACCTCTTAGTTAGTACATTTCTGTGACTCCATGCCTAACCCTCCTCTATTTTTCTTTCTCACTCGTGCAGTACCCGGCTGGGTCCCTTGTGAGTATCTTTCATTCCTTTTTCACTAAACCGGTGTGTCACACTCTTCACATTGCTGCGCAACCGTAATTCAGGTACTACAAGGCCTCGTGTATTCCCTACCAGTAACGAAGTCACT
The DNA here is from genome assembly GCA_963921515.1 of Calotriton arnoldi. Taxonomy (NCBI): domain Eukaryota; kingdom Metazoa; phylum Chordata; class Amphibia; order Caudata; family Salamandridae; genus Calotriton; species Calotriton arnoldi. Next base: position 1,291,937 of record CAWUFW010000223.1, on the reverse strand, counting down.
TGCAGTATCCTTAGTGACATTCTTTTTCTTTTAATCATAGATGTCCCTACACCCATAGGTCCTGAAGAGACCCTGTATTGTGTAAAAGGGTTGAAACGTCGTCGACAATCTAGCAAAACGAACCAATTCAATCAGCCCTGATTACTGTACACAGTGGCTGTGATTATTGTACAATTGCTTATGGTCATTTTCTTACGGAAACCAAGTCACATTTGTCACTAATTTAAAAGTTTTATGCTTTGTTTGGTTCCAACTTCACTGGGGACACCTAGCACTATTATGTTTTTTCTTTTATGTACATATTGTTTGACATATAAAAACAATATTGCGAAAACAGTCATCTGTGTCCTTGCTAGCTTTTCTTTCTGACGTCACTGTAACCCTTTATCATTGCGATTGTGCATATTATTATCAAGATAGTTTTCATTGCCTCGCAGGAACCGCTGTCTCTGTTACATACCTCGTTCTATCTCAAGCGCACCCAACAGTTCCTGGTGGATGACCAGCTTTTTGTTGGCTACGTGGGCGCCAAAAAAGGTCGGGCCGTGCACAAACGCACCATCTCTCGGTGGGTTGTTTTGTGCATCAAAGCGTGTTACTCCTTGGCTAAAAAGGAGCCTCCTGTGGGGCTGCGTGCCCATTCTACCAGGGCAACAGCAGCCACTACTGCCTTGGGACGCGGCGTTCCCTTGCAGGATATTTGTCAGGCAGCCACGTGGGCCTCGCTGCACACATTTACCAAGCATTACTGCCTTGACAGTCAAGTCCGGAGAGACGGCTTCTTTGGCCGTTCTGTTCTCCGTGACTTTCTGGTGTAATCTCTTCGCAGACCCACCACCGGGGTTGGTATTGCTGGGGTATCTAGTCTAAGGTAAGGAATCTATCACTAACGTGTCTCTTTCAGATGCACAAGTTACGACTTGTGTAACGATATATCTGTAAGAGACATTAGTTAGTGATAGATTCCTTACCGCCCCACCCATCCTCCCCGTTCTGCGAACTGATTCTAGGGTTAAGGTCATCCCTTTCAGGGCCCTAGTTTCATGGCACCAGCGGTCAGTTTCTTGCATGGCTCTGCATTCCTGGCGCGGAAAGTCTTGTACAGAACTGACGTCAGTGCGCATGGGTGGCACCTAAGTAGTCTCCGTGACGTCATCTCGGCGCTTACGACGCCAGCGACGAACGCGGAGCCGCAAGACGCTACCTACCGACGCGGAGGGGTACTGCTGACGAAAAAACTTTCCGGATCCAGTCTGACGCCTGGGGACATTCTAAGGTAAGGAATCTATCACTAACTAATGTCTCTTACAGATATATCGTTACACAAGTAGTAACTTGTGCTTCAATTCACAACTAGGTCGTACCTCACAAGGCGCACAAAAATACAATTCGTCAAGGAAAATCCCACCTAATATTTGAATCAATTGCTAAATAGCACTGAAGTTTAAAAAAAAAATCTTTTATTATTAAAAAAATGGTTACAATGTTAAAATTTCAATACACTTCCTATCTATCACAGTTTTATGCAAAACAATTCATAAAAACAATAAATGTAAAATCCCCAATTACAATCAGTTTACACAATATGCTATGACATAAAAAGAGAACAATGGTTAGACCGTATACTTTGTCTTTCAAAGGAACATATCCTATGGGACAGTTTAGAAGCCTGGCCTGGATACACTCATTTTCGTATCTTCAAAAACTTCAGTGCTATTTAGCAATTGATTCAAATATTAGGTGGGATTTTCCTTGACGAATTGTATTTTTGTGCGCCTTGTGAGGTACGACTGAGTTGTGAGTTGAACCTTATATTCTGTTCCTTTCATAAGTCCATTCTTAGACATTGTAAGTGCAGTGCTGCCATGAAGAGTATATGGTGCTGGGAGTTTGTCATTACGAACTCCACAGCACCATAATGGCTCCACAGCACCATAATTGGCATCAAACTGCTCAGCACATTAAACCCACACTGATGCCAGTGTGCGATTTAATGAAAAATGGACACAGAAGGGCATCTTAGAGATGCCCCCTGAAAACTAACCCACCACTAGTGTCCAGGCTGACTGGCTGCTTTCAGCTGCCACCACCAGACATGTTTCTGGACCCCTGGGTCGAGAGCCTGCTGCTCTCTGGGACCTGAAACAATGCACATCCTGGGACGAGGTGCCAAGCCTCCTCCCCCAGGATGGGCAGGGTTCACGAAGGGGAAGCTTCAAAGGCTTGCCCCCTTTGTAGTGGAGAGGTGTGGTGCAGCGGCCAGGGCAGCTGACTTCGGAGCACAGGGTTCACGGTTCGATCTCCGGCGGCAGCTCAGCTCAGCACCATGTGACTCTGGGCAATAGCTCACTTAATTTCCACTCCGGCCCCCAGCGCCTTGAGACCCGTAAGGGTGAGTAGCTGCGCTATATAAAAACGGACTTTGTGAGCTTCCCCAGACCACTTGCTGCTTTCAGCAACTGGTCCCCACTGGTTCTGACCCCCACTTTGGGCGGGAGAACCGGCGGGAAAAACAAGTGAGGAAGAGAGGTGTGCCCACCTCTGCCAACTCCACCCCTCAGGTGGAGGAGGCGAGGTGAAGCACAACTCTCAGTCCCCGCCATCTTGCAGATGGGGGGACTCAGCCAACCAGGGACAGGCTCATGCCCACCTCCCACTGGAGGGTGGCATAATAGGGGGTGTACCCACCCCAGGGAAGGGACCCATTGGTCCCTGCCTTTTACCTGCATGTAACGCCCCTAAATCTAGTATTTAGGGGCAGCCCTGAACCTTGCTTCCTCAGACAAGATCCTGCAACAAGAAGAAGAAGAAGACGGACCGAACAGCCGTGCAGCAGCTAACAAGAGGAAGACGCCCACTGACTTGGCCCCAGCCCTACCGGCCTGTCTCCACCTCGAACCTGCTGCTGCGAAATCCCGGTGTGTCCTGCAGCCAGCAACCTCGAAAACCCTGAAGGACCTGCCTGCCTTCAACTACAAAGACTGTGTCTCCCGTGAACACCGGATTTGTTCATCTGCAACCTCTGGTTCCGGCCGGACACCACGGATCCGCCCCACTCTGCACCCGCCGTCCATGGCCCGAGCTCGAGTGGGCAAACACCACGAGGAGGTCACGCCGGCGATCCTGACCCGAGATCCGGCGACCCCTGACCTGCCTCCAGCCGACGCCTGCAGCCTAAATCCAGAAGGTCCCCCCAACCGCGACCAGGAGCTGGTAAGAAGATCCGACCCCAAAAGACACCCCTGCACCCGACGCCCCACAGCCTTGTGTGGCCAAACCGGCGGTGCCTAACCAACCCCTAACTTCCCAACTTACCTCTCGAAGTGGTGGTCGCACCCAGAAGACCTTCGTCCCCAAGCCTGCAGTGCCTTTGCAAACCGGAGGTTCCCCATTGCAAACAGGGTGCCCGACGTCGAAACAACACCCTGCATCCGGCCGCCCTAGTGCCGCTGAGGGTGCACCTTTGGTGCTACTTTGTTTCCCCATTTGCCCTGAGCTAAAGTCCAGGAGCTTTGCTCCCACACCCAAGTGGCCTGCTCGTCAGCAGCCACCAACCGGAGGCGCCCTATCCCCCATTGGATAACATTGGGCCTCAGCACTCTGCACCCGGCCGCCCTAGTGCCGCTGAGGGTGTAACTAGAGTGCATCCTTGACCCTGGGAGACCCCTGAGTCTACCCCCTGAACCTCAACTCCCACTACCAAATACTTACCTCAAAACCGATAACACTATTTTCCTCCATACGATAACATTGACTGTTTTTCTTGGAAAAGTTTCTAAGTGTGGAGTTTGAAAACCTAAAGAAATTCTTTAACATTGTACCATTTAACTAAAACGATTTTCCTTACCTGTTTACAGGAAATGTCCCGGAGTAGTATCCAGGCATACTACTCTGAGTAAGAAAAGTAATCCAAAAAGTAACTTACCTGGTATTTTACTGAAAAGCCCATTCAAGTCTATGTACTGTATTTACAAAGTATTGCATTCCTCTGAAACCATACTGTAAGTCAAAACAAAGTGCATATACAATTACAATTCAAACTGTTTACAAACTGCATTACTACTGTAAAGTATTTATTGCTTACCTGTGCCAGGCTTGCTGGTTCTAGAAAATAAAATAACTAAAAGAATATTTTTATACAAAAACAATTGGTCTGAAGTTCAGTCTTTGAGTGTGTGAATTCATTTGCTGACTGAGTGTGTACAACAAATGCTTAACACTGTCCTCTGATACTGCCTTACTGCTCGACCACACTACCACAAATCGAGAGTGAGGTGCTATCTAACTTTACCTCTGCCTACATTTGGGGTTCCACTGGACTCTGTGCACACTATACATCACTTTGGTATAGTATATTCAAAGCCAGCTTCCTACAGCCATGCACTCCATCTTTAGGTCTACGGCTCCCTATGACTCTCCTTCGGGCTCCACAGGGCTGAAATGTGCCCCTCTGGTTTACTCTCTGCGGGTTCTTCCAACCTTCCTCTCCCAGCATCCATTCTCCAAGAGCCTCGGGGTGCAGACCTCAACATCCAAGTTCAACCTAAGCGAGTTCCCTTCCACCGCACTGGGAGAGGCTGGACACCTTTGGGAGGCAGATCTTTTCTTCCACCAGGTTGGCATTGCGGTCCGTAAACACCGTGTGTCTCTTGGGATGATAGTCCTATGCCTTGTGGGATCCGGTTGCGCCGCTGGTGTCTGAATAGTGCCACTGACTCACTAGGCAGGGCTCTTGCCTTTACGGTGGCACTCCGCTGCCACACCTGGTTGAGGTCCACTGGGCTTTCAGGGGATGTCCAATCATCTCTGATCAACATACCCTTTGACTGCACCTGTGTTTTCAGCAACAAAGTTTACACGGCGCTCGCGCACTTTAAGGAAAGCAGGGTTACTGCCAGATCCCTGGGCCTTTTCGTTGGGCTCCCAGGAACAGTCCTTTCACTCCTTCCATTGCCACGGTCAGGGCTTCCATGGGGGTTTGCATTATCAACCTTATCCCTCAGCCCAGCAAGCTTCCCAATTCTTTCGTGGCTGGGGATGCGGATCCCATAAAGTATGCGGGGCTCACTCCCAGTATACTGTCCAGTCCCCAGCCCCTCGGGCTGCCACAGACTCCAAGCCTGTTAAATAGGCCTTCAACGCAGCACTCCCATCCCATTGACTGCAGTATCAGCCACCACCTGCTCCAATGACCAGCCATAACCTTTGACAAGATTGTGCTTCAAATTGTACAGAGGGGTTATGCTCTTCCATTCCTGGAAATCCCACCACCTTTGCCACCATTCCCGTAACAGCCGATGAAGGACCATCTCTTCTTTCTCCGACAGGAAGTGCAAACTGCTGGCAAAGGGAGCCATCAAGAGGGTGCCTGCATCAGAAGCAAGACTGGGTTGTTATTCCTGCTAATTTCTGGTGCTGAAAAACTTCAAAGGCCTCGGCCTTATACTAGATCTCAGCTCTCTCAATTCCTTTCTATAGAAAGAGAAGTTCAAAATGCTCACCTTGGCTCAGGTCATAAGGTGTTGATGTCATCAGCTGGCGAGACCCTTGGCTGGCAAGAATCCATCAGTGTTGGTGAGTCTCTTCCAGTACTAGAGGAAGTGGTGGAATATAATGACCTTCATCTCTGGATCGTGACCTAGTTCAGGATCTGGACCTAGGATGATATCTGAATCCGCCTAGAGGAGCGTCTTGATGAGGACTGCCTTAGAACATTGATGACTATGTCTGGAAGTCACTCGTGTTCGCGATCTATGGCGAGATCTGGACTGAGGAGACCTTGATCTCTGAGGGGAAGCTGGAGGCGTCGCCAGCGAGGGATCTACCAAAGGTGTCTGTCTGAGGAATAGGTGGAGGCAAAATACGTGGCATAGGCGCTGAAAATGCTGGCTGAGGTGGAGAAAGCTGCGGAGAGTCCAGAATAAGGGCTGGCGACGATGGCGAGTACGCCCTGGAGTATTCGGAGTCGAAAGTTGAGGGCAATATTCTTGGTCTCGATCTCCTGACCCTTTCTGATGGTCTGTAGTGCCGACGTCAACAGGCTTCTCAATGTTGATTTCCATCTGCCTTGACATCAACAGACTTTTTGACGTCGAGCGTCTCTTGACGTCGTGGAGTCCTTTGATGTCAACCTCCTGTGTTTTGATGTCGAATGTCGTCTTCTCGACATTGACCCAGCTCTTGACGGCAAGCAAGTAGGCACCATACCTCATCTCAACGTCTATCTCCTCGACAATGACCTGAAATGACATAGTTTTTGAAGATTTCCACTCTTATTGTATATCCCTCTCCTGGAGTCCTCCGAGGAAGATGCAAGAGCCCTGGTAGAGGACTGACCCTCTCATCGCTCCCATCACTTCTCACCTCCTACTGTCTGTGTCGCTCTTCAGCTCCATGAAAGCAAATCTTCTCTTTGTACATCTGGATATGCCTGGAAAAGGTCTTGCAGTGCTGACATCTGTCGGGGATGTGGCAGGCAGGAAGGCAGATAATACACACATAATGGAGGTCTTATTTGGCCTTCTTTCCGCCACAGGCAGGGCATTATTCAAATAAAGATGGCGTTTTTTTTTTTTTTTACTAGAAAAATAATTTTCCTGTCAGAAAATGACAGAAAAACACTGGAAGTTGATAACCGCCAAGTGAAGGTGTTGACAAAACTTTCTGAGAGAAATGTTTGAAGGCAAAAACCAAAAAAGGCCGAGCTCTGTGCTCCTAGATCCTGTCACCAGGAGCCTGAAAAGAGAACTGCGGTAACTGCCATCTACTGGGCATGATGGGATACTGGTGGGCTGTGAGCGCTTAAAGGCACAGAGTCTCTTTTCATATCTGAAGAGCTGCAGCCTATAAGTCTACATTGTCCTCTTCCTTCTTCAACATTTTCCTTTAGAAAAGGTTTGTGAATGAGATTTATAAGGACAAATTACACAGCTCCTGCTAATTTTCCTGTTTTAAAAAAAAATTATATATGACGCCTTCTTTTAAATACAAATTAAAGCAATTGGCCATTATAGCCTCATTTATAGGCTGTAAAACATTTAAATAAATGAAGTGCTTATCCTGGCCTTACTGAAGAAAGGTGAACATCTACACATGAGAATATATATTACAAAGATTTGCTTCGTTATCCCCGCACGTGGGCGGGACTATTCAGGGCTTATGATTATCAACGGAGATCCGCTGAGAGAGAGAATCTGTGGTTAGAGCCTCTTCCAGAAAAAGCGCAACCGAAGATAAGCAACTTATTCATGTGTACCAATAAAAACCAGGACTTGACACACTATCATTAAATAACATGCGTAGAAACAAAGAAATATTATTGATAATGTTGATGGTAAGGTGTTATTTAATATTACCACTAATGTCGTGTGAGGTCATTAGCTACCCTTTTGAAGGGCAAGTTAAGGTTTGTGTGCTTTCTGACCTTTCCACCTTCAATTCCTAAAAAAAAAATATTTGGAAAACTGGTTTCAAACCAAAAGACCAACCACCAAATGTTGGGATATGCAGAGTCTGTGAATATTTAATAGCTCAAGCTGTGAGTCTAAGGTTGTATGTAAGCGGCTTGTTCCTTATTTTTGATTTACTGTGTCTCGGCTTTACTCATACTTCTCAGAGTACCCCATCCCCTTCCTGCTGTGACTTCACACCAGTAGGCGTCTCACTTATGTCAGTGAACCTCCCCCATCACCTGGGATTCTGACCTCTGCAGGTGCTGGATGATGTACTGCAGCGTTGCACGGTTCTCCTGCGGAAGGTCTTGCAGTAATTCATTAAGCTTCATCACCAAGGCAGTAACCTCCTTGTTCGTCTCGGGCCCCTTGTCCACGAGCTCTGGGGCCTTTCCAGCACCAGCTTGCAGGCTCTCCTTGGCCAATCCCATCAAGCCATTGTACAGACGGAATGGCATGATAGGCTCTGGAAGCTGAAGAGAGGGAGGACAAGCACAGATGTCATTAGTTCTTAAGTGAGTTGTAGAAGACTCTTAAAGGCCAAATTAAGCAGAAATATAGTTACTGTCGTCCTTTAAAAAGTAGCTAACGATGGTAAGGTGTGTGTACTGAACATTCCAAATGAAAAAAGTACCAGACAATGCTCTCCTCCTGTCCAGCCCCCTCAACTCCCCTTCTTGCCCCAACTCCCATGTACTTCCTCTTCTTGAATGCCTCCCTTCTTTAAAGCCACTGTTTCAGACCTGCCCTCATTCACTAAACTGATTAAACCGAACGATCCCTCCTTGGTCGTCCTTTACCCTCAAGACTTTGCTATAAGCCGCAGGCTGAGAGGGGGGATGTTTCAATTGATGAAGCGTCTTTTTGTTGTATTCTTTAATATTGATCATTGCAGGTATCCTGTGCTGCATCAATTTTAATATGTTTAGCTCAGCCATTTCCTTTTTATTTTAGGTTTTGTTTTGTTCTGAAAGTGCCAGCAATGTGTTCCTGCTTTTACAACCAGTCAGATATTCCTTCAGAAGCCAAATGTAATCTTGAAACTGAATTTTAGTAAAACTTCCTCTGTAGGCCCCAACACTTGTACTTTGGCCTCTGTGTAATAACGTTTTTAAAAAATGAGGTCCCTACATTCCTCATATCTAACCTTTCCTGGCAATTTCCTAAATTGCTTTATATTTCTCTGTGACAAAAGCGTGATCAAACAAAGTTCAATGTAGGCATGGACTGAATAGCTGCTCCTAGAGTTCGTACACGAAGCATTACTGCTCCACACAAGTCTTTGGAAGATTTAATTTTTTTGCCGCTTTCTAAATCGGTGCATTTGAAATGGGCTACACCATCCGGAAATGAGTGATTGGACACATGACTTGTCATCTTCTTTATGTATGATATAATATTCCAATCCTCATTGCCACCATCGTCTGGTAGTTGCCCTGTTCCTTCAAATCAAAATACACTTAATCCAAAGAGTCCTTGTCTTCCGTATCTTTAGCAGTTGCTGGGATCAGTGGTGGTGTGACTGCCCTTGGAGGCTGGTCTGTCAGAGGTGAAGGGGCTGGGGGTGGTGGAGGAGGCGTTGGTAGCGGAGGTGGGACAGCCATAGGTTGTCTGGCAGGCTGCTGAAGGAGCAGTTTTTGAAAGGTCTCCATCATCCGTTGTAAGGTTAACAAAAATGCTGTAGACACCGAGATGACCTCCGATTCTGTTATCAGTGATGAGGTGCACAGGTCTGAGAAGGGTTATCGGATACGAAAGCCTGTGGCTGATAGTCATACTCCTGGGAAGCATCCTTTTCATCCAAGGCCTTTCCCTCAAACATAACGCACATCCAACTTTGTAGGGCTATAGGCAGTCTCCGAGGCGTCCTGGTTATTGAAATCCCCTTCCAATTCAGAATCCAGAAGTTGGGTTGGTAGGTAAAAAAGTGACTGGTTTAGAAAAGACAGGTGATGTAGTCAACTGTCTTGGTTTTCTGTTGTAGACGAGTTTAACGTATATGATAAAGGAAGGGTCGAAGTCGGGAGTAGAAACATCCTTGGTGTACTAGTTGACAAACTGGTCGTTGTCGAACCTGGGTCCAGTAGTCATTGATGATGATCTCTTCATAGACATCGAGGCCTGTCCCGTAGGTGACAATTGCAATGTCGTTGACAGTAGTTTTTTTTCCCGTTGTCGATGATTTGGAAGTCACTGGTGGGGACCGGGGTTGTGTCAGGACGTCGAGAGCTGGATTTTCACTCAGGTGTTTTGCGCAGGCTGGTGTTTGTCCTGTCTGGGGTGTTTTTCTGAAGAAAAACTTGTCTTTCTCTGCAAGTAGGTGGCTTCAGACGCCGCCTTTATGGCGGTGCGTGGTGGAGCACTTTTCACAGAATCTTTCCCAGATCAGGGGGCATCTACCTTAGGAGGATGCATGTCTTCTTTTCCAGTAGATAGAGGTTCAGCCCCCACTCTCTAGTCTTTGCATGAAAGGATTTATAAATGTTGCAGCGTGAAGCCTTGTGCACTCGATAGAGACAACAAATGCGTTTCTCATGTGGGTCATCACTGTAGGTCTTTTTCAGACCACAGGTGGAGCAGATTTTGAAAAGAGATTTTTTTTTTCTTTCTCTGTCAGTCACAATGATAGTTGGTGACATGAAAGGTCTCCCTGGTACAGAAAAATTAAGATTTCCCAGAAAGTCACTCCCCAAACAACTTGCAGTACACTGAAAGCTGAAGGTAGGGCTGGCTAAGCTCCTGAGCAGACCAGACAGTATAAGGATAAGGTAAGTGAAAGGTTAGGGCAGAGCTCTTCTCAGGGGCTCTCTCATACACTGTGGGGCAGATTTACTATTCTTTCACACATGCAGCAAGACAACTTAATGTGTCAAAGAGAGAGAGCCGAAAGGCCCCACATTTACAAAGATTTGCCTCATTTCTACTGTCTCCTAGCGCTGGTGCACTGTGTGCTGCCTAGCATCAACGCAGGCACCCTTGCACCAGGGTGCCTACAGTATGGGCAGGATTGTTTTTGTGCAGAAAGGAAAACCTTCCTGCATAAAAATAATTCATAAAGGCATTTTCCTCTTTGTATGTTGTGAGAAGCTGGGTTTCTGTTGCAGAACCCCCCCCCCCCCACACACACACACACACACTTTTTGCCAGACTATTGATGCACTTTGACTTGATGTGCCCGGGCTCCCTGCCAATCAGGTTCCCAGGGCCTGTGTTCTTTCCCCAAAACTGTACCTTGTACACCCAATTGGCATCTCTGGCCACAGGTCGGCCCCTGGTAAATGGTACCACAGGTACCCCAGGGCACTGTGACCAGGGAAGGCCTCTAAGGGCTGCAGCACTTATTGTGCCACCCTGTACCTTTACACACACAGGCTGCGTGTTTTGGTGCAGAACAAAGTGAAGAGTCGACATGGCACACATCCCTGTGTGCCATGCCTACAACCCACTGCCCTGGCATGGATCAGTCACCCCTCTAGCTGGGTGCACTATACCAGTGGTGAGGGTACAGGTGCATGAGCCCTGTACCCCTACAGTGTCTAAGTCAATTCTTAGACATTGTAAGTGCAGTGCTGCCATTAAGAGTATATGGTGCTGGGAGTTTGTCATTACGAACTCCACAGCACCATAATGGCTGCACTGAAAACTGAGAAGTTTGGTATCAAACTTCTCAGCACATTAAACCCACACTGATGCCAGTGTGGGATTTAATGAAAAATGCGCACAGAGGGCATCTTAGAGATGCCCCCTGAAAAACGACCAGCCTCTGGTGGGTTCCTTGACTGGTACACACCAGCCTGCCACCACGAGACATGTTTCTGAACCCCTGGGGTGGGAGCCTTCGCTCCCTGAGCCCAGAAACAAAGTCTTTCCTGGGAGGAGGTGGTCACACCTCCCCCAGGCCAGGAGGAGGCATCTGTGGCAGGGGACGTGGGGTGAGCACACCAAGGGTGTAGTCACCCAAGGTCAGTAGCCCATTGGCTACTGACCCCGAGACCCCTAAAACGCCCCTAAATACAGTATTTAGGGGGCAACCCTGAACCAAGAAAGCAGACCAGAAACCACAAGAAGAAAAGAAGGACCGAACAGCCGTGCCGAAGCTAAAAAGAAGAAGACGCCCTACCTGCCTGTCTCCACCTCGAACCAGCTCCTGCGAAATCCCAGTGTGTCCTGCAGACAGCAACCTCGAGAAACCTGGAGGACCTGCCTGCCTTCCATACCAAAGACTTTGTCTTCCGTGAACACCGGATTCGTTCATCTCCACACCTCTGCACCCGCCGCCCACGGCTCGAGCTAGAGTGGGCAAACACCACGAGTAGGTCTCCCCGGCGATCCTGACCCGAGATCCAATGATCCCTGACCTGCCTCAAGCCTCCAGCCGACGCCTGCAGCCTCAAACCAGAAGGTCCCCCCAACCGCGACCAGCAGCTGGTAAGAAGATCTGACCCTAAAAGGCACCCCTGCACCCGACACCCCACGGCCTTGGGTGGCCCAACCGACGGTGCCTAGCCAACCCCCAACATCCCAACTTACCTCTCAAAGTGGTGGTCGCACCCAGGAGACCTTCGTCCCCGAGCCTGCAGTGTCTTTGCAAACCGGAGACTCCCCATTGCAAGTAACAGGGCGCCCGACGTCGAAACAGCACCCACCCGGCCGCCCCAGTGCCGCTGAGGGTGTACCTTTGGTGATACTTTGTTTCCCCATTTGCCCTGAGCTAAAGTCCAGGAACTTTGCTCCCACAACCCAGTGGCCTGCTCGTCAGCAGCCACCAACCGGAGGCCCCCTATCCCCCATTGGATAACATTGGGCCTCAGCACTCTGCACCCGGTCGCCCTAGTGCCGCTGAGGGTGTAACGAGAGTGCATCCCTGACCCTGGGGGACCCCTAAGCCTACCCCCAGAATACCAACTCCCACAACCGAATACTTACCCTTAAACCGATAACACTATTTTCCTCAACAGGATAACATTGACTGTGTTTTTCTGTGAAAAGTTTCTAAGTGTGGAGTTGGTAAATCTATGAAAAGCTTTTCAACTGTAACAAAATAAGCAAAACGCTTTTACTTACCTGTTTACAGGAAATGTCCCAGTGCAGTATCCAGGCATACTGCACTGTGTAAGAAAAGTAATCTCAAAAGTAACTTACCTGTAATTTTACTAAAAAGCCTATACAAAGTATATGTACTGTATTTCCAAAGCATTGCATTTTCAGTACCAGTACTGTAATCAAAACCAAGTGCCTATACAATTGCAATTCACTGTTTACAAACTGCATTACTACTGTAAAGTACTTATTGCTTACTTGTGCCAGGCTTGCTTGGTTCTAGAAAATAAAATAACTAAAAATATTTTTATACAAAAACAATTGGTCTGAAGTTCAGTCTTTGAGTGTGTGAATTCATTTGCTGACTGAGTGTGTACAACAAATGCTTAACACTGTCCTCTGATACTGCCTTACTGCTCGATCACACTACCACAAATGGAGAGTGAGGTGCTATCTAACTTTACCTCTGCCTACCTTTGGGATCCACTGGACTCTGTGCACACTATACCTCACTTTGGTATAGTATATACGGAGCCAGCTTCCTACATATGTGTGCTGCAGAATGCAGCACGCATACAAAGGAAAAAACGAGAAGAAATAAAGATACTTCTCCTCATTACACCTAGGTTGGGGAGGAGCACCATTATGCAGTAATCCCAGGTTTACAGAGCTTTGTAAATCTGGGATTGCGTCAAAAACCATGGATGCGTGGGGACGCCCATACACCACCCATGGAACACCTTCTTGCCGCAAGGTAACACTATTGGGTTACTTTGGATTTACTGAACCGCGCAGAGCCATGCGAGGCTTAGTAAATCCCACTAAAGGACTTATGCTGCCTTGCAAGCCCTTAGTGAATCTGACCCTTGATGCAGTAGAAATTTGAGCTATGGTGGCCTCTAGGGGGTGTAGGAGAGCTTAGCGCCTCTGCCTCACTGGCCGAAGTTCGGTTTGCTTCAAGTGGGATGAATGTGCTACTAAACAAATATAGTTGATGAGTCCTTTGGCCAATTTCTACACTGTTTACTGCTATTTATAGTTAGTGGGGATTCCCAGCGTGATGACTGAGAATGCTTCAAGCATGTGAATCTAGGAACGATCCAATGCTGGAGAAATGTTACTTACCCTGTACGCATCTGTTCGTAGTGGGTAGTGCTGCAGATTCGCAAGCACCCTTATTGCTGCCCGACAGCTGGCAGGAATTGCATGTTCTTTTTTTTTTTTTTTCATTCAATATACTTTATTCACCTAACTTCAGTGCACAGGACAAATGTACTTACTATTACTCTCCACTCCATTCTCACCTTTCACCTGGTGTGCGAAAAACCACATTGTGGACTAAGGGAGAAACCACTCTGTCCAGTGACTCGAAGCTTCGTCGAAGAAAAACAGCTTGTAATGTCTGGATCCAACACTAATGGGATGCGGGAGTATGCAAAGCCTGTAAATCTACTGCACTATACGCTACGGACTGATTGTTGCAGGGTAAGTAACATTTTCCTTTATTTGGTTGATCACAGCCACTTATCCTCCTGAAAACCTCAGCAAATTAGAAACCTAATATTTTGTTAGAATAACTTTGTGGCAGAATTCAGTGAGCCTATTGAGCGAAGTGGTGTGCACCGAGCTGGATCTTTAGCGTCCTTCGGGGAAACCTAGATCTTAGATGACCTCTAGCGCTTCCTTCAAACTATGCCATATGAATTTACATTTATTTAGATAAAGCAGAGTATATTCTGCTGACCAGAAGCAAGTGCTATCTAAGCCCAAAAAGCAAAGAAATCAAAAACTCATGGTAAGTGTCCTCTGGTGTATCCAGAGCTCTCTCCCTACGGAAATGCACTTGGCTCCCAGCACTCATTACCTTTAGGAGAGATCTAAAACCATTTCTTATAATACCCTTCCTTGAGGACTAATGTATCCCTTGTTTCACCCCTCTCTGCAGCTCTCCAAATACCTAAATAAGTAATTATTAAATGTAATCAAATATTAGAAAACATGACTGCCACAGAATCCCGGAAAATTATTTGTTTAAATGTTTACCTATGCTTTAACTACCAGCTAGTTTTCCTGTAGCACTCTACCAGGCAGTGTGGCCACAGGTTTGTACCTTTTGCAGTTCCCCTTTTATTTCTAGGGCGCTTGAAGCCCATTATACTGCACTGTTGATGTTTCCAAATATGTAGAATAGTAAGGCCACACCTGCCTGAACGGTCCTACCGTTCTCTCACCGCCGGCACACCATACATGCATGTGCAGAAATGGGGTGTATTGTATGGTGAGGTGGTGCGACCTCACCGTGTAATACACTTACCAACCCCTTTAGGACCAGTAGGTTTCGTTTGTCAAGCCCTCAACTCAACCCCGGGTAGCTGTGGCACTGAGCAGCGCGGCTTACACAGAGGAACTAGTGTAAAGCATTTAAACAGAACCAAAACAACTGCAGACGAATCTACATGACACTCAAGAAGTCTGACACCAATTAATAAAAATAGACTGTATTTTTATATAAATTGAGACACCACAATGAAAAAGACACATAGGATGGTTCTAGAGATAAGGATTTTACAACTAATAATAAATCAAAGCATTTTCACTCAACCGCCAACAAGCCGTGGCAAATTCAACGAATTTGACACTTAAAACCTTTTTCAAGGAAAACTTGGGTAAGTGTCAATGCGGTTGGGTAGAAGTACTTGGGGCAACCAACTCCAGCAGGGAGCTAGACAAGGGGACCAGCAAGGGCCTTAAGAACAGTTACCTCCATAGAAGAAGCAGTCCGCAAGCAGTTCCAGGCACTTTATCCGCGTTGCAATGGATTCCTATGGAGCGGTCCTGATTCAGGCGATGAAGGATGTTGAAGATGCTCCAGGGATGCTGTGGATGCAACGCGGTCGAGGGGACACTCCCTGCAGCGATTGCTTGGTCCTTGAAGATGGCAATGGGGTCCTTATTGCTGGGTTGATGTTACACGAGGTCCTCGCGCAACTGGACTACCAGTCACCCAGTGTCGTGGTCACAGGCCAATCCTTACTGGAGCTATAGCTTCCCTTCTGAGGGTCCCAGCAGCTCTCAGACAGCAACACCGGGCTCAGTGAACCCAGGTGCAACTCTGTGTGTCAAGTCTTGGTTCTTGGTGCTGCTTGGCAGCAGTGGTAGCAGCTTGAAGATTTTGGGCATCAACTGGCCCCAGAAGGCTTCTTCAGCTGTTGTGTTCCTGTGATGCAAACATGAGGCCTGTCGGATGGCCCTTGGAGTCTCTTGACTTTGTTGGGTTCTGGAGAAGACTTCTCCTTGAGCATGACATGGCAGGCACAGTCACTCTCTTCACCAGCCAGCAGGTGCAGCCTTCTTCGGTGCAGCCTCTTTGCTGGTGACTCGGTGTAGCAAGGCAGTCCTTCTTCAATCCTTATTTCAGTCGGTAGACATCTGAGTTCTGGGTGCCAGTGGTGCCCTATTTATCTTCAGAAAATACCCTCAGGGTAGGATGCAGTTGGTAGTCAATTCTGTACCAGGTTACCTCCCGCCTGATGACTACTTTGTTGGTAGTGTGGCATCTGGCTATCCCAGGATGCACCATCCTGCCCACTCCCAACATAGCGAGACACCTCGCTCGACACTCAGAGCGCCCTTGTCCACTCCTAGAGTTGTGGCTACCAAGGGGCTATATGCCCCTGGAAAAAACGGTTTGACAGCTGGCTTCTCCTCTCCTGTCCCCAGTGCCAGCCTGTCTGCCTAAACAATAGAGAGCCCCACTCCCAAGTGTTCCCCATTTGTCCTTCAAAGGCGGCTTCTCCTTTAAAACTTGCCTTTAGGGCTAACTACCATGTTTCTTCCTGCAGGTGGGAGATAACACCTCTCTCCCATGCAGGCCTCTATTGTGTCCTTTCCTGGGAGTTGTTAGTACGTCTCCCCAGGAGGGAGGAAAGCTGTCTGCAAGACAAGTCCCGTGTATATCAAAAATCTAGCACTGGAAACCTTGGGCAACTAAAGTGGCAACTTCTAAAGTTGCACTTTGTCCACCAGTGTCATTAAATTCAATGTAACCATTACATCAGATTTAATGCACTGATTCTTTTTATACCAAACAGTGCCAACCTTTGTAGTCCCATTCAGAAGTTAGCAGGACTAGGGTGCCTGCCTGTAACTCTGTACTTGCCAATGGGGCTACTAGCCTTTCCACAGTAAAAACAATAATTTGGGGTTTTTACTGCTGGAACATGTAAAAGTACATGTTCCACTTTTAACACACAGCACCCTGCCTTATGACTTGTTAGACCTACCTTAGGGGTGACTTACACATATTAAAAAGGGAGGTTTGGGCTTTGCCATTACTTTAAATGGCAAAGTCGAGTTAGCAGTTTTTAACTGCCCTTCCAGTCTGCGGTGGCAGTCGGAGAGACATTTTTTAC
This sequence comes from Calotriton arnoldi, assembly GCA_963921515.1. Taxonomy (NCBI): domain Eukaryota; kingdom Metazoa; phylum Chordata; class Amphibia; order Caudata; family Salamandridae; genus Calotriton; species Calotriton arnoldi. Next base: position 1,275,034 of record CAWUFW010000223.1, on the reverse strand, counting down.
CCTGTCGTACTTGTGGGGGCCCAACAAGTGCTGCAGTCCCTGGGGGGACACTTAACTCACAGGCCCTGGGTACCCCTGGTACCATATATTAGGGACTTACAAGTAAGTAAGCTTATGCCAATTGGGGTCAAGCCAATTAAACATGCACCATTTTAAGGGTCAGAGCACATGCACCGAGTTCTGTTTAGCAGGGTTCAGAGCCTTTCTGAGCCATTACACCAGTGCCTAGTAGTCAAAATGGGGGCAAAAAGCGGCGGCTAAACCTGCAAAAGGCCTGCTTCCTTACAGTACATTAATAACATTTCTTCCAAAACTACACTGAACTGTGATGTGTCCAGTTTTACTTGTCGGCTCTACATGGTTGTTTTAAATTGTGCCTGTATCGTGTTTTCTCTTTTAGGTACCATGTGTGCCCCTCTCGCGGGATCTTACCTTTACAGCTGCTCGAGTCACTTAATCTCAGTTCCATTGTGTGTGTGTGTGAACTGCAAGAATTGTATCATGCTGTTCTACTAGGACTTGCCATGCACTGTGCGCCTCTGATGTTTGCAGCCTTTTTCAACTTGTATCTTTTGTTCTAAGACTGCCGGCGCTTGCATTCACGCCTCGCATTGTATGCGCATAGAGCGCCTCTCCTTGGCTCATGCCCTAGTTGACATATCTGCTCAGGAGCGAGCTAGGCCTCTAAGTGCTACAGCCCTCCCTCCTGCAGTTTGCTGTATCTTACCTGCCGTAAGTACAGTTTCAGGACGTTGCTTAGATCATGAGGAGAGGCGTGAGATAGTTCCACCAGCTCCTTTCCGTTCTCAAAGGCCTGACATAGCTTCTCCACACGAGTCTTCACCCCATTCACTCGGTATATTCCCTGTGTGAGAGAAAACAGAGGAGTATTGGTACATGGAAATCATGGTTACATAGAGTACGAGGACACGGCCTCCCACTAGGGCAGCTGCAGCTACCAGGTTATTTTATTTCCATAAGCAAGAAATGAAAACAAAAGTATAGTCGAGCGGAGGCTGTAGCTCTATATCTCAGACCCAGGGTTCACTGTGAACACAGCTGGGAAGTGGGAGGAGTCCACTCTTGTCACTATGACAAACAGCTCCTGTATGGGGTGGAGAAACCAGAGGGAAAGCAAGCACCCATCGTCACCTTCATCTTCATAGCTCTCTTCTCTATCTCAGAGATGCACTTTTTGATTATGAATGGAATCCCATCAGCGCTCTCCTGCGATGCCTGCAAGAAGTCTCTTCCGAAGAGCAGCAGCTTGCCCTGGAGCTTCTTGTGACCACACTGGATGGCTAGGGTCTCTAGACACTTCTTATGACAAGCCAGGTAACACTGTGGAGAGAGAGAGGGCACTCAGGGCAGAAATTACTGTGAGGACATCAGAAAGCGAAAATGACATTAAGAAGAACTTCAAAGCCAAGAGAAGGTGCCCCTAGAGCAGACGAGATTTGGGGAAAAAGGGGCACATGGGTCAAAAAGTGCAATGAAGACAAAAGAGGGCATCATCAAAACCGTGTCTGTGGGGCCAGCACCCACGGGGAGGATGAGCAGGGTCCTCTGTTGCCCAGAAAGGACCCAGAATACAAGAGGAGAAGCTAGTGACACGAGGAAGCAGCCCGAGGAGCGAGAAGATGCCTTGAAAATAGATGTTAAAGTGTATGGCGCCGGTGTCGTCGGAATGTACTGTGGGGGCTGAATATGGGAGTATGGCTAGAACAGGGTTGTGTTTGAATAAAGGCAAATGTTTTGTGAGGACAGCACATCAAAGGGCAGTCATCACTGTGAATAGAAAAGGCTGTGAGTAAAGTCAGTAAATGTTGGAAGGAAAGGGCGGCCAGAGTGACTGCAGTAAACAGTGTGGACATCGGGCACATGACCGGGGTCAGGAAGCATGGGACAGGATGAGGTGATTGTGAGGGTAGATAGTACCTGGGTCAGGAGAGGGCCTACGCAATATCGAGAGAAACAAGACTGAATGTTGATTATTAATGTGGTTTTAAATTGTAATGAGTCTTCTTTCTTGAGCTCCAGATTTTCAAATACCGCATTGGGAACATTGGAAGGCAAGGACAACTTTTTACCAAGTCTTAGAATAACTATATGTTTTTACAGATAAGCAGACGAGTCGAATTGCCGACCTTTACTTAACAGAGCATGCAGTGTTCCTGCTGTTACATTTATTTATAGACACATATGTACCTACGTCGAAACCTGAACGACATAAGTGCACTTGCACCATTAAGTGTGTGTCGAGTGTGACATGGAAAGGAGATGTGTGCCTTTATCACACCCTCCGCTGTCCTCAGAATTTGGAACCTGAGTGATACTTGTGGTATTGTCTTTGTGTATACTTTGCCATTCCAATGGCTGTGTAGCACTTTTCCAGAGGCTTTTGACATTTGTGCAGGGTTACCATCCTAGAGCACCAGTGACTGATATCGCACATGATCATGCTGTGAAGGATAATGTGCTCTGATCATCTCTTGTCAGATGTGCCTGTACTGCCTCAGCACCAAAAGCAGTTTTGTGGAAAAGCATGCTGTTTGGATGATAGTACACATACCAAAATCTGCACTTTTTATAAAAGAAAATTAAATGGTGCTTACTGGTAGGAGTAGTTTTGCAGCTTGAAGAATTTTCTGGGTTCACATGCTGTGCATTATTCCACCATCTAGTAGTTGGGTCTGGAAAGTCTCCCTGAAGTCTCTCTCTCCCCCGCCCCCCAGGGCGTCATTGACCATTTGGTTTTAAACCCCTCCTTGTGAGACATCAGACATATGCCCTGGAAATCCCTCGACACAGTCGCCATCTTGAGAATCTTTTTTTTTTTGGGGGGGGCTGCTAGTGTTCTCTTGAGTTGAGTTTGTAAATGCACCTCTACTGGTGGAGGTGGGTGGGTCGCATGTGAATCCTGTTTTAACCCGTTTGTTTTGCAGCGTGAATCTTTTCTGGATTCACATGCTGTGCATGGACTACAGAGCGTTTTTCCTTCATGTGGGTAGGTTGGATTCTTTAAAGTGTTTATTTGCAAACAAATGTTTCAGTACATGTTGTCCCACTTTTCTGTTGATTTGAATGGCCACGCAGAAGTGTTTTGTGAAGTTATGCTTTTATGACCATGTGGTCGCTGCGCAAATGTCTTCTAACACTACGCTGCTTAAGAAGGCAAGTGTTGCTCCTTTTTCTTCATTGAATGCGACTTTGTCCTATGTTAGGGTTACTCCCCATGCCTAGTAACAATATTGTATTCTTTGAGCTATCCACCTTGCAGTTGTTTCCTTGGTGAGTGGGAGCCCTTTCTTAGTGTGTGTGAAGGATACAAAGAATTGTTTTCCTTTTCTGATGTTCTTTGTTCTCACCACATAATTGCCCTTCGTACAACCAACATGTGCAATGCTCTCTCCGCTTGCGTTTTAGGCTGTTGAAAGAAGGCTGATAGGTGGATTGCTTGATTAACATGGAAGTTTGCTACCACTTTTGGGACAAATCATGGGTTTGTTCTCATGACCACCTTGTCCCTATGTATGGCTCTAGAGTGGCGAGTGCTTGTATCTCGTTTACTGTCCTTAGCGAAGTGATGGCGATGAGAAAGGCAGGTTTGATGGTTAGAAACCTCAGTTGTGCATTCTGCATTGGTTCAAAGGGTGACGTCATCAGCTGTGTGAGCACCACCCTCAAGTTCCATGTAGGGGTTGGCACGCTTCTTGGGGGTGCTATTTCCTTTACTCCTAGTAAGTGCTTCACCACTGGTGTGGTGAAGAAACTTCTACTCAATGTGCCTCTTGTGTATCCCTCAAAGGCTGCCAGGTGGACTTTGATAGAGGCATAGGAGAGTTGTTTGTCTAGAAGAAGTGTCAAATATCTAATGACTGTGGCCTCTTGTGTCCAGTCCATGTTTTTCTTTGGCCTGTTTCACCATAGTTGAAACCTCTTCCATTTGTTGCTGTAACATTTTCTTGTTTTTGGCCGCCTTGTTTCTTTTAAGATCTCCATCTTCCTTCTTGGCAACTTGAGGTGTCCAAAATCAAAGCGATACCAAAGGGGATGATGGACGGAGCGCTTGAGCTAATCAAACACTCACCCCCAGTCAACTGATCTGGGTTTAATCCATCATCATTCTTTAGCTCACTCCACCACCCCAGTTCAGACATGGCCATATGCAAATCAGTCTGACCCTGTGCCTCATGGGAACAGTCCAGCCCGAACTGCCAAGCCATGTCTTCCCTGGACCGGAAACAAGCATCCTGGGACCGGTTTCTGGCTATTCAACCATCATCAGCCAGGCTAGCTGAAATCTCCTTGTGAAAGACTGTGGGGAAACACTAGCTTCCACATATTATTTGGCAAAAAAGTTTGTGTTTCCCATTATTTCCCTGTCTCTGGAATTGTCATCCCAGTAACCGTAATTCTGGGGTAGCAAAACAGTGTCAGTTTTTCCTGGCCACTTGTACTCTGGGAGTAAACCTTCTTTAGATTGTTGAGAGAAGCACTACGTAGGCGGTCAGAAATGGAGCGTGTTTGTGCTGAAGTTAGTAGCTACTGGAAAGTGGTCTGAAATCTTGGAGCCTTTCCCTCTCACCACCTTTCCCTCCCACCACCTCACTGCGATTATTGGGAGTGGGGAGCTACCATCTAGTCTGGAGCTTTCAGGGATTGTAGGAGCACCGGGCGTAGTGTCAATCTCTTGCATGGGTCCAACATCCATGTTATTGGAAGAATATGGTTTGTCCAACCCATTGCACCAGGGCCCCTTTCCCGTCCTTCATACCTCCTCGCACTCTGCTCCCTGGAAGTACACGTAGCTGTTGCACTCCCTGCACTTGGACGGAGTGCGCAGCTTCCTCAGCCGGTGTGTCTGCGCAGCCTTGGATAGTCCCATGTTCCTGAAGGGCCCGGTGGGCAGCGGCACAGGGATCTCTTGGTCAATTCCATTGATACCTGAAAAAGGTGTTAAAGAGAACAGTTCTGTGAATAACCTTTAATGTTACAAGTAAATGCTTGTCACAAATGAAAGCCATTTATATCCGAGACGACACACTGCCCTGTCAAGTCCAGTCATGCTTTGTCTGTGCTCGCCTGTACAGTCACCCTTCCCCCAGGCTGCATTCAGCCTGCCTAAACTGCCCAGGCGCCCAAGCTGCTGGTTTGAAATGACTTTGCGACCATGCCGTTCTGTCAAATAACACATGTCCTGTCTCAAGTCACTCTACCCTACGCTGTGACCTGCGAGGGGACGTGGTCACTGCTCTTTCTGAAGTCACCGTGCCCCCATCCTTTTTTGAAATTACTGTAGCTATGCCTTATCCTCCGAAAGGTCTTGTGTCCTGTCCTTTCTGAAGCAACTGTGCCCACACCCTGTCCTCTCGGGTCATATGAACTGTTCTAACAGAAGCAACAGTACCCTATGCCATCTGCCTCTAGCTCTGTTCCATCTGAACTGATCATACCTCATCCCCTTTATGCCGGCTCTGCACCCCCATGACTGCTGTATGCACTCAGCCCTGGCCTGTTAGAATTCTCTGACCCAGTGCTCTTATTTGTCTCAAACAATTCTATACCCTGTGCCCTTTAAGTCAGAGGCTTTGTAAGTTTCCCTTTCTGAAGTTTCACAGCCCTTCATCCTTCACTGTCCAGCTACTCTACCCTAGGCCCGGTGTGTCAGAGGTCCCATGCCCTTTCTCATCTAAAGTCACTGCGTCACACATCTGCCTCTCCCTAAAGAGACTATTCCTGGTTTATGTACACTACCTTCTCTATAGTTTTTGTTTTCTACTTCTTGCTTCTCACTGGGTCATGCCCTGCCTGCAGTTATTGTACCTCACAACTTATTCTGCCCTGTCCAGTCAGAGGTCAAGGGGCTTGCCTTGTCTGTACTTATCTTAATCTAGAGCTCATGTGTTCTGACTTGTCTATAGTTAGTGTATACTTAACCCTGTCTTGTGGGAGATCAAATGACCAGTCACAGGTCATTGTGACCACATCTTACCCTGTGTGAAGTTACTGTACCATTTGCCCTCTTGTGTGAGAGATTATATTCCATGTCTTGTCTATAGTCATTGTACAATAGTTACTCATCATGTGTTCTACCTTGTCTGCAGATAGTCTATCCTTCACACTGCCCAGCGAGTGGGCCTGTGCCCTCTAAGAGGTGATCGTGCCCCACATTCTGCTCTGTTTAAATGTATTCCACCCAGTGCTTTGCCCTGTGAGAGGTACTGTGTCCTGCCCTTTGAGAGGTCTCTGTGACCCCCCATCCGGACATGTATAAGTTTGTTGTACCATAGGTCCTGCCCTGTCACCAGCCCCACGTACTCTTATCCAGATCAGTGGTAGCGGCAGCGCTGCCGTCCTTCCCTTCCAGGTCTTCACTTGATGACAGGGCGCCGCTGGAGGACATCAATGAAATCTTACCGGAAAAGTCACCTAAAAAACACAGCACTTTAAACTAGTCTCTCTACAGAGAGGATGGATGTAAAGACGTGAATGCTGCAGAACAATCTTACATTCCCTCCCACATGATGTATTCGGAGATTAGAGAAACTGCCTGTTCACAGCACTCGGAGAACCTGGCCCTACAGATTTTGTTGCTACGACAGCTATATTTCAGATATCAATTATTACATGTTACAGGTAAAAAAGAAACTTTCACTCTCTGCCCTTTGTGCAGCTCCCTCATACAGGTGGAGAGAAATTTGGAAGAACCAGCTGCCAAGACTTATTTTTTTAAGTATATGCCTTCAGAAACTCTTGTGAGGAACAACACTTGCAATGATGCCATCTCCCTGTAAGTAGTTTCCCCCCTGTGCCTAGATTATGTTTGTGACCGTATAGCAGCTGAAACCTTGGGGAGATGGGTAGGATGTGGCATTAAGAAGTAGTGATTTTTTTTAAGAGTCCTCCCATCAGCTTTATGTGGCCAAGAAGACAATTCTAGTTTGAATGTGAAGGGATTTTAAGTAAATGAGATTTTTAAATATGTAAACGGATAACTGAAATATTTGGGTGATCATTCAAATGTGATTCTGTTACCTATAAATAATTATCACCAGTTCTGGAGCGGATCATGGTTTCACTTCAAGTGGTGGAGGTACAATCTTTACCTCCTAGTTTATGAATTCACATTAAAGAGGTAGGAGGCTCTTATAGCTGCCAAAGGTCATATTCCCATTACAGATAATGGAGGTTCCCCATTCCATCATGGATACTGATTTTCAGACTCTGGTGGTTCTGCATTCTATGTTTGATGGAGAATATGAGAACAACAGAACATTAGGTTATGTCGGTTGACAACTGGGATTATTTAAGCATGTGAATATATTAAAGATCCAATGTCGGAGAAAATTAAATTACTTACCTGTAACACTGGTTCTCGATCAAGGGAATCTTCATTGAATTCATAAACACTGACTCTCTCCGCCCATGCTAGGAATCCAGTAACATCTTCAAAATGGAAAGAACAGTCTCCCAATAAAGTAATAAAGACACTGCTATGCCTATTAAAGGTACCATTTACTTTATATTTTTATCCTTTTAAAAAGGCAGCATGCAAGAATATATTTTAAAAACTCCATTACCGAACCAGGAATAGAGTAAAACTCGTGGACATAGCTTCACTAAGTGAAAACCATCATCTAATGGTTGAGTCTGAAAAAGTCTCCCGGAAGTCTCTGTTTTAAAAAAAAAAATTCCCTGGGGCGCCTGTTAGACCTGGCATCCTTGGCGTGGTTTCCCCTGACTTTTTGCCTCTACCGCCTGTATTTTTGACACTGTGCTGGAATTTCTTTTTGCTGGTTTAGATGCTTTGGGCACTTTGCCACTGCTGATCAGTGCCAAAGTGCAAGTGCTCCCTGTGTAAATTGTTATTGTGATTGGTTATCCATGATTGGTATATTTGTTCTACCAGTAGGTCCCTAGTAAAGTGCACTGAGTGTGCCAGGGCTGGTAATTCAAATGCTACTAGTGGGCTTGCAGCACTGATTGTGCCACCCACATGAGTAGCCCTAAAATGATGTCTCAGGCCTACCACTGCAGTGCCTGTGCGCAGTTTGTTAACTGCCATGTTCACCTGGCCAGTGTACCCACTTGCCAGGCCTGACCCTTCCCTTTTCTTACACATTGGACACCCCTATGGTAGGCCCAAGGTACCCCCCTGGGCAGGGTGCAGTGTATGTGAAAGGTAGGACATGTGCTAGTGTGGGTAACATGTCCTGATAGTGAAAATACTGCCAATTTCGTTTTTCACTATTGAAAGGCTATCTTGCCCATAGGACAGAATGAGGAATGCTGTGTATCATGTTTACCTGCATATCTTCCCATAGGAGCAAGATAGAAAATTGGAGTCTGGTATCCCTGAACTCAGAATTTAATAACACATCTTTTTGGAAGGATGGTTTTTAAATTCTGTGTTTGAAAATAGCACTTTTAGAAAGTAGCTATTTTCTTGTTCAACCTTTCTGTGTGCCTCTGCCTGTTTGTGGATTGACTGTCTGGTTTGAGAGTGACAGGGGCTGGGGTGGCTCCAGGAGTCTGGGTGAGTCAGCACTAGGCTGAATAGACCTATCTGCATTTGGAGTGGTGGGAGGAGTAGCACCTGGGCCTGAATAGGGCTGTGCCTGCCTTCCACAGTGCTGGCTCCACCTCCTGCGGTGTGTCTGATGGCCCTGGCCCACACTCACAAAGGAAGATGATGTGCACTGGCAGAGTGCACCCAGAACTGGTTTGGACTGGGTCCAGGACCCCTCACACATAGAGAACAAAGACTTTTGGGGTATAAAAATGAGAGCTGAAACCCCTGAACTTTAGACTACTTTGGAATCAAGAAGGAACCTTTGCTGAGGAGAAAAGCTGAAGAACTGAAGGAGAAGTACTGCCCAAGTGTGTCTAGGGTTGGCCTGCAGTTGCTATTTCTGCCAAAGGAAGGACAAGGGACTTTGCTGTGTGCTGTGTCCCCCCTGCTTGCTGAGGACTTTGCTGTGTGCTGTGTCCAGAAGTAAAGAGTCTCCAAGGGCCTAACGAGAGCTGGCCTCCTGTTATTGAAACACAGGGTTACAAAAGTTTCCAAGGATCTTGAGGCTTCACTTTTTGTACTGCCTCTAAAAACAACTGTGTCTCCCAGGACGCCGCTGGTGCCCTTCGTGAGACACACCGTGCCTGAACGTCTTTTGCCCAGAATCACCGTCTCCAAACTGAGGAATTCACCGCCGCCGGTCCGTGAGCCCGAAACCGCTGTGTGCCTGCAATTCACCACCGCTGGCCCGTGAGCCCGAAAGCGCTGTGCGTGTCACCGCTATCGGCCCGTGACCGGAGGAAAGCGCTGTGTGCCTGCAATTCACCGCCGCCGGACCGGGAGCCTCGGGAGCACTGTGCGCTTCACCGCCGCTGGCCCAAGTTCGCCGACCTCAGAGGGAAGCCGCGCTGGGATTGGTGCCAGTGCGGGGTGTTGCCCGGCAATGAGGGGCTCGTCGCCCAGAGGAGCCGCGCTGAGTTCCAGGAAGCTCGAGGCGTCCTGACTGTCCCGACGATCAGCTGCTGCCGGTGAAGAACGGAGAGAGAGAGACCGCACCCCCCCAGGTAACCGCTCAGATTAAGTCCAGGGAGCGTGTGGTTGTTACAGTCTGGGGCGGGATGCGGGTCTGCGAGAGTCTGCTCTCGGCCTCCCACCTTTGTTGAGCGAGCCGTGGGATCGTAGAGGCCCGTACTTGCCCTAGAGGAGCGGCTGTGCCGGGGTCTGTGTGGAGACGATCGATTACATTCCTAAAGTATTTTTGGGGCATATTATTGGCAATCGCTGAAGACGGAGTCAGCATTCCGACTGTCTACGTAGCTGGGGGGGGGCCCAGTAATTCGCCCACAACAGATCAAAGTGAGAAGGGTCCCAGGCACTAGAGACAAGTGCCCAATATTGTGGACAACACCATTTAAAGCCCGCAGTTTGTTTTCTAAGTGACTTATCCACACGTTTGAAACAGAGTTTGCATCCATACTGACTCTACAAGTCTATTCTTCTTTCTCTAACCATAAAACGTATCAAAGACAATCCCTGAAGAAGAGCTAATTGTATATGTGGAATTTTTGTTGTTTTGGTCTTGCCTAAAACTTAGATAAAGATATTTATATTTTTATAAATAACCTGTGTGGTGTCCGTTTGTGGTGTTTCACTGTGTTACTGTGGGTGTTGGTGCAAATACTTTACACATTGCCTTGGGGATAAGCCTGCCTGCTCGTGCCAAGCTACCAAGGGGGTGAGCAGGGGTTATCTACAGTGTGTTTCCCCCTTACCCTGACTAGAAGCAAGGGTCCCTATTTGGTCAAAGGTACCTACCTCTGCCAACTAGAGAGCCCCATTTCTAACAGCTCCGTTGACCATTTGGGTTTAAACCCCTCCTTGTGTGACGTCAGAGTTGATTTTGTAAATACACCTCTACTGGTGGAGTTGGGTGGGTGGCATGTGAATCCAGAAATTTCTTCAAGCTGCAAAACTACTTCTACCAGTAAGTAACCATTTCAGTTTGCAGCATGAATCTTTTCTTGATTAACATGCTGTGCATTGATTATATAGCTATTTTTCTTCATGTGGGTTGGTTGTGTTCTTTGGTGCGTGTATTTGCAAACACATTTCATTACTCTTTGTCCCACTTCTGCTTCTCTGTTGATCTGAATGTCTGCACAGTAGTATTTTGCTAAGGTATGTATCGATGACCATGTAGCCACTATGAAAATGTTTTCTTACGCTACACTGCCTAAGAAGGCGAGTGTTGCTCCTTTTTTCCTTGTTGAATGTGCCTTTGCCTTATCTGTCAGGGTTACTCCCCCGCCTTGTGACAATATTGTATTGTTTAAACTATCCACTTTGCAGTTTCCTTGGTGACTGGGAGTCCTTTCCTAGCGTGTGCGAAGGATACAAGAATAGTACATAATTGCCCTTTGTACATCCAACTTGTGCAATGCTCTCTTTGCTTGCGTTTTAGGCTATTGAAAGAAGTCTGATAGGTGGCTTGGTTGATTAACATGGAAGTTTGCTACCACCTTTGGACAAATCATGTTTTTTTTCTTCTCATGATCCCCTTGACCCTATGTATCCCTAGGTATGGCTCTAGAGTGGAGAGTACTTGTATCTTGTTTACTGTCCATAGCGAAGTGATAGCGATGAGAAAGGCAGTTTTGAGGGTTAGAAACCTCAGTTGTGCATTCCGAATTGGTTCAAAGGGTGACGTCATCAGCTGTGTGAGCACCACACTCAAGTTCTCTGTATGCATTGGCACGCTTCTTGGGGGTGCTATTTCCTTCACTCCTCTAGGAAGTGCTTCACCACTGGTGTGGTGAAGAAACTTCTACCCAGTGTGCCTCTTGTGTACCCTACAATGGCTGCCAGGTGGACTTTGATAGAGGCATAGGAGAGTTGTTTGTCTAGAAGAAGTGTCAAATATCTAATGACTTCTTGCCTTTTGTGTCCAGTCTCTGTTTTTCCCTGGCCTGTTGCATCATAGTTGGAGCCTCTTCTATTTGTTGCTATAACATTTTCTTGTTGATGGCCACCTTGATTCTTTTAAGATCTGCATCGCCCTTCATGGCAACTTGAGGTGCCCAAATTCTAAGTCCTCAGGAGCCATGCTGTCAGGTTGAGGGTGTTTGGTTCCGGGTGCCACACTTGTCCCTCTTGTATTATTAAGATGTTTTGGTGTGCTGGGAGTGGTATGTACTACCCTTGCGATGTTTCCACGAGGTCTGAGAACCATGTCTGTCAAGCAAGGGGCTATCAGAATCAGGTTGACTTTTTCCTGTCTGCACTTTCGAATTACCTTCGGTTAAGCCCGGGCGGAGACCTCCGCTCCGCCCGCAGAGTGTGCGGAGATTTGCCTCCTCCGCGTTGCGCGGAGAACGTGGAGAAGGCAAATCTCTGCACACTCTGCAGCGGAGTAGAGGAGTTGGCCAGCCCCCGCCTTCACCCCCCCTATATTAACAAGTAATTCTAAATTACTTAAAGTAAATTAAAACCACTTACCTGAACTGCAGCGTCCCCGGGCTGCCCTCCTCCTCGCTGTCTGGATAATCCTTGAGGAAACTGCGCATGCGCGCACGACCACGCATTTCTCGCAAGAAATGCGCATGCGCTGGCGCGCGCGCATGCACATTTTCCTCGAGGATTATCCAGACGGCGAGGAAGAGGGCAGCCCGGGGACACCGCAGTTCAGGTAAGTGGTTTTAATTTACTTTAAGTAATTTAGAATTACTTGTTAATATAGGGGGGGGTGGAGGCGGGTGGCGTAGCGGAGTTCCACGGAGTTTGTTCGCAACTCCGTGGACCTCTGCGTAGCCCCGCTACGCCCACTACGCCCAGGGTTACCTTCGGTATCGTTGGAATCTATGGAAAGGCGTAAGTAAATATCCCTGACCAGTGGCTTGGGGTGGTAGATCCTGGATGCAAAGTTTTAGCATTTTGTGTTCTTTTGTGTTGCGAAAAGCTCTACTTGTGGGGTCCCCCAGATCTGGAAGATCTATTTTGACACTTCTTGTTTTAGTTCCTACTCGTGTGTGGCGTTTGCCTTCCTGCTTAGCTTGTCCGCTTCGGTGTTTTCTTTTCCTGGTAGGTGTATTGCTACTATTGATACCTTGTTCCCTATTGCCCATTTCATATGTCATGAGCTAGGGTTGATAGCAGGTAGGATCTTGTCCCACCTTGCTTGTTCAAGTAGTGCTTTGTCGTTGTGTTGTCCATTTGAATTAAGATCGCTCTCCCTGTCACATGTTTCTGGAAGGCCTTCAGTGCCAGAAAAAACCTTTTCAGCTCCAGCACATTTGTGTTGCACTGCTTCCTTGGAGTTCAGATATCGTTGACTCTCCGCTTGCCCATCTGAGCTCCCCATCCCATGTGGGATGCATCTGTTGTGATGGTCACAGAGGGAGTTGATGGTGTGAATTGTTTCCCCACTGTTACTGTTTTGTGGCTCCACCATTGCACCTCCTTCTGAACCTTGTGCGTAACAACCACTAGATCGTCCCAACTCCGGGTTGACTGTGACCATTGCTGCTGGACCCATTCTTGTATTGGTCTTGTGTAGTCTTACATGCGGTACCAGTGGAATGCAGGAAGCCATCATGCCCATCATTTTTCCCACTGCTCTTCTCGTCGGACGTTGCTCCTTTTGGTAACTGTGACTCTGCTCTGTGATCACTTCGATCCTCTTGTCCAGTGGTCTCTCTTTGGCTGCTTGGAATCCAAGATTGCCCCAGGAATGTTTTCTTCTTGTCTGGAATTGGAGATGACTTGTCGTAGTTGATGGAGAAATGTAGTGTGTATAAGGTCTTTATCGCTTTGTTGATGTTCTTTTTTCATTGTCTGCTTGTCTTTGCTGTCATCATCCAGTCGTCTATCAGTAGGCGTGTATTCCCTGAAGCCTTAGGTGTGCTGCTACCGCAGCCCTAAGCATTTTGTGAACCCTTGTGGTACTGATTTTATTCTGAATGGTAACACTTTGAATTGGTAGTCTTGTTCACTACAAATGTGGGAAATTGTCTGTAACATTTGTTTACTGGTATGTGGAGGTAGGCGTCCTTGAGATCTATGGTTGCCATATAGTCTCCTTCCTATATCAGGGGAATGACCTCCTGTAACACTGCCTTCTTGAATTTTTGTGTTTTTATGAATTAGTTTAATGACCTCAGGTCTAGTATTGGTCTTGATGTTTTTTCTGGTTTTGCTACCAGGGAGTAGTCGGAGTAAACTCCTTTGAGCCTTTGTACCTGGGGAACTAATTCTATAGCCTCTGTGCTTAACAACTCTTCCACTTCTATTGTAGTCGTCGTCGTTCATCTGTCCTTACCTTTAATTTTGGTTGCGTTGGTGATGGGGTCTTTGTTAATTTTGTGCAGTAGCCATATTTTACGATGATCGGTATCCATTTGTCGGAGGTGATTCTCTCCCATTCTTGTAAGAATCCTCTGATTCTTCCTCCTACTGGTGGCTTGTGTAGGAGGGTCCCTTATGGGCACTTGGTGGTGTGATTTCCCTCTTTCAGGGAGTCACCTCTTTCCCTTCAGTGAAAGGATTGGCTAGAGCGGTACTGCCATTGTGGGGCGGTGGTGGGCTCACTTTGCTGCTGCTGAAGTGTGTGGGAAGTGTGCGGTTGTATGGCTCCATTGGCTGAAGTAGCCCTCTGTATCTGAAAGAGACTATTCGTTATAGATTCCTTACCTTAGAATTACCCCTAGGCATCAGACTGGATCCGCAGAATTTTTTTCCCCAGCAGTACCCCTGCGCGTCGGTAGGTGGCATTGGTCGACTCCGCGTTCGTCATCGGCGTCGTGATCGCCGGCATGACGTCGCCGTATCTACTTAGACGCCGCCCCTGTGCGCTGACGTCAGTTCTTTCTTTTTCCTCACCAGCCAGCGCTGATCCGGAGAGAGCGGTACCCTTAGTCATTTTTTGACTTTTGTCGACATCTTTTTCGAGTCGTTTGACTCCTGGTGCACGTAGGGATGTCCCATCGTCGGACCGGCTTCAAGCCTTGTGACTCTTGTCACAAGTTGATGTCAGTCACGGACCTGCACCTCGTGTGCCTTTGGTGCCTGGAGCGCGACCACGACCCCAAGTTGTGCTCCAACTGTCAGGCCATGAACCCGAAGTCTTTGCGGGAGGGGTCTCGAAAGCTTCTGGAGGCCCGGCAGTCAGCTCCGCGCCGCTCGAGGTCCCGGTCGAGAGGGAGGTCACGGGACCGGTCGCGGAGTCACCACCATCACTCTTCATCGAAGTCTTCGTCTTCGGGTAAGTCGAAGCACAAGAAGAAGGCGAAGAAGCACCGTCGCTCTGCGCCTTCTCCACGTTCGTTGGCCGACGCGGGACGCGGAAGGTCGTCGTCCTTCGGCTCTGCCCGCGGAGCCTGTTGGGACGGCTCCTCCCTTCCCGGGAGCCGGAGCGTCCCCTGCCCAGCTTCGTGCATTGTACGAAGCTCTCCACTCCATCTTTGGGCAGCCCGACTCCGCTGGCGCGCCTTCAGGCTCCGCGGACTCGGCTGGGGACTCTAGGCCTTCGACGCCGGTGGCTCCGGCGCCGCAGGGCCCCCAGGGATCCAGGCCTGGATCCAAATCGGTGCCGGTCGACCTCACGACACCTCCTCCGGCACCGATACCTGTGACGTTGCCTCCTCCTCCTCCTCCTCCTCTTCCGACACCGGTTGTGTCCCCGGCTGGCGTCGACCCCGGTCTGTCCTCGACTTGGACGGAGCCGGACCGGCGTCGACCGATTCTTTTGTACCACTGTTCTACCCTGGCGTTCTCTATCGCCCTGAGTGGCAGCCAGAGGAAGGTGAGGAGGACTGGGAGGGGTCTGTTGACCCTATGGCAGACCAGCTTGATGAGCCAGACTGGAGAGAGGAGTTGGGTGAGGCGAGTGGTCTGGAAACCTCCCCAGACCTTGGCATTCTTTCTCCCCCTACCGTGGCCACGGAGGAGGGAGCCTCCTATGCTGTGGTGTTGCGTAGGGCGGCTGAGGCCTTGGGCCTTGAGCTTCCTACAGTGGCAGTCAGGACTAATCTCCTGACTGAGGTGCTTCAGCCGGCAGCGACCTCTTTGGAGCCCCTGCTGCCGTTCAATGAGGCCCTCACAGACATCCTTCTGGGCACTTGGTCCAAGCCCAGTACAGGGGCTCCTGTGGATAGGATGATTGCCCGACGCCACCGCCCGGTCCCGGGCGACCCAGTTTTCCTCTCCCAACACCCTACCCCCGAGAGCTTGGTGGTTCAAGCCTCAACATCCAAAGGTGCGTTCCCTTCTGCTCCCCAAGATATGGAATCCAAGAAGCTGGACCATCTTGGGAAGAAGATGTTTTCTTCCGCCAGCTTAGTACTGCGGTCGGTGAACACTGCATGTCTCTTGGGCCGTTACCCACTCTGTGTGGGATACATTTGCGCAAGTGCTGCCACAGTGTCCGGAGGAGGCCCAGGTCACACACTCCTGTGCGGTCGCAGAGGGGAGAGACGCAGCAAAGTTCGCCATCCGCTGTGGGCTGGACACCGCCAACTCGCTGGGTAGAACAATTTCTATGTCAGTAGCCCTAAGGCGCTACGCCTGGCTGAGATCCACTGGCTTTTCTGGGAATGTTCAATCGACTCTTTTGGCCATGCCTTTTGATGGCCCTCACCTGTTTGGCGACAAGGCGAACAGTGCACTTGAGCGCTTCAAGGATTCTAGAGCTGGTGCCAGATCCTTGGGCCTCGCTGCCACCTCTCGTCCTGTGCAGTCTGCCTTTCGCCCCTTTCGTGGCTTCGGAAGGGGTGCCCCACCACGTTCCACCCAGGGCCGCGGGCGCAAGCTACCCAGCCTCTGCGCGGCTGGGGACGTGGGACCCAGCGCCGTGGGTCTGGGGGCCAGTGGGCAGGCCAGTCCACCAGTGCCCCCTCTGCTGCAGCCTCTAAGCCTTCCTAGTCCGACCTTTCAGGGCCACCAGTGGGCGGCAGGATCCGCCATCGCCTCCCCCCAATGGCACAACATCATGTCAGACAGGTGGGTTTTGCAGATAGTCCGAAGGGGCTACTCCCTCCCCTTCGAGACTACCCCTCCCTCCATGCCACCAACACTCCATCGCTTGTCGGAGGATCACTTGGCCCTTCTCCGTCAGGAAGTTACGGCTCTCTTGGCCAAGGGAACTATCAAGCGAGTCCCTGTCCCAGAAGTAGGTTGTGGTTGTTACTCCCACTACTTCCTGGTGCCCAAGAAGGACAAAGGCTTGCCTCCTATCTTGGATCTCAGATACGTCAACCGCTTCCTCCGGAAGTAGAAATTCAAAATGTTGACATTAGCTCAGGTCCTGTCTGCCCTCGACCATGGAGACTGGATGGTAGCGTTGGACTTGCAGGACGCTTACTTCCACATTCCTGTCAGCCCACAGGCGTTACCTACAGTTCACGGTAGGCCACGAGCACTTTCAGTTTACCGTGCTCCCCTTTGGCCTTATCAGCGCCCCTCGGGTGTTCACGAAAGTGATGCCGGTGGTTGCAGCTCATCTGTGCAGATCAGGGGTTCCAGTCTTCCCCTATCTCGACGACTGGCCGTTGAAGGCGGGCTCGCCCCAGGCTGTCGTCTCACACATCCAGACTGCAGCGGACCTCCTGCATTCGCTGGGGTTCACTATCAACGTGCCGACGTCGCACCTGATTCCCTCTCAGAAGCTCCTTTTCATTGGGGCAGTTCTGGATACAGAGCAGTTTCGGGCTTATCCTCCTGAGCAGCGAGTCCGGAATATTCGGGCTATGATACCGATGTTTCAGGCTCTATCCTGGGTTTCGGTGAGATTGACCTTGAGGCTGCTGGGCCTCATGGCCTCCTGCATCCTGCTGGTGAACCATGCCAGGTGGCATATGCGGGCTCTGCAGTGGGACCTGACGTTCCGGTGGGCGCCGCATCAGGGGAATCTTTCCGATGTCGTCCAGATCTCGGAGGGTACTGCACATCAATTGCAGTGGTTGCTAATGAACCAGGATTGGGTCAGCGGCAGATCCCTCTCCCTTCCCCAACCAGACTTCACAGTGATGTCAGATGCATCACTTCTGGGATGGGGCGGCCACATGGGAGAGGCGGAGATCAGAGGCCTCTGGCCTCCAGCGTAGTCCGGGCTCCACATCAACCTTCTGGAGCTCTGGACGATTCGTCTTGCACTAAAGGCATTCCTTCCTTCTGTCAAAGGAATAGTAGTGCAGGTGTTCACGGACAACACCACCGCCATGTGGTACTGCAACAAACAGGGCAGGGGGGGTCATGGACCCTATGTCAAGAGGCTCTTCGCCTCTGGATATGGCTGGAACATCAGGGCGTGTCCCTGGTGGTTCAACACCTGGCAGGTTCACTGAACGCCAGGGCGGACGAACTCAGCCGCCAGTGCATGATGGATCACAAATGGCGTCTTCACTCAGAGGTGGTGCAAGGTCTCTTTCAGCAGTGGGGAGAGCCTTGGTTAGATCTGTTCACCACCGAAGAGAACTCTCAATGTCAGCAGTTCTGCGCGTTGGAATTTCCAAGGCGGCACTCGCTCGGCAACGCTTTTTGTCGCGAGTGGAATTGAGGTCTTCTATACGCCTTTCGGCCTATACCACTTCTGCCCAGAGTGCTGACGAAGATCAAGCGTGACCGGGCCCAAGTCATTCTTGTGGCTCTGGATTGGGCACGAAGAGTCTGGTATCTTGAGCTCTTGAGCATGGCCATCGATCCTCCGATCAGACTGCCTCTTCGGTAGGATCTTCTGTCGAAGCAACAGGGGACGGTCCTCCACCCGAACCTGTCCAGCCTCCACCTCCTTGCGTGGAGATTGAGCGTCGACAGTTGACAGCTTTTGACCTTCCTCCCGAAATCTGTAATGTCATCTTGGCAGCCAGGCATCCCTCCACTAAAACGGTATACGCCTGTAGATGGAACAAATTTATGACATGGTGCACAGCAAAGGCTGTGGATCCCCTTTCTGCCCCTCTTTCAGAGGTTCTCCTCTTCATTCTTACTTTGGCCCAGCAGGGCTCTGCTCTGGGCACCCTTAAAGGCTATCTTTTGGCCATTTCGGCCTTTCTTCGCCTTCCTGATCAGCCTTCTCTTTTCAAGTCCCCTATTGTAAATAGATTTCTTAAGGGCATTACTCACCTCTTTCCTCCTATTCCTTTCGTAATGCCTCAGTGGGACTTGAATCTGGTCTTAACTTACCTTATGTGTGCTCTTTCGAGCCGCTACATAATTGTTCTCTCAAGGTCTTTACTTTAAAGTCTGCTTTTCTGGTTGCCATCACCTCTGTTTGCAGGATGAGTGAGCTCAGGCTCTTTCTTCTAAACCGCCTTTCCTTGCTGTTCATCCGGACAAGGTTGTCCTTCGAACTAGACCTTCTTTCCTTCCCAAAGTGGTTACCTCTTTCCACATAGGACAGACCATCACTTTGCCCACCTTCTTCCCGCCCCCGCACCCTTCCAAGAAGGAGGAGAGACTCCACCGTCTGGATCCAAAACGTGCATTATCTTTTTATTTGGATCGCACAAAACAATTCGGGTGGACAATCAACTCTTTGTTGGCTATGTGGGGGCCAAGAAAGTTCGGGCTATGCAAAAATGGACCATCTCTCGATGGGTCGTCCTTTGCATTAAGATCTGCTACTCCTTGGCAAAAAGGAGCCTCCGGTAGGACTGCGCGCCCATTTCACCAGGGCGACGGCAGCCACTACTGCTTTGGGATGTGGAGTCCCCCTCTGTGACATCTGCCAGGCAGTCACATGGGCATTACTGCACACGTTCACTAAGCATTACTGCCTGGATCGTCAAGTCCGGAGAGACGGCTTCTTTGGCCGTTCAGTTCTCCAGGACTTTCTGGTGTGAACTTAGTTCGCAGACCCACCTCCGGGGTTGGTATTGCTGGGGTATCTATTCAAAGGTAAGGAATCTATAACTAATAGTCTCTTTCAGATGAACAAGTTACTTACCTTCGATAACGATATATCTGTAAGAGACATATATTAGTTATAGATTCCTTACCGCCCCACCCATCCTCCCCGTTCTGCGAACTGACTTCTAGAGTAAGGGACTCCCTTTCAGGGCCCTAGTTTTGTGCACCAGTGGTCAGCATCTTGCATGGCCCTGCGCTTCTGGCGTGGAATGTCGTGTAAAGAACTGACGTCAGCGCGCAGGGGCTGCGTCTAAGTAGATACCACGACATCATCCCGGCGATCACGATGCCGACAACGAACGCGGAGTCGACCGACGCCACCTACCGACGCGCAGGGTACTGCTGAGGAAATAAATTCTCCGGATCCAGTCTGACGCCTGGGGGTAATTCTAAGGTAAGGAATATATAACTAATATATGTCTCTTACAGATATATCGTTACCCAAGGTAAGTAACTTGTTCTTCTGGGCCATGCCTCCCCGCAAGTTCCCCTTGTATTGAAGGGTCCCCATTGTCTCGTTTTCCTTTTTCATGTGCTGAAGCGCTTCGTCTACTGTCTCTCCAAATAGACGGTCTCTTGTGAAAGGCATATTGATGATGGCTGACTGAACTTCTTGTTTGAATACTGAACTTCTCAGCCAAGCATGCCTGTGCAGGGTTGTGGCCGTACAGAGCTGTCTTCCCTCTGTGTCTGCCGCATCCAGGGCAGATTTCAGACCTGTGCTGGCAATTGTCTTGCCTTCCCACAACACTGCGTTTGCTCTCTTTTTGGATTCCTCTGGGCGATTTTATATCAACCCCTCAATCTTGTTCCACTGTTGGTGAGTTTACCAATTTAGTAGGGCATTTGAGTTGGCTATCCGCCACTGTGTCGCTGCTGACCTTTTCATTTTCCTCCCCATCATATTTATTCTCTTGCTCTCCTTGTCAGGAGGTGGTCCTTGTAGACGTGGGTGTAGTTGCTCTTTTCTGTGCCGTTGCCATGATGAGGGAATATGATGGTACGTTTCCCCTGATGAGTTCTCATGATGAGAAACCGGATGTTTTTGGGCAGGAACTCTGCACACGCTGGGCAGTCCCCAACACTGTGGTCTTTGGGGAGGCATAGGTTACAGACTTTGTGTCTTTCTGTGTGTATTTGTGGTGACACTTGGTGCAGAATCTAAATGTTGTATGCTCCATGCCTCTTTCTCATTGTCCCACCGTGTGGTTTTCTTAAGTCGGTCTTCTCTCCTCTATGTTCCTCAGTGGCTTTCGGTGTATTCCCGGTGCTTTCTTATCCCTATCGGTCACTGCCAATCCTCTACCTCAACTGTGATTTTCAGTGGAAAAAACAGCTTTTGACTGTTCGACGCCCTTTTCGACGCCCCGGAGGGTGGAGGGGGAATTAGGATTGGGAGGAAACTTCAGGGAGACTTCCAGACCCAACCACTAGATGGCGGAATAATGCACAGCATGTGAATCCAGAAAAAATTCACGCTGCAAAACTTATCTTCTCTACCAAGGGATCTTCATTAATATTCATTAACACTGAATACAAACGCAATCCCCTCCTTTTGAGAAAGCCAAGAAATGCCCACAGAATTTATACTAATTAATCATGTTGAAAAGAACCCCTGAAGTACATAAAGACTCAAAGGGGTGAATCCTTTATAGAACTGACTTGCAGCCAACAATCAACAAATATAATTGATTTGATTGAAATGGGTTTTGAAATGTTCTGGGCCGAAACATGTTGGTATGATTTTTGAGGTTATTTGAACAGTCATTCAATAAAAAAACCTCAATATATACTTTTATCCGTACCCCAGGTACCCTAGGAATAAAGGAAACGTTTGGGTATACCTGTAGGTACTTTTAACCATCATCCCCCATCTGGGTCCCTGCTTATCAAGTTTGATTTAATCTAAGAACTCCTATTCTATCTTTGGTTGAGTCCGCCCTGATGGTACCTGTTGGAACCGGGGTTACCGAGTCCGACACGGTAGCATGGCGTGAAGCGGGGAAGGCACGCGAAGGCAATGTGTAAGGCAGTTGTGCAGCACACTCTTACTTTGACTCAGAAATGCGAACGCAATAACATGACACCACACCAGGCTTTTGTATTTAAAATCAAGATCTTTTATAAATAAATTAAGTTGGCATTAGATGAGGCAGATTAATTCAGATCTACATTCAAATTCATTGCATTACTCAATTGGTGCACATTTTAAATAAAGCATCATAGCTCATCAACATTGTAGGCTACTAAGAGGCCGCAGGAATTATCTCCTACACGTAGCACTTAATAATGATCTCAAGGTACGTTAATAAAACAGGGGCCTAGACATGCAGTTCACTTTAGCATATTCAATTACTTAAAAGAAGGCTTTTCACTTTACATTTAAATAGGCCTGCATTAATCTAGGCGCGCCCACATTCAGTACAGTGGGCGTCGCAATTCCAGTACACCTGTAACATAAAACACTTCAACTCAATTCAATTAAATACTTTCCCCCTGTGGTAAAAGACTTCGCAGTTAAAAGCATGGCCTAGGCAGTAATTACAATAGGCATCTGCAATAAGTTATTACATACTGTAGGGAACCCCTCGACATGTCCAGTCTCCTGGGGCTTCTATGACCCTTAGGGGTTAACTCTAGGCTAGGCCCACTCCTCTCCGGGGCCTCGCCTCATGGGGAAAGTTATACAATTACTTAAGGGGTTAATGGTGGCCCCCGGCCCCCAGTGGCGTTTTGTGGGCCCTAAGGGCCTCCTGGGCTCACCTGTGGTGTTGATCGTTGGTCGCGCTTCAGGGCGACTGGCACTCCCCCAGGCCCGGCCCGTGTTCTGGAGGGCGGGGCCCGGTAGGGGTACCTCGGCCTTCAGGCCGGACTAGCTGGACGTTGCGGGGGCCGGTATCACCTTACTCCGGCCCCCGGGATCAGGGCATGCCTGCACGGCACGTTGCGGGCTTCCGGGACTGTGAACGGGACGTTGCGGGGGCCGGGATCACCTTCCTCCGGCCCCGGGATCAAGTAGGGTAAGTGCGCGGGCTCAGGTTCGCGGGGGAAGGGAGCGGGAACCGGCAGTCCTCTCCGGCCGGCTCCCTGTCTCCCTCTGCACTGCCGGGGCTCTTCCCGGGCTTCCGTCGGCGCTGGGGGCGTGACCGGGGCCGGCGCCCAATCGTTGCGCGGCCTTCCTGGGTGACGCCCGGCGACCCCGGTTGCTCGGCAACGGCGTCTGCAGGGCCTGGAGGCCTCGCTGGTGATCGCGCTGGCGATTTCTTGGGCCGCGGCGGTGGCAATTCTTGGGCCGCGACGGCGGCGGTGGCACTTCTTCGGCCGCGACGGCGGCAGGGGCAATTCTTTGGCCGCGGCGGTGGCACTTCTTCGGCCGCGGCGGTGGCACTTCTTCGGCCGCGACGGCGGCAGGGGCACTTCTTCGGCCGCGACGGCGGCGGGGGCAACTCTTTGGCCGCTTCGGTGAGGGCGCGGACGGCGCACCTCACCACACACACCTGAGGGGCTTCCCTCACCTCAGCGCTTCCTCTGGTGAGGGCGCGACGGCGCACCTCACCACACGGTGCCTCTTCTCAGGCGGCGGCGGCGGCCGCGATCTCCTCACAAGGTCAGTTACC
Source organism: Calotriton arnoldi (assembly GCA_963921515.1). Taxonomy (NCBI): domain Eukaryota; kingdom Metazoa; phylum Chordata; class Amphibia; order Caudata; family Salamandridae; genus Calotriton; species Calotriton arnoldi. The sequence goes on along the minus strand of CAWUFW010000223.1, from coordinate 1,252,003 downwards.
TGAGGGGCGACAGAACGCAGGGGGCACCAGCAGCCTGTGGGCAGGGCTGACTGGCAACGTACTTGGGAGCAGCCCAGCAACAGGCAGAAATGAATAGGGGTGAAGGTCTAGCGCTTCAGGGTGCGGCGCTTTACCTGGTGATCCCCAGTTGGGCAGTTTAGGCTTTAGGCCTGGCTGGACGGTCAGGCCTCCTCAAGTTAAGGTGTCTTGCGACTGCTCCCGATTGGTTGCTTCTTAGGCGCCTCTTGTTAGGAGTTTCTTGTCAGAAGTTCCTTATTATAAGTTTCTTGTCAAAGTTTCTTGTCAGAAGTTTCTTCTTATGAGGGGGGGGGAATGAGTTGGTGGTCTGGGAGCGCTTGATGTTCCTCCCTGCACGCTGAAGGTGGTTCCCTGGGTCCCCACACACTGGGCAAGGTCAGTGGGTGGTGGGCGTTCCTCAGCTATCTTACTCCAGCAGGGCCTCAGCCCTGTCAGCAGCAGTAGTGTAGGTCTCCCCCCTAGGCCCTAAAGCCTATACTCCGGCGGAGGTTCTCCCAGGTTCAGTGGTGCCTCATCAACTGTCTCCAACTGCCTAAAAGTTTTCCCTCCAAGCCTTTTATACTCCTAGGTCAGGTGACTCTCCCAAAGGCGGCAAAACATAACTCCTCCCACAGCCCGGAAGGTTCTAGAACCTTCTACATGCCTGGCTATGTGGCCCAGAGGCGGGGACGGAATGGATACTGTATCCCTATGTCCCAGCCTGACCCTGACTACTAGTGTGTATGCGTGTAAGGCCCCTCTGCAGTAGCAGGGGCCTGTGGCAGCCATCTTGAGTGAGTTTCACACATGGTAAAAAGGCTAGGGGAAAAACGAAAAATTTCTGGGAAAAAGGGCCAAGTCCAACAGTACCATCCTATCAGGGTGTGGGTAGGCGCCAGTGATGAAGCATGTCACGATAAGTGAGTGAGGCTCTATTCCAATATCTTTGGATACCTCAGAGGTTTGAGGAGGGACCTCCCTTGAAATATTCCAGTTGTCCTTGTGTGCGAGATTCATTTTGGGAGAATTCAACTGGTCTTATTATCTCTCGCTCTCTACATTGTGGCAGAAGAGCGTTGTTCTTCCCTGGATGGAGATTTTCAGTTTTTATGAATATTGGAAGAAGATCCATCGAGCGAGGTGAGAGTTCCCATTGGCTGACGGCTGTCATTAGAGAGAACGTAAGTTTACACTGTAACACAGCTACATTCTGCCATGGCTGCCAAGTGCCGGGCTCCCATTAAAGTGAATGGTGTCCCTTATTCTTTCATGGCTTCCCTGTCACATTCCACATGCCCACTAAAGAGAAGGGACGCTCGCCTTTTTATCATGGTTTGTCGAGAGCCAGAATCTCATTCGAGTGGATTCTCCCTCTCCTGTCATGGCTGCCATGCACCAAGCTCCCCTCTCTGATTACAGCCCAGATATCTGTGAACAGAATTAAGGCACTTTATTCTGCCATTACTCTGTTTATAAAGTGCTTACGGGGTTTTGAAAAATATACCTATCACACGGGGGAGCTAAGGTAGTGTACTCTAGTATTGAAAAAAGGATGATCCATATACGCTGAGGCATCTTGGAAGGAAGCAACGGAGGGTGGTGGAAGGCAAGCTAGTTCAAAGGACTATGTGGGGTTTGAGAGAGGGCCATTGGGCAGGTGCGATACAGAGGAGCCTTAGGTGATGTGTAGGTGTATGGTCCTGGGTGCACGGCTAATCTTTAGGTTCCAAGCAAAGAGACATAGTCATTCATGCCATAGTGTCGATTTTATGCATAAATTCAATTCATTTCAGTTCACTTAAATGCCCGAATGCCACTGAAGCAAATGTTTTCTTCCCATGCCACCATAGCTACCAATCATCAGCATCCCTTGAAAAGCTTGTGGTGCAATCCTGGCCTTCAGTGCCACAGACCTAGCGTTTTATCTGTGCTCCACCCTCAGAGTTAACACTGTACCACCCGTTCTTGTGGGCAAAGGATTGTCATTCTATGGTTGCCACTGCAACACCCACTATCCTGGCCGCTCTGCAGGTAGAGGGTTAGAAAGCAAACACTGCTGCCATCTTGGAGAGACTGAAACTTCACCTCCTGCTGGTGCTGCAGATCCCGTCGGCCACACTCCTCCCTTGCATGCTGTGGTCAACACTGCCATTGGTAGAGAGCAGGGGATAATGGATCTCTGCTAGAAGAGGGTCCACTTGTCTGGTTAGTTTTGTGGGGTGAGAGAAGGTTAACATGGGTAAGTGCACCTGGTGGGGGTATGTGTGGTGCTGGGACATGCATGCAGTACCTGAGTGCGTTGATGCGGAGTTCCTGCTGCTGCCTCCAGCACTCTCTGTGTCGCTGATGGCTGTGGGCCAGGATTTGTGAACCTGGTGCCCTCTCCCACCTGAAGAGTAAACCAGGGGATCAATTAAAGCCCTGCTGAAGTCTGCAAGAGTAGGAAGTGATTGATGCCTAATCTATATACAGCATTTTAGAGGGAGGACTAGGTCAGCTGCTGGTTGAGCTGGAGATGTAAAGACAGCATGTCCGGAGTGGCTCCCGCTAGTCAGAGCTGCGCCGCTCGATGCTGGAAGTCTGCTCTGCTCTTGGGACAGTATATCCCCAAAAGTATCTGTATCTAACCCGTAGCTACTGACTGACAGATCTGACCAGGAAGTATTAGGTTTGTGGCTCAGTTAGCCCACCGTGGGAGGTAGCTCAAGACTTTGCATCACTGTACCTTCTGGGTAGGAGGCTACCAGTCAATGCTGTAGATGTAGTGGAGTGAAGCGGATCATGTCACTCGTCAGTGACAAGTGGTGCACAAATATATTCTCTGTAAGAAAATAAATACAGCCTGAGATCTCACGTACTGTTAGAGATGGTTTTGTCACACCCATGCATAAACTGCAGCGAGTCCTGACACACTTAATGAAATATGGGCAGTGAGGTACTTGGTCCCAGTAAGCTTCTTCCAATAGCTTTGTCTTCTAACTAGCACTTCACAGTTGCCTCATCAGGTGCTCAAATGGTGATATCCATCTGGTCCTCTCTCTGGCCCACACAAGCCATGGGTCTGTGGCCCTTCGTAAGCCCCTGCCGCCGCTCTGTGCTCAGCTTCCCTGGGAAGTTATCAGAATGTAAAGAATAGGAACTGACCTCTTCGCTCTACGTTAACGCTGCTCTGGTCCTTCTGCGCTGACTTCTCTTCAAGTCCTCCAGATTCTTTGCTATCAGAGGTGCTCTGGGCAACCACGTCGCTGGTGTTGAAGCTGGATTTCCGTTGCCGGATCCATGGAGACCTGAGATAGACATTTTGCAATTAATTATTTGTCGCTGACAGGAGAAAAGTAATACTTAACTGTCGTGTGATCCGATATTATTGTGAGAAATCAGATTAGCTGGCGGACAAGGTAGTAGTCAGAGCAGACAGACGGGGATATAAGCAGAGCGACTTGACAAGACTTTGGGTTGTACCCTGTAGGCGAGCTCCTCAGTGTGCTTTGCTGCAGACAGCACTTCTCTGAGGATGTTCTGGCTGCAGATCAGATGTTGAAGAATGGACTCCCTGAGGCTTTCTCTCTGAGGAACGTGCCAGAGGCACTCGTGCCTCAGGACTGAGGGAGAAGATGGTTTCTCTCTGAGTAACATACCAGGAGCGGACTTATGCCTCAGGATTGCTTCTCTCTAAGGAATGTGTTAGAATCATCGATAAACTCTTCTTTGATATTTCAAGGTTCTTTAAGGAAAATAATGCAAACAGTGTATGTTTCTAGGAAGCAAGCACATTGTGATCAGCATCCGTCCATGGCTCCTCTTACCACGTAACCTGAGGTGTGTAAGGTTCGAAGTCGTAGACATTTTCGCGGTCGTCCACTCGCTGCAGCTGCCTGACATAGGAGGCATACTGCTGGCCCAGGTCGTACAGCTTGCTGCTCTCACACAGAGTCTGGAAGTTCACCGGAAGAGGGGCCGTCTGCATGTGCATGATTTGGTAATAGGAGATCGTGGCCTAGAAGGAATGGATATTTAGGTTAGAGGGAACCAACCTGTGCACTGTGTGTGAATATACATGTACAGAGCTGGTCGTCTTAGAACTTTTGGTGTTGCAAGAATTCGTCTGAACCCTAGGGCTACTTTTGGTGGGTGACTTATTTTTATACTAGATCTTAATGTTTTAATAGTAAACACTGCAATCAACCTTCAGGGGCGGTGCCAGAGTGAGAGTACTTTAGCCGGAATAAAACTGCAGCAGGTTATTGCTCAGCACACCAGTGGGTGTCACTTGTGTGGCTCCCACTGCTAACTCCTGATACTGCCCACTGTAGTCCGCTTCGCTCCAACTGCCACTGAAAACTTCTCATAGTGCCCAGCAGTGCCAGTTTCTCACACTGCTCATCAGCAACTTTCTTACTTTGCTCACCAGTGCCAGTTTCTAACATTGTTTACCAGTGCTAGCTTCTCACTATGCTCACTAGTGTCAGCTTCTCACTCTGCTTACCCTTATCAGTTTCTCAAACTGCTCATCTGCAACTTTCTTCCTTTGCTCTCCAGTACCAGCTCTCACTATGTTCACCTGTGCCAGTTTCTTACATTGCTCACCAGTACCAGTTTCTCACTATGCTCACCAGTATTTTTTCACATTGTTCACCTGTGCCAGTTTCTCACTCTGCTGACCCGTGGCGGTTTCTCACTTTGTTGACTAGTGCTAGTTTCTCACAAGTGTCAGTATTCCAGACTGCTGTTAGTTTTCACTCTGTCAACCAGTCCTAATCACACTGTTGCATCTAATAGTCCCTTCATTCCTGCTTTTGTTATACCCCTCTGGTGGGCAGCGACGGAGCATGTGCCAGTGCTTGGTAACTCTGTTGGTGGCCTGCCACCCAAGAGCGAGGCAGAAAACACCATCTTGAAGTTGTTGTGAACCAAAGTATTGGCAACCATTGCCGCATGTGCATGTTGTTCTATGTCAACTGTTCTTTGCTTACATGGAGGTCCCTCACCCATGCGCTCATTGGTAAGAAGTAGATTATGTGACAGTCTGACAAAGAGCAGAGGACAGTGGGCCAGAGTGTGTTTGGAACAGGAGACGAGAAGGAACAAAATCACTGTAACCATGACTTTATCCTATGTCCTGGGCACAGAGAGCCAAGTGGCTGCCGAATGCATGTGGGGAGACCACCTGCCTCCCTGAAAGGAAGGATCCAGGGGGTAACTGAAGCCACCTTAGCTCAGATAGAATGTGTCCACATCTTCAAATGAAAGTATCTGGGCTGTAAGTAGTGGCAATGGGAGACAGAGGGGGTGATCTGTCAGGTAGTGGTGCTCTTGGGGGAACCTTCTCTTGGGTAATGAAACTTCAAGTGATTGAATGTTCATCAGTGGAGCACCGCTTCTTCACCATGTACCAATAAACTCCAAGAGGTTACAGGACTTAAAAAAGTCATGGAGAAAACAAAATCATTGTTTATCGGAGATTCGAATGCCACCTTTCTAGACAAAGGCTAGATATGTTTGTAGTACCACCTTCTAGGGATAGAAGCCACAGATGACCTGCATCTTGGAGGTATGAAAGACAGAGAAGACCTGCACCTTGTAGGGATGGAAGACGCAGAAGATCTGCATCTCATAGGGATGGAAGACACAGAAGACCCGCAACTTGTAGGGATGGAAGACACAGAAGACCTGCACCTTGTAGGGATGTAAGACATAGAAGACCTACGCCTTGTGGAGATGGATGACATAGAAGACCTGAATCTTTTAGGGATGGAAGACACAGAAGACCTGCCTCTTGTCGGGATGGAAGTCACAGAAGACCTCCATCTTGTAGCGCTGTAAGACCGAGACGACCTGCATCTTTTAGGGATGGAAGACACAGATGACCTGCATCTCGTAGGGATGGAAAACACAGAAGACCTTCAACTTTTAGGGATGGAAGACACTGATGACCTGCGTCTCATAGGGATGGAAGACGCAGATGACCTGTGCCTTGTAGGGATGGAAGACATAGAAGACATGAATCTTTTAGGAATGGAAGACACAGAAGACCTGCATCTTTTAGGGATGGAAGACACTGATGACCTGCGTCTCATAGGGATGGAAGACATAGAAGACCTGCATCTTTTAGAGATGGAAGACACAGATGGCCTGCATCTCGTAGGGATGGAAGACACAGAAGACCTGCATCTTGTCTGGATGGAAGACACAGAAGACCTGCATCTTGTCTGGATGGAAGACACAGAAGACCTTTATCTTGTCGGGATGGTAGACACAGAAGACCTGCATCTTGTCGGGATGGAAGACACAGAAGACCTGCATCTTGTCGGGATGGAAGACACAGAAGACCTGCATCTTGTCGGGATGGAAGACACAGAAGACCTGCATCTTGTCGAGATGGAAGACACAGAAGACCTGCATCTTGTCGGGATGGAAGTCACAGAAGACCTGCATCTTGTCGGGATGGACGACACAGAAGACCTGCATCTTGTCAGGATGGAAGACACAGAAGACCTGCATCTTGTAGCAATGGAAGACAGAGAAGGCCTCCACCTTGTATAGCTGGAAGACACAAGACCAGCTTCTTATAGCGATAGAAGACACAGAAGAACTGCATCTCATAGGGATGGAAGACATATAACACCTGCATCTTGTAGGGGTGGAAGACACAGAAGACCTGAATCTTTTAGGGATGGAAGACACAGAAGACCTGCATCTTGTCAGGAAGGAAGGCACAGAAGACCTGTACCTTATAGGGATAGAAGACACAGAAGATCTAACCCTCGTAGGGATGGAAGACACAGAAGACATGCATCTTGTAGCGATGAAAGACAAAAAGGGCAGAAGATGTCTCTGACATAGAAGGTTTGCACCTTTTAGGAATGGAAGACACAGAAGACCTGCATCTTCTAGGGATGGAATACCTGCATCTTGTCGGAATGGAAGACATAGAAGACCTGCATCTTGTAGGGATGGAAGACACAGAAGACCTGAACCTTGTAGGGATGGAAGAAAAAGAAGACCTGCTTCTTGGAGGTATAAAAGTCACAGAAGCCCTGCATCTTGTCAGCATGGAAGACATAGAAGACCTGAATCTTTAAGGGATGGAAGACACAGAAGACGTGCACCTTGTAGGGATGGAAGACACAGAAGACCTGCATCTCATAGGGATGGAAGACATAGAACACCTGCATCTTGTAGGTATGAAAGAGACAGAAGTCCTGCGCCTTGTAGGGATGGAGGACACAGAAGGCCTGCATCTTGTCGGGATGGAGGACACAGAAGGCCTGCATCTTGTCGGGATGGAGGACACAGAATACCTGCGCCTTGTAGGGATTGAAGACACAGAAGACCTACATCTTGTAGCGATGGAAAACAGAAAAGACCTACATCTTGTAGCGATGGAAAACAGAGAAGAACTGCATCTTTTAGGGATGGAAGTCGCAGAAGACCTGTACCTTGTAGGGATGGAAGACACAGAGGTCCTGTACCTTGTGGGGATGGAAGACATAGAACACCTGCATCTTGGCATTTCTGTACCTGCCAGAGTGGGTGAACATTTGTGTCAGTGTGAAGGGTATGTTGTTAAATGTCTGTATAGCGCGGCGTCCATCTATGGTGTGAATTACCAACAGACTACACCCTATTCCTTCTTCCCTGTGCCAGCATCTTCCCCCCCCTGACTTTTCCTACCGACTTGAGGGTCTGGTCGCTCTGCTTGATGACTTCTTGGATTTGTCGCAGGACATTAACTTTCACATCCTCCAGCTCCTGCTTCTGCGTCTTGGCATCAGCTATGCAGGTACGGTAGGTGGCCATAGCTTCCTCCGCCTGAAGAAGAAAGTACAGTCCAGTGAGTGACTGATTGTGCGAAAGGCTGTGGGTGTGCAAGAGAAAGAAGCCAGTGGGATGCCCACCCTCAGGCAGAGTGACTGGTGTTAAGGGATGGCAGTAGGGACAGTAGTGAGCTTGTGCAGCATGGGAGTGAGCGTCTTCTGGTGGACAAGGGAGGGGTGAGGTTGAGGCCTGACGCCATATCCCCTCTGTTGGGGTGTCTGGCGTTAAAGGATGTAGGGAAGGATATGAGTGAGTTTGGGCGCCATGAACATCTCCTGGTGTGCAAAGGAGGGATGTCAGTGAGACCATGTACCCTTACAATGGGATATTAGTAGTGGAGAGGGAGGTGCCTGGGTGTAGCTGCTTACTCTGCAGTGGATGGTTTGTGGGGAGACAAAGAGGCACATGAGTTACACTGAAGTCTGGGGTGGTTGCACTCACCATACCTAGAGACTAGTTAGTTAGCAGTGCGCACTGTATAAAAGTTCCCTCTCACCTTGCCCTTGGCGTCGTCCTCCAGCCGACGCTTCTTGTCCAGGCTCTTAGAAGCATTTGTGCTGTTGGTGCTTTGAAGTTCGTCTTCTGCCTTCTTGGTGGAAAACTTAGCTTTCTCGTGCTCTTCGCTGCGCAACATGTACGCCTGCTTTGCCTTGCGCAGGTTTGACTCTGCTTCTTGCTGCAGGATGAAAAGTGCTGAGTTATTAATTCTATGAGGCTTTATACTCACTCCTTCTGCGTCACACACAAGCTCGTCCTACAGTTGGGACACACTGCTTCCACCGCCGCTCTGTGCAGACATGTTCCTAAGACTGTATCTAGCAGTGGTATTCTGTACTGGTTTGTGACCTTGCGACCGTGGCCATCAGCCTTGCCAAATGAGTGAATTATGGCGTTTGTATACCTCACTCCGAGAGACTTAACCTGCTCAATGATGTGCACCTGAATCCGCTTGAGAGAAGCTAGTGTGAGTTCGTGGAAGCAGATGTTCCATGCGCATGGCTTTTGATTGGTGATCATTCCATGCAAGAGGATGAACCCTGAAGGAACCCTTATTAAAGGAACCATTGTAAACAAGGGCACCACCAGCAGGGCCTACCTTTAGAGGGTTAGATCTTTTGAATTTATCTGTAGGTGAATACGGATCTTCCCAAAATCTCTGCTCTGTGAGCACGGCAACGATGGAAAGCTAATGCAAAGCCCCTGAAAATCATACCCATGATGGTGCTTCTACGGCCCTTCAATGTTGTGTGCTTTTTGCTCACAGGAGTACAGACTTCAGGATCCCAGCATAAGACACTTCATCTAGTCGGGAATTGCACATGACAAAGCATTTTCAGGAATTTAAGGAGTTGAAAAAAAATTCTTTTTCATTTGCGTCTTAGAATAAAAGAGGATATGGCTTATTGCCCCAGATAACCTCATTATCACAAACCTTATCAGCTGCGGCAGTGGATTTCCCAACAATAGTTCCTCTCTAGAAGCCGTCTAAGAAGCCGTCTTAGAGGAATTTGGCAATTGCCAATCAACCCCCACCCATTTCTCCTCCCGGTACAGACATTTCACAGTGTTATGTGTTGAATGAAGCAACATGCGTTCAAAATCAACAAAGACCCACCCCTTCCAACTCCTCCTAAGGAAGCTGAAACCTTCCATCCTTTTCCAGACTTCAGATTCGCTGTACAAGCGCTAGCGCTTTCCCATCAAGATGGAGATAATGCAATACTGTCTCACTCATCCAGGTCCCTGGCAGCTCCACTCAGGGCATCCTGTATTCATGCACAGCTGCTTGCCTTGTCATAGCCCCTAAGAAGTCTTACAACCAGCCTGAGAAAACTCCAGTGGGTGCCGTGGGAACCCAGATCTACTTCAAAACAGCTTTCATTATTCAACGAGCCCTCCATCTTGGTCTCACTGTCCTATATCTCGCCTACTCCTGGAATTTCTGAAAACAAGAGCACAAACCACTCCTTCTCTTGCCAAGCACTCTCTACATGATTATCCACAACTGAATGCTAATTTACTGTCCTTCCCGGAAGACTGAAATATGCCTCCGTTCAAAGATGCTCCTGTTAATTTAACTCGATCTCCCTCTCCTCCACCAATAGTTACTTTCTTGTTCTAATTGAATGTGAAGCTCCCCGTTGCCCTCTGGACCGGTCTGCACAAGACAAAAACGGTAAATAAATAAATAAGGTTACATGATCCTCTCATTCAACTCATCTGAGAGTCAGCGTTGCATGGCAAGCCAATTCAAAGGTGATAATGAGGGAAGCACGGGAGCCATGGAAGCAATAAGTAGAACATTTGTTCGACCTTCATTTATGTCCTTCAAAGCCTGGCGCCTTAGCCCTGCCATGTTCTGGGATGTTCTTTTGGCCTAAGGGCCTTTACACCTGCCAATTTCTGGCCTTGTTTGTGTTCTAAGCCCTCCTGTCTCCTCAGCCCTCCTCTGTTCTGCCCTGGAGTGTGTTCCCTGCTGCCCTGCTCCTTTAGCCCTTCAATGTTCTGCCCCAGTTTGTGTTCTTATCCTCTTGACCATGCATGTTTATGCTCTAGTCTGTGTTCTCAGCTGCTTCAGCCTCTCTGCCTTCTCCCTTCAGCACTAGTTTATGTTCTCACTCACTCCTTCCCTTAGCCCAGCCACATTCTGTATCATTTTGTGTTTTCAGACGTTCTGGCCCCTCAGTTCTCCCAGCTCTCCACTGGTTTGTTTGTGTTCTCAGTTGCGCCTTCTCTCAGCCCTGCCATATTTTGCACCAGTGTGTGTTTTCAGGTTTTGAGCTTCTCTGGCCCCTCGGCCCTCCCCGTTCTGCATTGGTTCTTGTTTTTGGTCCCTCGCTTCTGCACTAGCTTTTGTTCTCATGGCTCTACCAGTTCTGCAGTAGCCTCTGTGCTTGGTCGCTCTGCCAGTTCTACAGTAGCTCCTGTTCTCGGTTGCTCTGTCCCCGCTCAGCCCTGCATTGGCACATGTGAGTTTGCACACAGTACATACCAGCTTCCTCTGCGCTCTGTGCCACTGCTCTTTAATCTCCTTCCTGCGCTTCTCATGCTCCAGGCGCCTCATGGCCAGCGGCTGCAAGAAACAGATGCTCAGATCACAGGAGGCTGTGAAGGTTTATGCAGGTGTGTTCACCACAAGATGCTGGAGTGCTAAGGAAATCTATTGCTAGTCAGTTTTAGCACGAAATTCAGGCAATAAACCAGCCACACGCAGTTATTTCATCTATCTTTTACAGCTTGAAACAGCAGTAGTCTAATGCTTGTTGTTGTTTACCGAAACCTGTGCATAGTCTCTGCAACGTCTGTAGAAAAAGATCCAGTTCCTGCAACTAAACTAAACTAGCCAAACAAAAGAATCCAATTAATTATTTTAAGCAATTTCAAAAGTCATGTAGATGCTCCCCATGGTTGATACTCTATGAACATTAAGACACTTTTCCGAGCCCACACACTAGAGGTTATGTTATGTTATGTTATGTTAATAGAACTTGATAAAGCACAACAAATCATCCCCAGAGGTATATCTCGGCGCTCAGCCAGCACAGAACCAGAGACTAGAATAGCCATGTTTTCAACATAGATGGCCTAACAATGCACAGCATGTGAATTTACAATATCGTCAAGCTATACAACTATTGTTACAGGTAAATACCGTTTTCCTTTTCATTCCCTAGTATGGAAAGTTCATAATTGTTAACATTATTTTACTGTATCAGGGATTCCCAGCCTGACGGGGAATGGTTCAAGCATGTGAATATATAAAAAATTCCAATGTTGGAGAACTGGAGTTGCAGGTAAATAACTAATTTCTTCTAGATCATGTTAATTTGTAATGACTGCATTAATCAGGACTACAGGACTGCCTCCTTATTACGCAGTATTCATATCACCCTTAGTACTTCCAAAAACAAGTAACCCTAAGGGGCTACCAGTATCAGCGTGCACTTCTTAAATCGATGGTAGTGAAATGGCAAATGTCTCCCCTTTATATGTGAATAGTCCGTTTTATGCATTAATCTTATAAAGTTGATATTAATTCTGCTTGTAGAGGCCGGGGAAGTGTGATAATGTGTCTGCGGGAAAAGGGGTACAGGGTTTTACCTCCACATAGTCCAAAATAATGTATTTTAATATTCAAAGGAACTATGTGTTTATTTAGTCTCGTGTTTGTTGAAAATGTAGAAAAATGTTGAACCTTTGATGTTGTGCACAGAGTGCTTATAGAAAGTCTACATTCCTTTTCAAAATGTTTAGCTTTTATTTCCCATTGCTTAATTTAAAATGTATTAAAATAATTTCTTTTATCTACATATCCCACCCCACCACTTTCAAGTGAAACATTTTTTTAGAAAATAAAACTGTAATTAACTTGGTTGGTCAAGAACCCTCCCTCATAAAAGCAGTTTTGAACTATATAAATGAGCCTGGTCGCCTTCAAAACAATAAAACAGTTGTCTCTTCTTGTGTTAAATTGTCTCTGCTCACGTGATTTCAGGAAACTTTCAGCAATTTGTGTAGATTCCACCTGCATGGTGATGCATTTCAAGGCAAAGACTAGCCATGAGCGCCCAGAATCTGCCAGACAAACTCTGGGACAAAGTTGTGGAAAGGCACAGGACAGGGGGTGGATATTAAAAATTCCAGTGTCTTGTTATGTTATATAAATTTCTAAAGCACAAACAAATACCCGGAGGTATCAAGGCACAAGCTCTGTTAAGCGGGCATAGGAATTGTCCTTAGTTGCAGAAAAGCCTGTTTTTTTAGGTCTCTCCAAGGCAGCACATTGGCGCGCTGTCTCTTTGAGACATGCTGTATCTACAATATGGACTTCAAGCACCGCCCATCTTTTTCATTGGTTCCTCTTACTGTCCTTTGTAAATGCTGGCTTTTGTTTGGTGAATACGCTTAGTAGTTCCTCCTTTTGGACTTTTGTATCTTCCCATGAGGACGGACCCTGTTACATGTGCTCTTACTCTTATTTAGGATACTTTGAGAGAACTCTTTTTAGGTCTCGCCTATGCAGCGCTTGCCATGTCTCTTCAAGACATGCTGTATTCAGGATATATGCATTAAGCAACACCCTTCTTTCTAATTGGCTCCTTTTACTGTCCTTTGTAAATGGCTGCTTTTAATTGGTTAATTCACGGGTTAATATGGTCACTAGTCCGTCCTTTTTTGTGTTTTGTAACCTCCCACGAAGACTGCCCCTCTTACATGTGCTGTTACGCTTTCATGTTATTTACCATGCCTTGTGGGCACTCATTTTGGTTGACTTTTCCCTTTTTGAGCTAACACACACAGCATTTGCATTTCTCTGTTTCATAAACAGACGCTGGTGCTGCTAATCAGACGCGGTCCCAGAGCATCTGTTCAGTGCAACTCCCCCTCCCGCTTTGGCTTTCGAGCGGCATTTGCATTTCTTTGTTTACTTTCATCAGAGTGGTATGAGGGCGCCTGTTCTGTGCACTTCCACACTCCTGCTTTGGCTTTCAAGCGGCATTTGCATTTCTTTGTTTTCTAATGCTCCATTACATTTGTTCACCTGATCTTGGATGCATTTACATTTGTTACCACTGCAGTTTTTTAAAGAGCCGACGCTGAGACTCGAACCCTGTTCTCCAGGCCCAAAGTAGGCAGCTCTCTTTGTTACGCCACATCCCTATACGGGTATACTTTCAGCCAGTCACAAGCTGTCCTGCAAGCTTGAGCCTGCTGTAGCCAATCTGCAGAACGCACAAGTTATGTTATGTTAATTTCTATTTATATAGCGTAATTTCACCAATGGTCTCTAAGCGCTTGTAAAAGGACCATAAACCTAGAAACCAGGGCACGCCTCCCGGCGCTTGGTGAGTCTGGGTAAGCTTATCCAAACGCCTGAGTGAACAGAATGGTCTTAAGTTTCCTCCTAAACGGGAGTAGGGTGACTTCCCTATGTAAGCTCTCCGGTAGCTTGTTCCAAAGCTGGGGAATCACAACTGAAAAAGCTCGCCCCCCCAAGTTGACTTTATCAAAACGTGGGCATGCCAGCAGACTTGCCTCAGATGATCGGAGGCATCGTCCTGGCACATAGTTCTTCAGACGGTCTTTGATGTAACCGGGTGCTGCTCCATGCAGGGCTTTGTGTGCAATGCACATGCCCTTAAACCTGACCCTCTGCTTAATTGGGAGCCAGTGTAATTGTTGTAGCAGAGATGTGGCACGTGCTCTTCTCAGAAGTTTGAAAATCAATCTTGCTGCATCATTCATAACCACCTGAAGTTTCCCTAATAGTTTGTCAGGTAGCCCTGTGTATACTGCTTTACCGTAGTCCAAGCGCAAGTCTTAGGCACATCATTTCGCTGCTGCACAGGAATTCCGTAAGTGACGTCATGCAAGTGGTGAGACGCTGTCACAATATTTGGAGATGGTCTCTAACCTTTGAATTGCATCGGTCGGTGCTTCAGGTGCACCATTAATACATTTTTTAGAGAACAAGTGCCTTTTATGTTATCGTTTTGAGGTTAAGCCACTTTTATTTTGCCCTACTGCCCACTACATACAATTTGTATTTTCTTATTTTTACATGTAGGTTATACATAATGTAGCACTACTTTGAATTTGGGCAACAAATCCATAATTTGCAGGAATCTGCTGACCCCCTTAATGTTCACATTTGTATTTTTAAACACAAATCATGAGCTTATATATTTTACAAATATGGCCACTATTGACGGCCGATCCTAACAGGACTTTTAACTTCAAGTCCTCTTTCCATATCAATGATTTTGGTATTTACATGACGTCTGATGTTTACACAAGCTGCCTCGGCGTTCCCTACATTGCGTGTGTGTCCCAAGCATTGATCCATACTCCGGGGGTGATTACTGCTTTTTTTACACATATTGATCTCATTTTCGGCGTGCATACAATATTCAGGTAAGTCACCCATTTGTGCTCTTCCGATTGTCTCGTGCAGTGGCGTAATTGCATATATAGATCAAATTATCACTCCACTGCAAACAAACATAATTAAAAAACAGTGTCATTTTCAACTCCAATAGCTCCAGCATTCACTAATGCAAGACCCATTGCTTTGCAAATGCTTGTTTTTTTGTTGGCTGCCTCTGCTAGTGTTGTGTTTTGTTTACTTCTTGCACCAGCTTGATGAAAAGTTTGTGACCGTTTCATTTGCCGTGCTTGTTTACGCTTGTCCTCTGTTACTGCTATCCCTTCCCACCCACATTTCTCAGTGTGCTATCCCCTTCGACGCACCCCGGGCGCCGCGCTTCAGGTTTTAGCACAGCGCCCGCTTTCTTGCAATGTGACTGCTTCAGGAGGCCAGACGCTTTTAGTTCACAGCGTAAAACTTTGATGTACACGGGTGACGCGCTTCATTTTTCAGCACGGCACCCGCTTTCATGCAATGTGGCTGCTTTGGGAGGCCGCACGCTTTTATTTCTCACTGCACAACGCAAAGCCAATAATTATACGCGTTTCTTTCTCGTCCTGTTGCGTTCTACCGGTATACAAAAGCTTTCGCACTGTACAGGCAAAACATAAAAAAGGTGGGGTGGTCAACGTTTTTGTGTGTGGAAGTGACGTCTTTAAAAACATGGCGACTGCCGAAAGCTGGTCTCCAGATATCAAAAGCAGGGTGCTACAGGATTGCTTTGTTACAAGTAGTGGCGAGACCAGCGTGGATGAGTTAAGGAATATCTACATCTGCCCCGTTCCCAACTGCAGTGTCTTTCAACAAGGCGTGGAAGATGAATGCGCACCTGTGCAAGCACACTGGCATGGTAAGAGTGGGCTTGCCAGGAGTAGTTGTACTTACCCTGAGAGGTTCTGCTGTGAGGCACCCGCATATTAATAGGCCTAGCCACATGGTTTTACTGTTGAACCTTCGTTATGTGGAATCGCAATTGCTTGTTTTATGTAGTCAACACCACCTCAAATCCAATTGTACCTCGGTAGAAACCAGTGAATCGGATTTCACTTTTTATTCAGCACTTCTAGCGGATTTATCAAACAGTGACTTCTCATCTGTGTGTATGTTTGCAGTGAGATGTTACAAAGAGCCCACGTTCAGTTCTGGAAATGGAATTAGCCATTCCCATAGCTCAGGAGATACTTCTCTGATAGGGCTGCGCGGGGTTGCAGGTGGGGGAGGAGCTGTGTCAAATTTACAGTTGCCTTTTATCTTTAAAAAAAACGTAACTGCTGTGCAGATGCGCAGGTTTTCATACCTGTGTCGTGCAGCAGCAAAGGCGTAATTGCATAAAGCTAGTTTGGTGATTAAGCTGCCGAAGGCAGAAGCTCTCAACTGGGAATATACAGAAACTGCCATCTGCATTACTGCACCATTTTACTCCTTGACACTGAAGTAAACTGCCAATGCCAAACAAAATACATTTACACAGTCTCCACTTGTATAGGATTTCAAGTCGTCTGTGTGGTGCCTGCCCTTTTCAAGTGCCTATTGTGTTTACACTCTAGAGTCAAACAGTGGCCATTAATCACGTGCTCTTTAGCTCCCCTAAGATGCCTCCCGCAGATGTCCCTGCATTCCTCTCAGGTCAAATGGAGTTGGCAACAGCACACCACATAATTAAACTTCACTACATAACAGTCCACAACACAAAATACCGTTCCACATATTTACACTCCATGACACACAGTCCCACTCCACATAATTTCAATACACTCAATACCACATAATTACTATCCACATAATTCCACTGCACACCATGCCACATAATTCCACTACAAAATACACTCCACACAACTCCACGCCACACAACTAACAATTCCAATCCAAACCAAATAATTCCACTACACACCACATACATCCACTCCACACCATAACATATAGGTAAGAGACATTTACATTACCAGTAGCTCTAACTCTTGTTTTACTTTCTTTTGTAAAGCACATGCTTTTGCCTTAGGGCGTCTGTGTCCATTACAAATCGTGCGTTAAATCCTGTTTGGGGGTCAGTTTGTAGGCCTTATCTGTTTGTTTTTCTAAACTTAATATATTTTATTTGGAAAAACTTTAAAAGGTTTAAATAAATATATCACACTAAAACAACATTTACAAATGTTTAGCTACTATTAATGTGTGAGAGGGGGTTAGTGCATTTTTAAACTTTATAACTTTTAAACATGCTGCACAGCAGCCACGCTGTCTTAAAACATAGCTTAAAGACATTGGCAAAGCCACTAGCTCTGGCTAAACAGTTATAAGGTCCCAAAGGTGAGACCTGTTGACTGTGCCAATGCTTGTAATTCCTTCCTAAAGGGTAGCAGGTTAGGCCTGGTTCTAATGTGAATAGGAAGTTGGTTCCATTCTTTTGAAGTGAAGATCACAAACCTTCTTCCGTTTGACCCTGGGAAGCACAAGTTTTGTGGCACTTCAGGAGCTCCGGTTTCTCCCTGGGATATACCACTTGAAGGATTGTTTCAGAAAATCCAGGCCTACACCATGAAGAGCCTTATATGCAAGACATACAAAAACATTATTCGATGCCTGACAGGGAGCCAATGTAACTTTCTGATGGCTTGAGAAGCAGATTTGTATGTGGGAATGCCAGCCAGTAATCTGGCTGCCGCATTCTGCAGGACTTGTCGCTTGTTAAGATGTTGATGTTGCATATATAGGTAGAAGCCATCCCAGTTGTGTATCTTTGATAGTACTAATGCAGTTAACACCGTCTTTTGGGTATCCAGCGGTATGAAAGGGAGAATCTTATTTAGCATCCTCAGGATGAAGAAAGCGAAAGAGTTGACTGCATTCACCAGCTGGCCAAATGTAAGTTTGTTAGCCATTACCACTCCCAAATCGTTAACTTACTCACTGGGGTGGGCAGGCTTCCCAGTTCCTCCGGCCACCATGAAGGGAACCATCGAGAGGGATAACCTCTGTTTTACCAGACTTCAACTTCAAGCAATTTGTATTCATACAGCCTCCAATAGTCGCTGTACAGTTGTGAAAGATCCAACCTATGCTGTCAGAAGATGACATAGCTATGATGATTTGATTGTTGTCTGCGTAAGACGTGAGATCAAACCCCAAATTACCTGATCAAGGCTGCCAGAGGGTTCATGTACACATTAAACAAAGTGGGACTGAGTGAGGATCTCTGCAGGACCCCACAATGCAATAAAAAAGGATCGATAAAAATTCATCCAGTGCTACTGATTGCTTTCTCTCTGAGAGAAAGGATTTTAAAAGAGCAAGAGCTGACCCCTCGATACCAACAGCCCGGAGACGGTCAACCAAGATCTTTTGAACGACCACATCAAAGGCTGCCGATAAATCGAGGAGTACAAGTGCAGCACTGCTGCCTCCATCGTGACTCATTCTCACCTCTTCGGTTGTCTTAAGGTGAGCTGTTTGGGTACTATGACCGCTCCTAAATCCAATCTGGGTCATGTCTAGCAGTCGATTGTAAGAACAGTGCCAGTTGCTGATTCATGGCCTTTTCTACAACCTTCGCTGGCAGGGGACGGCGAGAAATAGGCCGGTAATTATTTAGGACCTTTGGGCTCAAATTGGCCTTTTTTATGGGGGGGAGAATGGATGTTTCCTTCCAAAGAGTAGGAAAGATTCCTGACTCGAACATAGAGTTGAAAATGCTTGTCAGGTAGGTGGCCCGGTTTCCACCATTGTTTGATGATTGACGGGGGCATTGATACATGGGCGAGTCAGATTTGGTGGCTTGTGTTAATGATGTCACTTCGTTAACTGAAAGAAAGGCGAATTCAGTACAATTTGAATGTCCCTGGCTTAGTGCGGTTTGGACTAAGCCAGCCTGTCTGGTAGTATTATTTTGATTGAAGTTATTAAAGATTTGTACTACTTTATCTAGAAAAAAGCTGGCCAGTGTGTTGCAGAACGCTTGACTGCTATTGGCACTGTTGATCCAAGGGAGTGAGGACAGTTTGGACACCACCTGAAAAATTTCTTTGGAGGAATTTTTTGCTGATTCGATTTTATGCGTGAAATACCAAGTTTTTTCCTTAAGAAGGGGCACTTTATAGTTCCCCAATGTGTATTTTGTATTTAGCTTTTTCTTCTAAGATGTATTCTTTCCTCCAGATCCACTCTTGTCTTCTACAGACTTGCTTCTGTAATCTAAGGTTTTTGGTGAACCAGGGGGCTGAAGGTTTACCTCTCCCGGAGTGCGAGACTCTGAGCGTGACCGAAATAGATCTCTCCGAGTTTACCCATTCATTATATTTCAGGGTGGCACCTTCCAGATTTTTAACATATGTAGGCAAAGAGTAAGCTCATGTTTGTTTAAGTAAGCCTGCCTGTACTTTATCCCAAGCCCGATTTTTAAAGGTGCAGTAGGGGGGCTTTTCAGGGGCACCTTTAGATATTAGCATGTCAAACATTACTGCTTAATGGTCAGTCCAAGCTAACTGCAGGGAGTCAATTATTTTTACTTGATGGTTGTTAGTAAACAGCCCATCAAGTGTACGGCCAGCTAAGTGCGTGGGCTCAAACTATTTGGGAAAGGCCAAAACCGCCTAGAGTCTCGGTAAGGGCCATCATATCTTTGTCCACATTGTTTCTAAATTAAAGTTGAAATCCCCAAGGACTGTGACATGCTTGTGCATAAATCTTCTTCTAAGAGTGCCCCATAGTCTGTAGAAAGGTGTTCCTGGGACCAGGAGGGCGATGGATTAATATTCCTCTGAAGGATTGTGTTTTGGGGAGTTCATATTGAACTTCAGTGCTTCACATTCTGGGAGTGACGCTTGTTCAGTGATGACAGACATGGTGTCCCTGTGGATCGTGGCTAAACCTCCGCCACGTTTCAGTGGTATAGCCCCTCGATGTATAATATAGTTTGGCGGGGTTGCTGCCGCTAAATCAGGGCCAGAAGCTTGATCCGCCCAAGTTTCAGTGGCCGAACTATGTCTGGCTGATGGCTAGCCATGAATTCTGCCAATTCAAGCTGGTGTTTTACCAGCGACCTCGCATTTAGGAGGCACACCTAATTTTGCCGTTGGAATTAACATGTGTTTGAGTGGGATTGATTGGAATGTTCCTGTTAGTTCGCTCTTAGGCGACGCTTCCCCAGTAGATATGGGGCCCCCACAGTACGGACAAGCAGTCAGAGTTCCCAGTAGGAGGGTATAGAAGTCCAGGCATATGCACCCAGAGGTCTTACCTTTTGTATTAAGAGCCAGAAGCTCTTTCACCGTATATACTAGCATCGGTGATAGATGGGGGCCAAAACCAGCAGGGATGCTGGCACTGTGCGCGATCCGGGCGCGGACGGGCTTGTCTTAGGCTCGTCGTGAACATTCTGTGGCTCAGTCAGAGTGATCACTAACAAGTGGGAAGTGAGCGGTAGCATCAAGACCCTGCCTGGATCAAAGGAGACTGATCAGAGGCCACTCGAGGAGTAAGGTTTAATTCTAGAGCTGTTCTAGTCTCAGTCACATGAGATGGGTGTCTCACCTGACGAAGGTGTGATATTGTGGACATCAGAAGGTCCTGGGGTTGTGTTCTTACCTGAAGGTGTGATATTGTAGCCAACAGAGGGTTCTGGGTATGTGTGTTTACCTGGAGAAGGTGTGATATTGTGGACATCTGAGGGCCCTGGGCTTGTGTGCTCACCTGAAGAAGGTGTGGTATTGTAGACATCTGTCGGTCCTGGGGTTGTGTGCTCACCTGGAGACGGTGTGATATTGTAGACATCAGTGCGTCCTGGGATTGGGTGCTCACCTGCAGGAATGTTTGTATTACGAGTGTCAAAGTCCTGCAGTTGGGTGCTCACCTGCACAAAGGTTGGATATTGGAGGTATCGGAGGGTGTTGTGGTTGGGTGCTCATATGCATGGAGGTTTTATATTGCAGGTATCAGAAGGTCCCGGGCTTAGGTCATCTGCACAAAGGTGTGATATTGCGGATATTGGATAGATCATGGGTTGGGTGCTCACCTGCATGTAGGTTTAATATTGTGGATATCAGAGGAGTTTGTGGTTGGGTGTTAACATGCAGGAGGGCTTGATATTGAGGGTAGCAAAGGATCTTGGGTTGTGTGATAACCTGTAGGAAGATCTGATATTACACATACCAGTGGGTTCCGTGGTCGAGTGCTCACCTGTAGGAAGATCTGATATTACACATACCAGTGGGTTCCGTGGTCGAGTGCTCACCTGTAGGAAGATCTGATATTACACATACCAGTGGGTTCCGGGGTTGAGTGCTCACCTGTAAGAATATCTGATATTACACATACCAGAGGGTTCTGTGGTCGAGTGCTCACCTGTAGGAAGGGTGTTAACATGCAGGAAGGCTTGATATTGAGGGTAGCAAAGGATCTTGGGTTGTGTGATAACCTGTAGGAAGATCTGATATTACACATACCAGTGGGTTCTGTGGTCGAGTGCTCACCTGTAGGAAGATCTGATATTACACATACCAGTGGGTTCCGTGGTCGAGTGCTCACCTGTAGGAAGATCTGATATTACACATACCAGTGGGTTCCGGGGTTGAGTGCTCACCTGTAAGAATATCTGATATTACACATACCAGAGGGTTCTGTGGTCGAGTGCTCACCTGTAGGAAGATTTGATATTACACATACCAGTGGGTTCCGTGGTCGAGTGCTCAACTGTAGGAAGATTTGATATAACACATACCAGTGGGTTCGGGGTTGAGTGCTCACCTGTAAGAATATCTGATATTATACATATCAGAGGGTTCAGTGGTCGAGTGCTCACCTGTAGGAAGATCTGATATTACACATACCAGTGGGTTCCGGGGTTGAGTGCTCACCTGTAGGAAGATCTGATATTACACATACCAGTGGGTTCCGTGGTAGAGTGCTCAACTGTAGGAAGATTTGATATAACACATACCAGTGGGTTCCAAGGTTGAGTGCTCACCTGTAAGAATATCTGATATTATACATATCAGAGGGTTCCGTGGTCGAGTGCTCGCCTGTAGGAAGATCTGATATTACACATACCAGTGGGTTCCGGGGTTGAGTGCTCACCTGTAGGAAGATCTGATATTACACATACCAGTGGGTTCCGGGGTTGAGTGCTCACCTGTAGGAAGATCTGATATTACACATACCAGTGGGTTCCGGGGTTGAGTGCTCACCTGTAGGATCTCTGATATTATACAAACCAGAGGGTTCCGTAGTCGAGTGCTCACCTGTAGGAAGATCTGATATTACACATACCAGTGGGTTCCGTGGTCGAGTGCTCACCTGTAAGAAGATCTGATATTATACATACCAGAGGGTTCCGTGGTCGAGTGCTCACCTGCAGGTAGAGCTGATATTACACATACCAGTGGGTTCCGGGGTAGAGTGTTCACCTGTAGGAAGATCTGATATTACACATACCAGTGGGTTCCGTGGTCGAGTGCTCACCTGTAGGCAAATCTGATATTACACATACCAGTGGGTTCCGGGGTTGAGTGCTCACCTGTAAGAATATCTGATATTATACATACCAGAGGGTTCCGTGGTCGAGTGCTCACCTGTAAGAAGATCTGATAATACACATACCAGTGGGTTCCGTGGTTGAGTGCTCACCTGTAAGAAGATCTGATATTACACATACCAGTGGGTTCCGTGGTCGAGTGCTCACCTGTAGGAAAATCTGATATTACACATACCAGTGGGTTCCGGGGTTGAGTGCTCACCTGTAGGAAGATCTGATATTACACATGCCAGTGGGTTCCGTGGTCGAGTGCTCACCTGTAGGAAGATCTGATATTACACATGCCAGTGGTTTCTGGGGTTGGGTGCTCACCTGTAAGAATATCTGATATTATATATACCAAAGGGTTCCGTGGTCGAGTGCTCACCTGTAAGAAGATCTGATATTACACATACCAGTGGGTTCCGGGGTCGAGTGCTCACCTGTAAGAATATCTGATATTATATAAACCAGAGGGTTCCGTGGTCGAGTGCTCACCTGTAAGAAGATCTGATATTACACATACCAGTGGGTTCCGTGGTCGAGTGCTCACCTGTAGGAAGATCTGATATTACACATGCCAGTGGTTTCTGGGGTTGGGTGCTCACCTGTAAGAATATCTGATATTAAATAAACCAGAGGGTTCCGTGGTCGAGTGCTCACCTGTAAGAATATCTGATATTATATAAACCAGAGGGTTCCGTGGTCGAGTGCTCACCTGTAAGAAGATCTGATATTACACATGCCAGTGGTTTCTGGGGTTGGGTGCTCACCTGCAGGAAGGTTTGGTTCTGTAATGTGTTGGCTGCTTGCAGGACTCCACAGCCATATTCGCCATCTTGCTCCAAGGCCAAGGAATAGATGGAAAGGAATGGCATGTATGCCTGAACAGGAAAAAGAGAACAAGATGAAGGGAGTTAACAGGACAGAGAGTTAACACTGATGGTTGTCCGTTCACAACACAGCTTTAAAAGTGAGATGCATGCCTCTGGGACAGCACATGGAGGTAGGCTATCCTTTCTCTACAACCTGGTATAGTCACCAAAGGCTTCTTGTGTCACAAACTGTCCTTAACCTTGTCCCACTACCCCTTACCCAAATTCTACAAAACATGCTTTACCTTAACCCCACGTTAAGGATGTTCACAGCTGTATCACAAATCCCTTGGCTCCCTAACTTAGCCCTTATCCATGCTCCTACGTTCACAGCGCCCGTAGGTCCAGCTCTGCCCGCAAGCCTAACTCCAACCTTAACACTAGACCGCTATCTATCCCTCACCTAACCTCCAGCCTAAGTCCAACCTTAACACTAGACCGCTGTCTATCCCTCACCTAACCTCAAGCCTAACTCCAACCTTAACACTAGACCGCTGTCTATCCCTCACCTAACCTCAAGCCTAAGTCCAACCTTAACACTAGACCGCTGTCTATCCCTCACCTAACCTCAAGCCTAAGTCCAACCTTAACACTAGACCGCTATCTATCCCTCACCTAACCTCAAGCCTAAGTCCAACCTTGACACTAGACCGCTATCTATCCCTCACCTAACCTCAAGCCTAACTCCAACCTTAACACTAGACCGCTATCTATCCCTCACCTAACCTCAAGCCTAAGTCCAACCTTAACACTAGACCGCTATCTATCCCTCACCTAACCTCAAGCCTAAGTCCAACCTTAACACTAGACCGCTGTCTATCCCTCACCTAACCTCAAGCCTAAGTCCAACCTTAACACTAGACCGCTGTCTATCCCTCACCTAACCTCAAGCCTAACACCAACCTTAACACTAGACCGCTATCTATCCCTCACCTAACCTCAAGCCTAAGTCCAACCTTAACACTAGACCGCTATCTATCCCTCACCTAACCTCAAGCCTAAGTCCAACCTTAACACTAGACCGCTGTCTATCCCTCACATAACCTCAAGCCTAACTCCAACCTTAACACTAGACCGCTGTCTATCCCTCACCTAACCTCAAACCTAACTCCAACCTTAACACTAGACCGCTGTCTATCCCTCACCTAACCTCAAGCCTAACTCCAACCTTAACACTAGACCGCTGTCTATCCCTCACCTAACCTCAAGCCTAACTCCAACCTTAACACTAGACCGCTGTCTATCCCTCACCTAACCTCAAGCCTAACTCCAACCTTAACACTAGACCGCTGTCTATCCCTCACCTAACCTCAAGCCTAACACCAACCTTAACACTAGACCGCTGTCTATCCCTCACCTAACCTCAAGCCTAACTCCAACCTTAACACTAGACCGCTGTCTATCCCTCACCTAACCTCAAGCCTAACTCCAACCTTAACACTAGACCGCTATCTATCCCTCACCTAACCTCAAGCCTAACTCCAACCTTAACACTAGACCGCTATCTATCCCTCACCTAACCTAACTTATTAAAGTTCAACCATGTTACCCAAGGTCATCCCACCCACCGGGAGCTGTCGCATGTTTCTGCAGTACAAGAGTTTGCCCTGCCGCTCCTTTGGCTTTGAAGGTGGTCAAACCCTCATGCTGCCTTCCCTGGGCCGATGCTTTGTATCTTATGTCTCCGCATCCGATGGCTGAGGTAGATGACCAGTCTAGGACTTCCTGTCTCCCTGATATATCTTCTTTTCCTGGATGCTCCTTGAGAGACCGGCACAGAATTTCACGTTTCTTTGTACAGTCAGCTCGAGAGTGAAGCTGCAGGGTCAGTCAAGAGTTTTATGAGTAGCTAGACACTTACAATCTCTCTTGGGAGCTAAATTTGATTTATTTTGAGTTTCTAATGCACTTGGCAGAAACTCCCCACTCATTAGATAGGCTCGCTGGCTGGTAGCCTTAAGACGAGAGCGCCCGAAGTAAGTGCGCCCGAAGTAAGTGCACCACTTCTGTCAATGAGTCTTGTTCTACCTAGACATGTCTACACTTTTTAGGTCGCGCCTATCAGACATCTTTTAGATGCTTCAGGGTGACAGCATATTGTGGAGCATATCAAAGTCTTAGAATGGTCTTAGAGCCCACCCATTGTTTACCATTGGTTGGCTTTCTTGTCATTCTTGTTTCTTTACTTGCTTCTTATTTGACGTTTTTTCTTCATGTTCTTGTGATTGTCCCTCTCTTGGAGAGGAACCTCTTTACCACCCTTTTTAGGTCTCGCCTGAGCCAGCGCATGCGCTGCGAGACATTTAGGAAGGGGGTTTTCAAAGTGCTACCAGAGGCTTTTCCTGGCCTCAAGCTTGCGTTCACACGAGCGTGCACGCGCGCAGCCGCCATGTGGGTTTCTGTCATGGCTCATTAAGCCTTGCGTGCCTCTCTCCGCGCTTGCTTGCGCTTCAATTCCCTCCCCTCCCCACCACAGATCGCGTTACCACTTTCCTCTCTCGTCATGGGTCATCAGCTTTCAAGATACGAGAGCTTTCTTTCACATTCCTGAAGTCGATAGCTTCCTTGTCATTTGCTACTAAGCAATCCTGGGCGGAGCCAACTGTTAAATTAAATGAATCAGGTTATTGGTGTTTACAAGCATCTCCTGAGAAACGCGGTGAAACTTTCAAAGGACTCCGTGGTTTGGAAAGTTTCGTGCTTGTAATCCGCTTTCAAGAGAGGAGAGCTTTCTTTCACATTCCTGAAGTCGATAGCTTCCTTTTCATTTGCCTATATATCCCTACCTCTCTTCTACCCCTCTACCTCTACTCTACCTCTTTTCTACCCCTCTACCTCTCTTCTACCCCTCTACCCCACTCTCTCACAGACACTCTCTCACAGACTCTCTCACAGACACTCTCTCACAGACTCTCACAGACACTCTCACAGACTCTCTCACAGACTCTCACAGACACTCTCACAGACACTCTCTCACACTCTCACAGACACTCTCTCACACTCTCACAGACACTCTCTCACACTCTCACAGACACTCTCTCACAGACTCTCACAGACACTCTCTCACAGACACTCTCTCACAGACTCTCACTCTCTCTCACAGACTCTCACTCTCTCTCACAGACTCTCTCACACACTCTCACAGACACTCTCACAGACACTCTCACAGACACTCTCACAGACTCTCACAGACTCTCACAGACACTCTCACAAACTCTCACAGACACTCTCTCAGAATCTCACAGACACTCTCTCACAGACACTCTCTCACAGACTCTCACATACACTCTCTCACAGACTCTCTCTCACAGACACTCTCACAGACACTCTCACAGACACTCTCACAGACACTCTCACAGACACTCTCACAGACTCTCACAGACTCACTCTCACAGACTCACTCTCACAGACACTCTCACAGACACTCTCACAGACACTCACACTCTCACAGACACTCACAGACACTCTCACACTCTCACAGACACTCTCACACTCTCACAGACACTCTCTCAGACTCTCACAGACACTCTCTCACAGACACTCTCTCACAGACTCTCACAGACACTCTCTCACTCTCTCACAGACACTGTCTCACAGACACTGTCTCACAGACACTCTCTCACAGACACTCTCTCACAGACACTCTCTCACAGACACTCTCTCACAGACACTCTCTCACACACTCTCTCACAGACACTCTCACAGACACTGTCTCACAGACACTGTCTCACAGACACTCTCACAGACACTCACAGACTCTCACAGACACTCTCACAAACTCTCACAGACACTCTCTCAGAATCTCACAGACACTCTCTCACAGACACTCTCTCACAGACTCTCACATACACTCTCTCACAGACTCTCTCTCACAGACACTCTCACAGACACTCTCACAGACACTCTCACAGACACTCTCACAGACACTCTCACAGACACTCTCACAGACACTCTCACAGACACTCTCTCACAGACACTCTCACAGACACTCTCTCACAGACACTCTCTCACAGACACTCTCTCACAGACACTCTCTCACAGACACTCTCTCACAGACACACTCTCTCACAGACACACTCTCTCACAGACACACTCTCTCACAGACACACTCTCTCACAGACACACTCTCTCACAGACAGACTCTCTCACAGACAGACTCTCACAGACACTCTCTCACAGACACTCTCTCACAGACACTCTCTCACAGACACTCTCTCACAGACAGACTCTCACACTCTCAGACACTCTCTCTCAGACACTCTCTCAGACACTCTCACAGACACTCTCTCACAGACACTCTCTCACAGACACACTCTCACAGACACACTCTCACAGACACACTCTCACAGACACACTCTCACAGACACACTCTCACAGACACACTCTCACAGACACTCACACTCTCTCACAGACAGACTCTCACAGACAGACTCTCACAGACAGACTCTCACAGACACTCTCTCACAGACACTCTCTCACAGACACTCTCTCACAGACACTCTCTCACAGACACTCTCTCACAGACACTCTCTCACAGACAGACTCTCACACTCTCAGACACTCTCTCACAGACACTCTCTCACAGACACTCTCTCACAGACACTCTCTCACAGACACTCTCTCACAGACACTCTCTCACAGACACACTCACAGACACACACTCACAGACACACTCTCACAGACACACTCTCACAGACACACTCTCACAGACACACTCTCACAGACACACTCTCACAGACACTCTTCAGACACTCTTCACAGACAGACTCTCACAGACACTCACACTCTCTCACAGACACTCTCTCACAGACACTCTCTCACAGACACTCTCTCACAGACACTCTCTCACAGACACTCTCTCACAGACACTCTCTCACAGACACTCTCTCACAGACACTCTCTCACAGACACACTCTCACAGACACACTCTCACAGACACACTCTCACAGACACACTCTCACAGACACACTCTCACAGACACTCTCACAGACACACTCTCACAGACACACTCTCACAGACACACTCTTCACAGACACTCTTCACAGACACTCTTCACAGACACTTCACAGACACTCTCACAGACTCTCACAGACTCACTCTCACAGACTCACTCTCACAGACACTCTCACAGACACTCTCACAGACACTCACACTCTCACAGACACTCACAGACACTCTCACACTCTCACAGACACTCTCACACTCTCACAGACACTCTCACACTCTCACAGACACTCTCTCAGACTCTCACAGACACTCTCTCACAGACACTCTCTCACAGACTCTCACAGACACTCTCTCACTCTCTCACAGACACTGTCTCACAGACACTGTCTCACAGACACTCTCTCACAGACACTCTCTCACAGACACTCTCTCACAGACACTCTCTCACAGACACTCTCTCACACACTCTCTCACAGACACTCTCTCACACACTCTCTCACAGACACTCTCACAGACACTGTCTCACAGACACTGTCTCACAGACACTCTCACACACTCTCACACACTCTCACAGACAGTCTCTCACAGACTCTCTCACAGACAGTCTCTCACAGACAGTCTCTCACAGACAGTCTCTCACAGACTCTCTCACAGACTCTCTCACAGACTCTCTCACAGACTCTCTCACAGACAGCCTCTCACAGACACTCTCACAGACACTCTCACAGACACTCTCACAGACACTCTCACAGACACTCTCACAGACACTCTCTCACAGACACTCTCACAGACACTCTCACACTCTCTCACAGACACACTCTCACAGACTCTCACAGACACTCTCTCACAGACTCTCACAGACACTCTCTCACAGACTCTCACAGACACTCTCTCACAGACTCTCACAGACACTCACAGACACTCACAGACACTCACAGACACTCTCAGACTCTCACAGACACTCTCAGACTCTCACAGACACTCTCTCACAGACACTCTCTCACAGACACTCTCTCACAGACACTCTCTCACAGACACTCTCTCACAGACACTCTCTCACAGACACTCTCTCACAGACACTCTCTCACACTCTCACAGACACTCACAGACACTCACAGACACTCTCTCACAGACTCTCACAGACACTCTCTCACAGACTCTCACAGACACTCTCTCACAGACTCTCACAGACACTCACAGACACTCACAGACACTCACAGACTCTCACAGACTCTCACAGACTCTCACAGACTCTCACAGACTCTCACAGACACTCACAGACACTCACAGACTCTCACAGACACTCTCAGACTCTCACAGACACTCTCTCACAGACACTCTCTCACAGACACTCTCTCACAGACACTCTCTCACAGACACTCTCTCACAGACACTCTCTCACAGACCCTCTCTCACAGACCCTCTCTCACAGACCCTCTCTCACAGACCCTCTCTCACAGACCCTCTCTCACAGACCCTCTCTCACACACCCTCTCTCACAGACCCTCTCTCACAGACACTCTCTCACAGACACTCTCTCACAGACACTCTCACAGACACTCTCTCACAGACACTCTCACAGACTCTCACAGACACTCTCTCACAGACTCTCACAGACACTCTCTCACAGACCCTCACAGACCCTCTCTCACAGACACTCTCTCACAGACACTCTCTCACAGACACTCTCACAGACACTCTGACGCTCTCTCACAGACACTCTCTCACAGACACTCTCTCACACTCTCACAGACACTCTCACAGACACTCTCACAGACACTCTCACAGACACTCTCACAGACACTCTCACAGACACTCTCTCAGACACTCTCTCAGACACTCTCTCAGACACTCTCAGACACTCACAGACACTCTCTCAGACACTCACAGACACTCTCTCAGACACTCTCTCACAGACACTCTCTCACAGACTCAGACACTCTCTCACAGACACACTCTCAGACACTCTCAGACACTCTCACAGACAGACTCACACTCTCACAGACACTCTCTCACAGACACTCTCTCACAGACACTCTCTCACAGACAGACTCTCACAGACACTCTCACACTCTCATAGACACTCTCTCACAGACTCTTACTCTCACAGACACTCTCACAGACACTCTCTCACAGACACTCTCTCACAGACTCTCACAGACACTCTCTCACAGACACTCTCTCACAGACACTCTCTCACAGACACTCTCTCACAGACACTCTCTCACAGACACTCTCTCACAGACACTCTCTCACAGACACTCTCTCACAGACACTCTCTCACAGACACTCTCTCACAGACACTCTCTTACACTCTCTCACAGACTCTCACAGACCCTCACAGACCCTCTGTCACATACCCTCTCTCACATACCCTCTCTCACAGACACTCTCTCACAGACACTCTCTCACAGACACTCTCACAGACACTCTCTCACACTCACACTCTCACAGACACACTCACACTCTCACAGACACTCTCACAGACACTCTCTCACAGACACTCTCTCACAGACACTCTCTCACAGACACTCTCTCACAGACACTCTCTCACAGACACACTCTCACAGACACACTCTCACAGACACTCTCACAGACACTCTCTCACAGACACTCTCACACACTCTCTCACAGACACTCTCTCACAGACACTCTCTCACAGACTCTCACAGACTCTCTCTCACAGACTCTCTCTCACAGACTCTCTCTCAGACTCTCTCTCACAGACTCTCTCTCACAGACTCTCTCTCACAGACACTCTCACAGACACTCTCACAGACACTCTCACAGACACTCTCACAGACAGACTCTCACAGACACTCTCTCACAGACACTCTCTCACAGACACTCTCTCACAGACACTCTCTCACAGACACTCTCTCACAGACACTCTCTCACAGACACTCTCTCACAGACACTCTCTCACAGACACTCTCTCACAGACACTCTCTCACAGACACTCTCTCACAGACACTCTCTCACAGACACTCTCTTACAGACTCTTACACACTCTCAGACACACTCTCAGACACACTCTCACAGACACTCTCTCACAGACACTCTCTTACAGACTCTTACACACTCTCACAGACACTCTCTCACAGACACTCTCTCACAGACACTCTCTCACAGACACTCTCTCACAGACACTCTCTCACAGACACTCTCTCACAGACACTCTCTCACACTCTCTCACACTCTCTCACAGACACTCTCACAGACACACTCTCACACTCTCTCACAGACACTCTCTCACAGACAGACTCTCACAGACACTCCCAGACAGACTCTCACAGACACTCTCTCACACTCACAGACACTCTCTCACAGACACTCTCACAGACACTCTCACAGACACTCTCACAGACACTCTCACAGACACTCTCACAGACACTCTCACAGACACTCTCACAGACACTCTCACAGACACTCTCTCACAGACACTCTCTCACAGACACTCTCTCACAGACACTCTCTTACAGACTCTTACACACTCTCACAGACACTCTCTCACAGACACTCTCTTACAGACTCTTACACACTCTCACAGACACTCTCTCACAGACACTCTCTTACAGACTCTTACACACTCTCACAGACACTCTCTCACAGACACTCTCTCACAGACACTCTCTCACAGACACTCTCTCACAGACACTCTCTCACACTCTCTCACAGACACTCTCACAGACACACTCTCACACTCTCTCACAGACACTCTCTCACAGACAGACTCTCACAGACACTCTCTCACAGACACTCTTACACTCTCTCACAGACTCTCACAGACTCTCACAGACCCTCACAGACCCTCTCTCACAGACCCTCTCACAGACCCTCTCTCACAGACCCTCTCTCACAGACACTCTCTCACAGACACTCTCTCACAGACACTCTCTCACAGACACTCTCTCACAGACTCTCACAGACACTCTCTCACAGACACTCTCACAGACTCTCTCACAGACTCTCTCTCACACACTCTCACAGACTCTCAGACACTCTCTCACAGACACTCTCTCACAGACCCTCTCTCACAGACACTCTCTCACAGACTCTCACAGATACTCTCTCACAGACTCTCACAGACACTCTCACAGACTCTCACAGACACTCTCACAGACTCTCAGACACTCTCACACTCTCACAGACACTCTCTCACAGACACTCTCTCACAGACACTCTCACAGACACTCTCTCACAGACACTCTCTCACAGACTCTCTCACAGACTCTCTCAGACTCTCTCAGACTCTCACAGACTCTCTCAGACTCTCTCACAGACACTCTCACAGACACTCTCAGACTCTCTCAGACTCTCAGACTCTCTCAGACTCTCTCAGACACTCTCAGACACTCTCAGACACTCTCAGACACTCTCAGACTCTCTCAGACTCTCTCAGACACTCTCAGATTCTCTCAGACACTCTCAGACACTCTCAGACACTCTCACAGACACTCTCTCACAGACACTCTCACACAGACACTCTCTCACAGACACTCTCACAGACTCTCTCACACTCTCTCACTCTCACAGACACTCTCACAGACACTCTCACAGACACTCTCACAGACACTCTCACAGACACTCTCACAGACACTCTCACAGACACTCTCACAGACTCTCTCACACTCTCTCACACTCTCTCACAGACACTCTCACAGACACTCTCACAGACACTCTCACAGACACTCTCACAGACACTCTCACAAACTCTCACAGACACTCTCACAGACTCTCACAAACTCTCACAGACACTCTCTCACAAACTCTCAGACACTCTCTCTCAGACACTCTCTCTCAGACACTCTCACACAGACACTCTCACACAGACACTCTCACACAGACACTCTCACACAGACACTCTCACACAGACACTCTCACACAGACACTCTCACACAGACACTCTCTCACAGACACTCTCTCACAGACACTCTCTCACAGACACTCTCTCACACTCTCTCACACACTCTCTCACAGACACTCTCACAGACACTCTCTCACAGACACTCTCTCACAGACACTCTCTCACAGACACTCTCTCACAGACACTCTCTCACAGACACTCTCTCACAGACACTCTCTCACAGACTCTCTCAGACACTCTCACACTCTCTCACAGACACTCTCACACTCTCTCACAGACACTCTCACACTCTCTCACAGACACTCTCACACTCTCTCACAGACACTCACAGACACTCTCACAGACACTCTCTCACAGACACTCTCTCACAGACACTCTCTCACAGACACTCTCTCACAGACACTCTCTCACAGACACTCTCTCACAGACACTCTCTCAGACACTCTCACAGACACTCTCACAGACACTCTCACAGACACTCTCACAGACACTCTCACAGACACACTCACAGACACTCTCACAGACACTCTCACAGACACTCTCACAGACACTCTCACAGACACTCTCACAGACACTCTCACTGACACTCTCACACAGACACTCTCACACAGACACTCTCACACAGACACTCTCACACAGACACTCTCACACAGACACTCTCACACAGACACTCTCACACAGACACTCTCACACAGACACTCTCACACAGACACTCTCACACAGACTCACTCTCACAGACACTCTCACAGACTCAGACACTCTCAGACACTCAGACACTCTATCACAGACTCTCACAGACACTCTCTCACTCCCTCTTCTACCCCTCTACTACCCTTCTACCCCTCTTCTACCCCCTTATATCCCTCTTCTACCCCTCTACACCTCTACTACCCCTCTACCCATCTACTCTTCTACCCCTCTACCCCTTTTCTACCCCTCTACCCCTCTTCTCACAGACACTCTCTCACAGACACTCTCTCACAGACACTCTCTCACAGACACTCTCTCACAGACACTCTCTCACAGACACTCTCTCACAGACACTCTCTCACAGACACTCTCTCAGACACTCTCTCACAGACACTGTCTCACAGACACTCAGACACTCTCTCAGACACTCTCTCAGACACTCTCTCAGACACTCTCTCAGACACTCTCTCAGACACTCTCTCAGACACTCTCACATAGACACTCTCTCACAGACTCTCTCTCACAGACTCTCTCTCACAGACACTCTCTCACACTCTCACACACTCTCTCACACTCTCACAGACACTCTCTCACAGACACTCTCACAGACACTCTCACAGACACTCTCACAGACACTCTCACAGACACTCACAGACACTCTCACACAGACACTCTCACACAGACACTCTCACACAGACACTCTCTCACAGACTCTCTCTCACAGACACTCTCTCACAGACTCTCACAGACACTCTCTCACAGACACTCTCTCACAGACTCTCACAGACACTCTCTCACAGACTCTCACAGACTCTCTCAGACACTCTCAGACACTCTGACACTCTCAGACACTCTCAGACACTCTGACACTCTCAGACACTCTCAGACACTCTCTCACACTCTCACAGACACACTCTCACATACACTCTCTCACTGACACTCTCAGACACTCTCAGACACTCTCAGACACTCTCTCACAGACACTCTCTCACAGACACTCTCTCACAGACTATCTCACAGACACTGTCTCACAGACACTCAGACACTCTCACACAGACACTCTCACACAGACACTCTCACACAGACACTCTCACACAGACACTCTCACACAGACACTCTCACACAGACACTCTCACACAGACACTCTCTCACAGACACTCTCTCACAGACACTCTCTCACAGACTCTCACAGACTCTCTCAGACTCTCTCAGACTCTCTCAGACACTCTCAGACACTCTCAGACACTCTCAGACACTCTCAGACACTCTCAGACACTCTCAGACACTCACAGACTCTCACAGACACTCTCTCACTCCCCTCTTCTACCCCTCTACTACCCTTCTACCCCTCTTCTACCCTTCTACCCCTCTTCTACCCCCTTCTACTCCTCTTCTACCCCTCTTCTACCCCTCTACTACCCTTCTACCCCTCTTCTACCCTTCTACCCCTCTTCTACCCCCTTCTACTCCTCTTCTACCCCTCTACACCTCTACTACCCCTCTACACCTCTACTACCCCTCTACCCCTCTACTCTTCTACCCCTCTACCCCTTTTCTACCCCTCTACCCCTCTTCTACCCTTCTACCCCTCTTCTACCCATCTACCCCTCTTCTACCCCTCTACCCCTCTACTACCCTTCTACCCCTCTACCCCTCTTTTACCCCCTTCTAGCCCTCTTCTAGCCCTCTACCCCTCTATCCCTCTTCTACCCCCTTCTACCCTTCTTCCCCTCTACTACCCCTCTACCCCTCTACCCCTCTACTACCCCTCTACTCTTCTACCCCTCTTCTACCCCTCTACTACTCCTCTACTATCCTCTTCTACCCCTCTTCTACCCCTCTTCCCCTCTTCTACCCCTCTTCTACCCCTCTTCTACCCCTCTACCCCTCTTCTACCCCTCTACTACCCTTCTACCCCTCTACCCCTCTTTTACCCCCTTCTACCCCCTTCTAGCCCTCTTCTACCCCTCTATCCCTCTTCTACCCTTCTACCCCCCTTCTACCCTTTTACCCCTCTACCCCTCTACTACCCCTCTATCCCTCTTCTACCCCTTCTACCTCCTTCTAACCCCTTCTACCTCCTTCTACCCCTCTACCCCTCTTCTACCCCCCTTCTATCCCTCTACCCCCTTCTACCCCTCTACCCCTCTTCTACCCCTCTACCCCTCTTCTACCCCTCAACCCCTCTACTCTTCTACCCCTCTACCACCCCTCTACCCCTCTTCTACCCCTCTTCTACCCTTCTACCCCCCTTCTTCCCTTCTTCCCCTCTACTACCCCTCTTCCCCTCTACTACCCCTCTACCCCTCTTCCCCTCTACTACCCCTCTTCCCCTCTACTACCCCTCTACCCCTCTACTCTTCTACCCCTCTTCTACCCCTCTTCTAGACCTCTACCCCTCTACTACTCCTCTACCCCTCTTCTACCCCTCTACTACCCTTCTACCCCTCTACCCCTCTTCTACCCCTCTTCTACCCCTCTTCTACCCCTCTACTACCCCTCTTCTACCCATCTTCTACCCCTCTACTACCCCTCTACCCCTCTTTTACCCCTTCTACCCCCTTCTAGCTCTCTTCTACCCCTCTACCCCTCTATCCCTCTTCTACCCTTCTACCCCTCTTCCCCTCTACTACCCCTCTACTACCCTTCTACCCCTCTACTACCCCTCTACTACCCCTCTTCTACCCCTCTTCTACCCCCTTCTACCCCTCTTCTACCCCTCTTCTACCCCTCTTCTACCCTTCTACCCCTCTACTACCCCTCTATCCCTCTTCTACCCCCTTCTACCTCCTAACCCCTTCTACCTTCTTCTACCCCTCTACCCCTCTTCTACCCCTCTACCCCCTTCTACCCCCTTCTACCCCCTTCTACCCCTCTACCCCATTACCCCTCTTCTACCCCTCTTCTACCCACTGTAACTAGCAAAGACACTGTGTCACGGCAGCATCACTCAGCACCACCACAGCATCACCACAGCATCACTCAGCGCAACAGCAGCATCACTCAGTGCTACCACAGCATCACTCAGCGCTACCACAGCATCACTCAGCGCTACCACAGCATCACTCAGCGCTACCACAGCATCACTCAGCACCACCACAGCATCACTCCTCGCCACCACAGCATCACTCAGCGCCACCACAGCATCACTCAGCGCCACCACAGCATCACTCAGCGCCACCACAGCATCACTCAGCGCCACCACAGCATCACTCAGCGCCACCACAGCATCACTCAGCGCCACCACAGCATCACTCAGCGCCACCACAGCATCACTCAGCGCCACCACAGCATCACTCAGCGCCACCACAGCATCACTCAGCGCCACCACAGCATCACTCAGCGCCACCACAGCATCACTCAGCGCCACCACAGCATCACTCAGCGCCACCACAGCATCACTCAGCGCCACCACAGCATCACTCAGCGCCACCACAGCATCACTCAGCACCACAACAGCATCACTCAGCATCACCACAGCATCACAGCATCACTCAGCACCACCACAGCATCACTCTGCACCACCACAGCAACACTCTGCACCACCACAGCAACACTCAGCATCACTCAGCACCACCACAGCATCACTCGGCGACACCACAGCATCACTCAGGGCCAACACAGCATCACTCACCACCACAGCATCACTCAGCACCACCACAGCATCACTCCGGGCCACAACAATATCACTCAGCGCCACCACAGCATCAGTCAGCACCACCACAGCATCACTCAGCGCCACCACAGCATCAGTCAGCACCACCACAGCATCGCTCAGCACCACCAAAGCATCACTCAGCACCACCACAGCATCACTCAGCACAACCACAGCATCACTCAGCACAACCACAGCATCACTCAGCACCACCACAGCATCACTCAGCACCACCACAGCATCACTCCACGCCACCACAGCATCATTCAGCGCCACCGCAGCATCACTCAGCGCCACCGCAGCATCACTCAGCGCCACCGCAGCATCACTCAGCGCCACCGCAGCATCACTCAGCGCCACCGCAGCATCACTCAGCGCCACCGCAGCATCACTCAGCGCCACCGCAGCATCACTCAGCGCCACCGCAGCATCACTCAGCGCCACCGCAGCATCACTCAGCGCCACCGCAGCATCACTCAGCGCCACCGCAGCATCACTCAGCGCCACCGCAGCATCACTCAGCGCCACCGCAGCATCACTCAGCGCCACCGCAGCATCACTCAGCGCCACCGCAGCATCACTCAGCGCAACAGCAGCATCACTCAGCGCAACAGCAGCATCACTCAGCGCAACAGCAGCATCACTCAGCGCCAGCACAGCATCACTCAGCGCCAGCACAGCATCACTCAGCGCCAGCACAGCATCACTCAGCGCCAGCACAGCATCACTCAGCGCCAGCACAGCATCACTCAGCGCCAGCACAGCATCACTCAGGGCCAGCACAGCATCACTCAGGGCCAGCACAGCATCACTCAGGGCCAGCACAGCATCACTCAGGGCCAGCACAGCATCACTCAGGGCCAGCACAGCATCACTCAGGGCCAGCACAGCATCACTCAGGGCCAGCACAGCATCACTCAGGGCCAGCACAGCATCACTCAGGGCCAGCACAGCATCACTCAGGGCCAGCACAGCATCACTCAGGGCCAGCAGAGCATCACTCAGGGCCACCACAGCATCACTCAGCACCACCACAACATCACTCAACACCACATCAGTATCACTCAGCATCGCCTTTGAAATAGTACACCACCACATCATCATCACTCAGCAAGACCTAAGTATCATTCAGCATCACCTCAGCATCGTCTCAGCACCAGTCACCACCACCACCACCACTACCACCTCAACACCACCTCAGCCTGCTCTCGGAATCTGCCATCTGTTGATTCTCCCCTAGCGTCTGGCCGCTGCTAGTGTTCTAATACAGGTACTAGTTCACAACCTTCAACCTCCAATTGTTTATGCCCCCTCAAAAAAAAACTTTAACAAGCACTGCAAGAACAAAAGAAAAATGAGGAAATTTTTTATTGTACATACATTTTTTAATATGGTCGTTCTGTTGGACATAATGCCTTCTTGGTCATATATAAGGTAACAAAAATGCTTCTGGCACTTTTTCATTACAACTTTTCAGCATGCTGCACAGCAGCCACACTTCTCTACAGCACAGCTTAACCGCTTAACCGTGGCGGCAATTCCGCCGCGGTGCGGCGGTTTAGCGGAGTGGGTGGGGCCGCGTCGGCCAACGGACGTTCGCAGCACTACAGAGGTAGTGCTCGCGACGGCCGTTGGCCGACAGACGCACGCAACGGGTTAAACACATTGGCAAAGTCAATAGCTCTGCCTAAACACTTATAAGGCCCCAAATGCCAGACCTATTGGCTATGCCAATGCTTGTTATTGGATGTCTCGTGTCCTTCCATATCTCCACATCAGGGAACTAATTTTTTTTGCTTCCAGCTTTCCATGAGAATGCATGTGTTTTCAGCTGTCTCCCCCATGTACTTATTCCCCTTCACAGTTTTACCCCGCGCTCTCTATCGTCCTCCCACCTGATCTTTTATGCTGCTTTCACTGCCCCTAATCCCAGTTTATCCTCGTAGAGTTGCAGTCTGTCCCAAAGTCAAGCGCTCTGCTCGCCGGAGATGAGCTCTGGGCACTGCGCCCTTTCATAAGGAGCTCGAGGGCAGGGCAAGCTCCCACATACAATCCCGTCACTCAGCACAACGTTTTCAGGAGAAGGACTGTGATTTCTCACTAAACAAAGCCACGTGGCTCTTGATTTTCATGAGTATCCTCCTGCAATAATCTGATTAATAGGGCATGTAAACCTTTGGTGAAAAGTGAACAGTCAAGCAGGAAAGAAAGGCCACAATATGATGTCTCGTCACAGGTCAAGAGAGAGGGCCAGAATTATGAGGTAAGAATATCATATGACACAGCTCATCGCAGGTCAAGAAAGAGGGCCAGAGTTATGAGGTAAGAATATGATATGACACACCGCTCATCACAGGTCAAGAGAGAGGGCCAGAGTTATGAGGTAAGAATATCATATGACACAGCTCATCGCAGGTCAAGAAAGAGGGCCAGAGATATGTGGTAAGAATATGATATGACACACCGCTCATCACAGGTCAAGAGAGAGGGCCGGAGTTATGAGGTAAGAATATGATATGACACACAGCTCATCACAGGCCAAGAGAGAGGGCCAGAGTTATGAGGTAAGAATATGATATGACACACCGCTCATCACAGGTCAAGAGAGAGGGCCAGAGTTATGAGGTAAGAATATGATATGACACACAGCTCATCACAGGTCAAGAGAGAGGGCCAGAGTTATGAGGTAAGAATATGATATGACACACCGCTCATCGCAGGTTAAGAGAGACGGCCAGAGTTATGAG
Organism: Calotriton arnoldi; assembly: GCA_963921515.1. Taxonomy (NCBI): domain Eukaryota; kingdom Metazoa; phylum Chordata; class Amphibia; order Caudata; family Salamandridae; genus Calotriton; species Calotriton arnoldi. The sequence goes on along the minus strand of CAWUFW010000223.1, from coordinate 1,211,954 downwards.
GTAAGAATATGATATGAGACACAGCTCATGCCAGGTCGAGGATGGAGCAGGGATATGGTGTCCAAGGCAGGGACTCACCTCCTGTGTTATGGTCTGTCTGCAGGTGTTCACTAGTTTCTGTAGTCCTTTGGCAAACTCCATCTCTGTAACAGAAGAGAGAGCGATGAAGACAGTAGCTCTGATGGCCAGCAAGCTCCGTCAGATCTTTAACCTATATCTTGACACCCTTGCTCTTCTCACACCAGACCTCTTTCCTCATCCCTAAACTCTGACCTCTCGTCCAGTGGGTCCCATGCTCAAGTTAGTGGAACCCTTAGAAGTGTACCTGGAGTCTTGGAGAAGTGAAGAGTGTGCGGGTGACCAGGCCACTCTTCCTCCCTCCCCCCCGAAATGCTCTCTCTCACCACTTTGCCCTTCACCCTGAACCCCCTTCCTCCATTACAGCGAGCAGCCCTCTTCTCTGGATGATATATACAGCTCATGCACTTGAGAGTTATAAAAAGCTGCAGAGCTTGCTCTGTGGCACCTCCTCACTCTTCTTCGTCAACTCTTCTTCACCCTGCCCCCTAACCTTCTGTGCTCCCTCATCCCACCCAGTGTGGCCCTTTTTTCCAGGTAGTAGATGATGAAATGAAAAAGATATTTATATAGCGCGGCTACTACCCCAGGGTGTCTAGGCGCTGACTCAACGAGAGAAAGACCACAGAAGCTGACCCACTAGATCAGAGATTGAAAAGCTAAGTTTTTAATCCTTTCCTAGAAGGCAGAAATTGGTTTCCTTTTTTAATTCTAGAGGGAGAAAGTTCCAGAGTCTGGTGGTTCCCACCAGGAAACTTTTCTGCCACCCCAGCCAGCTTTTTTAAACTTGGGAACAACAAGGTTGCAAGCAGAGGTAGACCTCAGCGTCCTAGCTGGAACGTACCATTGGAAATTACGTTTAAAAAAGATCGGACCTGTACCGTGTACAGCTTTGAAGGCAATGCAAAGAGCCTTAAAGTCAATGCGTTTCTGCACTGGGAGCCAGTGAAGTTGTCTGAGCGCAGAAGCGGCAGACTTGTGCTTGGGAATACCCAACATCAAGCAAGCAACAGCATTTTGCACAATCTGAATTTTGATGAGAATTTTTTTCCTTATATTAACAAAAAGACCATTACAATAGTCAGCCCTGAACAACACCAAAGCGATACAAAAGGGGATGATGGACGGAACGTTTGAGCCAATCAAACACTCACCCCCAGTCAACTGATCTGGGTTTAATCCATCATCATTCTTTAGCTCACTCCACCACCCCAGTTCAGACATGGCCATATGCAAATCAGTCTGACCCTGTGCCTCATGGGAACAGTCCAGCCCGAACTGCCAAGCCATGTCTTCCCTAGACCGGAAACAAGCAACCTAGGACCGGTTTCTGGCATTTCAGCCGTCATCAGCCAGGCTTGCTTGAATCCAGTGGCAAAGTGAGCAAGGGACCCACGTCTGGGCATAGGGTCAGACTGATTTGCATATGGCCATGTCTGAACTGGGGTGGTGGAGTGAGCTAAAGAATGATGATGGATTAAACCCAGATCAGTTGACTGGGGTGAGTGTTTGATTGGCTCAAACGCTCCGTCCATCATCCCTTTGTATCGCTTGTTCGCCCTAAGTTGGCGGGGTATGCCCAGACGTGGGTCCCTTGCTCACTTTGCCACTGGATTCAAGCAAGCCTGGCTGATGACGGCTGGAATGCCAGAAACCGGTCCTAGGATGCTTGTTTCCGGTCCAGGGAAGACATGGCTTGGCAGTTCGGGCTGGACTGTTCCCATGAGGCACAGGGTCAGACTGATTTGCATATGGCCATGTCTTAACTGGGGTGGTGGAGTGAGCTAAAGAATGATGATGGATTAAACCCAGATCAGTTGACTGGGGGTGAGTGTTTGATTGGCTCAAACGTTCCGTCCATCATCCCCTTTTGTATCGCTTTGTTCGCCCCTAAGTTGGCGGGGGTATGCCCAGACGTGGGTCCCTTGCTCACTTTGCCACTGGATTCAAGCAAGCCTGGCTGATGACGGCTGGAATGCCAGAAACCGGTCCTAGGATGCTTGTTTCCGGTCCAGGGAAGACATGGCTTGGCAGTTCGGGCTGGACTGTTCCCATGAGGCACAGGGTCAGACTGATTTGCATATGGCCATGTCTGAACTGGGGTGGTGGAGTGAGCTAAAGAATGATGATGGATTAAACCCAGATCAGTTGACTGGGGGTGAGTGTTTGATTGGCTCAAACGTTCCGTCCATCATCCCCTTTTGTATCGCTTTGTTCGCCCTAAGTTGGCGGGGTATGCCCAGACGTGGGTCCCTTGCTCACTTTGCCACTGGATTCAAGCAAGCCTGGCTGATGACGGCTGGAATGCCAGAAACCGGTCCTAGGATGCTTGTTTCCGGTCCAGGGAAGACATGGCTTGGCAGTTCGGGCTGGACTGTTCCCATGAGGCACAGGGTCAGACTGATTTGCATATGGCCATGTCTGAACTGGGGTGGTGGAGTGAGCTAAAGAATGATGATGGATTAAACCCAGATCAGTTGACTGGGGGTGAGTGTTTGATTGGCTCAAACGTTCCGTCCATCATCCCCTTTTGTATCGCTGAACAACACCAGGGCTGAGGTGACCAGTTTTTGAAGATTATGAGGGATAAACGTAAAAATGTTTCTAAGAAGTTTTAACGTGTAGAGCGCGTCTGAGGTAATGGTGTTAACATGACCCTTAAAAGTGAGCTTGGTGTTGAAGGTTACTCCCAAATTCTTCACCTTACTTACTGGTATGGGGAGAGAGCCAAATTCCTGTGGCCAATAGGAAGGCGACCAGAAGGACACATTATTTCCAAAAAGAAGGACCTCAGTTTTATTGGAATTAAGCTTCAAATAATTAGAAGCCATCCAATGCCCAACTTGAAGAAGGCAGTTGTGAAACCATGCGGCCGTATCGGAAGGGTTGTTTGCCACCTATACTATAATTTGGGTATCATCAGCGTAGGAAATCGCTGAGAAACCCAGAGATCGAATCATGTGTGCCAGAGGGGCGACGTAGATATTAAAAAGGTTTGGGCTCAGTCATGAGCCCTGGGTAACGCCACAAGGGAGTGTAGAAGTGGATGATTTAAATTCGGCTAGGGCAACAAATTGTTCACAATCTGTCAAGAATGACTCGAGCAATGTCAACACTCTCCCCCTTATGCCCATTACATCAAGACGATCTAGCAGTCGTTTATGATTAATGGTATCAAATGCTGCGGAAAAATCCAACAGCACTAAAGCTGCATTTCCCCCTGCATCAACTGTCTGCCTGACCTGTTCCGATGCTGTGATCAGAGCCAGTTCTGTGCTGTGATGTTTCCTAAACCCATACTGAGTAGGGTCCAGATATCCAAGCTTCTCCACATAATCCAGAGATTTCTGTATTTATAGCTTTCTCCACCATTTTCGCAGGTAGAGGGAGTCTGGAAACGGGGCGATAGCTGTTGAGGTCTGTATTGTCCAAATTGTTTTTTTTTTTTTTTTAAAGTGGAAGAATTGACGCTAACTTCCACTTAGTGGGAAAGATACCCGAAACAAACATTTGATTGAAAAAAGGTAGAAGATGTGTGGCAAAGGTTTCCAGCAATAGATGGAAGATCTTAGGAAGACACGGATCGAGGGGGGAACCAGATTTGGTGAGAAGAAGCAGATTTTTAACTTGATCAATAGTCAAGCGCGAGAATGATGATAAAGTAGGGGTACTGAGAGATTCAGTTGTAGTCTGTTGAATAACATTGAAGATGTGAGCTGTGGCCTGTGGATACGGAGAGGGAACTGGACTCAATGAAGGGGTCCATGCGAAATTGCTGTATACTGCCTTAATCTTGTCCTGAAAGAAGATAGCCAAGGAATTACAGAACCCTTGGCTTTCATTAGTGTTTGTAACCTCTGGGGGTTGGGCTATCTTTCTCACTGTAGCGAACAGTTCTTTGGAATAATTTTTTGATGCTTCTATAGACGTTGTATAAAAGTGAGTTTTTTTCCTTACAAATTAGTTCTTTATAAGTTGTCAAGGGCTGTTTGTAAACTTCCTTATCACCTGTACCATAATGGAGTCTCCATTTCCTCTCCAGTTGGCGGCATTGTTGTTTTTGTATCTTAAGAGTTTCTGAGAACCACAGTTCAGAAGGTTTAGATCTTCGATTTAAATGTTTTTTTTCTGGTACTAAATGGTCTATTGATCTATGTAGCCATTGCTCAAAAGCACTGGCAGCCTCATTTGGGTCATTACTAAAAGCGGTGGATTTCTAGGTCAGGAACTATCCAGGGCTTTTACAGTAATAGTGTTCCAAGGGCGGATCCATTTGTGGTTCGCTTCCTGGCCACTATTTGGTCGTGACAACTGGGGGTTAAGAGTAAACATGACCGCTTTATGGTCAGACAGACCAGCGGGAGAGAGGGTAGGATCTGGAGGGAGTAATTATTCGAGAGTACCCCAACAAACATGTGACCTGCTGAATGCGTATCACCAATAACGTGGTGTACTTGGAGAGCACTTGGAATCTTGGGGAGATGCAGGACTCAGCCCTGAGCTGCCCTCTGTGCCCCCCACCTTATCCTGAACGCCCCATCACCAGTGTGACCTTGTGTTCTCGCCTTGGAGATCCCTTCGTCACACCCAAGTGTTCTCTGCTTCCCACTGGACACGGAGCTCCCTCCTGACTCCAAAGCTCTCTGCTCCCAGTGCGCCCATCCACTGCTCATCCTGAAGCCCCCCTCTTCTTACCTAGTGTGATCCTCTTCTCCAGATAGGGGAGTAGGCCCTTGAGTCTTGAAGAGGTAAGGAGGTACCCTGGAGCCCCCTTCCTCACCCCCAAACTCTCTGCTCCCAGTGTGCCCATCCACTGCTCATCCTGAAGCCCCCCTCTCCTTACCTAGTGTGGTCCTCTTCTCCAGGTAGGGGAGTAGGCCCTTGAGTCTTGGAGAGGTAAGGAAGTACCCTGGAGCCCCTTCCTCACCCCAAGCTCCCTGCTCGCCCGTCCACTGCTCATCCTGAAGCCCCCCCTCTCCTTACCTAGTGTGGTCCTCTTCTCCAGGTAGGGGAGTAGGCCCTTGAGTCTTGGAGAGGTAAGGAAGTACCCTGGAGCCCCTTCCTCACCCCAAAGCTCCTTGCTCCCAGTGCGTCCGATCACTGCTCATCCTGAAGCCCCCCCCTCTTCTTACCTAGTGTGGTCCTCTTCTCCAGGTAGGGGAGTAGGCCCTTGAGTCTTGGAGAGGTAAGGAAGTACCCTGGAGCCCCTTCCTCACACCCAAGCTCCCTGCTCGCCCGTCCACTGCTCATCCTGAAGCCCCCCTCTCCTTACCTATTGTGGTCCTCTTCTCCAGGTAGGGAGTAGGCCCTTGAGTCTTGGAGAGGTAAGGAAGTACCCTGGAGCCCCTTCCTCACCCCCAAGCTCTCTGCTCCCAGTGCGTCCGATCACTGCTCATCCTGAAGCCCCCCCTCTTCTTACCTAGTGTGGTCCTCTTCTCCAGGTAGGGGAGTAGGCCTTGAGTCTTGGAGAGGTAAGGAAGTACCCTGGAGCCCCCTTCCTCACCCCCAAGCTCTCTGCTCCCAGTGCGCCCGTCCACTGCTCATCCTGAAGCCCCCCTCTCCTCACCTAGTGTGGTCCTCTTCTCTAGGTAGGGGAGTAGGCCCTTGAGTCTTGGAGAGGTAAGGAAGTACCCTGGAGCCCCTTCCTCACCCCAAAGCTCCTTGCTCCCAGTGCGTCCGATCACTGCTCATCCTGAAGCCCCGCCCTCTTCTTACCTAGTGTGGTCCTCTTCTCCAGGTAGGGGAGTAGGCCCTTGAGTCTTGGAGAGGTAAGGAAGTACCCTGGAGCCCCCTTCCTCACCCCCAAGCTCCCTGCTTGCCCGTCCACTGCTCATCCTGAAGCCCCCCTCTCCTTACCTAGTGTGGGCGTCTTCTCCAGGTAGGGGAGTAGGCTCTTGAGTCTTGGGGAGGTAACGAAGTACCCTGGAGCCCCTTCCTCACCCTCAAGCTCCCTGCTCGCCCGTCCACTGCTCATCCTGAAGCCCCCCCTCTCCTTACCTAGTGTGGTCCTCTTCTCCAGGTAGGGGAGTAGGCCCTTGAGTCTTGGAGAGGTAAGGAAGTACCCTGGAGCCCCTTCCTCACCCCAAAGCTCCTTGCTCCCATTGCGTCCGATCACTGCTCATCCTGAAGCCCCCCCCCTCTTCTTACCTAGTGTGGTCCTCTTCTCCAGGTAGGGGAGTAGGCCCTTGAGTCTTGGAGAGGTAAGGAAGTACCCTGGAGCCCCCTTCCTCACCCCCAAGCTCTCTGCTCCCAGTGTGCCCGTCCACTGCTCATCCTGAAGCCCCCCTCTCCTTACCTAGTGTGGTCCTCTTCTCCAGGTAGGGGAGTAGGCCCTTGAGTCTTGGAGAGGTAAGGAAGTACCCTGGAGCCCCTTCCTCACCCTCAAGCTCCCTGCTCGCCCGTCCACTGCTCATCCTGAAGCCCCCTCTCCTTACCTAGTGTGGTCCTCTTCTCCAGGTAGGGGAGTAGGCCCTTGAGTCTTGGAGAGGTAAGGAAGTACCCTGGAGCCCCCTTCCTCACCCCCAAGCTCCCTGCTTGCCCGTCCACTGCTCATCCTGAAGCCCCCCTCTTCTTACCTAGTGTGGTCCTCTTCTCCAGGTAGGGGAATAGGCCCTTGAGTCTTGGAGAGGTAAGGAAGTACCCTGGAGCCCCTTCCTCACCCCAAAGCTCCTTGCTCCCAGTGCGTCCGATCACTGCTCATCCTGAAGCCCCCCCCCTCTCCTTACCTAGTGCGGTCCTCTTCTCCAGGCAGGGGAGTAGGCCCTTGAGTCTTGGAGAGGTAAGGAAGTACCCTGGAGCCCCTTCCTCACCCCCAAGCTCCCTGCTCGCCCGTCCACTGCTCATCCTGAAGCCCCCCTCTCCTTACCTAGTGTGGTCCTCTTCTCCAGGTAGGGGAGTAGGCCCTTGAGTCTTGGAGAGGTAAGGAAGTACCCTGGAGCCCCTTCCTCACCCCCAAGCTCCCTGCTCGCCCGTCCACTGCTCATCCTGAAGCCCCCCCTCTCCTCACCTAGTGTGGTCCTCTTCTCCAGGTAGGGGAGTAGGCCCTTGAGTCTTGGAGAGGTAAGGAAGTACCCTGGAGCCCCCTTCCTCACCCCCAAGCTCTCTGCTCCCAGTGCGCCCGTCCACTGCTCATCCTGAAGCCCCCCTCTCCTCACCTAGTGTGGTCCTCTTCTCCAGGTAGGGGAGTAGGCCCTTGAGTCTTGGAGAGGTAAGGAAGTACCCTGGAGCCCCCATCCTCACCCCCAAGCTCTCTGCTCCCAGTGCGCCCGTCCACTGCACATCCTGAAGCCCCCCTCTTCTTACCTAGTGTGGTCCTCTTCTCCAGGTAGGGGAGTAGGCCCTTGAGTCTTGGAGAGGTAAGGAAGTACCCTGGAGCCCCCTTCCTCACCCCCAAGCTCCCTGCTCGCCCGTCCACTGTTCATCCTGAAGCCCCCCTCTCCTTACCTAGTGTGGTCCTCTTCTCCAGGTAGGGGAGTAGGCCCTTGAGTCTTGGAGAGGTAAGGAAGTACCCTGGAGCCCCCTTCCTCACCCCCAAGCTCTCTGCTCCCAGTGTGCCCGTCCACTGCTCATCCTGAAGCCCCCCTCTTCTTACCTAGTGTGGTCCTCTTCTCCAGGTAGTAGATCAGGTCCTTCATGTACTTGGAGATGCTCTTGGAGTAGTGCAGTGCGGCGTCCACGCCACCCTCAGACCTCTGCAGCATGATGTCTACTTCTTCTGCGGATGGGCACCCTGAGGGACAAAAAAGAGATCAGGAGTGAGAGCTCTATGGAATTACATCCCGCAGTATGGGAGGGTTTGGGGAGAAAAAGTTGTTTTAGGAAAAAGTGTTTGACGTCACGTAGGGGCCATGCGTGAGACTTGCACCTAGTAAGGGAGAGCACATGCCCCTTCATCTCATCTCAAGCCCTAGACTTGTATGAGTCCCTGCTGTGTGTTCACTCTTTCGAATAAAGGAGACCAGCAGGAAAGACCCAGGTCCCGCCTGTTCCGCCAGCTTCTACTCACTGTGCAGTGCTAGGTGTCAGTCCTCTCATAGGTTAAACCTCAGTGACCACTCTAGACATACCTTAGAGGGTGAACATGAGTGAGCCACCTTACACACTCCAGGGAGGGTAAACTTGACTGACCCACCTTAGAGGGTGAACATGACTGACATACCTTAGAGGGTAAACATGAGTGACCCACCTTAGACACACCAGGGAGGGTAAACATGACTTGCCCACCTTAGACACTCCAGGGAGGGTAAACATGACTGACCCACCTTAGAGGGTAGACATGAGTGACCCACCTTAGAGGGTAAACATGAGTGACCCACCTTAGAGGGTGAACATGAGTGACCCACCATAGACACACCAGAGAGGGTAAGTGTCATTTCATCACAGTGACAGAACCTGCCATGAAATGTGGGTTCCCTGAGGAGGGTAAGTCGGCTGCTTTTAGGCTCTCACAGTAGCTCTACACGTTTATTCCAACCTTCTGTCTGAGTCCTTCAAGTCTAAAAACAACTGTTCTCCTTGTGTTTCCTTTGTTCGCCATCATTTGGCAGGGTATGTCAGACGTGGGTCCCTTGCTCACTGCGCCACTGGATTCAAGCTAGCCTGGCTGATGAGGGGTGTTACCCCGAAACCGGTCCCAGGATGCTTGTTTCCGGTCCAGGGAATACCTGGCTTGGCAGTTCGGACTAGACTGTTCCCATGAGGAACAGGGTCAAGACTGATTTGCATATAGCTGGGTCTGAACTGGGGTGGCGAAGTGAGCTAAAGAACAATGATGGATTCAACCCAGATCTGTGACTGGGGGTGAGTGTCTGAAAAGTGTCAGCACTCCGTCCATCATCTCCTTGTGTTTGCTAAAAACAACTGTTGACAATCTGCAGACCAGGAGGCCTGTTGGTCTCATGTCTTCCGATGAATAACTAAAATCTGACAGAACTCGAACAGCTTGTTTTAATATGATGGCACTAACGTGGCAGGCATGCCCCTGAGGCGTCACCAGTGGCTCTTCAGCACAGGCCTTTGGAAGTTTCACATTTTTTTGTAGGGTGAACCTGTTCTGCATTCACATACTGCATAATTCTGCCATCTGGCGGCTGGGTCTGGAATGTTCCTTGAACAAAATTAAGTTTCACTTTTGGATGTCGACCTTAGGCGGTGTTTATATGCCTTGTGATGACGTCCATCCTAAATGCAAACCCTGTCACTTGAGCGCCATCTTCAGGTTCTATTTTTGGACTTGCCTTCCACCAAGGGGTCACATAGGCTCTGGCGGACCGGCGGCGTCTCTGCCACCAGTAACCCCTGTGCCCTGCATTACAAATGGGGAGGGGATCCGAGAGGACAAGCACCTTTTGTCAGATGCCCTGTCACTGCCCCCGTGAGGCCTCCAGTCTCCTTCTGTGCCCAGGTGCTGCAAAGGAGAAAGTCAGCCATCGGGTTTGGGTCTTTTCGGCCCTTGAAATATCTAACACATGAAGGGCAATTGTGTGAGTTATTCTCAAGGCCTCAGCCCAGCATCCATATCAGGCCCCAGCTAGGGTGACCAACTGGCATGGGTGCAAATTCAGGACGGTGAGTGTAAAAATCCAGGACAAAGGGTAAAAATCCAGGACAAAAATTCAGGACAAAAGGTACGTTTTACAGACACATCAGAAGAGGTCGCGCAATAGTATATAAGTAAGTAATTAGACAACCACTTAAGTACAAGTGAGAAGAAGTTTATATTAGGTTGAGACAATTGTGCACTTCATGGTTTTTCAGTATGCGCGCAGCTTTGAGCAAATGTGCAGGTCTTTTTGTGGTAACAACCCCCCCCCCCCCACACACACCTTTCCAGCCTCCCAGGGAAATGCCCGGTCCGGCCAGTCCGTCCTTGCTACCACCCTCCAATGGTGACCCTCCTCTTCACATAGACCCTCTCTCATGTGTATTTAATTTCTTCTATAGTGCTACTCATCCCAAGTAAGTAGGACAGGGTGTCGGAGTGCGTCACATCACGCACATATTATATAGAGACAATGACTCATATAAATGTGAAAGTCAATCTATAGGAAATTTACTTAAGATAATGGGGTTTACAAGGTGTAATCATTCTTTCATCCATCATTCAGTCTTTCACCATTCATTCTGTTCTTCCATCTGTGCCCATCCATATCAATATTCAACCATTTGCAAACCTTTCCATCATCTATCCTTCCATCCATCCATCATTCCACTCATCCAGCCCTCCATCCACCGTTTCACTCATCCATCCCTCCATTCATCCTTTCACCTTATCCATCCGTACACTCATCCATCCACTCATCCATCCATTCACTCATCCATCCAGCCATCTACCCTTTCACCCATCCAGCCATCCTTTCACTTACTCATTCATCCACCCCGTCACTCATCCTTCCACCCATTCACCCTTTCAGTCATCCATCCATCCTCCCTTTCTCTCTCCATCCCTCTTTCATTTAGCCATCCATCCTTCCATCCACCCATCCATCTCCTCATCCATTCATGAATCCATCCATTTACCCTATCACTCATCCATCCTTTCACTCATCCATCCTTTCTCTCATCCATCCACCCTTTCACTCCTTCACTCACTCATCCATCCTTTCTCTCATCCATCCACCCTTTCACTCCTTCCTTCACTCATACATACATCCATCCTTTCTCTCATCCATCTACCCTTTCACTCCTTCACTCATCTACCCACCCTTTTGTCCATCCACCCTCCCTTTCACTCACTCATCCAGCCTTACATCCACCCTTTCACTCATCCATCTATCCATTCACCCTTTCACTTATCAATTCATCAATCCATCCATCAGTTCACTCATACATCCACCCATTCACTCATCTGTCATCCACCCTTTCACTCATTCATCCATCCTTTCACTCATCCATTCATCCTTTTACCCATCCATCTACCCTTCCACCCATACATCCATCTATTTACCCTCATCCATCCTTCCACTCACTCATCCGTCCATCCTTTCTCTCATTATCCATCCATTCACCCTTTCATTCCTCCATTCACCCTTTCACTAATCCATCCAGCCATCCACCCATCCCTTCACTTACACACCTTTTCACATTAATTATGAGCTGAGTCTTGAGGCCCATCAAGGACTTCACCCCTGCTGTAGTTCCTAAAGCAAGGGGTGAGGCGGGGGAGGGCTCACTATGCCCCTGTACATAAGCAATCCAAAAAAGTGGAAGTCATGAGTCATGTATGATGCACAGTGCCACTGTGACATGGTGTTGTTTCCAGGGCTTTAAGTGGGATGAAAAAACTGGGGGGTCTCTCCAAAGGGGGTGTTAGATGTAATTAAGGGCATGGCTTAAAACACCTCAGCTAAAAATCTTTGCTTCGCATAGTGTGCCGCCAGACTGGTAATTTGCTGCTTCTGTTATTGCATCCAGATATATAACACAACAAGTAGTGTTACACCCACAAGCCAGAACTATTGGCTTTGTCAATGGTTGCTAGTTGCATAAAATAAAAAAAAGCAGCAACCATGGCTTTGTTAAATATAACATCGAAAATGCATCAGTTTTAAAATGATGACAGTGAAAGACCCATAACCCTTTTTTTAAAACTTGTTTTACCACCTTTTCATGAACTGGATTCTCACCTAGCAGCATTGGCATTTTTGTTAATTTCTTCCACCTGATTGAATGCCCTGCCCTAGACCGAGGCGGGAGGAGGCCCACCACATGCAGTAAGAGCCCAGACTGGCCCATTGTCATACTGTATGTGGCAATCAGCGCAGACAGAATGACAATGGGCGGGGTGGGGCTGCTCTCGTGCTCAGAGGAGTGCGAGGTGGCCCCATCAGGGAGCTGAGGCTCTGGCAGGGGAACAGTGATGTTCCCCAATGCCAAAGATTACGGACAAAAGGCGTCCGTAAAAGGGATCCTCACGGACAACGGACGTGAGACCCAAATTACGGACGGTCCATGAAATTTACGGACGGTTGGTCACCAGCGTCGGATTGGTAACGCGGGCACTCGGGCAATGCCCGAGGGGCCGGGGTCCGAGTTCCAGCCGTGGGCTGCTTTTTGGGCAGCCTGGGGGTCGATTTGGGTGGTTTCTGCGTTGTTCGATGCCGCCAGCGACCCAGTGGGTGCCTGAGTGGCCTTTCTGGAGGCAGATGGGCGTCCATTACCTCCCTTTTATCAACGGGCAGAGGTGTCACTCCCTTTTCTCGCTAGGCCGGCCCATTAATATATGCATTTTGAGCGGGGGCAGGGGGCCTGAGTAGAAGTGGCCTCACACGTTATCAGGTGTATTTCACCAGTGTAAACTAATCCGTGCATTTTTTAACGCCCCCCCTTTTTTTATTAATAAAATTTCACCGAAGCAGTGTTTTGCGGAAAGGCAATATGCAAATGTGGGCCACTTTTTTTTAGCGTGCCCGGGCCGATTTTTAATCCCAATCCAACCCTGTTGGTCACCCTAGCCCCATCATAAAGGAGAAACTCACTTTAAATGCAGCCAGACCAGGGAAGGAGGAGTGGGGACCACAGTGGAATCTTCCACTCTGTGCAGCTGTTCTAGGGACACAAGCCAGCATGGCAAGACCACTACCAGCATGGGACAATACCAAAGTCTGCATGGGGATTCGAAGAGTCCTCAGGCAGACACGGCTCCGTTCACCTGAGAAGGTGATCTGTGAAGCAGCCACATGGGCTTCGTCACACACTTACTGATAAAGAATATGCTTTTCAACCTGAGATTCAGAGCTGTGCTCTGTTTGTTCAGCCCATACTTAGGCACTTCATTGCCCACCTCCCGCTCTTACACTGGTTGGAAGCTGCTTGAGATACTTCCCGCGAGTCTGGCGGAAGGGGCGGGATGTAGGAGAAAGTATAAGGGACTGAGAGTGGTGGACTATGTGCTCCTGGGTCTATGCCCCTCGCTGCTCCTCTCCCCACCTGCACTCTTTTAAACCAGTGTCTGTGGTGTAGATAAATAAAACAAGCATTGGCAAAGCCAAGAGGTCTCACCTCTGGGGCTTATCGGTTTGCTTTTTTATTTTTAACTCTGCACACTGGAGCACTGCCGTCCATGCCCCAGTGTATGTGTTCTGACCCCTAAAACATGGTAACATTGGCTAATTAACATATTTAACTTTACAGTAAGGCCACAGTACATGGTTGTTGGAACCGGGGTTACCGAGTCCGACACGGTAGCTTGGCGTGAAGCGGGAAAGGCACGCGAAGGCAATGTGTAAGGCAGTTGTGCAGCACACTCTCACTTTGACTCACAAATGCGAACGCAATAACATGACACCACACCAGGCTTTTGTATTTAAAATCAAGATCTTTTATAAATGAATTAAGTTGGCATCAGATAAGGCAGGTTAATTCAGATCTACATTCAAACTCATTAAATTATTCAACTGGTGCACATTTTAAATAAAGCTGCATAGCTCATCAACATTGTAGGCCACTAAGGCCGCAGGAATTATCTCCTACACGTAGCACTTAATAATGGTCTTAAGGTACGTTAATAAAACATAGGCCTAAACATACAGTTCACTTTAGCATATTCAATTATTTAAAATAAGGCTTTTCACGTTACATTTAAATAGGCCTGCATTAATCTAGGCGCACCCACATTCAGTACAGTGGGCGTCGCAACTCCAGTACACCTGTAACAGAAAATACTTCAACTCTTGGCGGTGTACACTTCAGCTCAACTCCAATAAACACTTTCCCTTGTGGTAAAGACTTAACGGCTAAAACCATGGCCTAGGCAGTAATTATAATAGGCATTGGCATAAATCATTACATACTGTGGGCATCATCAATACATGAATGAACTATGTGGGGAATCCTCAACATGTCCTGTATTCTGGGGCTTCTAGGTTCCTTAGGGGTTAATTCAGGCCAGGCCCACTGCTCTCTGGGGCCTCACCTCGTAGGACTATAATAGTAAGGGTTAATAGTGGCCCTCGGCCCCCAGTGGCGTCTTATGGGCCCTAGGGGCCTCCAGGGCTCACCTGCGGTGTGGTCGTTGGTCGCGCTTCAGGGCGACTGGCGATCATCCGGGCCGGCCCGTGTTCTGTTGGGCGGGGCCCGGTCGGGAGTGTCTCGGCCTTCTGGCCGGTTTTGCGGGTCGTTGCGGGGCCGGTATGCCTTACTCCGGCCCCGGGATCAGGGAAGATGCATGCGGCTCGTTGCGGGGCCGGGATCACCCTCCTCCGGCCCCCGTACTCAGGGTAAGTGCCGGTGGGCTCAGGGCTGCTGGGGGAAGGGAGCGGGAGCCGGCAGTCCTCTCCGGCCGGCTCCCCGTCTCCCTCTGCACTGCCGGGGCTCTTCCCGGGCTTCCTTCGGCGCTGGGCGGGACCGGGAGCCGGCGCCCAATCTGTGCGCGGCCTTCCCGGGTCACGCCGAGCGACCCCTGGTTGCTCGGCAACGGCGTCTGCTACTAGTGTGTATGCGTGTCAGGCCCCTCTGCAGTAGCAGGGGCCTGTGGCAGCCATCTTGAGTGAGAGAGAGCACCTGCACCTCAGCACTGGCTAGCAGTGGCAAGGTGCCCAGAGACCTAGGTCCAGTAAAAAATATGGTGGCAAAAAGGAGGCGAAAAAGGGAAAAATAGGGAAAGACCACCCTAGGGCTGACAGGTCTAACACGCGTCCCCCCCCAGCCGAAAGAGGGGAGAGCTTCCCAACCTCTAGGGAGTTCTCTTCGCTAAGGCGGAAAAACCGGGAGAGACCGTCAGCGTTGGCGTGGTCTACACCGGGTCGATGTTCCACCCGAAAGTCCATCCCCTGGAGGGAAATGGACCACCTCAATAATTTGGGGTTTTCGCCTCTCATCTGCATGAGCCAGCGAAGGGGTCTGTGGTCGGTCTGGATCAGGAAGTGACAACCAAAAGGTATGGCCTCAACTTCTTGACAGCCCAAACCACAGCAAAGGCTTCTCGTTCGATGGTACTCCACCGCTGTTCCCGGGGAGTAGTCTTCGGGAAATGAAGGCCACTGGCTGGTCTTGGCCATCGTCATTCAGCTGCGAGAGCACAGCTCCTATGCCATGCTCAGAAGCGTCTGTCTGTACAATAAATTCCCGTCCAAAGTCTGGAGTCCTGAGCACCGGTGCGGTGCACATTGCACGTTTGAGGGTCTCAAAGGCTTCCTGGCAGGCAGCCGTCCAGATGACTCTGCGTGGCTGCTTCTTTGAAGTCAATTCCGTCAATGGGCCCACGATGGTTCCATATCCCTTGACGAACCGGGCGGTAGTATCCCGTGAGGCCGAGAAAAGCCCGGACCTCTGTTTGGGTCTTGGGGGCTCCCAGGCCAAGATGGTCTCAATCTTGGCTTGGAGGGGTTGCACCTTACCTCCGCCCACCAGATGTCCCAGGTACACGACAGATCCCTGTCCAATCTGGCACTTGCTGGCCTTGATGGTTAAACCAGCCCGTTGCAAAGCCTGTAACACCTCCTGGAGATGCTCCAGATGGTCCTCCCAGCTGCTACTGAAGACAGCTATGTCATCCAGGTAGGCAGCAGAGAAGGCCTCTAGGCCAGACAGCACCTGGTTCACCAACCGCTGGAAAGTGGCTGGAGCATTTTTCAACCCGAAGGGCATCACCCGAAATTGAAAGTGGCCCTCGGGGGTGGAGAACGCAGTCTTCTCCCTTGCTCCTTCCGCCATGGCTATCTGCCAATAGCCTGACGTCAAATCAATGGTACTCAAATACCGGGCTGCTCCCAGCCGGTCAATGAAGCTCATCCGCCCGAGGGATCGGGTGAGCGTCGGTCTTAGTGACTGAGTTGAGTCCACGGTAATCCACACAGAACCGAGTTCTGGTGTGGTGCCCGGTGGGGCCGCTTTCGGCACCAACACCACCGGACTAGCCCAAGGGCTACTGGAAGGCTCAATCACTCCCAGTTCTAGCATCTTGGTAACCTCACCCTGGATACTAGCCTTGACTTTATCGGACAGCCGGTAAGACTTGGTTTTTACTGGCGGACTGTCCCCTTTGTCCACATCATGGGTACACATGTGCGTGATTCCAGGCGTGAGGGAGAACAACGAGGCGTACTGCCCCAAGACCTGGCGGCAGTCCCTCTGTTGCTCTAGGGTCAAGGATGGGGCGAGGACCACTCCCTCTACCGAACCATCCTTCTCATGGGCCGCCAGAAGGTCTGGCAGAGGCTCACTCTCCTCCTCCTCACTTCCATCAGTTATCATTAGGAGAGTGAGTTCTGAACGCTCCTGGTGGGGCTTCAGGCGGTTGACGTGGAACACCCGGTGGGGTTGACGTGGGGTCTTCACATCAACGACATATGTGGTCTGGCCTTTCCTTTCCAAGATCTCAAACGGCCCAGTCCACCGGTCCTGGAGGGCGCTAAGCTCTCCTGGCTCCATGACCCACACCTTCTGTCCAGCGTCTAACTCTACCGTCCGCACGTTCCGGTCATACCATTTCTTCATGACGGCTTGACTTGCCTCTAGATTGTCCGAGGCCTCTTTCCACAGCTTGGCCACCTGGCTGCGGAATGCCAGCATATAGCTGACCACATCACGGGAAGCTTCGAGGAAGACTTCTCCCACCCCTCCTTGACAAGACTGAGGGGCCCCGAACGGGGTGGCCATAGAGCAGCTCAAAGGGGCTGAAACCGACCCCCTTCTGCGGCACCTCTCGGTAGGAGAAGAGCAGACAGGGTAAGAGGACGTCCCACTTTCTTCTCAAGTCCTCGGGTAGGCTCCTGATCATCCCCTTCAAGGTTTTGTTAAAGCGCTCCACGAGTCCGTTCGTCTGGGGGTGGTAAGGAGTGGAGAACCGGTAGGTCACTCCACACTCCTTCCACATGGCCTGCATGTAGGCCGACATGAAATTCGTGCCCCTATCTGACACCACGACCTTGGGGAATCCCACTCGGGTAAAAATCCCCATCAGGGCCCGCGCCACCACCGGTGCAGTGATGGTCCTCAGAGGGATTGCCTCTGGGTACCGGGTGGCGTGGTCTACCAGCACCAAAATGAACCTATGTCCTGCAGAAGTCGGCGGGTCCAATGGCCCGACAATGTCAATCCCTACCCGCTCAAAAGGGGTATCGACAACTGGGAGAGGTTCTAGAGGGACCTTCACTTTAGTCCCTGTCTTGCCGCTCGCTTGGCAAGTGGTGCAAGTCTTGCAAAAAGTGTCAGAAGTGACGCGCATCCTGGGCCAGTAAAAATGTGGGACTAGACGCGCAAACGTCTTGTCTTGGCCCAGGTGTCCTGCTAGTGGTATCTCGTGTGCCAACTCTAGCAGAAAGGCTCGGTAGCATTGGGGGACCACCACGGCTCGGGCGGACCCATGAACCGGAGCCTTAGGCTCACTGTAGAGGAGACCATACTCCCAGTAGACATGGTAGTTACCAGTCTCTGTTCCAGCTGCTTGGGCTTCGGCTTGTTGCTGCATGCCTTCAAGCGTAGGGCACTCTTTCTGCGCCCGGCAAAATTCCTCCCGGGTAGGCCCTCCTTCCACCTGCCACTCTGCAGGGGTCGGCAGGTCCCCCACGGGAAAACCAACCACCTCAGCGGACTCCGGGGTCACCTCTGCGGGCTCCCCATCCATCTCACCGGGTGTCTCCTCCTGGACATCTCCTCGTCCAGCAGTGGGCTGGGCCATTATTCCAGGCTCCAACCCCAGCTGAGTTCCTTGTCGGGCAGCCATGGACCGCGTGACAACGCAAGTCCATCCTGGTAATCCCAACATCTCAGCATGGGCATTGAACTCTACCTCCCTCCAGGCAGTATGTTCCAAGTCGTTGCCCAGCAGACAGTCAACTGGCATGGCAGGGCTCACCGCAACCTTCAACAGACCTGATACTCCTCCCCACTCAAAGGGAACTTGGGCCACGGGGTAATGACCCAGGCTATTATCAGCCATAACAACCGGGTGGAATTCCTCAGGAATCACCTGCTCTGGGGACACCAGCTGACGTCTCACCATCGTCATGCTGGTACCTGTGTCCCTCAGAGCCTCCACCTCCTCCCCGTTCACCAGGACCCTCTGCCGATACTTGGCAGTGTTCGCGGGTACCTGAACCCGTGGGATGATCTCTCTATCCCCCAGGGAAACTAAGGTCAAGCCTGTCCACTCACCTCCCCTACCTAGGGACAACTCCTCCCCTAGCGCTACACTGGCCACCCCGGGCTCTTACCTCCTGTGGGGGCTGGGGTTCTCTTGCGACACTTGGGATCCCCCTTATAATGTCCAACCTCCCCGCACTCGTAGCACCGGACAGTTCTGGGCTGCTGACTCCTGTCAGGATAAGTGGGTTTCTGGAATCCAGATTGGGATGGGGAACCTACCCCTCTCCCAGGCGGTTTATTTTGGGGACCTTTAAAGAACTCCCTCTTTTATCTCCCCCTCTTTCTTCTGGGGGAGCCCCTGTCCACCTTTCGGGGGTCCGCCCCGGCTCCCTTGTGGGACACCCGAGTGCTGACCCACGTGTCTGCCTCCTCCGCAAGCTCCCTAGGATTGGTCAGCTTGCGGTCCACCAAGTACTGGCGCAGCTCCGGAAAACATTTCTCTAGGAGGTGCTCTCTCAAGAATAGGTCGTACAGCCCTTTGTAATTGTCAACGTTGCTGCCACGCACCCAACCCTCCAATGCCTTCCGGGCATAGTCAAAAAAATCTACCCAGTTTTGTGTGTGAAGCTTGTGGCTGTTGCGGAACTTTTGGCGGTACTTCTCTGGGGTGAGGCCAAACTTCTTGAGCAGGGCCTCCTTCATGATAGGGTAGTTAGTCTGCTCCCCCTTATCCAAAGTTAAAAGTGTGTCCCTTACTAGTGGAGGTATGTACCTATAAAGACCTCCCCCCCAGTAGCTCTCAGGAACTCTATGGGCCACCAGAGCCACCTCGTAGGCCGCCAACCACTTGTCGATGTCATCACCTACACTAAAACTGGCCATCACCTCTCTGGGTAAATAGAATTTGGGCTCCTGTGGAACCCCAGCAGGGTACGCTGCCACCATTCATTTTGCCCTGCATCTCCATCTGCAAGGTCCGGAGCTCTAGCTCCTTCAGGCTAAGCTCATGTACAAGCTTCCTTTCCTCCATGGCTAGCCTTGCCTGTTCTCCGTCTCTTTCCATTCTAGCAAGTTCTAATGTTAATTGCCTCTGCTCCCTTCTGTCCTCCAATTCCTCTTGTGACAAACTTCCCCTGACGCACTACTGCCTGCCCTGGAACGACTTCCTGGCAACACATTCTCGCTAATATCAATGCGCAGTAGGTCCAGTTCTCCTGGGTTGTCTCTCTCCCCCTGCTCCTCATCCCCTCTTCCCTCCGGGTGGGCCATTACCCATGCCCTCAAAGCTTTCTGAAGCACCTCCTTCCTGGCGCCTCGCTTGACGGCCACCCCCTCTCTAGGCAGAACTCCTTGAGCTGTGTCACCGTATACCTTTCTAGGTTGGCTAACTCAAACTCCATCCTCCTAGGTGGGGTCCCAGACAATTCAAGGAAGGGGTTCTAAACTGTAGGTAACAGGTCCAACACAGGAATGTACACCGTCGGCAATTACCATAGAATTCCTAGCACTCTCATTACAATAGGTGTCTAATTGCGGCGCACATTGAGTCACTGTAGGGTGCTGCACAAGCACCAGTCCTTATCCAACCGCTGAACACCAAATGTTGGAACCGGGGTTACCGAGTCCGACACGGTAGCATGGCGTGAAGCGGGAAAGGCACGCGAACGCAATGTGTAAGGCAGTTGTGAAGCACACTCTCACTTTGACTCACAAATGCGAACGCAATAACATGACACCACACCAGGCTTTTGTATTTAAAATCAAGATCTTTTATAAATGAATTAAGTTGGCATCAGATAAGGCAGGTTAATTCAGATCTACATTCAAACTCATTAAATTATTCAACTGGTGCACATTTTAAATAAAGCTGCATAGCTCATCAACATTGTAGGCCACTAAGAGGCCGCAGGAATTATCTCCTACACGTAGCACTTAATAATGGTCTTAAGGTACGTTAATAAAACATAGGCCTAAACATACAGTTCACTTTAGCATATTCAATTATTTAAAATAAGGCTTTTCACGTTACATTTAAATAGGCCTGCATTAATCTAGGCGCACCCACATTCAGTACAGTGGGCGTCGCAACTCCAGTACACCTGTAACAGAAAATACTTCAACTCTTGGCGGTGTACACTTCAGCTCAACTCCAATAAACACTTTCCCCTTGTGGTAAAGACTTAACAGCTAAAACCATGGCCTAGGCAGTAATTATAATAGGCATTGGCATAAATCATTACATACTGTGGGCATCATCAATACATGAATGAACTATGTGGGGAATCCCTCAACATGTCCTGTATTCTGGGGCTTCTAGGTTCCTTAGGGGTTAATTCAGGCCAGGCCCACTGCTCTCTGGGGCCTCGCCTCGTAGGACTATAATAGTAAGGGTTAATAGTGGCCCCCGGCCCCCAGTGGCATCTTATGGGCCCTAGGGGCCTCCAGGGCTCACCTGTGGTGTGGTCGTTGGTCGCGCTTCAGGGCGACTGGCGATCATCCGGGCCGGCCCGTGTTCTGTTGGGCGGGGCCCGGTCGGGGGTGTCTCGGCCTTCTGGCCGGTGTTGCGGGTCGTTGCGGGGGCCGGTATGCCTTACTCCGGCCCCCGGGATCAGGGAAGATGCATGCGGCTCGTTGCGGGGCCGGGATCACCCTCCTCCGGCCCCCGTACTCAGGGTAAGTGCCGGTGGGCTCAGGGCTGCTGGGGGAAGGGAGCGGGAGCCGGCAGTCCTCTCCGGCCGGCTCCCCGTCTCCCTCTGCACTGCCGGGGCTCTTCCCGGGCTTCCTTCGGCGCTGGGCGGGACCGGGAGCCGGCGCCCAATCGGTGCGCGGCCTTCCCGGGTCATGCCGAGCGACCCCTGGTTGCTCGGCAACGGCGTCTGCGGGGCCGGGAGGCCTCGCTGAAGATCGCGTTAGCGATTTCTTGGGCCGCTTCGGCGGCGGTGGCAATTTCTTGGGCCGCTTCGGCGGTGGCGACGATTCTTCGGCCGCTTCGGCGGTGGGGGCAATTCTTTGGCCGCGACGGCGGCAGGAACAATTCTTGGGCCGCTACGGCGGCGGGGCATCTTTGGCCGCGACGGCGGCAGGCACGACTCTTGGGCCGCTACGGCGGCGGGGCATTCTTTGGCCGCGACGGCGGCAGGCACGACTCCTTGGCCGCGACGGCGGCGATGAGGACCTCGGGCCCCTGGAGGCTTCGGTGAGGGCGCGGACGGCGCTCCTCACCTCACACACCTGAGGGGCTTCCTCCACCTCAGCGCTTCCTTTGATGAGGGCGCGACGGCGCACCTCACCACACGGTTTCTCCTCTCAGGCGGCGGCGGCCGCGGCGGTGATGTTCATCATAAGGTCAGTGACCTGAGGGACAACAGCACACATGGTGCACCAGCAGCCTGTGGGCAGGGCTGACTGGCAAAGTACTTGGGGGCAGCCCAGCAACAGGCAAAGGTGAATAGGGGGTGAAGGTTTAGCGCTTCAGGGTACGGCGCTTTACCTGGTGATCCCCAGTTGGGCAGTTTTAGGCTTTAGGCCTTGCTGGACGGTCAGGCCTCCTCAAGTTAAGGGGTCTTGCGACTGCTTCAGCTTGCTTGCTTCTTAGGCGCTTCTAGTTGTAAGTTTCTTGTCAGAAGTTCCTTGTTATTGTTTCCTTGTCAAAGTTTCCTGTCAGAAGTTTCTTCTTATGAGGGGGGTGAGTTGGTGGTCTGGGAGTGCTTGATGTTCCTCCCCGCACGCTGAAGGTGGTTCCCTGGGTCCCCTCACACTGGGCAAGGTCAGTGGGTGGTGGGCGTTCCTCAGCTATCTTACTACAGCAGGACCTCAGCCCTGTCAGCAGCAGTAGTGTAGGTCTCCCCCTAGGCCCTAAAGCCTATACTCCGGCGGAGGTTCTCCCAGGTTCAGTGGTGCCTCATCAACTGACTCCAACTGACTAAAGTTTTCCCTCCAAGCCTTTTATACTCCTAGGTCAGGTGACTCTCCCAAAGGCGGCAAAACATAACTCCTCCCACAGCCCGGAAGGTTCTGGAACCTTCTACATGCCTGGCTATGTGGCCCAGAGGCGGGGATGGAATGGATACTGTATCCCTATACCCCAGCCTGACCCTGGCTACTAGTGTGTATGCGTGTCAGGCCCCTCTGCAGTAGCAGGGGCCTGTGGCAGCCATCTTGAGTGAGAGAGAGCACCTGCACCTCAGCACTGGCTAGCAGTGGCAAGGTGCCCAGAGACCTAGGTCCAGTAAAAAATATGGTGGCAAAAAGGAGGCGAAAAAGGAAAAAAAATAGGGAAAGACCACCCTAGGGCTGACAGGTCTAACAATGGTGTAAGAAAATCCCCCAAAAGGAATGGCGAGGTAAATGCTACCTGTGGACTACAGCACTTACTGTACTGGGATGACAAAGGAAACGTAGCTTCAGGCCTACCAGCGTAGCCCGACTACTGCAGCTTTTAAACCCACAGGCACATCTGCCAAAATAACTTTTATGACGGGAAAGAATCCTACTTTTAAATATTAAGTAAGTAAGCCTGGTAGGGTAGGGCTAAGTTAGGGTGCTCAGTATTTAAAAGAGGCAAAAATGAAATGTTGGTATACACCTACAGTGACTAGCCCCAGAAAGCATTTTTACTGTTCGAACTGTAGGTGTCCTATAAGATAAACTCTCACCACTGTTCACCTGCAGCCTGCATTCACTACACTTTCATTCGTCTGTCTTAGTCAGGCTCCACCCAGTAGTGCACACTCACCTGTCTCTAGGTAAGCCACAGCTGGCAGCATGCACACACCACTGTTCACCTGTCTCCAGGTAGGCCTCACTGGCAGCATGCACTCACCACCGTTCACCTGTCTACAGGTAAGCTGCACTGGCAGCATGCACTCACTAATCACCTGTCTCCAGGTAGGCTGCACTGGCAGCATGCACTCACCACCGTCCACCTGTCTCCAGGTAGGCTGCACTGGCAGCATGCGCTCATCACTGTTCACCTGTCTCCAGGTAGGCTGCACTGGCAGCATGCACTCACCACCGTTCACCTGTCTACAGGTAAGCTGCACTGGCAGCATGCACTCACTAATCCCCTGTCTCCAGGTAGGCTCACTGGCAGCATGCACTCACCACCGTCCACCTGTCTCCAGGTAAGCTGCACTGGCAGCATGCACTCATCAGTCACCTGTCTCCAGGTAGGCCTCACTGGCAGCATGCACTCATCACTGTTCACCTGTCTCCAGGTAGGCTGCATCGGCAGCATGCACACACCACTGTTCACCTGACTCCAGGTAGGCTGCACTGGCAGCATGCACTCACCAGTCACCTGTCTCTAGGTAGGCTGCACTGGCAGCTTGCACACACCACCGTTCACCTGTCTCCAGGTAGGCTGCACTGGCAGCATGCACTCACCAGTCACCTGTCTCCAGGTAGGCTGCACTGGCAGCATCCACTCACCACCGTTAACCTGTCTCCAGGTAGGCTACACTGACAGCATGCACTCACCAGTCACCTGTCTCCAGGTAAGCTGCACTGACAGCATGCACTCACCAGTCACCTGTCTCCAGGTAGGCCTCACTGGCAGCATGCACTCACCACCGTTCACCTGTCTCCAGGTAGGCTGCACTGGCAGCATGCACTCACCAGTCAACTGTCTCTAGGTAGGCCGCACCGGTAGCATGCACTCGCCACCATTCACCTGTTTCCAGGTAGGCTGCACTGACAGCATGCACTCTCCACCATTCACCTGTCACCAGGTAGGCTGCACTGGCAGCATGCGCTCATCAGTCACCTATTGCCAGGTAGGCTGCACTGGCAGCATGCACTCACCAGTCACCTGTTTTCCAGTGAGAGGTAACTGGCAGCACACACTTACCACTCTTCTGGACCTGGTTTAGACACACCCAACAGAACACACACGCCACTCTCCACTCACCTGAACCAGGTAGGACAGATTATGGCAAGCACACTCTACTCCAACACTCACCTGAACCAGGTAGGACATGTAGGAAGGTGGAATCTGACTGCATGGTTGCCCCCACTTTTTTCCTGGTGTTTTGCTGGTTTTCGACTTAGTTTGGCTGGGATCCTGCTATTCAGAACCCCAGCCTATCTGCTTTCCCCTTAAATTGATTGCATGTACTTTAGGTACACTCCAGATTGGATTCTGGGGTACCCTTATAAGTCCCTAGTATATGGTATACTAGGTACCCAGGGCATAGGTACCCAAGAGGCCTCCCAGGGGCTGCAGCATGTATTATGCCACCTCTGAGAGGCCATCCAAAATTACACAACCGGTCTGCTACAGCAGCCTGTGTAAGGTGGTGTATCCACCCCTCACTGACATATCACTGCACGTGTAAACCTATCAGTCACCCCTATGGCAGGCCTTAACAAACCTGAAGGCAGGGTGCTGGGTTTCATGTGAGAGGGTGCCCATGCATGAGCAGAGCCCCTCTGCAGCTTTCGGAATCTTGATTCCGGGGTTGTTTGATGATGCAGCCAACTATACTCTTAAGTGCATTATAACCTCCTGGTAAAAGCTAACTTGAGAATGGCTGCATGGAAACATGTCGTGTTTGGTGTCAAACACCTTAGAATCATACCTCCACCCCAGTAACTGGGGTGGGAGGTATGATTCCACCCTACTAGAGGGAGAAACATGGCACCACCAGTACACCCGGTACCAGCTTAACAGAACCCAGGCATCACAAAATGAATGCTGCAGCCACAGACACGAGTCTGCCCTCCTGCTGCTGGACGAAACTCCGGCAGGGGAGGCCTGGACAATAGGTTTCCTGTCACAGGGAGGTGTGACCACCTCCCAGACAGGCTTTAGTGTATTGGGGCTGGGTGGGTGCCCTCCAAGAGTGCTTTGAAGTCTGCACTGGGGGCACATTTGGTGTCCCTGTGCATAGTCCAGCTCAAATCGGTTGCAGGGGCTACCAGCCCCTGCTCTGGCGCGAAACTGGACAAAGGAAATGGGTGTAGCCACCCCTCTTTCCTGACCCTCCCATAGGTGGATCCCCAGAGTTTGTCCCACCCCTTCCTTGGGTATAAAGTAGGAACCCCTGACTACAGGACTTTAGATTACGCCTGGACTAAACTCTGACACAGAAACCAAGTACTTCGACGATCTACACTACGCTGGATGACTGAAGAATCTCCCTTGGAGTAAAGGAGTTACTCCCCTGCAAGGCAGGCACCTTTAACGCAACTGACCGGTTGGCATCTCCGCAGCTCCGAAGGACTCCGAAGAATATTGCCACACAGGAGGTGGGTTCCCGAGGTCTCTGAGGTCGATCTGTGCCCACAGCAAGTCTGAGGCCCGTATCCCTCGTGGTGACCGTGCAACCCGAACCCCTGGGCACCGTGTCCATTTGCAGAAGCATCAGCTTTCCGGCGACCCCTGAGGCTGAGCTTTGGGTTACTTGTAGCCCTGACCCCGAGCAGTAATTACACCGAAGATTGCTGGCCTACACTCAACGAGTGTTCCGTGGGCCGCCATTTTGTGATTCCTCTCGAGGTCCCTTCGCGATCCGTTGTCCGTTGACCTGTGGGTCCCCAAGAAGGCAACTCTAACTTTAATTGGGCTTCCCTGGTTGCTCCAGACATGCCCTGACTCTCCATCGCTTGGGGAGTCCCCAGGACCTTGCTGGTCCTCACAGAAGCATCTTTTCTCTTCCTGCATGGGTTGCTGTTGCCAAGGCTTGTTGTGCTCAATCCGAGCACCAACACCCCAGCACTCGACATCCTTCGTGGGACAGCTCAAATCCGGCTCCTGGTCATCCTCGACGTCTCCTGGACCCCGTGGCTGCAGAGTCAAGCTTCACCTCTTCGCACCTGAAGCACCCGACATCGGTGGGCATTCGATTGCTCCGCTCCTGGTCACTGGCTAGTGACCCAGACTCTGTCCCCTCTGCTTTCAGGTTCTTCACATCTTTGATCCAGGCATGGATCATCCCGGACACTTTTCTTCTTCACGGCAGCAGCACTTTGCAGCAGATCGCCATTGAAAACAACGACGATTCCCGACACCCTTTGACACCTATGCACCCGGCTTCCCTGGGTGAGGTAACTCGAGTACTCAGGTGCTCCCGTGGGTGTTGGCCCTAGAACCCCTTAAGTCTAAAGGGGTTTGCTCAAAGTCCTCTCCTAAGTGTCCTTTATCTTTAAAATTCCAACGGCGACTTTCCACAAGGAATCCTATGGCGCTCGCGGCTGTGTTCTCACACTGCACATGTTCCCCGTGGGTCTCCTGTGTCACTACCTTGGGTGGTTCCTTGGGGTCCCAGCGATTGTACGTGCTCTAGGCACTGTGTCTAGTCAAGTCGTGGTTCTTATACCACTTTCTTAATATATGGTTTGGTCCCCCCTGGGGCCCATTGTATATTGTGCTATTTACTGTCGTTTTAATACTGTGATATTGTGTATCTTGGACTCTAATCTCATAAAGAGATTAGTAGTGAGTGTTTAGAAATAAATACATATATTTTATATACACCTGGTGTGGTTCTCCTTTCATTTGGTCATTCAAGAGGTTATAATCTGGTAAACCAAGCTGCTTTACACTCCTTCAAGACTTAGCCTGAAGGCTGCTCTCCATAGCTACCGCTAGGATAGCTTTCAATAAAGGTTGTCTTTAAACCTATCATCAATAAGGGTCGTTTGGACTGGTGCAAGGTGCCCACTATAACTAGTGGACAGCATATGCCAGGCCAACTTCTCACATTGGTGTGCAGCGGTTGGATTCAAGCTTGCTATTGCTTTACCAGATAATCTCTTTGAGTGACTAACTGAAAACCACTATAGGTACATAGGTACATATAAATCAAGTTTAGAATACAGTAAGTTCTACTGAACTTAGAGTTGTGTGTCAAGGGCTTAGCACACCCTTTCTACAACTCGAGAGTTTAGTAGGCCCCACTAGAGTAGGTAGGTGCATACACCACACCACACTAGTCATGTCTTCAAGGGCAGAAGCCAGTGGGTCTCTCCCAACTAAGTATGACCAGGTCTTATACCAAGAATTGAGGACTATGTGTGCCTCTAGGAAATTGAAGACAGGGAAAAGCCCATCCACCCAACATCTCATAAAGTTGTTGCTTGAAGATGACCTCAGACAGACCCCATGGTCTGATGAGGTTGGCAAAGGGGGTGGGGCAGCAGAAGAGGAAAGGCCAGGTAGTGAACACTACTATGACCCAGACTCTGATGCTGGCCAGGGGGATCAAAATGATTCCAACCTGGAAAATCCAATTCTTCCTGAAGGTGAGGAAGGAGACCCCAGTGGGGTTCTCTTTACCCCACCTGGAAGGGTTAATAGTCTACCAAGAAGATCAAGATCTCCTTATCAGGAATCTAATCATTCTGGTACTTCTATAGGGTCCTCTGCTTCTCATAAAAGGGCATCCTCTTATGAGAAGAAATGCCAACTGCTTGAGTTTGCGAGAGCTAAGCTCAGAATCAAGAGAGAGCAATTGGCCTTAGACAGGGAATCCCTGGAGCTTCAGAGAGCTTCTCAGAAGTTGGGACTAGAGTCCCATGGTGGCAGCCACAGTGTCCCTAGAGGTAGAGATCATACTCATGACCATAGGAACCTGAACAAGATTGTCCCTCCCTACCAGAGTGGGGATGACATCCACAAATGGATAACTGCACTGGAAAGGGCCTGTAAAGTACAGAGGGTCCCTCAGGAGCAGTGGGCAGCAATCTTGTGGCTCTCCTTTGCAGACAAAGGTAGAGACAAGCTCCTCACTGTAAGAGAAGAGGATGCTGACAATTACAAAGTCCTGAAGAGTGCTCTGATTGAGGGGTTTGGCCTAACCACTGAACAATACAGGTTAAAGTTCAGAGATACCCAAAAGGCACAGACTCAGGACTGGGTTGACTTTGTAGATTGTGCTACTAAGGCTCTGGAAGGTTGGATACATGGCAGCAAGGTGCATGACTTTTTAGGATTGTACAATTTGATTATGAGGGAGCAGATCCTTAATAATTGTCAAAACCAGCTTTTACACCAGTACCTGGTGGACTCTGATCTGACCTCTCCCCAAGAATTGGGAAAGAAGGCAGACAAATGGGTCAGAACCAGAGTAAAGCCAAAGAATCAGGGTGGTGACCAGAAGAAAGATTCTTCCAAAAACCAAGAGAAAGGTGGGGATAAATCAAAAGACAAATCCCCTACAGGGCCCCAAAAGTCCTCTCCTGGGGGTGGGTCCCAAACTCCTTCCTCCCTGAAAAGAAACCTTATTGCCATAACTGTAAGAAGCCTGGCCACTGGAAAAATGACCCCAGTTGCTCCAAGGCTGGCAATAAGGAAAATGTTCCTCCCAGCAATACTACCACTCCTCCTGGTACTACAAGTAGTAATCCACCCAAAAAGTTAGGTGCATTTTCATGGGGAACTGAGGTGGACCCTGGATTACTAAGGTCCCCCTCACAGGCCTCCTTAGTCTGTGATGGTGGCATGGGGTTTGCCACTTTTACTATGAGTCCCAATACTTTGAGCAAGTACAGACAGGAGCCCCTAATCAATGGTCAGAAGGCGTTGGCATTCAGGGACACTGGGGCTAGTGTCACCATGGTGACAGGGAAACTAGTCCCCCCTCAACAGCTTTTACCTGAGTTCAAGTACCAGGTGACCAACATTGATGGTATCAGAACAGATCATCCCATGGCCATAGTCAATCTCAGCTGGGGAGGGGTCACTGGCCCAAAGAGAGTGGCAGTGTCCCCAAACTTGCCTGTAGATTGCCTGTTGGGCAATGATCTGGAGGTTTCAGCCTGGGCTGAAGTTGAATACCAGGCCCATTTAAAAATGTTGGGCCTCTCCGAGAAGGTTGGTGGGGCTGTTAGGGCCTCAGCCCCATCCCAGGGAAATTTTGGAGAAGTGGAGCCTGAAAGAATGGCCCACTCTACTCCCCAAGAGAGCAGAAGGGTCGAAGAAAAGTCTTCTTCGCCCCCAGACTATAGGTAAGGGTCAGCTTCCTCAGGGAACTGATCCTACCCCTAGTGAAGGAACTGCCCCAGAGGTGGTCAGGCCTGGCCTGGCAACACCCCTGATGGCAGGGGACCCTTCCAAAGTGGTACCCAGTCTGGAGCAGGTAACCTGCCTCTCTCTAACCTCCCTCTGTCAGCCCAGGGCTGCAGAGGTCAGGGAGGTCAGTGGACCCCTAAGGGCTCCCTGTCCAGAGGAACCCCCTCATCCACAGATTAGGGGCACCCAGTCTAATAGCCCTAGCCAGGTTAAAATTCCTCAGCACACTGAGGGATCCCTCTTACCATTGTGTAGGGACCTCCCCCAGATGGACTCTGTTGGGCAAAGGCAAACCTGGGACCAAGTGGTTCCAAACCTACCATGTCCCTCCAGTGTTCCAACCAAAGGGACCCAACCCCCAGCTGTAGGCAGCCAGAGGTTGACCCTTAGGGCCAGATACAACTCAGTCATGGAAAGAAAGGCCTCCATGGTGACCAGTGCTCTGAGGAAGCTGAGACCAACTTTATTAGGGCCTCACTTCTCCACTCAGACACCCCACCAGCCTTTTACTTTGCCAAAACACACTATAGGTAGTAATTCCAAATGGTGGAGATCATCCAATACCCTTGGGGTTAGGAATTGCTTAGTGGACCAAAAGACAGGGGGTAACCATGCTAGTGCAGGTTCTTCCTTATATGGCCACTTAGTCAATAAAGGCTCAACTGGGCAAGGTTAGCCTTATCTCCTTTCGTTTGGGGGGGGGGGGGAGTTATTATAAAAAACTGGCACTCAGCCAACGCGTTTCGTTCCCATTTCTTTGCCAGGGGGAACTTCGTCAGGGCTTTGGATTTGAAGTTCCCCCTGGCAAAGAAATGGGAACGAAACGCGTTGGCTGAGTGCCAGTTTTTTATAATAAAAAGATGTACTGAACAAAAGAGGATTTTTTTGAATATATTATTGCTGCAGATTGACTTTACTCAAAGAGAGTGCACCTTCCATTTTCTGTTTAAAATACACTCCAGATTGGATTCTGGGGTACCCTTATAAGTCCCTAGTATATGGTATACTATGTACCCAGGGCATAGGTACCCCAGAGGCCTCCCAGGGGCTGCAGCATGTATTATGCCACCCCTGAGAGGCCATCCAAAATTACACAACAGGTCTGCTACAGCAACCTGTGTAAGGTGGTGTATCCACCCCTTACTGAGATATAGGTTCCCTATATCTCTCCATATCACTGCACGTGTAAACCTATCAGTCACCCCTATGGCAGGCCTTAACAATCCTGAAGGCAGGGTGCTGGGTTTCATGTGAGAGGGTGCCCATGCATGAGCAGAGCCTCTCTGCAGCTTTCGGAATCTTCATTCTGGGGTTGTTTGTGATGCAGCCAACCATATACTCTTAAGTGCATTATAACCTCCCGGTAAATGCTAACTTGAGAATGGCTGCATGGAAGCATGTCGTGTTTGGTGTCAAACACCTTGGAATCATACCTCCACCCCAGTAACTGGAGTGGGAGGTATGATTCCACCCTACTAGAGGGAGAAACATGGCACCACCGGTACACCCGGTACCAGCTTAACAGAACCCTGGCATCACAAAATGGATGCTGCAGCCACAGACACGAGTCTGCCCTCCTGCTGCTGGACGAAACTCCGGCAGGGGAGGGCTGGACAATAGGTTTCCTGTCACAGGGAGGTGTGACCACCTCCCAGACAGGCTTTAGTGTATTGGGGCTGGGTGGGTGCCCTCCAAGAGTGCTTTGAAGTCTGCACTGGGGGCACATTTGGTGTCCCTGTGCATAGTCCAGCTCAAACCGGTTGCAGTGGCTACCAGCCCCTGATCTGGCGCGAAACTGGACAAAGGAAATGGGTGTAGCCACCCCTCTTTCCTGACCCTCCCATAGGTGGGTCCCCAGAGTTTGTCCCACCCCTTCCTTGGGTATAAAGTAGGAACCCCTGACTACAGGACTTTAGATTACGCCTGGACTAAACTCTGACACAGAAACCAAGTACTTCAACGATCTACACTACGCTGGATGACTGAAGAATCTCCCTTGGAGTAAAGGAGTTACTCCCCTGCAAGGCAGGCACCTTTAACGCAACTGACCAGTTGGCATCTCCACAGCTCCGAAGGACTCCGAAGAATATTGCCACACAGGAGGTGGGTTCCCGAGGTCTCGGAGGTCGATCTGTGCCCACAGCAAGTCTGAGGCCCGTATCCCTCGTGGTGACCGTGCAACCCGAACCCCTGGGCACCGCGTCCATTTGCAGAAGCATCAGCTTTCCGGCGACCCCTGAAGCTGAGCTTTGGGTTACTTGTAGCCCTGACCCCGAGCAGTAATTACACCGAAGATTGCTGGCCTACACTCAACGAGTGTTCCGTGGGCCGCCATTTTGTGATTCCTCTCGAGGTCCCTTCGCGATCCCTGGTCCGTTGACCTGTGGGTCCCCAAGAAGGCAACTCTAACTTTAATTGGGCTTCCCTGGTTGCTCCAGAAGTGCCCTGACTCTCCATCGCTTGGGGAGTCCCCAGGACCTTGCTGGTCCTCACAGAAGCATCTTTTCTCTTCCTGCGTGGGTTGCTGTTGCCAAGGCTTGTTGTGCTCAATCCGAGCACCGACACCCCAGCACTCGACATCCTTCGTGGGACAGCTCGAATCCGGCTCCTGGTCGTCCTCGACGTCTCCTGGACCCCGTGGCTGCAGAGTCAAGCTTCACCTCTTCGCACCTGAAGCACCCGACATCGGTGGGCATTCGATTGCTCCGCTCCTGGTCACTGGCTAGTGACCCAGACTCTGTCCCCTCTGCTTTCAGGTTCTTCACATCTTCGATCCAGGCTTGGATCATCCCGGACACTTTTCTTCTTCACGGCAGCAGCACTTTGCAGCAGATCGCCATTGAAAACAACGACGATTCCCGACACCCTTTGACACCTATGCATCCGACTTCCCTGGGTGAGGTAACTCGAGTACTCCGGTGCTCCCGTGGGTGTTGGCCCTAGAACCCCTTAAGTCTAAAGGGGTTTGCTCAAAGTCCTCTCCTAAGTGTCCTTTATCTTTAAAATTCCAACCGCGACTTTCCGCATAGAATCCTACTGCGCTCGCGGCTGTGTTCTCACACTGCACACGTACCCCGTGGGTCTCCTGTGTCACTACCTTGGGTGGTTCCTTGGGGTCCCAGCGATTCTACGTGCTCTAGGCACTGTGTCTAGTCAAGTCGTGGTTCTTATACCACTTTCTTTTTTTTTTTTTTATTTCTTTTTATTAAACAACTCGACCAAATGCACATCAAGTATTACAGGCAGGTAATTCCATCTTTCCTCAACGACATTTCATACAATTCAAAATAATACACAGTTAAACACTAGGTAGATCAAGGGGAAGCGTGTGCTTCAGTTTCTCTCAAGCGGTCCGGTGGGTCGCAAATATCCCCCTATAATGATTCCAGGCGTCCCATACCCTGCTCCACTTCCTGGGGCATCCCCTTGCAATGTATACCGATTTCTCCCTAAACATGCACCAATCTAGATCTTCTGCCCACTTCTCGACCCGGGGTGGCTGGCCAGTCCCCCATAGTTGGGCGATGTTTCGCTTCGCCACCATGTATGCCAGCGTAGCCCATTGTGTTGTGTAGGTGTTGAGGTCTGTTGGTTCCCAGATGTTTAGGAGGCATCTACGGGCTTCTGGTTGTAGGTCTATCCCCAGGACTGCCCTCAGCGTGTGGTGGATCTTCCCCCAGTACGTTTGTATGCTTTGGCAGTTCCACAGAATATGCATAAAGGTCCCCGGCTCCCCACATCCCCTTCTACACTCTCCGCTATCTGAGCGACCCATTTGAACCAGACGGGGTCCTGTGATATATATTCTATGCAATATCTTTAACTGCACCAGCCTCAACCTCGTCTGTATCGCCACCACCCGTGGGGAGGAGACCGCCTCTCGCCAGTCCTCTTCGTCCAGTTCGAGGCCATCCTCGTTCCAGTATCTTTTTATTTTAAGCAATGGATCATCCATATTATTAATTAGTTTCCGGTAGATCAGAGAGATGGTCTTCTCCGGAAGATGTCCATCGAGCACCCTGTCCTCTAGGGGAGGCGTCCGGCAGGGCTGCGCCCTCGGGACGTTGGTCAGCAGCGCATGGCGAATCTGGAGGTAGCGGAAATGCTCGCTGTCGTTCAAGTTGTACTGCGCCTTGAGTGAGTCAAAGGTATGTATTGTACCCTCTCCCCAGATGTCTTTTATTTGTGAGATCCCAATTAGGTCCCATTTGTCGAATCCCTTGGACTTCCAGAGGCCTCCCAATTTCTCCGAATTCCACAGCGGGGTGGCTAGTGTAAGTTTGCCTTCCCATTTGAGGTGTCTGTTGGCCGCATGCCATACCTGGACGGCATGTTCCATGGGTCCAGTGAGGTGAAATCTGCGAGGCCTAGCATAGAGCGCTCTTGTGTATTCTCCCCCGGGGAGCTGCCACCTATCCATCGCATACCCGGGATCGTTTGGCTGTCCATAAATCCCGTGATTGACTGCCGCCAGCTGGGATGCCCAGTAATATTTACGTAAATCCGGCAACCCGATTCCTCCATCATACCAATTTAGCGTGAGCTTGGAGAACGCTATTCGGGGTTTACCATCCCAGAGAAGCTGTCTCTGGAGAGATTCGATTTCCCTGAAATAAGACGCCGGGACCGGATCCATCGTGTTTTGGAGTACGTACAAGAACCGTGGCAGCGCCATCATTTTAAAAAGTTCTGCCCTACCCAACAAAGAGAGCGGGAGGGCCTTCCAGCGCGTCACGTCATTTTTAAGGCGCAGTAGGAGAGGGCTCAGGTTATTGGTGTAGCGAATTTTCGGGGCTGACGTTATGTAAATGCCCAGATACTTAAAGCCTTCCTGGGCTATTTGAATCGGGCAATTACTTGGAATGGCCGGTGGGTCACCTCCCAATACATATAACACCGATTTGGACCAATTTATCGCAAAGCCCGAGTATCTGCTAAAGATTGCCAACACATCCAAAAACCGGCTCAGCGATCCTCTTGGGTTGGCGAGATAGAGTAAGACGTCATCGGCATACAGAGAGATTTTATCCCCCCATTCTGGTGACCATTGCAGTCCACGTATGGACCGGTCCTGTCTGACCCAAGCCGTGAGCGGCTCCAGGGCCAGTGCAAAAAGGAGCGGGGACAGGGGACAACCCTGTCTAGTGCCCCTACTCAGGCAGAAGTCGGGGGACTTGCGATTGTTTACTACCACTCTAGCCATCGGATCGGAGTATAGAAGGCGTATCCAACCCGTGAATTCCCGGCCGAAACCCAGTTTATCCAATACTGCAAATAAATAAGGCCATTCAACCATGTCAAATGCCATGGTGGCATCGAGTGACACAATTGCCGCCGGTTCCATAATGGTTGGGGCCCTACCCAGCACGCCGTGTAACCGTCTCAAATTAAGGGCGGTGTTACGATGTGGCATAAATCCCGACTGATCCGGGTGGATCAGGGTAGTGATGACTTTCGACAATCGGGTCGCCAGTAATTTCGCAAGGATTTTGGGTTCTGCGTTTAGCAATGAAATAGGCCTGTAGGATGCGCAGCTTGTTCTAGGTTTGCCGTCCTTATATATGATCACGATGTTGGCTACTCGTTGATCGTATGGGAGTTGCCCCTTTCTCTACTGTCCTCGAACATGGACCGGATATATGGGGCTATTCTGTCGGGCCGCAGTTTGTAAAGCTCAACCGGGATGCCATTGGGCCCCGAGGCCCTCCCAGAGTGTACTCCCCTGATAGCCTGCGCCACCTCATCGTCC
This sequence comes from Calotriton arnoldi, assembly GCA_963921515.1. Lineage (NCBI taxonomy): Eukaryota > Metazoa > Chordata > Amphibia > Caudata > Salamandridae > Calotriton > Calotriton arnoldi. The sequence goes on along the minus strand of CAWUFW010000223.1, from coordinate 1,177,092 downwards.
GTTAGTGTGGACTCCAGATAGGCTCTGTTGTCGTCTGCTAAGACTGGCAGCTGGATGTCTCTAATCATCTCCCTGTTGTCTATTTCTGTAAATTTGCCTGCCGTGCTGTATACCGCGCGGTAGGGTTGTGCGAACGCATCTGCTATAGCTTGCGGATCTGTGAGGGTGTTGGAATCCTCCCCCCGTATTTCAGGTACCAGCCTGACGCCCACTCCCTTCTTTCCAACCAAGCAATCAGCTTTCCTGCTTTGTCGCCATGCTCGTATATTCTGCTCTGGACCTCTCTACTCTGCATTTGGCTTTATCTCTGGCGATACTATTGAACTGCGTCTTGCTGTAACTTCAGATGGTGTAGACCCTCGGGAGTCACCCCTGAGCCACTACCTCCTCTAGTTTTAACACTTTTTCTTCTGCCTTTTCCAGTTCGGCCTGCCTTTCCTTTTCCTCCCGCAATCAAAGAGACCGTCTCCCCCGGATAACTGTTTTATATGCCTCCCACAGTGTCTGTGCTGATTCCACCGTACCCTGATTCTCCTGAAAGTACCTGTCGGTGGCCGTGATGATGCTCTTCTTTGTGGAGGGGTCTCTCAAATGCCACAGACTAATAGGGGCTATCCTACCTGCATTTATCTGGTCAAATTCCATGCTTAGCCATATCGGGGAGTGATCCGAGATGCCTCTACCCAGATGGCGAACCTCCCTGAGGGCACTGGCCTGCATGGCCGGGACAAGTACATAGTCTATTCTTGACAAGCTTTGGTGTGCACACGACACGTGTGTATATTGCGCTTTGCCTGGGTTACGTATCCGCCAGCCATCTACTAGCCCCATTGTGTCCATATAGTCGGGTAGCCACCTTTGTGCGGGTCTTAATGTGCGGGCCGGAAATCTATCTATGTCCCCGTCTATAACCGCGTTGAAATCTCCTCCCAGCACCATGTGGCCTAAAGGAAGCGTCAAATAAATTGAGCCTAAATCCTGGAATGTATTGGACTGCAAGCCAGGTGGCACATATATTGAAACAAATGTTGCTACTTTCCCCTCCCATTGCCCCGATATCCCGACATATCTGCCCCGCTTATCGGTCCATGTGGCCTGTATTAGAAGGGGAATGAGTTTTAACCAATATGCCAACCCCCTTGACCCTGTGGTAAATCCCGCATGCGCCACGAGTCTGTAGCCTCCTTTATGTAGGGCCATGCACTTATTCCCGATTAAATGTGTTTCCTGCAGGAGTACCACATCCGGGCGTGTCGTCTGATATACTGAGCTACCATCCCCTCTTTATTTTGTCCCCCAGTCCGTTGACATTCCAACTCATCACGCTGAACCCCGATCTCCGGTTAACGTTTGCCATAAGACTGGTGTAGAAATGTCGCCTGCATTACATTTTCACTCAATGTTGTCGAAACAATTAACCCTACGAAACTACTTACAAACAAATGAACACTAAAAATATTTTCGTAACACATCCCCCCTCCACCCCCTCCCTGCACCCCTGCTCGTGGCGTTTGCCCATCCCCAACTGGCAGAGTGCCTGTCGCCCCATACACTAATTTACTATTTAACTAAAGGTAGTAAGAGGAGGAGGGCCGGTGCCCCGTCATCCCCCAAAGCCCAATTCGAAGTGATCTCCACCGAGGTCCATCCCCTCCATTCAGGTCTTAATGGTCCCTGGGGTTGCTCGGCCTCCCATCCGCGGGTCGGAACCCCAATACCTGACAGTGAACTCTAGTCCCAAGTTCGTGCCCCCGCTCTCATTTCTCCGCCTGCTGCGTGTCTCCTCCGGTCCCGCTCCCCCTGCCCGCCAGGGAGTCGACTGTCGATCCATTCCGCAGCTGCCTCCGGGTCATCGAAGAACCAGGCCCTCCCCCCGGCCTCCACCCTCAGCCGCGCCGGGAACATCATGGCGTATTTCAATCCCTTGCCCCTTAGCTTTTCTTTTACGCCAAGAAAGCTCTGGCGTTTCTTCTGCACTGTTTGCGTGAAGTCCGGGAAGGAGAGGGTAGCGTTCTCGTACCTCAGAGGGGGTCCCAGGCGGGCCGCCTGCAGGATTGCGTCCCTGTCTCTAAAGTTCAGCACCCTGGCGATCATCGGACGCGGGGGGGCCCCGGGCCTAGGGCGCCCTCCAGGGACTCTATGCGCCCGCTCCACTGTAAAAAGGTTGCTCAGTCCCTTGGGTTTTAGATGCGTGAGGATAAGATCTTCCACAAACAGGTCCGGGGCTGGATCTTCTGATTTTTCGGGCACCCCCAGAATTCGTACGTTATTCCGTCGGGCTCTTCCTTCGTACTCATCCAGCTTGCGCACGGTCATATCTTGAGATGCTTTAAGTTCCTGCACTTCCTGTTGGAGCAACGTCACATCGTCGGTCAAGCTGGTAGTCTTTATATCTAGCGATTTGACCATTTCATTTACTTTCGTGAGGTCCGCTCGGATAAGGTTGACTTCTATAGTGACCGTGTCTAATTTGTTGTCGAGCGACTCCATTTTCTGTCCCAACGACGATTTGATCCCTTCTATTGCTGCCATCACATCGAGCAGCGTTGGTTCAAGTGCAGGATCGGAGGAGTCGCCCTCTATCTGTTGACTTTGCCGCAAGTCTGTGGGGGGATCCCCTGGGCACTGTGTATCGGTCCAGTTTGTTGGTCTGGGTCTGTCTCATCCCCTTAGATGTTCTTGGCTGGTGCCTGTCCACATCCGGCCTAGTTGCCATGACGATCTGTGCTCGTGGCCCGCCGACTCCGTCTCTCCTGTGGGACTTGATGTGCCGCACCCGGTCGCCTCCCCGGCGGCAGGTTCTCAGTGCCGGCACCGCTCCGCCAGTGCCCACCAGGACGGATCCAGGCGGGGGTCGGTCGAGTCCCCCCGCCGCGCCGTTCTCCCAATCTAGGAAGCAGTCTAGGCGCCGCTGCTCCGGTTTCTCCTTTTTAGCGTATTTCTTCTCGTGGAGCCCCAGGCAGCCCGGCAGGCACTCCGGGTCAGGCACTGTCGTCGGCGGGTCCACCATCAGCCGCCCCACGGTTCCGCAACCAGGCACACCACAGCACGCAGTCCGAATGACTCTCTCCCGGGCCTGTCTCCCTCCGCCCGCAGGAGGGAGAAGGGGGGAAGATCACGATCGCCGCAATCCCCTCTCTCCCCCACAACCCCGACAGGGTATCCGACAATGGCCTCCGTACTCCTCGCGGCCCGTGTAGGTGCCGCGGTGTCTGCCTTCCTTTTCCCTGTTCGGAGGGGGGGGGCAGTGGGGGCCCCCACCAACGCGTCTCCACCTGTTTTCACCGCCCCCGCCGTCCGCCGTCCGATTTATCCCAGGGGATGGGGCGGGAGCGGTGACTTCCGGCCCGCGACCCCAGCGCCGCGCAGCCGCGTCCCGGCCACAGCCTAAGCCAGAGTCCCGGCTCCAGTCAGCGCGGAGGCCGCAAAGCGCGGCCGTCGATATCTCCGGTCTCCGATCTCGCAGAGGACCGGAGCCGCCGCCGGAGCGTCGCTGCTGCTCAGCCGTCGAGGGGTACGCCTCGGTACCAGGATATTGTCAGGATCTTGGGGCTGGGGGACGGGTACTACGGAGCCGAGGTCTTACGCGGCCATCTTGGACCGGATCGTGACTCCTCCCTCTTATACCACTTTCTTAATATATGGTTTGGTCCCCCCCTGGGGCCCATTGTATATTGTGCTATTTACTGTCGTTTTAATACTGTGATATTGTGTATCTTGGACTCTAATCTCATAAAGAGATTAGTAGTGAGTGTTTAGAAATAAATACATATATTTTATATAGATACCTGGTGTGGTTCTCCTTTCATTTGGTCATTCAAGAGGTTATAATCTGGTAAACCAAGCTGCTTTACACTCCTTCAAGACTTAGCCTGAAGGCTGCTCTCCATAGCTACCACTAGGATAGCTTTCAATAAAGGTTGTCTTTAAACCTATCATCAATAAAGGTTGTTTGGACTGGTGCAAGGTGCCCACTATAACTAGTGGACAGCATATGCCAGGCCAACTTCTCACAGGACAGATAACAGCACACACACACACGCCACTCTTCCACTCACCTGTCTCCAGGTAGGCTGCTCCAGGTAACATGTCCTCCATGTTCTGTCCTGGCATTCCTCCATACAGGCTCTCCATAGACTGTGGGGTTGAAGGAAGGAAAGGGCTGTCAGAGACCGGAGACTGAGGAGTGCAGGGGTCTGTTGGATTTGTTGGAATTAAATCAAGGGTGGGGATGATGTTACTTTTCTTACAAAGCCCTCTTACCCCTCTGACGTGGGATAGGAGACAGCCCCTCACAGCACAGGGCCTGCAGTCCATAGAGAACCATCTCAGACCGCCTGTGTGACATAGGATGCAGTAACTCCTTCACAGTACAGTACCTGCAGTCCATACAGGCTAACTCAGACCAGGCCAGTGCAACATGATTCAGTAATGCCCTATAGGACAGGGCCTAAGGTACATGCAGACCATCCCAGATCAGACATTCGGAACAGGATACAGCAATACCCCACAGCCCACCCTTCAGTCCTTGCGGACCATCTCAGACCAGCCCCGCAACACAAGATACAGTCATGCCCCACAGCCCATCTCAGACCAGCCCCGCGACAAGATACAGTCATGCCCCACAGCCCACTCTGCAGTCCTTGCGGACCATCTCAAACCAGCCCCGCGACACAAGATACAGTCATGCCCCACAGCCTGCACTCCTTGAGGACCATCTCAGACCAGCCCCGCGACACAAGATACAGTCATGCCCCCACAGCACAGGCTCCACAGTAGGACCCCCAGCTCCACTGTGCACAGCAGCATCTTCCATCCACTCTCACTATAGTAGCAAGGCAGAGACAGCACTGACCTGTGTCTTGTCGCCCGGTGGCAGCGAGAGGAGAGTGCTGCTGTCCACTTCACCCATGAGGAATTCAGAGATTCTGAAGTGGGAGAGAGCAAGAAGTCAGCAGAGCTTGCTCTTGTTATTAGAAAGATTAGGGGAGCTTCTGTGAGACACGGGATGGCCAGGCCCGGGGCTGCTGTGTGCTGAGGCGTGGGGCTGTCTGGGGATACATGGAGGCCGTCTGGGGATACATGGAGGCCGTCTGGGGATATATAGAGGCAGTCTGGGGATATATGGAGGCAGTCTGGGGATATATGGAGGCAGTCTGGGGATATATGGAGGCAGTCTGGGGATATATGGAGGCAGTCTGGGGATATATGGAGGCAGTCTGGGGATATATGGAGGCCGTCTGAGGATATATGGAGGCCGTCTGAGGATATATGGAGGCCGTCTGAGGATATATGGAGGCCGTCTGAGGATATATGGAGGCCGTCTGAGGATATATGGAGGCCGTCTGAGGAAATATGGAGGCGTCTGGGGATATATGGAGGCCGTCTGGGGATATATGGAGGCCGTCTGGGGATATATGGAGGCTGTCTGAGGATATATGGAGGCTGTCTGAGGATATATGGAGGCCGTCTGGGGATATATGGAGGCCGTTGGGGATATATGGAGGCCGTCTGGGGATATATGGAGGCCGTCTGGATATATGGAGGCCGTCTGGATATATGGAGGCCGTCTGAGGATATATGGAGGCCGTCTGGATATATGGAGGCCGTCTGAGGATATATGGAGGCCGTCTGAGGATATATGGAGGCCGTCTGAGGATATATGGAGGCCGTCTGGGGATATATGGAGGCTGTCTGGGGATATATGGAGGCTGTCTGAAGATATATGGAGGCTGTCTGAAGATATATGGAGGCTGTCTGAGGATATACGGTCCCGGCAGCAGTGGGTAGGTCCCTAGACACATTGCATACTACGCAAACTATATGGGGAAGTTCCTCATATCTTGACCTGCCGGGGATTGATGAAGCAGTAGAACATCCCTATTAGGGTAGAACCAGAACTACCAGTCATTAGACAGAGTAAGTCATGGTGGCTTAAATCTCAAACATTAATCTATTTTAAGTTTCTGGCCCACCTTAGTGTAGATAGTTTTTAAACTTTAGGTCCTGACGAATCGCCTCTAGACTAGTAGAACTGCGAAGAAACATGTTGACCAACCACACGGAAGAGCGCCACACCTAGGACATTAACTTAGCATTGCGCCTTTCCTCTATATTTTTAATCAGGGTGGGAGACCCCACAATTAAAGTTATTTTTAATGGTACTCCCAACCCTGTTTTAACTCACATAAACATCACACACCACTTATTCATCTACACTCACTAAAATCTCTCACACCCACGGCACCAGTCGGCTATTTGGAAAAAGATCTCCGCCAAAGTGCCCCTCATCGGGAGCCCGTCAGGCATTGCAGCGCCGGCCAGACGAGGAGCAGCCCGATGATGAAGCATGACACCCAACTGGGTGTGTGAGGGCATTACATTCCAAAGAAATGGATTCCCATCTCTTTCGACTCTGTAGCCTACTGTCCCTTGTATATTGCTACATTCTAGATCACTCAGGAACAGCACAACTTTAATTTTGATATATGGAGGCCGTCTGAGGATATATGGAGGCTGTCTGAGGATATATGGAGGCTCTGGGCAGCCGGGAGGGGAGCAGGCCACTGTGATCCTGGTGTGATAAGTCCACGGATGGTGCAGACCATGACCTGTCCACAAGCGCATCTAAAACATTGTTTAGTGGGGGGTTGCGGGGGGGGAGAGGGCAGGAGCATGTGAATGTCTGAAACTCCTTGTTTTTGGGTCCAAGTGCTGAAAAATATCTATTTGTGGAGATATACCTTTCAGGGAATGGCCATGTGTAGCAAAATCACAAGGTACCAGTGTCCACTCCTGCAGGGCCCAGTGGCTGGAATAGGGAAACACACCCTGTGGGTATAGTAGGCACGGCCCAGTGTACCCCTGGTGCCCACACCCTGACATGGAATGTAAGGGTGCACCTAACATGAGAAGAGGCCACCGCCATGAAGATGGACAACAGGTACTGCCCTGTGTATGGCACCTGCAACATGCGCAAACCAGCAGGCTGTGGCAGAATACACACGACACACACTGTGTGGAACGTGGAGAAGACCAAACAAAGTGGTGGCAGGACCCTCCCTACTTGGAAGGGGCAGCAGGCAGTGCCCTATGGGGACACAAAGCACACACCTTGCAGAGCACAGCACTGGGCCTGCATGACAGTCAGCATGGGGCCTTCAGTAAGTAAGGGGCTTACAGTCGGCACAGGGCCTGTGGAGCAGTCAGCATAGGGTCTGCAGAGCCGTCAGCACAGGGCCTGTAGGGCAGTCAACATTGGGTCTCAGTCAGCACTGGGCCTGCAGGGTAGGTCAGCCCAGGGACTGCAATCAGCAAGGGGCCTGCAGTCAGCACAGAGCCTGCACAGCAGTCAGTGCATGGCCTGTAGTCAGCACAGAAACTGCAGGGCAGTCAGCACTGGGCCTGCACAGTAGCCAGCACTGGCCTACAGGGCAATCAGCACTGGGACTGCAGGGAAGCCAGTCCAGGGACTGCAGTCAGCAAGGGGGCCTAAACAGCAGTCACAGCAGGGCCTGCAGAGTAGTCAGAAGAGGGCCTGCAGTCTGCACAGAGCCTGCAGAGGAGTCAGCACAGGGCCTGCAGGGCTGCACTGGGCTTACAGTCCGCAGGGGGCCTGCAGTCAGGATGGGGCCTGCCGTCAGCAGGGGGCCTGCAGTCGGCAAGGGGTCTGTAGTCGGCAGAGGGCCTGCAGTCAGCAGAGGGCCCGCAGAGCAGTCAGCAGAGGGCCTGTAGTCAGCACAGGGCCTGCAGGGCAGTCAGCAGGGGGCCTGCAGTCAGCACAGGGCCTGCAGGGCAGTCAGCACGGTGCCTGCAGTCGGCAAGGGGCCTGCAGTCAGCAGAGGGCCTGCAGTCAGCACGGAGCCTGCAGTCAGCAGGGTGCCTGCAGTCGGCAAGGGGGCCTGCAGTCGGCAAGGGGTCGGCAGGGGGCCTGCAGTCGGCAGAGGGCCTGCAGTCGGCAGAGGGCCTGCAGTCGGCAAGGGGCCTGCAGTCAGAAGAGGGCCTGAAAGGCAGTCAGCAGGGGGCCCTCAGTCAGCACATGGCTTGCAGTCAGCAGGGGGCCTAAAGAGCAGTCACAGCAGGGCCTGCAGTCTGCACAGAGCCTGCAGAGCAGTCAGCACAGAGCCTGCAGTCAGCAGAGGGCCTCAAGTTAGCACGGGCCCTTCAGTCAGCAAGGGGCCTTCAGTCAGCACGGGCCCTTCAGTCAGCAGGGGACTTCAGTCAGCAGGGGGCCTACAGTTAGCAGGGGGCCTAAACAGCAGACACCTTAGGGCCTACAGTCACAACATAGCCTGTAGAGCAGACAGAAGAGGCCCTGCAGAGCAGTCACCACAGGCCAAGCTGCCAGTATGGTGTCTGCAGGGCCGTCGGCACCGGGCCTGCAGGGCAGTCAGCACAGGGCCTGCAGGGCAGTCAGCACAGGGCCTGCAGGGCAGTCAGCACAAGGCCTGCAGGGCGGTCAGCACCGGGCCTGCAGGGCGGTCAGCACGGGACCTGCAGGGCGGTCAGCACGGGACCTGCAGGGCGGTCAGCACGGGACCTGCAGGGCGGTCAGCACGGGACCTCCAGGGCGGTCAGCACGGGACCTGCAGGGCGGTCAGCACAGGGCCTGCAGGGCAGTCAGCACAGGGCCTGCAGGGCAGTCAGCACAGGGCCTGCAGTTAGCAGGAAGCCTGCAGTCAGCATGGGGCCTGCAGTTAGCAGGGTGCCTGCAGTGGGCAAGGGGGCCTGCAGTCGGCAAGGGGGCCTGCAGTCGGCAAGGGGGCCTGCAGTCGGCAAGGGGGCGGCAGAGGGCCTGCAGTCGGCAGGGGGCCTGCAGTCGGCAGAGGGCCTGCAGTCAGAAGAGGGCCTGCAGGGCAGTCAGCAGGGGGCCATCAGTCAGCACATGGGTTGCAGTCAGCAGGGGGCCTAAACAGCAGTCACAGCAGGGCCTGCAGGCTGCACAGAGCCTGCAGAGCAGTCAACACAGAGCCTGCAGTCAGCAGAGGGCCTCAAGTTAGCACGGGCCCTTCAGTAAGCAGGGGGCTTTCAGTCAGCACGGGCCCTTCAGTCAGCAGGGGGCCTTCAGTCAGCAGGGGGCCTACAGTTAGCAGGGGGCCTTCAGTCAGCAGGGGGCCTACAGTTAGCAGGTGGCCTAAACAGCAGTCACCTTAGGGCCTACAGTCACAACATAGACTGTAGAGCAGACAGAAGAGGCCCTGCAGAGCAGTCACCACAGGCCAAGCTGCCAGTATGGTGTCTGCAGGGCAGTCAGCACCGGGCCTGCAGGGCAGTCAGGAAGATGCCTGCAGGGCAGTCAGCACCGGGCCTGCAGGGCAGTCAGCACAAGGCCTGCAGGGCAGTCAGCACAGGGCCTGCAGTCAGCACAGGGCCTGCAGGGCAGTAAGCACAGGGCCTGCAGGGCAGGCAGCACAGGGCCTGCAGGGCAGGCAGCACAGGGCCTGCAGGGCAGGCAGCACAGGGCCTGCAGTCAGCAGAGGGCCTGCAGGGCAGTCAGCACAGGGCCTGCAGGGCAGTCAGCACAGGGCCTGCAGGGCAGTCAGCACAGGGCCTGCAGTCAGCAGAGGGCCTGCAGGGTAGTCAGCACAGGGCCTGCAGGGCAGTCAGCACATGGCCTGCAGTCAGCACAGGGCCTGCAGTCAGCACAGGGCCTGCAGGGCAGTCAGGAAGGTGCCTGCAGGGCAGTCAGCACAGGGCCTGCAGGGCAGTCAGCACAGGGCCTGCAGTCAGCACAGGGCCTGCAGGGCAGTCAGGAAGGTGGCTGCAGGGCAGTCAGCACCGGGCCTGCAGGGCAGTCGGCACCGGGCCTGCAGGGCAGTCAGCACAGGGCCTGCAGGGCAGTCATCACAGGGCCTGCAGGGCAGTCAGCACAAGGCCTGCAGGGCAGCCAGCACAGGTCAAGCTGCCAGCATGGTGCCTGCAGGGCAGTCAGCACAGGGCCTGCAGGGCAGTCATCACAGGGCCTGCAGGGCAGTCATCACAGGGCCTGCAGGGCAGTCATCACAGGGCCTGCAGGGCAGTCATCACAGGGCCTGCAGGGCAGTCATCACAGGGCCTGCAGGGCAGTCAGCACAGGGCCTGCAGCGCTGTCAGCACAGGGCCTGCAGTCAGTACAGGGCCTGCAGGGCAGTCATCACAGGGCCTGCAGGGCAGTCAGCACAGGGCCTGTAGGGCAGTCAGCACAGGGCCTGCAGGGCAGTCAGCACGGGGCCTGCAGTCGGCAAGGGGGCTGCAGTCAGCAGAGGGCCTGCAGTCCGCACAGGGCCTGCAGGGCAGTCAGCACGGTGCCTGCAGTCGGCGAGGGGGCTGCAGTCAGCACAGGGCCTGCAGGGCAGTCAGCATGGGGCCTGCAGTTAGCAGGGTGCCTGCAGTCGGCAAGGGGGCCTGCAGTTGGCAAGGGGCGGCAGGGGGCCTGCAGTCGGCAGAGGGCCTGCAGTCGGCAGGGGGTCTGCCGTCAGCAAGGGGCCTGCAGTCAGCAGAGGGTCTGCAGGGCAGTCAGCAGGGGGCCATCAGTCTGCACATGGCTTGCAGTCAGCAGGGGGCCTAAACAGCAGTCACAGCAGGGCCTGCAGGCTGCACAGAGCCTGCAGAGCAGTCAGCACAGAGCCTGCAGTCAGCAGAGGGCCTCAAGTTAGCATGGGCCCTTCAGTCAGCAGGGGGCCTTCAGTCAGCAGGGGCCTTCAGTCAGCACGGGCCCTTCAGTCAGCAGGGGGCCTTCAGTCAGCAGGGGGCCTGCAGCTAGCAGGGGGCCTAAACAGCAGTCACCTTAGGGCCTACAGTCACAACATAGCCTGTAGAGCAGACAGAAGAGGCCCTGCAGAGCAGTCACCACAGGCCAAGCTGCCAGTATGGTGTCTGCAGGGCAGTCAGCACCGGGCCTGCAGGGCAGTCAGCACAGGGCCTGCAGGGCAGTCAGCACAGGGCCTGCAGTCAGCGCAGGGCAGTCAGCACAGGGCCTGCAGGGCAGTCAGCACAGGGCCTGCAGGGCAGTCAGCACACGGCCTGCAGTCAGCAGAGGGCCTGCAGGGCAGTCATCACAGGGCCTGCAGGGCAGTCATCACAGGGCCTGCAGGGCAGTCATCACAGGGCCTGCAGGGCAGTCAGCACAGGGCCTGCAGGGCAGTCAGGAAGGTGCCTGCAGGGCAGTCAGCACAGGGCCTGCAGGCCAGTCAGCACAGGACCAGCAGGGCAGTCAGCACCAGGCGTGCAGGCCAGTCAGCACAGGGCCTGCAGGCCAGTCAGCACAGTGCCTGCAGGGCAGTCAGCACAGGGCCTGCAGGGCAGTCAGCACAGGGCCTGCAGTCAGCACAGGGCCTGCAGGGCAGTCAGCACAGGGCCTGCAGGGCAGTCAGCACGGGGCCTGCAGTCAGCACGGGGCCTGCAGGACAGTCAGCAGAGGGCCTGCAGGGCAGTCAGCACAGGGCCTGCATTCAGCACAGGGCCTGCAGTCAGCAGAGGGCATGCAGTCAGCAGTGGGCCTGCAGTCATCACAGGGCCTGCAGTCAGCAGAGGGTCTGCAGGGCAGTCAGAACACGGCCTGCAGGGCAGTTAGCACAGGGCCTGCAGGGCAGTCAGCACAGGGCCTGCAGGGCAGTCAGCACAGGGCCTGCAGGGCAGTCAGCACAGGGCCTGCAGGGCAGTCAGCACAGGACCTGCAGGGCAGTCAGCAGAGGGCCTGCAGGGCAGTCAGCACAGGGCCGGCAGTCAGCACTGGGCCTGCAGGCCAGTCAGCACAGGGCCTGCAGGGCAGTCAGCACAGGGCCTGCAAGGCAGTCAGGACAGGGCCTGCGGGGCAGTCAGGACAGGGCCTGCGGGGCAGTCATCACAGGGCCTGCGGGGCAGTCAGCACAGGGCCTGCGGGGCAGTCAGCACAGGGCCGGCAGTCAGCACAGGGCTTGCAGGGCAGTCAGCACTGGGCCTGCAGGCCAGTCAGCACAGGGCCTGCAGGGCAGTCAGCACAGGGCCTGCAGGGCAGTCAGCACAGGGCCTGCAAGGCAGTCAGGACAGGGCCTGCGGGGCAGTCATCACAGGGCCTGCGGGGCAGTCAGCACAGGGCCTGCGGGGCAGTCAGCACAGGGCCTGCAGGGCAGTCAGGAAGGTGCCTGCAGGGCAGTCAGCAGAGGGCCTGCAGTCAGCACAAGGCCTGCAGGGCAGTCAGCACAGGGCCTGCAGGGCAGTCAGCACCGGGCCTGCAGGTCAGTCAGCACGGGGCCTGCAAGGCAGTCAGGACAGGGCCTGCGGGGCAGTCAGCACAGGGCCTGCAGTCAGCACAGGGCCTGCAGGGCAGTCAGCACAGGGCCTGCAGGGCAGTCAGCACAGGGCCTGCAGGGCAGTCAGGAAGTTTCCTGCAGGGCAGTCAGCAGAGGGCCTGCAGTCAGCACAGGGCCTGCAGGGCAGTCAGCACAGGGCCTGCAGGGCAGTCAGCACCGGGCCTGCAGGGCAGTCAGCACCGGGCCTGCAAGGCAGTCAGGACAGGGCCTGCGGGGCAGTCATCGCAGGGCCTGCAGGGCAGTCATCGCAGGGCCTGCAGGGCAGTCAGGAAGGTGCCTGCAGGGCAGTCAGCACAGGGCCTGCAGGGCAGTCAGCAAAGGGCCTGCAGGGCAGTCAGCACGGGGCCTGCAGGGCAGTCAGGATGGGGCCTGCAGGGCAGTCAGCACAGGGCCTGCAGTCAGCACAGGGCCTGCAGGGCAGTCAGCACAGGGCCTGCAGTCAGCACAGGGCCTGCAGTCAGCACAGGGCCTGCAGTCAGGACAGGGCCTGCAGGGCAGTCAGCACGGGGCCTGCAGGGCAGTCAGCACAGGGCCTGCAGTCAGCACAGGGCCTGCAGTCAGCACAGGGCCTGCAGGGCAGTCAGCAGAGGGCCTGCAGGGCAGACAGCACGGGGCCTGCAGGGCAGTCAGCAGAGGGCCTGCAGGGCAGTCAGCACGGGGCCTGCAGGGCAGTCAGCAGAGGGCCTGCAGGGCAGTCAGCACGGGGCCTGCAGTCAGCACGGGGCCTGCAGGGCAGTCAGCACAGGGCCTGCAGGGCAGTCAGCAGAGGGCCTGCAGGGCAGTCAGCAGAGGGCATGCAGGGCAGTCAGCAGAGGGCCTGCAGGGCAGTCAGCACGGGGCCTGCAGGGCAGTCAGCACGGGGCCTGCAGGGCAGTCAGCACGGGGCCTGCAGGGCAGTCAGCACGGGGCCTGCAGGGCAGTCAGCAGAGGGCCTGCAGGGCAGTCAGCAGAGGGCCTGCAGGGCAGTCAGCACAGGACCTGCAGGGCAGTCAGCACAGGGCCTGCAGGGCAGTCAGCACAGGGCCTGCAGTCAGCAGAGGGCCTGCAGGGCAGTCAGAACGGGGCCTGCAGGGCAGTCAGCACAGGACCTGCAGGGCAGTCAGCACAGGGCCTGCAGGGCAGTCAGCACAGGGCCTGCAGTCAGCAGAGGGCCTGCAGGGCAGTCAGAACGGGGCCTGCAGGGCAGTCAGCACAGGGCCTGCAGTTCAGTCAGCACGGGGCCTGCAGTCAGCACGGGGCCTGCAGGGCAGTCAGCACAGTGCCTGCAGGGCAGTCAGCACGGGGCCTGCAGGGCAGTCAGCACGGGGCCTGCAGGGCAGTCAGCACGGGGCCTGCAGGGCAGTCAGCACGGGGCCTGCAGGGCAGTCAGCACGGGGCCTGCAGTCAGCACAGGGCCTGCAGTCAGCACAGGGCCTGCAGGGCAGTCAGCACAGGGCCTGCAGGGCAGTCAGCACGGGGCCTGCAGTCAGCACGGGGCCTGCAGGGCAGTCAGCACGGGGCCTGCAGGGCAGTCAGCACGGGGCCTGCAGGGCAGTCAGCACGGGGCCTGCAGGGCAGTCAGCACGGGGCCTGCAGGGCAGTCAGCACGGGGCCTGCAGGGCAGTCAGCACGGGGCCTGCAGGGCAGTCAGCAGAGGGCTTGCAGGGCAGTCAGCACAGGGCCTGCAGGGCAGTCAGCACGGGGCCTGCAGGGCAGTCAGCAGAGGGCCTGCAGGGCAGTCAGCAGAGGGCCTGCAGGGCAGTCAGGAAGGTGCCTGCAGGGCAGTCAGCACCGGGCCTGCAGGGCAGTCAGCACAAGGCCTGCAGGGCAGTCAGCACAGGGCCTGCAGTCAGCACAGGGCCTGCAGGGCAGTCAGCACAGGGCCTGCAGGGCAGGCAGCACAGGGCCTGCAGGGCAGGCAGCACAGGGCCTGCAGGGCAGGCAGCACAGGGCCTGCAGTCAGCACAGGGCCTGCAGGGCAGTCAGCACAGGGCCTGCAGGGCAGTCAGCACAGGGCCTGCAGTCAGCAGAGGGCCTGCAGGGTAGTCAGCACAGGGCCTGCAGGGCAGTCAGCACAGGGCCTGCAGGGCAGTCATCACAGGGCCTGCAGGGCAGTCAGCACAGGGCCTGCAGTCAGCACAGGGCCTGCAGTCAGCACAGGGCCTGCAGGGCAGTCAGGAAGGTGCCTGCAGGGCAGTCAGCACAGGGCCTGCAGGGCAGTCAGCACAGGGCCTGCAGTCAGCACAGGGCCTGCAGGGCAGTCAGGAAGGTGGCTGCAGGGCAGTCAGCACCGGGCCTGCAGGGCAGTCGGCACCGGGCCTGCAGGGCAGTCGGCACCGGGCCTGCAGGGCAGTCGGCACCGGGCCTGCAGGGCAGTCATCACAGGGCCTGCAGGGCAGTCAGCACAAGGCCTGCAGGGCAGCCAGCACAGGTCAAGCTGCCAGCATGGTGCCTGCAGGGCAGTCAGCACAGGGCCTGCAGGGCAGTCATCACAGGGCCTGCAGGGCAGTCATCACAGGGCCTGCAGGGCAGGCAGCACAGGGCCTGCAGGGCAGGCAGCACAGGGCCTGCAGGGCAGGCAGCACAGGGCCTGCAGTCAGCAGAGGGCCTGCAGGGCAGTCAGCACAGGGCCTGCAGGGCAGTCAGCACAGGGCCTGCAGGGCAGTCAGCACAGGGCCTGCAGGGCAGTCAGCACAGGGCCTGCAGTCAGCAGAGGGCCTGCAGGGCAGTCAGCACAGGGCCTGCAGGGCAGTCAGCACAGGGCCTGCAGGGCAGTCAGCACAGGGCCTGCAGTCAGCAGAGGGCCTGCAGGGTAGTCAGCACAGGGCCTGCAGGGCAGTCAGCACAGGGCCTGCAGTCAGCACAGGGCCTGCAGTCAGCACAGGGCCTGCAGGGCAGTCAGGAAGGTGCCTGCAGGGCAGTCAGCACAGGGCCTGCAGGGCAGTCAGCACAGGGCCTGCAGTCAGCACAGGGCCTGCAGGGCAGTCAGGAAGGTGGCTGCAGGGCAGTCAGCACCGGGCCTGCAGGGCAGTCGGCACCGGGCCTGCAGGGCAGTCAGCACAGGGCCTGCAGTCAGCACAGGGCCTGCAGGGCAGTCAGGAAGGTGGCTGCAGGGCAGTCAGCACCGGGCCTGCAGGGCAGTCAGCACGGGGCCTGCAGTCAGCACAGGGCCTGCAGGGCAGTCAGCAGAGGGCTTGCAGGGCAGTCAGCACAGGGCCTGCAGGGCAGTCAGCACGGGGCCTGCAGGGCAGTCAGCAGAGGGCCTGCAGGGCAGTCAGCAGAGGGCCTGCAGGGCAGTCAGGAAGGTGCCTGCAGGGCAGTCAGCACCGGGCCTGCAGGGCAGTCAGCACAAGGCCTGCAGGGCAGTCAGCACAGGGCCTGCAGTCAGCACAGGGCCTGCAGGGCAGTCAGCACAGGGCCTGCAGGGCAGGCAGCACAGGGCCTGCAGGGCAGGCAGCACAGGGCCTGCAGGGCAGGCAGCACAGGGCCTGCAGTCAGCACAGGGCCTGCAGGGCAGTCAGCACAGGGCCTGCAGTCAGCAGAGGGCCTGCAGGGTAGTCAGCACAGGGCCTGCAGGGCAGTCAGCACAGGGCCTGCAGGGCAGTCATCACAGGGCCTGCAGGGCAGTCAGCACAGGGCCTGCAGTCAGCACAGGGCCTGCAGTCAGCACAGGGCCTGCAGGGCAGTCAGGAAGGTGCCTGCAGGGCAGTCAGCACAGGGCCTGCAGGGCAGTCAGCACAGGGCCTGCAGTCAGCACAGGGCCTGCAGGGCAGTCAGGAAGGTGGCTGCAGGGCAGTCAGCACCGGGCCTGCAGGGCAGTCGGCACCGGGCCTGCAGGGCAGTCGGCACCGGGCCTGCAGGGCAGTCATCACAGGGCCTGCAGGGCAGTCAGCAAAAGGCCTGCAGGGCAGCCAGCACAGGTCAAGCTGCCAGCATGGTGCCTGCAGGGCAGTCAGCACAGGGCCTGCAGGGCAGTCATCACAGGGCCTGCAGGGCAGTCATCACAGGGCCTGCAGGGCAGGCAGCACAGGGCCTGCAGGGCAGGCAGCACAGGGCCTGCAGGGCAGGCAGCACAGGGCCTGCAGGGCAGGCAGCACAGGGCCTGCAGGGCAGGCAGCACAGGGCCTGCAGTCAGCAGAGGGCCTGCAGGGCAGTCAGCACAGGGCCTGCAGGGCAGTCAGCACAGGGCCTGCAGGGCAGTCAGCACAGGGCCTGCAGTCAGCAGAGGGCCTGCAGGGCAGTCAGCACAGGGCCTGCAGGGCAGTCAGCACAGGGCCTGCAGGGCAGTCATCACAGGGCCTGCAGGGCAGTCAGCACAGGGCCTGCTGTCAGCACAGGGCCTGCAGTCAGCACAGGGCCTGCAGGGCAGTCAGGAAGGTGCCTGCAGGGCAGTCAGCACAGGGCCTGCAGTCAGCACAGGGCCTGCAGGGCAGTCAGGAAGGTGGCTGCAGGGCAGTCAGCACCGGGCCTGCAGGGCAGTCGGCACCGGGCCTGCAGGGCAGTCAGCACAGGGCCTGCAGGGCAGTCATCACAGGGCCTGCAGGGCAGTCAGCACAAGGCCTGCAGGGCAGCCAGCACAGGTCAAGCTGCCAGCATGGTGCCTGCAGGGCAGTCAGCACCGGGCCTGCAGGGCAGTCATCACAGGGCCTGCAGGGCAGTCATCACAGGGCCTGCAGGGCAGTCATCACAGGGCCTGCAGGGCAGTCATCACAGGGCCTGCAGGGCAGTCAGCACAGGGCCTGCAGGGCAGTCAGCACAGGGCCTGCAGCGCTGTCAGCACAGGGCCTGCAGTCAGTACAGGGCCTGCAGGGCAGTCATCACAGGGCCTGCAGGGCAGTCAGCACAGGGCCTGCAGGGCAGTCAGCACAGGGCCTGCAGGGCAGTCAGCACGGGGCCTGCAGTCGGCAAGGGGGCTGCAGTCGGCAAGGGGGCTGCAGTCAGCAGAGGGCCTGCAGTCCGCACAGGGCCTGCAGGGCAGTCAGCACGGTGCCTGCAGTCGGCGAGGGGCTGCAGTCAGCACAGGGCCTGCAGGGCAGTCAGCATGGGGCCTGCAGTTAGCAGGGTGCCTGCAGTCGGCAAGGGGGCCTGCAGTTGGCAAGGGGGCGGCAGGGGGCCTGCAGTCGGCAGAGGGCCTGCAGTCGGCAGGGGGTCTGCCGTCAGCAAGGGGCCTGCAGTCAGCAGAGGGTCTGCAGGGCAGTCAGCAGGGGGCCATCAGTCTGCACATGGCTTGCAGTCAGCAGGGGGCCTAAACAGCAGTCACAGCAGGGCCTGCAGGCTGCACAGAGCCTGCAGAGCAGTCAGCACAGAGCCTGCAGTCAGCAGAGGGCCTCAAGTTAGCATGGGCCCTTCAGTCAGCAGGGGGCCTTCAGTCAGCAGGGGGCCTTCAGTCAGCACGGGCCCTTCAGTCAGCAGGGGGCCTTCAGTCAGCAGGGGCCTGCAGCTAGCAGGGGGCCTAAACAGCAGTCACCTTAGGGCCTACAGTCACAACATAGCCTGTAGAGCAGACAGAAGAGGCCCTGCAGAGCAGTCACCACAGGCCAAGCTGCCAGTATGGTGTCTGCAGGGCAGTCAGCACCGGGCCTGCAGGGCAGTCAGCACAGGGCCTGCAGGGCAGTCAGCACGGGGCCTGCAGTCAGCACAGGGCCTGCAGGGCAGTCAGCAGAGGGCTTGCAGGGCAGTCAGCACAGGGCCTGCAGGGCAGTCAGCACGGGGCCTGCAGGGCAGTCAGCAGAGGGCCTGCAGGGCAGTCAGCAGAGGGCCTGCAGGGCAGTCAGGAAGGTGCCTGCAGGGCAGTCAGCACCGGGCCTGCAGGGCAGTCAGCACAAGGCCTGCAGGGCAGTCAGCACAGGGCCTGCAGTCAGCACAGGGCCTGCAGGGCAGTCAGCACAGGGCCTGCAGGGCAGGCAGCACAGGGCCTGCAGGGCAGGCAGCACAGGGCTTGCAGGGCAGGCAGCACAGGGCCTGCAGTCAGCACAGGGCCTGCAGGGCAGTCAGCACAGGGCCTGCAGGGCAGTCAGCACAGGGCCTGCAGTCAGCAGAGGGCCTGCAGGGTAGTCAGCACAGGGCCTGCAGGGCAGTCAGCACAGGGCCTGCAGGGCAGTCATCACAGGGCCTGCAGGGCAGTCAGCACAGGGCCTGCAGTCAGCACAGGGCCTGCAGTCAGCACAGGGCCTGCAGGGCAGTCAGGACGGTGCCTGCAGGGCAGTCAGCACAGGGCCTGCAGGGCAGTCAGCACAGGGCCTGCAGTCAGCACAGGGCCTGCAGGGCAGTCAGGAAGGTGGCTGCAGGGCAGTCAGCACCGGGCCTGCAGGGCAGTCGGCACCGGGCCTGCAGGGCAGTCGGCACCGGGCCTGCAGGGCAGTCATCACAGGGCCTGCAGGGCAGTCAGCACAAGGCCTGCAGGGCAGCCAGCACAGGTCAAGCTGCCAGCATGGTGCCTGCAGGGCAGTCAGCACAGGGCCTGCAGGGCAGTCATCACAGGGCCTGCAGGGCAGTCATCACAGGGCCTGCAGGGCAGGCAGCACAGGGCCTGCAGGGCAGGCAGCACAGGGCCTGCAGGGCAGGCAGCACAGGGCCTGCAGGGCAGACAGCACAGGGCCTGCAGGGCAGGCAGCACAGGGCCTGCAGTCAGCAGAGGGCCTGCAGGGCAGTCAGCACAGGGCCTGCAGGGCAGTCAGCACAGGGCCTGCAGGGCAGTCAGCACAGGGCCTGCAGTCAGCAGAGGGCCTGCAGTCAGCAGAGGGCCTGCAGGGCAGTCAGCACAGGGCCTGCAGGGCAGTCAGCACAGGGCCTGCAGGGCAGTCATCACAGGGCCTGCAGGGCAGTCAGCACAGGGCCTGCAGTCAGCACAGGGCCTGCAGTCAGCACAGGGCCTGCAGGGCAGTCAGGAAGGTGCCTGCAGGGCAGTCAGCACAGGGCCTGCAGTCAGCACAGGGCCTGCAGGGCAGTCAGGAAGGTGGCTGCAGGGCAGTCAGCACCGGGCCTGCAGGGCAGTCGGCACCGGGCCTGCAGGGCAGTCATCACAGGGCCTGCAGGGCAGTCAGCACAAGGCCTGCAGGGCAGCCAGCACAGGTCAAGCTGCCAGCATGGTGCCTGCAGGGCAGTCAGCACAGGGCCTGCAGGGCAGTCATCACAGGGCCTGCAGGGCAGTCATCACAGGGCCTGCAGGGCAGTCATCACAGGGCCTGCAGGGCAGTCAGCACAGGGCCTGCAGGGCAGTCAGCACAGGGCCTGCAGCGCTGTCAGCACAGGGCCTGCAGTCAGTACAGGGCCTGCAGGGCAGTCATCACAGGGCCTGCAGGGCAGTCAGCACAGGGCCTGCAGGGCAGTCAGCACAGGGCCTGCAGGGCAGTCAGCACAGGGCCTGCAGGGCAGTCAGCACGGGGCCTGCAGTCGGCAAGGGGGCTGCAGTCGGCAAGGGGGCTGCAGTCAGCAGAGGGCCTGCAGTCCGCACAGGGCCTGCAGGGCAGTCAGCACGGTGCCTGCAGTCGGCGAGGGGCTGCAGTCAGCACAGGGCCTGCAGGGCAGTCAGCATGGGGCCTGCAGTTAGCAGGGTGCCTGCAGTCGGCAAGGGGGCCTGCAGTTGGCAAGGGGGCGGCAGGGGGCCTGCAGTCGGCAGAGGGCCTGCAGTCGGCAGGGGGTCTGCCGTCAGCAAGGGGCCTGCAGTCAGCAGAGGGTCTGCAGGGCAGTCAGCAGGGGGCCATCAGTCTGCACATGGCTTGCAGTCAGCAGGGGGCCTAAACAGCAGTCACAGCAGGGCCTGCAGGCTGCACAGAGCCTGCAGAGCAGTCAGCACAGAGCCTGCAGTCAGCAGAGGGCCTCAAGTTAGCATGGGCCCTTCAGTCAGCAGGGGGCCTTCAGTCAGCAGGGGGCCTTCAGTCAGCACGGGCCCTTCAGTCAGCAGGGGGCCTTCAGTCAGCAGGGGGCCTGCAGCTAGCAGGGGGCCTAAACAGCAGTCACCTTAGGGCCTACAGTCACAACATAGCCTGTAGAGCAGACAGAAGAGGCCCTGCAGAGCAGTCACCACAGGCCAAGCTGCCAGTATGGTGTCTGCAGGGCAGTCAGCACCGGGCCTGCAGGGCAGTCAGCACAGGGCCTGCAGGGCAGTCAGCACAGGGCCTGCAGTCAGCACAGGGCCTGCAGGGCAGTCAGCACAGGGCCTGCAGGGCAGTCCGCACAGGGCCTGCAGGGCAGTCAGCACACGGCCTGCAGTCAGCAGAGGGCCTGCAGGGCAGTCATCACAGGGCCTGCAGGGCAGTCATCACAGGGCCTGCAGGGCAGTCAGCACAGGGCCTGCAGGGCAGTCAGGAAGGTGCCTGCAGGGCAGTCAGCACAGGGCCTGCAGTCAGCACAGGGCCTGCAGGCCAGTCAGCACAGGACCAGCAGGGCAGTCAGCACCAGGCGTGCAGGCCAGTCAGCACAGGGCCTGCAGGCCAGTCAGCACAGTGCCTGCAGGGCAGTCAGCACAGGGCCTGCAGGGCAGTCAGCACAGGGCCTGCAGTCAGCACAGGGCCTGCAGGGCAGTCAGCACAGGGCCTGCAGGGCAGTCAGCACGGGGCCTGCAGGACAGTCAGCAGAGGGCCTGCAGGGCAGTCAGCACAGGGCCTGCATTCAGCACAGGGCCTGCAGTCAGCAGAGGGCATGCAGTCAGCAGTGGGCCTGCAGTCAGCAGTGGGCCTGCAGTCATCACAGGGCCTGCAGTCATCACAGGGCCTGCAGTCAGCAGAGGGTCTGCAGGGCAGTCAGAACACGGCCTGCAGGGCAGTCAGCACAGGGCCTGCAGGGCAGTCAGCACAGGACCTGCAGGGCAGTCAGCAGAGGGCCTGCAGGGCAGTCAGCACAGGGCCGGCAGTCAGCACAGGGCCTGCAGGGCAGTCAGCACAGGGCCTGCAGGGCAGTCAGCACTGGGCCTGCAGGCCAGTCAGCACAGGGCCTGCAGGGCAGTCAGCACAGGGCCTGCAAGGCAGTCAGGACAGGGCCTGCGGGGCAGTCAGGACAGGGCCTGCGGGGCAGTCATCACAGGGCCTGCGGGGCAGTCAGCACAGGGCCTGCGGGGCAGTCAGCACAGGGCCTGCGGGGCAGTCAGCACAGGGCCTGCAGGGCAGTCAGGAAGGTGCCTGCAGGGCAGTCAGCAGAGGGCCTGCAGTCAGCACAAGGCCTGCAGGGCAGTCAGCACAGGGCCTGCAGGGCAGTCAGCACCGGGCCTGCAGGGCAGTCAGCACGGGGCCTGCAAGGCGGTCAGGACAGGGCCTGCGGGGCAGTCAGCACAGGGCCTGCAGGGCAGTCAGCACAGGGCCTGCAGGGCAGTCAGCACAGGGCCTGCAGGGCAGTCAGGAAGTTTCCTGCAGGGCAGTCAGCACCGGGCCTGCAAGGCAGTCAGGACAGGGCCTGCGGGGCAGTCATCGCAGGGCCTGCAGGGCAGTCATCGCAGGGCCTGCAGGGCAGTCAGGAAGGTGCCTGCAGGGCAGTCAGCACAGGGCCTGCAGGGCAGTCAGCAAAGGGCCTGCAGGGCAGTCAGCACGGGGCCTGCAGGGCAGTCAGCACAGGGCCTGCAGTCAGCACAGGGCCTGCAGGGCAGTCAGCACAGGGCCTGCAGTCAGCACAGGGCCTGCAGTCAGCACAGGGCCTGCAGTCAGCACAGGGCCTGCAGTCAGGACAGGGCCTGCAGGGCAGTCAGCACGGGGCCTGAAGGGCAGTCAGCACGGGCCTGCAGGGCAGTCAGCACAGGGCCTGCAGTCAACACAGGGCCTGCAGTCAGCACAGGGCCTGCAGGGCAGTCAGCAGAGGGCCTGCAGGGCAGACAGCACGGGGCCTGCAGGGCAGTCAGCAGAGGGCCTGCAGGGCAGTCAGCACGGGGCCTGCAGGGCAGTCAGCAGAGGGCCTGCAGGGCAGTCAGCACGGGGCCTGCAGTCAGCACGAGGCCTGCAGGGCAGTCAGCAGAGGGCCTGCAGGGCAGTCAGCAGAGGGCCTGCAGGGCAGTCAGCAGAGGGCCTGCAGGGCAGTCAGCAGAGGGCCTGCAGGGCAGTCAGCACGGGGCCTGCAGGGCAGTCAGCACGGGGCCTGCAGGGCAGTCAGCAGAGGGCCTGCAGGGCAGTCAGCAGAGGGCCTGCAGGGCAGTCAGCAGAGGGCCTGCAGGGCAGTCAGCAGAGGGCCTGCAGGGCAGTCAGCACAGGGCCTGCAGGGCAGTCAGCACAGGGCCTGCAGTCAGCAGAGGGCCTGCAGGTCAGTCAGAACGGGGCCTGCAGGGCAGTCAGCACCGGGCCTGCAGGGCAGTCAGCACGGGGCCTGCAGTCAGCACAGGGCCTGCAGTCAGCACAGGGCCTGCAGGGCAGTCAGCACGGGGCCTGCAGTCAGCACGGGGCCTGCAGTCAGCACGGGGCCTGCAGGGCAGTCAGTACGGGGCCTGCAGGGCAGTC
Source organism: Calotriton arnoldi (assembly GCA_963921515.1). Taxonomy (NCBI): domain Eukaryota; kingdom Metazoa; phylum Chordata; class Amphibia; order Caudata; family Salamandridae; genus Calotriton; species Calotriton arnoldi. Next base: position 1,154,429 of record CAWUFW010000223.1, on the reverse strand, counting down.
AGCACGGGGCCTGCAGGGCAGTCAGCACGGGGCCTGCAGGGCAGTCAGCACGGGGCCTGCAGTCAGCACAGGGCCTGCAGGGCAGTCAGCACAGGGCCTGCAGGGCAGTCAGCACGGGGCCTGCAGGGCAGTCAGCACGGGGCCTGCAGGGCAGTCAGCAGAGGGCCTGCAGGGCAGTCAGCAGGGGGCCTGCAGGGCAGTCAGCACGGGGCCTGCAGGGCAGTCAGCACGGGGCCTGCAGGGCAGTCAGCACGGGGCCTGCAGGGCAGTCAGCACGGGGCCTGCAGGGCAGTCAGCACGGGGCCTGCAGGGCAGTCAGCACGGGGCCTGCAGGGCAGTCAGCACGGGGCCTGCAGGGCAGTCAGCACGGGGCCTGCAGGGCAGTCAGCACGGGGCCTGCAGGGCAGTCAGCACGGGGCCTGCAGGGCAGTCAGCACGGGGCCTGCAGGGCAGTCAGCACAGGGCCTGCAGTCAGCACGGGGCCTGCAGGGCAGTCAGCACGGGGCCTGCAGGGCAGTCTGCACGGGGCCTGCAGGGCAGTCTACACAGGGCCTGCAGGGCAGTCAGCAGAGGGCCTGCAGGGCAGTCAGCAGAGGGCCTGCAGGGCAGTCAGCAGAGGGCCTGCAGGGCAGTCAGCAGAGGGCCTGCAGGGCAGTCAGCACCGGGCCTGCAGGGCAGTCAGCACCGGGCCTGCAGGGCAGTCAGCATCGGGCCTGCAGGGCAGTCAGCACCGGGCCTGCAGGGCAGTCAGCAGAGGGCCTGCAGGGCAGTCAGCACAGGGCCTGCAGTCAGCACGGGGCCTGCAGTCAGCACGGGGCCTGCAGTCAGCACGGGGCCTGCAGTCAGCACGGGTCCTGCAGGGCAGTCAGCACAGGGCCTGCTAGGTGTGGCACAAGGCTCCTGCCCTGGATGTGTAGAGCAAGCGCTGCCTGGTTTGATGTAAGATGCTGAAACAGTAGGGCGTCGGGTAGCCTTGTCCCTGCAGACATGATGCCCACACCATATCAGTGGTGCCAAGTTACTGGGCATTGTTAGCAAGGCACTGGTGTACTGATGGTGCGCAGTGAGGGCACACAGCCGAATCTACTCCTACCCTACATTCTACTGCAGTAGTGCTGCGCCAGGGTGAGTGCAGCTGTCACTAGACATCATGGTACTTCGAGTTTATTTCAGTGAGACTCTGTAGGCAGGTGTAGTGTCCCTCATCTGACTCACGTGCTGCTGAAAGCCACGGCGATGGTCTCCAGTGCCTTCTCGAAATCACGCTTATCCGTTTCACTGTTGGACTCGTAGTGGAAACCTAAAAAGCAGAAAACAGTGGTTGTGAGCGGACTCTACATGTGCAAGTACTGGGACATGTGCAGCACGTGGAGGAGGGCTGCATTAGAGCAGGCCCGTAACCCCTATGGATGCAGGGCAGCACCCTCTTCTTCTAGTAGTGTGAGACGCACAATTATTGTAACTCCTCACAGAGACTCACCAGCACCCCGTGTGTGGCCCCGCACATAGTAGTGGTGAGACACAGGATTCTTGTAACTTCTCACACTGACTCACCAGCTCCCCGTGTGTGACCCCGCACACAGTAGTGGTGAGACACAGGATTCTTGTAACTTCTCACACTGACTCACCAGCTCCCCGTGTGTGACCCCGCACACAGTAGTGGTGAGACACAGGATTCTTGTAACTTCTCACACTGACTCACCAGCTCCCCGTGTGTGACTCCGCACAAAGTAGTGGTGAGACACAGGATTCTTGTAACTTCTCACACTGACTAACCAGCTCCCCGTGTGTGACCCCGCACACAGTAGTGGTGAGACACAGGATTCTTGTAACTTCTCACACTGACTCACCAGCTCCCCGTGTGTGACCCCGCACACAGTAGTGGTGAGACATAGGATTCTTGTGACTTCTCACAAGGTCTCACCAGTTCCTCATCTGTAGCCCCACACTCAGTAGTGGTGAGGCGCAGGATTCTTGTAACTTGTCACAAGGTCTCACCAGCTACTGTGTGTGACCATGCACACAGTAGTGGTGAGACACAGGATTCTTGTGACTTCTCACAAGGTCACACCAGTTCCCCGTGTGTGGCCCCGCACACAGTAGTGGTGAGACACAAGATTCTTGTGACTTCTCACAAGGTCTCACCAGCTCCCTGTGTGTGGCCCCGCAAACAGTTGTGGTGAGACACAAGATTCTTTTAACTTCTGATAACTCACCAGCTCCCCATATGTGGCCCCGCACACAGTAGTGATGAGACACAAGATTCTTGTAACTTCTCATAAGGTCTCTTCAGGTCCAAGTGTGTGACCACGCACACAGTAGTGGTGAGACACAGGTTTTTTTGTGACTTCTCACAAGGACTCACAATCTCCTCCTGTGTGGCCCCATGCACAGTAATGGTGAGATACAGGTTTCTTTTGACTTCTCACAAGGTCTCACCAGTTCCCCGTTTGTGGCCCCGCACACAGTAGTGATGAGACAGAAGATTCTTGTAACTTCTCATAAGGTCTCTCCAGCTCCAAGTGTGTGGCCCGCACACAGTAATGGTGAGACAGAGAATTCTTGTAACTTCTCAGTAGGTCTCACCAGCTCCCTGTGTGTGGCACCACAAACCGTTGTGGTGAGACACAAGATTCATAGCTCACCAGCTCCCAGTGTTTTGCCCCGCACACAGTAAGTAGTGGTGAGAGACAGCTTTTTTGTGACTTCTCACAAGGACTCACCAGCTCCCCGTTTGTGACCACACACACAGTAGTGGAGAGACACAGGTTCCTTGTGACTTCTCACAAGGTCTGACGACCTCTGTGTGTGGCCCTGTACACAGTAGTCGTGAGACACAAGATTCTTGTGACTTCTCACAAGGTCTCACGAGCTCCCTGTGTGTGACCACTCACACAGTAGTGGTGAAGTACAAGATGTTTGAAAATTCTCACACTGACTCACCAGCTCCTCGTGTGTGGCGCGTGCACAGTATTGGTGAGACATGGGATTCTTGTGACTTCTCACAAGGTCTCACGGGCTCCCTGTGGAGGCAAGCCTGTCCTCACAGACCTACCGTGGACACAAGCCTGTCCTCTCAGACCTACTGCGGACACAAGCCTGTCCTCACAGACCTATTGTGGACACAAGCCTGCCCTCACAAACCTACTGCGGACAGAAGCCTGTCCTCACAGACCTACTGTGGACACAAGCCTGTCCTCACAGACCTACTGCGGACACAAGCCTGTCCTAACAGACCTACCGTGGACACAAGCCTGTCCTAACAGACCTAACGTGGACACAAGCCTGTCCCCACAGGCCTCCTGTGGACACAAGCCTGTCCTCACAGACCTACTGCGGACACAAGCTGTCCTCTGTGGACAGAAGCCTGTCCTCACAGACCTATTGTGGACACAAGCCTGTCCTCACAGACCTACAGTGGACAGAAGCCTGTCCTCACAGACCTACCGTGGACCCAAGCCTGTCCTCACAGACGTTACTGTGGACAGAAGCCTGTCCTCACAGACCTACCGCGGACAGAAGCCTGTCCTCACAGACCTCCTGTGGACACAAACCTGTCCTCACAGACCTACTGTGGACACAAGCCTGTCCTCACAAACCTACTGCGGACAGAAGCCTGTCCTCACATACCTACTGCGGACAGAAGCCTGTCGTCACAGACCTACTGCGGACAGACACCTGTCCTCACAGACCTATTGTGGACACAAGCCTGTCCTCACAAACCTACTGTGGACACAAGCCTGTCCTCACAGACCTACTGCGGACAGAAGCCTGTCCTCACAGACCTACTGCGGACACAAGCCTGTCCTAACAGACCTACCATGGACACAAGCCTGTCCTCACAGACCTCCTGTGGACACAAGCCTGTCCTCACAGACCTACCGTGGACACAAACCTGTCCTCACAGACCTACCGTGGACAGAAGCCTGTCCTCACAGACCTACTGTGGACAGAGTCCTCACAGACCTACAGTGGACAGAAGCCTGTCCTCACAGACCTACCGTGGACACAAGCCTGTCCTCACAGACCTACCGTGGACATAAGCCTGTCCTCACAGACCTACTGTGGATACAAGCCTGTCCTCACAGCCCTACCGCGGACAGAAGCCTGTCCTCACAGACCTACTGTGGACACAAGCCTGTCCTCACAGACCTACTGTGGACACAAGCCTGTCCTCACAGACCTACTGTGGACACAAGCCTGTCCTCACAGACCTACTGTGGACACAAGCCTGTCCTCTCAGACCTACTGCGGACACAAACCTGTCCTCACAGACCTACTGTGGACACAAGCCTGTCCTCACAGACCTACTGTGGACACAAGCCTGTCCTCACAGACCTATTGTGGACAGAAGCCTGTCCTCACAGACCTACTGTGGACACAAGCCTGTCCTCGCAGACCTACTGTGGACACAAGCCTGTCCTCACAGACCTACCGTGGACACAAGCCTGTCCTAACAGACCTACCGTGGACACAAGCCTGGCCTCACAGACCTACTGCAGACAGAAGCCTGTCCTCACAGACCTACTGCGGACAGAAGCCTGTCCTCACAGAACTATTGTGGACACAAGCCTGTCCACAGACCTCCTGTGGACGCAAACCTGTCCTCACAGACCTATTGTGGACAGAAGCCTGTCGTCACAGACCTATTGTGGACAGAAGCCTGTCCTCACAGACCTACTGCGGACACAAGCCTGTCCTCACAGAACTACTGCGGACACAAGCCTGTTCTCACAGACCTCCTGTGGACACAAGCCTGTCCTTACAGACCTACCGTGGACAGAAGCCTGTCCTCACAGACCTCCTGTGGACACAAGCCTGTCCTCACAGACCTACTGCGGACACAAGCCTGTCCTCACAGACCTACTGCGGACACAAGCCTGTCCTAACAGACCTACTGTGGACACAAGCCTGTCCTCACAGGCCTACTGTGGAAACAAGCCTGTCTTCACAGACCTCCTGTGGACACAAGCCTGTCCTCACAGACCTACTGTGGACGCAAGCCTGTCCTCACAGACCTACTGCGGACACAAGCCTGTCCTCACAGACCTACTGTGGAAACAAGCCTGTCACAGACCTACTGTGGACACAAGCCTGTCCTCACAGACCTCCTGTGGACACAAGCCTGTCCTCTCAGACCTACCGTGGACACAAGCCTGTCCTCACAGACCTAGTGTGGACACAAGCCTGTCCTCACAGACCTACTGTGGACACAAGCCTGTCCTCACAGACCTACTGCGGACAGAAGCCTGTCCTCACAGACCTACTGCGGACAGAAGCCTGTCCTCACAGACCTACTGCGGACACAAGCCTGTCCTCACAGACCTACTGTGGACACATGCCTGTCCTCACAGACCTACTGTGGACACAAGCCTGTCCTCACAGACCTACTGTGGACACAAGCCTGTCCTCACAGACCTACTGTGGACACAAGTCTGTCCTCACAGACCTACTGTGGAAAGAAGCCTGTCCTCACATACCTACTGTGGACACAAGCCTGTCCTTACAGACCTACTGCGGACAGAAGCCTGTCCTCACAGACCTACCGCGGACACAAGCCTGTCCTCTCAGACCTACTGCGGACACAAGCCTGTCCTCACAGACCTACTGTGGACAGACGCCTGTCCTCACAGACCTACTGTGGACAGAAGCCTGTCCTAACAGACCTACTGCGGACAAAAGCCTGTCCTCACAGACCTACTGCAGACACAAGCCTGTCCTCACAGACCTACTGTGGACATAAGCCTGTCCTCACAGACCTACTGTGGACACAAGCCTGTCCTCACAGACCTACTGTGGACACAAGCCTGCCCTTACAGACCTACTGCGGACAGAAGCTTGTCCTCACAGACCTACTGTGGACAGAAGCCTGTCCTCACAGACCACCTGTGGACACAAGCCTGTCCTCGCAGACCTACTGTGGAAACAAGCCTGTCCTCGCAGACCTACTGTGGACAGAAGCCTGTCCTCACAGACCTACTGTGGACAGAAGCCTGTCCTCACAGACCTACTGTGGAAACAAGCCTGTCCTCAAAGATCTACTGTGGAAACAAGCCTGTCCTCTCAGACCTACTATGGACACAAGCCTGTCCTCACAGACCTACTACGGACACAAGCCTGTCCTCACAGACCTACTGTGGACAGAAGCCTGTCCTCACAGACCTACTGTGGACACAAGCCTGGACAGAAGCCTGTCCTCACAGACCTACCGTGGACACAAGCCTGTCCTTACAGACCTACCGTGGACACAAGCCTGTCCTCACAGACCTACTGCAGACAGAAGCCTGTCCTCACAGACCTATTGTGGACACAAGCCTGTCCTCACAGACCTCCTGTGGACACAAACCTGTCCTCACAGACCTATTGTGGAGAGAGGCCTGTCCTCACAGACCTACTGCGGACAGAAGGCTGTCCTCACAGACCTCCTGTGGACAGAAGTCTGTCCTCACAGACCTCCTGTGGACACAAGCCTGTCCTCACAGACCTACTGTGGACACAAGCCTGTCCTCACACCTGTGGATACAAGTCTGTCCTCACAGACCTCCTGTGGACACAAGCCTGTCCTCACAGACCTACTGTGGGCACAAGCCTGTCCTCACAGACCTACTGCGGACAGAAGCCTGTCCTCACAGACCTACTGTGGACACAAGCCTGTCGTCTCAGACCTACTGCGGACACAAGCCTGTCCTCACAGACCTACTGTGGACACAAGCCTGTCCTCACAGACCTATTGTGGACAGAAGCCTGTCCTCACAGACCTACTGTGGAAACAAGCCTGTCCTCTCAGACCTACTGTGGACAGAAGCCTGTCCTCACAGGCCTACTGTGGAAACAAGCCTGTCCTCACAGACCTACTGCGGACAGAAGCCTGTCCTCACAGACCTACTGTGGACACAAGCCTGTCCTTACAGACCTATTGCGGACAGAAGCCTGTCCTCACAGACCTACTGCGGACACAAGCCTGTCCTCACAGACCTACTGCGGCAGAAGCCTGTCCTCACAGACCTAACGTGGACAGAAGCCTCTCCTCACAGACCTACTGCAGACAGAAGCCTGTCCTCACAGACCTACTGCAGACAGAAGCCTGTCCTCACAGACCGACTGCGGACACAAGCCTGTCCTCACAGACCTACTGTGGACACAAGCCTGTCCTCACAGACATACTGTGGACACAAGCCTGTCCTCACAGACCTACTGTGGACAGAAGCCTGTCCTCACAGACCTCCTGTGGACACAAGCCTGTCCTCACAGCCCTACCGCGGACAGAAGCCTGTCCTCACATACCTATTGTTGACACAAGCCTGTCCTCACAGACCTACTGTGGACACAAGCCTGTCCTCACAGACCTACTGTGGACACAAGCCTGTCCTCACAGACCTACTGCGGACCTACTGTGGACAGGCATCCGTCTAGTGTGGACACAAGCCTGTCCTCACAGACCTACCGTGGACACAAGCCTGTCCTCTCAGACCTACTGCGGACAGAAGCCTGTCCTCACAGACCTACTGTGGACACAAGCCTGTCCTCACAGACCTACTGTGGACACAAGCCTGTCCTCACAGACCTACCGCGGACACAAGCCTGTCCTCACAGACCTACCGCGGACAGAAGCCTGTCCTCACAGACCTACCGTGGACACAAGCATGTCCTCACAGCCCTACCGCGGACAGAAGCCTGTCCTCACAGACCTACTGTGGAAACAAGCCTGTCCTCACAGACCTACTGTGGACACAAGCCTGTCCTCACAGACCTACTGTGGACACAAGCCTGTCCTTCCTGACCTACCGTGGACAGAAGCCTGTCCTCACATACCTACTGCGGACACAAGCCTGTCCATACAGACCTACTGTGGACAAAAGCCTGTCCTCACAGACCTAGTGTGGACACAAGCCTGTCCTCACAGACCTACTGTGAACACAAGCCTGTCCTCACAGACCTACCATGGACACAAGCCTGTCCTCACAGACCTACTGCGGACAGGCGTCCGTCTAGTGTGGACACAAGCCTGTCCTCACAGACCTACAGTGGACACAAGGCTGTCCTCACACACCTACTGTGGACACAAGCCTGTCCTCACAGACCTACTGTGGAAACAAGCCTGTCCTCACAGACCTACTGTGGAAACAAGCCTACCCTCACAGACCTACCTCGGACACAAGCCTGTCCTCACAGACCTACTGTGGACACAAGCCTGTCCTTACAGACCTACCGTGGACACAAGCCTGTCCTCACAGACCTACCGTGGACACAAGCCTTTCCTCACAGACCTACAGTGGACACAAGCCTGTCCTTACAGACCTACCGTGGACACAAGCCTGTCGTCACAGACCTACCGTGGACACAAGCCTTTCCTCACAGACCTACAGTGGACAGAAGCCTGTCCTCACAGACCTACTGTGGACAGAAGCCTGTCCTCACAGACCTACCATGGACAGAAGCCTGTCCTCACAGACCTACTGTGGACAGAAGCCTGTCCTCACAGACCTACAGTGGACAGAAGCCTGTCCTCACAGACCTACCGTGGACACAAGCCTGTCCTCACAGACCTACCGTGGACACAAGCCTGTCCTCACAGACCTACTGTGGACACAAGCCTGTCCTTACAGACCTACCGTGGACAGAAGCCTGTCCTCACAGACCTACTGCGGACACAAGCCTGTCCTCACAGACCTACTGTGGACAAAAGCCTGTTCTCACAGACCTACCGTGGACACAAGCCTGTCCTCACAGATCTACTGTGGACACAAGCCTGTCCTCACAGACCTACTGTGGACACAAGCCTGTCCTTAGAGACCTACCGTGGACAGAAGCCTGTCCTCCCAGACCTACTGCGGACACAAGCCTGTCCTCACAGACCTACTGCGGACACAAGTCTGTCCTCACAGACCTACTGTAGACACAAGCCTGTCCTCACAGACCTACTGCGGACACAAGGCTGTCCTTACAGACCTGTGGACACAAGCCTGTCCTCACAGACCTACTGCGGACAGAAGCCTGTCCTCACAGACCTCCTGTGGACACAAGCCTGTCCTCACAGACCTACTGTGGACACAAGCCTGTCCTTACAGACCTACCGTGGACAGAAGCCTGTCCTCACAGACCTACTGCGGACACAAGCCTGTCCTCACAGACCTACTGTGGACTCAAGCCTGTCCTCACAGACCTACTGTGGACAGAAGCCTGTCCTCACAGACCTCTTGTGGACAGAAGCCTTTCCTTACAGACCTACTGTAGACACAAGCCTGTCCTCACAGACCTACTGCGGACACAAGCCTGTCCTCACAGACCTACTGCGGACACAAGCCTGTCCTCACAGACCTACTGTGGACAGAAGCCTGTCCTCACAGACCTACTGAGGACAGAAGCCTGTCCTCACAGACCTACTGTGGACACAAGCCTGTCCTCACAGACCTACTGCAAACACAAGCCTGTCCTCACAGACCTACTGTGGACACAAGCCTGTCCTCTCAGACCTACTGCGGACACAAGCCTGTCCTCACAGACCTACTGCGGACACAAGCCTGTCCTCTCAGACCTACTGTGGACACAAACCTGTCCTCTCAGACCTACTGTGGACACAAACCTGTCCTCACAGACCTACTGTGGACACAAGCCTGTCCTCACAGACCTACTGTGGACGCAAGCCTGTCCTTACAGACCTACTGTGGACACAAGCCTGTCCTCACAGCCCTACGGCGGACAGAAGCCTGTCCTCACAGACCTACTGTGGACACAAGCCTGTCTTCACAGACCTCTTGTGGACAGAAGCCTGTCCTTACAGACCTACTGTAGACACAAGCCTGTCCTCACAGACCTACTGCGGACACAAGCCTGTCCTCACAGACCTACTGTGGACAGAAGCCTGTCCTCACAGACCTACTGCGGACAGAAGCCTGTCCTCACAGACCTACTGCGGACAGAAGCCTGTCCTCACAGACCTACTGCGGACAGAAGCCTGTCCTCACAGACCTACTGCGGACACAAGCCTGTCCTCACAGACCTACTGTGGACACAAGCCTGTCCTCACAGACCTCTTGTGGACAGTAGCCTGTCCTCACAGACCTATTGTGGACACAAGCCTGTCCTCACAGACCTACTGTGGACACAAGCCTGTCCTCACAGACCTACAGTGGACACAAGCCTGTCCTCACAGACCTACTGCGGACACAAGCCTGTCCTCACAGACCTACTGTGGACACAAGCCTGTCCTCTCCGACCTACTGCAGACACAAGCCTGTCCTCACAGACCTAATGTGGACACAAGCCTGTCCTCTCAGACCTACTGTGGTCACAAACCTGTCCTCACAGACCTACTGTGGACACAAGCCTGTTCTCACAGACCTACTGTGGACGCAAGCCTGTCCTTACAGACCTACTGTGGACACAAGCCTGTCCTCACAGCCCTACGGCGGACAGAAGCCTGTCCTCACAGACCTACTGTGGACACAAGCCTGTCTTCACAGACCTACTGTGGACACAAGCCTGTCCTCACAGACCTACTGTGGACACAAGCCTGTCCTCACAGACCTACTGTGGACACAAGCCTGTCCTCACAGACCTACCGTGGACAGAAGCCTGTCCTCACAGACCTACCGTGGACAGAAGCCTGTCCTCACAGACCTACTGCGGACAGGCGTCCGTCTAGTGTGGACACAAGGCTTCTGTCCACTGTAGGTCTGAGAGGACAGGCTTGTGTCCACAGTAGGTCTGTGAGGACAGGCTTCTTACCACAGTAGCCCTGGTTTAACCCCTCTGATGCCCCCTGTCTCGTCCTGTGATGCCACCCTGCAGCCCCAGCCTAACCCCTCTGAGGCCCCCTGCAGCCCTGGTTTAACCCCTCTGATGCCCCCTGCAGCCCTGGTTTAACCCCTCTGATGCCCCCTGCAGCCCTGGTTTAACCCCTCTGATGCCCCTGGCAGCCCTGGTTTAACCCCTCTGATGCCCCTGGCAGCCCTGGTTTAACCCCTCTGATGCCCCTGGCAGCCCTGGTTTAACCCCTCTGACGCTCCCCTGCAGCCCCCGGTACCACAGCACTTTGAGGTGCTTCCTGCAGCGCTAGCAACCCTCGGTCTCCAGAAAGCGCCGGTGACGCACACTGCGGTCTGAGGGGCCACCGCGCCCTCTGCCCTGCGAGTGTCTGCGCCAGTATGAGGGGGCTACCGAAGCTGGCACAGCCAGCGGCGCCCGGGGTGCCTGACCCCCCCGAGTGCCTGACCCCCCGAGTGCCTGACCCCCGAGTGCCTGACTCCCCGAGTGCCTGACTCCCCGAGTGTCTGACCCCCGGGTGCCTGACCCCCCCCGGTGCCTGACTCTCCAGGTGCCTGACTCTCCAGGCCTAGAGGTGGCAGGGGACAAGGCCATCACTCCATCAAGAGGCCCTTGGTGCCGCCAGGGACCAAGGCCCCAAGTTGTTCCACTGAGGCCTTCAGTGCGCACAGAGGACAAAGTCCTCACTCCTCCCAGGGAATAAGGCTCTCGCTCCTCCATGGGGCACAGGCCCTCAAAGCTACTGAGACATAAGGACCTCCGTGATTCCAGGGGCCAAGGTCCCCTCTCCACCCGGGGGCCAAGGTCCCCTCTCCACCCGGGGGCCAAGGTCCCCTCTCCACCTGGGGGCCAAGGTCCCCTCTCCACCCAGAGGCCAAGGTCCTCACTCCACGCAGGAGCCAAGGTCCTCACTCCACGCAGGGGCCAAGGTCCTCTCTCCACGCAGGGGCCAAGGTCCTCTCTCCACCCAGGGGCCAAGGTCCTCTCTCCACCTGGGGGCCAAGGTCCCCTCTCCACCCGGGGGCCAAGGTCCTCTCTCCACGCAGGGGCCACGGTCCTCTCTCCACCCAGGGGCCAAGGTCCCCTCTCCACCCGGGGGCCAAGGTGTCCTCTCCACGCAGGGGCCAAGGTCCTCTCTCCACACAGGGGCCACGGTCTCTCCACGCAGGGGCCAAGGTCCTCTCTCCACGCAGGGGCCAAGGTCCTCTCTCCACGCAGGGGCCAAGGTCCTCTCTCCACGCAGGGGCCAAGACCCTCAGCAGTCGCAGAGGCCAAAGCCTCAGCTTTCCTAGTGACCAAAGCTCTCAATTCTCCAGGGGGGGAGTGGGGGGTGTCAAGACCCTCAGTACTCACAGGAACAAACTACCTCACTCTTTCAAGGGGCCAAATCTCTCGGTGCTCCGAGCGCCTAATGTTCTCCCTACTCCTGGGGGCCAAAGTACTCAGTTCTCGCATTGTGTCAGGCGCTCGCCCTCCGAAGTTCCACGGCCTTCTCAGTCCGTTAGCTGCACGGCCCTCAGCTCTGCCAGGTGCGAGGGCCCTCAATCCCGGGGCAAAGCCCCTCAGACCGCCAGGTGCCAGGGCCCTCAATCCTGGGGCAAAGTTCCTCAGACCGCCAGGTGCCAGGGCCCTCAATCCCGGGGCAAAGCCCCTCAGCTCTGCCAGGTGCCAGGGCCCTCAATCCTGGGGCAAAGCCCCTCAGACCGCCAGGTGCCAGTGATGGAGCAAGGTCTCGTAAGAAAGAGACTTGCTCGGAGGCAATCCACTTGTTTTAACTCATTAACAAATTATTAATAATGTTTGTGAATAACTAATACGCACCACATGAACACGCGGGTTAGTGAAGCTTGCTTATGTGTGTACTAATGCGGATAATAATGAAAACGGACTAATACCGCTTTAAACGGGGAAACTGTTGTGCGCATGCGTCAACTGCATCTACACAGTATGACGAGGTAACGCTTGGAGGGAAATTCTAGCGCATGAGCAGAAGACACTAAAATGGAGTCTTGAAGACTCGCGTGCATGGCATCTGCTTAGTTGAAATGAAAACAAGCTATTTTACTAATGCTAATGCGGGAAAAGTATTAATAAGAAAATGGGAATAGAGTAGAGGTGGGAGGTTTACAGTGTGACCATTTATTTGTGAAATTAATATTTGTCTTTCTGACTTTATTATTAGTACGAATTTGGGCCTCTCACACATAACTGAATTAAGCTGAGTGATGAAGCGACTGCGCATGTTCACTGAAAGTTAACTCGGAAGGATGACTCGGATGATTGAACGGGAGCCAAGGTCGCAAATGACATACCCTGAGAACGGATGGTGAAAAGTTCAACGATGAAGACTCTTATTCATAAAGTTATAATAATGTTGCATGTAAAATGTGAAACCGTATGGGAACCCAATACATGAATAAAAATTAAGGGGATGGGCTTGCGAACAATAGTTGAACTAATTTTAATGACATGTAAGCATGGTGTGATGGAGCTTCCCCCCTTGCCTGACCAATCATATTTCGTATTTTCACGATATTGAAACTTTAGTGGGTGGAACATGAAGAAACGAAGGTATAACTAAGGTAGCTTTAGTTAGTTAGTTAGTTAGAGGAAGGAGACGCAGATGCTGTGAGTCGGAGATGTTGTTGCTGGGAGAGATGCTGTGAAGATGCTGATGAAGAATCGAATGCAGAATCTGAAGAAGAACTTTCTATCCTAACTTAATTGGGTTAGATCAGAAGATCGCGGAAGAATATCGAGGAGGAAGAGAGTGTCAGAGAGGGGTGCGGCGCAATCGTCGGTATTCTAGAGAGGTCAACTATCCTGTCCTGAATCCTGTCCTGAAGTCTTTGTCTCCTGACCTATCCTGGGGGACCCTTACCAGCCCTTTGGCCAGGGGGTTGGTCTTTCACACCATTCTTGGTAAATATAATTTCACGTGATTTGCAAATATTCTTTTCTCTCTGTCCTCTCCCTTTCTGAGCATTAATTATTGTATGAGTCCGAAGTATATGCTTGATGTTTAATCAATGGAATTTTCTCTCCTAATAATGATGGTGATTGCACTGTATTTTTGAAATGGTTCACATTCATCTAATTTAGATAAAGATTTTAAACCTTCCCGAGTCTGTGATCATTTACTTCACAGAAAAGAATATTTAAGGGTTATGTTAATTATCACCATCAACTAGTTCAACTAATGGTCCATCGTCCAGAGGAAAGAACTTTTTGATCAGTGAAAGGTTAGTTAGGAAAGATTAAATAACTAATCTTGAATATTATGAAAAATATATAAAACTTTGACCACTCCAGCGGATTTACTCAATTGTGTGTTTTATGGGCCCAGGTGAGTATATGGTAGTGGAGTATCTGTTGTTGGTATACCGCTGGATCAGTTTTCTGGTAGCAGAGTTATGGTTATTATTGACTAGTTTGGTGATAAATATTGATTATTAATTTATGTCTAACAAAAGAGTTAGTGTCTTGTTTTATGTTGTCTAGAATCCCGGGAAAATGAGTAGCGGGTGGTGACAGAAGCCATGGTGCAGTGAGGTTACTCGTCTGTTGGAATAATACTGAGAAGCTACGTAGGGCTGGCAGTATTAAACTAGGGACTATTTCGTATAAAAGTAGAGTGCGAATGATAGCAAAAGGGGTTCGCTGGTGAAACTTTGGTCTCATTTCCCAATACGGGTGACACTGAAGAAGTAACAGGTTCTCTTGAGCTTGAATGAAGAGTAAACAGGGGTTTTACTCGCAGTAGAAGAAGAGTAATTCTAAAACTCAAGAATAAGTTGAAATCTATCCTTTTGTTTAGTGGAACAGACAGAGTAGCGAATGTTTTTATGTTGTTATTAACGAAGAATTCAATGAAAAGTATTAAGAAATAAGTTTTCGTATTACCTTGTGAAGGGAGGGTCAGTCGCAGGAGTTATACTGACGTCACAGAGAGCCGAGCTGGGATTGGTTGAAACAGCGGGCGTGAGACAGAAGCAGATTGTAAAGGAGGGGTCAGTAGTAAGGAGCAATACTGACGTCACAAAAGGCTGCGCTGGCATTGGTCAGACCACGAGCGTGAGCCTGAGTCTGATTGGTTGATAGATAGAAGCCGCGCTAGGATTGGTCGGGAAAAGAATTGTGTGTTGAGTCCTGATCTGACTGCGGATGTGAGTCGTGCTGACATAGGACGGGATGTAGGTAATAGAGCTAGAAGATATACGGAAGACTCTTTCCTATATCGACCGTCTAAAATGTTCGGAAGACCAAAGAAAATTACATTAATGAAGAAAATTCAAAATTTCTTTAAGAAAGACAAGCCTGTGATGACTAGAGAGGGAATTCCTATTCCACCGCCCAAAACACCTGCTTCCTTTATGATGATGAAGAAAGGATATCACACGTGTGTATGGTTGGAGAATTGGGTGGAGTATACTAAAGGTGATGGTGTTTTGGCTTTTCCGGAGCATGGTACTTTTAATTTAAAGATACTTCAGAATTTGAGAGATAGAATGAATATGTTAGAACCAAATCCTAGAATGACACAGTATGAAGCTTTGGAAGAATGGGAAATTGAGGCATTTGATCGTGAAAAATACAGAAGTGGTCGGAGATTTAGAGGTTTTTTGCCTAGATATCCGTATGAATCAAGTGGAGATCAAATGAAGCGTTGGAGAAGAGCTGTGGTGACCGAGGGTTTATATCCAGTATTAATGGCTGAAGAACAGTTAGGAGGAAAGTGTAAAGAAAAAATGAAACACATGAATACGACAAGATATGGCGAATCAGATGATGAACTATTAGAGGATATTTTAATTAAAAACCCTCCACCGTACCAAGAAGCACCTAGTAAGGTCACCCAAGTGCACCAGTGATAGGAATGCCTTTAACCCCACAAATCTTACATGATGTGTCACTTAATAGGGTGTTACAGGATAATGAGAGAGAAGCTCTAAATAAAACTAGAGAAGAATTAGTTCAGAAAGTAAGCCAATTGAATTTAAATGCCGAAGCTTTGACAGTACCAGTGACTATTGGTCCTGTAATCCCATTATATGGAGATAAAAAGACTTGCCAGAAACCTCAAACTGTGACAATTCCGTTAACAAGTCCCAGAAGAGAAGTAATAATTATGGATGATCAGGCCAGTGAAAGTGAATCAGTTATTTCATTAATGGATCTCCCGAATGTAGAACCTTTAACTGAAACTCCGAAGAGAATTATACCTGCAAATTTGAGAGAAAAGAGATCTTTGGTTCCTATAGGAACTGGAGGTTCAACAGTAGTTACCCCTGAAGATATAGAGAGATGGGCACAGGAAATAGAAAATCGAAACCCACAACCAAAGATTCTAGATATCAGTAGATTGAAAGTAGATTTGGAAGAAATGATAACTGGCAATGTGAGTATAGAAAGATTGAATGTTTATAATGATGAGGAGTTATTTTTCTTATGTAAGAGTATAACCAGAAGAGCAAGAGTATTTCATGAGAAATTAACAGAAGTTGCCTCAGAGATTGTAATAGATATAGGGAAATCGAAACTGTTGCAGAAACCATATCAAGTGGAGTTTACTGATAAAGATTTAGAAAGTGTAAATGCTTCTGGTAAGAAACTACAGATAAAAGAGTTGATGAATATTTTGCGAAAATGGGGAGACATTGACAAATGGAGAAATAGATGGATAAGAAAGATAGAGGAAGTACAAGCGAGAGAAGCATCAACTGCATTTCCAGTGAGAGAATCAGATAAGGTTGAGAAAATGTGTCCAATGAGAGAAGTTCCTGGTGGTGGGTATGTTCATGTCCCTTGGAGTAGACAAGATATTTTGTCATTTACGAATGATTTCCACAGATTGAGAGAAAAACCAGTTGAATGGTATAAACAGGAGGAAAGATTTGTGAAAGTTTCAAAGGTTTTGTTGAAGGATCTGGATGGTTTGTTTGATATTGTAGTACCTGCTGATTTATGGACCGAGTGTAAGATCACAGTTGATTGGCCAAGTGAGGAGTATGCTAGAGACTCGAAGACAGGAGCACCCTCAGAGGAGGTGATGATGAAGTATCACCAAGTAATTACTTTCCTGAAAGGGAAAATTCCTCCTAAAGAAACAGATTGGGTAAAAATAGACAGAACAACTCAGGAGCCAAATGAGTCTGTACATGCATATTATGAGCGGTTACTGCAAGTGTTTAAGCAGTATAGTGGTTTTGAGAACATTGGTGATAAAGATATGGGACATTTTGTGTATCGGTTTGTGTATGGTCTGAAACCGGAGATTAGTCAGATGATTCAGCAGCACATGTTGTGTTGGCAGAGTAAGTTGATCGACGAAATTTTGAAATATGCCAAGTATTGTGGAGATGACATTGAGGCAAGGCGTAGAAAGCTAAAAGAGAAAATGATGTGGGCACAGGTAAAATTGGCAGAACAGCAGGAGAATAAAATAAATACCCAGACTGATAATCAGGTAAAAGAGCAGAGTCAGAATGATCAAGCAGCGAATGGTGGTAAAGTAAGAGGACGAATGAATTAGAGAGGAAGCGAAGAAGAAGTTTCCTTGTCATGCGTGCGGAAAGATTGGACATTGGAAGAACGAGTGTAAGAATATTCAGAATAATAATGGGCCAAACCAAAATTTAATTCCACAGATGCAGAATGAAGTACTTATGAATCAGCCGCAGCAGGTAGTTACTCCACAGTATCAGGGGCCACCAGCTCCTATGCCAAACTTTGAGAACTCACAAAAGTACAGTGCGAACACCGGATTTCACGGAGAAAGTGGTAAGAATAACAGAGCGGTTACACAGTATTTTTTGCAGAATGATGAAGAAAATTCGGACTACGTGCAATGAAGGTGCCTGAGGGGGGAGGAAGAGGAGTGCGTGCTTGGCGCATCCTTGCCGGTAGATCAGACAGGTCCATTTATTGATGGGAAAGTGGAAGGTAATGATATCACTTTTCTGTTGGACACTGGTGCTACCCGGTCTACTGTGAGAACAGCAGGCATCCCAAACCTACCCCTCTCGGGAGAATCTATCCAAGTTGTAGGAGTGTCAAATCAACAGATTAGAACCCCAATCACAAAACCAATGGAGGTACATATCGGAAATTTTAAAGATATGCATCGGTTTGTAGTTTGCGATTCCAGTCCAGTAAATCTGTTGGGAAGAGATCTACTGTGCAAAATGAACTGCACGATCTACTGTACACCAGATGGTGTCGCTTTCCAAACCCCTGATGAAGATGTTATATACAAAATGATGCTAGCTAAGCAAGGTACAGAAGTAGACGAGATGTTTTCATTAATAACTGAAAGTGAATTGCCAGAAGAGTTGAGAACCACAGTGAATCCAGAAGTGTGGGATTTTTCAGGAAAAGATATAGGGCTGATGTCAAATGTAGATCCAGTTAAAGTGACGGTGAAAGAAGGTGCAGTTTATCCAAACACACAACAATACAAAATGAGTCCAGAAGTGAAAGCAGGAATTGTTCCAGAAATTGACCGGATGATTAAACAAGGCATTTTAAAAGAGATAATGGGTAGTCCTTGTAATTCGCCAATAATGGGACTTAAAAAGCCTAGCGGAAAATACAGAACAGTGCAGGATTTGAGAAAGATCAATAAAATTGTAGTGCCTTGTTGCCCAGTAGTGCCAAATCCAGCAGTGATCCTTTATCAGATACCCTGGAATGCAGGCTGGTTTACAGTAATTGATTTGTGCCAAGCATTCTTTTCTATTCCTTTGCACCCAGACAGCCAGTATCTCTTCGCCTTCCGGTTTGAGGATCGTATTTTGGCATGGTGCCGAGTTCCTCAAGGGTACACAGAGTCCCTCAATTTTCAATCCGATACTGAAAAAGTGTCTGGAGTCATTAGTTATGCCTGGAAAATCAGTTCTGGTTCAGTACATTGATGACCTATTGGTGGCATCAAAAACACGAGAAGATTGTGTCACCGACACAATTGCATTACTGAACCATTTGGCCGAAGGAGGTCACAAGGTGTCTCCAGAAAAATTGCAGTTCTGTCAACAAGAAGTTAGATATTTAGGGCATAAAATAGAAAGAGGAGTTAGAAAAGTGACACCGGAAAGAATAAAAATAATCAAAGAAATGCAGCTATCTCAGACACAGAAGGAGATGAGAATGTTTCTGGGAGTGGTTGGGTACTGTAGGCAGCGGATAAATAGCTTCTCCATGCTAGCAAAGCCATTGATACAATTAACTCGGAAAAGAGCGAAGGATCCAATTGATTGGAATGATGAATGTTTGGAAGCCTTTGTGAAACTATGAAACGGTCTATGTGAGGCCCCTGCTCTGGGCATGCCTGATTATTCAAAAGAATTTGCGTTGTTTTGTTGTGAGAGAGAAAATTGTGCACTTTCAGTTTTAACACAGAGACATGGACTGAGCCGACGTCCAGTGGCATATTTCTCTGCCACCTCAGTGGCCTCAGCCTTACCTGGCTGCTTAAAAGCAGTAGCTGCTACCTGTATGAGTCTGGAGCAAAGCGAGTCAATAGTGATGGGACATTCCGTAAAAGTCTACGTTCCACACTCAGTTGAGATTCTTTCGACAAGAACGCGAACACAACATCTCACTCCTAGTCAGCTAACTAAGTATGAAAGAGTGATTTTGGGAGCAGAAAATGTGACGGTGATAAGATGTACAATAATGAATCCTGCCACATTATTGCCAGATCCATGTTGTGAAGAAGTGAAAGATGAGAGTGATCATGATTGTCTGGATGTGACTGAATTGTGTACTAAGCCCCACCCAGACATAAAGGAAACACCATTGAAGGAATCTGATCATGAATTGTTCGTGGATGGGTCATGTCTAAGAACAGAAGGAGGAGGATTAAGTGCTGCTTATGCTGTATGTAAAATAACAGGGGTAGTTGAAGCATCCTGTTTACCGGGAGTCAAGTCTGCACAAGTAGCCGAATTGGTGGCCTTAACCAAGGCATGCAAAAAGGGGAAAAATTGGAGAATAACCATATTTACGGATAGTCAATATGGTTTCGGGGTTGTGCATGATTTTGGCCAACTCTGGATGCAGAGGGGATTTCTGACTTCTTCAGGATCTCCTATCAGAAATAGTAAAAATGTAAAAGATTTGTTGGAAGCATTACAATTGCCAAAAGAAGTAGCAGTTGTTAAATGCGCTGCACATCAGTCAGGAAATGACTATGTGACGGCTGGTAATAGATCTGCAGACCAAATTGCTCGATACTGTGCAAGAAATACAATGTCAATTAACAGAAAAATTGAAACGGGTGAAACCAGCTGCCAACTTATGTTTTTCTCAGTTCCAGAAACATGAGATGAGGTCAGACAGTTACAGGAAGAAGTTGAGGAAAAAGAAAAGGAGATCTGGATAAAATCAAGTTGTACAAAAAGGACAGAAGATGAAGTGTGGGTGTACTTAGATGGCAGACCAGTCATGCCAGATTGTCTACTCTCTCAAATGGCAAGAGTATATCATGGGACAACACACATTGGCAGGGATTCGATGATCAGATTATTCAGACAGAGTTGGTATAATCCAAAGTTTAGGGTAGTCGCAGAGAGCCTTTGCCAAAGATGCTTAATCTGTCAGCAGCAAAATCCAGGCAGGAAGACAGTGGTTAGTTGGGGAAAGATTGGAAAGGCAGAAGGACCCTTCACCAGACTGCAGTTAGACTTCATTGAGTTGCCTCCTTGCAATGGATTGAAGTATGTACTTGTCATAGTGTGCCTGTTCTCGAGATGGGTAGAGGCATACCCCACTAGAAGAAATTACAGTCTCACAGTTGCTAAACTACTATTGAGAGAGTTGATACCTCGTTTCGGTTTTCCAGTCACTTTGGAATCAGATAGGGGACCTCATTTTAATAATGAGATAATTGGATTAATCTGTGCTGCATTTAACATTGAACAAAAACTGCACTGTGCTTATCGTATAGAGGCTTCTGGAATAGTTGAACAGCTTAATGGCACAATCAAATCAAGATTAGGGAAGGTGTGTGCATCCACAATGCTGAAATGGCCAGATGCATTGCCTCTTGTACTGATGGGTCTCAGAAGTATTCCTGACAGAAAAACAGGCTTGAGTCCACATGAGGTACTCATGGGAAGGGCAATGAGACAAGCATTTATTCCTGGAAATTTGATGAATATAACTGATGATCTGGTGTTGGACTATTGCAAAGGATTGGCTGAAATGGTGCGTTCTGTCTCTCATCAGGTTGGAGAAGACGCAGTTGAAAGGCAGCCAGACCAAGCGCATGATTTGAATCCTGGAGACTGGGTGTTAGTGAAGAAACACGCAAGGAAGTCGTGTCTAGCACCCAGGTGGGATAAACCACGTCAAGTCATACTAGTCACTACCACAGCAGTGAAGTGTGCAGGTTTACCCAATTGGATTCATGCTAGTCATACCAGAAGAGTTCCGAGCCCATCTGAACAACAAGAACAGCCACTGACTGAACAAGCTGAGACGTCAGAAATTGAAAGTTGTGAAGCAGAAGAATCTAGAGTAATAGATTCTGAAAGACAACTATAGGACGAACAGCCAAGTACAAGTCAGGAAGAGTGGATACCAGTGATTGAAATACCTGATGCTGTTGTCGAAACAAGAAGAACAACTGAATTAAAGAGACAGGAAGGTAGAAAGGAAAAGACAGGGAAAGAAGAACACACTCGGGTAGAAATAAACAAAGCTATTCAGAAACCTGAGCAGGGAAAGATAGATCTAGAACACGGGTACTCTTTGTACGGCCCGCGGACCTTGCAGACATCGTACCTGTGTTTTTTTTGTTTTTTTTTAAAGAGTGTCAGCAAACACCGCCGGTTGCAGCAGCGCGGACTCCGAGAGACTCTGCTCTATGGGGGCCGGGCGATTCCAGCGATAGTCAGAGTGGAGATGCAGGGGCGCTAAGAAGAGGTGAAATACAACAAAGCCTCATTAACAAGTAAATGGTCTTTTAAAGACCTGTGAAGTACTCGGGTGCGGCTGTGTGTGTGCCCGGGAAGCTGTCTCAGCCCGGGCTGCACACACGCGGGGTGAGGTGACAGAGGGTGACAGAGGTCAGCAGGGTGTGAGAGCCGGGTGAGGTGACGGAGGGCAGCAGGGAGTGAGAGCCGGGTGAGGTGACGGAGGGCAGCAGGGAGTGAGAGCAGGGTGAGGTGACGGAGGGCAGCAGGGAGTGAGAGCCGGGTGAGGTGTGCGTTAAGAGCCTGTGATGTGATGTTTCCCGCCAGCCTGTAGTCAGAGGGTTGAGCCAAGGCCAGCGAGCTCAGGCCTGGTCTCCGCTCTCGCAGCACAGCGCACAAATGCTCGCCGCCAGGTTGGCGCTATATATAATTGATGCATGCATACCTACACGGACGGGTGACTGGCACCAAAGGGGGGCTTTGATCTGACAGCTCGGGGGTGAGAGAATTAAAGCCAGCGACAGATGTGACCCCAGGCCCAGTGGTGGGACACAAACCCCGCGAAGCAGCAAATTCAGAGAGAAAACGAGCTGGCTTTTACATTACACAGGGAGAGGGGGAGTGGGGGGGGGCTGTCTCTGGGCTGGTGACGGGGACGTGTAGACACAGTACGTGTGCACTGCCCGAGGCACAGAGACAGAAACAGACAGATAGAGATAGAGACAGAGATAGACAGAGACAGGGACAGACTGACAGAGACAGAGACAGATAGAGGCAGAGACAGATAGAGACAGAGACAGATAGAGACATATAGAGACAGAGCCAGATAGAGGCAGAGGCAGAGACAGATAGAGGTAGAGACAGACAGCGATAGAGACAGAGAGAGAGACAGAGATAGAGGCAGGGACAGATAGAGGCAGAGACAGATAGAGGCAGAGACAGACAGAGATAGAGATAGAGACAGACAGACGGGGACAGACAGAGACAGAGGCAGAGACGGGCAGACAGATAGAGGCAGACAGACAGAGAGACGGAGAGGGAGACCGAGGGAGGGAGACAGAGGGAGGGAGACAGAGGGAGAGAGACAGGGACAGACACGGACAGACAGATAGATGCAGGGACAGAGACAGACAGATAGAGGCAGAGACAGACAGAGACAGAGAGGCAGAGAGACGGAGAGGGAGACGGAGGGAGGTAGAGGGAGGGAGACAGAGGGAGGGAGACAGAGGGAAGGAGACAGAGGGAAGGAGACAGAGAGAGACAGAAGGAGACAGAGGGAGATAGAGAGAGAGAGACAGAGGGAGGGAGACAGAGGGAGAGGGAGACAGAGACAGACAGAGGGAGACAGAGGGAGGGAGACGGAGGGAGACAGAGAGAGGGAGACAGACAGAGGGAGGGAGACAGAGAGGGAGACAGGCAGAGGGAGACAGACAGAGGGAGGGAGACAGAGAGAGAGGGAGACAGAGAGAGAGGGAGACAGAGAGAGAGGGAGACAGAGAGAGAGGGAGACAGAGAGAGAGGGAGACAGAGGGAGAGAGACAGAGGGAGAGAGAGGGAGGGAGACAGAGGGAGGGAGACAGAGAGGGAGACAGACAGAGGGTGACAGACAGAGGGAGGGAGACAGAGGGAGGGAGACAGACAGACAGAGGGAGACAGAGAGAGAGGGAGACAGAGAGAGGGAGCCAGAGAGAGGGAGAGAGAGAGGGAGGGAGACAGAGAGGGAGACAGAGGGAGGGAGACAGAGGGAGGGAGACAGAGGGAGGGAGACAGAGGGAGGGAGACAGAGAGAGGGAGACAGACAGATGGAGACAGACTGAGGGAGACAGAGGGAGAGAGAGAGGGAGGGAGACAGAGGGAGGGAGACAGACAGAGACAGAGTCAGACAGAGGGAGGGAGACAGAGGGAAAGAGAGGGAGGGAGAGAGAGAGGGATGGAGACAGAGAGAGAGAGAGAGGGAGACAGAGAGAGAGGGAGGGAGAGAGAGGGAGAGAAAGGGAGAGAGAGAGAGATAGAGAGACAGAGGGAGGGAGAGAGAGAGAGGGAGAGATAGAGAGAGGGAGAGATAGAGAGAGAGAGGGAGGGAGAGATAGAGAGAGGGAGGGAGACAGAGAGAGAGATAGAGAGAGAGAGAGAGAGAGAGAGAGAGAGAGAGATGTGTGTATGCCGGGTCTGGTGGCTCAGTGGACGAAGGCGTCCGCTGCAGGGGCCTGTGTTCAACCTCATGGTCAGTTTTTTTTTTGCTCTAGCCCCGCCCCCCTCCCCCACTGACCCCGCCCCCCACCGGTGCGGCTCTCGGCCACAAACCACACTGTAAATTTGGCCCCCGAGAGAAAGTTTGTGAGTACCCATGATCTAGAAGACCAAGTTCAGGCAGAAGAAGAACAAGTTGAAATAAGACCTGAACAGGTACAAGTAGAGGAAGGTCTGAATACAGAAAATACAGAACAAAGACAATTAGGAAGGGAAGCAGAACAAGAACAGATTGTGCCCAGATTAAGTGAAAATAAAAGAACCTTGAAAGAAGACAGAGAAGGTGAAAGTGCAGTTAAGGTCAAAAGAGTTAGAAAAGGAGAAAATTGGCCAGAAGGAGTGAAGAAACTAAAATATTACCTAAGAAAATCAGAAAAGAAACCAGAGCAAGTAAATGAAGTTACGAGTCAGACGCAATCTAAACAAACCTTAGTAAAACTTACACAAAGAAGCCCAAGATTGAGAATTCTGAACAGAAAATACAAGGCCCCTGAGTGGACCTATGTTATACTAGAAGAATTTGAAAACCTAGATTTATGTGAAGAATCAGAAAGAGTTCATGTTGCACAGATTGATGAAAGCAAATTAAGACCTCCTTAAAATAAAAGACTGGATTTTTAAGAAAATTTAGACAGACAAAGAAAGAAAAAGAGAAAAGAAATTTTCTCAGATTAAAATGGCAGAAGTTGAAGACACTAAAAGACCGAAACGAAGTTTAAAAAGAAAATGTTTAAGATTTTGCTTATGTAGTATTTTATTAGTAGTATTAGTATGGTTATTTTTAACAAAAGGAGTACCTTTATTGATGGAAACAAGTAACAAGAATAGTACAATTAGTAATGAGAAAGTAGATAGAATAAAGGGAACTAAAATAGAAATAGGGGTAGAAGATGAGATAAACTATCATAATGAATCAGACAATGATTCGTCTTTAAATGTGTTTACTAAATTGTTATTTCAGTATGTTAATACAATGGAGATTAGTAATTGTTATGTTTGTATGAAGTTACCCAAAAGACACACAATAGATGGACGGAATGCAGAACAAATCAAAACATTCACCCCCAGTCAAGAGATCTGGGTTAAATCCATCATTCTTTTGCTCACCGTGCCACCCCAGTTTAGACCTGGCCATATGCAAATCAGTCTTGACCCTGTGCCTCATGGGAACAGTCCAGCCCGAACTGCCAAGCCAGGTCCTCCCTGGACCGGAAACAAGCATCCTAGGACCGGTTTTGGGGTTTCACCCCTCTTCAACCAGGATAGCTTGA
Source organism: Calotriton arnoldi (assembly GCA_963921515.1). NCBI lineage: Eukaryota > Metazoa > Chordata > Amphibia > Caudata > Salamandridae > Calotriton > Calotriton arnoldi. The sequence goes on along the minus strand of CAWUFW010000223.1, from coordinate 1,129,225 downwards.
TTCCAGTGGCACAGTGAGCCCGGGACCCACGTCTGGGCATACCCGGCGCACTTAGGGCGAGGAAGCAAAGACACACAATTGATGGACGGAATGCAGAACAAATCAAAACATTCACCCCCAGTCAAGAGATCTGGGTTAAATCCATCATTCTTTTGCTCACCATGCCACCCCAGTTTAGACCTGGCCATATGCAAATCAGTCTTGACCCTGTGCCTCATGGGAACAGTCCAGCCCGAACTGCCAAGCCAGGTCCTCCCTGGACCGGAAACAAGCATCCTAGGACCGGTTTCGGGGTTTCACCCTCTTCAGCCAGGATAGCTTGATTCCAGTGGCACAGTGAGCCCGGGACCCACGTCTGGGCATACCCGGCGCACTTAGGGCGAGGAAGCAAAAGACACACAATTGATGGACGGAATGCAGAACAAATCAAAACATTCACCCCCTGGGGTGAATGTATGACATTGTTCTGCATTCTGTCCATCAACTGTTGTTTTTGCATTTGTCACCCCGAGTGGGACGGGTATGCCCAGACGTGGGTCCCGTGCTCTCCATGCCACTGGAATCAAGCTATCCTGGCTGAAGAGGGGTGAAACCCCGAAACCGGTCCTAGGATGCTTGTTTCCAGTCCAGGAGGACCTGGCTTGGCAGTTCGGGCTGGACTGTTCCCATGAGGCACAGGGTCAAGACTGATTTGCATATGGCTGGGTTCAAACTGGAATGGCATGGTGAGCAAAAACGATGGATTTAGGCCCAGATCTCTGTACTGGGGTGAATGTATGACATTGTTCTGCATTCTGTCCATCAACTGTTGTTTTTGCATGTATGAAGTTACCCTCATCAGTATCAGAAGGGGTGACGTATCACCATATACCTTTAACATATGGTGTATCATGTAGTGTTTTATCAAGTTTATTTTACGTAACAGGGAAACTTCAGTATTTTTATTCAAACTTAGATGTAGTGTTTCCAGAACTGCCTATTAGAAAGAATATGAATCCAGTGATTAGTAGTAAAAATGCACAGGTCATGGGTGAATTCTTCCTAACAATGAGTTCAATAGATATAGCTCAAGCACACAAGGATAACTTAACATGTATATTACGTGAAGAAGAAAAAGAATTTTTGAATTTAGTAGAAGAAAGGAAACAGGATTTAACAAAGAAAGCTGCTGAACAGAAATCCCATGTACCTCCATGGGCTGAGAAAGAGGGAATTTATGCAAATGGCAAAGCTCATGCTGCGATGTCCCTAGACTTTGTGAAAAAGGGAAAATTCTGCCTCCATAGGTTAAAGACAGATTTTAATAACAATTTCATTGGTTCCAGTGAATGTGAACACAACTTCCTAATTTTAGGAGGGTGGGGACTAAAAGGGGGAACAGATCCTGTATTTCCAGGAGTTTATTATGTATGTGGGAATAATGCTTATTATAGGTTACCTGCAAGATGGAATGGGAGTTATTTTGGAATAGTTTTTCCAAAAATATACCATGTGGACAGAATCAATGGAATCAATGGAAATTCTAATGGACTAACACGGAAATGAAGAGCTAGTTTTTCTGAAATAGTAGGTGATATATTTAGTGCATTGATACCCTCAGTTGGAGTCATTCTAAATTCACGTAAAATTTGCAAATTGTCAACCATAGTTGATCGTCTTTCTACCGATACTGCAGGAGGATTCTTGATGATTAATACAGAGATGGTTGCAATAAGGTCTATGGTTTTACAAAATCGTCTTGCTCTTGATATTTTATTGGCAAAAGAGGGCGGAGTCTGTGGTATGTTGAAAATTCAACATTGCTGCACTTACGTTCCGGACAAAAGTAAGGAAATTAAAGGGTATATTAGAAACATTACAAGAATGCATAATGACTTGACCCAACTGGAGGTTGACAGTGTATGGGGAAAACTAACAAAGAGTATAACATTGGCAGGGAATTGGTTTACTGATTTTAAGAAAAGTTTTTTAGGTCAAATAATTTTACCAGTAATTGTGATAATAACATTAGTTATGATAGTAATGATCACATGTAAATGTTGCAGAAGCAAGGGAAAGAAGAATACATTTAGAAAGAGAAGGGAGAGGAAAGAAACGAAAGAGGGAATATGAAGAAATTCAGCTAGAAGAAATGAAAGGAAAGCTATACAAAAAGATGAAAGATTTAGAAGGAAAAGAAGTAACTGATGAAATGATGAGAGAAAAAGGAGAAAACTGAGATGTGCTAAAGTTGGCATCTGGGAAGGGATGGGTAATTTTGTGATGGCTCAAAATGCCATCAGAGAGGGGATTGATGGAGCATGGTCTCGTAAGAAAGAGACTTGCTCGGAGGCAATCCACTCGTTTTAACTCATTAACAAATTATTAATAATGTTTGTGAATAACTAATACGCACCACATGAACACGCCGGTTAGTGAAGCTTGCTTATGTGTGCACTAATGCGGATAATAATGAAAACGGACTAATACCGCTTTAAACGGGGAAACTGTTGTGCGCATGCATCAACTGCATCTACGCAGTATGACGAGGTAACGTTTGGTGGGAAATTCTAGCGCATGAGCAGAAGACACTAAAATGGAGTCTTGAAGACTCACGTGCATGGCATCTGCTTAGTTGAAATGAAAACAAGCTATTTTACTAATGCTAATGCGGGAAAAGTATTAATAAGAAAATGGGAATAGAGTAGAGGTGGGAGGTATACAGTGTGACCATTTATTTGTGAAATTAATATTTGTCTTTCTGACTTTATTATTAGTACGCATTTGGGCCTCTCACACATAACTGAATGAAGCTGAGTGATGAAGCGACTTCGCATGTTCACTGAAAGTTAACTCGGAAGGATGACTCGGATGATTGAACGGGAGCCAAGGTCGCAAATGACATACCCTGAGAACGGATGGTGAAAAGTTCAACGATGAAGACTCTTATTCATAAAGTTATAATAATGTTGCATGTAAAATGTGAAACCGTATGGGAACCCAATACATGAATAAAAATTAAGGGGATGGGTTTGCGAACAATAGTTGAACTAATTTTAATGACATGTAAGCATGGTGTGATGGAGCTTCCCCCCTTGCCTGACCAATCTTATTTCGTATTTTCACTATATTGAAACTTTAGTGGGTGGAACATGAAGAAACGAAGGTATAACTAAGGTAGCTTTAGTTAGTTAGTTAGAGGAAGGAGACGCAGATGCTGTGAGTCGGAGATGTTGTTGCTGGGAGAGATGCTGTGAAGATGCTGATGAAGAATCGAATGCAGAATCTGAAGAAGAACTTTCTATCCTAACTTAATTGGGTTAGATCAGAAGATGCCGGAAGAATCTGTGAAGAGAGTGTCAGAGAGGGGTGCGGCGCAATCGTCGGTATTCTAGAGAGGTCAACTATCCTGTCCTGAATCCTGTCCTGAAGTCTTTGTCTCCTGACCTATCCTGGGGGACCCATACCAGCCCTTTGGTCTTTCACACCATTCTTGGTAAATATAATTTCACGTTATTTGCAAATATTCTTTTCTCTCTGTCCTCTCCCTTTCTGAGCATTAATTATTGTATGAGTCCGAAGTATATGCTTGATGTTTAATCAATTGAATTTTCTCTCCTAAGAGTGATGGTGACTGCACTGTATTTTTGAAATGGTTCACATTCATCTAATTTAGATAAAGATTTTAAACCTTCCTGAGTCTGTGATCATTTACTTCAAATAAAAGAATATTTAAGGGTTATGTTAATTATCACCATCAACTAGTTCAACTAATGGTCCATCGACCAGAGGAAAGAACTTTTTGATCAGTGAAAGGTTAGTTAGGAAAGATTAAATAACTAATCTTGAATATTATGAAAAATATATAAAACTTTGACCACTCCAGCGGATTTACTCAATTGTGTGTTTTATGGGCCCAGGTGAGTATATGGTAGTGGAGTATCTGTTGTTGGTATACCGCTGGATCACCAGGGCCCTCAATCCTGGGGCAAAATCCCTCAGATCGCCAGGTGCCAGGGCCCTCAATCCCGGGGAAAAAACCCTCAGACCGCCAGGTGCCAGGGCCCTCAATCCTGGGGCAAAAACGCTCAGGCCGCCAGGTGCCAGGGCCCTCAATCCTGGGGCAAAAGCCCTCAGACCGCCAGGTGCCAGGGCCCTCAATCCCAGGGCAAAGCCCCTCAGACCGCCAGGGCCCTCAATCCCAGGGCAAAGCCCCTCAGAGCGCCAGGTGCCAGGGCCCTCAATCCCGGGGAAAAGCCCCTCAGACCGCCAGGTGCCAGGGCCCTCAATCCCGGGGCAAAGCCCTTCAGGCCTGCCAGGTGCCAGGGTCCTCAATCCCGGGGCAAAGCCCCTCAGACCGCCAGGTCCCTCAATCCCAGGGCAAAGCCCTTCAGACCGCCAGGTGCCAGGGCCCTCAATCCCAGGGTAAAGCCCCTCAGACCGCCAGGTGCCAGGGCCCTCAATCCCAGGGCAAAGCCCCTCAGACCGCTAGGTGCCAATATCTCCTGTCCTTTCAGGTACTAAAATTCAATTCCTGTCGCTTCTCCTAGGTGCTACTTTCCTCAGTCCTGCCAAGTGCCCCCACGCCCTCCGCGTCAGGGCCCTTCCATGTGACATCCGCACGCCGAGGTTTACATCCAGCTCGAAACATGGTCACCACGAGCAGTCTGTTTTCAGAAGCAGCCACTTAGGGCAGTCTGTGTTCATTACGGCAGTACCTGTTCTCTGGGACAGCCTTCATTTTGAGGGACCGGCTGTAATCTGTGGGGCAGGCTGTGTACTCTCGGGCAGTCTCTGTTCTCTGGGGCGATCTGTGTTCTCTACTGAGACTTGTGTACTCTCGGGCAGTCTCTGCTTTCTGGAGTGGTCTGATTTGTCTGCTGAGACATGTGTACTCTCAGGCAGTCTCTGTTCTCTGGGGCGGTCTGTGTTCTCAGCTGAGGCCTGTGTACTCTCGGGCAGTCTCTGGGGCGGTCTGTGTTCTCTGCGGAGGCCTGTGTACTCTCGGGCAGTCTCTGTTCTCTGGGGCGGTCTGTGTTCTCAGCTGAGGCCTGTGTACTCTCGGGCAGTCTCTGGGGCGGTCTGTGTTCTCTGCGGAGGCCTGTGTACTCTCGGGCAGTCTCTGTTCTCTGGGGCGGTCTGTGTTCTCTGCTGAGGCCTGTGTACTCTCGAGCAGGCTCTACGGTGGTCTGTGTTCTCTGCTGAGGCCTGTGTACTCTCAGGCAGTCTCTGTTCTCTGGGGCGGTCTGTTTTCTTTGCTGAGGTCTGTGTATTCTCAGACAGTCTCTGTTCTCTGGGGCGGTCTGTGTTCTCTGCAGAGGCCTGTGTACTCTTAGGCAGTCTCTGTTCTCTGGGGCGGTCTGTGTTCTCTGCTGAGGCTTGTGTACTCTCTGGCAGTCTCTAGGGTGGTCTGTGTTCTCTGCTAAGGTTGTGTACTCTAAGGCAGTCTCTGTTCTCTGAGGCGGTCTGTATTCTTTTCTGAGGCATGTGTACTCTCGGGCAGTCTGTGTTCTCTGCTGAGGCCTGTGTACTCTCGGGTAGTATCTGTTTTCTGGGGCGGTCTGTGTTCTCTACGGAGGCCTGTGTACTCTTAGGCAGTCTCTGTTCACTGGGGCGGTCTGTGTTCTCTGCGGTGGCCTGTGTACCCTTAGGCAGTTTCTGTTCTCTGGGGCGGTCTGTGTTCTCAGCTGAGGCCTGTGTACTCTCGGGCAGTCTCTAGGGTGGTCTGTGTTCTCTGCTGAGGCCTGTGTACTCTCGTGCAGTCTCTGTTCTCTGGGGCAGTCTGTGTTCTCTGCTGAGGCCTGTGTACTCGGGCAGGCTCTAGGGTGGTCTGTGTTCTCTGCTGAGGCCTGTGTACTCAAAGGCAGTCTCTGTTCTCTGGGGCGGTCTGTGTTCTTTGCTGAGGCCTGTGTATTCTCAGACAGAGTCTGTTCTCTGGGGCGGTCTGTGTTCTCTGCAGAGGCCTGTGTACTCTTAGGCAGTCTCTGTTCTCTGGGGCAGTATGTGTTCTCTGCTGAGGCCTGTGTACTCTCTGGCAGTCTCTAGGGCGGTCTGTGTTCTCTGCTGAGGCCTGTGTACACTCGGGTAGTATCTGTTTTCTGGGGCGGTCTGTGTTCTCTGCGGAGGCCTGTGTACTCTTAGGCAGTCTCTGTTCTCTGGGGCGGTCTGTGTTTTTAGCTGAGGCCTGTGTACTCTCGGGCAGTCTCTGTTCTTTGGGTGGTCTGTGTTCTCTGCTTAGGCCTGTGTGTTCTCGGGCAGTCTCTATTCTCTGGGTCTGTCTGTGTTCTCTGCTGAGGTCTGTGTACTCTCTGGCAGTCTCTAGGGAGGTCTGTGTTCTCTGCTGAGGCCTGTGTACTCTCAGACAGTCTCTGTTTTCTGGGGCGGTCTGTGTTCTCTTCTGAGGCCTGTGTACTCTCGGGCAGTCTCTCTTCCCTGGGGCGGTCTGTGTTCTCTGAGACCTGTGTACTCTCAGCAGTCTCTGTTCCCTGGGCGGTCTGTGTTCTCTGTTGAGACCTGTGTACTCTTGGGCAGTCTCTGTTCCCTGGGGCGGTCTGTGTTCTCTGTTGAGACCTGTGCACTCTTGGGCAGTCTCTGTTCTTTGGGGCGGTCTGTATTCTCAGCTGAGGCCTGTGTACTCTCGGGCAGTGTCTAGGGTGGTCTGTGCTCTCAGCTGAGGCCTGTGTACTCTCAGACAGTCTCTGTTCTCTGGGGCGGTCTGTGTTCTCTGTTGAGGCCTGTGTACTCTCGGGCAGTCTCTGTTCCCTGGGGCGGTCTGTGTTCTCTGTTGAGACCTGTGTACTCTCAGGCAGTCTCTGTTCCATGGGGCAGTCTGTGTACTCTTGGGCAGTCTGTTCTCTGGAGCAGCCCTCTGGTGAGTACTGTGTTCTCTGTAGTCCAGAACATTTTTCTGATCAGTAGCTTGAACTTTTAAGACACACATTTGCCCATCAATGGCTTTATTAAACACAGGGTAAATGGCCCAGTCTGTGCCGTGGCACATTTATAAGTGGGTGCGCCAGGACACTGTGCCCTATTACAACAAATGGACTGTTCCCTGCAGGCAGGAACTGCACCTGCACAGCGCATTAGTGAAAAGCAGACCACTGGTTCAAGCCACCAGTCCATCTTTCAATGGAGGCGGCAGTCTGGCCTCTGTTTCAAGGGAGGACAGAGTTCCCCCTATAGGCAGGTGCAGTCATTGACTGCAACCGGCTGCATGGGGACCCCTGGGGTGTCCCTAAAACTACCTTGCCCCCATCCCCCAGGGGCACTGACTGCACCACCTCAATAAGGCACAACAGTTGGTGTGCCTCCTGACAGCCTATTTGCCTCTGTGCCCGTGTCTGTAATATCACGCAGGAGGAAAGGCTGTCTTCACTGACATGACGAAGAAACACATGGGTGAGGTCATGTGTATGATAGATTTGTTGTCAAGCGTATGCCATGGGGACAAACCTCATGCCAGTTACCACTCTCTCGCCTTGATGGAACGCTAATTTGTGATTACCCTCATGTAAACACCACACATTTAGCATGTGTGGACGATGATATTATTGGCACGTAATGCATTATGAATATGTCTGCATTATTTTTTGCAAATGCACAGCACATCACTGCGGACTTTCATGAGCATTGATTGTGCTGTGCGTAGTTTGGCAAATCTGGCCCAAGACTACAACACCCAGAGTGCATTAGGTTTTCACATGAAAGTCCAAGACTGGAATTAGTGTCTGTGATGGCACAGAGTGAAGTGGTCACCCAAAGTAGAACAGACCCCAGGCCTAACACTGAAGCAGAGAAGGAACATCTGAGGAATTTTACTTTACGGAGGTGTCTGATCTAGAACGGCTTAAAGCACATCATAGCAGCAACATTGGAGTCCGAGCAGTCACATGACTAAAAATAACCCTCATTGAAAACTTCACTATGTTCAACTGCGGTTCTTTGCTGCTATGTTGTCACCCGTCTCTAACTCTCACTTATTTCTTCCTCTTAAAATATAAACCACCATTGAGCAGCCCAAAATGTAAAGATGTCTCACTAGATTCAGTGACCAAGAGTCATCTGAACCTACACAGTCTAGGAGACCTCAAGGTTTGGTCTGACCAGAAGAATCTACCGACAACCACAACTACTAAAACCAACCTTGAGCTCTTCAACGTCCCATAATGTTTTTATGACCCAACTCGCTCCTGTGAACACACCATGGGTGGCATTTTTGCCCCCTGACACAGTGACGGACAACTCCCAAGTTATCTGGAGCAACCACAACATCATTACCATGAGGATCAACACACCTATCAACAACAACACTTTAAATACAAAAACAACCAAGAAAAAACGAACACACATACAAAGAATGGAAAAAACACCACTTCAAAAATTCTACCCCACTCTTGAAAGAACCCCAATAAAAATGCAGTCTGAAGACATACACATCCCTTCTACAATTGGATCTTCACTGCATTGACAACCAGATACCAGTGAAGACTACATCCAGGGTTAACCACAAACACAAAAACCACATGGAGTAATTACAACATGAAAAGAATGAAAACAACTCAACGTACTACAACGCAGGTAAAGATGAGAGAAACAAATTCATACTATGCCTATGTAACAGAGGCTACAGAAGAGCATCAGAACCACAAAAACAACACCATTGCACGCGCACAACTCAAGCCAACTGCCTTCTAAAAACGCCACAAGATTACAGAAGAATTCCACAATCCAGAGTGCCAAATCCCAGAAACACAACATTCACAGGCCTTCTGTGACAAATTCTAGATGGAATTGACCTAAAAATGAGAAACCACCCCAACTCGTGACCCAAACACTGTTAGATTTGAAATGTTCTTATCATGATGCTCATGCTATGCTCCGTGTTAAGTTAGCATTCATGGCGCCATTTGGTTAATACCCGACATTTTGTTTTGTGATCGCAACTAAGCTCCTGTCTTACATTGCTTGTCTCAGCAGAAAACTGTCTCCTGTACCCTCAGGTTGTGCGGCCCAAGGCCGAGTTTTGCCGCACTAATGAATGTCCTCTTTATTGTTGCATACCTTCGCTGTTCGATAAACTCATTCCCACATATCATAATGGTAGACGCAGGCCGAACGGCCTTGGAGCCGAGATAGTGTGTACCCAGTCTCAGGACCGTGGCTCATCCTTCTTTGCTACCTTTGTTCACCGTTGCCCGGACTGGAATTTTCGAGTCTGTGCGTGTTCTTGGGAAATTGGGAATGTATAATATCAGACTTTATGTTGGGGGGAGTCAGTCCCTCGGCAGCTATTTCATGAGGCTGGTCAGACCGGACTCTGCTGCAGCGCATTACTAATAAATAACTTGGTTTGTATTCTCTACTGTCTACCTGACTCTTCATTTCTTGGAAGGCAGAGGGGTGGTCGCGAGTGACCCGGGTGACCCGATTCGGGTCACTTCCTTCAGTTGGCGCCCGAACATGGACTCCATCGGGCTGACCCATCTCACCCGCAACCGGGTGTGGAGGACGGGGTCGCGTCCGGTCGGATGGGCGGATCGGGGATCCCCACACGATAGAGCTTAGTTCTCGCAGCGGTCATCCCGGCTGGGGTCCCGAAAAGGCGAAACCCTTGGATCTGACCGTTTGGTCCGAAGAGTCGGCAGTGGAGAATAACTTTGCTTGAGCAAAATACAAAATCTTCCTCCAACAATTTAAACAATATTGGTGGTTCATCCAGGATACATAAAAAATTGTCCCACAAAATCCTAGTATTCACTAGAATTGTTTTTTATATTTTTTATCAAATGTAACAGTCAACAATTTTTTGAAAAATTATATACGATTTACATAAGTCAGCCATAAGGAACAGACGGATTGGAGCACCCCTTGTTGAACATTGGAGTACTAATCAACACTCTGAACAAGAACTTAAATGGATGATACTGGAGAAAGTAGCTAATCCAAAGGATGGGAATATAGATGGACTAAGGCGAAAAGAGAGGTATATTGGATATACACTCTCCAAACGGTAAACTCAGGGCTCAATGATCATTTGCCGTGGGAGAATGCCCTATTATAATTTCGCTGGGTCTCTAGGTCCTTTCGTTCCTTACTTATTTTCATCTGCGGCTGTGGGTTATTGGACTCTTAGACTTATTTCCCTATGCTGATTTTTACTGTTCAACCTTGTTAGTGGTTTTTGACATTTATCTTGCTGTCTTTTACCAATTGGATTGGTTTTAATTCTTTTAAAAGAACATTCTCTTTCCCCTTTGTGTATTTTTCTTTCTTTATACGTGCTTTGTTTCCTTAACATTGGCCTTGCTAGGAACCCAAGATGGCGCCCAAAAGTACTTGTTTACTAGGTGTGCGCGTTCTATGCTTGCTGGGACTTTGTCTATGTCTTGGTCTCCAGTCAATCCTAAAACCCGCCCCTTTCCGGCGCCCAGCTGTATATCCTTGACATTCATTCAGCTTACCGTCATTACGCCCGTCGTAAGAGTGCGGTTCCATACGTATCCTTTATCGTTGGGTCTCCATCGAGGTAAGCGTTGATTTAAACTATATTTTTTTGTATAACAGGTTTCACTCGCTTATTATTTGTGGTTTGAATCTTAAATCTAGTTAATTATGCGACTATGCGCTTTCTATTTCAGAGTGAGATTATTCGGCTATGAAGCACTTCCTGCTCGTGTCTACCCTGTTTTATCTTTGCTAGTATCCTTACCAGATGTAGACTTTCTTACTTCTCGAGTCGCTGTAAGTATGGGCTATGTCCCTACCTTATACTAGACTTGTTTACATACTATTTAGTTTTTCATTTTTTCAAACCTACTTCATTTTCTTTAGCTTTTTTACGTCCTTTGATATTTGGGATATGCTAGTTAAAATCTTTAGTGTGATCGCCTTTATGATCATTCTGTAGAACCTGCAGGCAACAGTCTATGTTGTCATTTGTTCGTTGGTAGAACGCTTTTTAAGTAATTTGATCTCTTTAACTAAGCGCATTCCCTTAGTGAACTATTTATCTATCTTTAGTTTTGCAGCCTTCGGTCACCATGAACTGCTTTGGTCATATTTATTTTCATTCTTATTTATTATTTGCTGTTGCTCTTTATTTTTCTAGTACTCGCAAGTAATCTTTGGATTGTCTGAGGTTTTACATCGTTTTTCAACTGGAGGTTTTGTCTGTACCAATGGAACTTTGACAGAACGCTTGCCCCACCATGATGATTGGTATAAAACTCCCTTAATTTTTGTTTATTATTTATTTTCCTGGGAGATGTGCTTAATTTTTCCTATGTTTTCATATGTTCCTTTCTAGATCTATTGTGAACCTACTGTCATGAGTATAGGATGACGTTGAGGGCAGGATTATTCGCTTTTTCCCTAAACCTCTTCTAATCTGAGTAGGTTAGCCATCTCATATGAAATCTAGACTTTACCCTTTTCTATCTTGCAGGCTTGTTGTTTTTTTAACCTACCTTACCGATTTTCTACTCACATGTTTCACTCTATGAGGTGTCTTCTTATTCTGGTGACAGACTATGGATACTTAGGTCTTCCATATTCTGGTTCTTGTTTCACTGGCATATGGTTTATGTATTCGTCGCTGTTGGTTAATCCCTGATCATGTCAAGCTCTGACCCTAGTAGTTTTCTTCAATTCAGCTCTATTTTGTTTTAATTCTTGCCTTGTTGTTCCCACAGATGTAATCCTTGTACCCTGTGAGCTTCTATACCACATATCCGGTGGTTTGCTCACTCCATACAGAAGGCCCCTATAAATTGAACATACTTACAGTCTACGCCCTGAAGAAGGAATTATTTATATGTTGTATTGTTCCGAAACGCGCGTCGGCGTTTTGTTTTGTTTTTTTGTTTATGGTTCTAACTTGGTGTATTAATTATATGATTTAATTCTGTATTGTCAACTGTTAATGTATGGTAATTTCCCCTGTTTTGTGATATTTGGTTATATGTATCGTATGTGTATTTTTTATGTTTTTTTATTTTCTGTTTTGTCATAGTGGGCCTATGTTACAATTTATATTTGTATTTATGAAAATCGATTATACATGTTTTTGTTGAGAAAAAGGAAAATAAATCGTATATATTTTTTCAAAAAATTGTTGACTGTTACATTTGATAAAAAATATAACAAACAATTCTAGTGAATACTAGGATTTTGTGGGACAATTTTTTATGTATCCTGGATGAACCACCAATATTGTTTAAATTGTTGGAGGAAGATTTTGTATTTTGCTTGTGCTTATTTCCCTGCTCTCTTCCTCCTTATTGAGATTTCAGGGACCCTCTGTTGTTTATTTGTGAATAACTTTGCTTGACCTGTGTGCACCAGGTGAGTTTGTCTTGGTTTTTGGTAAATTTGGCACCATTCTTGAATAATCTTGGGTATGGTCTGAAGACCCTTTCTTGGCTTGCTTGAACTTGGTAGGTCTGCGGACTGGGTAGATACTGCGGATGCTCTGCCAGGCGACATACTGAATTTGGCTTACTCTTGAATACGCCTGGGGCTTGAGCCTGTTTTCTTGATGCAGTCTGAGGACTGACTTGTAGTTTCAGAGGTGTACTTGCTGGTTATTCGTCTGGTACGAAGGGGGAGCGTGTCTTATATTAAGATGCCTTGTCTGAGTAAGCTATGGTGTTTGGGATGCCGTTGTTGCTCCACTGATGCTCGACTGGAGGAGAGACAAACTGCACCTCCGGAGGGTACCCCGAATTTTGACATGTATGTCAAGCACGGCATTGGCCATATTATGTTTAGTACATTGTGGCACAAATATATGAGATACAATGCCGAGCTGCAGTGGCCACTAACCGGTACCTTTGATGAACAAAAACTGAATTTCCTGCAGGATAAATTGTTTGCGAAGCGAAGTAGGCAGTTGTTGTTTGATTCTCTTCAGGTATGGAAAGCAGAGGCGCATGAGAGCAGAAAAAGAGGCCCGGAGAGGAAAGATGCAGACAGTGACTCAGAAAGCAGTAGCGTATGATAGGGAGAAAATAGAAAAGGGTATAGAATGTGCTGATAGAAAGTTTCGATTGCAATGTGACCAATCCTATGTCGCTCGAGAGGAGGGCGATGCATTCGTGGAGGAGCTGTTAGAAGCTCGACCTCCACCTCCACCTCCCTATGTCCTGCAGAGAATATACCCTGTTGTCCCTCCATCCCCTGCCCCTCCTGTTTCCACCTCTGGCTCTCCCGTTTCTGACACGGTTGCTCCGGCTACGGCACCCCCTGATTTTTCTTTAGCCTCACAGGCTGCGGATGCAATAACTGCAAGCCTTCCTGCTACGCCTATTGTCTCTGCTTACGCTATCTCTCCTTCCCTCACACCTTCAACACAGCCACTACTAAGGTTAGTGCCTGCCCCTTCATCTATTGTGCCCTGCTTAAATGTTTCTTCCCCGACTCTGTTGAGTATTGGGACGCCGGTGCGCGGACCGGATGAGGGGAGTTGGGCAGCAGCTCGCGAACGAATGGGGCGGGTGCTGATTCGATCTGATGTGGGGAATGAGGAGAAAAAGATGGTGGCTGACCAGGCTGCACAGTGGGCCCGGAATCCAATTTACAGTGTGGAGGATGTGTGGAGTGTGGTGAAAGATTATGAGCCGTTTGTGCAGCAGCATGCTCTCAAGCATATGTCGGCCACACTGATAGGGCTGTGGGAACAGTGTTCTAATGGTGTCGCACCTCAGATAATTTATGACATCCGGGACCCTGTGTATGTTACAGATATGGCCCCTAATGACGTTTTCAGTAATGTTGCCACATTGATTGGTTATCGAGGTAGGTTACAAGAGAAGACACCAACAACAGGGTCCCAGGTTCCAATGAGGGAGGTACACCCCATTTTTCACCCGGAGATATCGGAACTGCGTAATCAGCAGAATGCTGTTATCAGGCAGCAGGTTGAGGCTCACTTTCATGAACAATGGGTTTACACTCCATGGAAAAGGAGTGAGGTTTTATCTCTTAAGAGTCAGTTGCCGGATCCTAGAAAAAATCCAACTGCATATTACAAAGAATTAACGGAGGCCGCCTCGTCAACAGTGATGACGTTGGCTGATATTGAGATGTTTTTCGGCTTGTTGGTACAGGTAGATATTTGGAGACAGGTGCATACACAGGACCATGTCGTGGAATTGGGTGGCACTTGGGATGAGATCCAAGCATGGGATAAGGAGAGGAAGCCTGGCGAGAAGCCTAGGGCTGAGATACTAGCTTTGCCAGGCCGAATTATTACTTATATGCACTCCTTGATTCCACGAGGAGAGTAGATTGGGACAAGTTAACAGCATGTCGCCAGAAGAAAGATGAAAGTGTATCTGATTTCTTCACTAGGTTTGAAGGTGTGTTTTTGGTATTCACCGTACAGGAATTGTCAATGGAGGGAGGTGTCCGATTGTTTGTTAACAGATTTGTTACGAACCTGCTTCCTGAGATCGCGACTCGGTTGCAGGCGTCGGAGAGCACTTGGACTACGTCCACCCCATCAGTAATATTAAGTATGGCACAGTATTACGAGCATAGAGAGAACGAAGACAAGGAGAAGGTAGAGAAGAAGAATAAGGAGCTGAAGACGAAGGTGTTGATGCAGCAGGTGTCCCGGGGAAATGGTAGAGGGCGAGGCATTGGTCCGGCCCGGCAGCTGCCTCGCACTAGCAGGAATACCACGCCTTTGGGACCGAACCAGTGTGCATATTGTAAGGAGGAGGGGCACTGGCGCAGTGAGTGTCCGACTTATTGCAAAGGGTTGGGGTCCCCGAAGGACGAGGTTCTACTAGAGGACGGGGTCGTGGGGCGAGCGACCATGACGGAGGCCAGGAAAGGGCAGGACAGCCAGGTCCATCTGGTCAGAATTATTTTGATGATCCACGGGGGTGACAGTACTACGATGATGACTATGATTTGGATGATGTGACGGGACTTACTCATGGCTAGGACAGCCAGGGGGGCAGGGTGAGGGACCAGTTAAGATCCCTGTGGATCAGCGTGGACCTTATGTTACTGCTGATCTCCAGGGTTCGGCGAAAAAATTCTTGGTGGACACGGGGGCAATGAATAGCTCTGTTTCTCGTTCACTGGTCCCCGGGGCAGCCCTGTCTGGCCAAAATAATGTTTTGGTAGGCTTTTCAGGTATACCGGTTGTGAGCCCCATCTCCGAGCCACTCGCCCTGACCATTGGTCCTTTTACTGTAGATTCGCCTTTTCTACTGACATCTAACTGTGGGGAAAATTTGATGGGTTTGGATTTGTTGAAGAAGTTGCATGCAACTATTTCGTGCTCCCCGGAGTTGTCTATATGACCATAGGACCCGATGTAGTGAATTCCAGGCAATGTTTGTCAAAAGATGAGCCCCTCCCCGCTGAGTTTAAAGGTGTGCCACCGTCATTATGGGCAACAGGTGATACGGATGTGGGGCTACTGCAAATACCACCGGTCTCTATCAGGGTTAAGGATGATGCTGTTTTACCCCGTATCCCTCAGTACAAAATAACGCAAGCGGGGGAGCGAGCACTATTGCAGATTATACAGGATCTGATTAAGTCCGGGGTGGTTGAGGAGAAGACTGCAAATGTGTGTAATAGCCCTATCCTTCCTATTCTCGAGGGTACCATCAGGTTCCTCAACCGATCACCCAGATGTCTATCGGTTTGTGATTGACCTGCGGGAGGTGAATAAGATTGTGGTCCCTCAGTTCCTAGTGGTCCCCGACATCACTGCTCTTCTAACTATGATTCCTTCCTCTGCCAAATACTTTTCCGTCATTGATTTGAAGAATGCATTCTTTAGCATTCCCATACATCCAGACAGTAGGTATCTGTTTGGATTCGCATTTGCCAGCAGAAGTTTTAGATTCTGTCGGGCTCCTCAGGGCTATACTGAAAGTCCTAGCATCTATAGTCAGGCTCTGAAAAGTCAGTTGGACTCCCTTGTCCTTCCCACAGGTAATGTATTGTTGCAGTACACAAGCCTTTGGAGGTAAGCAAAGACCGTGTGCCTATTTTTCCGCGCTTCTAGATAACGTCGCCAGAGCCCTCCTGAGCTGTCTAAGAGCGGTCGCGGCTCGTCCTTAATACGGATCTCACAGTCATGGTACCGCATGCTGTGGGCACACTTTTGAACAGAACAAAGACACAGCACCTTACCAGTGCGCGTCTGACAGGCTACGAGTTGACCCTGTTTGCACCTCACATCACCATCAAAAGATGTGCCACTCTGAACCCAGCCACGTTAATACCCCTCCCTTCTGAGAGTGAGGATGCGGACGTGCATGATTGCATTTTCCGTACTGAGGAGGAGACGAAGGGACGGGTAGACTTGACTGATGTTCCCCTGTCCGAGCCCGAAGGGGAGCTATATGTCGATGGCTCTTGTTTCAAATTACCAGATGGCACTACCTTACACACAGTTGTCGAGACATCACGAGTTCCTAATCATTCGGCCCAGGCTGCAAAATTGATTAATCTCCTTCGTGCCTGTGAGTTGAGTGAGGGGCTAGCTGTCAATATCTACACAGACAGTCAGTACGCATTTGGAGTCGCTCATAACTTTGGGCGGCTCTGGGCAGAGAGAGGTTTTCTGACTTCACATGGGTTAAACATACAAAATGGCCCACTGATTCATAGGCTTTTGTCAGCCCTGACATTTCCCAAGAGGTTAGCAATAGTGAAGTGTAGTGCCCATAAGACAGTTACAGACGATGTGGGGAGGGGAAATGCGTTTGCAGATCAGATAGCTAAGGAGACGGCCCGATCAAAAATGAAAAGGATGTTTGTGGCAGGTCTTGCTAGATGGGTACCTGACAATGCAATGTTTGAAGATACATTAGAGAATGTTAAAGAGATCCAGAGTGAGGCAACAATGGAGGAGCTTGCAATATGGCAGGAGAGAACAGGGCGTCTAGATGACGATGGGTGCTGGACTGATAAGTCAGAGAAGCAGAGATGGATGTTACCTAATGCATATGTACTCCCTGTAGTCACCATGGCGCACGGGCCAGCACACATTAGTGCGAAGGGAATACGAAAATTGCTAGATCCTGTATGG
Source organism: Calotriton arnoldi (assembly GCA_963921515.1). Lineage (NCBI taxonomy): Eukaryota > Metazoa > Chordata > Amphibia > Caudata > Salamandridae > Calotriton > Calotriton arnoldi. The sequence continues at coordinate 1,112,184 of CAWUFW010000223.1, read as the reverse complement.
CAGAATGATAATATCCCTAAGGTAGCTGCCCACCTGGTGAGGTACTGTATGGTGTGCTTGATGCACAACCCTGGAAAAGGCACCCCTACCCCGTCTGGCAGCTTTGCACCACCTTCCTTCCCTTTCGAGGTTCTCCAGATGGATTTCATCGCAATGGAACGAGTTAACAACATGAAGTATGTGCTAGTGGTTGTCTGTGCATTCAGTAAATGGATTGAGGCTTACCCCACTAAAGAGAATACAGCCATGGCGACGGCGAAGGTGCTCTTGAAAGAGTTCTTCCCACGCTTCGGTTTGCCCCGTTTGATTTGGAGTGACAATGGAAGTCATTTTACCTCGAAAATAATACAGCTGGTGTGCGATGGGTTACACATCAAGCAAAAGTTTCATGCCGCAAACCACCCTCAATCGGCAGGCTTAGTTGAGAAGTACAATGGTACTCTCAAGCTAAAATTGGCAAAAATCAAAGAGAGCACAGGATTGCAGTGGCCAGATGCATTACCCCTAGCACTGTTGTCCACCAGAGCTACTGCCCACTCTAGAACGGGACTGTCACCGTACGAGGCCCGGCGAATGTTTGGGACGTCCCGCGACCTCGACGGTTTTCAGACTTAGAATACGCCCTGCTTGTGGACTATCTCTGTGAGTTGACTAAAAATGTGCGTTCTATTCACCAACAGATTTCCGAGACCCTACCGCAAAATCCAGAGGGGCCGGGCCACGAGATACGACCCGGAGATTGGGTCCTGGTTCACAACTTCCAGAGGAAGAGCAGCTTGGAGCCCAGCTGGAGGGGGCCTCTTCAAGTCCTTCTTGCCACCAGAACAGCGGTGAAGGTCGACGGCCGGAAGAACTGGATTCACAGTACCCATTGCAACAGGGTACCCCTGCCGTTACCTTACGACCAGTGGGTCCTGGATGGGATTGGTGACTGTGAGACAGAGCAGGTGCCACGTTTCATTCCCTTTTCAGACGTGGGCACCTACTGAGGAAGAGCGCCACGCGGTGCTGAATGAGGCAGTGCGACCTGAAATTAAGGCCATCCAGGAGCCCCAGCTTGGTGGTCCAGCAGTGATTGAGCCCCGACCTATTGAGCCCCAATCTGCCAGCTCGCCTATGTTTGAGCGCCTGCCCCTTGGTCCTTTTGAGCCTGACCCCCTTTTTCCTGACCCCTCTGTGTCTGGGGTATTGAGGTACAACTTGCACCCCCGCCGGAGGAACAGTGCACCAAAGGGAAAGTCAGATTAGTAGGGATGGACTGCATTGATGAAGAATAGGGCGAATGTACCTTGTCCGTGGTACCAACGATCGCTTAGGGAAAGGGAGGTTGGTACATTGTTCGGACAGTGAATGATCAGGGCAAACGGACTGCGCTTCTAAAAGAAAGAAATACCCTGCCCTGCAACGTGGGATCTGGATCTGAGTTAGACGAGCAGCTCCATCACCGGTGCTCAACAGCACCTACGCTTGATGAACAATAGGGGTCCACCAGCGGGACCCAAACGGACGCTGGGAACACTGCTCCATTTTTCTTGCTTTATCCCCATTGGCTCCAAGTGTAAGTCTTTTCCTCTGGTCACGAAAATGTACCCCTTTGGTCGCCCCATTCAGGAGGAAGAACAGCCCTTTGCAGCTCCGCATTCTGAACGAGACGGGCCTGTTTGGTCCTCCTGGTCTGTTAAAAGTAAAATTGTCTTTGTAACTGTGATCCTGATCTCTCTTATAATAGTCCTTGGGATAACGTATTTCCTTGAAGAAAAATATCCTGTGCACTCTCTGATTGGTACTACGCCTATTCCCTCAGAACATATTTTTGTTACTTTGGCCCCTAACAAAGAGGAGCACCGAAATTCCTATAGGGATAATGTATTTATTCAAACCCTGCATCAGACGCACACTGCTTATAATACGACAAAATGTTGGGTATGTGGGTTGTTGCCCTCAGTGACTCATAGAAGTGAGAATTTGTTGTCCATGCCTTTGTCATATGTCAGTAGCTGTGAAGGGTGGTTTATAATGCTTAGTATGGTACTTTCATCTCCAGGGACTGATACATTAGAGCAAAAGAGTGCTAATTCTCATACCCTAACGCAGAATGTACGTTTTCAGCATAGAACACCCCCCGATGCTCCCACAAGTCGAGAGCCGTTCAGCAGGTTGTTTCTGAGCTCTTGCATGCATGCCCACGAGAAAGTAAGAGAGGGAAATTGGTCCCAAAAGGAAATTAATAATTTCCTACAGTTCAACACATCAGAATACTACCAGTCATTCCAGGCCCGTAATGTTACTGAAGATAAGCCGATACCCTTGTCCGTGGTTAATGTTACAGCAGCCTTCTGTGTCCAAGGGGCAGGGAAAATAGAGGTGGGAGAGAGTAAGTGCAATGCCACCTATCGTTTGAGAACAACAGATAGTCCGGCCCGATACTACCACCCAATGTCTACTTTGTGTGCGGCTCTTACGGTTATGTATGGCTTTTGGAGGGGTGGTCAGGAAAGTGTTATCTTTCTTACCTTCTACCACCAGTTTACTTAGCCCCTCCCAATTATCATAAGGACCATCGCTTGGAACGTAGAGGTGCCCATGCATTCGGCTTAAAAGAATGATTTGTACAGATGATATAGATCAGACAGATACCACTTTACAGCAGTTCACAGATGCTATGAAAGGTATAATACCTTTTTGGGGCCCTATGGCCAATAGCCTCAACATTCGGAGGCTCACCCGGGTGGTGGAAGGAGTTATTAACACTACAGCAGGGATCTTGACCAATATTACTGTAGAGGTCCGGGCTATGAGGCTTGTTGCCCTTCAGAACCGGATGGTGTTAGACTTCATCCTTGCTGATCAGGGTGGGGATTGCCGCGTCATTGGCAGTAGCTGCTGCGTATACATACCGGACAACGCTCCGACTGTGTATGCTGCTATACAAAAGCTTCATAAGATCGCCTCTGATATACATCAGGAGAATGGCACATGGTCTTTCACTGGATGGTTTTGGGGCCTGTTTACCACTTGGGGTTGGAAGATTATTATTTTCCTGGTGGCCATAGCCAGCCTCATTTTGGCCTGTTGTCTGTGCATACACTGCCTCCTTGCCTGTTGTGCTTGTTGTGTATCAATGTTGACACCACGCCCCAAACACCTGGAACACGATTCTAAGAACAGAGTCATGATGATGCAGGACATCCAAGACTTGATGTGTATAGACGAAGGCATTTTTGAATATTGATAAAGTGTATCTGGTCTTAAAGAGTATTTAGTTCTGATTAGTACTTCATAAGATAGTCACCGTTACCTCCAATGGCACTTTCCTCCTATCTTTAGAATTGTAAAGACCCTTACCTGATGGCACCAATAAAATTAGCATGAATGCTAAAAGGAGGGTCTGTTAGATTTGAAATATTCTTATCATGATGCTCATGCTATGCTCCGTGTTAAGTTAGCATTCATGGCGCCATTTTGTTAATACCCGATATTTTGTTTTGTGATCGCAACTAAGCTCCTGTCTTACATTGCTTGTCTCAGCAGAAAACTGTCTCCTGTACCCTCAGCTTGTGCGGCCCAAGGCCGAGTTTTGCCGCACTAATGAATGTACTCTTTATTGTTGCATACCTTCGCTGTCCGATAAACTCATTCCCACATATCATAATGGTAGACGCAGGCCGAACGGCCTTGGAGCCGAGATAGTGTGTACCCAGTCTCAGGACTGTGGCTCATCCTTCTTTGCTACCTTTGTTCACCGTTACCCGGACCGGAATTTTCCAGTCTGGGCGTGTTCTTGGGAAATTGGGAATGTATAATATCAGACTTTATGTTAGGAGGAGTCAGTCCCTCGGCAGCTATCTCATGAGGCTGGTCAGACCGGACTCCGCTGCAGCGCATTTACTAATAAATCACTTGGTTTGTATTCTCTACTGTCTACCTGACTCTTCATTTCTTGGAAGGCAGAGAGGTGGTCGCAAGTGACCTGGGTGACCCGAGTCGGGTCACTTCCTTCAACACCATAGAGAGAAAAACAGCCTTTCACACCTAAATATTTTCAATACTCTCTCAAAAAAGATCTCCTCAACAGTATCAGCGCAGGCAGACCATCAGGATCACCTTCAGACACAGCGCCTCCTACCCGTGCAGGGGAAACATCTACAATCTTAGTCAACAAGTCCATGGAGCTGAAAACCTCCTATGTTCGACCACTCCACTAAAAGAAAAACCTTGCCACATCTGACTGCAGCAAACTATCCAATCGCCCATTCTTAGGAAAAATATTTAAAAGCGTAATGTGTTTACTCAATGTTCCACATACATGAAGAAAAATAACTTAATGTCAGACCAACAATCGAGTTTCTAACCAGGCACGGAGTGAGCCATTACACCCATTAGGGATGACCTAAAAGTCATAGTGGACAAGAACGAAGTGATCGCTCTATTGCTTCTGGAGTGATCAGTGACTTTTGACACAGTCCTCCACCACTTGCTACTACTAAGACTCCATTGTTTGGGAAAACATGAAAATGGTCCAAGGTGGATTGCTTCTGACCTCTAAGACAGAGCGTAGTTTACTTGCCACCACTCACATCAGCGTCTCACACCCGACACTGTTATTCAACATCTACTCAACCCCCTAATGGACCTGATTGCATCATTCAACATCACTTCTTAAAGCTATGCAAATGAGACACAAATCATTCTTTAGAAAATGGGCCAGGAGATCTCTGCACCTCAAAACATACCTGCCCTCGCACTATAAATGCACGGATAATAAGTAATCACCTAAAGCTCGACAGCGCAAAGACAGACATTATGCATGTATGTGTGATATTTCTATAGCGCAAACCTAGCAAAAAGGCAGCGGAGCGCTGTACAAGGCCAAAGACAAGCATAAAGCCAACGAGTAGTAGGAGAGGAAGCCGGGTTATGGACAGCTAATGCATCACAATGTAGTGTTCTTTAAAGAGTCGAGTCTTCAACTCTTTCCAAAATTGGAGCAGCGTTGGGGCTGTCCAGATGGATACAGGGTGTTGTTCCAGGTCCTGGGTGCATAGATGGAGAAGACTTGTTGTCTTGTGTTTTTTTTTTTACACTTCTTAGCCTGCAGTCTGATGATGTCCTGGCTGTGGGTGTGCAGAGAAACACCAGAGATGGTGTAGGAAAGTGCCCTTTTTGACATTGTCGTCCCCCACCGTTTGCCTTGTATTTGATGTGATTTCAACTGGAAGTGCACTGGGTTCCTGCTAACCAGGGCCCAGTGTCAGATCTCTTTCCCAAAACTGTGCAATGGTGTCCTCAATTGGCGATACCTTTAGTACCCTCTGTAAATCCCTAGTAAAGGGTATCCTCGGTACCTACGGCCTGAGGTACTAAGGAGGGTCCCCAAGGATGGCAGCACAAATTGTGCCCCCGTAAGGGACCCCCCACCAAGCTCATGCAAACTGCCCTGCAGGCTGTGTGTCTTGGTGCAGAGAAAAGTGAAAACACGACATGGCACTCAGCCTGTGTGCCATGCCTGCCGACACTGCATGTAGTATAAGTAAGCCACCCCTACAGCAGGCCTTCCTGCCCTAAGGCAGGGTGCACTATACTACATGTGAGGGAATATCTGCATGAGCAGAAATGCCCCTGTGCTGGTGAGTTCCATTACTGCCCGTACAAGTGATTAGGGAAGCCATTTTAAAAGAAGGTGCTGGATACTGGTGAAAACAAGTTCCCCAGCTTCACTGAAAATAGGGATGTTTGGTATCAAACCTCTCTTATTAATAAACCCACACTGATGCCAGTGTCGGATTTAGTAATAAATGCACCCAGAGGGCACCTTAGAGGTGCCCCCTGAAATCCTACCAGCCACTGTTGTGCTGACTGACTGGTACTCGCCAGCCTGCCACCAGAGATGAGTTGCCGGCCCCCCAAGGGTGAGGGCCTTTGCTCTCCGGAGGCCATAAACCAAGCCTGCTCAAGCAGGGGTGCTTCACACCCCTGCCCACAGGATAGCCTGCAGATTAGCATTCCAAGGCAGGGGAGCTTCAAAGAGGCCCACTGCCTTTGATATGCGAATCTGGTTCTCTCTCCCTCAGGCGAGTACCACCCCTGTACTGGGCTACCTGAAGTGGATGCAACTTTTCAGAAGTGACCATCTTGGTGATGGCAAATTTAGGATCTCTGGGACAGGGTTATGCCCACTTCCCCCAGGAAGTGGTGCTATAGAGGGGGTAGTGAACCCAGAGTTAAATAACTCATTGGCTACTATCCTATATTCCCCTAACACCCCTAAATTTAGTATTTAGGGGAGCCCTGGCACCAGGAAATCAGATTCTGCCGGCCAAAAGAAGAAGGACCTGTTCGTCTGTTCTCTAAAATTGCGCCAAAGTCGTCTCGTCCTGCAAGCTGCTGATCCTCCAAAGCCTGGGAGGACTGCCAGCACTTCCTCAAAGACTCAGGAACTCCTGTGGATCAGCAGAGCTGCTTCCCTGTATCCTGTAGATACCCCAAAGAAGACTTTGAGACTACGGAACTCCAAAAACCTGACCCCGCAAAGCACCACTGCACTGCGCTTCGTAGCCTGAACTGAAGAGGGCCAACGGTGCAAGCATTGTCCCCCAGCCCTCCAGAGACAAAGCCCAACTTGGAATTGCCCCCTGTGGACTTCCCAACGCTGCCTGCCACCTCTATTTGCAGGCCCCCTCTACCGCAAGTGCTCCCGGTGACGAAAATCCGACGCCTTGCACCCATCACTCTTGGCAGATGGAGAAGAGGACCAAAGGCGTCCCCGAGCATTGGAAGAGTTGAGCGCCCTTCTTGGTTCAGCCCGATTGGTCCCCCAGTCTGAGCCTTCAGCCTCTTTTCCAAGTGATCGATCTCCATAGACTTGAATGGGGCATCCGACTCTGCAAGGCACCTCTGTACCCGGCCGCCCCAGTGCTGTCCGAAGTGACCTGTTGGTGCCTTGGACCTTGCCCCATACTCACCTTAAGTCCAGTAGATCGATCTCGTAAGGCACAGTTGAGTTCCTGAATGCAATACATGTTTTACCTCCAGAGGTTAACATTACCACAAAGTGCTTCAATTAAGATTTAAAGTATCAAAATCACCAGATGCCCCAGTGCCTCCCACGGTGACCTGCTGGTGTGGCCTTGGACCTTGCCCGATACACACCTTGAGACCCGAGGAAGAGTCCCATAAGTCGTTAAGTTACCGCATGCAGCATATGTTTCTTCCTAAGTTAACATGGCCGCAAAGTGCTTCAATTACGATTTAAAGTATAAAAACCTGTTTTCTTCAAACCTGCTATTTAAAAAAATATTTACCTGATTTTGATGATCTTAGTGCTTAAAGTTATATAAAGATACGTGTTCTTTTTATAAATTGTGTGGATCTCTGTATTAAGTCGTGTGCATCATTGATTGGCTGTGTGTGTACAGAACAGATGTCCAACACTCCTCTCTGATAAGCCTAAGGCTGCTCGACCACAATACCCCCTAATAGAGCACCTTGGGTTTGCTAGAGGAAGCCCCTGTCCACTAGTAAGGAATACCTGGACTCTTTGCACGGTATACATCTTTTTGGTATATCTTATAAAGAGCTGGTTTCCTACAGATGGTGAGCTGGTCTGTGAGATAAGCAGGGGTGCTGGTCGTTATGGCTTTGCAAATGGTGCCGTTGGTTTTGAAGATGGTGTGGGCCGGCTAGGGGAGCCAGTGGAGTTCCATCATGACAGGGGCAAGGTGATCATATTTCCTCAGGCCCTGGATGAGACATGACTGTTGCCAAAATACCACATTTCAGCCATATGGCCCACAAGAACAGGTGTTCAATCCACTAATAACAGGAAACCTAGGGGTGACCTTGGAGTTAGACCTATTCATGACACCACGTCAGCAAGGTCATAAAGAGTGTCTTCTGCACAACGAAAATACTGCGGCACATCTTCCCATACCTTGGTACCAACAATAGATACAAGCCATCTTTAGATTTGTAATCTCCAAGTTTGTCTATGCCAACAGCTATAACGAGACACACCCAGTTTCATCGTATGCAAAATACAACTCCAGAATGCTGCTGCATGACTCCTCTGCCTTCACCCAGGAGAACCCTTGAATCAGTCCAGCACCCCATCCACTTATAGCTTTGAAGACATCACCGTCGTCCACAGAGCCTCCCAGGGGAAAGGACCACTACACCTACAAGTTAAAAAAAAGCAAGACAAACGAAACTGAACACTGCGCTCCAGGCTTGCACCACTTATCATCATACCACCTTACCATAGGAAATCCGTAGGAGGCGTTGCTTTCTCAGTACAAGCCTCTACACTCCGGAACCACTACCAGCCAACATTCAAAGCACCCAGGAGCACATACACTTCAGGAGAGAGTTAAAAGCATGGCTGTTTGAAAGATAACTACATCATCCAACAACCCTGGTATAGAACATGGAATAATAACCGCACCTTCACGTAAAAACTACATTCCAGAGATAAGGAGCAGCCCAACCAGCACACTACTGTCTAAATCTAGGTGTGATGGCGGACCTGTGTCTAGCCTGGGTAGTTTGTAGTCACGTCAATTCACATATAACCGCTCTGGCCCGCACTATGCTAATATAAAACTCAGCTGTTGGGCAGCCGACTGTAGCTCATACAGGCTGCATAATCATTCCCTTACACTGCCTGACCCTACAACGCTCACATGAGACAGACCTGGTACGGGTCAGGTCTGTCACTCAGTACTGCAGCAGTCGAAAGCAATAAACCACCCATCACCAACAGAACCGGCGTGGAATAACTGGGAAGATCAGACGCATGCCGCTGGCCAAGGGAGGACTTTAATGTAGGCCACCACTGCAGGTCTCAACAAGCGACACACTTTGACCCTTTCTGACATCTCACAAAGTCCATCCCACACGATCTCGTCATCATTTCTCCGTCAAAGCTGTGCCTGGTCAGGGCCTTAAACAAAAAATCTTAAGTGGACAACCAAGTGCAGTAACCTGCTAAGAGGACTGTGATCTTAAGAAATATCAAAACGAACCCTGAAAGCTGCCAGATGACTGGAAACCATAAACTGTGCACCTCTCTCTCTCACACTTCATCCACCACACTGCGTCCCCTAACACGATAGCCGTGCCTCATGGTCATCACGCATGACATGGAAACACTTCTCACATAGGATCAAAGACTACCTCCGAGCCACACACTGTATGCGGTGTTGCTTGCTGCCCGGGTGTAAGCACAATATAAATGTTGCATTACAAAACAGGGGTTGGTGTGTTTTTGGGGCCCCCCTCCACAATGATTTAGGAGAGGCCACTAGAGGTCCCCTTGCTCCAGGGAACCTACGCATTGAGACAGAGGTGTTGAAATGCTCACTCTGCTCTCACAAGAGTCAACAGTGGGGACTAAATGGGGGCTTTTGGAAACGAGAGAGCCAAAGAAGGGGTTCTAGGACTGACCTTTAACCTTGGAGATAAGGGTCCCAGCAGCCGTCAGAGTCTCCATGGTGTTGAGGAGAGGGTACTTGGTGATGATCTGTCGCAGGATGCGCAGCGCCTCCCCCAGGCACTCGTGCGCCATCGGCCGCTGTGAGTCCAGCTTCTCTGCAAGGAAGAGGGGTTAGGAACAGAGGTTATATGGTGCAAGCGAGCAACCCAGCAGGGCACCCAAACAACCAGTAAACACAACTTTAATGCACACAGATAATCCACAGATACAGCCAGTGAAAGAAAACAACCGCTCACCTGCCAACAAAGCTGGTGCCCCCCACAATCAATAAATACAGTTACAAGGTGAACATTCATTTACATATGTAGCTAGTCCACCAATTAAACGAAAAATTAACCACTTCATACAAGTACTCCCACACATAGCACGTCAGCCAACATAATCAGAAAACCTGCAGATATAGAAATCACTCACTTCCAAACACAGCCAGGGCACTCACTCACCTACATATACAATCATGGTCTGTGGAGCTAGAAACATCAATCATTTAAATGTGTTATGAATGACGCACGACTGGAGCAAGTATCGAGCACAAAGTCTCTGGGTATCTGCTTCAATCGGCGTTGCTCGCACCTGGCACAGCTGCCTACCTTAAAAGTAATAGCTTATGAGCCGGAGATGTGGACTAATACCATTAAAAGCATCCAAATGGGGGCTCTTCGAAGGCTCTCCTGATTATAACTGTCCACCGCCCAGTTATGAGCAATAACCCCCACACTGTGCCCACTCCCGAATGGCATGCAACCTTCTTACCTATGTACATCTAATAAACAGCCAACACAAGTTGTGGTTTTTTGTGGTCGATGTTGGCCGCAGTTTTATTCCCATTAGATGAATAATCCTCTCTTGTCTTACAATACCCTGGTCATCATCTTATGACCCTGGCCATAAATCACCATAGCGAACTGTTACACATTGTTTGTCATAAATCATTTGCACATCATAGATTCGTAAACCACCCTGACAGTTCGTTGTTCCGATCTTTTGCAGGCATATCTAATTTCTTGCCACTTGTGGGGTCATAAAATTGTTCTGTTGGTTTCCACGCCCCTTGCTTGTGGGGGGTAGCCTCTCCCCGGGGTTAGGCCCCAAATCGCTACCTTGTTAGTCTCTTTTGTGCCCTGCCATCTGGCGGGGTCTGGGCTGCGAGCGCCGTCTCCGTTTGCTACCCCCTTTTGTCAGGCCTACTCACCCTGCCGTAAGGCATCCCAAAGTGAGTGGCCCTCCTCCTACACACCACTACCAGTGTGCCTCCATAACCAACGATTGTACCCCTTCTTATCCGCCGTCTTGCCTGCTGTCCAGCACTGCGACACTGCTGTTCCTTAGGTGTGGGTGGGTCTCAAAAATCACAGCTGCGCCGCTCCCCCAGCTGCACAATGGTAATAATGAGTTGTACTGTGCGGAGCGGCGCCTTATAACCCCTCTGTAACCTTCTCACCGCAAAGGCAGCTTCCCCCATTGGGGGGGTTCGAAAATCACCTGGCCCCCCCCATTGGCCCGGTGACTCGGCGCCTTTCTGGCACGCCTTTTGGCACGAGAGGGTAGACCCCCATTGCTTCTGGGCACTTCATAGCGGCCCAAACCGGATCCTTCCGGGCCACTGCGGCTGTTATGGCGCTGGCCCTCGAGGCACCCTTTGTGGGCAGCCTCTGCAATATCCCCCGCACTGTGCCCACTCCCGAATGGCATGCAACCTTCTTACCTAGGTACATCTAATAAACAGCCAACACAAGTTGTGTTTTTTTGTGGTTGTTGTTGGCCGCAGTTTTATTACCATTAGATGAATAATCATCTCTTTTCTTACAATACCCTGATCATCATCTTATGACCCTGGCCATAAAGTACCATAGCGAACTGTTACACATTGTTTGTCATAAATCATTTGTTTGTCATAAATCATTTGCTTGTCATAAATCATTTGCACATCATAGATTCGTAAACCACCCTGACAATACGTTGTTCCGCTCTTTGGCAGGCATATCTCATTTCTTACCACTTGTGGGGTCATAAAAGTGTTCTGTTGGTTTCCAAGCCCCTTGCGTGTGGGGGGTAGCCTCTCCCCGGAGTTAGGCCCCAATTCACTACCTTGTTAGTCTCTTTTGTGCCCTGCCGTCTGGCAGGGTCTGGGTTGCGAGCACTGTCTCCGTTTGCTACCCCCTTTTGTCAGGCCTACTCACCCTGCCGTAAGGCATCCCAAAGTGAGTGGCCCTCCTCCTACACACCGCCCTGCCAGTGTGCCTCCATAACCAACCATTGTACCTCTGCTTATCCCCCACGCCGACAGGGAGGCTAACGTCTTCCTGCAGCTCCCACCCTGCGTTGTCTGGTTTTTTTTTTTTAGGTGCAGCCTGCTAATGCCATAGCGCCCCACAGTTTGTCCCAAAATACCTGCATTCCTTTCTCCGATAGGTGAACCCCATCCTGCCCATAAAGCTCCGGGCGGCCTGGGTTGATGAGGCCGTGTCTGATGCTCTCCAGGCCATTGATCTTACAAAACCTGCTTACCGCAATGTTTTCTTCCATCTTGAGTTTTCAACTGCCTTATGTGACTCGGCCCCCCGCCAAACCAGCCTGCTGATCAACTCGGACCATATGATGGTAGTGCTACCGAAGCACCGCGCCAACTCTGTTAATTCTTTCTGGATGGCCTGGGGAGCTCTTTCCTCCCCAGCTGGGCCAGGTCGTTCCCCCCGAGGTGTATTATCAAGACGTCTGGATGCCATGCCGCATCCGCCTTTAACTCCTTGAGTGCTGCTGGCAGTTGGTTCCATCTCATCCCCGGGCGACCCCACCATCGGACGCATGTGTTGACCGTCCTGCCCTTCTGCTTATGGCCTCCGCGCTGCCACCATGAATGCATCCAGGATACAAATGAGTGGCCCACCACCCATACCAGTCGCGGGCGCTTTCCTGCTGAGGCAATAATCACAATGTCAGGCGGCCGTGCGCACCTGGGACTGTGCCCCCACACGCCCCCGCCTTAATGTTGCTAAGTCTTTCTACAACAGCTGGGGTCTCACGTAATTGCTGTATGCTTTGTACCACCACCTGCCAATAGCCTTGATCCATGCCTCGGTCACCCCATGCTGGGCTGCCGAGGTCGCTGCCCCAATCCTAAATAAATGCGAGCCTAAGGCGGCCGGCGGGAGCCCCGCTCTACTCAGGGCTTGGCGCATCACCGCTGTTTACTTAAGAGATTCCCATCTCTATGTTTGAAAAGTGGGCCTTCCCCTGTCGGTCGTAACGCCATGTAGATTAGGAGGCAGCAACCTGCGCAATATCTGGGGTCCTTGATGCACTGCAGCCGTACCACCGCCCCTTTGCTGGCCTGGTCCATTTTCGACCGTCGCAGCAGCAGCTCGACCTCTACCTTGCCAGGTTTGACGTCGGCTGCTTGCAGGCATCGCCTTAAACAGATTTAGCTCAAATGTGTCCCTTGCTATTTCTTGAAGTGTGTCCATGAGCAGGGTCAACCTCGTAAAGTCTGTGGGTCGCCGGGTGTCCGTTTTTCCCCCTCTGAGCGCTTCCAACCCTTCATTGCTGCTTTAATGTAGGGAGAGGCAGTGGGGTCCTGCCTGTGACTATCTTGGAGAAGTGTGCTATTGCTGACAGGTGGGCCTGTGCCCAGGATCTTGACTTTCTGTTTGTGCATGCCCACTGTATGAACCGCTCAACAGCCCTCATTGTCTCGCCTGCCTCTCCCAGTGTCTGGATTTCACCTATTTGCATCACTGTTCCTGGTATTTCCTGTAGCGCTTGGCCTCTTTGGGGTGAGGGCCTCGTTCACTAGTCCTGACAAGTCTGTCCCGCCAGGGCCCATAAATCCTCTGGGAAGGGGGTCATGTCCCTCTCCGCCCCTGGTGCCAGTTCCCTGAATCTGCTCACCTGTGCTCGTGAAAGGGCGTCCACCACTGCGTTCTCCACCCCGGTACATGGCACTCTTTCAGATCTATGTTCCCCTCCAACTGCAATTTAACCAATTGACGCATTAGTCTCAGTGTGTCAGGGCGCCTGGCTGAGCCTCTGGTGATTGCCTGTACCACCCCTTTGTTGTCTGACCAAAGCGTCAGCACATGTTCCTCAACTCACGCTTCCAGACAGCCAGGACACCTACAATGGGGAACAGCTCCAGAAATGTTGCTGGTCATGCCCTGCTTATGTCGGCTGTCTGGCCATTGCCCCGCACACCACTTGTCACCCAGGATTGCCCCAAAGCCTGTGCTACCTGCTGCGTCCGTGAACAGGGCTATATGCCTGGCTGTCACCCAGCCCCCTCTCCATATCAGTGGCCCGTTAAAATCTGCTAGGAATGTATCCCACATGATCAGGTCACGCTTGACACCCGCCCCTAGCCTGATGTGGTGGCGTTTGTGCATGAGCCCGTCTGTTAGCTGTGTTAGACGTCTGGCAAAGACCCTGCCAGCGGGGATGACTCTGGCTGCAAAGTTGAGCTTACCAATCAGCCTCTGTAGCTCGCCGAGGGTTGCCTTCTCCCTGCTGCACAAGAATTTTATCTCATCCCTGATTTCCTTAAACTTCTCATCGGGCAGTCTGGATGTTCCTGCAACTGAGTCTAGCTTGATCTCCAAAAATGTGAGTTTGGTTGTGGGACCTACTGTTTTTTCCGCTGCTAATGGTACCCCCAACTCCCCCGCTAACTCTTGAAATGCAGCCAGGGTGTCACCACAATCTGCTGGCCTGACGGGGCCTACAAACAGGAAGTCATTGAGGTAGTGCAGTTTGCCCCCAGCAAGGCCCACTCAAGGAAGGTGCTAAATTGTTCAAAGTATGCGCAGGACACTACACAACCCATACGCATTGCTTTGTCAAAGTAAGTTGACCCTTCCCAATGGAAACCCAACAGGTGGAAGCTAACCGGGTGCACCGGGGGAGACGAAATGCAGACTCGATGTCGGCTTTTGCCATGAGAGCTCCCTGGCCTGACGCCCTCACTAAGTCGATGGCGCCATCCACCGTTGCGTAACCCACTGAACATGCCTCTGCACTGATCCCGTCGTTAACCGACTTGCCCTCGGGGAAGGAGAGGTGGTGAATGAGTCTGAATTGACCTGCCTCCTTCTTTGGAAGTACCCCCAAGGGGGACATCACCAATCCCTTGGGTTCAGGGAGAGGCAGGGCGCCCTCTATCCTTCCTAGGGATTTTTCTTTCTCTGTTTTTTGGCGCACCACCCCTGGGTGCTGTAGCGCTGATTTTAGGTTCTTTACGCTGCCATAGGGTAGGGGACCCTCAAATGGTATAAAAAGGCCATTTTCAAAACCCTTCACTAGCAGAGCAGCGCCCGTCTTATTGTGATATTTGTTGGCTAGCCGCCTGAGCTGGTGTGTGTTAATGGGAGACTTGGCTAACCGGTAACTGGTCACTTCTTTTTGAACCCCGTGTCTGTACTAGTGTTTCTTCTTTTTCTCTTTCTTGTCACCTCGCAGCTCTTTCGTGTGCCTGCACCCTGCTGCTGGGTGTCCCCCCCACAAATGGAGCATATGTGCTGGAATTTGCAAGAGGCCCCCCATGTGAACTCGTTCGATTCGTACTTCCAGCAAATGGCCGCCGGCCCGCTGGTGGGTGGCGGTTTCCAGTTGTTGTATGTTTTGGGTTTCTGAAATTACCTGTCCTTCCCCTTGTAAAAGGAGCCCCTCAAAGGGCTGCTCGACCTTCCCTGTGCATGTTCTAACCTCTTTTGCTACCATCATTTTGTGAATGAAACTGGAAACGTCCTCCTCGTTCCATTCCATTTCCGGGTGTGTCTGCATTTTTAGTCTAAAGCCTTTATCATACTCCAGCCATGCCTCCTCCGGGAATTGCCTATGTGCCCTGTGAATATTGGCTTCATACAGCTAGAGGTCTGCTGCGCTGTGTGGAAATTTTTCAACAAAAATGCAGGCCAAGATTCTGAATGCGTCTAACCAGTTATCGAAATTCCTTTCTTTTCTCTCCCTTCTCCCTTCTCCTTTCCCTCCTATCATCCTCTATTTTTATCACACAAAGTCAGGTCCAACCCGTCTAATTGTATCTCTAACAAAGAGAAAATATCAATGAATTCTTTCTCGAGAATCACAGCTGCGCCGCTCCCCCAGCTCCATGATGGTAATAATGAGCTGTACTGTGGGGAGCGGCGCCTTATAACCCCCCATAACCTTCTCACCACAAAGGCGGCATCCCCCATTGGGGGGTTCGAAAATCACCTGGCCCCCCCTTTGGCCCAGTGACTCGGCGCCTTTCTGGCTCGCTTTTTGGCACGAGAGGGTAGCCACCCCCGTTGCTTCTGGGCGCTTCACTGGATTCTTCTGGGCCTTGGTGGCTGTTATGGCGCTGGCCCTCGAGGCCCCCTTTGGGGGCTGCCTCTGCAAGAAACGCTGATGCCTGTTGTCTTTGCCCTAGTTTAAAAATGTGAGGTGCTACCAGTTGAAACCAATATGTGGACATTCGTGCATAAAGCAGTGTAACAAAGCTGTCACTGCGTGTTTGAGCGCAGCAGGTGCACAGCTCTCGGCCAGTTTGTGGTGTTCCTCAGGGAAGCCCTTAAGGTATTGATCATGAGCCCGGGGGTGTTGAAGCTGCAGTCTGTTTCTGTCCACTTCATTTTAGCCTAAGAACAGCCACCGCTTGGTCTCTGCTTTGGGCGGTTGTAAGCCTGAGCAACCGGGGGCTTGCCTGGACACGCTCCGCCCCTAAAAAGGCATGAGTAAAGGGATGGACTGGTGGTCCACGGTATTTAAGGGGGATAATCCCCACAAAATGGTAGCACCGATTGGGTTGGCCACGGTGCAGTTGGCTCATCAGGCGGGCAGGGCAGCTTAGGTTAGTCACCTCTGCCTGCCCTTGGATCGCCCGTAAGTTAACCCACCACGGTGGCATATTTCTGGTATGAAATAAAACCTGCAGCAAAATGATTCCCAACAAAACATGTCTTGTGTGTTTATTTATTGATGTGCATGCTATGTTCTTCATGTTGGGTGAGTTGCCTATATTGGCACTATGCACAGTGCACTTTACCATCGGGTCAATAACCCTGCTGCGCCATGTTGGAGGATAAAAAGTATAGAACTCTCCCGCCTCCCAAACTTTTGGGTCTGGCGGTGGTTAAACGTGGGGGACCGTGTTTCTCCCACTCACGATGAGCCAAGAAAAGTTGTTGCCTGTTTTTTTGCTGCTCAACGAAACTGCACAGTGCGCTCCATTAACTGGTTTGTAATCTTGTCGCTCCATGTTTATGGATAAAGGTAAAAAAAAACAACAAAAAAAACAAAGGGGGGAGGGAGAGGTAAGGTACAAGGTGGACTCAGCCTCCTGTCAAACGTACATAAACAAAGAGTCCACTTGTGACTGTCCTATCGATGGGATAGTCAGTGCTATCAGAGAAAACAATTTGTTTTCTTAAAATAACCCTCACTCACCAAAATGACCCATGGTGGCATGCTTCATCATCGGGCTCTTCCCTCCCCGCTGCAGGACGGGGCGTGCTACGACCGACGGAGACATGGGAGCACTTTGTTGGGTGTTGACTATGTGGGGTTGGGAGTGGAAGGGTCAAAAGGAAGAATAAGTGTTGTTAAAAAGTACCTGGCTATTTGGATGATAATATTTATTAAGTCCTTTAGCTGGTACTACTAAAAACAGGGTCGTGAGATTTACACTATAATGGGTGTTATTGTCTCCAGGTCATCATGTTTCAAGCCTAACCCCATAGGCTTTTCTTCAGGACCAGATATATAGATCCCAAATACCACTCCTAGTATGACTAGTTTTGTGAAATTCACTGCATTGATTGTACCTACTCGGTATGCTGATTCAGCTAAGACCTACTAGGCATGCTGATTCTTTTCAAACATGATTATTCCTTATTTCATGCCCCATGAGCACTTCACGGGAAAGAAGGGGTGCTTGTAGTCAAACAGTCCTCAAAGGAGACAAGTGAGTGAGACTCCGTTGAAGTGTCTGAGGACAGTGACAGGAGTGAGTGAGACTCGAAATGTCTGAGGCCAGTGACGGGGAGTGAGTGAGACTCGAAGTGTCTTAGGCCATTGATGGTGAGTGAGTGAGACTCCATTGAAGTGTATGAGGCCATTGACGGGGAGTGAGTGAGACTCGAAGTGTCTTAGGCCATTGATGGTGAGTGAGTGAGACTCCGTTGAAGTGTATGAGGCCATTGACAGGGAGTGAGTGAGACTCAAAAGGTCTGAGGCCATTGATGGTGAGTGAGTGAGACTGCGGTGAGGTGTGTGAGTCCATAGATTCAGGAGTGAGTGGGACTCAACATGTCTGAGGTCATTGACGGGGAGTGAGACTCCACCGAAGTGTGTGAGGCCAATGACAGGGAGTGATTGAGACTCCATTGAAGTGCCTGAGGTCAGTGACAGGGAGTGAGTGCGACTCCATTGGACTATATGAGATCAGTAATGAATGAGAGAGATTGTGCTGGATGGTGTGTGCAGTGATGTGTGTGTGGGTGAATGAGACTGCACTGGACAGTGTGGAGGTGGGTGATTGAGACTGCACTGAACAGTGTGTTTGCATTGATGTGTGGGTGGGTGATTGAGGCTGCACTGGACGGTGTGTAGTGATGTGTGGGTGGGTGAATGAGACTACACTGGACAGTGTGTGCGCAGTGGTGTGAGTGAGACTGCACTGGACAGCGTGTGCAGTAATGTGTGGATGGATGAGAGGGCAGTGCGCAGTGTCCAGTGCTCTCATACATCCATGCATCACTGCACATACATTGTCCAGTGCCCTTTCATTCACCCACCCATCACTGCACACAAGTGTCCAGTAGTCTTTTTCACCCACGCATCACTGCAGTGATGTGTGGGTGGATGAGAGAGCACTGGACAGTGTGTGTGCAGTGATGGGTGGGTGAATGAGACTGCACTTGTCAGTGTGTGCGCAGTTATGCGTGGTTGGGTGAATGAGACTGCTCTGGACAGTTTGTGTGCTGTGATGCGTGGGTGAATGAGACTGTACTGGACAGTGTGTGAGTTATGTGTCCATGGATGAGAGGGCACTAGACAATTTGTTTGCAGTGATGCGTGGGTGGATGAAAGGATGCTGGACATTGTGTGCAGTGAATCGAGCATGGATGAGCAGGCACTGGACATTGTGTGTGCAGTGATGCGTGGGTGGGTGAAGGAGACTGCTCTGGCCAGCGTGTGCAGTGATATGTCGATTAGTGAGACTGCACTGGAAAGTGTATGTGCAGTTGTGTGCGGGGTGGGTGAAAGACTGCACTGCATACTGTGTATGCAGTGATGCATGGGTTAGTCAGATTGCACTGGACAGTATGTGTGCAGTAATATGAGTGAGCCTACACTACAGTGAGTGTGTAGTCATGTGTGGGTGGGTGGGTGAATGAGACTGCACTGGACAGTGTGTGCAGTGACACACAGGTGGGCGGGGCTCCGTTGCAGATTAGGGCTCCAGAGGGTGAGTCCGTGCTGTGTCTGGCGCCTCCTCTGGCTGCACCTGGGGCTGTTTATTTACCCAAAGCGGTCTCAGCATATGAGGTGAGATTAAGTGGCAGTGCGTGGGACCCCCCCCCACCCTCATCCCTGGGGGTGGCATTGCTTGGGATTCCAGACTATCCCCTTCCAACCCCTTCCTGGTGTCCTCCAGGGCTGGCACCCCCTCGTCCCCTCAGGCAACCCTCACACTCGAGCTCTGTTGGTCTCTGTTGAGTGCCTGCCGTGGGTGGACGTTTCAAAGACCCCTTATAGGTCCTCAGAGCCAAGCCATGCAGAGGATGGTGTGTGACGAGTCACACACCAACAGCACACGGACTGCACACAGCTCACCAGCCTACACACAACACACCACGAGCAGAGATCCTTCACACAGTCCGAACACACCACAGCACAACTCACACCATAACACACCACACCATAACACAACCCAGCAGCACACACAGAGCACAGGGTTTACGGCTAGCATTGTAGCAGCGCGTGTACTACAGACATTACAAATCCCAGTTATGGTGCGTGCATGTATGTGTGTTCTAATGTATGGTGTGTGCCTGTACGTGTGAATCGCTACTGGGTGTCACTGGTGCACGGGAGCCTGTAGGGTCCCTTGAAGACCTCAGCCGTGCTGTACTGTGCATGGTCACTGGGTGTCACTGCTGCACAGGAGCCTGTCTGGTCCCTTGATGACCTCAGCCCTGCTGTTCTGTGTTTCTCCACTTGGTGGCACTGCTGCAGGGGAGCCTGTCGGGTCCCTTGATGACCTCAGCGCTGCTGTGCTGCTGTTCTCCACTGGGTGTCACTGCTGCACAGGTGCCTGTCTGGTCCCATGATTACCTCAGCGCTGCTGTACTGTGTTTCTCCACTGGGTGTCACTGCTGCACAGGAGCCTGTCTGGTCCCTTGATGACCTCAGCCCTGCTGTACTGGGGGGGTGGGGAGTGATGCACTATACCAGTGTGGTCCACGAGGCGAGAGTGTGGTTGGGCTATACCACTATTGTCGGGGGTGGGGGCGTTGGGGGGGGGAAGGGTGGAGTAGAGTTCGACCCCCAGGGCCTACACTAGTAAACATTGGTGTGTCAGCAGGTACAGATGGAGTATTCAATTTGGGGGTGGGGCGGTGTAGAGTTTGACCCCTAGGGCCTACACTAGTAAACCTTGGTGTGTCAGCAGGTACAGATGGAGTATTCAATTTGGGGGGGTAGAGTTTGACCCCCAGGGCCTACACTAGTAAAGCCTGGTGTGACAGCAGATACAGATGGAGTATTCAAGTCGGGGGGTGTAGAGTTTGACCCCCAGGGCCTACACTAGTAAAGCTTGGTGTGGCAGTCGGTACAGATGGAGTATTCAAGTCGGGGAGTGTAGAGTTTGACCCTCAGGGCCTACACTAGTAAAGCTTGGTGTGGCAGTCGGTACAGAAGGAGTATTCAAGTCAGGGGGGGGTGTAGAGTTTGACCCCCAGGGGCTACACTAGTAAAGCTTGGTGTGGCAGTCGGTACAGATGGAGTATTCAAGTCGGGGAAGGGGGGGGTGTAGAGTTCGACCCCCAGGGCCTACACTAGTAAAGCTTGGTGTGGCAGTCGGTACAGTTGGAGTATTCAAGTCGGGGGCGGGGGGGGTTAGAGTTTGACCCCCAGGGCCTACACTAGTAAAGCTTGGTGTGGCAGCAGGTACAGATGAAGTATTCAAGTCGGGGGAGGGGGGGTTAGAGTTTGACCCCCAGGGCCTACACTAGTAAAGCTTGGTGTGGCAGCAGGTACAGATGAAGTATTCAAGTTGGGGAGGGGGGTGTAGAGTTTGACCCCCAGGGCTTACACTAGTAAAGCTTGGTGTGGCAGCAGGTACAGATGAAGTATTCAAGTCGGGGGGAGGGGGTGTAGAGTTTGACCCCCAGGGCCTACACTAGTAAAGCTTGGTGTGGCAGTCGGTGCAGATGGAGTATTCAAGTCGGGGGAGGGGAGGGGTTAGAGTTTGACCCCCGGGGCCTACACTAGTAAAGCTTGGTGTGGCAGCAGGTACAGATGAAGTATTCAAGTCGGGGGAGGGGGGGTTAGAGTTTGACCCCAGGGCCTACACTAGTAAAGCTTGGTGTGGCAGCAGGTACAGATGAAGTATTCAAGTCGGGGGAGGGGGTGTAGAGTTGGACCCCAGGGCCTACACTAGTAAAGCTTGGTGTGGCAGTCGGTGCAGATGGAGTATTCAAGTCGGGGGAGGGGGTTAGAGTTTGACCCCGAGGGCCTACACTAGTAAACCTTGGTGTGGCAGCAGGTACAGATGGAGTATTCAAGTCGGGGGAGGGGGGTTAGAGTTTGACCCCCAGGGCCTACACTAGTAAAGCTTGGTGTGGCAGCAGGTACAGATGGAGTATTTAAGTGGGGGGGAGGGGGTGTAGAGTTTGACCCCCAGGGCCTACACTAGTAAAGCTTGGTGTGGCAATCGGTGCAGTTGGAGTATTCAAGTCGGGGGAGGGGGGGTGTAGAGTTTGACCCCCGGGGCCTACACTATTAAAGCTTGGTGTGGCAGTCGGTGCAGATGGAGTATTCAAGTCGGGGGAGGGGGGGTGTAGACTTTGACCCCCGGGCCTACACTAGTAAAGCTTGGTGTGGCAGCAGGTACAGATGGAGTATTCAAGTCGGGGGGTGTAGAGTTTGACCCCCAGGGCCTACACTAGTAAAGCTTGGTGTGGCAGCAGGTACAGATGGAGTATTCAAGTCGGGGGAGGGGGGGGGTTAGAGTTTGACCCCCCAGGGCCTACACTAGTAAAGCTTGGTGTGGCAGTCGGTGCAGATGGAGTATTCAAGTCGGGGGAGAGGGGGGGAGTTAGAGTTTGACCCCCAGGGCCTACACTAGTAAAGCTTGGTGTGGCAGCAGGTACAGATGGAGTATTCAAGTCGGGGGGGGGGGGTTAGAGTTTGACCCCCAGGGCCTACACTAGTAAAGCTTGGTGTGGCAGTCGGTGCAGATGGAGTATTCAAGTCGGGGGAGGGGGGGGTTAGAGTTTGACCCCCAGGGCCTACACTAGTAAAGCTTGGTGTGGCAGCAGGTACAGATGGAGTATTCATGTCGGGGGGGGTGTTAGAGTTTGACCCCCGGACCTACACCAGTAAAGCTTGGTGTGGAAGTCGATGCAGATGGAGCACTGAAGTCTCGCACCAACTGTCACCAGACCACATCGGTAAACAGGAAGTCTGCTGACGGAAATAACTGACAGGAAGTGATGTTATTGTACAGGAGCCTTCCTCTGTGGTTACACTTCTGTGGACACCCTCCCCCACCTCCGAAACACTCCTGGGCACCCAGCTTGTTACAACACCGAACCCAGTGTGATGTAGGCCACCCTGAGCAGGCCGCACTTTACCGCAACAACCCGGTGCTTGCTGCAAATCTTAACTCACAGGCACCTCAGGAAAACAGAAACAAGCAGTCCCAGGCTGCAAAGTCCTGCTGGCTGGAAGTCGAGGCTGCTGCACATGTCACGGGGCCAGTACAGCTGTGGGACAAGCCTCTGCAGTCACCCACAAACAACCCAGCAACGTCACTGTAACACTGCAGCAAGACACACTGCTACAGCAACGTCAGCGTTACAACGCAGCAGAGGGCACTGCTGCAGTCAAGAACATACAGTAGGACCAGCATGCCCACACCCACTGCTACAACACAGCAGCACCAGGTACTACCACACAGCAACACCCAGTGCTACCACACAGCAACACCAGCTGCTACCACACAGCAACACCAGCTGCTACAACACAGCAACACCAGCTGCACCCACTGCTACAACACAGCAACCCCCACTGCTACAACACAGCAACACCCACTGCTACCACACAGCAACACCAGCTGCTACCACACAGCAACACCAGCTGCTACCACACAGCAACACCAGCTGCTACAACACAGCAACACCAGCTGCTACCACACAGCAACACCAGCTGCTACAACACATCAACACCCGCTGCTACAACACAGCAACACCCACTGCTACCACACAGCAACACCAGCTGCTACCACACAGCACCACCCGCTGCTACAACACAGCAACACCCACTGCTACAACACAGCAACACCCACTGCTACCACACAGCAACACCAGCTGCTACCACACAGCAACACCAGCTGCTACAACACAGCAACACCAGCTGCACCCACTGCTACAACACAGCAACCCCCACTACTACAACACAGCAACACCCACTGCTACAACACAGCAACACCAGCTGCTACCACACAGCAACACCAGCTGCTACAGCACAGCAACACCCGCTGCTACAGTACAGCAACACCCACTGCTACAACACAGCAACACCCACTGCTACCACACAGCAACACCCACTTCTACAACACAGCAACACCAGCTGCTACCACACAGCAACACCCACTTCTACAACACATCAACACCCACTGCTACCACACAGCAACACCAGCTGCTACCACACAGCAACACCCACTGCTACCACACGGCAACACCCACTGCTACCACACGGCACCAGCTGCTACCACATGGCAACACCCACCGCTACCACACAGGAACACCCACTGCTACTACACAGCAACACCCACTTCTACAACACAGAAACACCAGCTGCTACCACACAGCAACACCCACTTCTACAACACAGCAACACCCACTGCTACCACACAGCAACACCAGCTGCTACCACACAGCAACACCAGCTGCTACCACACAGCAACACCCACTGCTACCACACAGCAACACCCACTGCTACCACACAGCAACACCCGCTGCTACCACACAGCAACACCCGCTGCTACAACACAGCAACACCCACTGCTACAACACAGCAACACCCACTGCTACAACACAGCAACACCAGCTGCTACCACACAGCAACACCAGCTGTTACAACATAGCAACACCCACTGCTACAGCACAGCAACACCCACTGCTACACCCACTGCTACCACACAGCAACACCCACTTCTACAACACAGCAACAGCAGCTGCTACCACACAGCAACACCAGCTACTACAACATAG
This sequence comes from Calotriton arnoldi, assembly GCA_963921515.1. Taxonomy (NCBI): domain Eukaryota; kingdom Metazoa; phylum Chordata; class Amphibia; order Caudata; family Salamandridae; genus Calotriton; species Calotriton arnoldi. The sequence continues at coordinate 1,088,223 of CAWUFW010000223.1, read as the reverse complement.
CAACACCCCCTGCTACCACACAGCAACACCAGCTGCTACCGCACAGCAACACACACTGCTACCACACAGCAACACCAGCTGCTACCACACAGAAACACCCGCTGCTACAACACAGCAACACCAGCTGCTACCACACAGCAACACCAGCTGCTACAGCACAGCAACACCCACTGCTACAACACAGCAACACCCACTGCTACCACACAGCAACACCCACTTCTACAACACAGCAACACCAGCTGCTACCACACAGCAACACCCGCTGCTACCACACAGCAACACCCACTTCTACAACACAGCAACACCCACTGCTACCACACAGCAACACCAGCTGCTACCACACAGCAACACCCACTGCTACCACACAGCAACACCCACTGCTACCACACAGCAACACCCGCTGCTACCACACAGCAACACCCGCTGATACAACACAGCAACACCCACTGCTACAACACAGCAACACCCACTGCTACAACACAGCAACACCCACTGCTACAACACAGCAACACCAGCTGCTACCACACAGCAACACCAGCTGTTACAACACAGCAACAGCAGCTGCTACCACACAGCAACACCAGCTACTACAACATAGCAACACCCCCTGCTACCACACAGCAACACCAGCTGCTACCACACAGCAACACCCACTGCTACCACACAGCAACACCAGCTGCTAGCACACAGCAACACCAGCTGCTATAGCACAGCAACACCCACTGCTACAACACAGCAACACCCACTGCTACCACACAGCAACACCCACTTCTACAACACAGCAACACAAGCTGCTACCACACAGCAACACCCACTGCTACCACACAGCAACACCCACTTCTACAACACAGCAACACCCACTGCTACCACACAGCAACACCCACTGCTACCACACAGCAACACCAGCTGCTACCACACAGCAACACCCACTGCTACAACACAGCAACACCCACTGCTACAACACAGCAACACCCACTGCTACCACACAGCAACACCCACTTCTACAACACAGACACAGCAACACCCACTGCTACAACATAGCAACACCCACCGCTACCACACAGCAACACCCACTGCTACCACACAGCAACACCCACTGCTACCACACAGCAACACCCACTTCTACAAAACAGCAACACCCACTTCTACAACACAGCAACACCCACTTCTACAACACAGCAACACCCACTGCTACCACACAGCAACACCAGCTGTTACCACACAGCAACACCCGCTTCTACAACACAGCAACACCCACTGCTACAACACAGCAACACCCACTGCTACCACACAGCAACACCCACTTCTACAACACAGCAAACAGCAGCTGCTACCACACAGCAACACCAACTACTACAACATAGCAACACCCACTGCTACCACACAGCAACACCAGCTGCTACCGCACAGCAACACCCACTGCTACCACACAGCAACACCCGCTGCTACCACACAGAAACAGCTGCTGATACAACACAGCAACACCAGCTGCTACCACACAGCAACACCAGCTGCTACCGAACAGCAACACCTACTGCTACCACACAGCAACACCCAGTCCTACAACACAGCAACACCAGCTGCTACCACACAGCAACACCCACTTCTACAACACAGCAACACCCACTTCTACAACACAGCAACACCCACTGCTACCACACAGCAACACCAGCTGCTACCACACAGCAACACCCACTGCTACAACACAGCAACACCCACTGCTACCACACAGCAACACCCACTTCTACAACACAGACACAGCAACACCCACTGCTACAACACAGCAACACCCACTGCTACCACACAGCAACACCCACTGCTACCACACAGCAACACCCACTTCTACAACACAGCAACACCCACTTCTACAACACAGCAACACCCACTTCTACAACACAGCAACACCCACTGCTACCACACAGCAACACCCAATGCTACCACACAGCAACACCCAATGCTACCACACCGAAACACCCACTGCTACCACACAGCAACACCCACTGCTACCACACAGCAACACCAGCTGCTACCACACAGCAACACCCACTTCTACAACACAGCAACACCCACTGCTACCACACAGCAACACCAGCTGCTACCACACAGCAACACCAGCTGCTACCACACAGCAACACCAGCTGCTACCACACAGCAACACCCACTGCTACCACACAGCAACACCCACTGCTACAACACAGCAACACCCACTGCTACCACACAGCAACACCCACTTCTACAACACAGCAACAGCAGCTGCTACCACACAGGAGCACCAGCTGCTACAACATAGCAACACTCACTGCTACCACACAGCAACACCAGCTGCTACCGCACAGCAACACCCACTGCTACCACACAGCAACACCAGCTGTTACCACACAACAACACCCACTGCTACAACACTGCAACACCAGCTGCTACCACACAGCAGCACCAGCTGTTACCACACAGCAACACCCACTGCTACAACACAAACACCAACTGCTACAACACACCCAGCGTTCCCTTTCATCTTGCTTCTCTTGCTGGTGCCCCCTAGTGTTTCACTCTCCCCTCCATTTCATAAGGTGTTACTTTATTTGTGCGGTTCACTCTAACGTCCCTAAGGGTCCCTCTCAACTCTTCTCTGTTGTGAGAATTCCCCAGGGTTCCCCTTCTTCTTGCTTTTCTTGTTGGAGTCCCCGGGAGTCCCTTTATCCGTGCGTCTCTAGCTGGAGTCCTCGGGGGTCCAACTCAACCTCCCTCTCTTACAAGAATCACCCACGGTTTCCTTTCTTGTTTGTCTTACTGGTGTCCTCCCCAGGTGTCTCGCTACTAGGTTCCCTCGCTAGAGCCCACCTGGGCTACCTATCTTCTTGTCTCCTTTGCTGCAATCGCCCTAGATCCGCCATGTCTCAAGTCTTTTGCTAACTTCCCCTGGGCTCCCTTTCTTGTTGCTTCTCTTGCTAGAGTCCTCAGGGCGTCCCTCAACACCCCTGTCGTGCTAGAATCCCCCAGTGGTCCTTTTTTATCAAATTTCTTGCAAGAATCCACTTGTAGTCTTTCTTCTTTCTTCTTGTGCTAGAGTACCCCAGGGATCCCTCTTAACTGCCCTTTCTAGCAAGAGTATCCTGGGGTACCCTTCATTGTAAATCTCTCACGGAGTCCCCCAGATGTCTCTTATCAGTTTCCTTTGCGAGCATCCCCCAGGGGCCCCTTTTATCTTGCTTCGCTTGCTAGAGTCCCCCTGGGTCCCTCTTAACTCACGTTTCTTACTAGAGTCTCCCGGGCTGCCTTTCATCCTGCATCTCTCGCGAAGTCCCCCTGGGGTCCAGCTCTCTAGAGTGCCCCAGTGGTCCCTTTCATCTTGCTTCACTTGCTAGAGTCCCCCTGGGTCCCTTTTAACTCACCTTTCTTACTAGAATCTCCTGCGCTGCCTTTCATCTTGAATCTCTTGTGAAGTCCCCCTGGGGTCCAGCTCTTTAGAGTGCCCCAGGCGTCCCTTTCATCTTGCTTCGCTTGCTAGAGTCCCCCTGGGGTCCCTCTTAATTCGCCTTTCTTACTAGAGTCAACTGGGGTGCATTTCCTCTTGCATCTCTCGCAGAGTCCCCAGGTGGCTCTCTCTCTAAATCCCCTTGCTAATGTCCCCCAGGGGTCCCTTTTTTCATCTTGCTTCGCTTGCTAGAGTCCCAATGGGGACCCTCTTAACTCGCCTTTCTTACTATAGTCTCCCGGGCTGCCTTTCATCTTGCATCTCTATCGAAGTCCCCCAGGGGTCCAGCTCTCTAGAGTGCCCCAGGGGTTTCTTTCTTCTTGTTTGAGTCCCTTAAGGGTATTTCTCTCCTCCCTTCTTTGGCTTTGTTACAGTTTCTGCATTTGTTCAACTGCCTCATGGAGGAAACACAGACCATATTGTGGATCTCTGGGGATCCCTCCAGATCATTCAAGCAGGTTTTAGAAGCCTTGGGCAGAGACTCTTCAAGGCCCTGGAGCTGCTGGTTCCTGCACTACCTGGAGCCTGCTGGTCATCTACATGGGAGTGTTACACATAGAATATTCTGGTAGTTTCCTACGAGTTACTCTTTCTTTACAGCCCACGGCATTGTCAAATTAAGGACTTACCGTCAGCCAGCACCACGTCCCGCAGCTTCTCAAGTCGCTCTGCAAACTGCGCCACGTCGGCCAGGAGCTGCGAGATGTCCTCTGGCTCGATGAAGGGCCCCTCTCCGCTGTCCAGGGGGCTGTGGCCCAGTGGTTTGTGGCTTTTGGTGGCGCTCCAGTGGTTTGGGGAGGCGAGTGGGATGCCAGCGGCACTAGCATGGCGGCTGAGGCTAGTGGGCCGCTTGAGTGTACCGGACGAGCTGGGCGAGCTGCTGAGCTTGGTGACAGCTGGAGCAGAGAGCTCAGCCTGGCCTGGGGTTTGGGACGCGATCGAATCGGAGCCATCTTTGCGAGGAAGTTCCTGAGGGACAGAAGAATGGGGAAAACTTTAACCTTTCAGCACTAGAGACTAGGAATACAGAGATCCGCTGAGCATCATAACTTAGTCCCATGAATCTTTGCGTTTCTTGCAATATATATATATATATATATATATATATATATATATATATATATCCAAGAATATTGCCCAGTGCCACACCACCTTGTCGCCCTAGTCACCCTCTAAGGCAGAGGGCTTCAAACTTGTTTGCTCTGATCTTACCCCTACCCAAAATATTTTGAAGTCGGCTCCCCTCCAAAACTTTATGGAAAGTCTTGGGTTAGTGGGAGGGGTAGGGTGGAGCGCAGGGGGTGGGGCTTATGAAATAATATCGGGGGCACTTTGTCAGTAGCTCATACTCCACACTAAATGTAAGACGTATGAAGGAGCAAACACACGAAAAACTGAACTAGACAAAAAACACTAGTCCCGTTAACTGAGGTCCTCATGCCCCTGGGTCCCAATGCAACTGCTCCCTCTGCACTAATGATAGCTGCGGACCTGACTAGGAGGCTATTCTCTCTGCCTTTCACCCCTTCCCCACCACATCTGGCCATCACTCCATTCTTGAAACAGACTGTCCCTTTCAGTACAAATGAGCGCCCACGTGTGCTCCCCCATACCTTATTGTAAAGTATGACAGTCTTAATTGTGATGCAGTTGGCCCTTCACACTCCGGGGCCCCAGTGCCACTTCGCTTGCTTCACTAATGAGAGCCACTGCCTTGCAGACCTGGAAGCCTTCCCTGCCCTCTGTTAAAGTCCTCGTCCCTTCCTCCTTTCTGCCATCTCCCTGATGCTAAGGCGACTCCTCTGCTGCAGGGATCCCTTCTCTTGGGCCATTGGTCCGACGCTGAAAACAGCACTGGCACAGCAAGGGGCACTGAGCCCTAATGCAAGAAAGGAATGAGTAAAGCAGCCATAATAGGGGTTTAGTTGGAACCTCACACCCCTGGGTCCTGGTGCCACTGCACCTGCGGCACCAATGAAGCTTACCCCTCTGCCCATTCCACTGGACATTATTTCTAGGCCGACACCCAAAGCAGACTGTCTCCCTCTCTGTTTTGAAAAAAATGGGGAAGATACACACACTATGTAATGTGGGCCTGAATGCTAACAAGGAAAATGGACTCCCACCCCTTTGTGCTAGTACCACACCCATTATTGGGGTGCAGTGGCCCCTCACACCATTGCTCCAGTGCCAGTGCACCTGCTACACTAATGTTAGTGATGACCTTTATTAAAAATAAAAAAGGCACATGCATGCTCAAACCAATAAAACAATCCAAAATTTTACATTTGGGAGGTGGTGTGAGATACACTCTGCCTTGACATTAAAAAACAACAGGTATTATTCATTTTATTTCGTCCATCAGTATTTAAAATGTGGAAGAGGGTTCATGCTCACTCTTCCAACGTGAAAACTCCATGTTCCAGATTTGTCGTCTTGTCATGTGTTTCATGGAATATCCGCGTTCTCGGGCAACAAACACAAGGTCAAGTCTTACAAAGTGAATCCATCAAGTGCGCCTGCGCAGTGCAGTGTTAGTCATGCTCATCAAAATTCAAACTGGTCTCCTGAACATGTGTTTTTAGGTCTCGCCTGGGCAGCGCTTGCTCTGTCTCTTCGAGACATGCTGTATTCAGAATATGGGCATTTAGCTCTGCCCATGTTTTTAATTGGCTCCTTTGACTGTCTTTTCCAAATGCTTTTGTTTCTTTGGTTAATCTCTTTTCTAGTCCTTCCTTAGTACTTCCTTTTCTCCCGTTGTACCCTCCCGTAAGGACTGCCCCTGTTACATGTGTTGTTACTCAGGATCTGTTATTTACCGTTTGTGAGCACTATTTTCTTTTTGAAGCACCCTGGCATGCCGGGTTGGAGCTTCAATAATGGTGGCTGCGTGACTTTCTTATAGCGCGACGCGCCTAAATCCTTTTTGTTTTTTTACATATTCCTTTATGCAGCGCATATGGTGGCCGCGTGACTTTTATAGCGCGGCTTCCCCAAATCCTTTTTTTAAATTATATTTTTTCACTACAGTGCGGCATGCCAAGCTTGTGCATTTCTGTCGGCACCACACTGCCCTCCGTCTCCCAGCACTGTTCCGCTTTGCAGCTTAGCCCCGCCCCCCACCACCTCCCTGATCGCTGCTTGCCCTTCCCATGTTTCAGGTGGTTGCTCACCTTGTACCCTGTGACCGATGTCGGCCACGTAACAAGGGCTAACTTCCCATGCTTGTGCTCGGAATGTCTTCCCAAATGTTAGAGCCCGGATTGCAAGCTGTGGATGAAAGCCGCTGCTAGATTTGCTGTTGGGGTTCCTGGTGTTCGTGGGTATCGTCTCGTAGTGGCGCTACGCTGGGTCCAGCCGCCCTATGGTCGCTAGGCCTCATCGGCCTTCGGCTTCCCAGTGCCCGGCCGTCTCCTTCTTGCAGGAGTTACCTTCACTTTACCGCCCCATCCATCACACCACTTCCTTCTTGCCCCGGAGACCGTCCCCACCACAGCTTATTCTGCTGGCGGCATGTATCGCTCACTATATACACAGGTGAGGGTTGGTCATTCACACATGTGTTTCATGTGTGTAGAGGGGCTTCAGATACGGTTAATATACATGCGCGCCCTAGACAACATATTTAGGAAAGTGAAACCGAACTTTTAGCTACAAGTGTTCATTTAAAAAATCATTGTGTGATATTGTATTGTATTGTATTGTGTGATATAGTTCATTCTGAAATAGTTTTGACTACAGTGACGTGTAAGCTAATAGTCGTGTTTACTTCTTTCCTTTTCACATCTCTGTTTGTACTTATTCTAAATCAGGCCCCTCCTACCTAAAAACAAGCATTTGCAATGCAATAGGTCTCGCATTACTGACGGTTTGAGCTATTGGGGTTTCAAATAATAATGCAACGCCAATAGCTCAAACTTTCAGGAATGTGAAAGCTATTGCATTGCAAATGCTTGTTTATTATCAGTTCAGTTCGCCAATGAGGCGCTCCCGTCCTGGGTCTGGTTCGTCAATATTTCTAACACGAATGGGGTCCGAGCAGTTCTTCGGTAGTAATGCTGGGTGCACTCCCATCACGGCGTCAGCTGCACCCCGAGATTCACGGGGACCCCCTTCAGGCTGATCCAACGCCCCTGATATTGTGGTTTTTGCCCTGAGAAAGCAGACGGCCCCCGAACCACGCGTTGGCCGCTGATTGTAGATGGGTTTTCACTTTCTGCGAATGAGCGCGAAGCCTCTTTCCGTGGGTTAAATGTTGATTCAATGAAATCAGTAATAAACGTTGGTTAATGCTATGATAGAGTGCGTGAATATATCTATACAGGTACGCAACGCACATTGGGCTCAAAGGGCTTCAGCCCCCCCCCCTCCCCCTCCCCCCCTCCCGTCGTGTGGGTCAGCCCCAGCTCAGACAGCTTCCCGGGCACACACACAGCCGCACCCGAGCACTTCACAGATCTTTAAAGACCCCTTCTTAGAGCCCCTGCATCTTCACTCTGACTATCGCTGGAAGAATGAGCCCCCCCGAATTTTTTCCTTAGCCACACAAGATGCGGAGTTTTAAACTGGTACCATCTGAGGTCCCAGGAAAGGTCTTCAGCGTGATCTCACCCAGTCACACCGGGGACGCTCACTCACTCTCTGAATCACCCGAATGTGCGCTTTGTTCCGAGCTCGCAATCAGGAGGGAGGGAGGGGGGGTGCACACCCGCGGGACTCGAAGCCTGCTTGGCACGTCCGGGTAATAACTGCTTGAACGAGCTACCCAAAGGAAGCAGTGAGTGAGTTTCGCTGGACTGCTGCAGAGGCCTCTCGGCGGTGAGTGCACCTGCTGCAGAGGCCTCTCGTCGGTGAGTGCACCTGCTGCAGAGACCTCTCGGCGGTGAGTGCACCTGCTGCAGAGGCCTCTCGACGGTGAGTGCACCTGCTGCATAGGCCTCTCGCCGGTGAGTGTACCTGCTGCAGAGGCCTCTCGTCGGTCAGTGCACCTGCTGCAGAGACCTCTCGGCGGTGAGTGCACCTGCTGCAGGCCTCTCGGCGGTGAGTGCACCTGCTGCAGAGGCCTCTCAGTTGTGAGTGCACCTGCTGCAGAGGCCTCTCGGCCGTGAGTGCACCTGCTGCAGAGGCCTCTCGGCGGTGAGTGCACCTGCTGCAGGCCTCTCGGCGGTGAGTGCACCTGCTGCAGAGGCCTCTCGGCGGTGAGTGCACCTGCTGCAGAGGCCTCTCGGCCGTGAGTGCACCTGCTGCAGAGAGTGCCCCTGCTGCAGAGGCCTCTCGGCGGTGAGTGCACCTGCTGCAGAGGCCTCTCAGTGGTGAGTGCACCTGCTGCAGAGAGTGCCCCTGCTGCAGAGGCCTCTCGGCGGTGAGTGCACCTGCTGCAGAGGCCTCTCGCTGGTGAATGCACCTGCTGCAGAGGCCTCTCGGCGGTTAGTGCACCTGCTGCAGAGGCCTCTCGATGGTGAGTGCACCTGCTGCAGAGGCCTCTCGGCGGTGAGTGCACCTGCTGCAGAGGCCTCTCGCCGGTGAGTGCACCTGCTGCAGAGGCCTCTCGGCGTTGAGTGCACCTGCTGCAGAGGCCTCTCGGCGGTGAGTGCACCTGCTGCAGAGGCCTCTTCCAGGTGAGTGCACCTGCTGCAGAGGCCTCTCGGCGGTGAGTGCACCTGCTGCAGAGGCCTCTCGGCGGTGAGTGCACCTGCTGCAGAGAGTGCCCCTGCTGCAGAGGCCTCTCGGCAGTGAGTGCACCTGCTGCAGGCCTCTCGGCGGTGAGTGCACCTGCTGCAGAGGCCTCTCGGCGGTGAGTGTACCTGCTGCAGAGGCCTCTTGCCGGTGAGTGCACCTGCTGCAGAGGCCTCTCGCAGGTGAGTGCACCTGCTGCTGGCCTCTCGGTGGTGAGTGCACCTGCTGCAGAGGCCTCTCGGCAGTGAGTGCACCTGCTGCAGAGAGTGCCCCTGCTGCAGAGGCCTCTCGGCGGTGAGTGCACCTGCTGCAGAGAGTGCCCCTGCTGCAGAGGCCTCTCAGCGGTGAGTGCACCTGCTGCAGGCCTCTCGGCGGTGAGTGCACCTGCTGCAGAGGCCTCTCGGCGGTTAGTGCACCTGCTGCAGAGGCCTCTCGCCGGTCAGTGCACCTGCTGCAGAGGCCTCTCGCCGGTGAGTGCACCTGCTGCAGAGGCCAGGCCTCTCGGAGGTGAGTGCACCTGCTGCAGAGGCCTCTCGGCGGTGAGTGCACCTGCTGCAGAGGCCTCTCGCCGGTGAGTGCACCTGCTGCAGAGACCTCTCGGCGGTGAGTGCACCTGCTGCAGAGGCCTCTCGGCGGTGAGTGCACCTGCTGCAGAGACCTCTCGGCGGTGAGTGCACCTGCTGCAGAGGCCAGGCCTCTCAGCGGTGAGTGCACCTGCTGCAGAGGCCTCTCGGCGGTGAGTGCACCTGCTGCAGAGGCCTCTCGCCGGTGAGTGCACCTGCTGCAGAGACCTCTCGGCGGTGAGTGCACCTGCTGCAGAGACCTCTAGGCGGTGAGTGCACCTGCTGCAGAGACCTCTCGGCGGTGAGTGCACCTGCTGCAGAGGCCTCTCGGCGGTAAGTGCACATGCTGCAGAGGCCTCTCGGCGGTGAGTGCACCTGCTGCATAGGCCTCTCGGCGGTTAGTGCACCTGCTGCAGAGGCCTCTCGCCGGTGAGTGCACCTGCTGCAGAGGCCTCTCGGCGGTGAGTGCACCTGCTGCAGAGGCCAGGCCACTCGGCGGTGAGTGCACCTGCTGCAGAGGCCTCTCGGCGGTGAGTGCACCTGCTGCAGAGGCCTCTCGCCGGTGAGTTCACCTGCTGCAGAGGCCTCTCGGCGTTGAGCGCACCTGCTGCAGAGGCCTCTCGGCAGTCAGTGCACCTGCTGCAGAGGCCTCTCGGCGGTGAGTGCACCTGCTGCAGAGGCCTCTCACCGGTGAGTGCACCTGCTGCAGAGGCTTCTCGGCGGTGAGTGCACCTGCTGCAGAGGTCTCTCGGCCGTGAGTGCACCTGCTGCAGAGGCCTCTCGTCGGTGAGTGCACCTGCTGCAGAGACCTCTCGGCGGTGAGTGCACCTGCTGCAGAGACCTCTCGGCGGTGAGTGCACCTGCTGCAGAGACCTCTCGGCGGTAAGCGCACCTGCTGCAGAGGCCTCTCGGCGGTGAGTGCACCTGCTGCAGAGGCCTCTCGGCGGTGAGTGCACCTGCTGCAGAGGCCTCTCGGCGGTGAGTGCACTTCACAGGTCTTTAAAGACCATTTGCTTGTTAACAAGGCTTTGTTGTTTTTCACCCCTTCTTAGAGCCCCTGCATCTTCACTCTAACTATCGCTGGAAGAATGAGCCCCCCCGAATTTTTTCCTTAGCCACACAAGACTCGGAGTTTTAAACTGGTACCATCTGAGGCCCCAGGAGAGGCCTTCAGCGTGATCTCACCCAGTCACACCGGGGACGCTCACTCACTCTCTGAATCACCTGAATGTGCGCTTTGTTCCGAGCTCGCAATCAGGAGGGAGGGAGGGGGGGGGTGCACACCCGCGGGACTCGAAGCCTGCTTGGCAGATCCGGGTAACAACTGCTTGAACGAGCTACCCAAAGGAAGCAGTGAGTGAGTTTCGCTGGACTGCTGCAGAGGCCTCTCGGCGGTGAGTGCACCTGCTGCAGAGGCCTCTCGTCGGTGAGTGCACCTGCTGCAGAGACCTCTCGGCGGTGAGTGCACCTGCTGCAGAGGCCTCTCGACGGTGAGTGCACCTGCTGCATAGGCCTCTCGCCGGTGAGTGTACCTGCTGCAGAGGCCTCTCGTCGGTCAGTGCACCTGCTGCAGAGAGTGCCCCTGCTGCAGAGGCCTCTCGGCGGTGAGTGCACCTGCTGCAGGCCTCTCGGCAGTGAGTGCAACTGTTGCAGAGAGTGCCCCTGCTGCAGAGGCCTCATGGCGGTGAGTGCACCTGCTGCAGAGGCCTCTCAGTGGTGAGTGCACCTGCTGCAGAGAGTGCACCTGCTGCAGAGGCCTCTCGCTGGTGAATGCACCTGCTGCAGAGGCCTCTCGGCGGTTAGTGCACCTGCTGCAGAGGCCTCTCGCCGGTGAGTGCACCTGCTGCAGAGGCCTCTTGGCAGTGAGTGCACCTGCTGCAGAGGCCTCTCGGCGGTGAGTGCACCTGCTGCAGAGGCCTCTCGCCGGTGAGTGCACCTGCTGCAGAGGCCTCTCGGCGTTGAGTTCACCTGCTGCAGAGGCCTCTCGGCGGTGAGTGCACCTGCTGCAGAAGCCTCTCACCAGTGAGTGCACCTGCTGCAGAGGCCTCTCGCAGGTGAGTGCACCTGCTGCAGGCCTCTCGGCGGTGAGTGCACCTGCTGCAGAGGCCTCTCGGCGGTGAGTGCACCTGCTGCAGAGGCCTCTCGGCGGTGAGTGCACCTGCTGCAGAGAGTGCCCCTGCTGCAGAGGCATCTCGGCGGTGAGTGCACCTGCTGCAGGTCTCTCGGCGGTGAGTGTACCTGCTGCAGAGGCCTCTCGGCGGTGAGTGTACCTGCTGCAGAGGCCTCTCGTCGGTGAGTGCACCTGCTGCAGAGGCCTCTCGCAGGTGAGTGCACCTGCTGCTGGCCTCTCGGCGGTGAGTGCACCTGCTGCAGAGGCCTCTCGGCGGTGAGTGCACCTGCTGCAGAGGCCTCTCGGCGGTGAGTGCACCTGCTGCAGAGAGTGCCCCTGCTGCAGAGGCCTCTCGGCGGTGAGTGCACCTGCTGCAGGCCTCTCGGCGGTGAGCGCACCTGCTGCAGAGGCCTCTCGGCGGTGAGTGCACCTGCTGCAGAGGCCTCTCGGTGGTTAATGCACCTGCTGCAGAGGCCTTTCGGCGGTGAGTGCACCTGCTGCAGAGGCCAGGCCTCTCGGCGGTGAGTGCACCTGCTGCAGAGGCCTCTCGGCGGTGAGTGCACCTGCTGCAGAGGCCTCTCGCCGATGAGTGCACCTGCTGCAGAGACCTCTCGGCGGTGAGTGCACCTGCTGCAGAGGCCTCTCGGCGGTGAGTGCACCTGCTGCAGAGACCTCTCGGCGGTGAGTGCACCTGCTGCAGAGACCTCTAGGCGGTGAGTGCACCTGCTGCAGATACCTCTCGGCGGTTAGTGCACCTGCTGCAGAGGCCTCTCGGCGGTGAGTGCACCTGCTGCAGAGGCCAGGCCTCTCGGCGGTGAGTGCACCTGCTGCAGAGGCCTCTCGGCGGTGAGTGCACCTGCTGCAGAGGCCTCTCGCCGGTGAGTGCACCTGCTGCAGAGGCCTCTCGGCGGTGAGTGCACCTCCTGCAGAGACCTCTCAGCGGTGAGTGCACCTGCTGCAGAGACCTCTTGGCGGTGAGTGCACCTGCTGCAGAGGCCTCTCGGCGGTGAGTGCACCTGCTGCAGAGGCCTCTCGGCAGTGAGTGCACCTGCTGCAGAGGCCTCTCGGCGGTGAGTGCACCTGCTGCAGAGGCCTCTCGGCGGTGAGTGCACCTGCTGCAGAGGCATCTCGGCGGTGAGTGCACTGGCCTCTCGTCGGTGAGTGCACCTGCTGCAGAGGCCTCTCAGCGGTGAGTGCACCTGCTGCAGAGGCCTCTCGGCGGTGAGTGCACCTGCTGCAGAGGCCTCTTGGTTGTGAGTGCACCTGCTGCAGAGACCTCTCGGCAGTGAGTGCACCTGCTGCAGAGGCCTCTAGGCTGTGAGTGCACCTGCTGCAGAGGCCTCTCGGCGGTGAGTGCACCTGCTGCAGAGACCTCTCGGCGGTGAGTGCACCTGCTGCAGAGGCCTCTCGGCGGTGAGTGCACCTGCTGCAGAGGCCTCTCGGCGGTGAGTGCACTGGCCTCTCGGCGGTGAGTGCACCTGCTGCAGAGGCCTCTCGGCAGTGAGTGCACCTGCTGCAGAGGCCTCTCGTCAGTGAGTGAACCTGCTGCAGAGGCCTCTCATCGGTGAGTGCACCTGCTGCAGAGGCCTCTCGTCGGTGAGTGCACCTGCTGCAGAGGCCTCTCGTCGGTGAGTGCACCTGCTGCAGAGACCTCTCGTCGGTGAGTGCACCTGCTGCAGAGGCCTCTCGTCGGTGAGTGCACCTGCTGCAGAGACCTCTCGTCGGTGAGTGCACCTGCTGCAGAGGCCTCTCGGCGGTGAGTGCACCTGCTGCAGAGGCCTCTCGACGGTGAGTGCACCTGCTGCAGAGGCCTCTCGGCAGTGAGTGCACCTGCTGCAGAGGCCTCTCGGCAGTGAGTGCACCTGCTGCAGAGGCCTCTCGGCAGTGAGTGCACCTGCTGCAGAGGCCTCTCGTCGGTGAGTGCACCTGCTGCAGAGGCCTCTCGTCGGTGAGTGTACCTGCTGCAGAGGCCTCTCGTCGGTGAGTGCACCTGCTGCAGAGACCTCTCGTCGGTGAGTGCACCTGCTGCAGAGGCCTCTCGTCGGCGAGTGCACCTGCTGCAGAGATCTCTCGGCGGTGAGTGCACCTGCTGCAGAGGCCTCTCGACGGTGAGTGCACCTGCTGCATAGGCCTCTCGCCGGTGAGTGTACCTGTTGCAGAGGCCTCTCGGCGGTGAGTGCACCTGCTGCAGAGGCCTCTCGGCGGTGAGTGCACCTGCTGCAGCAGGCCTCTCGGTGAGTGCACCTGCTGCAGAGGCCTCTCGGCTTTGAGTGCACCTGCTGCAGAGGCCTCTCGTCGGTGAGTGCACCTGCTGCAGAGGCCTCTCCTGCTGCAGAGGCCTCTCGGCGGTGAGTGCACCTGCTGCAGAGGCCTCTCGGCGGTGAGTGCACCTGCTGCAGAGGCCTCTCGTCGGTGAGTGCACCTGCTGCAGAGGCCTCTCGTCGGTGAGTGCACCTGCTGCAGAGGCCTCTCGGCCGTGAGTGCACCTGCTGCAGAGGCCTCTCGGCCGTGAGTGCACCTGCTGCAGAGGCCTCTCGGCCGTGAGTGCACCTGCTGCAGAGGCCTCTCGGCGGTGAGTGCACTGGCCTCTCGGCGGTGAGTGCACCTGCTGCAGAGGCCTCTCGGCGGTGAGTGCACCTGCTGCAGAGACCTCTCGGCGGTGAGTGCACCTGCTGCATAGGCCTCTCGCCGGTGAGTGTACCTGCTGCAGAGGCCTCTCGTTAGTGAGTGCACCTGCTGCAGAGACCTCTCGGCGGTGAGTGCACCTGCTGCAGAGACCTCTCGGCGGTGAGTGCACCTGCTGCAGAGGCCTCTAGTCGGTGAGTGCACCTGCTGCAGAGGCCTCTCGGCGGTGAGTGCACCTGCTGAAGAGGTCTGTTTGTAATCTGCAGGTCGCAGGTTCAAATCTCTGCTGGAAGCCTGCGCCAGCTCTTGCAGGCTATGACAGATGGTAATACTGGCCAACTCAACCGTACTCATTTTATAATCTCAAAAAGGATGAAAGGCACACACAATCACACAGATGAGCGCACACAAGTGCCTCTGAAGCAGGTGCATCGACCCACTGAGCTACCCCAATGGGACTACAACGTGTAGTCCAGTGCCCATACAGATATTACTTCACCAGGCATTCACTCCACTGAGTGACTATCTGGGATGGGTACCTGTGATGTGCATGTTACACAGCTGCGGCTGCGGTGAGCACACTAACTCGCTGTGCTACCCTGCTGGGGTGAGATTCTCTCACAAACATCCTGGATACAAGCCTCTGCAGCAGGGAGGTTAGCCTACTGAGCTAACCACTGGCATTAGTAATCTGCGACCTGCTGGCCACACCCTCCTGTCTGCAGCGACGCCCGACTCACAGCAGGATTATACTCGAGGAAGACCACGTGCTCCGGGGCTGCACGCCCCGCCCCCAGTACTGTCTGAGTCACCTCAGCCTGTCACCAGGAGGTTATTCATTCCCAGTACTTCAGCCTCAAGGGCCTCACTCACTGATACCACGCTGAGCTCTTGGGTATGGGGTAGGCAGGGTCCTGGCTGGACAGAAGTGCAGTGTGGAGCAGGTAGGAGTAATGAGTCCTAGCTGGGCAGTAGTACGTTACGGAGTAGGGGTACTGGCCTGCTAGAAGGGTAGTAGTACACTGTGGGAAGGTATGGGTACTGGATTGGCAGTAGTGTGGTGTAGGTAGAAGTGATGACTGGGCTGTAGTGCAGTAGGGGCAGGTAGGAGTACACGCTAGCCGGAGGGTAGTAGTGCAGTGTGGGGTAGTAAAGGACTTCCGGCAGAACAGTAGTACTGTGTGGGGGAGGTAGGAGTACTGTCTGGGCAGCAGTACAGTGAAGAGTAGGAGTAATGGCTGGGATGTAGTAAAGCATAGGTAGAAGTAATGGCTTAGCAGTAGTACAGTGTGAGGGGCAGAGCCACAGCAGGCAGAAGTTTCAGGCTCTCAGGTGTGAGGGGACACAGGCCTCGGGTGTGAGGGGATAGAGTACGAGCAGGGTCGGACCCTCCTGTGTGAGGGGACAGTACCAGCAGGTTCAGACCCTCAGATGTGAGGGGACACAGCCCCAGCAGGTTCAGGCCCTCGGGTGTGAGGGGACACAAGCCTCAGGTGTGAGGGGATACAGTACCTGCAGGTTCAGACCTTCAGATGTGAGGGGACACAGCCCCAGCAGGTTCAGGCCCTCGGGTGTGAGGGGACACAGGCCTCAGGTGTGAGGGGATACAGTACCTGCAGGTTCAGACCTTCAGATGTGAGGGGACACAGCCCCAGCAGGTTCAGGCCCTCGGGTGTGAGGGGACACGCCTCAGGTGTGAGGGGATACAGTACCAGCAGGTTCAGGCCCTCGGGTGTGAGGGGACACAGGCCTCAGGTGTGAGGGGATACAGTACCAGAAGGTTCAGGCCCTCGGGTGTGAGGGGACACAGCTCCAGCAGGTTCAGGCCCTCAGATGTGAGGGGACACAGTACCAGCAGGTTCAGACCTTCAGATGTGAGGGGACACAGCCCCAGCAGGTTCAGGTCCTCGGTTGTGAGGGGACACAGGCCTCAGGTGTGAGGGGATACAGTACCAGCAGGTTCAGGCCCTCGGGTGCGAGGGGACACAGCCCCAGCAGGTTCAGGCCCTCGAGTGTGAGGGGACACAGGCCTCAGGTGTGAGGGGATACAGTACCAGCAAGTTCAGGCCCTCGGGTGTGAGGGGACACAGCTCCAGCAGGTTCAGGCCCTCCGGTGTGAGGGGACACAGACCCAGCAGGTTCAGACCCTCGGGTGTGAGGGGACACAGGCCTCAGGTGTGAGGGGATACAGTACCAGCAGGTTCAGGCCCTCGGGTGTGAGGGGACACAGCTCCGGCAGGTTCAGGCCCTCGGGTGTGAGGGGAGACAGTACCAGCAGGTTCAGGCCCTCTGGTGTGAGGGGACACAGCCTCAGCAGGTTCAGGCCCTTTGTGTGAGGGGACACAGCCCCAGCAGGTTCAGACCGTCAGATGTGAGGGGACACAGCCGAACAGGTTCAGGCCCTCATGTGTGAGGGGACACAACTCCAGCAGGTTCAGGCCTTCCGATGTGAGGGGACACAGCCCCAGCAGGTGCAGACCCTCGGTGTGAGGGGACATAGTACCAGCATGTTAAGGCCCTCCAGTGTGAGGGGACACAGCTACAGCAGGTTCAGGCCCTCAGATGTGAGGGGACACAGTACCAGCATGTTCAGGCCGTCGGGTGTGAGGAGATACAGTACCAGCAGGTTCAGGCCCTCCGTTGTGTGGGGACACAGCTCCAGCAGGTTCAGGCACTAAGATGTGAGGGGACACAGTGCCACCAGGCTCAGGCCCCCAGCAGGTTCAGGCCCTCGGGTGTGAGGGGACACGTCCTCAGCAGGTTCAGACCCTCAGGTGTGAAGGGGGCACAGTACCAGCAGGTTCTGTCCCTCAGGTGTGATGGGACACAGCTCCAGCAGGTTCAGGCCCTCGGGTGTGAGGGGACACAGTACCAGCAGGTTCAGACCCTCGAGTGTGAAGGGACACAGCCCCAGCAGATTCAGACCCTCGGGTGTGAGGGGACATACCGCCAGCAGGTTCAGACCCTCGGGTGTGCGGGGACACAGCTCCAGCAGGTTGAGGCCCTCAGATGTAAGGGGACACAGTACCAGCAGGTTCAGGCCCTCCGTTGTGAGGGGACACAGCTCCAGCAGGTTCAGGCACTAAGATGTGAGGGGACACAGTGCCAGCAGGCTCACGCCCTCGGGTGTGAGGGGACACAGCCCCAGCAGGTTTAGACTCTTGGGTGTGAGGGGATACAGTACCAGCAGGTTCAGACCCTCGGGTGTGAGGGTACACATCCCCAGCAGGTTCAGGCCCTCGGGTATAAGGGGACACAGCTCCGGCAGGTTCAGGCCCTCGGGTGTGAGGGGACACAGAACCAGCAGGTTCAGACCCTCGGGTGTGAAGGGACACAGCCCCAGCAGGTTCAGGTCCTTGGATGTGAGGAGACACAGTCCCAGTAGGTTCAGGCCCTCAGATATGAGGGGATACAGTACCAGTAGGTTCAGGCCCACCGGTGTGAGGTGACGCAGCTCCAGCAAGTTCAGGCCCTCAGATGTGAGGGGATACAGTACCAGCAGATTCAGTCCCTCTGGTGTGAGGGGACACAGCCCCAGCAGGTTCAGGCCCTCTGGTGTGAGGGGACACAGCCCCAGCAGGTTCAGGTCCTCGGGTATGAGGGGACAAAGTTGAGGTGCTCAGGTGAGGGGTGCCACCCTGGCAATGTCAGGCACTCAGGCGAGGGGTGCCACCACAGCAAAGTCAGGCACTCAGGTAAGGGTTGATAACCCAGAAAAGTCAGGCACTCAGGCGAGGGGTGCCACCCCAGCAAGGTCAGGCGCTCAGACGCTCAGGCGAGGGGTGCCACCACAGCAAAGTCAGGCACTCAGGCGAGGGGTAATAACCCACCAAAGTCAGGCACTCAGATGAGGGGT
The DNA here is from genome assembly GCA_963921515.1 of Calotriton arnoldi. NCBI lineage: Eukaryota > Metazoa > Chordata > Amphibia > Caudata > Salamandridae > Calotriton > Calotriton arnoldi. The sequence goes on along the minus strand of CAWUFW010000223.1, from coordinate 1,069,921 downwards.
GCCACACCAGCAAGGTCAGGTGCTCAGGTGAGGGGTGCCACCACAGCATAGTCAGGCACTCAGGCGAGGGGTGCCAACCCAGCAAAGTCAGGCACTCAGGCGAGGGGTGCCACCCCAGCAAAGTCAGGCACTCAGGCGAGGGGTGCCACCCCAGCAAAGTCAGGCACTCAGGCGAGGGGTGCCACCCCAGCAAGGTCAGGCGCTCAGGCGAGGGGTGCCACCCCAGCAAGGCCAGGATCAGTTGAACTGCAGTGGGAAAGGAGATTGCCGGAAAAGAAGCAAACGCAGCGGCACTTATGGAGAAGATTGTCCAAGCTACAGATATTGCAAGAATAGAGAAAAGGAGAAGCTACATCTCTATCCATTATCCAAGCCCCACAAGGCACTTCTTGTCCTACACGAATATATCCCCGCCCTGATGAAGACCTTCTAAAGAACAATTCATTTTGGTCCAATATATCGAAGGTCGAAACGCGTTGGCTCCCACTTGAGAGGCTTAGAGTAACCCATACAACATTGTCTGCACCCAAATTGAGGTTCACTTGAGCAGTATGCTTTAAGCTCAAGATTATAGTTTTGTCAAATAACTCTCTAACCTCTCCTGGACCGGTTGAAAATTAGTATACTGAGGACAGAAGAACATGTAGTCCCTGTATCATACGCAAATTAGTAGGACTGTTTTAAGTCAAAAAGTCTCATGATTTTGACGTTTTTGTTTTTGAAGTGTTTAATTTTGGTCACGAACCACATTTATGTTTGTATGTCATGTAAATATTCTGTATGTCATTAGATTATTGCCACCTTTTTTGTGAAAAGATTGTTCTTGTACAAAAAAAATGAGAGGAGTATGTTTCAATGTGTCACGTGGTAGGAACTGATTTTTGGACAAACAAAGTATGAAGTTTTGATAATGTAAATAAATATAACCCAGGGTCAATTAAAAAGACTGCTGTGGTATAAGTAAAATCTCATTGATGGTGTCAGAGGTACTTTCCTTTTTGTAATACCCCAGCAAGGTCAGGCGCTCAGGCGAGGGGTGCCACCCCAGCAGGGTCAGGCGCTCAGGTGAGGGGTGCCACCCTGGCAATGTCAGGCGCTCAGGTGAGGGGTGCCACCCCAGCACAGTCAGGCGCTCAGGTGAGGGGTGCCACCCCAGCAAGGTCAGGCGCTCAGGCAAGGGGTGCCACCCCAGCACAGTCAGGTGCTCAGGTGAGGGGTGCTAACCCAGCAAGGTCAGGTGCTAAGGTGAGGGGTGCTAACCCAGCAAGGTCAGGCGCTCAGGTGAGGGCTGCTAACCCAGCAAGGTCAGGCGTTCAGGTGAGGAGTGCTAACCCAGCAAGGTCAGGCGCTCAGGTGAGGGGTGCTAACCCAGCAATGTTAGGTGCTTAGGTGAGGGGTGCCACCCCAGCACAGTCAGGTGCTCAGGTGAGGGGTGCCACCCCAGCAAGGTCAGGCACTCAGGCGAGGGGTGCCACCCCAGCACAGTCAGGCGCTCAGGTGAGGGGTGCTAAACCAGCAAGGTTAGGCGCTCAGGTGAGGGGTGCTAACCCAGCAATGTCAGGCACTCAGGTGAGGGGTGCCACCCCAGCACAGTCAAGCGCTCAGGCGAGGAGTGCCACCCCAGCACAGTAAGGCACTCAGGTGAGGGGTGCTAACCCAGCAAGGTCAGGCGCTCAGGTGAGGTGTGCTAACCCAGCAATGTCAGACACTCAGGTGAGGGGTGCCACCCCAGCACAGTCAGGCGCTCAGGTGAGAGGTGCCACCCCACCACAGCCAGGCACTCAGGCGAGGAGTGCCACCCCAGCACAGTAAGGCACTTAGGTGAGGGGTGCTAACCCAGCAAGGTCAGGTGCTCAGGTGAGGGGTGCCACCCAGCAAGGTCAGGTGCTCAGGCAAGGGGTGCCACCCAGCAATCAGGTGCTCAGGTGAGGGGGGCCACCCAGCAATGTCAGGCGCTCAGGTGAGGGGTGCCACCCAGCAAGGTCAGGCACTCAGGTGAGGGGTGCCACCCCAGCAAGGTTAGGTGCTCAGGTGAGGGGTGCCACCCCAGCAAGGTCAGGCGCTCAGGAGAGGGGTGCCACCCAAGCAAGGTCAGGCGCTCAGGTGAGGGGTGCCACCCTGGCAATGTCAGATGCTCAGGTGAGGGGTGCCACCCCAGCAAGGTCAGGTGCTCAGGCGAGGGGTGCTAACCCAGCAAGGTCAGGCGCTCAGGTGAGGGATGCCACCCCAGCACAGTCAGGTGCTTAGGTGAGGGGTACCACCCAGCAGGGTCAGGCTATCAGGTGAGGGGTGCAAGGTCAGGCACTCAGGTGAGGGGTGCTAACCCAGCAAGGTCAGGTGCTCAGGCGAGGGGTGCCACCCCAGCACAGTCAGGCGCTCAGGTGAGGGGTGCCACCCCAGCACAGTCAGACGCTCAGGCGAGAGGTGCCACCCTGGCAACGTCAGGTGAGGTTTGCCACCCGAGCACAGTCAGGTGCTCAGGTGAGGTGTGCCACCCCAGCACAGTCAGGCGCTCAGGTGAGGGGTGCCACCCAGCAAGGTCAGGCGCTCAGGTGAGGGGTGCCACCCTAGCAAGGTTAGCGCTCAGGTGAGGGGTGCCACCCCGGTAAGGTCAGGTGCTCAGGCGAGGGGTGACAGCCAGCAAGGTCAGGCGCTCAGGTGAGGGGTGCTGTTATGTTTCATATAGATGCCCTAATATAGGCATGGTTTGAGATGCCCTAATATAGGCATAATCTTTCACCTACATTAGTTCTCTATTCTCCACAATAACGGGCGCTGAGGGCTGAACCTTATCTAGACTGTGGTTTGGGTACAGAAGGAGGGTTTCTTCCCGAACAATGGCCTCCTATACCATCTTTGATGTGCTCATCCAGTATGATTAAATATTCATAAGAGTTCTAGGAAACCAGGCAGGGGCTAGAATCCACCTGCATAAACATCTACGTAAACGGTTCATCCCATACGTCATCTTCATACCCTGTGTAGGAGAGTAGGATCTGCCTCTTATGTTGCCCCCACTTTTTTTCTGATGTTTACACTGGTTTCTGGCTATAGTCTGGCTGGGTCCCTGCTAATCAGGGCCCCAGCCTCTCTGTTCTCTCTAAACGACTTGGAGTGCACTCTAGGTGCACTAGTGATTGGATACTGTGGTACCTTATGAGTACCTAGTATATGGTACCTTAGGTTCCAAGGGCATAGGTACTTCACAGGCCTACCAGGGGCTGCAGCATGTATTATGCCACCCCTGGGAAGCAGACTAAATCTGACACCACAGGCCTGCTACTGCAGCCTGGGTGAGGAAGTGCTAGCACCCCTCACTGAGATATAGGTTCCCTATATCTCTCCTGCACACACATATAAACCTATCAGTCACCCCTAAGGCAGGCCCTATCAATCCTGAGGGCAGGGTGCTTGGCTTCTATGTGAGGGGGTGCCTCTGCCTGAGCAGGGCCTCTCTGCAGCTCTCAGAGTCCATTCTCTGGTGCTGTTTGTGGATGCGGTTAAACCATATACTTTTAAGTGCATTATATCCTCGCGGTAAAATGCTAACTTTGGAATGGCTGCATCGAAACATGTCGTGTTTGGTGTCAAACATCTTGGAATACTACCCCCCGCCAATCCTGGCGGCGGGGGTAGCATTCCACCCTTCTAGAGGGATAGACATGTACCTACTGTGGAAACGCGGTATAATCCTGCAGAGCCCTGGCATCACAAAATGGATGCCACCAGTCACAGACACTGGGCTGCCCTCCTGCTGATGACCAACACTCGCAGTGGAGGAAGCCCAACAATAGATATCCTGTCCCAAGGGGGTGTGACCACCTTCCAGACAGGGTTTAGTGTATTGGGGCTGGGTGGGTGCACTCTTAGAGTGCTTTGAAGTCCTGCACTGGGGGAGCAGAAGGCTCCTCTGTGCATATGCCAGTTCAAACCGGCTCAGGGGCTACCTGTCCCTGCTCTGGCGCGAAACTGGACAAAGGGAAGTGGGTGTAGCCGCCCACTCCCCTGACCCTCCCATAGGTAGGGTCATAGAGCTAGTCCCTCCCTTTCTTTTAGTATAAGAGGGGGAACCTGTGCATTGCAAACTAGATTTCCCTGGACGACGCTCTACAAGAAGAATCCCGGACCTTCGACGTTCCACTACCTTTGGAAGACTGAAGAATCTCCCTTGGAGTCAAGGAGTGACTCCCCTGCTTGGCAGGCACCAAAAACTACAAACGACGGTCGCAAACTACGCCGCTCCCGCCGGAGTCCGAAGTCCCTGCAGCCCAAGAAGTGGATTTCCTGACTTCTCAAAGGCCATCGTGAGTCCCCAGCGAAGCTGAGGCCAGTGGACCCCAAGAGTAACGAGGAACCGCGACCCCTGGGTACTGTGCACTATTGTCGAGTGCAACCCCTTCACAACGTTCCACGAACTTGTGCTTTGGACCACGTGTGGTTCCAGCCTCCAGCAGGAATCCCTCCTAAGATCAGAGGCCTACCACGTCCCGAGTGACCGTGGGCCCCTGTGAGTGAATCCTCCCGAGGCGTCTTCGCGATCCCTTGCCAGCCGGCTTGTGGGTCCCCAGAAGACTTTCTAAAGGAACCAAAGGGCTCCCCTGGTTGCTCCAGGCCTGCCCTGACTTACCCTCGCTGGGTGAGTCCCACAGACCTTGCTGGTCTGCGCCATTGCCTCTTCACACTTTACCCGAGACTTGCTGTTACCAAGGCTTGTTGGCTCCGATCGAGTCGCCGACACCGCAGTAAGCTGCAGACATCGTGGGACACGCCGAATCCAGCTCCTGGTCGTCGTCGACGCCTCCTGGACCTCGTGGCTGAAGAGTCAAGGCAACCGCGGACGACCTGAATCTTGCGACGACGGTGGGCATCCATCTTTCTTGCCCCGAGTCACTGCCAAGTGACTTTGAACACTGTCCCCTCTGCTTTCAGGTCTTCCATCTTCCGAATCCAGGCTTGGATTCCTCCGGACACTTCTCCTGTCGCCGCAAGCAGCAAGTCTTCACTGGCTCCCATTGAAAACGACGCCGCGACCCGACACCAAAGAACACCTATGCACCCGGCTCCCCTGGGTGAGGTAACTTCAGCACTACGGTGCTCCTGTGGGTGTGGGCCCTAGAACTACTTACCCTGTAAGTGACTTGCTTGTAGCTTCCCTAGAAGTGTCCTAAAACTCTAACTTTCTAAGTGCGACAATTGCGCTGACTCGTACAGGGTTCGCGTCTGTGTTAGACACACCGCGTCCATCTCCTTTGTAACACTATCTAAAACTGTATCCTTCGACTCGTACTGAGTCCGATCGGTGTTCGCCTCGAACACACAAAGGGCCTGTAACTCTGAGATCTCCACTGCACTGACTCGCACCAGGTTCGCGTCTGTGTTAGACACAGCGCGTCCATCTCCCTTGCAACTCCATCTGTGACCGCGTCCTTCGACTCGTACAAGGACCGATCGGTGTGTTCGCCTTGAACATGCAAGGGACCTTTAACATTGAAATCTCAATCGCGTCTGAGCGCATAGACTCGCACAGGACTCGCACCGGTGCCAGGTCACCGCGTCCGTCCCCTGTGGGTCTCCTACAACTACCTGGGGTGGTTCTTGGGGTCCCTCGATTCTAGATGCCCTAGACCTAGGTCTAGCGAACTAAGATTGTGATATTCGATTGTGCTAAACTTATTTTGATAACATTTGACTTGTACATATGTTCCTGACTTCTAATCTCATAAAGAGATTAGTAGAGAGTTGTTTATTAATAAATACATATATATTTGATATATATACCTGTGTGGTGTCTTTTCATTTGGTGATTCAAGAGATTGTGTGGTAAAACAAGCTGCTTTACATTCCTTCAAGACTTAGCCTGAAGGCTGCTCTCCACAGCTACCACTAGGATAGCTTTCTATAAAGGTTGTCTTAAACCTATCTACCATAAGAGTCGAATTGTTCTGGTGCAAGGTGTCCACTTTAATTAGGGAACAGCATATACCAGGCCAACTTCTCACACCCAACAATGGCCGACACAAGGGACAAAGGGACTCTATACTTTTCTGTATAAATACAGCACCTCTTGCTATCAGTAGTGAGAGGGAACCGAGACTTCCAGGTCGACACACTGACCAGAGACGCTGAGGATCCTGCATGCAGTCGCTCCAGCTGACAGTGGTCTAATCATCCCTTGCGGGGTGTCCAACTCGAGACCAGGACGAGGTCCCACACTCTCATTATTCAGGTAATGGGGTTTGACTAAATCCTAGCGTGATTCTTGGCTTCTTTCGCACCTACTCACATGCTAGGTACACTTAGGTACATCTAGACAGGCATCGTAGGAGTATGCGCTTTATTTTATAAATGCATTTTATATTCATGTATATGTTCATGACTATTGCATAATGGCAGAACTGTACTATCCCTTTTTATTCACTGTACTGCTGATCATATATCTCTGCTACTGTTTAACAGTTGTCCCAGCACATATATTTTATACTAGAAGAACAACTGTGCAATAAATTCTTATTGTAAACACGCTCAACTGTTTCTTCTGTGTAACTTTCTGAGACCAAAGGAGCAAGCACGAGTGACTGAGCGAAAAGTAGTACATTGTTTCCACGAGTCTGAGGAATCAGGGTTGTCGTGTTCTGAGGTTGCCAAAAACTAATCTCTCTGATAAAAAGGAGATTCTAGTGGCACTGTGAGCTAGCTAATGCAAAATAGGCTAACATACGCGGTGGGGGTGCTCAGAATCAGTCTTCCATCAGGCCCACAGTGTATGTTATCCAAAAGCGCAGGTCCTGCAGGGGTACTATAGGAACTACACTACATGGCGCCCAACGTTGGTTTGGTACTTATTTAACAGTAGAATCTGAGTAGTTCAGTCGTGCTTATTCTCAGAGACCCCTACTCACAAAAACCAGAGACGTCTGTAGTCGGGGGGCACAAACTCCGCCACAGCTGAGTAGGCGAGCTTTCCTATTTATTGGCTGTTGGTTAATCAAGCTTGAGGGACATTTAGTTCCCAAAATTGTGCAAAACACCTTATCTTAATTTCCTTGGACAGTTATTCCGTGTTCTTAACACAATGACTACCGAAAACAGAGAATTAGACCCGCTGGCACAAATAGGTCAGTCAGATGAGGAAGATGCCAATGCAATACAGATTGCACCCAATGTAAGACACACACTCACAGTTAAACTCCTCAAAAATGGTGTACCTGCCAGAGGAGGTGTAGTAATATTCGTGATAGAGGCACACGAAGATTTCCAAACAGAGGTGTTCTATTCATGGGTTACATTCCCAGCAGCAAATGCTATAACAAGAACTTACTCATTATTATACACATGAAGAAGTCCCAGCGGTCTACACTCCGTTTGAGGAGATTGAAATTCTGCTTACCTACCAGGAACATAATTTCTGGTTTAATGGCGCCCTACCCCACTCAAGAAGAAGAGCAAGACTCGGTCCATTAGGAAGACCAGGAGCAACATGGCAGAAATTAGCGACCTATGCACCACATCCTGACATTGACACAATGCCAAATGATGAATTGCTTTTTCAACACAAAGAGTTGATAAAACTTTACAGAAACATGACACAATTCGTCATGAGGACACTTGCGGTCCAACCAACAGTAATTACACCAAATACAGCTCTTACACAGCTACTAAAATTACTCCACAAACATTACACGCGGTAATGGGTAAAATGCCCACAAAACGTGAACAAATTCCTTTCTGGGTAGCTCAGAAAATAACCCAGTTAGAAGCAGTATTCCCAAATACCACACCATTTGAAAAACACAGAATGTTAACAATCTGCTTGCCCATGGGGATTACACCACAGTTAGAGGATTGTTCCTCTTGGGGTACAGTCTTTGCTGCCATATATATATACCAGAACTCACGGTATTCCTTCATTAGCAGTGATACCAGATGTATTAAGACAAATACAAAATGAGTACGGAGCAGAGCCTGCTCTGAACTTAGGGATGAAGTTATTAAATAACTACGACCAGGTATCAGCCATAATACTAGCTAACATTAAAGGGGAAGCAGCATCAGTGGTAATCCGCCAATGCCTACAGAAGTTCTCTCCATTAGAACAGGAGAATGAACTACCCAAAATAATTGAAACTGCGTATGCAGTTAGGCAGGAATAGTTTGGGGGGGAAAAGCTGTAAAACCTCAACTAATGGGCAGTCCCGAAAAGGACACTTCTAAGCAGACACCGACTTCTTCTAAAAAGAAGTGGGATAATAGAAAACAACAAAAGTTTAAAGACAACAGATCTCAGTCCCGAGGTAGGTCTCCTCCACAGAAGCCCTCTGAAAAGAGGTACAACCTTAGGAATAGGGATAATATTAGGAAACCTGACAGGTATCAGGATACTGATACACGTTCCTTTCAGGACTCGAAGAAAAACTCTGAGAGAGAAGGACGGTCAGAACACAGAGAGGAGCGCACACAGCCCAGAGACAAGCAGCGCGCTCCAGACTTTACTTCCAAAAAAGAAGATAAGCCAAAATCAAAACCTCAATTTAAGAAAAAGAAAGTTGCTGGTCTGAAAATCAGACATGCCCAGAATTCTGAGGACACAACTTCTGAACGGGGAATGGGCTCTGACGATGCTAGACAGTGCGGCAGAAGTAACAATAGCTCGCCAGAACCTGAAGGAATTTCTGGTGACAGCGGACTTGAATGATTATATCACGGTGGAAACACCAGACAAAAGGGTGAGCGCCCCACATAAGTTACATGAAATAACACTCCGGATGGAGGGGACAAGCCCAGGAAAGTAAAAGGCCTCTTTTGGAAGAACTTATCATCTGGATATGACATCCTGTTAGCCGAACAAGATTGGCCGCCAGCATTCGTAAGGATTGCCCCAGGGGAGAAAGTATAATTTTTCCTGCATTTTCCGACCATGTTCCCGTTCACCTTAAACATACATATGCACGGGAGTGGGCAGTAGCCCAAGCTCCAGCATTGTACAAAAATTATGCTGGGTGGGATGAGGATTCAACCTACCACGTGATCCCGTTAAAAGTTTCACCTAATGCTCAGAGGCAATACCCAATAAAGCAAGAAGCTAAAAAACAGGTCAGGGAGATCTTAGATCAACTTGAATACCAGGGGGTCATTGAAAAATGTACCTCTCCGATGAACAATCCTTTGTTTCCCATCTCTAAACCCGACAATACATATCGTCTAGTTTTAGATAACAGACATTTAAACTCATGCACAAAGACATTTGCTGTCCAAAATGCACATAGTGGCGCATTAATGAATAACATTGTGCGGAAAAATTACAAAACAACACTTGATATCTCAAATGGATTTTTCTGCCAAAATATAGCGCCTGAAAGCAGGTATCTGACCGCATTCTCAGCGTTAGGGTCCCAGCGACAATTTTGTCGACCCACCCAAGGGTATAACAATAGCCCCGGGGTATTTTCAGAAAGGGTAACAGAGTTACTTCAAACATTTGATGAAGAAGCATTGTCCTATGTGGATGATATTTATCTAACGGACAATGACTTAGAGAGGCACTTGACCAGGGTAAGCACCATTATTATGGCATTTGCCACTGAGGGCTACAAATTTAACTTTAAAAATCAAAAGTAGCCCACCTCAATGTCCTATTTTTGGGATATGAGCTGTCAAGTGAAGGGAAAAGTCTAGCGGCAAACTTTTTAGAAAAATGTGCGCTGCTCCAGCCTCCAAAATCATTAAAAAATTTACAATCAATACTGAGATTCCTAAATTTCGGCAGAAGATACATTTTAGATTAGGCAAAAAGGGTAAAACCTTTCTACGACCTAATAAAACCTGACTTTTCAGCCAGAAATTGAACACAAGAACATACTAATATTCTTCGTTCACTCCAGGAAGACATGATAGCTTCCAAACACTTGCAAACACGCGTAAACGTACGCCACTTGGTAATCCTTATAATTGCAGGTCAATGCGGGTACACTTACTTAACCTTCAATGAAGGAGAAACAGTACCAATCGCATACAAATCACACATGTACACAAATGCAGAAATGCGTTTCACTTCAACAGAAAAAATCTTGACAGCTGTTCAGACCGCTGTAGCAAGAGAAAGAGCACTGGCACAGGGAAAACGCATTATTGTCGTAACCCCGGTACCGGCCTTAGAGGCTGTTACAAAGGCTAGCATTCCTAATGCTAAAGCCTTACATTCGAGATGGATACAATGGGCTAATTCTCTTACTGCAACGGACGTTGAATACAGATTTGATCCAAGTTTAAAAACACAGGTATTCCTGCAATACGAACAAGAATATCCTCTACCAAATGAAATCTTGCTTCTGGATCAGTATGAATATATTATTTATACTGACGGATCTGCTCAACCGGCCATAGAAAGTAAGCAGCAATATAGCGCAGCGTGTGCTATCATTAAAGGTAGCATGCAGGATGGAAAATTCTATCCGAGTTGCACAAAAATGCAATTGCTAGGAGACTGCATGGCACAGTTGGCAGAGTTAAAAGCACTGATACTGGCACTTGTAAATACGGATCACGAATTCCCCACACTAATCGTGTGTGATTCGTTTTACTGTGTTCAGTCATATAATGAATACTTATACCATTGGGAGCAAAACGGGTTCAAAGATGTGAAAGGTGGCACAATTAAGCATAAAATGCTATGGGAACAGGTAGCAGAGTTGAAAAACGAGCTACCAAGGACTCACGTGATCCATACACTGAGTCATCAACGTGATGCCGTTCACGTTGACGGGAATTCATTGGCTGATGAAGCCGCAAAAGGGGCTGTTCGCACGGCTTCCGTAGCTTCACTCACTCGTTCCAAAACGAGAATAGACTGTGAGATTATGGTAGCTGTCATTGCTTCACGCAAAGGCAGCACAGCAGTACCTAAAAGATTTCCACTCAAATACTCCTACAAGTTAGATGCAAGTAACATTCCATATGCTCAGATTCCTGGAGTGGGGGATAAGGTAATACCAAATATGGATCGTAGGAAAGGTTTAATACTAGCAGCACACAAGGGTTTGGGCTCTGCGCACACAGGTGTTACAGCGACTATTTCTTTACTGAAACAGCGCTATTGGTGGCCAGGGTTAACTAAGCAAACTAAAGACTATGTCTTGAATTGCGACATCTGCCAGCAGATGAAAGGCTCCACGGTAGCAAAACCTGCGCAGACGCCATTATTAAAATCAGACAAACCTCTCGCATGTGTGTACTTGGACCACTGCGGCCCCTTACAAACCAATCAATCAATCAATCAATCAATCAATCAAGCATTTGTATAGCGCGCTACTCACCCGGAGGGTCTCAAGGCGCTAGGGGGAGGGGGGTCCGCTACTGTTCGAACAGCCAGGTCTTGAGTTGCTTCCTGAAGGAGAGGTGGTCTTGGGTCAGGCGGAGGTGGATGGGTAGGGAGTTCCACGTCTTGGCAGCCAGGTAGGAGAAGGATCTTCCTCCCGTTGTGGCTCTTCGGATGCGGGGGACGGCGGCGAGGGCGTGGTTGGTCGATCGTAGCTGGCGGGTGGGAGTGTAGAAGGTCAGACGGTCGTTGAGGTATCTGGGGCCTTGGTTGTGGAGAGCTTTGTGTGCGTGGGTGAGGAGTCGGAACGTGATTCTCTTGCTGACGGGGAGCCAGTGCAGGTCTCTCAGGTGTCCGGCGATGTGGCTGTGTCGGGGGATGTCCAGGATGAGTCGAGCTGAGGTGTTCTGGATGCGTTGGAGTCTTTTCTGAAGTTTGGCTGTGGTTCCGGCGTAGAGGGAGTTGCCGTAGTCCAGTCGGCTGGTGACGAGGGCCTGGGTGACCGTCTTCCTGGTTTCGGTGGGGATCCACCGGAAGATCTTCCGCAGCATGCGTAGGATGTTGAAGCAAGACGAGGAGACGGCGTTGACTTGTCTGGTCATTGAGAGGGAGGAGTCCAGGATGAAGCCCAGGTTGCGTGCGTGGTCCGTTGGTTTGGGTGCGTTGCCCAGGGCAGGGGGCCACCAGGAGTCGTCCCAGGCGGAGGGTGATGATCCTAGGATGAGGACTTCCGTCTTGTCTGAGTTCAGTTTCAGGCGGCTGTTCCTCATCCACTCGGCTACGTCCTTCATCCCTTCATGTAGGTTGGTTTTGGCGGTTGTGGGTCGTTGGTGAGGGAGAGGATCAGCTGGGTGTCGTCGGCGTAGGAGATGATGTTGAGGTTGTGTTGGCGTGCGATGGCTGCGAGGGGGCTCATGTAGACGTTGAAGAGGGTGGGGCTGAGTGATGATCCTTGTGGTACGCCGCAGATGACTTCGGTGGCCTCGGAACTGAACGGGGGAGGCGGACTCTCTGGGTTCTTCCGGCGAGGAAGGAGATGATCCACTCCAGTGCCTTCTCTTGGATTCCGACGTTGTTCAGGCGTTGCACTAGGGTGCGGTGGCAGACTGTGTCGAACGCTGCGGAGAGGTCCAGGAGGATGAGGGCCGCTGTTTCCCCGTTGTCGAGCAGGGCTCGGATGTCGTCGGTGGCTGCGAGGAGGGCGGTCTCGGTGCTGTGGTTGGCCCGGAAGCCGGACTGTGAGTGGTCGAGGGATCCATTCGTCTCGATGAAGGCGGCCAGTTGTCTGTTGACGGTCTTCTCGATGACTTTGGCAGGAAAAGGAAGGAGCGAGATGGGGCGGTAGTTTTTGAGGTCGGTGGGGTCCGCTGACGGTTTCTTCAGTAGGGCGCAGAGTTCGGCGTGCTTCCAGCTCTCTGGGAAGGTGGCGGTGTCGAAGGAGGTGTTGATGATGTCCCGGAGGTGGGGTGCGATGACGGCGTCGGCCTTGTTGAAGATGTGGTGAGGGCAGGGGTCGGTTGGTGATCCGGAGTGGATGGAGTTCATCGTGCGGATAGTGTCTTCGGTGTTGATCGGGGTCCAGGCTCGGAGGGTGGAGGTGGGGGACGTTGGAACGGTTGTAGGGTACGTCGGCTGTGTGCTGAAACTGTTGTGTATGTCTGCGATCTTGCTGTGGAAGAACGAGGCGAGCGAGTTGCAGAGGTCTTGCGAGGGGTGATGTCGTTGTTTCCGGCGCTGGGGTTCGAGAGCTCTTTGACGATGATGAAGAGTTCCTTGCTGTTGTGGGCGTTGTTGTCCAGTCGTTCCTTGAATGCGGTTTTCTTGGTGGTGTGGATCAGCTGGTGGTGTTTTCGGGTGGCGTGTTTGAAGGTGGTCATGTTGTCTGCAGTCGGGTCTCTGCGCCATGCTTTCTCGAGGGCCCGGCAGTTCTTCTTGGATTTCTTGAGTTCGTCGGTGAACCAGGGTGCTTTCTTGTTGCCGGGTCTGATTGGGGGGGTCTTCAATGGGGCGAGGGTGTCAGCGCAGTTGGTGATCCATCTTGTGAGGTTGCTGGCGGCTTGGTTGGGGTTCGTTGAGCTGGCGGGAGGGTTCTGGCTCAGGGATGTGGTGAGTTGGTCGGTGGTGATCTTGTTCCAGCTTCTGCGCGGGAGCTGTTGCGGGTGGTGGTCCTGCTGAAGCTGAAGTGGACGCAGCTGTGGTCTGTCCAGTGGAGTCCGGTGGTGTGGCTGAAGGAGATGTCCTTGCTGGAGGAGAAGACGGGGTCAAGCGTGTGGCCGGCGTGGTGTGTGGGGGTGGTCACCAGTTGCTTAAGTCCGAGGTTGGCGAGGTTGTCCAGCAGGGTGGTGGTGTTGCGATCGTTGTTGTTCTCTAGGTGGAAGTTGAGGTCCCCAAGGAGGATGTAGTCGGCCGAGAGGAGGGCGTGCGGGCTGATGAGGTCGGCGATGTCTTCGCTGAATTGTGTGCGTGGTCCTGGGGGTCTGTAGATGAGGGTGCCTCTGAGGGTGGTCTTGGGGTCGGTGTGTATCTGGAAGTGCAGGTGTTCGCCGGCTGTGAAGGTGTCGTCGGAGTTGGTCGTAATGCGGATGATGTTCTTGTGGACGATGGCGATGCCTCCTCCGGTCTGGTTGGCGCGGTCCTTTCGGGTGATCTTGTATCCGTCCGGGATGGCGATGGCGATGTCGGGCGCTGAGGAGGCGTTCATCCATGTTTCCGTGAGGAAAGCGACGTCTGGTGATGTGGAGTCGAGCAGGTTCCAAAGTTCCCCGGCGTGTCTGTGGACGGAGCGGGTGTTGAGCAGGATGCACTTCAGGTGGTTGCTGCTGGTGCTCGGCGTGGCGGGTGCGGTGCAGGTCCGGAGGCAGGAGAACTTGCAAGATTGGCAGGCGAAGGGTCCGTGGGTGCGTCCTGGGGTGGCTCGGTGGCAGCCGGGGATTCGGCCGGTGTTGAGTGCGTTGAGGGTGGCGGTGTCGTAGGTCCGGTGGGTGGGTTGGCTGCTGCGGGGGCCAGGGGTTCTGGCGCTGGGCGCGGTCCAGTCGCGGACGGGCGCAGACGGGCTTGCCTTAGGCGCGCCTTTGGCGCGCCAGCGGCGCGGCGCGCAGCGGCCGCCATTTATGGGGAGGTGGGAGGGAGGAGCAGCTGGGAGGCGGGAGGCAGGGGCAGCGAATGGGCAGTCAGGGGGCGGGGCCGCAGGGGACGCAGCGGCGGGAATGGCGAGAGGCAACGGGGTACAGAAGGAAAAAAAGGGGCGAGAAAACAGACAAATGCGGGCACAGTACAAATGGGGCAACGGGGGTACAGAAGGAAAAAAAGGGGCGAGAAAACAGACAAATGCGGGCACAGTACAAATGGGGCAACGGGGGTACAGAAGGAAAAAAAGGGCGAGAAAACAGACAAATGCGGGCACAGTACAAATGGGGCAACGGGGGTACAGAAGGAAAAAAAGGGGCGAGAAAACAGACAAATGCGGGCACAGTACAAAAGGGGCAACGGGGGTACAGAAGGAAAAAAAGGGGCGAGAAAGCAGACAAATGCGGGCACAGTACAAATGGGGCAACGGGGGTACAGAAGGAAAAAAAGGGGCGAGAAAACAGACAAATGCGGGCACAGTACAAATGGGGCAACGGGGGTACAGAAGGAAAAAAAGGGCGAGAAAACAGACAAATGCGGGCACAGTACAAATGGGGCAACGGGGGTACAGAAGGAAAAAAAAGGGCGAGAAAACAGACAAATGCGGGCACAGTACAAAAGGGGCAACGGGGGTACAGAAGGAAAAAAAGGGGCGAGAAAGCAGACAAATGCGGGCACAGTACAAATGGGGCAACGGGGTACAGAAGGAAAAAAGGGGCGAGAAAACAGACAAATGCGGGCACAGTACAAATGGGGCAACGGGGGTACAGAAGGAAAAAAAGGGGCGAGAAAACAGACAAATGCGGGCACAGTACAAATGGGGCAACGGGGGTACAGAAGGAAAAAAAGGGGCGAGAAAACAGACAAATGCGGGCACAGTACAAAAGGGGCAACGGGGGTACAGAAGGAAAAAAGGGGCGAGAAAGCAGACAAATGCGGGCACAGTACAAATGGGGCAACGGGGGTACAGAAGGAAAAAAAGGGGCGAGAAAACAGACAAATGCGGGCACAGTACAAATGGGGCAACGGGGGTACAGAAGGAAAAAGGGAAGGGCGTTCTTACCAGCAGCAGCGGGCGGACAACACAGGCGGAGCTGTGTGGCGGGGGGAGCGACCTACCTGACAAACGGACGGGGCTTATGAATATATCATGGTTACAGTGGATTCCTGCTCGAGATTCCTATGGGTATGGCCTCAGCGCTCGGCTGACGCTCGAACTGTTATCAAAGATTTGCGAGTCATTATCGGCACATACGCAGTTAGCACGTTACATTCTGACCGCGACCCTGCGTTTAGCTCTCGGGCTTACAAAGAGGCCATGGAAGGAATGGGCGTAGCATTGCGGTACTCCTCTCCGTACCATCCAGAGGAAAATTCGGTTGTGGAGAGGAAAAACCGGGACTTAAAGCAATCTTTAACAGCTAGGGTATTAGGCAAGGCCGGTAGTTGGGTCAAACACCTTTATGGGGTCCAAAGAGCAATAAACAATCAGCCAAGAAGCTCTCTAGGGGGTGTCACTCCATATGAAGTCCTCTTTGGGACACGAATGTGGGTACCTGATCTTGATTGTGAAGGCGCAGTGGTGGATGAAAAACCATTTGATATCCATGATCGTTTGGCTGTTTTACAGGATCTAAATGAATCCAGGACAAAACAAAGCAATGTCCGACTAAAGCAGACCGCCACTGGGGAAGTCAAGGAATGCACAGCAAGACCTGTCTAGATCCCAAAAGTCGGGGATCTGGTCAGAGAGAAAATTGCGGACAAAAAGGAATTTGGACCTTCATACAGAACACCTGTACCAGTCCTTGCAGTACAAGGAAGAAGAACTGTACTTTTGCCGCCTCTTGCCGGGAAAAAGGAGAAAAGATTTGTCTCAATCGACTTAATCAAACCACACTATGTGGCCGATAATAAGCAGTAGGCCTCGTGGTCTCCACAGTAGCAGACGCCCTCCTCTCGCTACAATCCAAGAAGTTCAAACAGAAAGACTCATCACATTTGAAGAGCCACCTGTAAGGAATGAAGGACTAAGCAACAATGCTATGGAACTTGTTCCACTTGAACCAGACATTCAAATTCAAAATGAACATCAAATTAATTCACAAGTTGCAATTAGACCTAATATAGAGGTCTACATCAACATGCCTCGTCGAGAGCAAAATAACATTTCAACTAATCCTGATGCAATTCCTACAATTGATCGAACTGCTTCTGGCTATTTCATGAACTTTGATACGTTTTCTCTGGATCCAAGCGAGCCGGAAACGACGCCAGCCAAAACACCATTCAAGCAGCAAATAAAGAACTTTCTTCACTTTCTAAAAAAGACATACCTGGTATCGCCTTGGATTGACCTCTGGGTAGTTTCTGGGATATTGTTTTTTCTTTTCTGGCTTGGCTTAGTACTAACTTTTAGTATGCTTATTAATGGACGCTATCTTCAACAAAGCTCCACAGCCCAAAAGGTCAACATACTACTGAAGCCACATCCATCATCACATCGTGAGCAAAGAGACTTGTCATCAGTGAACATTACAGCAGTTCCTATACCGGATGGTATAGTGTGGGACAAGGTTGATTTTAACATATTCGGTCCGACCGAGCTTTTAAAAATTCATCATGTATTTAAAATTTCATTAAGTGATATCATTACATCAAGTACATTTTCTGATGATTGGGACTCGGAAACAATTAATAAGATGTTGTCTGATTTAGAGAAATCTGCTGCATTTTCTAATAATGAAATGTTAGAGGGTTCTTCAGATTATGACACTTTGTACTGTTACCAACATTATGGTTATCATTTCCTGCACAAATCCATTTCACCTAGGAATGTTTACCATCAGTGGGAACATTGCCCAACACCACCAAAAAGTAGTTCACAAACGTTTGCACAGAAATTTTCATACTTATCAGGGTTTAACACCACAGATCCAGCCTCATTTTATTACAAGGTTGCACCAACATCAGCACTGAAAATTATGTTGACAAACTCTAAACAGATTTACTCTGCTTCCTTTTTGGCCCAATTGTCTGAACAGGGTTTCGACCTATGGAAAGACGAAATTGACTTAAAATCAGTTTGGGGTTCAAGGGACTGGCAAGTCCAGGGTACAGAGGCACTATTTAGAGCATGCCTCATTCCACAGCAGATGATCTTTTTAAATGATACTGTGCAACAGACATCCTGTCTTGGACTAGCCAAGAACAAGGAACTGAACACCCCTAGGTTTCCAACACCGACATATGGGGGTGGCAGAATTCAACTACAAAAGAAGGGGCAAAGGTGGATGACATCTTAGAGTACAATAGAACAGACCCAAATTGCAAACAGTGGGTGGTATGGCCCTTAGACACGAATAGCTGTCATAAGCGATTCCTGAACATCACCGAGGGACTCAGTATCCATAGGCCAGACCCACGTTATGTACAGAGAGAACATCCAGGGGTAGTGACATCCTATAGTGTTGGGAAGTTGTGCCTCGGTTGGCTAGAAACCTCAACACTTGCAGAAGTGAAACACACTTATCTTTACTTTCACTTGACATGGATCTTAGGGACTTTTTACTAGGACCCATGAAAACACGTCAAAAACGTTTCATATGTGCAGGCATTTATGCTGCCTATAATGAAAACTGGAAGATTTCCCAACAAGAGGCCGCAGAGAGAATACGGGAAATAGACCATGTAAACTTAGAAAAAGCTTTAGCTGTGGCAGATAATGGGTTAACAACTTTGACCTCCAGGATATATTCATTGGGCAACATTGTATCTTCTGCTATCGACATACTGGAACAGGATTTAGCCATATTACAACACGGCCAATCTCAGTTACGTTCTATTATGGTATTAAGCTGGACGCTGCAATCTTTGCGTGCAGGCTTTGTGCCTTGGCGTTTTATAAACAGTGCGTCTCTGTTTTCTGAATACAATTTAACAGATACACAGATAGAAATGGCACAAAGGGGAGCTAAATATACATTGCTGCGTATTGAAAAACTGGACAGGCTACCATTCACAGTGGAGGAATCACCATCAACAGAATGGCTAATCCCCAGCCATATCACTCTCCCGGTCACGACCTTTCAGTTTCAGTATTGCCTTGAGCAAAGTCAGGAAGGCAGATATAAAAAATTGGGTAAAGAATATATTAAGGAATCCTGGGAATGACCATATAGATTTCGATGCCGGAGTGGGGATCATGAAGTGTTTTTGAGTGGTACAAACTGCAAGAACGCTTTAAGCGGCTCTCTCATGTGTCAGGACATTATTTTACACGGAGCTTGTAATGGTTCGGTGGCGAATCAGTCTTGCCACATGAAAGGAACTCCGGCTGCCGTGGTCACACCAGTTTTCAAGTTACTCTCGAATGGGAGCTACTTGATGCTGAATAATCAAGGTTGCTATGGGATGCTTCCGGGCATCGCCTATGTGGTCACCGTGAACGCCAGGGTTACTTGCTGTATGCAAGTATTGTTTCCCCCAACAAGTACAGTCAGGGAGGCGCCTTTGTGGCCTTCGTTAGAGATATCTTTTATAAAATTTGACACTTTGAGCAGAATGAAAGCCATGCTTTTACAGCAAACTGTACCCTTAACATCCGCTCGAGAGGCCTTTGATCTTCAAGTTGCAAGGACCTCGACCGAGATACAGACACTTATTCGTACAAACTGCCCCTTTCATTTCGTAGAAATGGTGGGTCGTATCTTTAACATGTCTGATACGAGTGGTATTGTACACCTATTTAAGACCATAGGGTCAGGTTCTCTAAGCACTGTGAGAAGTTGGCCTGGTATATGCTGTCCACTAATTAAAGTGGGCACCTTGCACCAGTCCAAACGACCCTTATGATGTATGAGGTCAAAGATAACCTTTAGAAAGCTATCCTAGTGGTAGCTGTGGAGAGCAGCCTTCAGGCTTAATCTTGAAGGAATGTAAAGCAGCTTGTTTTACCAGAATCTCACTTCTTGAATGATCAAATGACAGGAGAACCACACAGTAGTTATGTCAAAATATGTATTTATTACTAAAACACTCTCTACTAATCTCTACACGAGATTAGAACATAAAGCACACAATACTTAATCAATAGAACATACGTAAGTAGCAAAATGTACAACGGGCTCCAGGGGGAGACCGAACCATATACTAAAAAAATGGTAAAACAATCACGACTTCAATAGACACTGTGCCTAGAGCACGTAGAATCGCTGTGACCCCAAGGAACCACCCAAGGCAGTGACACAGGGAGCCCACGGAGGACAGGTGCAGTGAGGAAACACGACTGCGTGCTCCGTGCAACTCTATGGGAAAGTCGCGGTTGGAAAATTACAGTTTAAGGACACTTCTACGAGGACTTCAAGCAAACCCTTTGGAACATAAGAGGTTCTAAGGCCAGCACCCTTGTGAGTACCGAGGTACCCGTGTTACCTATCCCAGAGGAGCCGGGTGCATAGGGGTCAAGTGGTGTCGGAAACCTCCGTCGTTTGCAATGGAGAGATGCAAAGAAGTACTGCTGTCAGGAAGGCGAAGAGTGTCCGGTGGAATCCAAGCCTGGACTCTAGGTGAGAGGAACCTAAAAGCAGAGGGGACAGAGTCTGGGTCACTTCAGGTGACCAGGGGCTCGATAGTCGAATGCCCACCGATGTCGGGTGCTTCAGGTGAAGAGAAAGGATGTTTGTCTCTGCAGCCACGGGGACCAGGAGACGTCGACGATGACCAGGGTCCGGAGGTGAGCTGTCCCACGAAGGATGTCGAGAGCTGAGGGGTCAGTGTCTGGCTGGAGCACCAACAAGCCTTGGCAACGCCAACCCACGCAGGCAGAGGAAACAGGTTACGGTGTGGACCAGCAAGGTACAGGGGACTCTCCAAGCAATGGAGAGTCAGGGCACGTCTGGAGCAACCAGGGAAGCCCAAGAACAAACGAGATGACCCTCGCCAGGACCCACAGGTCAACGGACCAGGGATCGCGAGGAGACCTCGAGCGAATTCACAAAGCACCAGGCCACAGAGCACTCGTGGAGTGGAGGCCGGATATCTTCGGGGCAAATGTTGCTCGGAGTCGGGACTACACGTAGTCCAATGCACAAGCATAGGGATCACCAACAAGCATATGCACTTGCAAATAGACGCGGTGCACAGGGGTACGGGTTGCGCGTCCCCCACGAGGGATACTGGTCTCAGAATCGCTGAGAGGTCAGATCTACCTCGGGGACCTTCGGGAACCCACCTCCTGTGTTGCAGAAATCTTCGGAGTCCGCAGGAGCTCTGGAGATGCAAGCCGGTCAGATGCACTTAGGTGCCTGCTGCTGCAGGGGAGTAACTTCTTTACTCCAAGGGAGATTCTTCTGTCGTCCAGCGAAGTGTAGACCGTCGAAGTACTTGGTTTCTTTGCAGAGTCTTGTCCAGGTATAATCCAAAGTCCTGTGGTCAGGTTTCCCACTTTATACCCAGGGAAGGGGTTGGACGGACTCTGAGGACCCTCCTAGGGGAGGGGCAGGACAGAGAGGGGTGGCTACACCCATGTCCTTTGTCCAGTTTCACGCCAGAGCAGGAGCCACTGGCTCCCAGAACTGGTTTGAGCTGGACTATGCACAGGGACACCAAATGTGCCCCCAGTGCAGACTTTCTGGCACTCTCAGAGTGCACCCACCCAGCCACAATACACTAAACCCTGTCTGGGAGGTGGTCACACCTCCCTGTGACAGGATACCTATTGTCAGGCCTTCCTCTGCTCAAGCTTGGCTCAGCAGCAGGAGGGCAGACTCGTGTCTGTGGCTGGCAGCATCCATTTTGTGCTGTCCAGGTCGAGAAAGCTGGTACCGGGTAGACCGGTGACCCATAGTAGTAGTTCTACAAGGGTGGAATCATACGTCCCCCCCCAGTACTGGCGGGGAGGTATGATTCCAAGGTGTTTGACACCAAACACGACATGTTTCTAAGCAGCCGTTTTAAAGTTAGCATTTACCGCGAGGTTTTAATGCACTTAAAACATATATGTCTGGCTGCATAACAGACAACCCCGGAGAATGGTCTCCGAAGGCTGCAGAGGGGCCCTACTCATGTAGGGGCACCCTCTCACGTAAAACCCAGCACCCTGCCTTCAGGATTGATAAGGCCTGCCATAGGGGTGACTGATAGGTTTGTATGTGTAGTGATTTAGAATAGATATAGTGAACCTATATCTAAGTAAGTGGTGCAAGCACCAGCTTACACAGGCTGCTGTAGCAGACCTGTTGTGTCATTTTGAATGGCCTCTCATGGGTGGCATAATACATGCTTCTGCCCATGGGAGGCCTCTGGAATACCTATGCCCTGGGTACATGGTGTACCATATACTAGGGACTTATAAGGGTACCCCAGTATCCAATCTGGAGTGTACCTAAAGTACATGTATTGCAATTTACAGGAGAAAGCAGATAGACTGGGGTCCTGAATAGCAGGATCCCAGTCAGACTAGGCCAAAAACAGTGAGACATCAGCAAAAAGTGGGGGTAACTATAAGAAGCAGATCCTACTCTCCTACACAACCCCCCCCAAACGTAAGGACATTAAACTAACCTTGACCAGTTGAGTCTTCATGTTCTAAGTGGAAATATCTGGAGAGTCCATCTGCATTGGCATGGTTAGTCCCAGGCCTATGTTCCACTGTATAGTCCATCCCCAGTAGGGAAATGGACCACCTCAAAAGTTTGGGGTTTTCACCCTTCATCTGTTTTAGCCATAAGAGGGGCTTATGGTCTGTCTGAACAATGAAGTGAGTGCCAAACAAGTATGGCCTCAGCTTTTTCAAGGCCCAAACCACAGCAAAGGCTTCCCTCTCAATAGCTGACCAACGTTTCTCTCTGGGGGTCAGCCTTCTGCTTATGAAAGCTACTGGCTGATCCTGACCCTCTTCATTCAATTGTGATAACACAGCCCCTACCCCCAATTCAGATGCATCAGTTTGAACAATGAATTGTTTGGAATAATCAGGACTTTGCAGAATGGGAGCAGTGCACATGGCCTGCTTCAGGTCATCAAATGCCTTTTGACAGCTAACTGTCCACTGAACTTTCTTAGGCATTCTTTTGGAAGTTAAGTCATTTAAAGGGGTCACTATGGATCCATATCCTGTGACAAACCTCCTGTAGTACCCAGTCAGGCCCAAGAAAGCTCTGACCTGAGTCTGGGTAGTTGGAGCAACCCAGTCCACGATGGTCTGGATTTTGCTCTGCAATGGTTGAACATGGCCTCCACCCACAAGGTGGCCCAGGTACACAACCTTACTCTGCCCTATCTAGCACTTGGTGGCCTTGATAGTGAGGCCTGCTTTTTGCAGGGCCTCTAAAACATTTCTCAGGTGGACCAGGTGATCCTCCCAGGTGGAGCTAAAGACAGCAATATCATCTAGATAAGCTGCACTATAGGCTTCCAGACCTGTAGGGACTTTATTCACCAACCTTTGAAAAGTGGCAGGTGCATTCTTCAAGCCAAAAGGCATCACCACAAATTGGTAGTGCCCACTAGGGGTTGAAAATGCTGTTTTTGGTTTTGCTTCCTCAGCTAATCTGATTTGCCAGTAACCAGCTGTCAGGTCAAATGTGCTTAAGAATTTGGCTGAGGCCAAAGTGTCAATCAGCTCATCTGCCCTTGGAATAGGGTAAGCATCAGTCCTAGTGACTGCATTAAGACCCCTGTAGTCAAAGCAGAACCTCCTATCTCTCTTACCACCCTGGGTGTGAGGTTTTGGTACCAAGACTACTGGACTAGCCCAAGGGCTATCTGAGGGCTCAATTACTCCTAATTCCAACACTTTCTGGACTTCAGTCCTGATACAGTCCCTGACATGGTCAGGTTGCCTGGAAATCTTATTTTTAACAGGCAGACTGTCACCTGTGTCCACCTCATGGGTGCACCAGGTAGTCTGACTAGGAGTCAGTGAAAACATGTGCCTGTACTGATTCAGGACCTTCCTGCAATCAGTTTGCTGCTGGTCAGTGAGGCTGCCTGTCAAGGCTACACCATCAACTGAACCAACATCAGGGTTCTGTGAGAGCAGGTCAGGGAGTGGATCACTCTCTTCCTCCTGTCCCTCATCAGTAGCCATGAGCAAGCCCATGTCTGCCCTGTCCACATATGGCTTGAGCCTGTTCACATGAAGTACCGTGTGGGGGCTCCTGGGAGTACCAAGGTCCACCAGGTAGGTAACCTCTCCCTTCTGCTCAAGAATAGTATGGGGCCCACTCCACTTGTCATGGAGAGCTGCTGGGGCCACAGGCTCCAACACCCATACTTTCTGTCCTGGCTGATACACAGTCAAAACAGCCTTTTGGTCATGCCAGGCCTTTTGCAATTCCTGGCTAGCCTCAAGGTTTTTGGATGCCATCTTCATATACTCAGCCATCCTGGAGCGGAGACCAAGTACATAGTCCACTATGTCCTGTTTAGGTGGTTTGAGAGGTAACTCCCATCCCTCCTTCACTAAACATAAGGGACCCCTAACTGGATGTCCAAACAGAAGTTCAAAAGGGCTGTAGCCAACCTCCTTCTGAGGAACCTCTCTGTAGGCAAAGAGAAGGCAGGGCAAAAGGATATTCCATCTACGCCTAAGCTTTTCAGGGAGACCTTTTATCATGCCCTTGAGGGTTTTGTTGAATCTCTCAACCAACCCATTGCATTGTGGGTGATAAGGGGTGGTGAATTTGTAATTCACACCACACTCCTTCCACATTGCAGTTAAGTAACCAGACATAAAGTTTGCACCACGGTCTGATACTACCTCCTTAGGGAAACCCACTCTGGAAAAGATTCCCAGGAGGGCTCTAGCCACAACAGGAGCTGTGGTAGTCCTTAGGGGTATTGCTTCTGGATACCTAGTGGCATGGTCCACCACCACTAGTATAAATCTGTGCCCAGATGCAGTTTGAGGATCCATGGGACCAACAATGTCAGTCCCAACCCTCTCAAAGGGAACCCCCACCACAGGTAGTGGTATCAGGGGGGCCTTTGTGGTACCACCTGCCTTACCACTGGCTTGGCAAGTGATACAGGAGCGACAAAACTCCTTTGTGTCCTCTGACATGTGAGGCCAATGAAAGTGAGGGACAATTCTGTCCCAGGTCTTGTTTTGGCCTAAGTGTCCTGCGAATGGGATATCATGTGCCAGTGTTAATAGGAAGCCTCTAAACTTCAGAGGTATAACCAACCTCCTGGTAGCACCAGGCTTGGGGTCTCTACCCTCTGAGTATAAAAGTCCATCATCCCAGTAGATCCTATGGGACCCACTGGCACTCCCAGCAGCCTCAGCAGCAGCTTGCTGTCTGAGGGGTTCAAGAGAGGGGCAGTTCAGCTGCTCCTGGCTGAGATCTGCCCTGGAAGGGCCCTCTGTCCCCAATAACTCAACCTGGTCAGGTTCAAGTTCCTCTGAGACAGTTCCTTCTTCAGGACTAAGATCAGCTCCCTCAAGAGACTGATCCTCACTCTGAGGCAGGGGGGAAGACACTGCCTTACCCCTACTGCTCCTTCTCTTGGAAGGCAACTGGTCCATTATTCCAGGATCCAGGGCCTGTTCAGTGGAAGACATTTTTGCCTGTGACCTAGTCATGGCAAACACATCTGCAGGGATGCCCAGCATTTCTGCATGTGTCCTGAGTTCCACTTCAGCCCAAGCTGAAGTTTCCAAATCATTGCCCAATAAGCATTCTACAGGGAGGTCTGAACTTACCACAACCTTCTTAGGGCCAGTTACCCCTCCTCAGGTGAAATTCACAACTGTCAAGGACTGGTCTGTCCTGACATTGCTTGCATTGGTCACTTGGTACATCTCACCAAGTATGATTTGCTCAGGAGCCACAAGTTCTTTTGTCACCATTGTGACTCTTGCACCTGTGTCCCTGTATGCCATGGCCTCCTTACCATTGATTAAAGGCTGCTGTCTGTACTTGCCCAAGTTACTGGGACTTACAAATAAGGAGGCAATATCCATGCCTCCATCACAGACTAACACAGCCTGAGTTGGAATTCTGACTAGGCCAGAATCCATCTCAGATCCCAAGGTTAACCCTACTATACCCTTGTTCTGTGTACCACCACTTGAAACTGAGCTAGGGGGAACAGTTGCCTTAGGGGCAGTGGTGGTAGGAGTAGAATCATTGGCCTTTGGACAATTGGCATCCTTTGTCCAATGGGTCTTCTCTTTACAGATATGACACCAAGGTTTCTTTTTGCCTTTACCCTTGTTTGATTGTGACTCCCCCCCCCCCCCCAGATGCAGGTTTTTGGGGCCCTTGTGAAGACTTCTGGTCTTTACCCTTCTCCCCACCCTTATCTGAGGTCTTAGCATCTTGCTTCTTAGAGTCACCACCTTGGTTCTGAGCTTTCTGCTTCACCCTGGTTCTGACCCATTTGTCTGCCTTCTTTCCCAATTCTTGGGGAGAGGTCAGAACAGAGTCCACCAGGTACTGATGCAACAGCTGATTTTGACAGTTATTAAGGATCTGCTCTCTCATGATTAAATTATACAATCCTTTGAAATCACACACCTTACTGCCAAGTAACCAGCCTTCCAGAGCCTTAGTAGCACAATCTACAAAGTCTACCCAGTCCTGAGTCTGTGCCTTCTGGGTGTCTCTGAACTTAATCCTGTATTGTTCAGTGGTTAAGCCAAACCCATCAATGAGAGCACTCTTCAAGACTGAGTAATTGTCAGCATCCTCTTCTCTAACAGTGAGGAGCTTATCTCTACCTTTGTCAGCAAAGGAGAGCCACAGGATAGCTGCCCACTGCTCCTGAGGGACCCTCTGTACCTTACAGGCCCTCTCCAGTGCAGTTATCCATTTGTGGATGTTATCCCCACTCTGGTTGGGAGGGACTATCTTGTTCAGGTTCCTATGGTCATGAGTATACTCCCTACTTCTAGGAACACTGTTGCTGCCACCATGGGACTCTAGTCCCAATCTCTTTTTAGCTCTCTGGAGCTCTAGGGATTCCCTGTCTAGGGCCAACTGCTCCTTCTTGAGCCTAAGCTTGATTTTCTCAAGCTCCAGAAGTTGGCACTGTCTATCATAAGAGGATTCCCTCTTATTTGATATGGAAGTCCCTATAGAAGTTCCTGAATGCTGAGATTCTACAGAGGGAGATCTAGATCTCCTAGGTAAAGTCTGTACTCTTCCTGGTGGAGTAAAGAGAGGGCCACTGGGGCCTTCTCCCCCACCTAAAGGAAGTTCTGTGTTTTCCAGGTTAGAATCATTTTGATCCTCCTGGCCAGGGTTTGAGTCCAGATCAAAGAAGGTTTTACTTCCTGCTCTTTCCTCATTCCCTGTCCCACCCACTCTATCTACTTCATCAGACCCTGGGTCTTTCTGAGGTCATCCAAGAGCAACATCTCTATAAGACGTTGGGTGCTTGCACTTCTCCCTGTCCTCAGCTTCCTAGACATGCACATAACCCTCAATTCGTGGAATGAGAGGTTATCATACCTAGTTGGCAGAGAGCCACTGGCTTCTCCTCTAGAAGACATACTAGTGTTATGGGGTGCAGGCACCTACCTAACCTAGTGGAGACTAAACTCTCGAGTTGGAGAAAGGGTTTGCCAGACCCTTGACTTACCCAACTCCAAGTTCAGTAGAACTTACTTATTCCAATCTTGATGTATTATATGTGCCTAGTATTCAGTGGTTTTCAGTTAATCATTCAGTGAAATTTATCTGGTAAAACAATAGCAAGCTTGAATCCCAACCGCTGCACACCAATGTGAGAAGTTGGCCTGGTATATGCTGTCCACTAATTAAAGTGGGCACCTTGCACCAGAACAAATGACCCTTATGATGTATGAGGTCAAAGATAACCTTTAGAAAGCTATCCTAGTGGTAGCTGTGGAGAGCAGCCTTCAGGCTAAGTCTTGAAGGAATGTAAAGCAGCTTGTTTTACCATATAATCTCTTGAATCACCAAATGAAAAGACACCACACAGGTATATATATCAAATATATATGTATTTATTTCTAAATAACTCTCTACTAATCTCTTTATGAGATTAGAAGACAAACATATGCACAAATCAACGTTTCACAATAATTTAAGCACAAAATATGGCTGGGGCCCTAGGGGCGTACCAGACCATATACTAAGTAAGAGACTTAGGGACAATGACTTGCAGGGAGACAAGGCCTAGGGCCTTCAGAAGTGCTGGGGCCTCACGAAACCACCCAAGGCAGGTAAGTAAAGGACCCACGGGGGACGCGTGCAGTGTAGATACACAGGCGCGGATCGCCGTTGACTTCAATGGGGCAAGTCGCGGTTGGAAATAAAGAGTTTTAGGATACTTCTATAGAACCTACAAGCAAGTCACTTACAGGGTAAGTAGTTCTAGGGCCCACACCCACAGGAGCACCGTAGTGCTGAAGTTACCTCACCCAGGGGAGCCGGGTGCATAGGTGTTCTTTGGTGTCGGGTCGCGGCGTCGTTTTCAATGGGAGCCAGTGAAGACTTGCTGCTTGCGGCGACAGGAGAAGTGTCCGGAGGAATCCAAGCCTGGATTCGGAAGATGGAAGACCTGAAAGCAGAGGGGACAGTGTTCAAAGTCACTTGGCAGTGACTCAGTGTGAGAAGTTGGCCTGGTATATGCTGTTCACTAATTAAAGTGGACACCTTGCACCAGGGCAAATCGACTCTTATGGTAGATAGGTTTAAGACAACCTTTTAAAGAAAGCTATCCTAGTGGTAGCTGTGGAGAGCAGCCTTCAGGCTTAATCTTGAAGGAATGTAAAGCAGCTTGTTTTACCAGAATCTCACTTCTTGAATGATCAAATGAAAGGAGAACCACATAAGTGTTATTTAAAAATATGTATTTATTACTATAACACTCTCTACTAATCTCTATTATTATTATTATTATTATTAATGCATTTTATAGAGCGCACGGCTACCTCCAACGGAAGTGTCCCGGCGCTAGCGGTAAGTACAGATTGCGTGCAGGGGCTGATGAGTTGAGCAGTGTTCTAAGTTAGGCTGAAGAGCCAGGTTTTTAAGGCCTTTCTAAACAGGGGCTCTGACTTCGCCTACACGAGATTAGAACACAAAGCACACAATACTTAATCAATAGAACATACGTAAGTAGCAAAATGTACAACGGGCTCCAGGGGGAGACCGACCCATATACTAAAAAAATGGTATAACAACAACGACTTCAATAGACACAGTGCCTAGAGCACGTAGAATCGCTGTGACCCCAAGGAACCACCCAAGGCAGTGACACAGGGCGCCCACGGAGGACGGGTGCAGTGAGGAAACACGACTGCGTGCTCCGTGCAACTCTATGGGAAAGTCGCGGTTGGAAAATTACAGTTTAAGGACACTTCTACGAGGACTTCAAGCAAACCCTTTGGAACATAAGAGGTTCTAAGGCCAGCACCCTTGTGAGTACCGAGGTACCCGTGTTACCTATCCCAGAGGAGCCGGGTGCATAGGGGTCAAGTGGTGTCGGAAACCTCCGTCGTTTTCAATGGAGAGATGCAAAGAAGTACTGCTGTCAGGAAGGCAAAGAGTGTCCGGTGGAATCCAAGCCTGGATTCTAGGTGAGAGGAACCTGAAAGCAGAGGGGACAGAGTCTGGGTCACTTCAGGTGACCAGGGGCTCGATAGTCGAATGCCCACCGATGTCGGGTGCTTCAGGTGAAGAGAAAGGATGTTTGTCTCTGCAGCCACGGGGACCAGGAGACGTCGATGACGACCAGGGTCCGGGGGTGAGCTGTCCCACGAAGGATGTTGAGAGCTGAGGGGTCAGTGTCCGGCTGGAGCACCAACAAGCCTTGGCAACAGCAACCCACGCAGGCAGAGGAAACAGGTTACGGTGTGGACCAGCAAGGTCCAGGGGACTCTCCAAGCAATGGAGAGTCAGGGAACGTCTGGAGCAACCAGGGAAGCCCAAGAACAAACGAGATGACCCTCGCCAGGACCCACAGGTCAACGGACCAGGGTTCGCGAGGAGACCTCGAGCGAATTCACAAAGCACCAGCCCACAGAGCACTCGTGGAGTGGAGGCCGGATATCTTCGAGGCAAATGTTGCTCGGAGTCGGGACTACATGTAGTCCAATACACAAGCTCAGGGATCGCCAACAAGCATATGCACTTGCAAATAGACGCGGTGCACAGGGGTACGGGTTGCACAGCCCCCACGAGGGATACTGGTCTCAGAATCGCTGAGAGGTCAGATCTACCTCGGGGACCTTCGGGAACCCACCTCCTGTGTTGCAGAAATCTTCGGAGTCCGCAGGAGCTCTGGAGATGCAAGCCGGTCAGATGCACTTAGGTGCCTGCTGCTGCAGGGGAGTAAATCCTTTACTCCAAGGGAGATTCTTCTGTCGTCCAGCGAAGTGTAGACCGTCGAAGTACTTGGTTTCTTTGCAGAGTCTTGTCCAGGTATAATCCAAAGTCCTGTGGTCAGGTTTCCCACTTTATACCCAGGGAAGGGGTTGGACAGACTCTGGGGACCCTCCCAGGGGAGGGGCAGGACAGAGGGGTGGCTACACCCATGTCCTTTGTCCAGTTTCGCGCCAGAGCAGGAGCCACTGGCTCCCAGAACTGGTTTGAGCTTGGCTATGCACAGGGACACCAAATGTGCCCCCAGTGCAGACTTTCTGGCACTCTCAGAGTGCACCCACCCAGCCCCAATACACTAAACCCTGTCTGGGAGGTGGTCACACCTCCCTGTAACAGGATACCTATTGTCAGGCCTTCCTCTGCTCGAGCTTGGCTCAGCAGCAGGAGGGCAGACTCGTGTCTGTGGCTGGCAGCATCCATTTTGTGCTGTCCAGGTCGAGAAAGCTGGTACCGGGTAGACCGGTGACCCCTAGTAGTAGTTCTACAAGGGTGGAATCATACCTCCCCCGCCAGTACTGGCAGGGAGGTATGATTCCAAGGTGTTTGACACCAAACACAACATGTTTCTAAGCAGCCGTTTTAAAGTTAGCATTTACCGCGAAGTTATAATGCACTTAAAACATATATGTCTGGCTGCATCACAGACAACCCCGGAGAATGGTCTCCGAAGGCTGCAGAGGGGCCCTACTCATGTAGGGGCAACCTCTCATGTAAAACCCAGCACCCTGCCTTCAAGATTGATAAGGCCAGCCATAGGGGTGACTGATAGGTTTTTAAGTGTAGTGATTTAAATAGATATAGTGAACCTATATCTAAGTAAGTGGTGCAAGCACCAGCTTGCACAGGCTGCTGTAGCAGACCTGTTGTGTCATTTTGAATGGCCTCTCATGGGTGGCATAATACATGCTTTTGCCCATGGGAGGCCTCTGGAGTACCTATGCCCTGGGTACATGGTGTACCATATACTAGGGACTTATAAGGGTACCCCAGTATCCAATCTGGAGTGTACCTAAAGTACATGTATTGCAATTTACAGGAGAAAGCAGATAGACTGGGGTCCTGAATAGCAGGATCCCAGTCAGACTAGGCCAAAAACAGTGAGACATCAGCAAAAAGTGGGGGTAACTATAAGAAGCAGATCCTACTCTCCTACAAGCACCTTCCAAACAGTCCTCTGAGTTATCCCAAATTTTATACACTCCGTATTTGGAAGCATCTTTGGAGGTTTACCTCTGATACTGCTTTTAATAGCTGGAATCCTGATCGTCATTTTCCTGATACGCAATGGACGGCCCAATCACGAACGAAATGGCGAACGCTCTTCTGGAACGTAGATACCGTGAGCGCTTGGTACAACATCTGGGCGCGCCTCGCCTACGAGAACTGAGTGCTTCTTGGTTCTTATCGTTTAAACCAGTCCTGATGGACTGCATCTTACCTGTTCTTCGATGCCTGTTTTGCGGTGAAGAATGTGTGTTGGACATTTGTCTGACACTCAAGTCGGAGACGCCTGCGGACTTGAACACAAGGCTGGAACCGCTGAGGTCCCACGCTCGGCTGTGTCCCCAGCGTATTCCTATCCTGACGAATGCATTCCTTGAAAACCCGCAGGTGCCTTTTGCTGCAGCTCAGGTGAGAATCAGCGCAGCCACCACTAGCGCTGACACCAGCACAAGCGCTACAACTAGCACTTCGGGCACTGAGGTATCGACTACAGCACCGGCTGCCGATATGCCAACTATGGGAAGTACTGAATATCATCTGTGCTCCATCGATGTACTGTGTGAAATATTACAATTCCCGTCCCCTACAGCAAGTGACTGTGATGTTGCGTCTCCCAGCCAGGACACTTAATCTTCAATTGGCTCATCGTGTGCTGGGAAAGAATTCGGAGTTTCCATTTTCATTTCGACTCTGATTAAATCTGGAACTTTTCCTACTAAATTGACACTATCGCTAGAGAAAGCATGGCCTTCTAAAACGCTTGTAAGAGTTTTAAATTCTATAAATGAACTCAGCTACACCTTTAGCTTGAGTACGAATTCAAATACTGACTCTACACATTTTTCACCTCTTAGAAATGTTTTTAATATGCTTTTACAATTTTAAAGATGTTTTTATGTGGCTCACTGACAATTATATGCGCTACCACCTAGTATGAGTTAGTAGTTTGCTGTCATTGTTTATTATTGTTGACTATTAAGAGGAGTGGGTGTTATGTTTCATATAGATGCCCGAATATAGGCATGGTTTGAGATGCCCTAATATAGGCATAATCTTTCACCTACATTATATTCTCCACAATAACGGGCGCTGAGGGGTAAACCTTATCTAGACTGTGGTTTGGGTACAGAAGGAGGGTTTCTTCCCGAACAATGGCCTCCTATACCATCTTCGATGTGCTCATCCAGTATGATTAAATATTCATAAGAGTTCTAGGAAACCAGGCAGGGGCTAGAATCCACCTGCATAAACATCTACGTAAACGGTTCATCCCATACGTCATCTTCATACCCAACAATGGCCAACACAAGACACAAGGGACAAAGGGACTCTATACTTTTCTGTATAAATACAGCACCTCTTGCTATCAGTAGTTAGAGGGAACCGAGACTTCCAGGCCGACACACTGACCAGAGACGCTGAGGCTCCTGCATGCAGTCGCTCCAGCTGACAGTGGTCTAATCTTCCCTTGCGGGGTGTCCAACTCAAGACCAGGACGAGGTCCCACACTCTCATTATTCAGGTAATGGGGTTTGACTAAATCCTAGCGGGATTCTTGGCTTCTTTCGCACCTACTCACATGCTAGGTACACTTAGGTACATCTAGACAGGCATCATAGGAGTATGCGCTTTATTTTATAAATGCATTTTATATTCATGTATATGTTCATGACTATTGCATAATGGTAGAACTGTACTATCCCTTTTTATTCACTGTACTGCTGATCATATATCTCTGCTACTGTTTAACAGTTGTTGCAGCACATATATTTTATACTAGAAGAACAACTGTGCAATAAATTCTTATTGTAAACACGCTCGACTGTTTCTTCTGTGTAACTCTCTGAGACCAAATGAGCAAGCACGAGTGACTGAGTGAAAAGTAGTACATTGTTTCCACGAGTCTGAGGAATCAGGGTTGTCGTGTTCTGAGGTTGCCAAAAACGAATCTCTCTGATAAAAAGGAGATTCTAGTGGCACTGTGAGCTAGCTAATGCAAAACAGGCTAACATATGCGGTGGGGGTGCTCAGAATCAGTCTGCCACCAGGCCCAGAGTGTATGTTATCCAAAAGCGCAGGTCCTGCAGGGGTACTATAGGAACTACACTACAGTGCCACCCTGGCAATGTCAGGTGAGGGGTGCAACCCCAGCAAAGTCAGGCGCTCAGGCGAGGGGTGCCACCCCAGCAAGGTCAAACACTCAAGTGAGGGGTGCTAACCCAGCAAGGTCAAGCGCTCAGGTGAGGGATGCCACCCCAGCACAG
The DNA here is from genome assembly GCA_963921515.1 of Calotriton arnoldi. Lineage (NCBI taxonomy): Eukaryota > Metazoa > Chordata > Amphibia > Caudata > Salamandridae > Calotriton > Calotriton arnoldi. The sequence goes on along the minus strand of CAWUFW010000223.1, from coordinate 1,036,634 downwards.
TCAGGCGCTTAGGTGAGGGGTGCCATCCTAGCAAGGTCAGGCGCTCAGGCAAGGGGTGTCACCCCAGCACAGTCAGGCGCTCAGGCGAGGGGTGCTAACCCAGCAAGGTCAGGTGCTCAGGTGAGGGGTGCCACCCCAGCAAGGTCAGGCGCTCAGGTGAGGGGTGCCACCCAGGAAGGTCAGGCGCTCAGGCAAGGGGTGCCACCCAGCAGGATCAGGTGCTCAGGTGAGGGGTGCCACCCAGCAACGTCAGGTGCTCAGGTGAGGGGTGCCACCCAGCAAGGTCAGGCGCTCAGGTGAGAGGTGCCACCCTAGCAAGGTTAGGCACTCAGGTGAGGGGTGCCACCCCAGCAAGGTCAGGTGCTCAGGAAAGGGGTGCCACCCCAGCAAGGTCAGGCACTCAGGTGAGGGGTGCCACCCTGGCAATGTCAGGCGCTCAGTTGAGGGGTGCCAACCCACCACAGTCAGTCGCTCAGGTGAGGGGTGCCACCCTAGCAAGGTCAGGCGCTCAGGTGAGGGGTGCTAACCCAGCAAGGTCAGGCGCTCAGGTGAGTGGTGCCACCCCAGCACAGTCAGGTGCTCAGGTGAGGGGTGCCACCCCAGCACAGTCAGGTGCTCAGGCGAGGGGTGCTAACCCAGCAAGGTCAGGTGCTCAGGTGAGGGGTGCCACCCCAGCAAGGTCAGGCACTCAGGCGAGGGGTGCCACCCAGCAAGGTCAGGCATTCAGGCGAGGGGTGCCACCCAGCAAGGTCACGTGCTCAGGTGAGGGGTGCCACCCAGCAAGGTCAAGCGCTCATGTGAGGGGTGCCACCCAGCAAGGTCAGGCGCTCAGGTGAGGGGTGCCACCCTAGCAAGGTTAGGCGCTCAGGTGAGGGGTGCCACCCCAGCAAGGTCAGGCGCTCAGGCAAGGGGTGCCACCCAGCAAGGTCAGGAGCTCAGTTGAGGGGTGCCACCCCAGCAAGGTCAGGCGCTCAGGTGAGGGGTGCCACCCTGGCAATGTCAGGCGCTCAGTTGAGGGGTGCCAACCTAGCAAGGTCAGGTGCTCAGGCGAGGGGTGCCACCCCAACACAGTCAGGTGCTCAGGTGAGGGGTGCCACCCTTGCAAGGTCAGGGGACAGGTGCCACCCCAGCACAGTCAGGCACTCAGGTGAGGGGTGCTAACCCAGCAAGGTCAGGTGCTCAGGCGAGGGGTGCCACCCAGCAAGGTCAGGCGCTCAGGTGAGGGGTGCCACCCAGCAAGATCAGGCGCTCAGGCGACTGGGGCCACCCAGCAAGGTCATGCGCTCAGTTAAGGGGTGCCACCCCAGCAAGGTCAGGTGCTCAGGCGAGGGGTGCCACCCCAGCACAGTCAGGCGCTCAGGCGAGGGGTGTCACCCCAGCACAGTCAGGCGGTAAGGTGAGGGGTGCTAACCCAGCAAGGTCAGGCGCTCAGGTGAGGAGTGCCACCCCAGCACAGTCCGGTGCTTAGGTGAGGGGTGCCACCCCAGCACAGTCAGGCGCTCAGGCGGGGGGTTCCACCCTAGCAAGGTCAGGCGCTCAGGTGAGGGGTGCCACCCTAGCACAGTCAGGTGCTCAGGCGAGGGGTGCCACCCCAGCACAGTCAGGCGCTCAGGCGAGGGGTGCCACCCAGCAAGGTCAGGTGCTCAGGTGAGGGGTGCCAACCAGCAAGGTCAGGCACTCAGGTGAGGGGTGCCACCCAGCAAGGTCAGGCGCTCAGGTGAGGGGTGCCACCCTAGCAAGTTTAGGCGCTCAGGTGAGGGGTGCCACCCCAGCAAGGTCAGGCGCTCAGGCAAGGTGTGCCACCCAGCAAGGTCAGGCGCTCAGTTGAGGGGTGCCACCCCAGCAAGGTCAGGCGCTCAGGCGAGGGGTGCCACCCCAGCACAGTCAGGCGCTCAGGCGAGGGGTGCCACCCCAGCACAGTCAGGCGCTCAGGTGAGGGGTGCTAACCCAGCAAGGTCAGGCGCTCAGGTGAGGGGTGCCACCCCAGCACAGTCACGTGCTTATGTGAGGGGTGCCACCCCAGCACAGTCAGGTGCTCAGGCGAGGGGTTCCACCCTATCAAGGTCAGGCGCTCAGGAGAGGGGTGCCACCCTAGCACAGTGAGGCGCTCAGGTGAGGGGTGCCACCCCAGCACAGTCAGGCACTCAGGCGAGGGGTGCTAACCCAGCAAGGTCAGGCGCTCAGGTGAGGGGTGCCACCCCAGCAAGGTCAGGCACTCAGTTGAGGGGTGCCACCCAGCAAGGTCAGGCGCTCAGGCGAGGGGTGCCACCCCAGCACGCTCAGGTGAGGGGTGCCACCACAGCAACGTCAGGCACTGAGGTGACGGGTGCTAACCCAGCAAGGTCAGGCATTCAGGCGAGGGGTGCCACCCCAGCACAGTCAGGCACTCAGGTGAGGGATGCCACCCCAGCACAGTTAGGCGCTCAGGCGAGGGGTGCCACCCTAGCACAGTCAGGCGCTCAGGCGAACAGTGCTAACCCAGCAAGGTCAGGCACTTAGGTGAGGGGTGCCACCCCAGCAAGGTCAGGCGCTCAGGTGTGGGGTGCCACCCAGCAAGGTCAGCCGCTCAGGCGAGGGATGCCACCCCAGCACAGTCAGGCACTCAGGCGAGGCGTGCCACCCTGGCAATGTCAGGCGCTCAGGTGAGGCGTGCCACCCTGGAAATGTCAGGCGCTCAGGTGAGGCGTGCCACCCTGGCAGTGTCAGGCGCTCAGGTGAGGGGTGCCCCCCAGCAAGGCCAGGTGCGAGGAATCGGTCTCTGGGAGGATCAGGTCCTCATTTGTGAGGGAGTCCCAGCTGGAGTAGGTTGAGGTACTTGGGTGTATTGGGGGGCCAGTAGTAGCAGGCTGAACCCCTCGAACCACAACCCCCTCACACAGGCGGCCCTCTTTGGTCTGTTGTTTGTCTCCAAGTTAAACATTGATATTTCAGATAAACAGGAGCTGAGTCGGGACCGCCCTGGCCCGGAAAACCACAGACACTTGTTGGCACGAACCCAGGATAACAAGCTGCTCAGATCCGTCACATGAGTGGAAACTGCACGCCCTGGCTTCAGCGGGCATTGCCCAAGTGTCCCCCAAGCTGCCAACCATGGAGTGGTTTCACAAGCTCTCGGCATAGGCCGGGGGGACAGGCTCTTACGGGATGCGGGTACTGCTGTGGGCAAGAAGAGAGCCAGGCTGCCTCATTTTTGGGCATGAATAGGGTCAGACTGGCACAGCTGTGGCCATAAGGAGGGCCATATGGCACAGCAGTTGCCATGACTAGGGCCAGGCTGGTACAGCTGTGGCATAGAAGAGGGCCATGCTGGCACAGCTGCTGCCATGAAGAGGGCCAGGCTGGCACAGCTGTGGCCATGAAGAGAGCCAAGCTGGCAGAACAGTGGCCATGAAGAGGGCCAGGCTGGCACAGCCGTGGCCATGAAGAGAGCCAGACTCGCACAACCGTGGCCATGACGAGGGCAGATGGGCACAGCTGTGGCATATAAGAGGGCCAGGCTGGCACAGCCATTGGCATGAAGAGGGCAAAACTGCCACAGCTGCTGCCATGAAGAGAGTCAGACTGGCACAACCATGGCCATGAAGAGAGTCAGACTGGCACAACAGTGGCCATGAAGAGGGCCGGACTGGCACAACTGTGGCCATGAAGAGAGTCAGACTTTCACAACCGTGGCCATGAAGAGGGCCGGACTGGCACAGCTGTGGCCATGAAGAGGGCCGGACTGGCACAGCTGTGGCCCCGAAGAGGGCCGGACTGGCACAGCTGTGGCTGTGAAGAGGGCCGGACTGGCCCACCTGTGGCCGTGAAGAGGGTCAAACTGGCACAGCTGTGGGAATAAATAGGGCCAAACGGGCACAGCTGAGGCACATAAAAGGGCCCGACTGGCACAGCTGCTGCCATGAAGAGGGCAAAACTGGCACAGCTGCTGCCATGAAGAGGGCCGGACTGGCAGAGCCGTGGCCATGAAGAGGGCCGGACTGGCACAACCGTGGCCATGAAGAGGGCCAGACTGGCCCATCTGGGGTACCAAGGAGGGTCGCAAGTGACGGGTATGTGAGAGGGCATACTGGCAGAATGCCCTCGACTGAGGGGTATGGGAGAGCACACACACTGGCAGGGTGCCCAACGTGATGGAGTGTGACAGCGCACACTGGCAGTGTCCACGAGGGAGTGGTATGTGAGAACACACACTGGCATTGTGTCAGTGAGTGGTGGGTACGTGAGAATCCACCTGGCAGAATGCCCACGAGGTCTATGACAGTGCAGACGTTTTGTATTTTAGGGCTTTGAGAACCATATTTGGCAATTGTATATGAATTATTGGACCTGCTCCTTTATTATGTATTGTATAGTTTTTATCTTTTACTTTCGGTGTGAGTGTGGGTACGTGAGAGTGGAGGCCTCGCAGAGTGCGCACGAGGCAGTGGTACGTGAGAGCGCAGACAGGCAGAGTGCCAGTGAGTGGTGGCTCTGTGAGTGCACCTGGCGGAGCGCCCACGACTGTGGGTATGTGAGAGTGCAGGCCTTGCAGAGTGCGCACGAGGCAGTGGTACGTAAGAGCGCAGATAGGCAGAGTGCCAGTGAGTGCACCTGGCAGGGTGTCGACGAGTGTGGGTATGTGAGAGTGCAGACCTTGCAGAGTGCGCACGAGGCAGTGGTACGTGAGAGCGCAGACAGGCAGAGTGCCAGTGAGTGGTGGCTCTGTGAGTGCACCTGGCAGAGTGCCCACGAGTGTGGGTATGTGAGAGTGCAGGCCTTGCAGAGTGCGCACGAGGCAGTGGTACGTGAGAGCGCAGACAGGCAGAGTGCCAGTGAGTGGTGGCTCTGTGAGTGCACCTGGCGGAGCGCCCACGACTGTGGGTATGTGAGAGTGCAGGCCTTGCAGAGTGCGCACGAGGCAGTGGTACGTAAGAGCGCAGATAGGCAGAGTGCCAGTGAGTGCACCTGGCAGGGTGTCGACGAGTGTGGGTATGTGAGAGTGCAGACCTTGCAGAGTGCGCACGAGGCAGTGGTACGTGAGAGCGCAGACAGGCAGAGTGCCAGTGAGTGGTGGCTCTGTGAGTGCACCTGGCAGAGTGCCCACGAGTGTGGGTATGTGAGAGTGCAGGCCTTGCAGAGTGCGCACGAGGCAGTGGTACGTGAGAGCGCAGACAGGCAGAGTGCCAGTGAGTGGTGGCTCTGTGAGTGCACCTGGCGGAGCGCCCACGACTGTGGGTATGTGAGAGTGCAGGCCTTGCAGAGTGCGCACGAGGCAGTGGTACGTAAGAGCGCAGATAGGCAGAGTGCCAGTGAGTGCACCTGGCAGGGTGTCGACGAGTGTGGGTATGTGAGAGTGCAGACCTTGCAGAGTGCGCACGAGGCAGTGGTACGTGAGAGCGCAGACAGGCAGAGTGCCAGTGAGTGGTGGCTCTGTGAGTGCACCTGGCAGAGTGCCCACGAGTGTGGGTATGTGAGAGTGCAGGCCTTGCAGAGTGCGCACGAGGCAGTGGTACGTGAGAGCGCAGACAGGCAGAGTGCCAGTGAGTGGTGGCTCTGTGAGTGCACCTGGCGGAGCGCCCACGACTGTGGGTATGTGAGAGTGCAGGCCTTGCAGAGTGCGCACGAGGCAGTGGTACGTAAGAGCGCAGATAGGCAGAGTGCCAGTGAGTGCACCTGGCAGGGTGTCGACGAGTGTGGGTATGTGAGAGTGCAGACCTTGCAGAGTGCGCACGAGGCAGTGGTACGTGAGAGCGCAGACAGGCAGAGTGCCAGTGAGTGGTGGCTCTGTGAGTGCACCTGGCAGAGTGCCCACGAGTGTGGGTATGTGAGAGTGCAGGCCTTGCAGAGTGCGCACGAGGCAGTGGTACGTGAGAGCGCAGATAGGCAGAGTGCCAGTGAGTGGTGGCCCTGTGAGTGCACCTGGCAGAGTGCCCATGAATGTGGGTATGTGAGAGTGCAGGCCTCGCAGAGAGCGCACGAGGCAGTGGTACGTGAGAGCGCAGATAGGCAGAGTGCCAGTGAGTGCACCTGGCAGGGTGTCGACTAGTGTGGGTATGTGAGAGTGCAGACCTTGCAGAGTGCGCACGAGGCAGTGGTACGTGAGAGCGCAGATAGGCAGAGTGCCAGTGAGCGGTGGCTCTGTGAGTGCACCTGGCAGGGTGTCGACGAGTGTGGGTATGTGAGAGTGCAGGCCTCGCAGAGTGCGCACGAGGCAGTGGTACGTGAGAGCGCAGACAGGCAGAGTGCCAGTGAGTGGTGGCTCTGTGAGTGCACCTGGCAGAGTGCCCACGAGTGTGGGTATGTGAGAGTGCAGGCCTTGCAGAGTGCGCACGAGGCAGTGGTAGGTGAGAGCGCAGATAGGCAGAGTGCCAGTGAGTGTTGGCTCTGTGAGTGCACCTGGCAGAGTGCCCATGAGTGTGGGTATGTGAGAGTGCAGGCCTCGCAGAGTGCGCACGAGGCAGTGGTACGTGAGAGCGCAGACAGGCAGAGTGCCAGTGAGTGGTGGCTCTGTGAGTGCACCTGGCAGAGTGCCTACGAGTGTGGGTATGTGAGAGTGCAGGCCTCGTAGATTGCGCACGAGGCAGTGGTACGTGAGAGCGCAGATAGGCAGAGTGCCAGTGAGTGGTGGCTCTGTGAGTGCACCTGGCAGAGTGCCCACGAGTGTGGGTATGTGAGAGTGCAGGCCTTGCAGAGTGCGCACGAGGCAGTGGTACGTGAGAGCGCAGATAGGCAGAGTGCCAGTTAGTGGTGGCTCTGTGAGTGCACCTGGCAGAGTGCCCACGAGTGTGGGTATGTGAGAGTGCAGGCCTTGCAGAGTGCGCACGAGGCAGTGGTACGTGAGAGCGCAGACAGGCAGAGTGCCAGTGAGTGGTGGCTCTGTGAGTGCACCTGGCAGAGTGCCCACGAGTGTGGGTATGTGAGAGTGCAGGCCTTGCAGAGTGCGCACGAGGCAGTGGTACGTGAGAGCGCAGATAGGTAGAGTGCCAGTGAGTGGTGGCTCTGTGAGTGCACCTGGCAGAGTGCCCACGAGTGTGGGTATGTGAGAGTGCAGGCCTCGCAGAGTGCGCACGAGGCAGTGGTACGTGAGAGCGCAGACAGGCAGAGTGCCAGTGAGTGGTGGCTCTGTGAGTGCACCTGGCAGAGTGCCCACGAGTGTGGGTATGTGAGAGTGCAGGCCTTGCAGAGTGCGCACGAGGCAGTGGTACGTGAGAGCGCAGATAGGTAGAGTGCCAGTGAATGGTGGCTCTGTGAGTGTACCTGGCACGACTCACCCCCCCTACCATCTATGACAGCTTGCGCTGCACTGAACCACCTCACCAGCAGGAGCACAACCTGACACCAAAGCTGAATAGTTAACACAAGCGGCCAACTCACACACCACCCCAAAATACCCCAGGAACTTTTTAAGGAATTGGGGGGCCCTGTTCGGAACAGCTTTGAATTTATGATCCAATGCCAGGTTTTTCATCCCTCTGTGGCCAGGCCACTGACAGCGCACAGGCACACTCCTCCAAATCCAAAATGTGTTGACACCTAATATTCAGGGAGAGTGATGTGTGTTTTCAACATTGGAATACAACAGCAGCTCAGTAACATTACTGCAAATAATCCGTGTGACACCCCCCATTTCTCATAGAAGAAACTTCTTTTATGGATGTAGCATGCTGTTGAAAAACATAAACACAGTATTTCTCGGCAAGAATCTGAAATAGACTCCCAAACATTGCCATACAGGAAAGTGGTATTTAAAACAATCTATGTTTAAATCATTCAAGGTCCTCAGGGCAGGAGAGCGAGAAGGACAGAGCTGGATCTATCAGGGGCCCCTGAAAGGCTGGGGACCCTGGACAGAGCCCACTTTGCCCACGAGGCCTTAAAATGTGTCTGCATGCCCCAGCGAAAACCGACCTAAACACACCTCACTGCCACGAGAACCACATCCCATCACAGGCACTGATTGTGAACAGAAAACCCTACACCCCAGCCAAGCAACAACACCCTCAGCTACAACACATCCACAACCGGTGCCAAAACACAACAACACCCACTGCTACAACACTGCAACACCCACTGCTACAACACTGCCACACCCACTACTACAACACTGCAACACCCTCACCTACAACACATCCACAACCGGTGCCACAGCACCCACTGCTACAACACTGCAACACCCACTGCTACAACACTGCCACACCCACTGCTACAACACTGCCACACCCACTGCTACAACACTGCCACACCCACTGCAACAACACTGCAACACCCTCACCTACAACACATCCACAACCGGTGCCACAGCACCCACTGCTACAACACTGCAACACCCACTGCTACAACACTGCCACACCCACTGCTACAACACTGCAACACCCACTGCTACAACACTGCAACACCCACTGCTACAACACTGCCACACCCACTGCTACAACACTGCAACACCCTCAGCTACAACACATCCACAACCGGTGCCACAGCATCCACTGCTACAACACTGCAACACCCACTGCTACAACACTGCAACACCCACTGCTAAAACACTGCCACACCCACTGCTACAACACTGCAACACCCACTGCTACAACACTGCAACACCCACTGCTACAACACTGCAACACCCTCACCTACAACACATCCACAACCGGTGCCACAGCACCCACTGCTACAACACTGCAACACCCACTGCTACAACACTGCCACACCCACTACTACAACACTGCAACACCCTCACCTACAACACATCCACAACCGGTGCCACAGCACCCACTTCTACAACACTGCAACACCCACTGCTACAACACTGCCACACCCACTACTACAACACTGCAACACCCTCACCTACAACACATCCACAACCGGTGCCACAGCACCCACTGCTACAACACTGCAACACCCACTGCTACAACACTGCCACACCCACTGCAACAACACTGCAACAGCCTCACCTACAACACATCCACAACCGGTGCCACAGCACCCACTGCTACAACACTGCAACACCCACTGCTACAACACTGCCACACCCACTGCTACAACACTGCAACACCCTCACCTACAACACATCCACAACCGGTGCCACAGCACCCACTGCTACAACACTGCAACACCCACTGCTACAACACTGCCACACCCACTACTACAACACTGCAACACCCTCACCTACAACACATCCACAACCGGTGCCACAGCACCCACTGCTACAACACTGCAACACCCACTGCTACAACACTGCCACACCCACTACTACAACACTGCAACACCCTCACCTACAACACATCCACAACCGGTGCCAAAACACAACAACACCCACTGCTACAACACTGCCACACCCACTGCTACAACACTGCAACACCCACTACTACAACACTGCAACACCCTCACCTACAACACATCCACAACCGGTGCCACAGCACCCACTGCTACAACACTGCCACACCCACTGCTACAACACTGCAACACCCTCACCTACAACAAATCCACAACCAGTGCCAAAACACAACAACACCCACTGCTACAACACTGCAACAGCCACTGCCACACCCACTACTACAACACATCCACAACCGGTGCCACAGCACCCACTGCTACAACACTGCAACACCCACTGCTACAACACTGCAACACCCACTGCTACAACACTGCCACACCCACTGCTACAACACTGCAACACCCTCACCTACAACACATCCACAACCGGTTCCAAAACACAACAACACCCACTGCTACAACACTGCCACACCCACTGCTACAACACTGCCACACCCACTACTACAACACTGCAACACCCTCACCTACAACACATCCACAACCAGTGCCACAGCACCCACTGCTACAACACTGCAACACCCACTGCTACAACACTGCCACACCCACTACTACAACACTGCAACACCCTCACCTACAACACATCCACAACCGGTGCCACAGCACCCACTGCTACAACACTGCAACACCCACTGCTACAACATTGCCACACCCACTACTACAACACTGCAACACCCTCACCTACAACACATCCACAACCGGTGCCAAAACACAACAACACCCACTGCTACAATACTGCAACACCCACTGGTACAACACAACACCCACACCTACAATCCACCCACAGCCAGTGCTACACCAAGCAACACCCACTGCTACAACACAGCAACAACCACTACTACAACACAACAACACCCACTGCTACAACACAACACACCCACAACCAGTGCTACACCATGCAACACCCACTGCTACAACACATCCACAACCGGTGCTACACCAAGCAACACCCACACCTACAACACAGCAACACCCACTGCTACAACACAACACCCACAACACACCCACAACCAGTGCTACACCAAGCAACACCCACTGCTACAACACTGCAACACCCACTGCTACAACACAGCAACACCCACTGCTACAACACCCACTGCTACAACACAGCAACACCCACTGCTACAACACAACACCCACACCTACAACACACCCACAACCAGTGCTACACCAAGGAACACCCACTGCTACAACACAGCAACACCCACTACTACAACACAACACCCACTGCTACAACACAGCAACACCCACTGCTACAACACAACACCCACACCTACAATGCACCCACAACCAGTGCTACACCAAGCAACACCCACACCTACAACACAGCAACACCCAGTGCTACAACACAACAGCATCCACAACTACAACACAGCAACACCCACAGATATAACACTGCAACACCCACTGCTACAACACCGACTACTATAACACAACGACACCCGCTGCTACAACACATAAACGCCTACTGCTAGAACACAGCAACATCCACTGCTACAACACAGCAACACCCAGTACTACAACACATCAACACCCACTGCTACAACACATCAGCACCCACTGCTACAACACCCACTACTATAACACAACAACACCCACTGCTACAACACATCAACACCTACTGCTAGAACAGAGCAACACCCACTGCTACAACACCCAGTACTACAACACATCAACACCAACTGCTACAACACATCGACACACACTGCTACAACACACACTGCAACAACACAGCACCTACAACACATCCACAGCCACTGTTAACAACACAGCAAAACTCACTTCTACCATACATCCACAGCAAGGAAAGTCCTCCTTCACACACATACGCAACAGACACACAATCACCCTCCTAGAACAGACACATTTTACTTTCACAGTAAATGACACAAACAAGGCCTGAAGACTAAAAACCTCCCTTGTGTTCTAACCACACACAAGCGACAGACACTACCAAACAATGGCTGTTCTAGTTCCTCATGAGTGGTTGCCCAGATGAACAAAGCGCTACAGCAGCGTGGGAATGATTGAAAGCGCTATAGAAATACCACAAAGGGGACTGTGCAGTAAGCTCCGGATAGAGGCGGCGCCTGCAGCCTGGCCATGTGTCTAAGTCCCGGCAGTGGCTCTTAGCCCGGCCCACTGGAATTATGCGATTTTGTGACTGCAGTGTTTTCCACATAATTATGGATTTGCCACATAACCAACCCTCTGCTGCATACTCTGCAGATTTTAATAAAAAATGTTCCTCGTTCAAACGGATCAAAAGTTACTAAAACGCAGCCATACTCATTAGGGCGCAGTGGCAGGCCCTGTGCAGAGATTGGCCCCTTCTGTTGCTTACTGCTGTCTTCAGGAGTAAAACTTGTCCTAATGAGGTGAGGGCTTGGCCCAGAAGTGTTTCCCTGTGTACAAATGACAAAATAACGAGGAGACACCATCACAAAATGTGGTGCATCAAGCAATATCATTTGCCTTTTTTCTTGCCCCATAATTTAGTCATCCCTGTCGCATAACTTGGCCTCCCCTGCCGATTGAGTCCAGTGGCCCTGGTCTTTGCTAAGGGTGGGGCATGGTACTTACGGCCTGGGTGGGAGGGGCGACAGTGGGAGAAGAGGGGGCACGGGCTGCATCATTTAGGAATTTATTTATGCGTTTTTATATAGCGGTGCAACTCCCCAGAGGCGTCAGAGCGCTTTACAATAGAGCGAAAGCACGTTATGTAACATGGTAGGAGACAATACGTATAGCTACTACGGTTACTCATGGTGATAGTTACATATTTACAAATTACACATTTAGAAAAGTTAAAGCGAATGGAGTTGCATCACATTTACAGAGTTGAAGCGGAAATCTCGTTCTAGCTCTCGCGAGTGTCCATATGAGTAGAAGGTTCAGGAGCAGAATATGTCCCTGATTTTGGAGGACTTGACCTCGGTGCCCATGCCCTCTTTGGCATCTTCTAGACTTGTGGCCACACAGAGCAACAACTATCTGAGAGTAAGACTACACTATCATCATGCGTCGTGCATGCACACGAGGTGTGACCGTGCGCACATCCTGAGGGCATGGGGGAGGGGGAGCAGACTGTGTCCACAGACAGACAACAAGGCCTGGTGTGAAGGGGGCAGGAAGTGGCGGCAGGGGCAGGGAGGGAGTTTTAGAAAGTAAGTACCTTAGAGGAGGGGTAAGGACGGGGGCACAGAAGCAGATGCTTCCATGTGAAGAGCGGAGACACTATCTGGACCAGTTCAGGGGGGTCTGGGGCAGACGCAGGCGCGCGAGAGCAAAGGCAGAGGCTCCGAAGCCACTTTAAGGCGCGTACTTTGGTCCCACTGGCAGGAAAATCCGTGTGTCCATCCATCTGTGTGTCCATCCATCATCCATCCATGTGTCTATCCATCATCCATCCATGTGTCCATCCATCATCCATGTGTCCATCCATCATCCATGTGTCCATCATCAATCCATGAGTCCATCCATCATCCATCCATGTGTCCATCCATCATCCATGTGTCCATCATCCATCCATGTGTCCATCATCCATCCATGTGTCCATCCATCATCCATGTGTCCATCCATCATCCATGTGTCTGTCCATCATCCGTCCATGTGTCCATCCATCCATCCATGTGTCCGTCCATCCATCCATGTGTCCATCCATCATCCATGTGTCCATCCATCATCCATGTGTCCATCCATCATCCGTCCATGTGTCCGTCCATCCGTCCATGTGTCCGTCCATCCGTCCATGTGTCCGTCCATCCATCCATGTGTTAGTCCATCATCCATCCATGTGTCTATCCATCATCCACCCATGTATCCATCCATCATCCATCCATGTGTCCGTCCATCCACGTGTCCATCCATCATCCATCCATGTGTCCATCCATCATCCATGTGTCCGTCCATTCATCCATGTGTCCGTCCATCATCCATCCGTGTGTCTATTCATCATCCACCCATGTGTCCATCCATCCACGTGTCCATCCATCATCCATCCATGTGTTCATCCATCATCCATCCATGTGTCCATCCATCCATGTGTCCATCCATCATCCATGTGTCCATCCATCATCCATGTGTCCATCCATCATCCATGTGTCCATCTATCATCCATGTGTCCATCTATCATCCATCATCCATGTGTCCATCCATCATCCACCCATGTGTCCATCCATCCATGTGTCCATCCATGTGTCCATCTATCCATCATCCATCCATGTGTCCGCCCATCATCCATCCATGTGTCCACCCATCCATCCATGTGTCCACCCATCCATCCATGTGTCCACCCATCCATCCATGTGTCCGTCCATCATCCATCCGTGTGTTCACCCATCCATCCATGTGTCCATCCATGTGTCCATCCATCCATGTGTCCATCCATTTGTCCATCCATTTATCCATCCATGTGTCCACCCATCATCCATCCATGTGTCCACCCATCCATGTGTCCATCATCTATCCATGTGTCCATCCATCCATCCATCATCCATGTGTTCATCCACCATACATCCATGTGTCCATCCATCCATGTGTCCATCATCCATCCATGTGTCCATCTATCCATCATCCATGTGTCCATCCATCCGTGTGTCCATCCATCATCCATTCATGTGTCCATCCATCCATGTGTCCGTCCATCCATGTGTCCATCCATCATCCGTCCATGTGTCCATCCATCATCCGTCCATGTGTCCATCCATCATCCGTCCATGTGTCCATCCATCATCCGTCCATGTGTCCATCCATCATCCATCCATTTGTCCATCCATCATCCAACCATGGGTCCATCCATCATCTATCCATGTGTCGATCCATATGTCCATTCATCATCTATCCATGTGCCCATCCATATGTCTATCCATCATCCTTCCATGTGTCCATCGATCTATCCATGTGTCCATCTATTCATGTGTCCATCCATCATCCAATCATTTGTCCATCAATATGTCCATCCATCATCCGTCCATCAATATGTCCATCCATCATCCGTCCATGTGTCCATCCATCCATGTGTTCATCCATCATCCATCCCTGTGTCCATCCATCATCCGTCCATGTGTCCATCATCTTCCGTCCATGTGTCCATCCATCATCCGTCTGTGTCCATCCATCATCCGTCTGTGTCCATCCATCATCCCTCTGTGTCCATTCATCATCCAGCCATGTGTCCATCCATCATCCATCCATCCATGTGTCCATCCATGTGTCCATCCATCATCCATTCATGTGTCCATCCATCACCCGTCCATCCATGTGTCCATCCATCCATCCATCCATCCCTCCCTCCCTCTCCCAGTTTATCTGCCCCACCCTCCATCCTTACATTCTTTTCCATCCACCCACTTTGTCCCTCTGTCTGTTCACTGGCAGCTCATATGTCCGTCCAACTACCCCCCCCCCCGCGCGCTCTGCCCTAAGGCTCGCGGCGCAGCGCAGCCCTTACTGACGGCAAAGTAGGACAGACAGACCTCTGGGGATCCCCAGCCCGGCCGGCCACAGTTTAGCGCCTATCCGCAGAGGGAGATGTACGCATGAGTAAATCTACACTCGCACATTTACTCTTACACTTGGGAGTAACTCTGCTACTCTTGGAAAGTCTCCATTTCAGAGTGTAATTTTACTCCAAAGTGCAGCCGTCCATGTCCGCACCCCTGAAACCAGGGGATGGACCCGCACGTTCCAGTGCGGAGTTACTACTTGTAGAATAGGCAAAATGATTAACGTTCATTGGTTGCTTAAATATTTCATTATTTTATTGTAAAATATAAATGATAAATCAAAACTATTATTTCCCCCTAAAAATACTGCAATAACATGTTTATTACATAATTTAAAGATATTATTTCATTTTAGAAATATTAATTTTTAAACAAAGTAAAAGAAAGACGTTTACTTAGCAATTTCACCTTTAATTAATATTTAGTAACTTTAAATATAAGTTGTTTTTTATTAAAAATGAAAATGTACTTTACATTTATCAAAAGTTTAACATTTTCAACTATTTTTAATAAGTTAAATATTGTGTAAACTAGTAAAATATTTAAATATTCATTTTGCATACTTTTTAAGACTGAAAAATATTATACATTATTTAAAAGTCAAAATAGTTCAATTATTTACTGTAGGGCACATCATAGTTTCCAATATTTTTTATGGGGTGTGTTGCAGTACCTGGGAGTAGCCTTATATGGTACTAGATTTATTATAAGGCCGGACTGGAGCACATTTACTACTCTTTTGCCACCTTTGGGCAGTAGTAACTTTAGACGTGTAGTAGTTTGTGAATGGCAGTGCCCTTACTCTTTTGTGGGTGGGTGTTTTTATTGGCATGCCAATCTATAAACCCCCCTTGCCCACCCTAAAACGATCCCATATAGTAGAAATGACTCTACAATTTCCCATCACCCCACTTATACTTAGTACTGAAAAGTAAACAGAGTTTTCCCCGAATATGGAAGGTAGATAAAGGTGGTAGGTTTGTGAATTGTATATTTGTAGTAAGAAGTACTGCTGTAGTAATACTTACGAACAACAAAATGCGGATTCTAAGTCGGCCCATGTGTTTTAAGAGTTCAGCCCCCCCCCCCCCCCGCAGTACCTACCTTCAGCCATACGTTGGGCGCCCCTGGGAGAGAGTTCGACGAGCTGTCCAGGGGGGAAACTTTGCCCTTCATCCGTCGCAGCCCCATCGAGTAGGGGCTGTAACAGTTCTTACCGCCTGCCCGTTTACTTAGCATTCCCTGAGACCTGCTGCCTACCACCCTGTACCGAGGGGGGGGGGGGGCTCAAAAGCTTGAGGGGGGGGGCTCAGAGGCTTGAGGGGGGCTCAGAGGCTTGAGGGGGGGCTCAGAGGCTTGAGGGGGGGCTCAGAGGCTTGAAGGGGGCCACAGAGGCTTGAGGGGGGGGGCACAGAGGCTTGAGGGGGGCCACAGAGGCTTTAGGGGGCAGTATGTGGAGGAAGGTGGGGAGGGATGGAGAGAGAGACCGAAGGAAACTGCGGAGGAGAGGGTTTAACAGGCGAAGGAAGCAGAGAGACAAAGAGGCAAGGTGCAGAGACAGAAAGTGAGGGAGGGGGGGGGGGGATACTGAGAGATGGGGTACTGTGAAACAGGCCGAGAGAGGGAAACCGAGAGTTGGAGAAGTACAGAGATAGGCACCGAGGGAGGGGTACTGAGAGATGGAGTACAGAGAGATGGAGTACAGAGAGATGGAGTACAGAGAGAGGGACTGTTAGATTGGTACCAAGTGATGAGGGGAGTACAGAGAGAGGGACCGAGGGAAGGGTTCAG
Source organism: Calotriton arnoldi (assembly GCA_963921515.1). Classification (NCBI taxonomy): domain Eukaryota; kingdom Metazoa; phylum Chordata; class Amphibia; order Caudata; family Salamandridae; genus Calotriton; species Calotriton arnoldi. The sequence continues at coordinate 1,020,033 of CAWUFW010000223.1, read as the reverse complement.
AGAGGGATACTGCGAGATGAGGGAGTGCAGAGAGAGGGACCGAGGGAAGGGTTCAGAGAGATGAGGGAGTACAGAGAGAGGGATACTGAGAGATGGAGGACAGAGAGAGGGACAGAGGGAGGGGTACTGAGAGATGGGGTACAGAGAGAGGGACTGTTAGATGGGTACCAAGTGATGAGGGAGTACAGAGAAAGGGACCGAGGGAACGGCTCAGAGAAATGGGGGAGTACAGAGAGAGGGACCGAGAAAGGAGTACCAACAGATGAGGGAGTACAGAGAGAGGGATACCGAGAGACGAAGTAGTACAGAGAGAGGGACTGTTAGATGGGTACCAAGTGATGAGGGAGTACAGAGAAAGGGACCGAGGGAAGGGCTCAGAGAGATGAGGGAGTACAGAGAGAGGGACCGAGGGAAGGGTTCAGAGATAAATGAGTACAGAGAGAGGGACCGAGAAAGGAGTACCAACAGATGAGGGAGTACAGAGAGAGGGATACTGAGAGACGAAGTAGTACAGAGAGAGGGACCAAGAGAGGGATACTGAGAGATGATGGAGTACAGAGAGAAAGACCAAGGGAGCGATACCGAGAGATGACGGAGTGCAGAGAGAGGGACTGAGGGAAGGGTTCAGAGAGATGAGGGAGTACAGAAAGAGGGACCGAGAGATGAAGTAGTACAGAGAGAGGGACACTGAGAGATGGAGGACAGATAGAGGGACCGAGAGAGGGATACTGAGAGATGGAGTGCAGAGAGCGGGACGACGAAGAGAGGAGTAATGAGGGAGGGATACTGAGAGATGATGGAGTACAGAGAGAAAGACCGAGAGAGGGATACTGAGAGATGCTAGAGAACCGAGCGAGGGACCGAGAGAGGGATACCGAGAGATGATGGAGTACAGAGAGAGGGACCGAGAGAGGGATACTGAGAGATGATGGAGTACAGAGAGAGGGACCGAGAGAGGGATACTGAGAGATGATGGAGTACAGAGAGAGGGACCGAGAGAGGGATACTGAGAGATGATGGAGTACAGAGAGAGGGACCGAGAGAGAGATACCGAGAGATGATGGCGTACAGAGAGAGGGACTGTTAGATGGGTACCAAGTGATGAGGTAGTACAGAAAGAAGGACCAAGGGAAGGGTTCAGAGAGATGGACCAAGGGAGGAGTACCAACAGATGTGGGAGTACAGTTACAGAGAGAGGGATCAAGAGAGTGATAACGAGAGATGAGGGAGTACAGAGAGAGGGACAGAGGGAAGGGTTCAGAGAGATGAGGGAGTAGAGAGAGAGGGACCGAGAGAGGGATACTGAGAGATGATGGAGTACAGAGAGAGGGATCGAGGGAAGGGTTCAGAGAGATGAGGGAGTACAGAGAGAGGGACCGAGAGAGGGATAACAAGAGATGAGGGAGTACAGAGAGAGGGACCGAGAGAGGGACCGAGAGAGGGGTACTGAGAGATAATGAAGTACAGAGAGAGGGACCATTAGATGGGTACCAAGAGACAAGGGAATACAGAGACAGTGACCAAGAGAGGGATACCGAGAGATGAGGGACCACAGAAAGAGGGACCAAGGGAAGGGTTCAGAGAGATGAGGGCGTACAGAGAGAGGGACACTGAGTGATGAGGGACTACAGAAAGAGGGACCAAGGGAAGGGTTCAGAGAGGTGAGGGAGTACAGAGAGAGGGACAGAGAGAGAGATACTAAGAGATGAGGGACTACAGAAAGAGGGACCAAGGGAAGGGTTCAGAGAGATGAGGGCATACAGAGAGAGGGACACTGAGTGATGAGGGACTACAGAAAGAGGGACCAAGGGAAGGGTTCAGAGAGGTGAGGGAGTACAGAGAGAGGGACAGAGAGAGAGATACTAAGAGATGAGGGACTACAGAAAGAGGGACCAAGGGAAGGGTTCAGAGAGATGAGGGCATACAGAGAGAGGGACACTGAGTGATGAGGGACTACAGAAAGAGGGACCAAGGGAAGGGTTCAGAGAGGTGAGGGAGTACAGAGAGAGGGACAGAGAGAGAGATACTAAGAGATGAGGGACTACAGAAAGAGGGACCAAGGGAAGGGTTCAGAGAGATGAGGGCATACAGAGAGAGGGACACTGAGTGATGAGGGACTACAGAAAGAGGGACCAAGGGAAGGGTTCAGAGAGATGAGGGACTACAGAAAGAGGGACCAAGGGAAGGGTTCAGAGAGATGAGGGCGTACAGAGAGAGGGACACTGAGTGATGAGGGACTACAGAAAGAGGGACCAAGGGAAGGGTTCAGAGAGGTGAGGGAGTACAGAGAGAGGGACAGAGAGAGATACTAAGAGATGAGGGACTACAGAAAGAGGGACCAAGGGAAGGGTTCAGAAAGATGAGGGCATACAGAGAGAGGGACACTGAGTGATGAGGGACTACAGAAAGAGGGACCAAGGGAAGGGTTCAGAGAGATCAGGGCGTACAGAGAGAGGGATACTGAGAGATGAGGGACTACAGAAAGAGGGACCAAGGGAAGGGTTCAGAGAGATGAGGGCGAACAGAGAGAGGGACACTGAGTGATGAGGGACTACAGAAAGAGGGACCAAGGGACGGGTTCGGAGAGGTGAGGGAGTACAGAGAGAGGGACAGAGAGAGAGATACTAAGAGATGAGGGACTACAGAAAGAGGGACCAAGGGAAGGGTTCAGAGAGGTGAGGGAGTACAGAGAGAGGGACAGAGAGAGGGACACTGAGTGATGAGGGACTACAGAAAGCAGGACCAAGGGAAGGGTTCAGAGAGGTGAGGGAGTACAGAGAGAGGGACCAAGAGAGGGATACTGAGTGATGAGGGACTACAGAAAGCGGGACCAAGGGAGGATTCCGAGAGATGAGGGAGTACAGACAGAGGGACCGTTAGATGGGTACCAAGAGACGAGTGAGTACAGAGATTGGGATACTGAGATATGAGAGACTACAGAAAGAGGGACCAAGGGAAGGGTTCAGCGAGAGGAGGGAGTACAGAGAGAGGGACAGAGAGAGAGATACTAAGAGATGAGGGACTACAGAAAGAGGGACCAAGGGAAGGGTTCAGAAAGATGAGGGCGTACAGAGAGAGGGACACTGAGTGATGAGGGACTACAGAAAGAGGGACCAAGGGAAGGGTTCAGAGAGATCAGGGCGTACAGAGAGAGGGATACTGAGAGATGAGGGACTACAGAAAGAGGGACCAAGGGAAGGGTTCAGAGAGATGAGGGCGTACAGAGAGAGGGACACTGAGTGATGAGGGACTACAGAAAGAGGGACCTAGGGATGGGTTCGGAGAGGTGAGGGAGTACAGAGAGAGGGACAGAGAGAGATACTAAGAGATGAGGGACTACAGAAAGAGGGACCAAGGGAAGGGTTCAGAGAGGTGAGGGAGTACAGAGAGAGGGATAGAGAGAGGGACACTGAGTGATAAGGGACTACAGAAAGCAGGACCAAGGGAAGGGTTCAGAGAGGTGAGGGAGTACAGAGAGAGGGACCAAGAGAGGGATACTGAGTGATGAGGGACTACAGAAAGCGGGACCAAGGGAGGGTTCCGAGAGATGAGGGAGTACAGACAGAGGGACCGTTAGATGGGTACCAAGAGACGAGTGAGTACAGAGATTGGGATACTGAGATATGAGAGACTACAGAAAGAGGGACCAAGGGAAGGGTTCAGCGAGAGGAGGGAGTACAGAGAGAGGGACCGAGAGAGGGATACTGAGAGTGAGGGACTACAGAAAGAGAGACAAAGGGAAGGGTTCAGAGAGATGAGTGAGTACAGAGAGAGGGACCGAGAGAGGGATACTGAGAGATGAGGGACTACAGAAAGAGAGACAAAGGGAAGGGTTCAGAGAGATGAGGGAGTACAGAGAGAGAGACCAAGAGAGGGATACTGAGAGATGAGGGACTACAGAAAGAGGGACTGAGGAAAGGGTTCAGAGAGATGAGGGAGTACAGAGAGAGGGACTGAGAGAGGGACCCTGAGAGATGATGGAGTACAGAGAGAGGCACCGGTACCAGGGGATGAGAGAGTATAGAGAGAGGGACCGGTACTAAGGAATGAGGGAGTGGAGAGAGTGGGACCGAAAGAAGGGTACAGAGAAATGGAGTATAGTAAGAGGGGCCGAGGGATGATGGAGTACAGAGAGAGGGATCGAGGGATCGAGGGAAGGGACAGGGATGATAGAGTACAGGGGGTGGCTCAGAGTCAGACAGATCTCTACTTGTGAGGGACCCCGAGGGGCGGCCCTGCTACCGCTCCCTCACCAAAGCTTTAGGTGAAAATTCCTTCCTGTCTCTTCTTTTTGGGGCCTAGTAGTACCACCTCTCTTTCTCTCCCTCCCTGAACCCGCAAGGTAGGGTCCTGCCCCCCAGCTGCCGCCTCTCTGAGATCACAGGTGGGTTTTCTCAAACAAATCCTGTTCTTAGCCCCTTACACCGCTGCCCATAGAAGACCCCCCATAGGAAGTGTGCATGGATACCCCTCACCCAGAGCCATCACAAGACTGAATTCCTTGTTCCCTTTTCCTCTCTTGCCATGGATCGGTCAGAAGTCCCTTTTCAGTCAGTAATTCCACAGGAAGGTCGAGATCAGAGAGATGAAGGCACCTCAGCGAAGCGCGTGTCGCTGACAGCTGGCATCATGGAGAGTACCCAACCGTAGTCGTCGAAAGCACCAGTGACTACACTAGGGCTCGCCCAGGCACCCATATGAAGCACTCCCTAGCCTGCACTTGTCAGCGCCCCACCAGAGCACACCGCCACCACTGACACCCCACCGCGCCCTGGCACGGAAAGAGGATGCAACTCACTGCGACAGCACTTTGTGGCGTGGGGTTTCCTGTCCTGCTCTTCTTAGATATGGAGGGTGTTTTCATGAGCTCCTTCTTCTTCCTGGAGAACATCTCAGCCCCTGTACCCCAAGCTGTCCAGTTGGAGCCCCTTCCTGGTCTGGCTGGTTTTGTAGGACCCTCAAGGCCAGGCCTGACCCATCCAGAGGTTCTTGCCACCTGCAAGGCTCCTGCGCCCCTCAGACCGGCCCTCCCCTCCCCGGGTGTCTGACACCACCCATCTCCAGCAGCTCCGTCGACGGACTAGTGCTCCCCTCGAAGTGCCTGGCCTGCAGCACGTGACGGCCTGCGCGCTTCCTGATTGGCCACTCGGAGCAACCACAAACCTGCTCAGAGGGGGAAAAAAGTGTAGACAGGAAAAGGATGACATGCAAAAAACAAACAGGCGTGCTCGGCGAGGGCAGCTCGGCTGCATGCAGCTTTGTAGCTTCCTCCCTGACCCGAGGGCGGGAGGGGGCAGGGGCAGCAGGGTGGAGGACTGGAGGGCGCAGGGGAAGCAGGGTGGAGGGCTAGACGGGGCAGAGGCAGCAGGGTGGAGGACTGGAGGGCGCAGGAGCAGCAGGGTGGAAGGCTGGAGGGGGCAGAGGCAGCAGGGTGGAGGGCTGGAGGGGGCATGTGTGGCAGGGTGGAGGGCAAAAGGGGGTAGGGGCGGCAGGGTGGAGGGCCGGAGGGGGCAGGGGTGGCAGGGTGGAGGGCCAGAGGGGGCAGGGGTGGCAGGGTGGAGGGCAGGAGGGGGTTGGGGCAGCAGGGTGGGGGGGCAGGAGGAGGCAGAGGCAGTGGGGTGGAAGGCTGGAAGCGGCAGAGGCAGCAGGGTGGAGGACTGGAGGGCGCAGGGGCAGCAGGGTGGAGGGCGCAGGGGAAGCAGTGTGGAGGGCCGGAGGGGGCAGGGGCAGCAGGGTGGAGGACTGGAGGGGTCAGGGGCAGCAGGGTGGAGGACTGGAGGGCGCAGGGGCAGCAGGGTGGAGGGCTAGACGGGGCAGAGGCAGTAGGGTGGAGGACTGGAGGGCGCAGGAGCAGCAGGGTGGAAGGCTGGAGGGGGCAGAGGCAGCAGGGTGGAGGGCTGGAGGGGGCATGTGTGGCAGGGTGGAGGGCAAAAGGGGGTAGGGGCGGCAGGGTGGAGGGCCGGAGGGGGCAGGGGTGGCAGGGTGGAGGGCAGGAGGGGGTAGGGGCAGCAGGGTGGGGGGGCAGGAGGAGGCAGAGGCAGTGGGGTGGAATGCTGGAAGAGGCAGCAGGGTGGAAGGCTGGAAGCGGCAGAGGCAGCAGGGTGGAGGACTGGAGGGCGCAGGGGCAGCAGGGTGGAGGGCGCAGGGGAAACACTGTGGAGGGCTGGAGGGGGTAGGGGCAGCAGGGTGGAGGACTGGAGGGGGCAGGGGCAGCAGGGTGGAAGGCTGAAAGTGGCAGATGCTGGAGGTCTGCTCCCTCAGTTTAGTTGTGTTCAGTATTGTCAGGGGCGTGTTGGCTGCACGTGCCTGCACCCTGCTGGTGGTGCCAAAGCATTCTCTGGATATCTGAGGGTGTGTGGGAATATGGCAATGGGGGGACTATTGCAGGTGGAGGTAATTTCTAGTTTGTGAGACTGTATTTAAACTCTGTTTTCGCCTGGCAGGGTGGAACCTCCTCTTCCCGCCAAGGAGCGACAGCACATGCAGAAGGCCTCTCTTGCACGTGCGGGGCGTGCAGGCCAGCAGACTCAATGTGTCTCAGGAGCTGTTAGGGTGACTTATCGAGTTTGACTTCAGGCCAGATTGTAGCACGAGCCCTGAGGTCACCTGTGGAGACAGCCAGAGAGGCCTCCAAAGCCAGCCTAATCACTTGGTGACCAGACACAGGTGGCGAAGGATGCGGAATGAGGGTCGGAGTGATTTCACATCAATGGCTGCACCCCGAGGCCCACCTCATCTTACAATCCAGCCGCATCACCCATAAGGCCACGAGAAGCGGCACACCCGCATACCACCCACTCGGGCAGACGTCATCTGACTGGAGAAGAAATGCAGGAAGAAAGAGGCAGGAGGACAGGCCGCCCCCATCCACGTGCACAGGATCTGGGACCCCCCCCCACCCCAATGAACATCAGAACTGCCCCTCCCTTACTGCAGCTCAGCAGCTGAAGGTGCATCTTTCCAAACCGCGCTGCCCCGTGGGGCAGAGTAAAATGATGGGACCCCATGCAGAATGTGAAGAGGGGCCCCTGAGCTCTCATTGCTCACAAATGTTTATCGGCTTTGGGCTGAATGGGGTCCCCCTGAAGGGCTGAGGGTAAGGGGTTCTTCAAGAGACGAAACCCAGAGACCACTTGTGACCTGAAGATATCCATCTTGATGGAATCAGCAAGTTTCTTCACGAGGCGCAATCCCACCCATAAGGGACATGAAGCTGGCGGCCTCTAGACCCAGTGATGGTTACATCACGAGGACAATGCCAGCCGCGAGGGACATGAAGCTGGTGGCCTCTGTAGACCCAGTGATGGTTTCTTCACGAGGCGCAATCCCACCCATAAGGGACATGAAGCTGGCGGCCTCTGTAGACCCAGTGATGGTTTCTTCACGAGGCGCAATCCCACCCATAAGGGACATGAAGCTGGCGGCCTCTGTAGACCCAGTGATGGTTACATCACGAGGACAATGCCAGCCGCGAGGGACATGAAGTTGGTGGCCTCTGTAGACCCAGTGATGGTTTCGTCATGAGGACAATGCCAGCCGCGAGGGACATGAAGCTGGTGGCCTCTGTAGACCCAGTGATGGTTTCTTCACGAGGCGCAATCCCACCCATAAGGGACATGAAGCTGGCGGCCTCTGTAGACCCAGTGATGGTTTCTTCACGAGGCGCAATCCCACCCATAAGGGACATGAAGCTGGCGGCCTCTGTAGACCCAGTGATGGTTACATCACGAGGACAATGCCAGCCGCGAGGGACATGAAGTTGGTGGCCTCTGTAGACCCAGTGATGGTTTCGTCATGAGGACAATGCCACCCGCGAGGGACATGAAGCTGGCGGCCTCGCCGCGAGGGACATGAAGCTGGTGGCCTCTGTAGACCCAGTGATGGTTTCGTCATGAGGACAATGCCACCCGCGAGGGACATGAAGCTGGCTGCCTCTGTAGACCCAGTGATGGTTTCGTCATGAGGACAATGCCACCCGCGAGGGACATGAAGCTGGCGGCCTCTGTAGACCCAGTGATGGTTACATCACGAGGACAATGCCAGCCGCGAGGGACATGAAGCTGGTGGCCTCTGTAGACCCAGTGATGGTTTCGTCATGAGGACAATGCCACCCGCAAGGGACATGAGGCTGGCAGCCTCTGTAGACCCAGTGATGGTTACATCATGAGGAAAATGCCAGTCGTGAGGGACATGAAACTGGCGGCCTCTGTAGAGCCAGTGATGGTTTCATCATGAGGACAATGCCACCCGCGAGGGACATGAAGCTGGCGGCCTCTGTAGACCCAGTGATGGTTTCATCATGAGGGCAATGCCACCCGCAAGGGACATGAGGCTGGCAGCCTCTGTAGACCCAGTGATGGTTACATCATGAGGACAATGCCAGTCGTGAGGGACATGAAGCTGGCGGCCTCTGTAGAGCCAGTGATGGTTTCATCACGAGGACAATGCCACCCCCGAGGGACATGGAGCTGGCGGCCTCTGTAGAGCCAGTGATGATTTCATCACGAGGACAATGCCACCCGCATGGGACGTGAAGCTGGCGGCCTCTGTTGACCCAGTGATGGTTACATCATGAGGACAATGCCAGTCGTGAGGGACATGAAGCTGGCGGCCTCTGTAGAGCCAGTGATGGTTTCATCACGAGGACAATGCCACCCGCGAGGGACATGAAGCTGGCGGCCTCTGTAGACCCAGTGATGGTTTCATCATGAGGGCAATGCCACCCGCAAGGGACATGAGGCTGGCAGCCTCTGTAGACCCAGTGATGGTTACATCATGAGGACAATGCCAGTCGTGAGGGACATGAAGCTGGCGGCCTCTAGACCCAGTGATGGTTTCATCACGAGGACAATGCCAGCCACATGGGACGTGAAGCTGGCGGCCTCTGTAGACCCAGTGATGGTTTCGTCATGAGGACAATGCCACCCGCGAGGGACATGAAGCTGGCGGCCTGGCCGTGAGGGACATGAAGCTGGTGGCCTCTGTAGACCCAGTGAATGGTTTCGTCATGAGGACAATGCCACCCGCAAGGGACATGAGGCTGGCAGCCTCTGTAGACCCAGTGATGGTTACATCATGAGGACAATGCCAGCCGCGAGGGACATGAAGCTGGCAGCCTCTGTAGACCCAGTGATGGTTACATCATGAGGACAATGCCAGTCGTGAGGAACATGAAGCTGGCGGCCTCTGTAGAGCCAGTGATGGTTTCCTCACGAGGACAATGCCAACCGCGAGGGACATGAAGCTGGCGGCCTCTGTAGACCCAGTGATGGTTTCATCATGAGGGCAATGCCACCCGCAAGGGACATGAGGCTGGCAGCCTCTGTAGACCCAGTGATGGTTACATCATGAGGACAATGCCAGTCGTGAGGGACATGAAGCTGGCGGCCTCTGTAGAGCCAGTGATGGTTTCATCACGAGGACAATGCCACCCGCGAGGGACATGAAGCTGGCGGCCTCTGTAGACCCAGTGATGGTTTCATCATGAGGGCAATGCCACCCGCAAGGGACATGAGGCTGGCAGCCTCTGTAGACCCAGTGATGGTTACATCATGAGGACAATGCCAGTCCTGAGGGACATGAAGATGACGGCTGACCCAGTGATGGTTACATCATGAGGACAATGCCAGCTGCAAGGGACATGTGTGAGAAGTTGGCCTGGCATATGCTGTCCACTAGTTATAGTGGGCACCTTGCACCAGTCCAAACGACCCTTATTGATGATAGGTTTAAAGACAACCTTATTTGAAAGCTATCCTAGTGGTAGCTGTGGAGAGCAGTCTTCAGGCTAAGTCTTGAAGGAGTGTAAAGCAGCTTGGTTTACCAGATTATAACCTTTTGAATGACCAAATGAAAGGAGAACCACACCAGGTATATATAAAATATATGTATTTATTTCTAAACACTCACTACTAATCTCTTTATGAGATTAGAGTCCAAGATACACAATATCACAGTATTAAAACAACAGTAAATAGCACAATATACAATGGGCCCCAGGGGGGGACCAAACCATATATTAAGAAAGTGGTATAAGAACCACGACTTGACTAGACACAGTGCCTAGAGCACATAGAATCGCTGGGACCCCAAGGAACCACCCAAGGTAGTGACACAGGAGACCCACGGGGGACGTGTGCAGTGTGAGAACACAGCCGCGAGCGCCGTAGGATTCTTTGAGGAAAGTCGCGGTTGGAATTTTAAAGATAAAGGACACTTAGTCGAGGACTTTGAGCAAACCCCTTTAGACTTAAGGGTTTCTAGGGCCAACACCCACAGGAGCACCGTAGTACTCGAGTTACCTCACCCAGGGAAGCCGGGTGCATAGGTGTCAAATGGTGTCGGGAATCGTCGTTGATTTCAATGGCGATCTGCTGCAAAGTGCTGCTGCCGTGAAGAAGAAAAGTGTCCGGGGTGATCCAAGCCTGGATCGAACATGTGAAGAACCTGAAAGCAGAGGGGACAGAGTCTGGGTCACTAGCCAGTGACCAGGAGCGGAGCAATCAAATGCCCACCGATGTCGGGTGCTTCAGGTGCGAAGAGGGGAAGCTTGACTCTGCAGCCACGGGGTCCAGGAGACGTCGAGGATGGCCAGGAGCCGGATTCGAGCTGTCCCATGAAGGATGTCGAGTGCTGGGGTGTCAGTGCTCGGATTGAACACAACAAGCCTTGGCAACAGCAACCCACGCAGGAAGAGTAAAGATGCTTTGGTGCGGACCAGCAAGGTCCGGGGGACTCCCCAAGCGATGGAGAGTCAGGGCACGTCTGGAGCAACCAAGGAAGCCCAATTAAAGTTAGAGTTGCCTTCTTGGGGACCCACAGGTCAACGGACCAGGGATTGCGACTTGCTGAGCACACAGATCGACCTCAGAGACCACGGGAACCCACCTCCTGTGTTGCAAAATTCTTCGGAGTCCTCAGGAGCTTCGGAGATGCAAACCGGACAGATGCGTCTTTGTTGCCTGCCAAGCAGGGGAGTAACTCCTTTACTCCAAGGGAGATTCTTCGGTCATCCAACGTCGTGTAGATAGTTGAAGTTCTGGGATTCTGTAGCAGAGTTTCGTCCAGGTAAATCTAAAGTCCTGTAGTCAGGGGTTCCTACTTTATACCCAAGGAAGGGGTGGGACAAACTCTGGGGACCCACCTATGGGAGGGTCAGGAAAGAGGGGTGGCTACACCCATTTCCTTTGTCCAGTTTCGCGCCAGAGCAGGGGCTGAGTGCCCCTGCGACCGGTTTGAGCTGGACTATGCACAGGGATACCAAATGTGCCCCCAGTGCAGACTTCAAAGCACTCTTGGAGTGCACCCACCCAGCCCCAATACACTAAAGCCTGTCTGGGAGGTGGTCACACCTCCCTGTGACAGAAAACCTATTGTCCAGGCCTCCCCTGCCGGAGTTTCGTCCAGCAGCAGGAGGGCAGACTCGTGTCTGTGGCTGCAGCATCCATTTTGTGAGTTAAGCTGGTACCGGGTGTACCGGTGGTGCCACGTTTCTCCATCTAGTAGGGTGGAATCATACCTCCCATCCCAGTTACTGGGGTGGAGGTATGATTCCAAGGTGTTTGACACCAAACATGACATGTTTCCATGCAGCCATTCCCAAGTTAGCATTTACTGCGAGGTTATAATGCACTTAAGAGTATATGGTTTGGCTGCATCACAAACAACCCCGGAATGAAGATTCCGAAAGCTGCAGAGGGGCTCTGCTCATGCATGGGCACCCTCTCACATGAAACCCAGCACCCTGCCTTCAGGATTGATAAGGCCTGCCATAGGGGTGACTGATAGGTTTACATGTGCAGTGATATGGAGAGATATAGGGAACCTATATCTCAGTAAGGGGTGGGTACACCACCTTACACAGGCTGCTGTAGCAGACCTGTTGTGTCATTTTGGATGGCCTCTCAGGGGTGACATAATAAATGCTGCAGCCCCTGGGAGGCCTCTGGGGTACCTATGCCCTGGGTACATAGTATACCATATACTAGGGACTCATAAGGGTACCCCAGAATCCAATCTGGAGTGTACCTAAAGTACATGCAGTCAATTTAAGGGGAAAGCAGATAGGCTGGGGTCCTGAATAGCAGCATCCCAGCAAAACTAAGTCGAAAACCAGCAAAACACCAGGAAAAAAGTGGGGGCAACCATGCAGTCAGATTCCACCTTCCTACATAACCCCCCCCCAACCGAAAGGAGATAAGGCTAATCTTGTCCAGTTGAGCCTTTATTGACCAAGTGGCCATATAAGGAAGAACCTGCACTAGCATGGTTACCCCCTGTCTTATGGTCCACTAAGCAATTCCTAACCCCAAGGGTATTGGATGATCTCCACCATTTGGAATTACTACCTGTGGGGTGTTTTGGCAAAGTAAAAGGCTGGTGGGGTGTCTGAGTAGAGAAGTGAGGCCCTAATAAAGTTGGTCTCAGCTTCCTCAGATCACTGGTCACCATGGAGGCCTTTCTTTCCTTGACTGAGTCGTATCTGGCCCTAAGGGTCAACCTCTGGCAGCCTACAGCTGGGGGTTGGGTCCCTTTGGTTGGAACAATGGAGGGACATGGTAGGTTTGGAACCACTTGGTCCCAGGTTTGCCTTTGCCCAACAGAATCCATCTGGGGGAGGTCCCTATCCAATGGTAAGAGGGTTCCCTCAGTGTGCTGAGGAAGTTTCACCTGGCTAGGGCTACTAGACTGGGTGCCCCTAATCTGTGGATGAGGGGGTTCCTCTGGACAGGGAGCCCCACTGACCTCCCTGACCTCTGCAGCCCTGGGCTGACAGAGGGAGGGTAGAGAGGGGCAGGTTACCTGCTCCAGACTGGGTACCACCTTGGAAGGGTCCCCTGCCATCAGGGGGGTTGCCAGGCCAGGCCTGACCACCTCTGGGCAGTTCCTTCACTAGGGGTAGGATCAGTTCCCTGAGGAAGCTGACCCTTACCTATAGTCTGGGGGGAAGAAGACTTTTCTTCAACCCTTCTGCTCTCTTGGGGAGTAGAGTGGGCCATTCTTTCAGGCTCCACTTCTCCAAAATTTCCCTGGGATGGGGCTGAGGCCCTAACAGCCCCACTAACCTTCTCAGAGAGGCCCAACATTTTTAAATGGGCCTGGTATTCAACTTCAGCCCAGGCTGAAACTTCTAGATCATTGCCCAACAGGCAATCTACAGGCAAGTTTGGAGACACTGCCACTCTCTTTGGGCCAGTGACCCCCTCCCCAGCTGAGATTGACTATGGCCATGGGATGATCTGTTCTGATACCATCAATGTTGGTCACCTGGTACTTGAACTCAGGTAAAAGCTGTTGAGGGGGGACTAGTTTCCCTGTCACAATGGTGCCACTAGCCCCTGTGTCCCTGAATGCCAACGCCTTCTGACCATTAATTAGGGGCTCCTGTCTGTACTTGCCCAAAGTATTGGGACTCATAGTAAAAGTGGCAACTCCCATGCCACCATCACAGACTAAGGAGGCCTGGGAGGAGGACCTTGATAAGCTGGGGTCCACCTCGGTTCCCCATACCAACCCACCTAACTTTTTGGGGGCATTACTACCACCTGGGGGATTACTACTTGTAGTACCAGGAGGAGTGGTAGTATTGCTGGGAGGAACATTTTCCTTATTGCCAGCCTTGGAGCAACTGGGGTCATTTTTCCAGTGGCCAGGCTTCTTACAGTTATGGCAATAAGGTTTCTTTTCAGGGGAGGAAGGAGTTTGGGACCCACCCCCAGGAGAGGACCTTTGGGGCCCTGTAGGGGATTTGTCTTTTGATTTATCCCCACCTTTCTCTTGGTTTTTGGAAGAATCTTTCTTCTGGTCACCACCCTGATTCTTTGGCTTTACTCTGGTTCTGACCCATTTGTCTGCATTCTTTCCCAATTCTTGGGGAGAGGTCAGATCAGAGTCCACCAGGTACTGGTGTAAAAGCTGGTTTTGACAATTATTAAGGATCTGCTCCCTCATAATCTAATTGTACAATCCTAAAAAGTCATGCACCTTGCTGCCATGTATCCAACCTTCCAGAGCCTTAGTAGCACAATCTACAAAGTCAACCCAGTCCTGAGTCTGTGCCTTTTGGGTGTCTCTGAACTTTAACCTGTATTGTTCAGTGGTTAGGCCAAACCCATCAATCAGAGCACTCTTCAGGACTTTATAATTATCAGCATCCTCTTCTCTTACAGTGAGGAGCTTGTCTCTACCTTTGTCTGCAAAGGAGAGCCACAAGATTGCTGCCCACTGCTCCTGAGGGACCCTCTGTACCTTACAGGCCCTCTCCAGTGCAGTTATCCATTTGTGGATGTCATCCCCACTCTGGTAGGGAGGGACAATCTTGTTCAGGTTCCTATGGGGATGAGTATCTTCTCTATTCCTAGGGACACTGTTCCTGCCACCATGGGGCTCTAGCCCCAACTTCTGAGAAGCTCTCTGAAGCTCCATGGATTCTTGTCTAAGGCCAATTGCTCTCTCTTGATTCTGAGCTTAGCTCTCTCAAACTCAAGCAGTTGGCACTTCTTCTCATAAGAGGACTCCCTTTTATGAGAAGAAGTCCTATGAGAAACAGAGCTCCCTACAGATGTACCAGAATGATTAGATTCCTGAGAAGGAGATCTAGATCTTCTTGGTAAACTGTTAACCCTTCCAGGTGGGGTAAAGAGAACCCCACTGGGGTCTCCTTCCTCACCTTCAGGAAGAATTGGATTTTCCAGGTTGGAATCATTTTGATCCCCCTGGCCAGCATCAGAGTCTGGGTCATAGTAGTGTTCACTACCTGGCCTTGCCTCTTCTGCTGCTCCACCCCCTTTGCCAACCTCATCAGACCCTGGGGTCTTATTGAGGTCATCTGCAAGCAACAACTTTATGAGATGTTGTGTGGTTGGGCTTTTCCCTGTCTTCAATTTCCTAGAGGCATACATAGTCCTCAATTCTTGGTATGAGACATGGTCATACTTAGTCTGGAGAGGCCCACTGGCTTCTGCCTTTGAAGACATGACTAGTGTGGTGTGGTGTATGCACCTACCTACTCTAGTGGGGCCTACTAAACTCTCTTGAGTTGTAGAAAGGGTGTGCTAAGCCCTTGACACACAACTCTAAGTATTCTAAACTTGATTTATATGTACCTATGTACCTATAGTGGTTTTCAGTTAGTCACTCAAAGAGATTATCTGGTAAAGCAATAGCAAGCTTGAATCCAACCGCTGCACACCAATGTGAGAAGTTGGCCTGGCATATGCTGTCCACTAGTTATAGTGGGCACCTTGCACCAGTCCAAACGACCCTTATTGATGATAGGTTTAAAGACAACCTTTATTGAAAGCTATCCTAGTGGTAGCTATGGAGAGCAGCCTTCAGGCTAAGTCTTGAAGGAGTGTAAAGCAGCTTGGTTTACCAGATTATAACCTCTTGAATGACCAAATGAAAGGAGAACCACACCAGGTATATATAAAATATATGTATTTATTTCTAAACACTCACTACTAATCTCTTTATGAGATTAGAGTCCAAGATGCACAATATCACAGTATTATGGCACAGTGATAAGACACCAGACAGCCACGCAGCCCACAAAGACGCCATCCGTAACCACCACCACCTCATCAAGTCCGCCAAGAGAATCTCCTTCAAAGACCGCCTCGACAACAACGCACACAACAGCAAGGAGCTTTTCAACATCGTGAAGGAACTCTCCAACCCCAGCTCCAACACCAACGACATCCTGCCGTCGCAACCCCTGTGCGATTCCCTCGCCACCTTCTTCCACTGCAAGAACGCCGACATCCACGACAGCTTCAACACCCAGACAGCCCCAACTAAGATCGATGCACCAGACCCGCCGCACACCATCGACCACGACCCCCTGCCAGCCTGGGCCAGCGTGAACATCGAGGACACCATCAAGACCATGAGCACAATACACTCCGGCTCCCCGTCAGACCCTTTCCCGCACCACATCTTCAACAAAGCCAGCAGCTCCATCGCACCCCACCTGTGCAACATCATCAATCTCTCCTTCGAGACCGCGACCTTCCCAGAGAGCTGGAAACACGCAGAGATCAACGCCCTACTCAAAAAACCCAAGGCGGACCCGAGAGACCTCAAGATCTTCCGGCCCATCTCCCTGCTTCCGTTCCCAGCCAAGGTCATCGAGAAGATCGTCAACAAACAGCTAACCCGATACCTCGAAGAAAACAGCATCCTGGACCCATCCCAATCGGGGTTCCGCAGCAACCACAGCACTGAGACTGCCCTCATCGCCGCCACCGACGACATCAGGATCCTGCTGGACAACGGTGAGACCGCAGCCCTCATCCTGCTGGACCTCTCCGCCGCCTTCGACACTGTCTGCCACCGCACTCTACGCGCACGCCTCCACGACGCAGGGATCCGAGACAGGGCCCTGGAATGGGCCACCTCCTTCCTCGCCGGCAGAACCCAGAGAGTCCGCCTCCCACCATTCCGATCCGAAGCCTCCGAGATCATCTGCGGCGTACCCCAGGGATCGTCCCTCAGCCCAACTCTGTTCAACATCTACATGGCCCAGCTCGCACGCATCGCCAGACAGCACGACCTCAACATAATCTCCTACGCCGACGACACTCAACTGATCCTCTCCCTCACCAAGGACCCCTCGCCGCCAAATCCAACCTCCATGAAGGAATGAAGGCCGTCGCCGATTGGATGAAGATCAGCCGACTAAAACTGAACACGGAGAAGACAGAGGTCCTCATCCTCGGCTCCAACCCCTCAGCCTGGGACGACTCCTGGTGGCCAACGACGCTGGGAGCAGCCCCGACACCCACCGACCACGCACGCAACCTGGGAGTCATCCTCGACTCAACGCTCTCCATGGCCAGGCAAGTCAACGCAGTCTCATCCTCCTGGTTCAACACCCTCCGCATGCTTCGCAAGATCTACAGGTGGATCCCGACAGACACAAGAAGAACAGTCACCCAGGCCCTCGTCAGTAGCAGACTTGACTATGGGAACGCCCTCTACGCGGGAGCCCCGGCCAAGCTCATCAAGCGACTGCAACGCATACAAAACGCCTCCGCACGCCTGATCCTCGATGTACCACGCCACAGCCACATCACCCCCACCTGAGGAACCTGCACTGGCTCCCCGTCGACAGGAGAATCTCCTTCAAACTCCTCATCCACGCACACAAGGCACTCCACAAGACTGGCCCAGCCTACCTCAACAGACGACTCCTCTTCTACGTCCCCAACCGCCAACTCCGCTCCGCCGACCTCTCCCTCGCCACCGTCCCTCGCATTCGAAGAACTACCACCGGCGGCAGATCCTTCTCCCACCTCGCCACCAAGACCTGGAACACCCTTCCACTAAGCCTACGACAGACCCAAGACCTGCTGACCTTCAGGAGGCTACTCAAGACCTGGTTGTTCGACCAGTAGCAGCACACCCCCCCCCCTTTTTTTCTCCCCAGCGCCTTGAGACCCTCGCGGGTAAGTAGCGCGCTTTACAAATTCTGTGATTGATTGATTGATATTAAAACGACAGTAAATAACACAATATACAATCGGCCCCAGGGGGGGAACAAACCATATATTAAGAAAGTGGTATAAGAACCACGACTTGACTAGACACAGTGCCTAGAGCACGTAGAATCGCTGGGACCCCAAGGAACCACCCAAGGTAGTGACACAGGAGACCCACGGGGGACGTGTGCAGTGTGAGAACACAGCCGCGAGCGCCGTAGGATTCTATGAGGAAAGTCGCGGTTGGAATTTTAAAGCAAAAGGACACTTAGGAGAGGACTTTGAGCAAACCCCTTTAGACTTAAGGGGTTCTAGGGCCAACACCCACAGGAGCACCGGAGTACTCGAGTTACCTCACCCAGGGAAGCCGGGTGCATAGGTGTCAAATGGTGTCGGGAATCGTCGTTGATTTCAATGGCGATCTGCTGCAAAGTGCTGCTGCCGTGAAGAAGAAAAGTGTCCGGGGTGATCCAAGCCTGGATCGAAGATGTGAAGAACCTGAAAGCAGAGGGGACAGAGTCTGGGTCACTAGCCAGTGACCAGGAGCGGAGCAATCAAATGCCCACCGATGTCGGGTGCTTCAGGTGCGAAGAGGTGAAGCTTGACTCTGCAGCCACGGGGTCCAGGAGACGTCGAGGACAACCAGGAGCCGGATTCGAGCTGTCCCACGAAGGATGTCGAGTGCTGGGGTGTCAGTGCTCGGATTGAACACAACAAGCCTTGGCAACAGCAACCCACGCAGGAAGAGTAAAGATGCTTTGGTGCGGACCAGCAAGGTCCGGGGGACTCCCCAAGTGATGGAGAGTCAGGGCACGTCTGGAGCAACCAGGGTAGCCCAATTAATCTTAGTGTTGCTTTCACAGGGACCCACCAGTCAACGGACCAGGGATCGCGAAGGAACCTCAAGAGAAAACACAAAGGGCCAGCTCACGGAACACTCATGGAGTGTAGGCTGGCAATCTTCGGTGGAATTGCTGCTCGGGGTCAGGGCTACAAGTAACCCAAAGCTCAGCCCCAGAGGTCGCCTCAAAGCTGATGCTTCTGCAAATGGTTGCGGTGTCCAGGGGTTCGGGTTGCCCGGTCTCAACGAGGGATACAGGCCTCAGACTTGCTGAGCATGCACATCGACCTCAGAGACCACGGGAACCCACCTCCTGTGTTGCAAAATTCTTCGGAGTCCTCAGGAGCTTCGGAGATGCAAACCGGACAGATGCGTCTTTGGTGCCTGCCAAGCAGGGGAGTAACTCCTTTACTCCAAGGGAGATTCTTCGGTCATCCAACGTCGTGTAGATAGTTGAAGTTCTGGGATTCTGTAGCAGAGTTTCGTACAGGTAAATCTAAAGTCCTGTAGTCAGGGGTTCCTACTTTATAACCAAGGAAGGGGTGGGACAAACTCTGGGGACCCACCTATGGGAGGGTCAGGAAAGAGGGGTGGCTACACCCATTTCCTTTGTCCAGTTTCGCACCAGAGCAGGGGCTGAGTGCCCCTGCAACAGGTTTGAGCTGGACTATGCACAGGGACACCAAATGTGCCCCCAGTGCAGACTTCAAAGCACTCTTGAAGTGCACCCACCCAGCCCCAATACACTAAAGCCTGTCTGGGAGGTGGTCACACCTCCCTGTGACAGGAAACCTATTGTCCAGGCCTCCCCTGCCGGAGTTTCGTCCAGCAGCAGGAGGGCAGACTCGTGTCTGTGGCTGCAGCATCCATTTTGTGATGCCAGGGTTCTGTTAAGCTGGTACCGGGTGTACCGGTGGTGCCATGTTTCTCCCTCTAGTAGGGTGGAATCATACCTCCCACCCCAGTTACTGGGGTGGAGGTATGATTCCAAGGTGATTGACACCAAACACGACATGTTTCCATGCAGCCATTCTAAAGTTAGCATTTACCGCGAGGTTATAATGCACTTAAGAGTATATGGTTTGGCTGCATCACAAACAACCCCGGAATGAAGATTCCGAAAGCTGAAGAGGGGCTCTGCTCATGCATGGGCACCCTCTCACATGAAACCCAGCACCCTGCCTTCAGGATTGTTAAGGCCTGCCATAGGGGTGACTGATAGGTTTACATGTGCAGTGATATGGAGCGATATAGGGAACCTATATCTCAGTAAGTGGTGCATACACCACCTTACACAGGCTGCTGTAGCAGACCTGTTGTGTCATTTTGGATGGCCTCTCAGGGGTGGCATAATACATGCTGCAGCCCCTGGGAGGCCTCTGGGGTACCTATGCCCTGGGTACATAGTATACCATATACTAGGGACTCATAAGGGTACCCCAGAATCCAATCTGGAGTGTACCTAAAGTACATGTAATCAATTTAGAGTAGAAAGCAGATAGACTGGGGTCCTGATTAGCAGGGCCTCAGTCTGGCTAAGTCGAAAAACAGTGAAACATCAGCAAAAAGTGGGGGTAACTATAAGAAGCAGATCCTACTCTCCTACAACATGAAGCTGGCGGCCTCTGTAGACCCAGTGATGGTTTCATCATGATGACAATGCCAGCCGCGAGGGACATGAAGATGACGGCTGACCCAGTGATGGTTACATCATGAGGACAATGCCGGCCACAAGGGACATGAAGCTGGCGGCCTCTGTAGACCCAGTGATGGTTTCATCATGATGACAATGCCAGCCGCGAGGGACATGAAGCTGGCGACCTCTGTAGACCCAGTGATGAATTCTTCAAAAAGGGGGAAGACTAGTGCTTAATTTGAGCCGGTGGTCTCATGCGCACTTTATTGCCAACACTGGCACTTATTACAGATGCCACATGGTGATGTTTCTCTAATTTAGAGAGGAGCACAACAACGGTTGTTAATTCAGTGCACATTAAAAATTACTATTACCTGCCGCCCAAGCCATTCTTATAGCTTTTGGGACCTGGAATAGTCTGAATTGTCGCACTTGTAGGAGTGCGATGGTTAGTCGTGTTCATAGTGTCATTGGCAGCGCTGACAGGGGCAATGGGTGGTGCAAGCTGCAGAGGCCTCTTGACGAGAGCCCTGGCACCTATTTACAAATTAAGGACTGGAGAAGACAACAGCCTCACACCACCTGCTGCTAGCTGCCCCGATAAACCTAGAGATAGCTCTAGAAAAGAAGAGACATCACAGCCGCATGCAACCTAAGCTAGATGCCACTACAGATCAAGGAGCAGGCACCGGGCGCAAGGTAGAGGAGAGCTGCCAATGAATACTAGAGCAGATGTGACCTGGGTTAGCTACAGAGGAGTTTGAGGTTGTTTGCCAAGTATATAAAAAACGTGGGCGTTGTTCCGATGTGAGGGGAAAGTGGTTGGTCTTAAAGCCATTCCTGTATACTAGGCCTTTAAACCTAATAGATTGTAAAGGCAAGAAGGTGTGAGAGGACCCATGATACGTTGCGGGACATTCGAGCTCAGGAGGGGGTACCTAAGAAGGGGAGGGCTGTGTGATGCTATGATTGAAACTCGCTGTGGGGAAGGACAAAGTAGCTCATCGTGGAGAGCGACAGCTGGACTGACTGCAGCGCAGAGAGCGTGGACCCCATGAGCTCTCCAAGATGATAAGGCACAGTAAAGAGCTCCTTCTGGCTGCTGAGGCTTGAGGTGTTCCCCGTCAGTGCCTTCTGCGGGTGCCTCAGGAGGTCCCCCCATGCCTACTGCTGGTGTTTGCAGGGGTCCCCCCTCTGCGTCTTGTGCTCATGACAGAGGAGATCTCCCCCGGGTGCCCACTGCTAGTGCCCTGTGAGCCTTATGCAGGTATCTTAGAAGGCCCCCGGTCTTTGCCCTTTGCTTTTCCCTGTGCCCACTTCCGGTGCTAGAGGGGATCCCTCCTCTGTTCCTTCTGATGATGCCCAAGGAGGTCCCCCTAAGGCCCTCTGCTGCAGTTCTTTGTGGTCAAACAGTCTGTGCTTGAGGAGGCCCTCCATCTGTGTCTGCTGCTGGTGCTGGAGGTTGGTCACCCTTGTGCCTTCTGCTGGTGCCTGAGGAGGTCCTCAATCTGTGTCTGCTGCTGGTGCTGGAGGTTCGTCACCCTCCTGCCTTCTGCTCGTGCCTGAGCAGGTCCTCCATCTGCGTCTGCTGCTGGAGGTTGTTCACCCTTGTCCCTTCTGCTGGTGCCTGAGGAGGTCCTCCATCTGGGTCTGCTGCCAGTGCTGGAGGTTGGTCACTCTTGTCCCTTCTACTGGTACCTGAGGAGGTCCTCTATCTGTGTCTGCTGCTGGTGCTGGAGGTTGGTCACTCTTGTCCCTTCTACTGGTGCCTGAGGAGGTCCTCCATCTGCGTCTGCTGCTGGTGCTGGAGGTTGGTCACCCTCGTGCCTTCTGCTGGTGCCTGAGGTCCTCCATCTGTGTCTGCTGCCGGTGCGTGAGGTTGGTCACTCTTGTCCCTTCTACTGGTGCCTGAGGAGGTCCCCCATCTGTGTCTGCTGCTGGTGCTGGAGGTTGGTCACCCTTGTACCTTCTGCTGGTTCCTTTTAAAAAAAAAAAAATATATATATATTTTTTATTTTCGGCCACAAAAGAAAAACAAGATACATTATACATTAAAAGCACGCAACAAAAAAAGAAACATCTATAATTCAACATCTTTCAAACCCCCTTCAACTTGACAACAATTATTATAGTTACAGTTACCGCAGCGGCTGAGCTGTCATCGTGGGCCCCTTTATATTATTAGCTAATAGGTTAAAGCATGGGAGGAAACAACAAGAAATCCTACAAAGCTGAAATCAAAAGAATTATTAACCGATTCCCAGCCTGTTGGCGATAACCCTACGATCTTTTTTAATCCAACTGGTCATTAGCCCCCAAATCTGATGGCCTTTCTCTTTCGCCCGCCACCCCTTACCTTTATATAAAGCCAGCTCCTGCATATGGATAGATAATAGCCTATGGAGCCAGGCCATATATGACGGAGGTTCATTATCCTTCCACCTTGTAGCTATTAAAAGCCTGGCGACTGCTGTTGTAATAAATACAAAATCCCGATGGGGTCTTGACAGCTTAGCTCGATTATCATATCCGAATAGCATCATGGGTGCGGTAATAATAATCACTTGATTGGTTACTTCTTGCCAAAATTCCTCAATCCCACTTTTTAACAAACTAAGAGAATTACATGAAAAGAACATATGTGTGCTATCTGCCGGACCCAAACCGCACCGTGGACATTCATCCGACTCTCTTTTCCCCCATTTAAACAACTTAGCTGGGATAAAATACAAATTAAACAAAGTTTTATAATGCTGCGCCTTTAAGTTGGCTGCCAGAAAGATATTTACGCCCAATTCCAAAGACATATCTAGATCAACCTCTGCGTCACTTAATTTTTCCGCCCATCTAGTCTCTACTTTACCGAGATCGTCCGGTAAAGTCTCCATTAATATATTATAAATATCCCCGATCCGGGCACCTCCATGATATATTTTATCCAACATTGCTATAGGTCCTAGATCAAATAACCCCCTTTCCAAATTTTTAAGGCATCCTTTAACCTGTATATATTTAAAATAGGTCCTTTCCGCAATTCCAAATTTCTCAACCAGGTCCGGGAAAGTAACTATCTGACCTCCATTGTTATACAGACAGGCAGCATGTAATATACCTGCCTGTTCCCAGTCCATACCATCCATTGTTATACAGACAGGCAGCATGTAATATACCTGCCTGTTCCCAGTCCCTGGCCATACCATCCATTGTTATACAGACAGGCAGCATGTAATATACCTGCCTGTTCCCAGTCCCTGGCCATACCGTCCATTGTTATACAGACAGGCAGCATGTAATATACCTGCATGTTCCCAGTCCCTGGCCATACCGTCCATTGTTATACAGACAGGCAGCATGTAAAATACCTGCCTGTTCCCAGTCCCTGGCCATACCGTCCATTGTTATACAGACAGGCAGCATGTAATATACCTGCCTGTTCCCAGGCCCTGGCCATACCGTCCATTGTTATACAGACAGGCAGCATGTAATATACCTGCCTGTTCCCAGTCCCTGGCCGTACCGTCCATTGTTATACAGACAGGCAGCATGTAATATACCTGCCTGTTCCCAGTCCATACCGTCCATTATTATACAGACAGGCAGCATGTAATATACCTGCCTGCTCCCAGTCCCTGGCCATACCATCCATTGTTATACAGACAGGCAGCATGTAATATACCTGCCTGTTCCCAGTCCCTGGCCATACCGTCCATTGTTATACAGACAGGCAGCATGTAAAATACCTGCCTGTTCCCAGTCCATACCGTCCATTATTATACAGACAGGCAGCATGTAATATACCTGCCTGTTCCCAGTCCCTGGCCGTACCGTCCATTGTTATACAGACAGGCAGCATGTAATATACCTGCCTGTTCCCAGGCCCTGGCCATACCGTCCATTGTTATACAGACAGGCAGCATGTAATATACCTGCCTGTTCCCAGTCCCTGGCCGTACCGTCCATTGTTATACAGACAGGCAGCATGTAATATACCTGCCTGTTCCCAGTCCATACCGTCCATTGTTATACAGACAGGCAGCATGTAATATACCTGCCTGTTCCCAGTCCATACCGTCCATTGTTATACAGACAGGCAGCATGTAATATACCTGCCTGTTCCCAGTCCCTGGCCATACCATCCATTGTTATACAGACAGGCAGCATGTAATATACCTGCCTGTTCCCAGGCCCTGGCCGTACCGTCCATTATTATACAGACAGGCAGCATGTAATATACCTGCCTGTTCCCAGTCCCTGGCCGTACCGTCCATTGTTATACAGACAGGCAGCATGTAATATACCTGCCTGTTCCCAGTCCCTGGCCATACCTCCATTGTTATACAGACAGGCAGCATGTAATATACCTGCCTGTTCCCAGTCCATACCATCCATTGTTATACAGACAGGCAGCATGTAATATACCTGCCTGTTCCCAGTCCATACCGTCCATTGTTATACAGACAGGCAGCATGTACTATACCTGCCTGTTCCCAGTCCCTGGCCATACCATCCATTGTTATACAGACAGGCAGCATGTACTATACCTGCCTGTTCCCAGTCCCTGGCCATACCATCCATTGTTATACAGACAGGCAGCATGTAATATACCTGCCTGTTCCCAGTCCCTGGCCGTACCATCCATTGTTATACAGACAGGCAGCATGTACTATACCTGCCTGTTCCCAGTCCCTGGCCATACCGTCCATTGTTATACAGACAGGCAGCATGTAATATACCTGCCTGTTCCCAGGCCCTGGCCGTACCGTCCATTGTTATACAGACAGGCAGCATGTAATATACCTGCCTGTTCCCAGTCCATACCGTCCATTATTATACAGACAGGCAGCATGTAATATACCTGCCTGTTCCCAGGCCCTGGCCGTACCGTCCATTGTTATACAGACAGGCAGCATGTACTATACCTGCCTGTTCCCAGTCCCTGGCCATACCATCCATTGTTATACAGACAGGCAGCATGTACTATACCTGCCTGTTCCCAGTCCCTGGCCATACCATCCATTGTTATACAGACAGGCAGCATGTAATATACCTGCCTGTTCCCAGGCCCTGGCTGTACCGTCCATTGTTATACAGACAGGCAGCATGTAATATACCTGCCTGTTCCCAGTCCCTGGCCGTACCATCCATTGTTATACAGACAGGCAGCATGTAATATACCTGCCTGTTCCCAGGCCCTGGCCGTACCGTCCATTGTTATACAGACAGGCAGCATGTAATATACCTGCCTGTTCCCAGTCCCTGGCCGTACCGTCCATTGTTATACAGACAGGCAGCATGTAAAATACCTGCCTGTTCCCAGTCCATACCGTCCATTATTATACAGACAGGCAGCATGTAATATACCTGCCTGTTCCCAGTCCCTGGCCGTACCGTCCATTGTTATACAGACAGGCAGCATGTAATATACCTGCCTGTTCCCAGGCCCTGGCCGTACTGGTCCATTGTTATACAGACAGGCAGCATGTAATATACCTGCCTGTTCCCAGTCCCTGGCCATACCTCCATTGTTATACAGACAGGCAGCATGTAATATACCTGCCTGTTCCCAGTCCCTGGCCATACCGTCCATTATTATACAGACAGGCAGCATGTAATATACCTGCCTGTTCCCAGTCCCTGGCCATACCGTCCATTGTTATACAGACAGGCAGCATGTAATATACCTGCCTGTTCCCAGGCCCTGGCCGTACCGTCCATTGTTATACAGACAGGCAGCATGTAATATACCTGCCTGTTCCCAGTCCCTGGCCGTACCATCCATTGTTATACAGACAGGCAGCATGTAATATACCTGCCTGTTCCCAGTCCCTGGCCATACCGTCCATTGTTATACAGACAGGCAGCATGTAAAAAAACTGCCTGTTCCCAGTCCCTGGCCGTACCGTCCATTGTTATACAGACAGGCAGCATGTAATATACCTACCTGTTCCCAGTCCCTGGCCATACCGTCCATTGTTATACAGACAGGCAGCATGTAATATACCTGCCTGTTCCCAGTCCCTGGCCGTACCGTCCATTGTTATACAGACAGGCAGCATGTAATATACCTGCCTGTTCCCAGTCCCTGGCCGTACCATCCATTGTTATACAGACAGGCAGCATGTAATATACCTGCCTGTTCCCAGGCCCTGGCCGTACCGTCCATTGTTATACAGACAGGCAGCATGTAATATACCTGCCTGTTCCCAGTCCCTGGCCATACCTCCATTGTTATACAGACAGGCAGCATGTAATATACCTACCTGTTCCCAGTCCCTGGCCATATCTCCATTGTTATACAGACAGGCAGCATGTAATATACCTACCTGTTCCCAGTCCCTGGCCATACCGTCCATTGTTATACAGACAGGCAGCATGTAATATACCTGCCTGTTCCCAGGCCCTGGCCGTACCGTCCATTGTTATACAGACAGGCAGCATGTAATATACCTGCCTGTTCCCAGTCCCTGGCCATACCTCCCTTGTTATACAGACAGGCAGCATGTAATATACCTACCTGTTCCCAGTCCCTGGCCATACCGTCCATTGTTATACAGACAGGCAGCATGTAATATACCTGCCTGTTCCCAGTCCATACCGTCCATTATTATACAGACAGGCAGCATGTAATATACCTGCCTGTTCCCAGTCACTGGCCATACCGTCCATTGTTATACAGACAGGCAGCATGTAATATACCTGCCTGTTCCCAGTCCCTGGCCGTACCATCCATTGTTATACAGACAGGCAGCATGTAATATACCTGCCTGTTCCCAGTCCCTGGCCATTCCTCCATTGTTATACAGACAGGCAGCATGTACTATACCTGCCTGTTCCCAGTCCCTGGCCGTACCGTCCATTGTTATACAGACAGGCAGCATGTAATATACCTGCCTGTTCCCAGGCCCTGGCCGTACCGTCCATTGTTATACAGACAGGCAGCATGTAATATACCTGCCTGTTCCCAGTCCCTGGCCATACCATCCATTGTTATACAGACAGGCAGCATGTAATATACCTGCCTGTTCCCAGTCCCTGGCCGTACCGTCCATTGTTATACAGACAGGCAGCATGTAATATACCTGCCTGTTCCCAGTCCATACCATCCATTGTTATACAGACAGGCAGCATGTAATATACCTGCCTGTTCCCAGTCCATACCATCCATTGTTATACAGACAGGCAGCATGTAATATACCTGCCTGTTCCCAGTCCATACCGTCCATTGTTATACAGACAGGCAGCATGTAATATACCTGCCTGTTCCCAGGCCCTGGCCATACCGTCCATTGTTATACAGACAGGCAGCATGTAATATACCTGCCTGTTCCCAGTCCATACCATCCATTGTTATACAGACAGGCAGCATGTACTATACCTGCCTGTTCCCAGTCCCTGGCCGTACCGTCCATTGTTATACAGACAGGCAGCATGTAATATACCTGCCTGTTCCCAGTCCCTGGCCGTACCATCCATTGTTATACAGACAGGCAGCATGTAATATACCTGCCTGTTCCCAGTCCCTGGCCATACCTCTATTGTTATACAGACAGGCAGCATGTACTATACCTGCCTGTTCCCAGTCCCTGGCCATACCGTCCATTGTTATACAGACAGGCAGCATGTAATATACCTGCCTGTTCCCAGGCCCTGGCCGTACCGTCCATTGTTATACAGACAGGCAGCATGTAATATACCTGCCTGTTCCCAGTCCCTGGCCATACCATCCATTGTTATACAGACAGGCAGCATGTAATATACCTGCCTGTTCCCAGTCCATGGCCGTACCGTCCATTGTTATACAGACAGGCAGCATGTAATATACCTGCCTGTTCCCAGTCCATACCATCCATTGTTATACAGAGAGGCAGCATGTAATATACCTGCCTGTTCCCAGTCCATACCGTCCATTGTTATACAGACAGGCAGCATGTAATATACCTGCCTGTTCCCAGTCCATACCATCCATTGTTATACAGACAGGCAGCATGTAATATACCTGCCTGTTCCCAGTCCATACCATCCATTGTTATACAGAGAGGCAGCATGTAATATACCTGCCTGTTCCCAGTCCATACCGTCCATTGTTATACAGACAGGCAGCATGTAATATACCTGCCTGTTCCCAGGCCCTGGCCATACCGTCCATTGTTATACAGACAGGCAGCATGTAATATACCTGCCTGTTCCCAGTCCCTGGCCATACCATCCATTGTTATACAGACAGGCAGCATGTAATATACCTGCCTGTTCCCAGTCCCTGGCCATACCGTCCATTATTATACAGACAGGCAGCATGTAATATACCTGCCTGTTCCCAGTCCCTGGCCATACCATCCATTGTTATACAGACAGGCAGCATGTAATATACCTGCCTGTTCCCAGTCCCTGGCCATACCGTCCATTATTATACAGACAGGCAGCATGTAATATACCTGCCTGTTCCCAGTCCCTGGCCATACCGTCCATTGTTATACAGACAGGCAGCATGTAATATACCTGCCTGTTCCCAGGCCCTGGCCGTACCGTCCATTGTTATACAGACAGGCAGCATGTAATATACCTACCTGTTCCCAGTCCCTGGCCATACCGTCCATTGTTATACAGACAGGCAGCATGTAATATACCTACCTGTTCCCAGTCCCTGGCCGTACCGTCCATTGTTATACAGACAGGCAGCATGTAATATACCTGCCTGTTCCCAGTCCCTGGCCATACCGTCCATTGATATACAGACAGGCAGCATGTAATATACCTACCTGTTCCCAGGCCCTGGCCGTACCGTCCATTGTTATACAGACAGGCAGCATGTAATATACCTACCTGTTCCCAGTCCCTGGCCATACCGTCCATTGTTATACAGACAGGCAGCATGTAATATACCTGCCTGTTCCCAGTCCATACCGTCCATTATTATACAGACAGGCAGCATGTAATATACCTGCCTGTTCCCAGTCCCTGGCCATACCGTCCATTGTTATACAGACAGGCAGCATGTAATATACCTGCCTGTTCCCAGTCCCTGGCCATACTATCCATTGTTATACAGACAGGCAGCATGTAATATACCTGCCTGTTCCCAGGCCCTGGCCATACCGTCCATTGTTATACAGACAGGCAGCATGTAATATACCTGCCTGTTCCCAGTCCCTGGCCATACCGTCCATTGTTATACAGACAGGCAGCATGTAATATACCTGCCTGTTCCCAGTCCCTGGCCATACCATCCATTGTTATACAGACAGGCAGCATGTAATATACCTGCCTGTTCCCAGTCCATACCATCCATTGTTATACAGACAGGCAGCATGTAATATACCTGCCTGTTCCCAGTCCATACCATCCATTGTTATACAGACAGGCAGCATGTAATATACCTGCCTGTTCCCAGTCCATACCATCCATTGTTATACAGACAGGCAGCATGTAATATACCTGCCTGTTCCCAGGCCCTGGCCATACCATCCATTGTTATACAGACAGGCAGCATGTAATATACCTGCCTGTTCCCAGTCCCTGGCCATACCGTCCATTGTTATACAGACAGGCAGCATGTAATATACCTGCCTGTTCCCAGTCCATACCGTCCATTGTTATACAGACAGGCAGCATGTAATATACCTGCCTGTTCCCAGTCCCTGGCCATACCGTCCATTGTTATACAGACAGGCAGCATGTAATATACCTGCCTGTTCCCAGTCCATACCGTCCATTGTTATACAGACAGGCAGCATGTAATATTCCTGCCTGTTCCCAGTCCCTGGCCATACCGTCCATTGTTATACAGACAGGCAGCATGTAATATACCTACCTGTTCCCAGGCCCTGGCCGTACCGTCCATTGTTATCCAGACAGGCAGCATGTAATATACCTACCTGTTCCCAGTCCCTGGCCATACCGTCCATTGTTATACAGACAGGCAGCATGTAATATACCTGCCTGTTCCCAGTCCATACCGTCCATTATTATACAGACAGGCAGCATGTAATATACCTGCCTGTTCCCAGTCCCTGGCCATACCGTCCATTGTTATACAGACAGGCAGCATGTAATATACCTGCCTGTTCCCAGTCCCTGGCCATACCTCCATTGTTATACAGACAGGCAGCATGTAATATACCTGCCTGTTCCCAGTCCCTGGCCGTACCGTCCATTATTATACAGACAGGCAGCATGTAATATACCTGCCTGTTCCCAGGCCCTGGCCGTACCGTCCATTATTATACAGACAGGCAGCATGTAATATACCTGCCTGTTCCCAGTCCCTGGCCGTACCGTCCATTGTTATACAGACAGGCAGCATGTAATATACCTGCCTGTTCCCAGTCCCTGGCCATACCTCCATTGTTATACAGACAGGCAGCATGTAATATACCTGCCTGTTCCCAGTCCCTGGCCGTACCGTCCATTGTTATACAGACAGGCAGCATGTAATATACCTGCCTGTTCCCAGTCCATACCGTGCATTATTATACAGACAGGCAGCATGTAATATACCTGCCTGTTCCCAGTCCCTGGCCATACCGTCCATTGTTATACAGACAGGCAGCATGTACTATACCTGCCTGTTCCCAGTCCCTGGCCGTACCGTCCATTGTTATACAGACAGGCAGCATGTAATATACCTGCCTGTTCCCAGTCCCTGGCCATACCATCCATTGTTATACAGACAGGCAGCATGTAATATACCTGCCTGTTCCCAGTCCCTGGCCGTACCGTCCATTGTTATACAGACAGGCAGCATGTAATATACCTGCCTGTTCCCAGTCCCTGGCCATACCATCCATTGTTATACAAACAGGCAGCATGTAATATACCTGCCTGTTCCCAGGCCCTGGCCGTACCGTCCATTGTTATACAGACAGGCAGCATGTACTATACCTGCCTGTTCCCAGTCCCTGGCCGTACCGTCCATTGTTATACAGACAGGCAGCATGTAATATACCTGCCTGTTCCCAGTCCATACCGTCCATTATTATACAGACAGGCAGCATGTAATATACCTGCCTGTTCCCAGTCCCTGGCCATACCGTCCATTGTTATACAGACAGGCAGCATGTACTATACCTGCCTGTTCCCAGTCCCTGGCCGTACCGTCCATTGTTATACAGACAGGCAGCATGTACTATACCTGCCTGTTCCCAGTCCATACCATCCATTGTTATACAGACAGGCAGCATGTAATATACCTGCCTGTTCCCAGGCCCTGGCCGTACCGTCCATTGTTATACAGACAGGCAGCATGTACTATACCTGCCTGTTCCCAGCCCCTGCCCGTACCGTCCATTGTTATACAGACAGGCAGCATGTACTATACCTGCCTGTTCCCAGTCCCTGGCCGTACCGTCCATTGTTATACAGACAGGCAGCATCTAATATACCTGCCTGTTCCCAGTCCATACCGTCCATTATTATACAGACAGGCAGCATGTAATATACCTGCCTGTTCCCAGGCCCTGGCCGTACCGTCCATTGTTATACAGACAGGCAGCATGTACTATACCTGCCTGTTCCCAGTCCCTGGCCGTACCGTCCATTGTTATACAGACAGGCAGCATGTAATATACCTGCCTGTTCCCAGTCCATACCGTCCATTATTATACAGACAGGCAGCATGTACTATACCTGCCTGTTCCCAGTCCCTGGCCATACCGTCCATTGTTATACAGACAGGCAGCATGTAATATACCTGCCTGTTCCCAGGCCCTGGCCGTACCGTCCATTGTTATACAGACAGGCAGCATGTAATATACCTGCCTGTTCCCAGGCCCTGGCCATACCTCCATTGTTATACAGACAGGCAGCATGTAATATACCTGCCTGTTCCCAGTCCATACCGTCCATTGTTATACAGACAGGCAGCATGTAATATACCTGCCTGTTCCCAGTCCCTGGCCGTACCGTCCATTGTTATACAGACAGGCAGCATGTAATATACCTGCCTGTTCCCAGGCCCTGGCCATACCGTCCATTGTTATACAGACAGGCAGCATGTAATATACCTGCCTGTTCCCAGTCCCTGGCCGTACCTCCATTGTTATACAGACAGGCAGCATGTAATATACCTGCCTGTTCCCAGGCCCTGGCCATACCTCCATTGTTATACAGACAGGCAGCATGTAATATACCTGCCTGTTCCCAGTCCATACCGTCCATTGTTATACAGACAGGCAGCATGTAATATACCTGCCTGTTCCCAGTCCCTGGCCGTACCGTCCATTGTTATACAGACAGGCAGCATGTAATATACCTGCCTGTTCCCAGTCCCTGGCCATACCATCCATTATTATACAGACAGGCAGCATGTAATATACCTGCCTGTTCCCAGTCCATACCGTCCATTGTTATACAGACAGGCAGCATGTAATATACCTGCCTGTTCCCAGTCCCTGGCCATACCATCCATTGTTATACAGACAGGCAGCATGTAATATACCTGCCTGTTCCCAGTCCCTGGCCATACCTCCATTGTTATACAGACAGGCAGCATGTAATATACCTGCCTGTTCCCAGTCCATACCGTCCATTGTTATACAGACAGGCAGCATGTAATATACCTGCCTGTTCCCAGTCCATACCGTCCATTGTTATACAGACAGGCAGCATGTAATATACCTGCCTGTTCCCAGGCCCTGGCCATACCATCCATTGTTATACAGACAGGCAGCATGTAATATACCTGCCTGTTCCCAGTCCCTGGCCATACCATCCATTGTTATACAGACAGGCAGCATGTAATATACCTGCCTGTTCCCAGTCCATACCGTCCATTGTTATACAGACAGGCAGCATGTAATATACCTGCCTGTTCCCAGGCCCTGGCCGTACCGTCCATTGTTATACAGACAGGCAGCATGTACTATACCTGCCTGTTCCCAGTCCCTGGCCGTACCGTCCATTGTTATACAGACAGGCAGCATGTAATATACCTGCCTGTTCCCAGTCCCTGGCCGTACCGTCCATTGTTATACAGACAGGCTGCATGTAATATACCTGCCTGTTCCCAGTCCATACCGTCCATTGTTATACAGACAGGCAGCATGTAATATACCTGCCTGTTCCCAGGCCCTGGCCATACCATCCATTGTTATACAGACAGGCAGCATGTAATATACCTGCCTGTTCCCAGTCCCTGGCCATACCATCCATTATTTCGGCGGGAAACAGTGATGACCCCCATAGTGGAGAATATCTATTAAGTTTGGGGATTCTCAGAATCTTATTTGCCTTAACCCACACTGATCTTGCTGCTTTAATACTAAGAAATCGTATGTTCTTATAATACCTAGACTCCCACTGCCTAAGAAAGAGTCCTATTGCTTCCCTCCCCATAGACAACTGATATATAGAAGGCAGAGAGTCCTCGCGTCCCACCCCGTCCTCTGCTAACAAGGTGCCCATCTGTTGTAAGGAGGCGGCCCAATAATAAAAAAGCAGATTCGGGGCAGCCCAGCCTCCCCTCTCCCGTGGGAGGGTTAATGTTTTCAAAGCACGTCTCACTTTATGATAATTCCAAATAAAGTTTGAAAACATAGTATCCATCCTCTGGATTATATCATACGTGAGCTCTAAGGGGACTGAGCGAAATAGATACAAAATTCTGGGGAAAAACTTCATTTTTAGAACATTGACCCTGCCCACAATAGTTAGTTGTAGCCGATCAATTCGCCGAAGCTCCATACTAATATCTTTCAACATAGGATCAAGATTAATAGCCCATAGTTGAGCCAGATTAAAGCTAATTTTAACCCCCAAATAGACGGCAATATCCATCTTCCGCTGATCTTGAAATGAACATTGTCCTGAGCAGATTATCTGAGTCTTACCCTTATTTAGACGATATCCGGACCAGCTCCCAAACCTCTCTGCCACCTCCTCGATCTCTCTAATTGCCGATTCTGGTTTAGATGTAATCACTGCGATATCGTCCGCGTAGGCCAAAACCTTTGTCTCGTAGCCGTTAATTCGATATGGTTCTATTGCCGGGTTTAAAATTAGCTGGGCAACCAGAGGATCGATATATAACGCAAAAAGAATTGGGGAACAAGGACAGCCCTGCCTGGTCCCCCGTGCTACCTGTATTATCCCGGATATATCCCCCATCACTCGAACCCTTGCAGTTGGATTACAGTACATTTCCCGTATTGCCGTGATTAGCCGTGGGCCAAACCCTCGTGCCGCCAGGATTTCCCATAAGGACTGCCATACCACCCGATCAAATGCCTTTTCGGCATCCAAGAGGATCACAGCCAGATCATCTCCCCTGACTTCTGCTATATCAATCAAAGAAATCACACGCCGGATATGATCCGTAGTACCCCTACCGGGTATAAAGCCGTGTTGCCAAGGAGAGACTAATCTGGCTATGATCCCCCGGAGTCGATTCGCAAGAATCTTTGAATAAATTTTCGCGTCCGAATTTATTAATGAGATAGGCCGATATGACCCCGGTAACTCCGGAGGTTTCCCTTTTTGGGGAATATTACTATCTCAGTGTCTTGCCACGATTTTGGCGGAATCCCATGATATTGTACATCGAGGAATAGATCTTGCAATATTGGGGCTAGGATGGATTGGAGTGCCTTGTAGATTTCTACTGGGATCTTATCGGGGCCGGATGCTTTCCCCAAAGCCAAGCTATTTAGAGCAGTTACGGTTTCTTCAATTGAGATTTCCTTTTCCAATTCCAAACAAATTTCTGGTTCCAACCTATTAGATCCTAAATAATTCCACATATTTCCCCGTTTGTTGTTCCACTATCATCCATCTGATATAAATTCCTATAAAACTGCTCGAATACCCCCATAATCTCTGCCGCGGTGTTAACCAATTGCCCTTCGGTGTTCTTTATTTCCCCTATAAGTTTCTGTGAATCCCGCTGCCTAATCCTATGGGCTAAGAGTCTACCAGATTTTTCCCCATACTCATACCTCTCCTTTAGATGAGCCTGATAAGCCTGGGCAGCTTGTACCTGAAATATACTATTAACTTCAGCTTTAGTTATGGCTATTTCCTCACTGATCTTCTTTACTCTGTCCAGCTCCCCCTGCCCTAACCTTTCCATCTGTTCAATCTCTTGCTGTGATAGTTTCATCAGAAGAGCCTCAATATGCTCTTTACGTTTTTTCCGGAATTGACCTACATAACCTATCACTTGACCCCGAAGAGTAGCTTTAAATGCGTCCCACACAACTGCGCGTGAGGCACTAAAGCGATTAGCATCCCAGTATTCCTCAGCCCAGTGCTTAAGAAATTTCAAAAAATCCTCATCAACAGTTAACTTCCTATCAAACGTCCATGGGCAGGGTCTCTGCTTACTGCCTTGATATACAATTCCCAACATTAACGGATTATGATCCGAAAAAATTCTAGGCAATTTAGCAATCTCTGCCTCCCCAAGAATATGAGTCGAAGCCAAAAAGTAATCCAGGCGCACACTCTTCTGGTGGGGGTATGAAAAATATGTATAACCCGGGTCCTTCCCCTTCTTAGCCTGCCAGACATCCACTAGCCCATGGGTACTTTTTAGTGTATTTATAGCTCTATTAACCTTTGGTTTCCTCCCCGTGTAGTTTATGTCTGCCCCGGATAGGGTCCCTGTGTGAATATTAAAATCTCCGCAGAGGATTAATGGGGCCGGCCATGTAGCTAACTCTATCTCAAGTTCTTCCCAGATTTCTGGGTCATCTTGATTGGAGTCATAAATAGTCCCAATTGTTAATCCCGCCCTTAATGAAACAATTGCCCATCGACCCCATTTATCTGCTAAGATGCGTTTCCCAACCCCAAGATATTGTTTGATAAATATCGCCACTCCTCTTGTCAAGGATGTCTGTGAAGAGCAGACCGCCAGCTCATAGCCCCGAATCTGTAAGACTGCCCGGTTATTCCATGAAATATGGGTTTCTTGTAAACAGATTACTCCTGGACTAATATAACGCAATATTTCATAGATCTTATCTCTCTTAGCCCTGTCATTTAACCCAGCCACATTAACGGTACATATTGTTAGCTTATCCATACCCAACTACTTGAAGTAACCGACTATATTGTTCTATAATCCTAAGTCTATCACTCTTTTTTTTACCTTTTGCGTGCTTTATACATCTTATCTGGCTTTTTCCCCCCCCCCACCCCCGCCACCCCCCCTCCATGTCCCGCCCTGCATCTCCCCCCCTCCTTCCCCCCTACCCCCCACCCCTTGAAAGCAACTAGACCCAAGGTCTAGAAGGCGATGAAGCAGCGTGGCACCGTGATCCCGAACACACACCCCCATACACCAAAATATCCCCAGATTCAAATACAATTAAATCATTGCCTCATAAGATTAGGTTTACCCCCTTGCTTCTAGTCTTGTACTTTAATAACCGCTCCTACTTCCTCCCCCTTAGTTCCTCCAAGAATTATTTGGCCTTAATTTCCGATGAAAAAAGCGAGTACTCTCCCCATATACAATTTTCAGTTTTGCCGGATACAAAAGGTATGCCTGTGCCCCTATTGCCTGGAAGAGGTTAATCATCTGTCTGAGTCGCCAGCGGCGTTCAACCGTGACATGACAGAAGTCAGGGCGTGTAAAGAATTCAACTTCCTCAAATTTACGTTTACGATCAGGCCTAGCCTTCTCCGCAATGATCTGTCGAAGGAGAAAGTTCCCAAAACATACAAGCACTGCTCGGGGTCTACTATCTCCTCCTAATGGTTGTTTGATTGTCATGGGCACCCGATGTGCTCTTTGGACTTCGTGAGCCCAGTTCCAGCCAACTACTTCGGGAAAAGACTTTGCTAAAAGATCGATCATATATAAACGAACATCGGTACCCCCTTTATCTTCCGATATGCCAAGAAATCGCAGGTTGTTCCTCCGCTGGAGATTTTCCTGCTCCTCCAGTTTCCATTGCACATCAGAGAGTCTAGCCTCATGGGCTGTCGTCTGCTCCTGTATCGAGGCCACATCCGCTTCCATATTCACAGTTCGAGTCTCAAGTTCTGTTATACGATCGGCAATATCTGTACACACTTTCGCGATCTTACGGACCGAACCCTGCACCTTTCGTATAGCTGCTTGAGAGCGCCTACTGTCCTGGCGGGCCTCTTCTCGGTGAGCAGAATAGCATCCAGTGTGGAGGAGGGAGCTTCTTCTGAGCCCATATTCACATGAACTTTATCGCCAATAAGTTGATTTACTGGTGAGTAATCCCAGTTGAGTTCTTGGGTCGGTACATTGGTGGCTTTCTTGACCCTACGTAATGTTGCAACGGAATTCCCACCCGTTGTGTCCTGCAGACCCTCGTTTTCAGTTTCACTTATACTAGTCGTAGAAAAAGAGCCTTCCACTGATTCAGTATCATCCGATAAAGAATAAAAATACTCCGACATCTCGGTGTCGGCCTCCTTGTCGCTGTAGATTTTACGTGAAAAATGCTTACCCCTGGGGGAAAGAGGGCCCCCTTTCTTTAAACCAGCATTTTTTATACCTATGCAGAGATCACTGTCGTGTTGTTGAGGGTCCAATGAACCATGTCCCACGCTACCGAGCAGTGCCGTTTCGGGTTCAAGGCTAGTCATATGATCAAGCGAGGTACTGTCATTCGGCCCCCCACAGTTCTGAGTGCCCTGGCTTTGATCCTGTCTCCGCACATTCACTGCCACAATATCATCAAAGTCCACCAGGAGATTTTCAGCGGCATTACTTACTTGCCCGACTGGATCTGGGCTCTCTAATGCCATATGAGCGGTGGGGTGCATCACAGCGCCGTCTGGGCTCTCCTCGTTTATGTCTTTTCCAGCTTCATTGACTTCATTGTCTCCCTCCTTTGATGCAACTATAGCTGGCACGCTATCACCTCCTGGACCCTCCTTTGCTCGACTGCCTTTACTTTTGTCCGATCCCTTGACCCCAGCAAACAGCTCGATAATCGTTGAGCCGGGTAACCGCTTCAGGCTCTGACTCTGGCTAGTTAGTTCACCGGGAGGCTTCTTCCAAGTCAGGTTCTGGCCGCGGCGGCCGGCCAGACCTGCTCCATGATTTACCGCTGTTACCCCGGCCCCAGCTGCACCGGTCTCCATGGCGGCTGCCGCCGCCTGTGGATCCACGTCTACCACCTCGCTCGCGTGAGCCAGACCGGGAGCCACGCCGACTCTCGTAGTCTTCCCCCGCGGTGCTGGCGGTACTTTCGGAGCCATTTCCTCAGCGTTTCTGCCGATTTTCTCCCGGCAGACTACTCGCTCTCGTTTCGAGAAATCACCCCGCAGCAACCGGAATAACTGACAGCAGGTAAGGAGCGCTTTGATCTGTTCCTCCAATGTATCCACCACTGTTGTAAAGATACACGCGCTACAATGTATCCTTGTGTGCAGATCTCCGTGTAGCAGGTATGGCGGGGAAGAAGTCATACTCCAACAGATCTGTTACATGTCAGGGAGTATGCCGAGCCACGGTGCTGCTACGGCACGACAAGCCGAGCCTGCCGCCTAGACTGCCGCCATCTTGCTTCCACTCCCACACCTTTGTCAGGGAGTATGCTGGTTCCTGAGGAGGTCATCCATCTGTGTCTGCTGCTGGTGCCGGAGGTGGTTCACCCTTGTACCTTCTGCTGGTTCTTGAGGAGGTCCTCCATCTGTGTCTGCTGCTGGAGGTTGGTCACCCTTGTACCTTCTGCTGGTTCTTGAGGAGGTCCTCCATCTGTGTCTGCTGCTGGAGGTTGTTCACCCTTGTCCCTTCTGCTGGTGCCTGAGGAGGTCCTCCATCTGTGTCTGCTGCTGGTGCCGGAGGTTGGTCACCCTTGTCCCTTCTGCTGGTGCCTGAGGAGGTCCTCCATCTCTGTCTGTTGCCAGTACTGGAGGTTGTTCACCCTTGTCCCTTCTGCTGGTGCCCGAGGAGGTCCTCCATGTGTGTCTGCTGCTGGAAGTTGGTCACCCTTGTACCTTCTGATGGTGCCTGAGGAGGTCCTCCATCTGTGTCTGCTACCAGTGCTTGAGATTGTTCACCCTTGTACCTTCTGCTGGTTCTTGAGGAGGTCCTCCATCTGTGTCTGCTGCCAGTGCCAGAGGTTGTTCACCCTTGTACCTTCTGCTGGTGTCTAAGGAGGTCCTCCATCTGTGTCTGTGGTAGAAGTTGGTCACCCTTGTCCCTTCTGCTGGTGCCTGAGGAGGTCCTCCATCTGTGTCTGATGCCAGTGCCAGAGGTTGTTCACCCTTGTACCTTCTGCTGGTGCCTGAGGAGGTCCTCCATCTGTGTCTGCTGCTGGTGCTTGTTCACTCTTGTACCTTCTGCTGGTGCCTGAGGAGGTCCTCCATCTGTGTCTGCTACTGGTTCCAGAGCTTGTTCACTCATGTACCTACTGCTGGTGCCTAAGGAGGTCCTCCATCTGTGTCTGCTGCTGGTGCCAGAGGTTGTTCACCCATGTACCTTCTGCTGGTCCCTGAGGAGGTCCTCCATCTGTGTCTGTTGCCTGTGCCAGAGGTTGTTCACCCTTGTCCCTTCTGCTGTTTCCCGAGGAGGTCCTCCATCTGTGTCTGCTGCTGGTGCTGGAGGTTGGTCACCCTTGTCCCTTCTGCTGGTGCCTGAGGAGGTCCTCCATCTCTGTCTGCTGCTGCTGGAGGTTGCTCACCCTTGTACCTTCTGCTGGTGACTGAGGAAGACCTCCATCTGTGTCTGCTGCCGGTGCCGGAGGTTGGTCACCCTTGTACCTTCTGCTGGTGCCTGAGGAGGCCCTCCATCTGTGTCTGCTGCTGGTGCTTGAGGTTGTTCACCCTTGTCCCTTCTACTGGTTCCTGAGGAGGTCCTCCATCTGTGTCTGCTGCTGGTGCTTGAGGTTGTTCACCCTTGTACCTTCTGCTGGTGACGGAGGAGGTCCTCCATCTGTGTCTGCTGCCGGAGGTTGGTCACCTTTGTACCTTCTGCTGGTGCCTGAGGAGGTCCTGCATCTGTGTCTGCTGCTGGTGCTTGAGGTTGTTCACCCTTGTACCTTCTGCTGGTTCTTGAGGAGGTCCACCATCTGTGTCTGCTGCCGGCTCCAGAGGTTGTTCACCCGTGTCCCTTCTGCTGGTGCCTGAGGAGGTCCTCCATCTGTGCCTGCTGCCGGTGCTTGAGGTTGTTCACCCTTGTACCTTCTGCTGGTGCCTGAGGAGGTCCCCCATCTGTGTCTGCAGCCGGAAGTTGGTCACACTTGTACCTTCTGCTTGTGCCTGAGGAGGTCCTCCATCAGTGTCTGCTGCCGGAGGTTGGCCACCCTTGTACCTTCTGCTGGTGCCTGAGGAGGTCCTCCATCTGTGTCTGTTGCTG
Source organism: Calotriton arnoldi (assembly GCA_963921515.1). Taxonomy (NCBI): domain Eukaryota; kingdom Metazoa; phylum Chordata; class Amphibia; order Caudata; family Salamandridae; genus Calotriton; species Calotriton arnoldi. The sequence goes on along the minus strand of CAWUFW010000223.1, from coordinate 979,795 downwards.
GTACTGGAGGTTGGTCACTCTTGTACCTTCTGCTGGTGCCCAAGGAGGTCCTCCATCTGTGTCTGCTGCTGGTGCTTGAGGTTGTTCACCCTTGTACCTTCTGCTGGTTCTTGAGGAGGTCCTCCATCTGTGTCTGCTGCTGGAGGTTGGTCACCCTTGTACCTTCTGCTGGTTCTTGAGGAGGTCCTCCATCTGTGTCTGCTGCTGGAGGTTGTTCACCCTTGTCCCTTCTGCTGGTGCCTGAGGAGGTCCTCCATCTGTGGCTGCTGCTGGTGCCGGAGGTTGGTCACCCTTGTCCCTTCTGCTGGTGCCTGAGGAGGTCCTCCATCTGTGTCTGTTGCCAGTACTGGAGGTTGTTCACCCTTGTCCCTTCTGCTGGTGCCCGAGGAGGTCCTCCATCTGTGTCTGCTGCTGGTGCTGGAAGTTGGTCACCCTTGTACCTTCTGCTGGTGCCTGAGGAGGTCCTCCATCTGTGTCTGCTACCAGTGCTTGAAATTGTTCACCCTTGTACGTTCTGCTGGTTCTTGAGGAGGTCCTCCATTTGTGTCTGCTGCAAGTGCCAGAGGTTGTTCACCCTTGTACCTTCTGCTGGTGCCTGAGGAGGTCCTCCGTCTGTGTCTGCTGGTGGAAGTTGGTCACCCTTGTACCTTCTGCTGGTGCCTGAGGAGGCCCTACATCTGTGTCTGCTGCCAGTGCCAGAGGTTGTTCACCCATGTACCTTCTGCTGGTGCCTGAGGAGCTCCTCCATCTGTGTCTGCTGCCAGAGGTTGTTCACCCTTGTCCCTTCTGCTGGTGCCTGAGGAGGTCCTCCATCTGTGTCTGCTGCTGGTGGTTGTTCACTATTGTACCTTCTGCTGGTGCCTGAGGAGGTCCTCCATTTGTGTCTGCTACTGGTTACAGAGGTTGTTCACTCATGTACCTACTTCTGGTGCCTGAGGAGGTCCTCCATCTGTGTCTGCTGCTGGTGCCAGAGGTTGTTCACCCATGTACCTTCTGCTGGTCCCTGAGGAGGTCCTCCATCTGTGTCTGTTGCCTGTGCCAGAGGTTGTTCACCCTTGTCCCTTCTGCTGTTTCCTGAGGAGGTCCTCCATCTGTTTCTGCTGCTGGTGATGGAGGTTGGTCACCCTTGTCCCTTCTGCTGGTGGCTGAGGAGGTCCTCCATCTCTGTCTGCTGCTGCTGGAGGTTGCTCACCCTTGTACCTTCTGCTGGTGACTGAGGAAGTCCTCCATCTGTCTCTGCTGCCGGTGCCGGAGGTTGGTCACCCTTGTACCTTCTGCTGGTGCCTGAGGAGACCCTCCATCTGTGTCTGCTGCTGGTGCTTGAGGTTGTTCACCCATGTCTCTTCTACTGGTTCCTGAGGAGGTCCTCCATCTGTGTCTGCTGCCGGTGCTTGAGGTTGTTCACCCTTGTACCTTCTGCTGGTGACTGAGGAGGTCCTCCATCTGTGTCTGCTGTCGGTGCCGGAGGTTGGTCACCCTTGTACCTTCTGCTGGTGCCTGAGGAGGTCCTCCATCTGTGTCTGCTGCTGGTTCTTGAGGTTGTTCACCCTTGTACCTTCTGCTGGTTCTTGAGGAGGTCCTCCATCTGTGTCTGCTGCCGGCTCCAGAGGTTGTTCCCCCGTGTCCCTTCTGCTGGTGCCTGAGGAGGTCCTCCATCTGTGCCTGCTGCCGGTGCTTGAGGTTGTTCACCCGTGTACCTTCTGCTGGTGACTGAGGAGGTCCTCCATCTGTTTCTGCTGCTGGAGGTTGTTCACCCTTGTACCTTCTGCTGGTGCCTGAGGAGGTCCTCCATCTGTGTCTGCAGCCGGAGGTTGGTCACACTTGTACCTTCTGCTTGTCCCTGAGGAGGTCCTCCATCAGTGTCTGCTGCCGGAGATTGGCCACCCTTGTACCTTCTGCTGGTGCCTGAGGAGGTCCTCCATCTGTGTCTGCTGCTGGTGCCGGAGGTTGGTCACTCTTGTACCTTCTGCTGGTGCCCGAGGAGGTCCTCCATCTGTGTCTGCTGCCGGTGCTTGAGGTTGTTCACCCTTGTACCTTCTGCTGGTGCCTGAGGAGGTCCTCCATCTGTATCTGCAGCTGGTGCCGGAGATGGTTCACCCTTGTACGTTCTGCTGGTTCCTGAGGAGGTCCTCCATCTGTGCGTGCTGCCGGTGCCGGAGGATGGTCACCCTTGTACCTTCTGCTGGTGCCTGGGGAGGTCCTCCATCTGTATCTGCTGCTGGTGCCGGAGGTGGTTCACCCTTGTACGTTCTGCTGGTGCCTGAGAAGGTCCTCCATCTGTGTCTGCTGGTGGAAGTTGTTCACTCTTGTACGTTCTGCTGGTGCCTGAGGAGGTCCTCCATCTGTGTCTACTGGTGGAAGTTGTTCACCCTTGTCCCTTCTGCTGGTGCCTGAGGAGGTCCTCCATCTGTGTCTGCTGCTGGTGCGTTAGGTTGGTCACCCTTGTACCTTCTGCTGGTTCCTGAGGAGGTCCTCCATCTGTGTCTGCTGCCAGTGCTGGAGGTTGTTCACCCTTGTCCCTTCTGCTGGTGGCTGAGGAGGTCCTCCATCTGTGTCTGCTGCTGGTGCTGGAGGTTGTTCACCCTTGTCCTTTCTGCTGGTGCCTGAGGAGGTCCTCCATCTGTGTCTGCTGCCAGTGCCAGAGGTTGTTCACCCTTGTCCCTTCTACTGGTTCCTGAGGAGGTCCTCCATCTGTCTGCTGCCAGTGCCAGATGTTGTTCACCCTTGTCTCTTCTACTGGTTCCTGAGGAGGTCCTCCATCTGTCTGCTGCCGGTGCTTGAGGTTGGTCACCCTTGTACCTTCTGCTGGTGCCTGAGGAGGTCCTCCATCTGTGTTTGTTGCTGGAGGTTGTAGGAGAGTAGGATCTGCTTCACATGGGTACCCCCACCTTTTGCTGATGCTTCACTGTTTTTGACTTTAGTCTGGCTGGGGCCCTGCTAATCAGAACCCCAGCCTAGCTGCTTCCTCTCTAAAATGGTTTCCATGTACCTTAGGTACATCTTTGATTGGATTCTGGAGTGCCCTTATAAGTCTCTAGTATATGGTATACTATGTACCCAGGGCATAGGTACCCCAGAGGCCTACCAGTGGCTGAAGCATATATTATGCCACCCCTGGGAAGCCCTCCAAAAAGACACCACAGGTCTGCTACTGCAGCCTGGGTAAGGTGGTGCAAGCACCCCTTACTGTGGAATAGGCTACCTATATCACTACCATTGCACACACATATAAACCTATAAGTCACTCCTATGGCAGGCCTTAACAATCCTGAAGGCAGAGTGCTTGGTTTTTATGTGAGAGGGTGCCCCTGCATGAGCAGAGCCCCTCTGCAGCGTTCGGAGTCAATCCTCTGGTGCTGTTTGTGGTGCAGCCTGACCATATACTCTTAAGTGCATTATAACCTCGCGTTAAATGCTAACTTTGGGATGGCTGCACGGAAACATGTCGTGTTTGGTGTCAAACACTTTGGAATGCTACCCCCCCGCCAGTTCTGGCGGCGGGGGTAGCATTCCACCCTTCTAGAGGGAGAGACATGTACACACCGGCATACCCGGTATTAACTTTTCAGAGCCCTGGCATCACAAAATGGATGCCGCTGCCACAGACACGGGTCTGGCCTCCTGCTGCTGACCAAAACTCCGGCAGGGGAGGCCTGGACAATAGGTTTCCTGTCGCAGGGAGGTGTAACCACCTCCCCAGACAGGATAGTGTGTATTGGGGCTGGGCGGGAGCACTCTCTGGTGCTTTGAAGTCCTGCACTGGGGGCACGTTTGGTGTCCCTGTGCATAGTCCAGTTCAAACCGGTTGCAGGGGCTACCTGCCCCTGCTCTGGCGCGAAACTGGACAAAGGGAATGGGTGTAACCACCCCTCTTCCCTGACCCTCCCATAGGTGGGTCCCCAGAGTATGTCCAACCCCCTAACTTAGTATAAGTATGGGACCCCAGTCCTTAGGACTTTAGATTATCCCTGGACGAAACTCTGAACGTGAATCCTGGACCTTCGACGCTCTACTTGAAGATTAGAGGACTGAAGAATCTCCCTTGGGGTCAAGGAGTGACTCCCCTGCTTGGCAGGCACCAAAGAAGCAACTGTCCGGTCTGCATCGCTGAAGCTCCCGCCGGACGCCGAAGTCTTTGCATCACCAGAGGTGGATTTCCAGACTTCCCGAGGCTGCCCTGAGACCCCAGCAAAGCTGAGGCACGTAGCTGTCGTGGGTAACGTGGAACCGTGACCCCTGGACATCGAGAACTTTTGCAAGTGCATCCTCTTCCTGGTCTCCCTCGAAGTTGTGCTTTGGGCTCCGAGTAGCCCCCGCCACGAGCACCGACTGCACCGAAGATCACTGGCCTCCACTCCACGAGTGACCTGTGAGCCAGCTCCAAGTGCGTCCACTCGAGGCTCCTTCGCGATCGCTAGTCCGGTGGCTAGTGGGTCCTCCCGAAGGCAACTCTTCTTCTACTTGGGCTTTCCTGGTTGCTCCAGACGTTCCCTGACTTACCCTCGCTGGGTGAATCCCTCAGACCTTGCTGGTCTGCACCAAAGTCCTTTCTCTGTTTCTATGTGACTTGCCGTTGCCAAGGCTTGTTGGGTCCAATCCGGTCGCCGACATGCCAGCACTCGACAGATGTCGTACGGCAGCTCGAATCCAGCTCCTGGTCATCGTCGACACCTCCTGGACCTTGTGGCTGAAGAGTCAAGACACCCATCAACCTACCTGAAGCACCCGACATCGGTGGGCATCTGCTCATCGCCTTCCTGGTCACTGGCTAGTGACCCAGACTCTGTCCCCTCTGCTTTCAGGTTCTTCAGATCTCCGATCCATCCTTGGATCCACCCGGACACTTTCGACTTGGTCGCCAGCAGCACTTTGCAGCAGATCGCCATTGTAATCGACGACGAAACCCGACCCCGAAAGACACCTATGCACCCGGCTTCCCTGGGTGAGGTAACTCGGGTACTCCGGTACTCCCGTGGGTATTGACTGTAGAACTGCCTAGTTCTAAAGGGGTTTGCTCCAAGTCCTCGTCTAAGTGTCCTTTTCTTTTAAAAATCCAACCGCGACTTTCCCCATAGAAGTTAACGGTGATTCGCGGCTGTGTTCCCACACTGCACGCGTCCCTCGTGAGTCCCCTGTGTCACTACCTTGGGTGGTTCCTTGTGGTCCAAGCACTTCTACAGGCTCTAGGCCTTGTGTCTAGCTCAGTCGTGGTTCTTATACCACTTTTTTGGTATATGGTTTGGTACGCCCCTAGGGCCCAAACGTGTATTTGTGCTATTACTGTTGTTAACTGACTTGTAACCTATGTATTATTAATTCAATTTGTAGAGCGCACGGCTACCTCCTGCGGAGGTGTCCCGGTGCTAGCGGTAAGTGCAGATAGCATACAGAAGCAGAAAAAATTATGCAGTAAATTGGGTTAGACTGAACAACCAGGTTTTTAAGGCCTTTCTGAACAGAGGCTCTGAGCTCGCCTTTCGAAGATGAGCAGGCATGGAGTTCCACAAAGCGGCTGTTTTCACAGCAAAGGCACGGCCCCCCATCCTGGACTTTTTGAAGCGTGGGGTCACCATTAAGTCCTGATGGTTTGACCTTAGTGATCTAGATTGGCAGTACTTCCGAAGTCTAAGCTTCAGATATTGAGGACCCACATCTCTCATGGATCTGAATGCTAGTACCAATGCCTTGAATTCAATCCGTCTTCTGACAGGGAGCCAATGAAGGCTACACAAGTGAGGAGAGATGTGGTGACGAAGAGGCACATTTCTGATCAGCCTCGCTGCAGCATTCTGTATAATCTGCAATTTTCTCAACAAATAATCTGGAAGCCCCAGGTAGAGACTATTTGCGTAGTCCAATTGAGAGGTAACAAGTGCATGGACTACACTTTTCCTACAATTCATTGGCAGTAAATGCAGAACTCTACGTAAACTTTTTAATTTCCAAAAGCATGCAGAAGAGATTTTACAGATTTGGGCACTGCCCGAGAGATTAGCATCAAATCTAAATCCCAGGTTCCTGGCAGAGTGCACCGGACTAGGAGGGGGGTTAAGCTCTGTCGGCCACCAAAGTTCCGAGGAAGGTGGAGATGGTTGATTAAAAAACAGAACCTCGGTTTTTTCTGTATTCAACTTCATGCAATTGTTCGTCATCCATGTCAGGATTTTATGTAGACATAGTTTAAAATTCATAAAAGCTACCTCCGTGTGTTCTTTAAAAGAGAACACAAGCTGCGTATCATCAGCGTACGAGACCACCTTCACCCCACACTGTTCAATCTGCGTGGCGAGAGGGGCCAGGTACACATTAAAAAGGGTGAGGCTCAACGCCGATCCCTGTGGGACCCCACAGCTAATACTTCAAACTCTAGCCTCATAAAGAGACTAGAGGGGTGTGTTTAAGACGAAATACATATATTTTATATATATACCTGGTGTGGTCCTCTTTCATTTGGTCACTAAAGAGATTATAGACTGGTAAAACAAGCTGCTTTATATTCCTTCAAGACTTAGCCTGAAGGCTGCTCTCCATAGCTACCACTAGGATAGCTTTCAAAAAAGGTTGTCTTTAACCTATCTCCATAAGGGGTTGTTTGGACTGGTACAGGGTGCACACTTTAATTAGTGGACAGCATATACCAGGCCAACTTCTCACAGAGGTTGCTCACCCTTGTACCTTCTGCTGGTGCCTGAGGAAGTCCCCCATCTGTGTCTGCTGCTGGTGCTGGAGGTTGCTCACCCTTGTACCTTCTGCTGGTGCCTGAGGAGGTCCCCCATCTGTGTCTGCTGCTGGAGGTTGTTCACCCTTGTACCTTCTGTTGGTGCCTGAGGAGGTCCTCCATCTGTGTCTGCAGCCGGAGGTGGTTCACCCTTGTACCTTCTGCTGGTGCCTGAGGAGGTCCTCCATGTGTGTCTGCTGCTAGTGCTGGAGGTTGCTCACCCTTGTACGTTCTGCTGGTGCCTGAGGAGGTCCTCCATCTGTTTCTGCTGCTGGAGGTTGGTCACCCTTGTACCTTCTGCTGGTGCCTGAGGAGGTCCTCCATCAGTGTCTGCTGCCGGAAGTTGGCCACCCTTGTACCTTCTGCTGGTGCCTGAGGAGGTCCCCCATCTGTGTCTGCTGCTGGTGCTGGAGGCTGGTCACCCTTGTACCTTCTGCTGGTGCCTGAGGAGGTCCTCCATCTGTGTCTGCTGCTGGTGCTGGAGGTTGGTCACCCTTGTACCTTCTGCTGGTGCCTGAGGAGGTCCTCCATCTGTATCTGCTGCTGGTGCCGGAGGTGGTTCACCCTTGTACGTTCTGCTGCTACCTGAGGAGGTCCTCCATCTGTGTCTGCTGGTGGAAGTTGTTCACCCTTGTACCTTCTGCTGGTGCCTGAGGAGGTCCTCCATCTAGGCCTGCTGGTGGAAGTTGTTCACCCTTGTCCCTTTTGCTGGTGCCTGAGGTCGTCCATCTGTGTCTTCTGCCACTGCGTTAGGTTGGTTACCCTTGTACGTTCTGCTGGTTCCTGAGGAGGTCCTCCATCTGTGTCTGCTGCCAGTGCTGGAGGTTGTTCACCCTTCTCCCTTCTGCTGGTGCATGAGGAGGTCCTCCATCTGTGTCTGCTGCTGGTGCTGGAGGTTGTTCACCCTTATCCCTTCTGCTGGTGGCTGAGGAGGTCCTCCATCTGTGTCTGCTGCCAGTGCGTGAGGTTGTTGACCCTTGTACCTTCTGCTGGTGCCTGAGGAGGTCCTCCATCTGTATCTGCTGCCGGCGCCAGAGGTTGTTCACCCTTGTCCCTTCTACTGGTTCCTGAGGAGGTCCTCCATCTGCGTCTGCTGCTGGTGCTGGAGGTTGGTCACCCTTGTCCCTTCTGCTGGTGCCTGAGGAGGTCTTCCATCTGTGTCTGCTGCCGGAGGTTGTTCACCCTTGTCCCTTCTGCTGGTGCCTGAGGAGGTCCTCCATCTGTGTCTGCTGCTGGTGCCAGAGGTTGGTCACCCTTGTACCTTCTGCTGGTGCCTGAGCAGGTCCTCCATCTGTGTCTGCTGCCAGCGCTGGAGGTTGTTCACCCTTGTCCCTTCTGCTGGTGCCTGAGGAGGTCCTCCATCTGTGTCTGCTGCTGGAGGTTGTTCACCCTTTTCCCTTCTGCTGGTGCCTGAGGAGGTCCTCCATCTGTGTCTGCTGCTGGTGCTGGAGGTTGGTCACCCTTGTACCTTCTGCTGGTGCCTGAGGAGGTCCTCCATCTGTGTCTGCTGCCGGAGGTTGTTCACCCTTGTCCCTTCTGCTGGTGCCTGAGGAGGTCCTCCATCTGTGTCTGCTGCTGGTGCCAGAGGTTGGTCACCCATGTACCTTCTGCGGTTGCTGAGGAGGTCCTCCATCTGTGTCTGCTGCCGGTGCTTGAGGTTGGTCACCCTTGTACCTTCCGTTGGTGCCTGAGGAGGTCCTCCATCTGTGTCTGCTGCTGGTGCTGGAGGTTGGTCACCCTTGTACCTTCTGCTGGTGCCTGAGGAGGTCCTCCATCTGTGTCTGCTGCTGGAGGTTGGTCACCCTTCTACCTTCTGCTGGTGCCTGAGGAGGTCCTCCATCTGTATCTGATGCTGGTGCCGGAGGTGGTTCACCCTTGTACATTCTGCTGGTGCCTGAGGAGGTCCTCCATCTGTGTCTGCTGGTGGAAGTTGTTCACCCTTGTACGTTCTGCTGGTGCTTGAGCAGGTCCTCCATCTGTGTCTGCTGGTGGAAGTTGTTCACCCATGTCCCTTCTGCTGGTGCCTGAGGAGGTCCTCCATCTGTGTCTACTGCCGGTGCGTTAGGTTGGTCACCCTTGTACCTTCTGCTGGTTCCTGAGGAGGTCCTCCATCTGTGTCTGCTGCTGGTGCTGGAGGTTGTTCACCCTTGTCCCTTCTGCTGGTGCCTGAGGAGGTCCTCCATCTGTGTCTGCTGCCTGTGCATGAGGTTGTTCACCCTTGTACTTTCTGCTGGTGCCTTAGGAGGTCCTCCATCTGTGTCTGCTGCCGGTGCCGGAGGTTGTTCACCCTTGTCCCTTCTGCTGGTGCCTGAGGAGGTCCTCCATCTGTGTCTGCTGCCAGTGCCAGAGGTTGTTCACCCTTGTCCCTTCTACTGGTTCCTGAGGAGGTCCTCCATCTGTGTCTGCTGCCAATGCCAGAGGTTGTTCACCCTTGTCTCTTCTACTGGTTCCTGAGGAGGTCCTCCATCTGTCTGCTGCCGGTGCTTGAGGTTGGTCACCCTTGTACCTTCTGCTGGTGCCTGAGGAGGTCCTCCATCTGTGTCTGCTGCTGGAGGTTGCTCACCCTTGTACCTTCTGCTGGTGCCTGAGGAGGTCCCTCATCTGTGTCTGGTGCTGGAGGTTGCTCACCCTTGTACTTTCTGCTGGTGCCTGAGGAGGTCCCCCATCTGTGTCTGCTGCTGGTGCTGGAGGTTGCTCACCCTTGTACCTTCTGCTGGTGCCTGAGGAGGTCCCCCATCTGTGTCTGCTGCTGGTGCTGGAGGTTGGTCACCCTTGTACCTTCTGCTGGTGCCTGAGGAGGTCCTCCATCTGTGTCTGCTGCCGGTGCTGGAGGTTGGTCACCCTTGTACCTTCTGCTGGTGCCTTAGGAGGTCCCCCATCTGTGTCTGCTGCCGGTGCTGGAGGTTGCTCACCCTTGTACCTTCCACTGGTGCCTCAGGAGGTCCCCCATCTGTGTCTGCTGCTCGTGCTGGAGGTTCATCACGCTTGTGCCTTCTGCTGGTACCTGAGGAGGTCCTCCATCTGTGTCTGCTGCCAGTGCTGGAGGGTGCTCACCCTTGTACTTTCTGCTGGTGCCTGAGGAGGTCCCCCATCTGTGTCTGCTGGTGGAAGTTGTTCACCCTTGTCCCTTCTACTGGTTCCTAAGGAGGTCCTCCATCTGTGTCTGCAGCTGGTGCCGGAGGTTGTTCACCCTTGTACCTTCTGCTGGTGCCTGAGCAGGTCCTCCATCTGTGTCTGCTGCCAGCGCTGGAGGTTGTTCACCCTTGTCCCTTCTGCTGGTGCCTGAGGAGGTCCTCCATCTGTGTCTGCTGCTGGAGGTTGTTCACCCTTTTCCCTTCTGCTGGTGCCGGAGGAGGTCCTCCATCTGTGTCTGCTGCCGGCGCCGGAGGTTGTTCACCCTTGTCCCTTCTACTGGTTCCTGAGGAGGTCCTCCATCTGTGTCTGCTGCCTGTGCCAGAGGTTGTTCACCCTTGTCCCTTCTACGGGTGCCTGAGGAGGTCCTCCATCTGTGTCTGCTGCCAGTGCCAGAGGTTGTTCACCCTTGTCCCTTCTACTGGTTCCTGAGGAGGTCCTCCATCTGTGTCTGCTGCCAGTACCAGAGGTTGTTTACCCTTTTCCCTTCTACTGGTTCCTGAGGAGGTCCTTCATCTGTCTGCTGCCGGTGCTTGAGGTTGGTCACCCTTGTACCTTCTGCTGGTGCCTGAGGAGGTCCTCCATCTGTGTCTGCTGCTGAAGGTTGCTCACCCTTGTACCTTCTGCTGGTGCATGAGGAGGTCCCCCATCTGTGTCTGCTGCCGGTGCTGGAGGTTGCTCACCCTTGTACCTTCTGCTGGTGCCTGAGGAGGTCCCCCATCTGTGTCTGCTGCTGGAGGTTGGTCACCCTTGTACCTTTTGCTGGTGCCTGAGGAGGTCCTCCATCTGTGTCTGCTGCCGGTGCTGGAGGTTGGTCACCCTTGCACCTTCTGCTGGTGCCTGAGGAGGTCCCCATCTGTGTCTGCTGCCGGTGCTAGAGGTTGCTCACCCGTGTCCCTTCTGCTGGTGCCTGAGGAGGTCCTCCATCTGTGTCTGCTGCCAGCTCCAGAGGTTGTTCACCTGTGTCCCTTCTGCTGGTGCCTGAGGAGGTCCTCCATCTGTGTCTGCTGCCGGTGCCGGAGGTTGGTCACCCTTGTACTTTCTGCTGGTGCCTAAGGAGGCCCTCCATCTGTGTCTCCTGCTGGTTCCAGAGGTTGTTCACCCATGTACCTACTGTTGGTGCCTGAGGAGGTCCTCCATCTGTGTCTGCTGCCAGTGCCAGAGGTTGTTCACCCTTGTCCCTTCTACTGGTTCCTGAGGAGGTCCTCCATCTGCGTCTGCTGCTGGTGCTGGAGGTTGGTCACCCTTGTCCCTTCTGCTGGTTCCTGAGGAGGTCCTCCATCTGCGTCTGCTGCTGGTGCTGGAGGTTGGTCACCCTTGTCCCTTCTGCTGGTGCCTGAGGAGGTCTTCCATCTGTGTCTGCTGCCGAAGGTTGTTCACCCTTGTACCTTCTGCTGGTGCCTGAGGAGGTCCTCCATCTGCGTCTGCTGCCGGAGGTTGTTCACCCTTGTACCTTCTGCTGGTGCCTGAGGAGGTCCTCCATCTGTGTCTGCTGCTGGTGCCAGAGGTTGTTCACCCATGTACCTTCTGCTGGTCCCTGAGGAGGTCCTCCATCTGTGTCTGCTGCCAGTGCCAGAGGTTGTTCACCCTTGTCCCTTCTGCTGGTTCCTGAGGAGGTCCTCCATCTGCGTCTGCTGCTGGTGCTGGAGGTTGGTCACCCTTGTCCCTTCTGTTGGTGCCTGAGGAGGTCTTCCATCTGTGTCTGCTGCCGGAGGTTGTTCACCCTTGTCCCTTCTGCTGGTGCCTGAGGAGGTCCTCCATATGTGTCTGCTGCTGGTGCCAGAGGTTGGTCACCCATGTACCTTCTGCGGTTTCTGAGGAGGTCCTCCATCTGTGTCTGCTGCCGGTGCTTGAGGTTGGTCACCCTTGTACCTTCCGTTGGTGCCTGAGGAGGTCCTCCATCTGTGTCTGCTGCTGGTGCTGGAGGTTGGTCACCCTTGTACCTTCTGCTGGTGCCTGAGGTAGTCCCCCATCTGTGTCTGCTGCTGGAGGTTGGTCACCCTTGTACCTTCTGCTGGTGCCTGAGGAGGTCCTCCATCTGTGTCTGCTGCTGATGCTTGAGGTTGTTCTCCCTTGTACCATCTGCTGGTGCCTGAGGAGGTCCTCCATCTGTATCTGCTGCTGGTGCCGGAGGTGCTTCACCCTTGTATGTTCTGCTGGTGCCTGAGGAGGTCCTCCATCTGTATCTGCTGCTGAAAGACTAAATACTAAAGGTCAAAAGGATTGAAGGCAAAAATATATATATATATTTTTTTCCCCCTAATCAGGCAATAGATATATTGCAAGGCAGGCTTATTATAAAATTAAACTAGATGTGGTAGTGAGGGCGGCGGGGGGGGGGCATAGGGTCCGATTGCTCAGATGTTTTCACCCTGGTTCTTTTGGAACCAGGTAGCCTCAAGAATAGGTGGGGGGTGGAGGGGGGAGGGTAGAGTCAGAGGGGGGGTCTGGGTGGGGGCAGGGGTTGGCAAATCCTGAGTTAGTTTTTCTTTTGTATCTTTCTCTTTTTTACAGTTTTGATCTAGTCTTTTTTTGGTGTTTTTCTCTTTTTAATGGTTTTGACCAGAGAAGTCCAACAAACAATCAATAATATAATGAGTAAGTTAAGAATAATCACAATTAATATTTGTGGCCTTCATGACTCCAAGAAACGGCGAAACACTGCTGCAGTCCTTCGCCTATTTAAAGCTGACATCATATGTATGCAGTAAACGCATATTGAAAGGTCTCAGATTCACCTATTAGATCAACTGGGATATAAAGTAGTAGGGGCCACGACACAAAATACACGGACGTGTGGGGTAGCGATTCTCTCAGCTAATCATATGATACAGTTTCCACGCACAGTCGCTGATTATAATGGGAGGTGGGTCATCACAGAATGCTGCAGAAAGAATGGGGATATATTCACTTTAGCTACGATATATGGAAGTATCTTGGATGACCCGACAATTTTTGATCAATTGAATAATGAGTTGGTGTAGGAAGGTGGAATCTGACTATATGGCTGCCCCCACTTTTTTCCTGGTGTTTTGCTGGTTTATGACTTAGTTGGACTGGGACCCTGCTATTCAGGGCCCCAGTCTATCTGCTCTCTCTAAACGACATGGAGTGCACTCTAGGTGCACTAGTGATTGGATACTGTGGTGCCTTATGAGTCCCTAGTATATGGTACCTTAGGTACCAAGGGCATAGGTACTTCACAGGCCTACCAGGGGCTGCAGCATGTATTATGCCACCCCTGGGAAGCAGTCTAAATCTGACACCACAGGCCTGCTACTGCAGCCTGGGTGAGGTGGTGCTAGCACCCCTCACTGAGATATAGGTTTCCTATATCTCTCCTGCACACACATATAAACCTATCAGTCACCCCTAAGGCAGGCCCTATCAATCCTGAGGGCAGGGTGCTTGGCTTCTATGTGAGGGGGTGCCTCTGCTTGAGCAGGGCCCCTCTGCAGCTCTCAGAGTCTATTCTCTGGGGCTGTTTGTGGATGCGGTTAAACCATATACTCTTAAGTGCATTATATCCTCGCGGTAAAATGCTAACTTTGGAATGGCTGCATCAAAACATGTCGTGTTTGGTGTCAAACATCTTGGAATACTACCCCCCGCCAATCCTGGCGGCGGGGGTAGCATTCCACCCTTCTAGAGGGATAAGACATGTACCTGCTGTGGAAACGCGGTAGAATCCTGCAGAGCCCTGGCATCACAAAATGGATAACACCAGTCACAGACACTGGGCTGCCCTCCTGCTGATGACCGAAACTCACAGTGGAGGAAGCCCAACAATAGGCATCCTGTCACAGGGAGGTGTAACCACCTCCCAGACAGGGTTTAGTGTATTGGGGCTGGGTGGGTGCACTCTTAGAGTGCTTTGAAGTCCTGCACTGGGGGAGCAGAAGGCTCCTCTGTGCATATGCCAGTTCAAACCAGCTCAGGGGCTACCTGCCCCTGCTCTGGCGCGAAACTGGACAAAGGGAAGTGGGTGTAGCCACCCCTCCCTTGACCCTCCCATAGGTGGGGTCATAGAGCTAGTCCATCCCCTCTTTTTAGTATAAGAGGGGGAACCTTGCCATTGCAAGGCAGATAACCCCTGGACGACGCTCTACAAGAAGAATCCTGGCCCTTCGACGTTCCACTACCTTTGGAAGACAGAAGAATCTCCCTTGGAGTCAAGGAGTGACTCCCCTGCTTGGCAGGCACCAAAAACGACAACGACGGTCGCAAACTACGCCGCTCCCGCCGGAGTCCGAAGTCCCTGCAGCCCAGGAAGTGGATTTCCTGACCTCTCCCAGGCCATCGTGAGTCCCCAGCGAAGCTGAGGCAAGTGGACCCCACGAGTAACGAGGAACCGCGACCCCTGGGTACCGTGCACTATTGTCGAGTGCAACCCCTTCACAACATTCTACGAACTTGTGCTTTGGACCACGTGTGGTCCCGACCTCCAGCAGGAACCCTCTGAAGATCAGAGGCCTACACCGTCCCGAGTGACCGTGGGCCCCTGTTGAGTGATTCCGCCCGAGGTGTCTTCGCGATCCCTTGCCCGCTGGCTTGTGGGTCCCCAGAAGACTTCTTAAAGAAACCAAAGGGCTCCCCTGGTTGCTCCAGGCCTGCCCTGACTTACCCTCGCTGGGTGAGTTCCACAGACCTTGCTGGTCTGCGCCATCGACTTTTCTTCATCTCCCCGAGACTTGCGGCTGCCAAGGCTTGTTGGCTCCGATCGAGTTGCCGACACCGCAGTCAGCTGCAGACGTCGAGGACACACCGAATCCAGCTCCTGGTCGTCGTCGACGCCTCCTGGACCACGTGGCTGAAGAGTCAAGGCACCCGCAACCGACCTGAATCACTCGACGACGGTGGGCATCCATCTTCCTTGCCCCGAGTCACTGCCAAGTGACTTTGAACACTGTCCCCTCTGCTTTCAGGTCATCCTTCTTCAGAATCCAGGCTTGGATTCCACCGGACACTTCTTCAGCTCCCGCAAGCAGCAAGTCTTCTTTGGTCGCCATTGAAAACGACGCCGCGACCCGACACCAAAGGACACCTGTGCACCCGGCTTCCCTGGGTGAGGTAACTCCAGCACTACGGTGCTCCTGTGGGTGTGGGCCCTAGAACGACTTACCCTGTAAGTGACTTGCTTGTAGGTTCTACAGAAGTATCCTAAAACTCTTTATTTCCAACCGCAACTTGCCCCATTGAAGTCAACGGCGATCCGCGCCTGTGTATCTACACTGCACGCGTCCCCCGTGGGTCCTTTACTTACCTGCCTTGGGTGGTTTCGTGAGGCCCCAGCACTTCTGAAGGCCCTAGGCCTTGTCTCCCTGCAAGTCGTTGTCCCTAAGTCTCTTACTTAGTATATGGTCTGGTACGCCCCTAGGGCCCCAGCCATATTTTGTGCTTAACTTATTGTGAAACGTTGATTTGTGCATATGTTTGTCTTCTAATCTCATAAAGAGATTAGTAGAGAGTTATTTAGAAATAAATACATATATATTTGATATATATACCTGTGTGGTGTCTTTTCATTTGGTGATTCAAGAGATTATATGGTAAAACAAGCTGCTTTACATTCCTCCGAGACTTAGCCTGAAGGCTGCTCTCCACAGCTACCACTAGGATAGCTTTCTTTAAAAGGTTGTCTTAAACCTATCTACCATAAGAGTCGATTTGCCCTGGTGCAAGGTGTCCACTTTAATTAGTGAACAGCATATACCAGGCCAACTTCTCACATTGGTGGGCAGCGTGTGGGATTCCAGCTTGCCATTGTTTTACCAGAAAATCTCTATTTGAATTACTAACTGAAAACCATTATAGGTACTCAAGGTACATATAAAGTCAAGCTTAGTATCAATAAGTTCTACTGAACTTAGAGCTGGGTGCGAAGGGATAGCACACCCTTTCCACAGCTCAAGCTAGGATCAGTAGGCCACAAACTAGTGTAGGTAGTACAACACTGCACAACACTAGAATGTCCTTAAAGAGTGGACCCAGTGGATCCACTCAGCCTCAGTATAAGGACATGGCTTTCTCTGACTTGAGAGCCATGTGTGTTGACAGACACCTGAGGCTAGGACAGAGTCCCTCAACACTACACCTGATAGATCTGCTGACAGCAGATGACCTTAGATTGGCTCTAGGAGCTAGGGGGTCTGAATCAGTGGGTGGGTCAGTCATAGTATCTGGGTCAGATGATGAAAATCAGAATGACCAAGACTCTGTGATTGAAGGGCCAGGCTTCAAGGGGCCTGAAAAGGACAGAGGAATTCTCCATAAGAGAACTGACAGAGAGGAGGAGAGGCACAGATCCCCTTCCAGGGAATCTGACCACTCTTATCACTCTGGCAGAGAATCTGTCCAGCAGAGGAACTCATACTTTCCCTTAAGAGAGACCTCCTCTGAGAGAAGGTGCAAACTGCTCCAGTATGAGGAAGCCAAAGTGGCCCTCAGAACCAAGCAGTTGGCACTGGATAGAGAAGCCCTGGAGATCCAGAGAGCTTCCAGAAGGGAGGGTTTAGAACCCCTGGTGGCAGCAACAGTGTCCCTAGAGGCAGAGAATATGTCCCTGACCATAGGAACCTGAGCAAGGTTGTTCCTCCCTACCAGAGTGGGGATGATATCCACAAGTGGATAACTGCTATGGAGAGGGCCTGTAGAGTACAGCAGGTCCCCCAAAAGCAGTGGGCAGCAATCTTGTGGCTCTCCTTTTCAGATAAAGGTAGAGACAAGCTCCTCACTGTTAGAGAAGAGGATGCTGATGATTATGAGGTCCTGAAGAGTGCACTGATAGATGGGTTTGGCTTAACCACTGAGCAGTACAGGTTGAAGTTCAGAGATACCCAGAAGGCACAGACTCAGGACTGGACAGACTTTGTAGATTGTGCATCCAAGGCTCTGGAGGGTTGGCTGGTTGGCAGTAGGGTTACTGATTTCAAGGGATTTTATAATCTAATGATGAGAGAACAGATCCTTAATAATTGTCAAAACCAGCTTTTACACCAGTACCTGGTGGACTCTGATCTGACCTCTCCCCAAGAATTGGGAAAGAAGGCAGACAAATGGGTCAGAACCAGAGTAAGGCCTAAGAATCAGGGTGGTGACCACAAGAAAGATTCTACCAAGTCCCAAGAGAAAGGTGGGGATAAATCTAAGGATAAGTCCACTACAGGGCCCCAAAAGTCCTCTTCTGGGGGTGGGTCCCAAACTCCTTCCTCTCCTGAAAAGAAACCCTATTGCCATGTCTGTAAAAAGCCTGGGCACTGGAAATCTGATCCCAGTTGTCCCAGGATTGGCAATAAAGAAAATGTTCCTCCAACAACTACTACCACCCCTCCTGGTACTACCAGTAGTAATCCTCCAGTTGGGAGTAGTGCACCCAAAAAGTTAGGTGCTTTTGCAAGAGGAACAGAGGTGGGCCCTAGTTTAGACAGGACCCCCTCAACAGACTCCTCAGACTCTGATGGTGGTATAGGATTTGCCACCTTTACCATGGGTCCCACAGCATTGGGCAGGTACAGACTGGAGCCAATAATTAATGGTCAGAAAGCTGTGGCATTTAGGGACACAGGGGCTAGTGTCACCATGGTGGCAGGGAAACTAGTCCCCCCTCACCAGCTTTTACCTGAGTTTAAATACCAGGTGACCAACATTGATGGTGTCAGAACAGATCACCCCATGGCCATAGTCAATCTCACCTGGGAGGGGGTCACAGGCCCAAAAGAGTGGCAGTGTCCCCAACCTTACCTGTAGATTGCCTGATGGGCAATGATCTGGAAATTTCAGCCTGGGCTGAAATTGAACACCAAACCCATCTGAGGATGTTGGGTGTCCCTGTAAAGGTTAGTGGGGCTGTGATGGCCACAGCCCCAGCCCAAGATTTTGGAGAGATGGAGCCTGGAAGAATGGCCCACTCTCCCCAGAAGAGAGCACAAGGGTTGAAGAAAAGTCTTCTTCCCTCCAGACAGTAGGTAAGGGTCAGCCTCCTCAGGGAACTGACCCTCCCCCTAGTGAAGGAACTGCCACAGAGGTAGTCAGGCCTGGCCTGGCCCCACCCCTGATGGCAGAGGACCCTTCCAAGGTGGTACCCAGTCTGGAGCAGGTAAACTGCCCCTCTCTACCCTGCCTCAGGCAGCCCAGGGCTGCAGAGGTCAGGGAGGTCAGTGGACCCCCCAGGGCCCCCTGTCCAGAGGAACCCCCCATCAGCAGATTAGGGGCACCCAGTCTAGTAGCCCTAGCCAGGTGAAAATTCCTCAACCCACTGAGGGATCCCCCATACCTTTATGTAGGGACCTCCCCAGAAGGACTCTGTTAGGCAAGGGCAAACCTGGGACCAAAAGGTTCCAAACATGCCATGTCCCTCCAGTGTTCCATCCAAAGGGACCCAACCCCCAGCTGTAGGCAGTCAAAGGTTGACCCTTAGAGCAAAGTACAACTCAGTCATGGAAAGACAGGCATACATGGTGACCAGTGATCTGAGGAAGCTGAGGCCAACCTTCCTAGGGCCTCACTTCCCTACTCAGACACTCCACCAGCCTTGTACTTTACCAAAGCACACCAGAGGTAGTGATTCCCCATGGTGGAGACCCTCTCATACCCTTAGGGTGAGGGATTGCTTAGTGGACCATAAGACAGGGGGCAACCATGCTAGTGCAGGTGCTTCCTTATATGACCACTTAATCAATAAAGGCTCAACTGGTCAAGGTTAGCCTTATCTCCTTTCGTTTGGGGGGGTTATGTAGGAAGGTGGAATCTGACTATATGGTTGCCCCCACTTTTTTCCTGGTGTTTTGCTGGTTTATGACTTAGTTGGACTGGGACCCTGCTATTCAGGGCCCCAGTCTATCTGCTCTCTCTAAACGACATGGAGTGCACTCTAGGTGCACTAGTGATTGGATACTGTGGTGCCTTATGAGTCCCTAGTATATGGTACCTTAGGTACCAAGGGCATAGGTACTTCACAGGCCTACCAGGGGCTGCAGCATGTATTATGCCACCCCTGGGAAGCAGTCTAAATCTGACACCACAGGCCTGCTACTGCAGCCTGGGTGAGGTGGTGCTAGCACCCCTCACTGAGATATAGGTTTCCTATATCTCTCCTGCACACACATATAAACCTATCAGTCACCCCTAAGGCAGGCCCTATCAATCCTGAGGGCAGGGTGCTTGGCTTCTATGTGAGGGGGTGCCTCTGCTTGAGCAGGGCCCCTCTGCAGCTCTCAGAGTCTATTCTCTGGGGCTGTTTGTGGATGCGGTTAAACCATATACTCGTAAGTGCATTATATCCTCGCGGTAAAATGCTAACTTTGGAATGGCTGCATCAAAACATGTCGTGTTTGGTGTCAAACATCTTGGAATACTACCCCCCCGCCAATCCTGGCGGCGGGGGTAGCATTCCACACTTCTAGAGGGATAAGACATGTACCTGCTGTGGAAACGCGGTAGAATCCTGCAGAGCCCTGGCATCACAAAATGGATAACACCAGTCACAGACACTGGGCTGCCCTCCTGCTGATGACCGAAACTCACAGTGGAGGAAGCCCAACAATAGGCATCCTGTCACAGGGAGGTGTAACCACCTCCCAGACAGGGTTTAGTGTATTGGGGCTGGGTGGGTGCACTCTTAGAGTGCTTTGAAGTCCTGCACTGGGGGAGCAGAAGGCTCCTCTGTGCATATGCCAGTTCAAACCAGCTCAGGGGCTACCTGCCCCTGCTCTGGCGCGAAACTGGACAAAGGGAAGTGGGTGTAGCCACCCCTCCCTTGACCCTCCCATAGGTGGGGTCATAGAGCTAGTCCATCCCCTCTTTTTAGTATAAGAGGGGAACCTTGCCATTGCAAGGCAGATAACCCCTGGACGACGCTCTACAAGAAGAATCCTGGCCCTTCGACGTTCCACTACCTTTGGAAGACAGAAGAATCTCCCTTGGAGTCAAGGAGTGACTCCCCTGCTTGGCAGGCACCAAAAACGACAACGACGGTCGCAAACTACGCCACTCCCCCCGGAGTCCGAAGTCCCTGCAGCCCAGGAAGTGGATTTCCTGACCTCTCCCAGGCCATCGTGAGTCCCCAGCGAAGCTGAGGCAAGTGGACCCCACGAGTAACGAGGAACCGCGACCCCTGGGTACCGTGCACTATTGTCGAGTGCAACCCCTTCACAACTTTCTACGAACCTGTGCTTTGGACCACGTGTGGTCCCGACCTCCAGCAGGAATCCCTCCGAAGATCAGAGGCCTACACCGTCCCAAGTGACCGTGGGCCCCTGTTGAGTGATTCCGCCCGAGGTGTCTTCGCGATCCCTTGCCCGCTGGCTTGTGGGTCCCCAGAAGACTTCTTAAAGAAACCAAAGGGCTCCCTGGTTGCTCCAGGCCTGCCCTGACTTACCCTCGCTGGGTGAGTTCCACAGACCTTGCTGGTCTGCGCCATCGACTTTTCTTCATCTCCCCGAGACTTGCGGCTGCCAAGGCTTGTTGGCTCCGATCGAGTTGCCGACAACGCAGTCAGCTGCAGACGTCGAGGGACACACCGAATCCAGCTCCTGGTCGTCGTCGACGCCTCCTGGACCACGTGGCTGAAGAGTCAAGGCACCCGCAACCGACCTGAATCACTCGACGACGGTGGGCATCCATCTTCCTTGCCCCGAGTCACTGCCAAGTGACTTTGAACACTGTCCCCTCTGCTTTCAGGTCATCCTTCTTCAGAATCCAGGCTTGGATTCCACCGGACACTTCTTCAGCTCCCGCAAGCAGCAAGTCTTCTTTGGTCGCCATTGAAAACGACGCCGCGACCCGACACCAAAGGACACCTGTGCACCCGGCTTCTCTGGGTGAGGTAACTCCAGCACTACGGTGCTCCTGTGGGTGTGGGCCCTAGAACGACTTACCCTGTAAGTGACTTGCTTGTAGGTTCTACAGAAGTATCCTAAAACTCTTTATTTCCAACCGCGACTTGCCCCATTGAAGTCAACGGCGATCCGCGCCTGTGTATCTACACTGCACGCGTCCCCCGTGGGTCCTTTACTTACCTGCCTTGGGTGGTTTCGTGAGGCCCCAGCACTTCTGAAGGCCCTAGGCCTTGTCTCCCTGCAAGTCGTTGTCCCTAAGTCTCTTACTTAGTATATGGTCTGGTACGCCCCTAGGGCCCCAGCCATATTTTGTGCTTAACTTATTGTGAAACGTTGATTTGTGCATATGTTTGTCTTCTAATCTCATAAAGAGATTAGTAGAGAGTTATTTAGAAATAAATACATATATATTTGATATATATACCTGTGTGGTGTCTTTTCATTTGGTGATTCAAGAGATTATATGGTAAAACAAGCTGCTTTACATTCCTCCGAGACTTAGCCTGAAGGCTGCTCTCCACAGCTACCACTAGGATAGCTTTCTTTAAAAGGTTGTCTTAAACCTACCTACCATAAGAGTCGATTTGCCCTGGTGCAAGGTGTCCACTTTAATTAGTGAACAGCATATACCAGGCCAACTTCTCACAGTTGGCCACATGGCCCTTACCCCTGATTATATATGGAGATTTTAATATAAACCTACCTGCTAGTAAGAATATCAATACTGACAAGAAATGGATTTATAAAGGTAGGAATAGGAAACCTAAGGTACTGAGAGCTTTGATGACATTATGTCACGAACAAGCACTCATGGATGTTTGGCATGCACAATACCCCCAAGACCCTGGGTATACATATTATTCCTATCCACATAACAAACTTGTGAAGCTAGACTATATATTTGCATCACATTCTATTCTGCACCTTTGTTCAATAGAAAAAACACCATGTGGATCCCTCAATTCCTTAGAGAGAATTTGGGAAGTACAGGGATAGAAGTAGTGTGGGATGCATTGAAAGCAGCAATACGAGGTGAAACATTTAGGTTTTCACTATCTCAGAATAAAGAAAAACGCCAACTATTAAACGATAAACAAAAATGCCTGGCGAGGGCAGAAGAAGAATTGATAACAGTCATACAAAGTGCGGGAGATCCTACAGACTCGCTTGCAAAAATAATGGCAGCTAAATCATCCCTTATGGAGATAATAGCAAAAAAAGCAGCAGAGAGACTAATGGCATGGAGGGAGGAAGCTTATGAATGTAGCAAACAGGTTGGCCATCATTTAGAGATTAAGGCAAGACAGAAAGCAACACGGAATTCAATTGCAGCTATAAATGATACTCCACAAGGTAAAATTACTGACCCAGAAGGGATTCGCAAGGTATTTTTTCGATATTATCAAGAATTGTATCGAGAGACTAATCCTGATAACCTGAGAGATATCAAGGCTTATCTTGATCAATTTCCTGCTGCACGATTATCCTTGGATGAACAGATGCAAATGGAAGTGGCCCCTCAATGGATTGATATTTTATTATGCATTAATAGTCTCCCTAGTGGCAAGGCCACCGGCTGAGATAGCATTCCAATGGAATTCTATAAGAAATTCTCAACTGAATTAAAGGGAGGTATGCAGCAGCTAATCGAGCATGTATATTAAGGAGGGAGGCCTCCTGAATCATGGACACAGGCAAAAATAATTGTTTTTCTTAAGAAGAACAAAACAGCTCTAGAACCTGCTTCTTCTCGCCCGATTACCTTGATAAATGCTGATAGCAAGATTTATTCCAAAATCTTAGCTGCTCGTCTGTCGGGGGTTATTCATAAAATTGTTTCACCAAGACAACATGGCTTTATTCCGGGGCGTGGTACTATAGATCACATTAGAAGGGCTATATCACTTTTTGATGCCGCAAACATCACAAAGGATCCTACTGTATTAATCTTGCTGGATGCGGAAAAGGCCTTTGACAGGGTCTCCTGGCTTTTTTTATGGGAGACCCTGGCAAGGGCCGGAATTGGCCCAAAACTTATACAAGCATTTAAGATGCTTTATTTTCAACCTACAGCGAAGCTTTATATAAATGGGGAATTGACAGATTCATTTAATATAACAAGAGGTACACGGCAAGGATGTCCGAGCTCGCCGCTTCTGTTTGCCTTATACATAGACCCTTTTTTACAACAACTGGAGGTTAATTCAAACATCAGCCCTATTATTTCTCAAGGTTGGGAAACTAAAATATTGGCTTATGCTGATGATGTCGCTATACTGACTGCTAACCCGGAAACAACTATGAGTGAGATTGAGACAGAGGCGGCGAGATTCGGTCGATATTCCGGTTATTCTCTTAATAGCTCTAAAACACAAATTTTATGTAAAAATATAGATATGAATAATGACATTAGGCAGGTTGACAAGGCCACATATCTTGGAGTTAATATTATGACAAATATAGAGGATATTGTTGAAGATAATATTGATCCCTTGATAGCTAAAACCAAAGTTGAGTTAAACAGGTTGCACAATTTACATTTATCAATTATAGGAAGATGCAATATAATAAAAATGCTTTTTTTCCCTAAATTTTTATATTATATTAGAGCAATACCATTAGAATTTAGTATTAATTGTTTGAAGAAAATTGAAGATCTGTTTTCTCGATTTATTTGGGCATATGAAAAGCCAAGAAGAGCTTATAAGTATTTAACTTTGCCAAAAGAAAGGGGTGGACTTGCGCTTCCAAACGTAAGATTATATTATTTGGTTAGTTCTATTTTGAGTAATTTGACCCTCATTGGAGAAAAACCAAGAGAAAGAACTTTAGAGGATATACCAACACCGATCGAACTTTTAATGGGTGAAAAAGCATGGGGATGGGCGTGGAGATTCCTAAACGACTGTCACTACAAGAAGGTACGTTTTAAGACACTGGCTGGTGGATTTAAAGTTTTGAAATCAATTCGTAAAGTGCTTGGATTAGGCCGGTTAAACTGTTATACACCAATTGGCAATAATTATATTTTGCCAGAAATTTTTAGAGATTCTATAGCTAAAAATTAGCAGGAAAAAGGTCTATCCAAACTGGGGGATTTCTATTCCATAACAGGCATCGTTTCGTTTGAAAATTTGAAGGAAAAATATGATTTAGATAGGAGACACTTTTTTAAATACCTTCAAATCCGTGACTTCTTAAGTAAAAAGTGTGGAGGTTCGAGTGGTTTTGGTAATAATTATATTATAGACAATCTGAGAAAGATCGAACCACCACCTATTAGAGCTATATATAAGTTATTCAATCAACTAATACCAGATGATTTAGAAGTTCGTGCAAGAAAGTGGAAAGAAGAAATAGGAATCTCGGAAGAATTATTCAATCACTCATTAGAACTAGCGCAAAAGATCTTAATCCCGGCCCGACTCCAGGCCCAGTACTATAAATCTTGTTTTTCACTTTATTATACCCCAAAGAAAATAGCAAAATGGGGGACAGGGAGAGGGCCTTTATGTCCTAGATGTTTATTATATCAGGCAGATTTTTGTCTACTTTGTTTTTTCTTTTATTTTATTATGTAAGCGTTAAATTGGTATGTTATGACGAATATTGATACTGGTATTTATGACATCATGCAATAATAAAAAGAGAAATAAAAAAAAAAATGTATCTGCTGCTGGAGCTGGAGGTGGTTCACCCTTGTACCTTCTGCTGGTGCCTGAGGAGGTCCTCCATGTGTGTCTGCTGCTAGTGCTGGAGGTTGCTCACCCTTGTACGTTCTGCTGGTGCCTGAGGAGGTCCTCCATCTGTTTCTGCTGCTGGAGGTTGGTCACCCTTGTACCTTCTGCTGGTGCCTGAGGAGGTCCTCCATCAGTGTCTGCTGCCGGAAGTTGGCCACGCTTGTACCTTCTGCTGGTGCCTGAGGAGGTCCCCCATCTGTGTCTGCTGCTGGTGCTGGAGGTTGGTCACCCTTGTACCATCTGCTGGTGCCTGAGGAGGTCCTCCATCTGTGTCTGCTGCTGGTGCTGGAGGTTGTTCACTCTTGTACCTTCTGCTGGTGCCTGAGGAGGTCCTCCATCTGTGACTGCGTCTGCTGCTGGAGGTTGGTCACCCTTGTTCCTTCTGCTGGTGCCTGAGGAGGTCCTCCATCTGTGTTTGCTGCCAGTGCTTGAGGTTGTTTACCCATGTCCCTTCTGCTGGTGCCTGAGGAGGTCCTCCATCTGTGTCTGCTGCTGGTGCTTGAGGTTGTTCACCCTTGTCCCTTCTGCTGGTGCCTGAGGAGGTCCTCCATCTGTGTCTGCTGCTGGAAGTTGTTCACCCTTGTCCCTTCTGCTGGTGCCTGAGGAGTTCCTCCATCTGTGTCTGCTGCTGGTGCCGGAGGTTGGTCACTCTTGTACCTTCTGCTGGTGCCTGAGGAGGCCCTCCATCTGTATCTGCTGCTGGTGCCGGAGGTGGTTCACCCTTGTACGTTCTGCTGGTGCCTGAGGAGGTCCTCCATCTGTGTCTGCTTCCGGTGCTTGAGGTTGTTCACCCTTGTACCTTCTGCTGGTGACTGAGTAGGTCCTCCATCTGTTTCTGCTGCTGGAGGTTGTTCACCCTTGTACCTTCTGCTGGTGCCTGAGGAGGTCCTCCATCTGTGTCTGCAGCCGGAGGTTGGTCACACTTGTACCTTCTGCTTGTGCCTGAGGAGGTCCTCCATCAGTGTCTGCTGGCGGAGGTTGGCCACCCTTGTACCTTCTGCTGGTGCCTGAGGAGGTCCTCCATCTGTGTCTGCTGCTGGTGCCGGATGTTGGTCACTCTTGTACCTTCTGCTGGTGCCCGAGGAGGTCCTCCATCTGTGTCTGCTGCCGGTGCTTGAGGTTGTTCACCCTTGTACCTTCTGCTGGTGCCTGAGGAGGTCCTCCATCTGTATTTGCTGCTGGTGCCGAAGATGGTTCACCCTTGTACGTTCTGCTGGTTCCTGAGGATGTCCTCCATCTGTGCATGCTGCCGGTGCCGGAGGATGGTCACCCTTGTACCTTCTGCTGGTGCCTAGGGAGGTCCTCCATCTGAATCTGCTGCTGGTGCCGGAGGTGGTTCACCCTTGTACGTTCTGCTGGTGCCTGAGGAGGTCCTCCATCTGTGTCTGCTGGTGGAAGTTGTTCACTCTTGTACCTTCTGCTGGTGCCTGAGGAGGTCCTCCAACTGTGTCTACTGGTGGAAGTTGTTCACCCTTGTCCCTTCTGCTGGTGCCTGAGGAGGTCCTCCATCTGTGTCTGCTGCCGGTGCGTTAGGTTGGTCACCCTTGTACCTTCTGCTGGTTCCTGAGGAGGTCCTCCATCTGTGTCTGCTGCCAGTGCTGGGGGTTGTTCACCCTTGTCCCTTCTGCTGGTGCCTGAGGAGGTCCTCCTTCTGTGTCTGCTGCCAGTGCCAGAGGTTGTTCACCCTTGTCCCTTCTACTGGTTCCTGAGGAGGTCCTCCATCTGTGTCTGCTGCCAGTGCCAGAGGTTGTTCACCCTTGTCTCTTCTACTGGTTCCTGAGGAAGTCCTCCATCTGTCTGCTGCCTGTGCTTGAGGTTGGTCACCCTTGTACCTTCTGCTGGTGCCTGAGGAGGTCCTCCATCTGTGTCTGCTGCTGGAGGTTGCTCACCCTTGTACCTTCTGCTGGTGCCTGAGGAGGTCCCCCATCTGTGTCTGCTGCTGGTGCTGGAGGTTGCTCACCCTTGTACCTTCTGCTGGTGCCTGAGGAGGTCCCCCATCTGTGTCTGCTGCTGGTGCCGGAGGTGGTTCACCCTTGTACCTTCTACTGGTACCTGAGGAGGTCCCCCATCTGTGTCTGGTGCTGGAGGTTGGTCACCCTTGTACCTTCTGCTCGTGCCTGAGGAGGTCCTCCATCTGTGTCTGCTGCTTGAGGTTGTTCACTCTTGTACCTTCTGCTGGTGCCTGAGGAGGTCCTCCATCTGTGTCTACTGCTGGAGGTTGTTCACCCGTGTACCTTCTGCTGGTGCCTGAGGAGGTCCTCCATCTCTGTCTGCTGCTGGTGCTTGAGGTTGTTCACCCTTGTACCTTCTGCTGGTGCCTGAGGAGGTCCTCCATCTGTGTCTGCTGCCGGTGCTGGAGGTTGGTCACCCTTGTACCTTCTGCTGGTGCCCGAGGAGGTCCCCAATCTGTGTCTGCTGCCGGTGCTGGAGGTTGCTCACCCTTGTACCTTCCACTGGTGCGTCAGGAGGTCCCCATCTGTGTCTGCTGCTGGAGGTTGGTCACCCTTGTGCCTTCTGCTGGTACATGAGGAGGTCCTCCATCTGTGTCTGCTGCCATTGCTGGAGGTTGCTCACCCTTGTACTTTCTGCTGGTGCCTGAGGAGGTCCCCCATCTGTGTCTGCTGGTGGAAGTTGTTCACCCTTGTCCCTTCTACTGGTTCCTAAGGAGGTCCTCCATCTGTGTCTGCAGCTGGTGCCGGAGGTTGTTCACCCTTGTACCTTCTGCTGGTGCCTGAGCAGGTCCTCCATCTGTGTCTGCTGCCAGCGCTGGAGGTTGTTCACCCTTGTCCCTTCTGCTGGTGCCTGAGGAGGTCCTCCATCAGTGTCTGCTGCTGGTGCTGGAGGTTGTTCACCCTTGTTCCTTCTGCTGGTGCCGGGGGAGGTCCTCCATCTGTGTCTGCTGCCGGTGCGTGAGGTTGTTCACCCTTGTACCTTCTGCTGGTGCCTGAGGAGGTCCTCCATCTGTGTCTGCTGCCGGCGCCGGAGGTTGTTCACCCTTGTCCCTTCTACTGGTTCCTGATGAGGTCCTCCATCTGTGTCTGCTGCCTGTGCCAGAGGTTGTTCACCCTTGTCCCTTCTACTGGTGCCTGAGGAGGTCCTCCATCTGTGTCTGCTGCCAGTGCCAGAGGTTGTTCACCCTTGTCCCTTCTACTGGTTCCTGAGGAGGCCCTCCATCTGTGTCTGCTGCCAGTACCAGAGGTTGTTCACCCTTGTCCCGTCTACTGGTTCCTGAGGAGGTCCTCCATCTGTCTGCTGCCGGTGCTTGCGGTTGGTCACCCTTGTACCTTCTGCTGGTGCCTGAGGAGGTCCTCCATCTGTGTCTGCTGCTGGAGGTTGCTCACCCTTGTACCTTCTGCTGGTGCCTGAGGAGGCCCTCCATCTGTGTCTGCTGCTGGTTCCAGAGGTTGTTCACCCATGTACCTACTGCTGGTGCCTGAGGAGGTCCTCCATCTGTGTCTGCTGCTGGTGCCAGAGGTTCTTCACCCATGTACCTTCTGCTGGTCCCTGAGGAGGTCCTCCATCTGTGTCTGCTGCCAGTGCCAGAGGTTGTTCACCCTTGTCCCTTCTACTGGTGCCTGAGGAGGTCCTCCATCTGCGTCTGCTGCTGGAGGTTGGTCACCCTTGTACCTTCTGCTGGTGCCTGAGGAGGTCCTCCATCTGCGTCTGCTGCCGGAGGTTGTTCACCCTTGTACCTTCTGCTGGTGCCTGAGGAGGTCCTCCATCTGTGTCTGCTGCTGGTGCCAGAGGTTGTTCACCCATGTACCTTCTGCTGGTCCCTGAGGAGGTCCTCCATCTGTGTCTGCTGCCAGTGCCAGAGGTTGTTCACCCTTGTCCCTTCTACTGGTTCCTGAGGAGCTCCTCCATCTGCGTCTGCTGCTGGTGCTGGAGGTTGGTCACCCTTGTCCCTTCTGCTGGTGCCTGAGGAGGTCTTCCATCTGTGTCTGCTGCCGGAGCTTGTTCACCCTTGTCCCTTCTGCTGGTGCCTGAGGAGGTCCTCCATCTGTGTCTGCTGCTGGTGCCAGAGGTTGGTCACCCATTGTTGTATTCCTCTTAGGGTGTCCATAAACGGGCTTTCCAGTATCATGTCCTTATATAGGCACAATTCGCCATGCCCTTATATAGGCATAAAATCCCAGCCCTTATTTAGGCATTAAACCGTGCACTCCAAATACAGGCATGGTCTCTGACATCCGACCACCCTAACGTCACAACGAGTTCATGAAGAACAGACCCTTAGGCTGCGGGAGTTTCCCTAGTCCAGGACTATTGATTTCTTCAAGGACTCATATATTATGCATGAACCATTATTCCTTAGGGGTTCATCCATGACGTCTTTCGCTGTCCGACTCACGTCAATACTAACATTCTTAGGTACTCTCAGGTATAAATATACCTTCCCTAGCCCCTGTAAATCAGAGGAGACCTCGACTTCAGAGGAGCCCGTTTCCCGGCCTGACGCACTGAGAAGACGCTGTCATCCCTGCACGCAGAGAGTCCAGCTTCCAGTGATCTGACTTCCCTTGCGGGGTGTTGGAGTTCGAGTCTGGCAAAGAGATTCCTACCTCTCTCATTCTTCAGGTATGGAGCTGACAAGAACCTAGAGGGACTCTTGGCATAATAGGTATACTGGGCTTAACATACTCTTAGTATACCATAGTAAGGAATACTTCACCTACTTCCTACCTCTCCCTACACCTAGGTTAGGTTAGGTACATTGGAGTAGAACGAGATTAGAAACGCATCGTATGAGTACTCGCATTTTTAGTCTGTGTTATTTATGTAAAAGCATATGTACTAAAAGATAATGCTCTCGCAGTATTATTTATTTCTACTGCTCACACTGTACATTATTTATCTCGCATACTGTCTTGTGATCGTAACAGCACATTTTACTTACACCAGAAACAAGACTGTTCAATAAATCTTTTATTGAAACACCCGTCTATTTCTTTCTGTGTAACTAGGAGAAAACTAAGCATGCACGATTGAGCTGAGTGAAATAGTTATCTATTGTTTCCACGACTCTGGGACACGTTCTGATTCTAAAGGGAAACAAAGTGGTCATGTTTTGCGGCTGCCAGAAACTACTCCCTTCTTGTTGTCAAGGAGTTTCAAGTGGCCTCTGAGCTAGCTGGCACAAGTAATTAAGTTTAATATACTCGATAGGGACATACTGACCTTAGTCCTATGTCAAACCTATAGGATATATTATTCCAATGCGCAGAGCCTATTAGGGAAATAGGAGCTACACTACACCATGTACCTTCTGCGGTTGCTGAGGAGGTCCTCCATCTGTGTCTGCTGCCGGTGCTTGAGGTTGTTCACCCTTGTACCTTCCGCTGGTGCCTGAGTAGGTCCTCCATTTGTGTCTGCTGCTGGTGCTGGAGGTTGGTCACCCTTGTACCTTCTGCTGGTGCCTGAGGAGGTCCTCCATCTGTGTCTGCTGCTGATGCTTGAGGTTGTTCCCCCTTGTACCGTCTGCTGGTGCCTGAGGAGGTCCTCCATCTGTATCTGCTGCTGGTGCCGGAGGTGCTTCACCCTTGTACATTCTGCTGGTGCCTGAGGAGGTCCTCCATCTGTATCTGCTGCTGGAGCTGGAGATGGTTCACCCTTGTACCTTCTGCTGGTGCCTGAGGAGGTCCCCCATCTGTGTCTGCTGCTGGTGCTGGAGGTTGGTTACCCTTGTACCTTCTGCTGGTGCCTGAGGAGGTCCTCCATCTGTGTCTGCTGCTGGTGCTGGAGGTTGTTCACTCTTGCACCTTCTGCTGGTGCCTGAGGAGGTCCTCCATCTGTGACTGCGTCTGCTGCTGGAGGTTGGTCACCCTTGTTCCTTCTGCTGGTGCCTGAGGAGGTCCTCCATCTGTGTTTGCTGCCAGTGCTTGAGGTTGTTCACCCATGTCCCTTCTGCTGGTGCCTGAGGAGGTCCTCCATCTGTGTCTGCTGCTGGTGCCGGAGGTTGGTCACTCTTCTACCTTCTGCTGGTGCCTGAGGAGGTCCTCCATCTGTGTCTGCTGCCGGCTCCAGAGGTTGTTCACCCTTGTCCCTTCTGCTGGTGCCTGAGGAGTTCCTCCATCTGTGTCTGCTGCTGGTGCTTGAGATTGTTCACCCTTGTCCCTTCTGCTGGTGCCTGAGGAGGTCCTCCATCTGGGTCTGCTGCTGGTGCCGGAGGTTGGTCACTCTTGTACCTTCTGCTGGTGCCTGAGGAGGCCCTCCATCTGTATCTGCTGCTGGTGCCGGAGGTGGTTCACCCTTGTACGTTCTGCTGGTTCCTGAGGAGGTCCTCCATCTGTGCGTGCTGCCGGTGCCGGAGGATGGTCACCCTTGTACCTTCTGCTGGTGCCTGGGGAGGTCCTCCATCTGTATCTGCTGCTGGTGCCGGAGGTGGTTCACCCTTGTACGTTCTGCTGGTGCCTGAGGTGGTCCTCCAACTGTGTCTGCTGGTGGAAGTTGTTCACTCTTGTACCTTCTGCTGGTGCCTGAGGAGGTCCTCCATCTGTGTCTACTGGTGGAAGTTGTTCACCCTTGTCCCTTCTGCTGGTGCCTGAGGAGGTCCTCCATCTGTGTCTGCTGCCGGTGCGTTAGGTTGGTCACCCTTGTACCTTCTGCTGGTTCCTGAAGAGGTCCTCCATCTATGTCTGCTGCCAGTGCTGGGGGTTGTTCACCCTTGTCCCTTCTGCTGGTGCCTGAGGAGGTCCTCCATCTGTGTGTGCTGCTGGTGCTGGAGGTTGTTCACCCTTGTCCTTTCTGCTGGTGCCTGAAGAGGTCCTCCATCTGTGTCTGCTGCCGGTGCGTGAGGTTGTTCACCCTTGTACCTTCTGCTGGTGCCTGAGGAGGTCCTCCATCTGTGTTTGCTGCCGGCGCCGGAGGTTGTTCACCCTTGTCCCTTCTGCTGGTGCCTGAGGAGGTCGTCCTTCTGTGTCTGCTGCCAGTGCCAGAGGTTGTTCACCCTTGTCCCTTCTACTGGTTCCTGAGGAGGTCCTCCATCTGTGTCTGCTGCCAGTGCCAGAGGATGTTCACTCTTGTCTCTTCTACTGGTTCCTGAGGAGGTCCTCCATCTGTCTGCTGCCGGTGCTTGAGGTTGGTCACCCTTGTACCTTCTGCTGGTGCCTGAGGAGGTCCTCCTTCTGTGTCTGCTGCCAGTGCCAGAGGTTGTTCACCCTTGTCCCTTCTACTGGTTCCTGAGGAGGTCCTCCATCTGTGTCTGCTGCTGGTGCCGGAGGTGGTTCACCCTTGTACCTTCTACTGGTGCCTGAGGAGGTCCCCCATCTGTGTCTGCTGCTGGAGGTTGGTCACCCTTGTACCTTCTGCTGGTGCCTGAGGAGGTCCTCCATCTGTGTCTGCTGCTGGTGCTTGAGGGTGTTCACTCTTGTACCTTCTGCTGGTGCCTGAGGAGGTCCTCCATCTGTGTCTGCTGCTGGAGGTTGTTCACCCTTGTACCTTCTGCTGGTGCCTGAGGAGGTCCTCCATCTCTGTCTGCTGCTGGTGCTTGAGGTGGGTCACCCTTGTACCTTCTGCTGGTGCCTGAGGAGGTCCTCCATGTGTGTCTGCTGCTAGTGCTGGAGGTTGCTCACCCTTGTACGTTCTGCTGGTGCCTGAGGAGGTCCTCCATCTGTTTCTGCTGCTGGAGGTTGGTCACCCTTGTACCTTCTGCTGGTGCCTGAGGAGGTCCTCCATCAGTGTCTACTGCTGGAAGTTGGCCACCCTTGTACCTTCTGCTGGTGCCTGAGGAGGTCCCCCATCTGTGTCTGCTGCTGGTGCTGGAGGTTGGTCACCCTTGTACCTTCTACTGGTGCCTGAGGAGGTCCTCCATCTGTGTCTGCTGCTGGTGCTGGAGGTTGTTCACTCTTGTACCTTCTGCTGGTGCCTGAGGAGGTCCTCCATCTGTGACTGCGTCTGCTGCTGGAGGTTGGTCACCCTTGTTCCTTCTGCTGGTGCCTGAGGAGGTCCTCCATCTGTGTTTGCTGCCAGGGCTTGAGGTTGTTCACCCATGTCCCTTCTGCTGCTGCCTGAGGAGGTCCTCCATCTGTGTCTGCTGCTGGTGCCGGAGGTTGGTCACTCTTCTACCTTCTGCTGGTGCCTGAGGAGGTCCTCCATCTGTGTCTGCTGCCGGCTCCAGAGGTTGTTCACCCTTGTCCCTTCTGCTGGTGCCTGAGGAGGTCCTCCATCTGTGTCTGCTGCTGGTGCTTGAGGTTGTTCACCCTTGTCCCTTCTGCTGGTGCCTGAGGAGGTCCTCCATCTGTGTCTGCTGCTGGTGCTGGAAGTTGTTCACCCTTGTCCCTTCTGCTGGTGCCTGAGGAGGTCCTCCATCTGGGTCTGCTGCTGGTGCCGGAGGTTGGTCACTCTTGTACCTTCTGCTGGTGCCTGAGGAGGCCCTCCATCTGTATCTGCTGCTGGTGCCGGAGGTGGTTCACCCTTGTACTTTCTCCTGGTGCCTGAGGAGGTCCTCCATCTGTGTCTGCTTCTGGTGCTTGAGGATGTTCACCCTTGTACCTTCTGCTGGTTCCTGAGGAGGTCCTCCATCTGTTTCTGCTGCTGGAGGTTGTTCACCCTTGTACCTTCTGCTGGTGCCTGAGGAGGTCCTCCATCTGTGTCTGCAGCCAGAGGTTGGTCACACTTGTACCTTCTGCTTGTGCCTGAGGAGGTCCTCCATCAGTGTCTGCTGCCGGAGGTTGGCCACCCTTGTACCTTCTGCTGGTGCCTGAGGAGGTCCTCCATCTGTGTCTGCTGCTGGCGCCGGAGGTTGGTCACTCTTGTACCTTCTGCTGGTGCCCGAGGAGGTCCACCATCTGTGTCTGCTGCCGGTGCTTGAGGTTGTTCACCCTTGTACCTTCAGCTGGTGCCTGAGGAGGTCCTCCATCTGTATTTGCTGCTGGTGCCGGAGATGGTTCACCCTTGTACGTTCTGCTGATTCCTGAGGAGGTCCTCCATCTGTGCGTGCTGCCGGTGCCGGAGGATGGTCACCCTTGTACCTTCTGCTGGTGCCTGGGGAGGTCCTCCATCTGTATCTGCTGGTGGTGCCAGAGGTGGTTCACCCTTGTACGTTCTGCTGGTGCCTGAGGAGGTCCTCCATCTGTGTCTGCTGGTGGAAGTTGTTCACTCTTGTACCTTCTGCTGGTGCCTCCATCTGTGTCTACTGGTGGAAGTTGTTCACCCTTGTCCCTTCTGCTGGTGCCTGAGGAGGTCCTCCATCTGTGTCTGCTGCCGGTGCGTTAGGTTGGTCACCCTTGTACCTTCTGCTGGTTCCTGAGGAGGTCCTCCATCTGTGTCTGCTGCCAGTGCTGGGGGTTGTTCACCCTTGTCCCTTCTGCTGGTGCCTGAGGAGGTCCTCCATCTGTGTGTGCTGCTGGTGCTGGAGGTTGTTCACCCTTGTCCTTTCTGCTGGTGCCTGAGGAGGTCCTCCATCTGTGTCTGCTGCCGGTGCGTGAGGTTGTTCACCCTTGTACCTTCTGCTGATACCTGAGGAGGTCCTCCATCTGTGTCTGCTGCCAGTGCCAGAGGTTGTTCACCCTTGTCCCTTCTACTGGTTCCTGAGGAGGTCCTCCATCTGTGTCTGCTGCCAGTGCCAGAGGTTGTTCACCCTTGTCTCTTCTACTGGTTCCTGAGGAGGTCCTCCATCTGTCTGCTGCCGGTGCTTGAGGTTGGTCACCCTTGTACCTTCTGCTGGTGCCTGAGGAGGTCCTCCATCTGTGTCTGCTGCTGGAGGTTGCTCACCCTTGTACCTTTTGCTGGTGCCTGAGGAGGTCCCCCATCTGTGGCTGCTGCTGGAGGTTGCTCACCCTTGTACCTTCTGCTGGTGCCTGAGGAGGTCCCCCATCTGTGTCTGCTGCTGGTGCCGGAGGTGGTTCACCCTTGTACCTTCTACTGGTGCCTGAGGAGGTCCCCCATCTGTGTCTGCTACTGGTGCTGGAGGTTGGTCACCCTTGTACCTTCTGCTGGTGCCTGAGGAGGTCCTCCATCTGTGTCTGCTGCTGGTGCTTGAGGTTGTTCACTCTTGTACCTTCTGCTGGTGCCTGAGGAGGTCCTCCATCTGTGTCTGCTGCTGGAGGTTGTTCACCCTTGTACCTTCTGCTGGTGCCTGAGGAGGTCCTCCATCTGTGTCTGCTGCTGGTGCTTGAGGTTGTTCACCCGTGTACCTTCTGCTGGTGCCTGAGGAGGTCCTCCATCTGTGTCTGCTGCCGGTGCTGGAGGTTGGTCACCCTTGTACCTTCTGCTGGTGCCTGAGGAGGTCCCCCATCTGTGTCTGCTGGTGGAAGTTGTTCATCCTTGTCCCTTCTACTGGTTCCTAAGGAGGTCCTCCATCTGTGTCTGCAGCTGGTGCCGGAGGTTGTTCACCCTTGTACCTTCTGCTGGTGCCTGAGCAGGTCCTCCATCTGTGTCTGCTGCCAGCGCTGGAGGTTGTTCACCCTTGTCCCTTCTGCTGGTGCCTGAGGAGGTCCTCCATCTGTGTCTGCTGCTGGAGGTTGTTCACCCTTGTCCCTGCTGCTGGTGCCGGAGGAGGTCCTCCATCTGTGTCTGCTGCCGGTGCGTGAGGTTGTTCACCCTTGTACCTTCTGCTGGTGCCTGAGGAGGTCCTCCATCTGTGTCTGCTGCCGGCGCCGGAGGTTGTTCACCCTTGTCCCTTCTACTGGTTCCTGAGGAGGTCCTCCATCTGTGTCTGCTGCCTGTGCCAGAGGTTGTTCACCCTTGTCCCTTCTACTGGTTCCTGAGGAGGTCCTCCATCTTTGTCTGCTGCCAGTGCTGGAGGTTGGTCACCCTTGTACCTTCTGCTGGTGCCTGAGGAGGTCCCCCATCTGTGTCTGCTGCCGGTGCTGGAGGTTGCTCACCCTTGTACCTTCCACTGGTGCCTCAGGAGGTCCCCCATCTGTGTCTGCTGCTGGTGCTGGAGGTTGGTCACCCTTGTGCCTTCTGCTGGTACATGAGGAGGTCCTCCATCTGTGTCTGCTGCCATTGCTGGAGGTTGCTCACCCTTGTACTTTCTGCTGGTGCCTGAGGAGGTCCCCCATCTGTGTCTACTGGTGGAAGTTGTTCACCCTTGTCCCTTCTACTGGTTCCTAAGAAGGTCCTCCATCTGTGTCTGCAGCTGGTGCCGGAGGTTGTTCACCCTTGTACCTTCTGCTGGTGCCTGAGCAGGTCCTCCATCTGTGTCTACTGCCAGCGCTGGAGGTTGTTCACCCTTGTCCCTTCTGCTGGTGCCTGAGGAGGTCCTCCATCTGTGTCTGCTGCTGCTGGTGGTGGAGGTTGTTCACCCTTGTCCCTTCTGCTGGTGCCGGAGGAGGTCCTCCATCTGTGTCTGCTGCCGGTGCATGAGGTTGTTCACCCTTGTACCTTCTGCTGGTGCCTGAGGAGGTCCTCCATCTGTGTCTGCTGCCGGCGCCGGAGGTTGTTCACCCTTGTCCCTTCTACTGGTTCCTGAGGAGGACCTCCATCTGTGTCTGCTGCCTGTGCCAGATGTTGTTCACCCTTGTCCCTTCTACTGATGCCTGAGGAGGTCCTCCATCTGTGTCTGCTGCCAGTGCCAGAGGTTGTTCACCCTTTTCCCTTCTACTGGTTCCTGAGGAGGCCCTCCATCTGTGTCTGCTGCCAGTGCCAGAGGTTGTTCACCCTTGTCCCTTCTACTGGTTCCTAAGGAGGTCCTCCATCTGTGTCTACAGCTGGTGCCGGAGGTTGTTCACCCTTGTACCTTCTGCTGGTGCCTGAGCAGGTCCTCCATCTGTGTCTGCTGCCAGCGCTGGAGGCTGTTCACCCTTGTCCCTTCTACTGGTTCCTGAGGAGGTCCTCCATCTGTGTCTGCTGCCTGTGCCAGAGGTTGTTCACCCATGTCCCTTCTACTGGTGCCTGAGGAGGTCCTCCATCTGTGTCTGCTGCCAGTGCCAGAGGTTGTTCACCCTTGTCCCTTCTACTGGTTCCTGAGGAGGCCCTCCATCTGTGTCTGCTGCCAGTACCAGAGGTTGTTAACCCTTGTCCCTTCTAATGGTTCCTGAGGAGGTCCTCCATCTGTCTGCTGCCGGTACTTGCGGTTGGTCACCCTTGTACCTTCTGCTGGTGCCTGAGGAGGTCCTCCATCTGTGTCTGCTGCTGGAGGTTGCTCACCCTTGTACCTTCTGCTGGTGTCTGAGGAGGTCCCCCATCTGTGTCTGCTGCCGGTGCTGGAGGTTGCTCACCCTTGTACCTTCTGCTGGTGCCTGAGGAGGTCCCCCATCTGTGTCTGCTGATGGTGCTGGATTTTGATCACTCTTGTACCTTCTGCTGGTGCCTGATGAGGTCCTCCATCTGTGTCTGCTGCCGGTGCTGGAGGTTGGTCACCCTTGCACCTTCTGCTGGTGCCTGAGGAGGGCCCCCATCTGTGTCTGCTGCTGGTGCTGGAGGTTGGTCACCCTTGTACCTTCTGCTGGTGCCTGAGGAGGTCCTCCATCTGTGTCTTTTGCCATTGCTGGAGGTTGCTCACCCTTGTACTTTCTTCTGGTGCCTGAGGAGGTCCCCCATCTGTGTCTGCTGGTGAAAGTTGTTCACCCTTGTCCCTTCTACTGGTTCCTGAGGAGGTCCTCCATCTGTGTCTGCAGCTGGTGCTGGAGGTTGTTCACCCTTGTACCTTGTGCTGGTACCTGAGCAGGTCCTCTATGTGTCTGTTGCCGGTGCGTGAGGTTGTTCACCCTTGTACCTTCTGCTGGTGCCTGAGGAGGTCCTCCATCTGTGTCTGCTGCCGGTGCGTGAGGTTGTTCACCCGTGTCCCTTCTGCTGGTGCCTGAGGAGGTCCTGCATCTGTGTCTGCTGCCGGCTCCCGAGGTTGTTCACCTGTGTCCCTTCTGCTGGTGCCTGAGGAGGTCTTCTATCTGTGTCTGCTGCCGGTGCCAGAGGTTGGTCACCCTTGTACCTTCTGCTGGTGCCTGAGGAGGCCCTCCATCTGTGTCTGCTGCTGGTTCCAGAGGTTGTTCACCCATGTACCTACTGCTGGTGCCTGAGGAGGTGCTCCAATTGTGTCTGCTGCTGGTGCCAGAGGTTGTTCACCCATGTACCTTCTGCTGGTCCCTGAGGAGGTCCTCCATCTGTGTCTGCTGCCAGTGACAGAGGTTGTTCACCCTTGTCCCTTCTGCTGGTGCCTGAGGAGGTCCTCCATCTGTGACTGCGTCTGCTGCTGGAGGTTGGTCACCCTTGTTCCTTCTGCTGGTGCCTGAGGAGGTCCTCCATCTGTGTTTGCCTCCAGTGCTTGAGGTTGTTCACCCATATCCCTTCTGCTGGTGCCTGAGGAGGTCCTCCATCTGTGTCTGCTGCTGGTGCCGGAGGTTGGTCACTCTTCTACCTTCTGCTGGTGCCTGAGGAGGTCCTCCATCTGTGTCTGCTGCCGGCTCCGTAGGTGGTTCACCCTTGTACGTTCTGCTGGTGCCTGAGGAGGTCCTCCATCTGTGTCTGCTTCCGGTGCTTGAGGTTGTTCACCCTTGTACCTTCTGCTGGTGACTGAGGAGCTCCTCCATCTGTTTCTGCTGCTGGAGGTTGTTCACCCTTGTACCTTCTGCTGGTGCCTGAGGAGGTCCTCCATCTGTGTCTGCAGCCGGAGGTTGGTCACACTTGTACCTTCTGCTTGTGCCTGAGGAGGTCCTCCATCAGTGTCTGCTGCCGGAGGTTGGCCACCCTTGTACCTTCTGCTGGTGCCTGAGGAGGTCCTCCATCTGTGTCTGCTGCTGGTGCCGGAGGTTGGTCACTCTTGTACCTTCTGCTGGTGCCCGAGGAGGTCCTCCATCTGTGTCTGCTGCCGGTGCTTGAGGTTGTTCACCCTTGTACCTTCTGCTGGTGCCTGAGGAGGTCCTCCATCTGTATTTGCTGCTGGTGCTGGAAATGGTTCACCCTTGTACGTTCTGCTGGTGCCTGGGGAGGTCCTCCATCTGTATCTGCTGCTGGTGCCGGAGGTGGTTCACCCTTGTACGTTCTGCTGGTGCCTGAGGAGGTCCTCCATCTGTGTCTGCTGGTGGAAGTTGTTCACTCTTGTACCTTCTGCTGGTGCCTGAGGAGGTCCTCCATCTGTGTCTACTGGTGGAAGTTGTTCACCCTTGTCCCTTCTGCTGGTGCCTGAGGAGGTCCTCCATCTGTGTCTGCTGCCGGTGCGTTAGGTTGGTCACCCTTGTACCTTCTGCTGGTTCCTGAGGAGGTCCTCCATCTGTGTCTGCTGCCAGTGCTGGGGGTTGTTCACCCTTGTCCCTTCTGCTGGTGCCTGAGGAGGTCCTCCATCTGTGTGTGCTGCTGGTGCTGGAGGTTGTTCACCCTTGTCCTTTCTGCTGGTGCCTGAGGAGGTCCTCCATCTGTGTCTGCTGCCGGTGCGTGAGGTTGTTCACCCTTGCACCTTCTGCTGGTGCCTGAGGAGGTCCTCCATCTGTGTTTAATGCCGGCGCCGGAGATTGTTCACCCTTGTCCCTTCTGCTGGTGCCTGAGGAGGTCCTCCTTCTGTGCCTGCTGCCGGTGCCGGAGGATGGTCACCCTTGTACCTTCTGCTGGTGCCTGGGGAGGTCCTCCATCTGTATCTGCTGCTGGTGCCGGAGGTGGTTCACCCTTGTACGTTCTGCTGGTGCCTGAGGAGGTCCTCCATCTGTGTCTGCTGGTGGAAGTTGTTCACTCTTGTACCTTCTGCTGGTGCCTGAGGAGGTCCTCCATCTGTGTCTACTGGTGGAAGTTGTTCACCCTTGTCGCTTCTGCTGGTGCCTGAGGAGGTCCTCCATCTGTGTCTGCTGCCGGTGCGTTAGGTTGGTCACCCTTGTACCTTCTGCTGGTTCCTGAGGAGGTCCTCCATCTGTGTCTGCTGCCAGTGCTGGGGGTTGTTCACCCTTGTCCCTTCTGCTGGTGCCTGAGGAGGTCCTCCATCTGTGTGTGCTGCTGGTGCTGGAGGTTGTTCACCCTTGTCCTTTCTGCTGGTGCCTGAGGAGGTCCTCCATCTGTGTCTGCTGCCGGTGCGTGAGGTTGTTCACCCTTGCACCTTCTGCTGGTGCCTGAGGAGGTCCTCCATCTGTGTTTAATGCCGGCGCCGGAGATTGTTCACCCTTGTCCCTTCTGCTGGTGCCTGAGGAGGTCCTCCTTCTGTGTCTGCTGCCAGTGCCAGAGGTTGTTCACCCTTGTCCCTTCTACTGGTTCCTGAGGAGGTCCTCCATCTGTGTCTACTGCCAGTGCTGGAGGTTGTTCACCCTTGTCCCTTCTGCTGGTGCCTGAGGAGGTCCTCCATCTGTCTGCTGCCGGTGCTTGAGGTTGGTCACCCTTGTACCTTCTGCTGGTGCCTGAGGAGGTCCTCCATCTGTGTCTGCTGCTGGAGGTTGCTCACCCTTGTACCTTCTGCTGGTGCCTGAGGAGGTCCCCCATCTGTGTCTGCTGCTGGTTCTGGAGGTTGCTCACCCTTGTACCTTCTGCTGGTGCCTGAGGAGGTCCCCCATCTGTGTCTGATGCTGGTGCCGGAGGTGGTTCACCCTTGTACCTTCTACTGGTGCCTGAGGAGGTCCCCCATCTGTGTCTGCTGCTGGTGCTTGAGGTTGTTCACTCTTGTACCTTCTGCTGGTGCCTGAGGAGGTCCTCCATCTGTGTCTTCTGCTGGAGGTTGTTCACCCTTGTACCTTCTGCTGGTGCCTGAGGAGGTCCTCCATCTCTGTCTGCTGCTGGTGCTTGACGTTGTTCACCCTTGTACCTTCTGCTGGTGCCTGAGGAGGTCCTCCATCTGTGTCTGCTGCCGGTGCTGGAGGTTGGTCACCCTTGTACCTTCTGCTGGTGCCTGAGGAGGTCCTCCATCTGTGTCTGCTGCAATTGCTGGAGGTTGCTCACCCTTGTACTTTCTGCTGGTGCCTGAGGAGGTCCCCCATCTGTGTCTGCTGGTGGAAGTTGTTCATCCTTGTCCCTTCTACTGGTGCCTGAGGAGGTCCTCCATCTGTGTCTGCAGCTGGTGCCGGAGGTTGTTCACCCTTGTACCTTCTGCTGGTGCCTGAGCAGGTCCTCCATCTGTGTCTGCTGCCAGCGCTGGAGGTTGTTCACCCTTGTCCCTTCTGCTGGTGCCTGAGGAGGTCCTCCATCTGTGTCTGCTGCTGGTGCTGGAGGTTGTTCACCCTTGTCCCTTCTGCTGGTGCCGGAGGAGGTCCTCCATCTGTGTCTGCTGCCGGTGCGTGAGGTTGTTCACCCTTGTACCTTCTGCTGGTGCCTGCGGAGGTCCTCCATCTGTGTCTGCTGCCGGCGCCGGAGGTTGTTCACCCTTGTCCCTTCTACTGGTTCCTGAGGAGGTCCTCCATCTGTGTCTGCTGCCTGTGCCAGAGGTTGTTCACCCTTGTCCCTTCTACTGGTGCCTGAGGAGGTCCTCCATCTCTGTCTGCTGCTGGTGCTTGAGGTTGTTCACCCTTGTACCTTCTGCTGGTGCCTGAGGAGGTCCTCCAACTGTGTCTGCTGCCAGTGCTGGAGGTTGGTCACCCTTGTACCTTCCACTGGTGCCTCAGGAGGTCCCCCATCTGTGTCTGCTGCTGGTGCTGGAGGTTGGTCACCCTTGTACCAGCAGAAGGCACATGAGGAGGTCATCCATCTGTGTCTGCTGCCATTGCTGGAGGTTGCTCACCCTTGTACTTTCTGCTGGTGCCTGAGGAGGTCCCCCATCTGTGTCTGCTGGTGGAAGTTGTTCACCCTTGTCCCTTCTACTGGTTCCTAAGGAGGTCCTCCATCTGTGTCTACAGCTGGTGCCGGAGGTTGTTCACCCTTGTACCTTCTGCTGGTGCCTGAGCAGGTCCTCCATCTGTGTCTGCTGCCAGCGCTGGAGGTTGTTCACCCTTGTCCCTTCTACTGGTTCCTGAGGAGGTCCTCCATCTGTGTCTGCTGCCTGTGCCAGAGGTTGTTCACCCTTGTCCCTTCTACTGGTGCCTGAGGAGGTCCTCCATCTGTGACTGCTGCCAGTGCCAGAGGTTGTTCACCCTTGTCCCTTCTACTGGTTCCTGAGGAGGCCCTCCATCTGTGTCTGCTGCCAGTACCAGAGGTTGTTCACCCTTGTCCCTTCTACTGGTTCCTGAGGAGGTCCTCCATCTGTCTGCTGCCGGTACTTGCGGTTGGTCACCCTTGTACCTTCTGCTGGTGCCTGAGGAGGTCCTCCATCTGTGTCTGCTGCTGGAGGTTGCTCACCCTTGTACCTTCTGCTGGTGCCTGAGGAGGTCCTCCATCTGTGTCTGCTGCTGGAGGTTGCTCACCCTTGTACCTTCTGCTGGTGTCTGAGGAGGTCCCCCATCTGTGTCTGCTGCCGGTGCTGGAGGTTGCTCACCCTTGTACCTTCTGCTGGTGCCTGAGGAGGTCCCCCATCTGTGTCTGCTGATGGTGCTGGATTTTGATCACTCTTGTACCTTCTGCTGGTGCCTGATGAGGTCCTCCATCTCTGTCTGCTGCCGGTGCTGGAGATTGGTCACCCTTGCACCTTCTGCTGGTGCCTGAGGAGGGCCCCCATCTGTGTCTGCTGCTGGTGCTGGAGGTTGGTCACCCTTGTACCTTCTGCTGGTGCCTGATGAGGTCCTCCATCTGTTTCTTTTGCCATTGCTGGAGGTTGCTCACCCTTGTACTTTCTTCTGGTGCCTGAGGAGGTCCCCCATCTGTGTCTGCTGGTGAAAGTTGTTCACCCTTGTCCCTTCTACTGGTTCCTGAGGAGGTCCTCCATCTGTGTCTGCAGCTGGTGCTGGAGGTTGTTCACCCTTGTACCTTGTGCTGGTGCCTGAGCAGGTCCTCTATGTGTCTGTTGCCGGTGCATGAGGTTGTTCACCCTTGTACCTTCTGCTGGTGCCTGAGGAGGTCCTCCATCTGTGTCTGCCTCCGGTGCGTGAGGTTGTTCACCCGTGCCCCTTCTGCTGGTGCCTGAGGAGGTCCTGCATCTGTGTCTGCTGCCGGCTCCCGAGGTTGTTCACCTGTGTCCCTTCTGCTGGTGCCTGAGGAGTTCCTCTATCTGTGTCTGCTGCCGGTGCCAGAGGTTGGTCACCCTTGTGCCTTCTGCTGGTGCCTGAGGAGGCCCTCCATCTGTGTCTGCTGCTGGTTCCAGAGGTTGTTCACCCATGTACCTACTGCTGGTGCCTGAGGAGGTGCTCCATCTGTGTCTGCTGCTGGTGCCAGAGGTTGTTCACCCATGTACCTTCTGCTGGTCCCTGAGGAGGTCCTCCATCTGTGTCTGCTGCCAGTGACAGAGGTTGTTCACCCTTGTCCCTTCTACTGGTTCCTGAGGAGGTCCTCCATCTGCGTCTGCTGCTGGTGCTGGAGGTTGGTCACCCTTGTCCCTTCTGCTGGTGCCTGAGGAGGTCTTCCATCTGTGTCTGCTGCTGGTGCTGGAGGTTGTTCACCCTTGTCCCTTCTGCTGGTGCCTGAGGAGGTCCTCCATCTGTGTCTGCTGCTGGTGCTGGAGGTTGGTCACCCTTGTACCTTCTGCTGGTGCCTGAGGAGGTCCTCCATCTGTGTCTGATGCTGGTGCTTGAGGTTGTTCACCCTTGTACCGTCTGCTGGTACCTCAGGAGGTCCTCCATCTGTATCTGCTGCTGGTGCCGGAGGTGCTTCACCCTTGTACGTTCTGCTGGTACCTGAGGAGGTCCTCCATCTGTATCTGCTGCTGGTGCCGGAGGTGGTTCACCCTTGTACCTTCTGCTGGTGCCCGAGGAGGTCCTCCATGTGTGTCTGCTGCCAGTGCTGGAGGTTGCTCACCCTTGTACATTCTGCTGGTGCCTGAGGAGGTCCTCCATCTGTTTCTGCTGCTGGAGGTTCGTCACCCTTGTACCTTCTGCTGGTGCTTGAGGAGGTCCTCCATCACTGTCTGCTGCCGGAAGTTGGCCACCCTTGTACCTTCTGCTGGTGCCTGAGGAGGTCCCCCATCTGTGTCTGCTGCTGGTGCTGGAGGTTGGTCACCCTTGTACCTTCTGCTGGTGCCTGAGGAGGTCCTCCATCTGTGTCTGCTGCTGGTGCTGGAGGTTGTTCACTATTGTACCTTCTGCTGGTGCCTGAGGAGGTCCTCCATCTGTGACTGCGTCTGCTGCTGGAGGTTGGTCACCCTTGTTCCTTTGCTGGTGCCTGAGGAGGTCCTCCATCTGTGTTTGCTGCCGGTGCTTGAGGTTGTTCACCCTTGTACCGTCTGCTGGTGCCTGAGGAGGTCCTCCATCTGTATCTGCTGCTGGTGCCGGAGGTGCTTCACCCATGTACGTTCTGCTGGTGCCTGAGGAGGTCCTTCATCTGTATCTGCTGCTGGTGCCGGAGGTGGTTCACCCTTGTACCTTCTGCTGGTGCCTGAGGAGGTCCTCCATGTGTGTCTGCTGCCAGTGCTGGAGGTTGCTCACCCTTGTACGTTCTGCTGGTGCCTGAGGAGGTCCTCCATCTGTTTCTGCTGCTGGAGGTTGGTCAACCTTGTACCTTCTGCTGGTGCCTGAGGAGGTCCTCCATCAGTGTCTGCTGCCGGAAGTTGGCCACCCTTGTACCTTCTGCTGGTGCCTGAGGAGGTCTCCCATCTGTGTCTGCTGCTGGTGCTGGAGGTTGGTCACCCTTGTACCTTCTGCTGGTGCCTGAGGAGGTCCTCCATCTGTGTCTGCTGCTGGTGCTGGAGGTTGTTCACTCTTGTACCTTCTGCTGGTGCCTGAGGAGGTCCTCCATCCGTGACTGTGTCTGCTGCTGGAGGTTGGTCACCCTTGTTCCTTCTGCTGGTGCCTGAGGAGGTCCTCCATCTGTGTTTGCTGCCGGTGCTTGAGGTTGTTCACCCATGTCCCTTCTGCTGGTGCTTGAGGAGGTCCTCCATCTGTGTCTGCTGCTGGTGCCAGAGGTTGGTCACTCTTGTACCTTCTGCTGGTACCTGAGGAGGTCCTCCATCTGTTTCTGCTGCCGGCTCCAGAGGTTGTTCACCCTTGTCCCTTCTGCTGGTGCCTGAGGAGGTTCTCCATCTGTGTCTGCTGCTGGTGCTTGAGGTTGTTCACCCATGTCCCTTCTGCTGGTGCCTGAGGAGGTTCTCCATCTGTGTCTGCTGCTGGTGCTTGAGGTTGTTCACCCATGTCCCTTCTGCTGGTGCCTGAGGACGTCCTCCATCTGTATCTGCTGCTGGTGCAGGAGGTGGTTCACCCTTGTACGTTCTGCTGGTGCCCGAGGAGGTCCTCCATCTGTATCTGCTGCTGGTGCCGGAGGTGGTTCACCCTTGTACCTTCTGCTGGTGCCTGAGGAGGTCCTCCATCTGTTTCTGCTGCTGGAGGTTGGTCAACCTTGCACCTTCTGCTGGTACCTGAGGAGGTCATCCATCAGTGTCTGCTGCCGGAGGTTGGCCACCTTTGTACCTTCTGCTGGTGCCCGAGGAGGTCCCCCATCTGTGTCTGCTGCTGGTGCTGGAGGTTGGTCACCCTTGTACCTTCTGCTGGTGCCTGAGGAGGTCCTCCATGTGTGTCTGCTGCCAGTGCTGGAGGTTGCTCACCCTTGTACGTTCTG
Source organism: Calotriton arnoldi (assembly GCA_963921515.1). Classification (NCBI taxonomy): domain Eukaryota; kingdom Metazoa; phylum Chordata; class Amphibia; order Caudata; family Salamandridae; genus Calotriton; species Calotriton arnoldi. The sequence continues at coordinate 934,952 of CAWUFW010000223.1, read as the reverse complement.
CTGGTGCCTGAGGAGGTCCTCCATCTGTTTCTGCTGCTGGAGGTTGGTCAACCTTGTACCTTCTGCTGGTGCCTGAGGAGGTCCTCCATCAGTGTCTGCTGCCGGAAGTTGGCCACCCTTGTACCTTCTGCTGGTGCCTGAGGAGGTCTCCCATCTGTGTCTGCTGCTGGTGCTGGAGGTTGGTCACACTTGTACCTTCTGCTGGTGCCTGAGGAGGTCCTCCATCTGTGTCTGCTGCTGGTGCTGGAGGTTGTTCACTCTTGTACCTTCTGCTGGTGCCTGAGGAGGTCCTCCATCCGTGACTGCGTCTGCTGCTGGAGGTTGGTCACCCTTGTTCCTTCTGCTGGTGCCTGAGGAGGTCCTCCATCTGTGTTTGCTGCCGGTGCTTGAGGTTGTTCACCCATGTCCCTTCTGCTGGTGCTTGAGGAGGTCCTCCATCTGTGTCTGCTGCTGGTGCCAGAGGTTGGTCACTCTTGTACCTTCTGCTGGTACCTGAGGAGGTCCTCCATCTGTTTCTGCTGCCGGCTCCAGAGGTTGTTCACCCTTGTCCCTTCTGCTGGTGCCTGAGGAGGTCCTCCATCTGTGTCTGCTGCTGGTGCTTGAGGTTGTTCACCCATGTCCCTTCTGCTGGTGCCTGAGGAGGGCCTCCATCTGTGTCTGCTGCTGGTGCTTGAGGTTGTTCACCCATGTCCCTTCTGCTGGTGCCTGAGGAGGTCCTCCATCTGTATCTTCTGCTGGTGCCGGAGGTGGTTCACCCTTGTACGTTCTGCTGGTGCCCGAGGAGGTCCTCCATCTGTATCTGCTGCTGGTGCCGGAGGTGGTTCACCCTTGTACCTTCTGCTGGTGCCTGAGGAGGTCCTCCATCTGTTTCTGCTGCTGGAGGTTGGTCAACCTTGCACCTTCTGCTGGTACCTGAGGAGGTCATCCATCAATGTCTACTGCCGGAGGTTGGCCACCCTTGTACCTTCTGCTGGTGCCCGAGGAGGTCCCCCATCTGTGTCTGCTGCTGGTGCTGGAGGTTGGTCACCCTTGTACCTTCTGCTGGTGCCTGAGGAGGTCCTCTGTCTGCGTCTGCTGCTGGAGGTTGGTCACCCTTGTTCCTTCTGCTGGTGCCTGAGGAGGTCCTCCATCTGTGTCTGCTGCCGGTGCTTGAGGTTGTTCACCCAGGTCCCTTCTGCTGGTGCCTGAGGAGGTCCTCCATCTGTGTCTGCTGCTGGTGCCAGAGGTTGGTCACTCTTGTACCTTCTGCTGGTGCCTGAGGAGTTCCTCCATCTGTGTTTGCTGCTGGTGCTTGAGGTTGTTCACCCTTGTCCCTTCTGCTGGTGCCTGAGGAGGTCCTCCATCTGTGTCTGCTGCTGGAAGTTGTTCACCCTTGTCCCTTCTGCTGCTGCCTGAGGAGGTCCTCCATCTGTGTCTGCTGCTGGTGCCGGAGGTTGGTCACTCTTGTACCTTCTGCTGGTGCCTGAGGAGGTCCTCCATCTGTGTCTGCTGCTGGTGCTGGAGGTTGGTCACCCTTGTACCTTCTGCTGGTGCCTGAGGAGGTCCTCCATCTGTGTCTGCTGCCGGTGCTTGAGGTTGTTCACCCTCGTACCTTTTGCTGGTGCCTGAGGAGGTCCACCATCTGTATCTGCTGCTGGTGCCGGAGGTGGTTCACCCTTGTAAGTTCTGCTGGTGCCTGAGGAGGTCCTCCATCTGTATCTGCTGCTGGTGCTGGAGGTGGGTCACCCATGTACCTTCTGCTGGTACCTGAGGAGGTCCTCCATCTGTGTCTGCTGTCAGTGCTGGAGGTTGGTCACCGTTGTACCTTCTGCTGGTGCCTGAGGAGGTCATCCATCTGCTTCTGCTGCTGGAGGTTGGTCACCCTTGTACCTTGTGATGGTGCCTGAGGAGGTCCTCCATCAGTTTCTGCTGCCGGAGGTTGGCCACCCTTGTACCTTCTGCTGGTGCCTGAGGAGGTCCCCCATCTGTGTCTGCTGCTGGTGCTGGAGGTTGGTCACCCGTGTACCTTCTGCTGGTTCCTAAGGAGGTCCTCCATCTGTGTCTGCTGCTTGTGCTTGAGGTTGTTCACCCTCGTACCTTTTGCTGGTGCCTGAGGAGGTCCACCATCTGTATCTGCTGCTGGTGCCGGAGGTGGTTCACCCTTGTAAGTTCTGCTGGTGCCTGAGGAGGTCCTTAATCTGTATCTGCTGCTGGTGCTGGAGGTGGTTCACCCATGTACCTTCTGCTGGTACCTGAGGAAGGTCCTCCATCTGTGTCTGCTGCCAGTGCTGGAGGTTGGTCACCCTTGTACCTTCTGCTGGTGCCTGAGGAGGTCATCCATCTGCTTCTGCTGCTGGAGGTTGGTCACCCTTGTACCTTGTGCTGGTGCCTGAGGAGGTCCTCCATCAGTTTCTGCTGCCGGAGGTTGGCCACCCTTGTACCTTCTGCTGGTGCCTGAGGAGGTACCCCATCTGTGTCTGCTGCTTGAGGTTGGTCACCCTTGTTCCTTCTGCTGGTGCCTGAGGAGGTCCTCCATCTGTGTCTGCTGCTGGTGCTTGAGGTTGTTCACCCAGGTCCCTTCTGCTGGTGCCTGAGGAGGTCCTCCATCTGTGTCTGCTGCTGGTGCCGGAGGTTGGTCACTCTTGTACCTTTTGCTGGTGCCTGAGGAGGTCCTTCATCTGTGTCTGCTGCCGGCTCCAGAGGTTGTTCACCCTTGTCCCTTCTGCTGGTGCCTGAGGAGGTCCTCCATCTGTGTCTGCTGCTGGTGCTTGAGGTTGTTCACCCTTGTCCCTTCTGCTGGTGCCTGAGGAGGTCCTCCATCTGTGTCTGCTGCTGGTGCTTGAGGTTGTTCACCCTGGTCCCTTCTGCTGCTGCCTGAGGAGGTCCTCCATCTGTGTCTGCTGCTGGTGCCGGAGATTGGTCACTCTTGTTTGTACCTTCTGCTGGTGCCTGAGGAGGTCCTCCATCTGTGTCTGCTGCTGGTGCTTGAGGTTGTTCACCCTTGTCCCTTCTGCTGCTGCCTGAGGAGGTCCTCCATCTGTGTCTGCTGCTGGTGCCGGAGATTGGTCACTCTTGTACCTTCTGCTGGTGCCTGAGGAGGTCCTCCATGTGTGTCTGCTGCTGGTGCCGGAGGTGGTTCACCCTTGTATGTTCTGCTGGTGCCTGAGGAGGTCCTTCATCTGTGTCTGCTGCCGGTGCTTGAGGTTGTTCACCCTTGTACCTTCTGCTGGTGCTTGAGGAGGTCCTCCATCTGTGTCTGCTGCTGGAGCCGGAGGTGGTTCACTCTTGTCCCTTCTGCTGGTGCCTGAGGAGGTCCTCCATATGTGTCTGCTGCCAATGCTGGAGGTTGCTCACCCTTTTACCTTCTGCTGGTGCCTGAGGAGGTCCCCCATCTGTGTCTGCTGCTGGTGCTGGAGGTTGGTCACCCTTGTACCTTCTGCTGGTGCCTGAGGAGGTCCTCCATCTGTGTCTTTTGCCATTGCTGGAGGTTGCTCACCCTTGTACTTTCTTCTGGTGCCTGAGGAGGTCCCCCATCTGTGTCTACTGGTGAAAGTTGTTCACCCTTGTCCCTTCTACTGGTTCCTGAGGAGGTCCTCCATCTGTGTCTGCAGCTGGTGCTGGAGGTTGTTCACCCTTGTACCTTGTGCTGGTGCCTGAGCAGGTCCTCTATGTGTCTGTTGCCGGTGCGTGAGGTTGTTCACCCTTGTACCTTCTGCTGGTGCCTGAGGAGGTCCTCCATCTGTGTCTGCTGCCGGTGCGTGAGGTTGTTCACCCGTGTCCCTTCTGCTGGTGCCTGAGGAGGTCCTCCATCTGTGTCTGCTGCCAGCTCCCGAGGTTGTTCACCTGTGTCCCCTCTGCTGGTGCCTGAGGAGGTCCTCTATCTGTGTCTGCTGCCGGTGCCAGAGGTTGGTCACCCTTGTACCTTCTGCTGGTGGCTGAGGAGGCCCTCCATCTGTGTCTGCTGCTGCTTCCAGAGGTTGTTCACCCATGTACCTACTGCTGGTGCCTGAGGAAGTGCTCCATCTGTGTCTGCTGCTGGTGCCAGAGGTTGTTCACCCATGTACCTTCTGCTGGTCCCTGAGGAGGTCCTCCATCTGTGTCTGCTGCCAGTGCCAGAGGTTGTTCACCCTTGTCCCTTCTACTAGTTCCTGAGGAGGTCCTCCATCTGCGTCTGCTGCTGGTGCTGGAGGTTGGTCACCCTTGTCCCTTCTGCTGGTGCCTGAGGAGGTCTTCCATCTGTGTCTGCTGCTGGTGGTGGAGGTTGTTCACCCTTGTCCCTTCTGATGGTGCATGACGAGGTCCTCCATCTGTGTCTGCTGCTGGTGCCAGAGGTTGGTCACCCATGTACCTTCTGCGGTTGCTGAGGAGATCCTCCATCTGTGTCTGCTGCCGGTGCTTGAGGTTGTTCACCCTTGTACCTTCTGCTGGTGCCTGAGGAGGTCCTCCATCTGTGTCTGCTGCTGGTGCTGGAGGTTGGTCACCCTTGTACCTTCTGCTGGTGCCTGAGGAGGTCCTCCATCTGTGTCTGATGCTGGTGCTTGAGGTTGTTCACCCTTGTACCGTCTGCTGGTACCTCAGGAGGTCCTCCATCTGTATCTGCTGCTGGTGCCGGAGGTGCTTCACCCTTGTACGTTCTGCTGGTACCTGAGGAGGTCCTCCATCTGTATCTGCTGCTGGTGCCGGAGGTGGTTCACCCTTGTACCTTCTGCTGGTGCCTGAGGAGGTCCTCCATCTGTGTCTGCTGCTGGTGCTTGAGGTTGTTCACCCTTGACCCTTCTGCTGGTGCCTGAGGAGGTCCTCCATCTGTGTCTGCTGCTGGTGCTTGAGGTTTTTCACCCTTGTCCCTTCTGCTGCTGCCTGAGGAGGTCCTGCATCTGTGTCTGCTGCTGGTGCCGGAGATTGGTCACTCTTGTACCTTCTGCTGGTGCCTGAGGAGGTCCTCCATGTGTGTCTGCTGCTGGTGCCGGAGGTGGTTCACCCTTGTACATTCTGCTGGTGCCTGAGGAGGTCCTTCATCTGTGTCTGCTGCCGGTGCTTGAGGTTGTTCACCCTTGTACCTTCTGCTGGTGCTTGAGGAGGTCCTCCATCTGTGTCTGCTGCTGGAGCCGGAGGTGGTTCACTCTTGTCCCTTCTGCTGGTGCCTGAGGAGGTCCTCCATATGTGTCTGCTGCCAATGCTGGAGGTTGCTCACCCTTGTACCTTCTGCTGGTGCCTGAGGAGGTCCCCCATCTGTGTCTGCTGCTGGTGCTGGAGGTTGGTCACCCTTGTACCTTCTGCTGGTGCCTGAGGAGGTCCTCCATCTGTGTCTTTTGCCATTGCTGGAGGTTGCTCACCCTTGTACTTTCTTCTGGTGCCTGAGGAGGTCCCCCATCTATGTCTACTGGTGAAAGTTGTTCACCCTTGTCCCTTCTACTGGTTCCTGAGGAGGTCCTCCATCTGTGTCTGCAGCTGGTGCTGGAGATTGTTCACCCTTGTACCTTGTGCTGGTGCCTGAGCAGGTCCTCTATGTGTCTGTTGCCGGTGCGTGAGGTTGTTCACCCTTGTACCTTCTGCTGGTGCCTGAGGAGGTCCTCCATCTGTGTCTGCTGCCGGTGCGTGAGGTTGTTCACCCGTGTCCCTTCTGCTGGTGCCTGAGGAGGTCCTCCATCTGTGTCTGCTGCCAGCTCCCGAGGTTGTTCACCTGTGTCCCTTCTGCTGGTGCCTTAGGAGGTCCTCTATCTGTGTCTGCTGCCGGAGCCAGAGGTTGGTCACCCTTGTACCTTCTGCTGGTGCCTGAGGAGGCCCTCCATCTGTGTCTGCTGCTGGTTCCAGAGGTTGTTCACCCATGTACCTACTGCTGGTGCCTGAGGAGGTGCTCCATCTGTGTCTGCTGCTGGTGCCAGAGGTTGTTCACCCATGTACCTTCTGCTGGTCCCTGAGGAGGTCCTCCATCTGTGTCTGCTGCCAGTGCCAGAGGTTGTTCACCCTTGTCCCTTCTACTGGTTCCTGAGGAGGTCCTCCATGTGTGTCTGCTGCCAGTGCTGGAGGTTGCTCACCCTTGTACGTTCTGCTGGTGCCTGAGGAGGTCCTCCATCTGTGTCTGCTGCTGGTGCCAGAGGTTGGTCACTCTTGTACCTTCTGCTGGTACCTGAGGAGGTCCTCCATCTGTTTCTGCTGCCGGCTCCAGAGGTTGTTCACCCTTGTCCCTTCTGCTGGTGCCTGAGGAGGTCCTCCATCTGTGTCTGCTGCTGGTGCTTGAGGTTGTTCACCCATGTCCCTTCTGCTGGTGCCTGAGGAGGTCCTCCATCTGTGTCTGCTGCTGGTGCTTGAGGTTGTTCACCCATGTCCCTTCTGCTGGTGCCTGAGGAGGTCCTCCATCTGTATCTGCTGCTGGTGCCGGAGGTGGTTCACCCTTGTACGTTCTGCTGGTGCCCGAGGAGGTCCTCCATCTGTATCTGCTGCTGGTGCCGGAGGTGGTTCACCCTTGTACCTTCTGCTGGTGCCTGAGGAGGTCCTCCATCTGTTTCTGCTGCTGGAGGTTGGTCAACCTTGCACCTTCTGCTGGTACCTGAGGAGGTCATCCATCAATGTCTGCTGCCGGAGGTTGGCCACCCTTGTACCTTCTGCTGGTGCCCGAGGAGGTCCCCCATCTGTGTCTGCTGCTGGTGCTGGAGGTTGGTCACCCTTGTACCTTCTGCTGGGGCCTGGAGAGGTCCTCTGTCTGCGTCTGCTGCTGGAGGTTGGTCACCCTTGTTCCTTCTGCTGGTGCCTGAGGAGGTCCTCCATCTGTGTCTGCTGCCGGTGCTTGAGGTTGTTCACCCAGGTCCCTTCTGCTGGTGCCTGAGGAGGTCCTCCATCTGTGTCTGCTGCTGGTGCCAGAGGTTGGTCACTCTTGTCCCTTCAGCTGGTGCCTGAGGAGGTCCTCCATCTGTGTCTGCTGCTGGTGCTTGAGGTTGTTCACCCTTGTCCCTTCTGCTGGTGCCTGAGGAGGTCCTCCATCTGTGTCTGCTGCTGGAAGTTGTTCACCCTTGTCCCTTCTGCTGCTGCCTGAGGAGGTCCTCCATCTGTGTCTGCTGCTGGTGCCGGAGGTTGGTCACTCTTGTACCTTCTTCTGGTGCCTGAGGAGGTCCTCCATCTGTGTCTGCTGCTGGTGCTGGAGGTTGGTCACCCTTGTACCTTCTGCTGGTGCCTGAGGAGGTCCTCCATCTGTGTCTGCTGCCGGTGCTTGAGGTTGTTCACCCTCGTACCTTTTGCTGGTGCCTGAGGAGGTCCACCATCTGTATCTGCTGCTGGTGCCGGAGGTGGTTCACCCTTGTAAGTTCTGCTGGTGCCTGAGGAGGTCCTCCATCTGTGTCTGCTGCTGGTGCTGGAGGTTGGTCACCCTTGTACCTTCTGCTGGTACCTGAGGAGGTCCTCCATCTGTGTCTGCTGTCAGTGCTGGAGGTTGGTCACCGTTGTACCTTCTGCTGGTGCCTGAGGAGGTCATCCATCTGCTTCTGCTGCTGGAGGTTGGTCACCCTTGTACCTTGTGATGGTGCCTGAGGAGGTCCTCCATCAGTTTCTGCTGCCGGAGGTTGGCCACCCTTGTACCTTCTGCTGGTGCCTGAGGAGGTCCCCCATCTGTGTCTGCTGCTGGTGCTGGAGGTTGGTCACCCGTGTACCTTCTGCTGGTTCCTGAGGAGGTCCTCCATCTGTGTCTGCTGCTTGTGCTTGAGGTTGTTCACCCTCGTACCTTTTGCTGGTGCCTGAGGAGGTCCACCATCTGTATCTGCTGCTGGTGCCGGAGGTGGTTCACCCTTGTAAGTTCTGCTGGTGCCTGAGGAGGTCCTTAATCTGTATCTGCTGCTGGTGCTGGAGGTGGTTCACCCATGTACCTTCTGCTGGTACCTGAGGAAGGTCCTCCATCTGTGTCTGCTGCCAGTGCTGGAGGTTGGTCACCCTTGTACCTTCTGCTGGTGCCTGAGGAGGTCATCCATCTGCTTCTGCTGCTGGAGGTTGGTCACCCTTGTACCTTGTGCTGGTGCCTGAGGAGGTCCTCCATCAGTTTCTGCTGCCGGAGGTTGGCCACCCTTGTACCTTCTGCTGGTGCCTGAGGAGGTACCCCATCTGTGTCTGCTGCTTGAGGTTGGTCACCCTTGTTCCTTCTGCTGGTGCCTGAGGAGGTCCTCCATCTGTGTCTGCTGCTGGTGCTTGAGGCTGTTCACCCAGGTCCCTTCTGCTGGTGCCTGAGGAGGTCCTCCATCTGTGTCTGCTGCTGGTGCCGGAGGTTGGTCACTCTTGTACCTTTTGCTGGTGCCTGAGGAGGTCCTTCATCTGTGTCTGCTGCCGGCTCCAGAGGTTGTTCACCCTTGTCCCTTCTGCTGGTGCCTGAGGAGGTCCTCCATCTGTGTCTGCTGCTGGTGCTTGAGGTTGTTCACCCTTGTCCCTTCTGCTGGTGCCTGAGGAGGTCCTCCATCTGTGTCTGCTGCTGGTGCTTGAGGTTGTTCACCCTGGTCCCTTCTGCTGCTGCCTGAGGAGGTCCTCCATCTGTGTCTGCTGCTGGTGCCGGAGATTGGTCACTCTTGTTTGTACCTTCTGCTGGTGCCTGAGGAGGTCCTCCATCTGTGTCTGCTGCTGGTGCTTGAGGTTGTTCACCCTTGTCCCTTCTGCTGCTGCCTGAGGAGGTCCTCCATCTGTGTCTGCTGCTGGTGCCGGAGATTGGTCACTCTTGTACCTTCTGCTGGTGCCTGAGGAGGTCCTCCATGTGTGTCTGCTGCTGGTGCCGGAGGTGGTTCACCCTTGTACGTTCTGCTGGTGCCTGAGGAGGTCCTTCATCTGTGTCTGCTGCCGGTGCTTGAGGTTGTTCACCCTTGTACCTTCTGCTGGTGCTTGAGGAGGTCCTCCATCTGTGTCTGCTGCTGGAGCCGGAGGTGGTTCACTCTTGTCCCTTCTGCTGGTGCCTGAGGAGGTCCTCCATATGTGTCTGCTGCCAATGCTGGAGGTTGCTCACCCTTTTACCTTCTGCTGGTGCCTGAGGAGGTCCCCCATCTGTGTCTGCTGCTGGTGCTGGAGGTTGGTCACCCTTGTACCTTTTGCTGGTGCCTGAGGAGGTCCTCCATCTGTGTCTTTTGCCATTGCTGGAGGTTGCTCACCCTTGTACTTTCTTCTGGTGCCTGAGGAGGTCCCCCATCTGTGTCTACTGGTGAAAGTTGTTCACCCTTGTCCCTTCTACTGGTTCCTGAGGAGGTCCTCCATCTGTGTCTGCAGCTGGTGCTGGAGGTTGTTCACCCTTGTACCTTGTGCTGGTGCCTGAGCAGGTCCTCTATGTGTCTGTTGCCGGTGCGTGAGGTTGTTCACCCTTGTACCTTCTGCTGGTGCCTGAGGAGGTCCTCCATCTGTGTCTGCTGCCGGTGCGTGAGGTTGTTCACCCGTGTCCCTTCTGCTGGTGCCTGAGGAGGTCCTCCATCTGTGTCTGCTGCCAGCTCCCGAGGTTGTTCACCTGTGTCCCCTCTGCTGGTGCCTGAGGAGGTCCTCTATCTGTGTCTGCTGCCGGTGCCAGAGGTTGGTCACCCTTGTACCTTCTGCTGGTGGCTGAGGAGGCCCTCCATCTGTGTCTGCTGCTGCTTCCAGAGGTTGTTCACCCATGTACCTACTGCTGGTGCCTGAGGAGGTGCTCCATCTGTGTCTGCTGCTGGTGCCAGAGGTTGTTCACCCATGTACCTTCTGCTGGTCCCTGAGGAGGTCCTCCATCTGTGTCTGCTGCCAGTGCCAGAGGTTGTTCACCCTTGTCCCTTCTACTAGTTCCTGAGGAGGTCCTCCATCTGCGTCTGCTGCTGGTGCTGGAGGTTGGTCACCCTTGTCCCTTCTGCTGGTGCCTGAGGAGGTCTTCCATCTGTGTCTGCTGCTGGTGCTGGAGGTTGTTCACCCTTGTCCCTTCTGATGGTGCATGACGAGGTCCTCCATCTGTGTCTGCTGCTGGTGCCAGAGGTTGGTCACCCATGTACCTTCTGCGGTTGCTGAGGAGATCCTCCATCTGTGTCTGCTGCCGGTGCTTGAGGTTGTTCACCCTTGTACCTTCTGCTGGTGCCTGAGGAGGTCCTCCATCTGTGTCTGCTGCTGGTGCTGGAGGTTGGTCACCCTTGTACCTTCTGCTGGTGCCTGAGGAGGTCCTCCATCTGTGTCTGATGCTGGTGCTTGAGGTTGTTCACCCTTGTACCGTCTGCTGGTACCTCAGGAGGTCCTCCATCTGTATCTGCTGCTGGTACCGGAGGTGCTTCACCCTTGTACGTTCTGCTGGTACCTGAGGAGGTCCTCCATCTGTATCTGCTGCTGGTGCCGGAGGTGGTTCACCCTTGTACCTTCTGCTGGTGCCTGAGGAGGTCCTCCATCTGTGTCTGCTGCTGGTGCTTGAGGTTGTTCACCCTTGACCCTTCTGCTGGTGCCTGAGGAGGTCCTCCATCTGTGTCTGCTGCTGGTGCTTGAGGTTTTTCACCCTTGTCCCTTCTGCTGCTGCCTGAGGAGGTCCTGCATCTGTGTCTGCTGCTGGTGCCGGAGATTGGTCACTCTTGTACCTTCTGCTGGTGCCTGAGGAGGTCCTCCATGTGTGTCTGCTGCTGGTGCCGGAGGTGGTTCACCCTTGTACATTCTGCTGGTGCCTGAGGAGGTCCTTCATCTGTGTCTGCTGCCGGTGCTTGAGGTTGTTCACCCTTGTACCTTCTGCTGGTGCTTGAGGAGGTCCTCCATCTGTGTCTGCTGCTGGAGCCGGAGGTGGTTCACTCTTGTCCCTTCTGCTGGTGCCTGAGGAGGTCCTCCATATGTGTCTGCTGCCAATGCTGGAGGTTGCTCACCCTTGTACCTTCTGCTGGTGCCTGAGGAGGTCCCCCATCTGTGTCTGCTGCTGGTGCTGGAGGTTGGTCACCCTTGTACCTTCTGCTGGTGCCTGAGGAGGTCCTCCATCTGTGTCTTTTGCCATTGCTGGAGGTTGCTCACCCTTGTACTTTCTTCTGGTGCCTGAGGAGGTCCCCCATCTGTGTCTACTGGTGAAAGTTGTTCACCCTTGTCCCTTCTACTGGTTCCTGAGGAGGTCCTCCATCTGTGTCTGCAGCTGGTGCTGGAGATTGTTCACCCTTGTACCTTGTGCTGGTGCCTGAGCAGGTCCTCTATGTGTCTGTTGCCGGTGCGTGAGGTTGTTCACCCTTGTACCTTCTGCTGGTTCCTGAGGAGGTCCTCCATCTGTGTCTGCTGCCGGTGCGTGAGGTTGTTCACCCGTGTCCCTTCTGCTGGTGCCTGAGGAGGTCCTCCATCTGTGTCTGCTGCCAGCTCCCGAGGTTGTTCACCTGTGTCCCTTCTGCTGGTGCCTTAGGAGGTCCTCTATCTGTGTCTGCTGCCGGTGCCAGAGGTTGGTCACCCTTGTACCTTCTGCTGGTGCCTGAGGAGGCCCTCCATCTGTGTCTGCTGCTGGTTCCAGAGGTTGTTCACCCATGTACCTACTGCTGGTGCCTGAGGAGGTGCTCCATCTGTGTCTGCTGCTGGTGCCAGAGGTTGTTCACCCATGTACCTTCTGCTGGTCCCTGAGGAGGTCCTCCATCTGTGTCTGCTGCCAGTGCCAGAGGTTGTTCACCCTTGTCCCTTCTACTGGTTCCTGAGGAGGTCTTCCATCTGTGTCTGCTGCTGGTGCTGGAGGTTGTTCACCCTTGTCCCTTCTGATGGTGCATGACGAGGTCCTCCATCTGTGTCTGCTGCTGGTGCCAGAGGTTGGTCACCCATGTACCTTTTGCGGTTGCTGAGGAGGTCCTCCATCTGTGTCTGCTGCCGGTGCTTGAGGTTGTTCACCCTTGTACCTTCTGCTGGTGCCTGAGGAGGTCCTCCATCTGTGTCTGCTGCTGGTGCTGGAGGTTGGTCACCCTTGTACCTTCTGCTGGTGCCTGAGGAGGTCCTCCATCTGTGTCTGATGCTGGTGTTTGAGGTTGTTCACCCTTGTACCGTCTGCTGGTACCTCAGGAGGTCCTCCATCTGTATCTGCTGCTGGTGCCGGAGGTGCTTCACCCTTGTACGTTCTGCTGGTACCTGAGGAGGTCCTCCATCTGTATCTGCTGCTGGTGCCGGAGGTGGTTCACCCTTGTACCTTCTGCTGGTGCCCGAGGAGGTCCTCCATGTGTGTCTGCTGCCAGTGCTGGAGGTTGCTCACCCTTGTACGTTCTGCTGGTGCCTGAAGAGGTCCTCCATCTGTTTCTGCTGCTGGAGGTTCGTCACCCTTGTACCTTCTGCTGGTGCCTGAGGAGGTCCTCCATCACTGTCTGCTGCCGGAAGTTGGCCACCCTTGTACCTTCTGCTGGTGCCTGAGGAGGTCCCCCATCTGTGTCTGCTGCTGGTGCTGGAGGTTGGTCACCCTTCTACCTTCTGCTGGTGCCTGAGGAGGTCCTCCATCTGTGTCTGCTGCTGGAGGTTGTTCACTATTGTACCTTCTGCTGGTGCCTGAGGAGGTCCTCCATCTGTGACTGCATCTGCTGCTGGAGGTTGGTCACCCTTGTTCCTTTGCTGGTGCCTGAGGAGGTCCTCCATCTGTGTTTGCTGCCGGTGCTTGAGGTTGTTCACCCATGTCCCTTCTGCTGGTGCCTGAGGAGGTCCTCCTTCTGTGTCTGCTGCTGGTGCCGGAGGTTGGTCACTCTTGTTCCTTCTACTGGTTCCTGAGGAGGTCCTCCATCTGTGTCTGCAGCTGGTGCTGGAGATTGTTCACCCTTGTACCTTGTGCTGGTGCCTGAGCAGGTCCTCTATGTGTCTGTTGCCGGTGCGTGAGGTTGTTCACCCTTGCACCTTCTGCTGGTGCCTGAGGAGGTCCTCCATCTGTGTCTGCTGCCGGTGCGTGAGGTTGTTCACCCGTGTCCCTTCTGCTGGTGCCTGAGGAGGTCCTCCATCTGTGTCTGCTGCCAGCTCCCGAGGTTGTTCACCTGTGTCCCTTCTGCTGGTGCCTTAGGAGGTCCTCTATCTGTGTCTGCTGCCGGTGCCAGAGGTTGGTCACCCTTGTACCTTCTGCTGGTGCCTGAGGAGGCCCTCCATCTGTGTCTGCTACTGGTTCCAGAGGTTGTTCACCCATGTACCTACTGCTGGTGCCTGAGGAGGTGCTCCATCTGTGTCTGCTGCTGGTGCCAGAGGTTGTTCACCCATGTACCTTCTGCTGGTCCCTGAGGAGGTCCTCCATCTGTGTCTGCTGCCAGTGCCAGAGGTTGTTCACCCTTGTCCCTTCTACTGGTTCCTGAGGAGGTCCTCCATCTGCGTCTGCTGCTGGTGCTGGAGGTTGGTCACCCTTGTCCCTTCTGCTGGTGCCTGAGGAGGTCCTCCATCCGTGTCTGATGCTGGTGTTTGAGGTTGTTCACCCTTGTACCGTCTGCTGGTACCTCAGGAGGTCCTCCATCTGTATCTGCTGCTGGTGCCGGAGGTCCTTCACCCTTGTACGTTCTGCTGGTACCTGAGGAGGTCCTCCATCTGTATCTGCTGCTGGTGCCGGAGGTGGTTCACCCTTGTACCTTCTGCTGGTGCCCGAGGAGGTCCTCCATGTGTGTCTGCTGCCAGTGCTGGAGGTTGCTCACCCTTGTACGTTCTGCTGGTGCCTGAAGAGGTCCTCCATCTGTTTCTGCTGCTGGAGGTTCGTCACCCTTGTACCTTCTGCTGGTGCCTGAGGAGGTCCTCCATCACTGTCTGCTGCCGGAAGTTGGCCACCCTTGTACCTTCTGCTGGTGCCTGAGGAGGTCCCCCATCTGTGTCTGCTGCTGGTGCTGGAGGTTGGTCACCCTTCTACCTTCTGCTGGTGCCTGAGGAGGTCCTCCATCTGTGTCTGCTGCTGGAGGTTGTTCACTATTGTACCTTCTGCTGGTGCCTGAGGAGGTCCTCCATCTGTGACTGCATCTGCTGCTGGAGGTTGGTCACCCTTGTTCCTTTGCTGGTGCCTGAGGAGGTCCTCCATCTGTGTTTGCTGCCGGTGCTTGAGGTTGTTCACCCATGTCCCTTCTGCTGGTGCCTGAGGAGGTCCTCCTTCTGTGTCTGCTGCTGGTGCCGGAGGTTGGTCACTCTTGTTCCTTCTACTGGTTCCTGAGGAGGTCCTCCATCTGTGTCTGCAGCTGGTGCTGGAGATTGTTCACCCTTGTACCTTGTGCTGGTGCCTGAGCAGGTCCTCTATGTGTCTGTTGCCGGTGCGTGAGGTTGTTCACCCTTGTACCTTCTGCTGGTGCCTGAGGAGGTCCTCCATCTGTGTCTGCTGCCGGTGCGTGAGGTTGTTCACCCGTGTCCCTTCTGCTGGTGCCTGAGGAGGTCCTCCATCTGTGTCTGCTGCCAGCTCCCGAGGTTGTTCACCTGTGTCCCTTCTGCTGGTGCCTTAGGAGGTCCTCTATCTGTGTCTGCTGCCGGTGCCAGAGGTTGGTCACCCTTGTACCTTCTGCTGGTGCCTGAGGAGGCCCTCCATCTGTGTCTGCTGCTGGTTCCAGAGGTTGTTCACCCATGTACCTACTGCTGGTGCCTGAGGAGGTGCTCCATCTGTGTCTGCTGCTGGTGCCAGAGGTTGTTCTCCCATGTACCTTCTGCTGGTCCCTGAGGAGGTCCTCCATCTGTGTCTGCTGCCAGTGCCAGAGGTTGTTCACCCTTGTCCCTTCTACTGGTTCCTGAGGAGGTCCTCCATCTGCGTCTGCTGCTGGTGCTGGAGGTTGGTCACCCTTGTCCCTTCTGCTGGTGCCTGAGGAGGTCTTCCATCTGTGTCTGCTGCTGGTGCTGGAGGTTGTTCACCCTTGTCCCTTCTGATGGTGCATGACGAGGTCCTCCATCTGTGTCTGCTGCTGGTGCCAGAGGTTGGTCACCCATGTACCTTTTGCGGTTGCTGAGGAGGTCCTCCATCTGTGTCTGCTGCCGGTGCTTGAGGTTGTTCACCCTTGTACCTTCTGCTGGTGCCTGAGGAGGTCCTCCATCTGTGTCTGCTGCTGGAGGTTGGTCACCCTTGTACCTTCTGCTGGTGCCTGAGGAGGTCCTCCATCTGTGTCTGATGCTGGTGTTTGAGGTTGTTCACCCTTGTACCGTCTGCTGGTACCTCAGGAGGTCCTCCATCTGTATCTGCTGCTGGTGCCGGAGGTGCTTCACCCTTGTACGTTCTGCTGGTACCTGAGGAGGTCCTCCATCTGTATCTGCTGCTGGTGCCGGAGGTGGTTCACCCTTGTACCTTCTGCTGGTGCCCGAGGAGGTCCTCCATGTGTGTCTGCTGCCAGTGCTGGAGGTTGCTCACCCTTGTACGTTCTGCTGGTGCCTGAAGAGGTCCTCCATCTGTTTCTGCTGCTGGAGGTTCGTCACCCTTGTACCTTCTGCTGGTGCCTGAGGAGGTCCTCCATCACTGTCTGCTGCCGGAAGTTGGCCACCCTTGTACCTTCTGCTGGTGCCTGAGGAGGTCCCCCATCTGTGTCTGCTGCTGGTGCTGGAGGTTGGTCACCCTTCTACCTTCTGCTGGTGCCTGAGGAGGTCCTCCATCTGTGTCTGCTGCTGGAGGTTGTTCACTATTGTACCTTCTGCTGGTGCCTGAGGAGGTCCTCCATCTGTGACTGCATCTGCTGCTGGAGGTTGGTCACCCTTGTTCCTTTGCTGGTGCCTGAGGAGGTCCTCCATCTGTGTTTGCTGCCGGTGCTTGAGGTTGTTCACCCATGTCCCTTCTGCTGGTGCCTGAGGAGGTCCTCCTTCTGTGTCTGCTGCTGGTGCCGGAGGTTGGTCACTCTTGTTCCTTCTGCTGGTGCCTGAGGAGGTCCTCCATCTGTGTCTGCTGCTGGTAGCTGAAGTTGTTCACCCTTGTCCCTTCTGCTGGTGCCTGAGGAGGTCCTCCATCTGTGCCTGCTGATGGTGCTGGAAGTTGTTCACCCTTGTCCCATCTGCTGGTGCCTGAGGAGGTCCTCCATCTGTGTCTGCTGCTGGTGCTGGAGGTTGGTCACCCTTGTACCTTCTGCTGGTGCCTGAGGAGGTCCTCCATCTGTGTCTGCTGCTGGTGCTTGAGGTTGTTCACCCTTGTACCGTCTGCTGGTGCCTGAGGAGGTCCTCCATCTGTATCTGCTGCTGGTGCCGGAGGTGCTTCACCCGTGTATGTTCTGCTGGTGCCTGAGGAGGTCCTTCATCTGTATCTGCTGCTGGTGCCGGAGGTGGTTCACCCTTGTACCTTCTGCTGGTGCCTGAGGAGGTCCTCCATGTGTGTCTGCTGCCAGTGCTGGAGGTTGCTCACCATTGTACGTTCTGCTGGTGCCTGAGGAGGTCCTCCATCTGTTTCTGCTGCTGGAGGTTGGTCAACCTTGTACCTTCTGCTGGTGCCTGAGGAGGTCCTCCATCAGTGTCTGCTGCCGAAAGTTGGCCACCCTTGTACCTTCTGCTGGTGCCTGAGGAGGTCTCCCATCTGTGTCTGCTGCTGGTGCTGGAGGTTGGTCACCCTTGTACCTTCTGCTGGTGCCTGAGGAGGTCCTCCATCTGTGTCTGCTGCTGGTGCTGGAGGTTGTTCACTCTTGTACCTTCTGCTGGTGCCTGAGGAGGTCCTCCATCCGTGACTGCGTCTGCTGCTGGAGGTTGGTCACCCTTGTTCCTTCTGCTGGTGCCTGAGGAGGTCCTCCATCTGTGTTTGCTGCCGGTGCTTGAGGTTGTTCACCCATGTCCCTTCTGCTGGTGCTTGAGGAGGTCCTCCATCTGTGTCTGCTGGTGGTGCCAGAGGTTGGTCACTTTTGTACCTTCTGCTGGTGCCTGAGGAGGTCCTCCGTCTGTTTCTGCTGCCGGCTCCAGAGGTTGTTCACCCTTGTCCCTTCTGCTGGTGCCTGAGGAGGTCCTCCATCTGTGTCTGCTGCTGGTGCTTGAGGTTGTTCACCCATGTCCCTTCTGCTGGTGCCTGAGTAGGTCCTCCATCTGTGTCTGCTGCTGGTGCTGGAAGTTGTTCACCCTTGTCCCTTCTGCTCGTGCCTGAGGAGGTCCTCCATCTGTGTCTGCTGCTGGTGCCGGAGGTGGTTCACCCTTGTACCTTCTGCTGGTGCCTGAGGAGGTCCTCCATCTGTGTCTGCTGCTGGTGCCGGAGGTGGTTCACCCTTGTACCTTCTACTGGTTCCTGAGGAGGTCCTCCATCTGTGTCTGCTGCCAGTGCCAGAGGTTGTTCACCCTTGTCCCTTCTGCTGGTGCCTGAGGAGGTCCTCCATCTGTGTCTGCTGCTGGTGCTTGAGGTTGTTCACCCATGTCCCTTCTGCTGGTGCCTGAGGAGGTCCTCCATCTGTGTCTGCTGCTGGTGCTGGAAGTTGTTCACCCTTGTCCCTTCTGCTCGTGCCTGAGGAGGTCCTCCATCTGTGTCTGCTGCTGGTGCCGGAGGTGGTTCACCCTTGTACCTTCTGCTGGTGCCTGAGGAGGTCCTCCATCTGTGTCTGCTGCTGGTGCTTGAGGTTGTTCACCCATGTCCCTTCTGCTGGGGCCTGAGGAGGTCCTCCATCTGTATCTGCTGCTGGTACCGGAGGTGGTTCACCCTTGTACGTTCTGCTGGTGCCCGAGGAGGTCCTCCATCTGTATCTGCTGCTGGTGCCGGAGGTGGTTCACCCTTGTACCTTCTGCTGGTGCCTGAGGAGGTCCTCCATGTGTGTCTGCTGCCGGAAGTTGGCCACCCTTGTACCTTCTGCTGGTGCCTGAGGAGGTCTCCCATCTGTGTCTGCTGCTGGTGCTGAAGGTTGGTCACCCTTGTACCTTCTGCTGGTGCCTGAGGAGGTCCTCCATCTGTGTCTGCTGCTGGTGCTGGAGGTTGTTCACTCTTGTACCTTCTGCTGGTGCCTGAGGAGGTCCTCCATCCGTGACTGCGTCTGCTGCTGGAGGTTGGTCACCCTTGTTCCTTCTGCTGGTGCCTGAGGAGGTCCTCCATCTGTGTTTGCTGCCGGTGCTTGAGGTTGTTCACCCATGTCCCTTCTGCTGGTGCTTGATGAGGTCCTCCATCTGTGTCTGCTGGTGGTGCCAGAGGTTGGTCACTTTTGTACCTTCTGCTGGTGCCTGAGGAGGTCCTCCATCTGTTTCTGCTGCCGGCTCCAGAGGTTGTTCACCCTTGTCCCTTCTGCTGGTGCCTGAGGAGGCCCTCCATCTGTGTCTGCTGCTGGTGCTTGAGGTTGTTCACCCATGTCCCTTCTGCTGGTGCCTGAGGAGGTCCTCCATCTGTGTCTGCTGCTGGTGCTGGAAGTTGTTCACCCTTGTCCCTTCTGCTCGTGCCTGAGGAGGTCCTCCATCTGTGTCTGCTGCTGGTGCCGGAGGTGGTTCACCCTTGTACCTTCTGCTGGTGCCTGAGGAGGTCCTCCATCTGTGTCTGCTGCTGGTGCCGGAGGTGGTTCACCCTTGTACCTTCTACTGGTTCCTGAGGAGGTCCTCCATCTGTGTCTGCTGCCAGTGCCAGAGGTTGTTCACCCTTGTCCCTTCTGCTGGTGCCTGAGGAGGTCCTCCATCTGTGTCTGCTGCTGGTGCTTGAGGTTGTTCACCCATGTCCCTTCTGCTGGTGCCTGAGGAGGTCCTCCATCTGTGTCTGCTGCTGGTGCTGGAAGTTGTTCACCCTTGTCCCTTCTGCTGGTGCCTGAGGAGGTCCTCCATCTGTGTCTGCTGCTGGTGCCGGAGGTGGTTCACCCTTGTACCTTCTGCTGGTGCCTGAGGAGGTCCTCCATCTGTGTCTGCTGCTGGTGCTTGAGGTTGTTCACCCATGTCCCTTCTGCTGGGGCCTGAGGAGGTCCTCCATCTGTATCTGCTGCTGGTGCCGGAGGTGGTTCACCCTTGTACGTTCTGCTGGTGCCCGAGGAGGTCCTCCATCTGTATCTGCTGCCGGTGCCGGAGGTGGTTCACCCTTGTACCTTCTACTGGTGCCTGTGGAGGTCCTCCATCTGTTTCTGCTGCTGGAGGTTGGTCAACCTTGTACCTTCTGCTGGTACCTGAGGAGGTCATCCATCAGTGTATGCTGCCGGAGGTTGGCCACCCTTGTAACTTCTGCTGGTGCCCGAGGAGGTCCCCCATCTGTGTCTGCTGCTGGTGCTGGAGGTTGGTCACCCTTGTACCTTCTGCTGGTGCCTGAGGAGGTCCTCTGTCTGCGTCTGCTGCTGGAGGTTGGTCACCCTTGTTCCTTCTGCTGGTGCCTGAGGAGGTCCTCCATCTGTGTCTGCTGCCGGTGCTTGAGGTTGTTCACCCAGGTCCCTTCTGCTGGTGCCTGAGGAGGTCCTCCATCTGTGTCTGCTGCTGGTGCCAGAGGTTGGTCACTCTTGTACCTTCTTGTTAGACCTGTCAGCCCTAGGGTGGTCTTGCCCTGTTTTTTTCCCCTTTTGCGCCTCATTT
The DNA here is from genome assembly GCA_963921515.1 of Calotriton arnoldi. Lineage (NCBI taxonomy): Eukaryota > Metazoa > Chordata > Amphibia > Caudata > Salamandridae > Calotriton > Calotriton arnoldi. The sequence continues at coordinate 915,686 of CAWUFW010000223.1, read as the reverse complement.
TTGCCACCATATTTTTACTGGACCTAGGTCTCCGGGCGCCTTGCCACTGCTAGCCAGTGCTGAGGTGCAGGTGCTCTCCCACTCAAGATGGCTGCCACAGGCCCCTGCTACTGCAGAGGGGCCTTACACGCATACACACTAGTAGCCAGGGTCAGGCTGGGACATATTGATACAGTATCCATTCCGTCCCCGCCTCTGGGCCACATAGCCAGACATGTGGAAGGTTCCAGAACCTTCCGGGCTGTGGGAGGAGTTATGTTTTGCCGCCTTTGGGAGGGTCACCTGACCTAGGGGTATAAAAGGCTTGGAGGGAAAACTTTCTAGTCAGATGGGGCACCACTGATCCTGGGAGAACCTCTGCCGGAGTACAGGCTTTAGGGCCTAGGGGGGAGACCTACACTACTGCTGCTGACAGGGCTGAGGCCCTGCTGTAGTAAGATAGCTGAGGAACGCCCACCACCCACTGACCTTGCCCAGTGTGAGGGGACCCAGGGAACCACCTTCAGCGTGCTGGGAGGAACATCAAGCACTCCCAGAACCACCAACTCACCCCCCCTCATAAGAAGAAACTTCTGACAAGAAACTTTTGACAAGAAACTTATAATAAGAAACTTCTGACAAGAAACTCCTGACAAGAAACTCCTAAGAAGCAACCAATCTGGAACAGTCGCAAGACACCTTAATTTGAGGAGGCCTGACCGTCCAGCCAGGCCTGAAGCCTAAACTGCCCAACTGGGGATCACCAGGTAAAGCGCCGTACCCTGAAGCGCTAGACCTTCACCCCCTATCTATTCCTGCCTGCTGCTGGGCTGCCCCCCAAGTACTTTTCCAGTCAGCCCTGCCCACAGGCTGCTGGTGCGCCCCGCGTTCTGTCTCCACGAGGGAGAAACTGCCCCCCCTCAGGTCACTGACCTCGTGAGGGAATCACCGCCGCGGCCGCCGCCGCGTGAAGAGAAGTGCTGCTGTGAGGAGAGGCCCTCCTCGAGGCTGTGTGGTGAGGTGCGCCGTCCGCGCCCTCACCGAAGGAAGCGCTGAGGTGAGGGAAGCCCCTCGAGTGGATGTGGTGAGGTGCGCCGTCCGCGCCCTCACCGAAGCCTCTACATATCCCCAAAATCATCGCCGCCGGGCCCGGGGCCCCACCGCCGCCGTCGCGGCCGAAGAAATCACCGCCGCGGCCTAGCGCGATCCGCGAGGCCTCCAGGCCCCGCCGACGCCGTTGCCGAGCAACCGGGGACGCCGGCCGCGCCCCCAGGAAGGCCGCGCAGAGATTGGGCGCCGGCTCCCGCCACGCCCCCAGCGCCGACGGAGTCCGAGGAAGAGCCCCGGCCGTGCAGAGGGAGACGGGGAGCCGGCCGGAGAGGACTGCCGGCTCCCGCTCCCCTTCCCGAAGTCCCTGAAGCCCGCCAGACCCACTCACCTGATCCCGGGGGCCGGAGGAGGGTGATACCGGCCCCCGCAACGTGCCGCCAAGTCACTTCCCTGATTCCGGGGGCCGGAGGAGGGTGATACCGGCCCCCGCAACGACCCGTCATTCCGGCCAGAAGGCCGAGGCACCCCGACCGGGCCCCGACCTCCAGAACACGGGCCGGGCCTGGAGATCGCCAGTCGCTAAGACTCGCGACCAACGACCAAGCACCAGGTGAGCCCAGGAGGCCCCTAGGGCCCACAAAAACGCCACTGGGGGCCGGGGGCCACCATTAACCCCTAAATTAACCGTGTAACTTTCCCCATGAGGCGAGGCCCCGGAGAGGAGTGGGCCTAGCCTGGAATTAACCCCTAAGGGACATAGAAGCCCCAGGATACAGGACATGTTGAGGGGTTCCCCACAGTGTTTACTAATTTAATGCAGATGCCTATTGTAATTACTGCCTAGGCCTATGCTTTTAACTGCAAAGTCTTTGCCAAAGGGGGAAAGTGATTAATTGAATTGAGCTGAAGTGTACACCGCCAAGAGTTGAAGTGTTTTATGTTACAGGTGTACTGGAATTGCGACGCCCACTGTACTGAATGTGGGTGCGCCTAGATTAATGCAGGCCTATTGAAATGTAACGTGAAAAGCCTTCTTTTAAGTAATTGAATATGCTTGAAGTGAACTGCATGTTTAGGCCCATGTTTTATTAATGCACCTTGTGATCCTTATTGGTGCTACGTTTAAGAGATAATTCCTGCGGCCTCTTAGTGGCCTACAATGTTGATGAGCTATGATGCTTTATTAAGAATGTGCACCAGTTGAGTAATGCAATGAATTTAAATGTAGATCTGAATTAATCTGCCTCATCTGATGCTAACTTGATTTATATATAAAAGATCTTGATTTTAAATACACAAGCCTGGTGTGGTGTCATGTTATTGCGTTCGCATTCCTGAGTCAAAGTAAGAGTGTGCTGCACAACTGCCTTACACATTGCCTTCGCGTGCTTTCCCGCCTCGCGCCATGCTACCGTGGCGGACTCGGTAAACCCGGTTCCAACATTTGGTGTTCAGCGGTTGGATAAGGACTGGTGTTTGTGCAGCACCCTACAGTGACTCAGTGTGCGCCGCAATTAGACACCTATTGTAATGCAAGTGCTAGGAATTCTTTTGTAATTGCCGATTGTGTACATTCCTGCGTTAGACCTGCTACCTACAGTCTAGAACCCTTTCCCTAAATTGTCTGGGACCCCACCTAGGAGGATGGAGTTTGAGTTAGCCAACCTAGAAAGGTATACGGTGACACAGCTCAAGGAGTTCTGCCTAGAGAGGGGGTGGCCGTCAAGCGAGGCGCCAGGAAGGAGGTGCTTCAGAAAGCTTTGAGGGCATGGGTAATGGCCCACCCGGAGGGAAGAGGGGACGAGGAGCAGGGGAGGCAGACAACCCAGGAGAACTGGACCTACTGCACATTGATGTTAGCGAGAATGTGTTGCCAGGAAGACGTTCCAGGGCAGGCAGTAGTGCGTCAGGGGGAGTTTGTCGGCAGAGGAATTTGAGGACAGGAGGGAGGAGAGGCGATTAACATTAGAACTTGCTAGGATGGAAAGAGAAGGAGAACAGGCAAGGCTAGCCATGGAGGAAAGGAAGCTTGCGCATGAGCTTAGCCTGAAGGAACTAGAGCTCCGAGCCTTGCAGATGGAGATGCAGGGCAAAGTGAATGGTGGCAGCATACCTGCTGGGGTTCCACAGGAGCCCAAATTTTATCTACCCAGAGAGGTGATAGCCAGTTTTAGTGTAGGAGATGACATCGATAAGTGGTTGGCGGCGTACGAGGTGGCTTTGGTGGCCCATAGAGTTCCTGAGAGCTCCTGGGGGGGAGGTCTTTACAGGTACATACCTCCACTAGTAAGGGACACACTTTTAACTTTGGATAAGGGGGAGCAGACTAACTACCCTATCATGAAGGAGGCCCTGCTCAAGAAGTTTGGCCTCACCCCAGAGAAGTACCGCCAAAAGTTCCGCAACAGCAACAAGCTTCACACACAAAACTGGGTGGATTTTTTTGATTATGCCCGGAAGGCATTGGAGGGTTGGGTGCGTGGCAGCAGCGTTGACAATTACAAAGGGCTGTACGACCTGTTCTTGAGAGAGCACCTCCTAGAGAAATGTTTTCCGGAGCTGCGCCAGTACTTGGTGGACCGCAAGCTGACCAATCCTAGGGAGCTTGCAGAGGAGGCAGACACGTGGGTCAGCACTCAGGTGTCCCACAAGGGAGCCGGGGCGGACCCCCCGAAAGGTGGACAGGGGTTCCCCCAGAAGAAAGAGGGGGGAGATAAAAAGAGGGAGTTCTTTAAAGGCCCCCAAAATAGACCGCCTGGGAGAGGGGTAGGTTCCCCATCCCAATCTGGATTCCAGAAACCCACTTATCCTGACAGGAGTCAGCAGCCCAGAACTGTCCGGTGCTACGAGTGCGGGGAGGCTGGACACTACAAGGGGGATCCCCAGTGTCGCAAGAGAACCCCAGCCCCCACAGGAGGTAAGAGCCCCGGGGTGGCCAGTGTAGCGCTTGGGGAGGAGTTATCCCTAGGTAGGGGAGGTGAGTGGACAGGCTTGACCTTAGTTTCCCTGGGGGATAGAGAGATCATCCCACGGGATCAGGTACCCGCGAACACTGCCAAGTATCGGCAGAGGGTCCTGGTGAACGGGGAGGAGGTGGAGGCTCTGAGGGACACAGGTGCCAGCATGACGATGGTGAGACGTCAGCTGGTGTCCCCAGAGCAGGTGATTCCTGAGGAATTCCACCCGGTTGTTATGGCTGATAATAGCCTGGGTCATTACCCGGTGGCCCAAGTTCCCTTTGAGTGGGGAGGAATATCAGGTCTGTTGAAGGTTGCGGTGAGCCCTGCCATGCCAGTTGACTGTCTGCTGGGCAACGACTTGGAACATACTGCCTGGAGGGAGGTAGAGTTCAATGCCCATGCTGAGATGTTGGGATTACCAGGATGGACTTGCGTTGTCACGCGGTCCATGGCTGCCCGACAAGGAACTCAGCTGGGGTTGGAGCCTGAAATAATGGCCCAGCCCACTGCTGGACGAGGAGATGTCCAGGAGGAGACACCCGGTGAGATGGATGTGGAGCCCGCGGAGGTGACCCCGGAGTCCGCTGAGGTGGTTGGTGTTCCCGTGGGGGACCTGCCGACCCCTGCAGAGTGGCAGGTGGAAGGAGGGCCCACCCGGGAGGAATTTTGCCGGGCGCAGAAGGAGTGCCCTACGCTTGAAGGCATGCGGCAACAGGCCGAAGCCCAAGCAGCTGGAACCGAGACTGGTAACTACCATGTCTACTGGGAGGATGGTCTCCTCTACAGTGAGCCTAAGGCTCCGGTGCATGGGTCATCAAGGGCCGTGGTGGTCCCCCAATGCTACCGAGCCTTTCTGCTAGAGTTGGCACACAAAATACCACTAGCAGGACACCTGGGCCAAGACAAGACGTTTGCACGTCTGGTCCCACATTTTTACTGGCCCAGGATGCGCGTCACTTCTGACACTTTTTGCAAGACTTGCACCACTTGCCAAGCGAGCGGCAAGACAGGGACGAAAGTGAAGGTCCCTCTAGAACCTCTCCCAGTTGTCGATACCCCTTTTGAGCGGGTAGGGATTGACATTGTCGGCCATTGGACCCGCCGACTTCTGCAGGACATAGGTTCATTTTGGTGCTGGTAGACCACGCCACCCGGTACCCAGAGGCAATCCCTCTGAGGACCATCACTGCACCGGTGGTGGCGCGGGCCCTGATGGGAATTTTTACCCGAGTGGGATTCCCCAAGGTCGTGGTGTCAGATAGGGGCACTAATTTCATGTCGGCCTACATGCAGGCCATGTGGAAGGAGTGTGGAGTGACCTACCGGTTCTCCACTCCTTACCACCCCCAGACGAACGGGCTCGTGGAGCGCTTTAACAAAACCTTGAAGGGGATGATCAGGAGCCTACCCGAGGACTTGAGAAGGAAGTGGGACGTCCTCTTACCCTGTCTGCTCTTCTCCTACCGAGAGGTGCCGCAGAAGGGGTCGGTTTCAGCCCCTTTGAGCTGCTCTATGGCCACCCCGTTCGGGGGCCCCTCAGTCTTGTCAAGGAGGGGTGGGAGAAGTCTTCCTCGAAGCTTCCCCGTGATGTGGTCAGCTATATGCTGGCATTCCGCAGCCAAGTGGCCAAGCTGTGGAAGGAGGCCATGGACAACCTAGAGGCTAGTCAGGCCGTCATGAAGACATGGTATGACCGGAACGCTCGGGCGGTAGAGTTAGACGCTGGACAGAAGGTGTGGGTCATGGAGCCAGGAGAGCTTAGCGCCCTCCAGGACCGGTGGACTGGGCCGTTTGAGATCTTGGAAAGGAGAGGCCAGACCACATATGTCGTCGATGTGAAGACCCCACGTCAACCCCACAGGGTGTTCCACGTCAACCGCCTGAAGCCCTACCAGGAGCGCTCAGAGCTCACTCTCCTGATGATAACAGATGGAAGTGAGGAGGAGGAGAGTGAGCCTCTTCCAGACCTTCTGGCGGCCCATGAGAAGGATGGTTCGGTAGAGGGAGTGGTCCTCGCCCCATCCTTAACCCCAGAGCAACAGAGGGACTGCCGCCAGGTCTTGGGGCAGTACGCCTCGTTGTTCTCCCTCACGCCTGGGATCACGCACCTGTGTACCCATGATGTGGACACAGGGGACAGTCCGCCAGTAAAAACCAAGACTTACCGGCTGTCCGATAAAGTCAAGGCTAGTATCCAGGGTGAGGTTACCAAGATGCTAGAACTGGGAGTGATTGAGCCTTCCAGTAGCCCTTGGGCTAGTCCGGTGGTGTTGGTGCCGAAAGCGGCCCCACCGGGCACCACACCAGAACTTCGGTTCTGTGTGGATTACCGCGGACTCAACTCAGTCACAAAGACCGACGCTCACCCGATCCCTCGGGCGGATGAGCTCATTGACCGGCTGGGAGCAGCCCGGTATCTGAGTACCATCGATTTGACGTCAGGCTATTGGCAGATCGCCATGGTGGAAGGAGCAAGGGAGAAGACTGCGTTCTCCACCCCCGAGGGCCACTTTCAATTTCGGGTGATGCCCTTCGGGTTGAAAAATGCTCCAGCCACTTTCCAGCGGTTGGTGAACCAGGTGCTGTCTGGCCTAGAGGCCTTCTCTGCTGCCTACCTGGATGACATAGCTGTCTTCAGTAGCAGCTGGGAGGACCATCTGGAGCATCTCCAGGAGGTGCTACAGGCTCTGCAACGGGCGGGTCTAACCATCAAGGCCAGCAAGTGCCAGATTGGACAGGGAACTGTCGTGTACCTGGGACATCTGGTGGGCGGAGGTAAGGTGCAACCCCTCCAAGCCAAGATTGAGACCATCTTGGCCTGGGAGCCCCCCAAGACCCAAACAGAGGTCCGGGCTTTTCTCGGCCTCACGGGATACTACCGCCGGTTCGTCAAGGGATATGGAACCATCGTGGGCCCATTGATGGAATTGACTTCAAAGAAGCAGCCACGCAGAGTCATCTGGACGGCTGCCTGCCAGGAAGCCTTTGAAACCTGCAATGTGCACCGCACCGGTGCTCAGGACTCCAGACTTTGGACGGGAATTTATTGTGCAGACAGACGCTTCTGAGCATGGCATAGGAGCTGTGCTCTCGCAGCTGAATGACGATGGCCAAGACCAGCCAGTGGCCTTCATTTCCCGAAGACTACTCCCCGGGAACAGCGGTGGAGTACCATCGAACGAGAAGCCTTTGCCGTGGTTTGGGCTGTAAAGAAGTTGAGGCCATACCTTTTTGGTTGTCACTTCCTGATCCAGACCGACCACAGACCCCTTCGCTGGCTCATGCAGATGAGAGGCGAAAACCCCAAATTGTTGAGGTGGTCCATTTCCCTCCAGGGGATGGACTTTCGGGTGGAACATCGACCCGGTGTAGACCACGCCAATGCTGACGGTCTCTCCCGGTTTTCCGCCTTAGCGACGAGAACTCCCTAGAGGTTGGGAAGCTCTCCCTCTTTCGGCTGGGGGGACGCGTGTTAGACCTGTCAGCCCTAGGGTGGTCTTGCCCTGTTTTTTTTCCCCTTTGCGCCTCATTTTTGCCATTATATTTTTACTGGACCTAGGTCTCCGGGCGCCTTGCCACTGCTAGCCAGTGCTGAGGTGCAGGTGCTCTCCCACTCAAGATGGCTGCCACAGGCCCCTGCTACTGCAGAGGGGCCTTACACGCATACACACTAGTAGCCAGGGTCAGGCTGGGACATAGGGATACAGTATCCATTCCGTCCCCGCCTCTGGGCCACATAGCCAGACATGTGGAAGGTTCCAGAACCTTCCGGGCTGTGGGAGGAGTTATGTTTTGCCGCCTTTGGGAGGGTCACCTGACCTAGTGGTATAAAAGCTTGGAGGGAAAACCTTTTAGTCAGTTGAGATGGGGCACCACTGATCCTGGGAGAACCTCTGCCGGAGTACAGGCTTTAGGGCCTAGGGGGAGACCTACACTACTGCTGCTGACAGGGCTGAGGCCCTGCTGTAGTAAGATAGCTGAGGAACGCCCACCACCCACTGACCTTGCCCAGTGTGAGGGGACCCAGGGAACCACCTTCAGCGTGCTGGGAGGAACATCAAGCACACCCAGAACCACCAACTCATCCCCCCCCCTCATAAGAAGAAACTTCTGACAAGAAACTTTTGACAAGAAACTTATAATAAGAAACTTCTGACAAGAAACTCTTGACAAGAAACTCCTAAGAAGCAACCAATCTGGAACAGTCGCAAGACACCTTAATTTGAGGAGGCCTGACCGTCCAGCCAGGCCTGAAGCCTAAACTGCCCAACTGGGGATCACCAGGTAAAGCGCCGTACCCTGAAGCACTAGACCTTCACCCCCTATCTATTCCTGCCTGCTGCTGGGCTGCCCCCCAAGTACTTTTCCAGTCAGCCCTGCCCACAGGCTGCTGGTGCGCCCCGCGTTCTGTCTCCACGAGGGAGAAACTGCCCCCCCCTCAGGTCACTGACCTCGTGAGGGAATCACCGCCGCGGCCGCCGCTGCGTGAAGAGAAGTGCTGCTGTGAGGAGAGGCCCTCCTCGAGGCCGTGTGGTGAGGTGCGCCGTCCGCGCCCTCACCGAAGGAAGCGCTGAGGTGAGGGAAGCCCCTCGAGTGGATGTGGTGAGGTGCGCCGTCCGCGCCCTCACCGAAGCCTCTACATATCCCCAAAATCATCGCCGCCGGGCCCGGGCTCCACCGCCGCCGTTGCGGCCGAAGAAATCACCGCCGCGGCCTAGCGCGATCCGCAAGGCCTCCAGGCCCCGCCGACGCCGTTGCCGAGCAACCGGGGACGCCGGCCGCACCCCCAGGAAGGCCGCGCAGCGATTGGGCGCCGGCTCCCGCCACGCCCCCAGCGCCGACGGAGGCCGAGGAAGAGCCCCGGCCATGCAGAGGGAGACGGGGAGCCGGCCGGAGAGGACTGCCGGCTCCCGCTCTCCTTCCCGAAGTCCCTGAAGCCCGCCAGACCCACTCACCTGATCCCGGGGGCCGGAGGAGGGTGATACCGGCCCCCGCAACGTGCCGCCAAGTCACTTCCCTGATTCCGGGGGCCGGAGGAGGGTGATACCGGCCCCCGCAACGACCCGTCGTTCCGGCCAGAAGGCCGAGGTACCCCGACCGGGCCCCGCCCTCCAGAACACGGGCCGGGCCTGGAGATCGCCAGTCGCTAAGAAGCGCGACCAACGACCAAGCACCAGGTGAGCCCAGGAGGCCCCTAGGGCCCACAAAAACGCCACTGGGGGCCGGGGGCCACCATTAACCCCTAAATTAACCGTGTAACTTTCCCCATGAGGCGAGGCATCGGAGAGGAGTGGGCCTAGCCTGGAATTAACCCCTAAGGGACATAGAAGCCCCAGGATACAGGACATGTTGAGAGGTTCCCCACAGTGTTTACTAATTTAATGCAGATGCCTATTGTAATTACTGCCTAGGCCTATGCTTTTAACTGCAAAGTCTTTGCCAAAGGGGGAAAGTGATTAATTGAATTAAGCTGAAGTGTACACCACCAAGAGTTGAAGTGTTTTATGTTACAGGTGTACTGGAATTGCGACGCCCACTGTACTGAATGTGGGTGCGCCTAGATTAATGCAGGCCTATTGAAATGTAACGTGAAAAGCCTTCTTTTAAGTAATTGAATATGCTTGAAGTGAACTGCATGTTTAGGCCCATGTTTTATTAATGCACCTTGTGATCCTTATTGGTGCTACGTTTAAGAGATAATTCCTGCGGCCTCTTAGTGGCCTACAATGTTGATGAGCTATGATGCTTTATTAAGAATGTGCACCAGTTGAGTAATGCAATGAATTTAAATGTAGATCTGAATTAATCTGCCTCATCTGATGCTAACTTGATTTATATATAAAAGATCTTGATTTTAAATACACAAGCCTGGTGTGCTGTCATGTTATTGCGTTCGCATTCCTGAGTCAAAGTAAGAGTGTGCTGCACAACTGCCTTACACATTGCCTTCGCGTGCTTTCCCGCCTCGCGCCATGCTACCGTGGCGGACTCGGTAAACCCCGGTTCCAACACTTCTGCTGGTGCCTGAGGAGTTCCTCCACCTGTGTTTGCTGCCGGCTCCAGAGGTTGTTTACCCTTGTCCCTTCAGCTGGTGCCTGAGGAGGTCCTCCATCTGTGTCTGCTGCTGGTGCTTGAGGTTGTTCACCCTTGTCCCTTCTGCTGGTGCCTGAGGAGGTCCTCCATCTGTGTCTGCTGCTGGAAGTTGTTCACCCTTGTCCCTTCTGCTGCTGCCTGAGGAGGTCCTCCATCTGTGTCTGCTGCTGGTGCCGGAGGTTGGTCACTCTTGTACCTTCTGCTGGTGCCTGAAGAGGTCCTCCATCTGTGTCTGCTGCTGGTGCTGGAGGTTGGTCACCCTTGTACCTTCTGCTGGTGCCTGAGGAGGTCCTCCATCTGTGTCTGCTGCCGGTGCTTGAGGTTGTTCACCCTCGTACCTTTTGCTGGTGCCTGAGGAGGTCCACCATCTGTATCTGCTGCTGGTGCCGGAGGTGGTTCACCCTTGTAAGTTCTGCTGGTGCCTGAGGAGGTCCTCCATCTGTATCTGCTGCTGGTGCTGGAGGTGGGTCACCCATGTACCTTCTGCTGGTACCTGAGGAGGTCCTCCATCTGTGTCTGCTGCCAGTGCTGGAGGTTGGTCACCCTTGTACCTTCTGCTGGTGCCTGAGGAGGTCATCCATCTGCTTCTGCTGCTGGAGGTTGGTCACCCTTGCACCTTGTGCTGGTGCCTGAGGAGGTCCTCCATCAGTTTCTGCTGCCGGAGGTTGGCCACCCTTGTACCTTCTGCTGGTGCCTGAGGAGGTCCCCCATCTGTGTCTGCTGCTGGTGCTGGAGGTTGGTCACCCGTGTACCTTCTGCTGGTGCCTGAGGAGGTCCTCCATCTGTGTCTGCTGCTTGTGCTTGAGGTTGTTCACCCTCGTACCTTTTGCTGGTGCCTGAGGAGGTCCACCATCTGTATCTGCTGCTGGTGCCGGAGGTGGTTCGCCCTTGTAAGTTCTGCTGTTGCCTGAGGAGGTCCTCCATCTGTATCTGCTGCTGCTGGTGCTGGAGGTGGTTCACCCATGTACCTTCTGCTGGTACCTGAGGAAGGTCCTCCATCTGTGTCTGCTGCCAGTGCTGGAGGTTGGTCACCCTTGTACCTTCTGCTGGTGCCTGAGGAGGTCATCCATCTGCTTCTGCTGCTGGAGGTTGGTCACCCTTGTACCTTGTGCTGGTGCCTGAGGAGGTCCTCCATCAGTTTCTGCTGCCGGAGGTTGGCCACCCTTGTACCTTCTGCTGGTGCCTGAGGAGGTCCCCCATCTGTGTCTGCTGCTGCTGCTGGAGGTTGGTCACCCTTGTTCCTTCTGCTGGTGCCTGAGGAGGTCCTCCATCTGTGTCTGCTGCTGGTGCTTGAGGTTGTTCACCCAGGTCCCTTCTGCTGGTGCCTGAGGAGGTCCTCCATCTGTGTCTGTTGCTGGTGCCGGAGGTTGGTCACTCTTGTACCTTTTGCTGGTGCCTGAGGAGGTCCTTCATCTGTGTCTGCTGCCGGCTCCAGAGGTTGTTCACCCTTGTCCCTTCTGCTGGTGCCTGAGGAGGTCCTCCATCTGTGTCTGCTGCTGGTGCTTGAGGTTGTTCACCCTTGTCCCTTCTGCTGGTGCCTGAGGAGGTCCTCCATCTGTGTCTGCTGCTGGTGCTTGAGGTTGTTCACCCTTGTCCCTTCTGCTGCTGCCTGAGGAGGTCCTCCATCTGTGTCTGCTGCTGGTGCCGGAGATTGGTCACTCTTGTACCTTCTGCTGGTGCCTGAGGAGGTCCCCCATCTCTGTCTGCTGCTGGTGCTGGAGGTTGGTCACCCGTGTACCTTCTGCTGGTGCCTGAGGAGGTCCTCCATCTGTGTCTCCTGCTTGTGCTTGAGGTTGTTCACCCTCGTACATTTTGCTGGTGCCTGAGGAGGTCCACCATCTGTATCTGCTGCTGGTGCCGGAGGTGGTTCACCCTTGTAAGTTCTGCTGGTGCCTGAGGAGGTCCTCCATCTGTATCTGCTGGTGCTGGAGGTGGTTCACCCATGTACCTTCTGCTGGTACCTGAGGAAGGTCCTCCATCTGTGTCTGCTGCCAGTGGTGGAGGTTGGTCACCCTTGTACCTTCTGCTGGTGCCTGAGGAGGTCATCCATCTGCTTCTGCTGCTGGAGGTTGGTCACCCTTGTACCTTGTGCTGGTGCCTGAGGAGGTCCTCCATCAGTTTCTGCTGCCGGAGGTTGGCCACCCTTGTACCTTCTGCTGGTGCCTGAGGAGGTCCCCCATCTGTGTCTGCTGCTGCTGCTGGAGGTTGGTCACCCTTGTTCCTTCTGCTGGTGCCTGAGGAGGTCCTCCATCTGTGTCTGCTGCTGGTGCTTGAGGTTGTTCACCCAGGTCCCTTCTGCTGGTGCCTGAGGAGGTCCTCCATCTGTGTCTGTTGCTGGTGCCGGAGGTTGGTCACTCTTGTACCTTTTGCTGGTGCCTGAGGAGGTCCTTCATCTGTGTCTGCTGCCGGCTCCAGAGGTTGTTCAACCTTGTCCCTTCTGCTGGTGCCTGAGGAGGTCCTCCATCTGTGTCTGCTGCTGGTGCTTGAGGTTGTTCACCCTTGTCCCTTCTGCTGGTGCCTGAGGAGGTCCTCCATCTGTGTCTGCTGCTGGTGCTTGAGGTTGTTCACCCTTGTCCCTTCTGCTGGTGCCTGAGGAGGTCCTCCATCTGTGTCTGCTGCTGGTGCTTGAGGTTGTTCACCCTTGTCCCTTCTGCTTCTGCCTGAGGAGGTCCTCCATCTGTGTCTGCTGCTGGTGCCGGAGATTGGTCACTCTTGTACCTTCTGCTGGTGCCTGAGGAGGTCCTCCATGTGTGTCTGCTGCTGGTGCCGGAGGTGGTTCACCCTTGTACGTTCTGCTGGTGCCTGAGGAGGTCCTTCATCTGTGTCTGCTGCCGGTGCTTGAGGTTGTTCACCCTTGTACCTTCTGCTGGTGCTTGAGGAGGTCCTCCATCTGTGTCTGATGCAGGAGCCGGAGGTGGTTCACTCTTGTCCCTTCTGCTGGTGCCTGAGGAGGTCCTCCATATGTGTCTGCTGCCAATGCTGGAGGTTAGTCACTCTTGCCCCTTCGGCTGGTGCATGAGGTTGTTGACCCTTGTCCCTTCTGCTGGTTCCTGAGGAGGTCCTCCATCTGTGTCTACTGCTGGTGCCGGACGTTGGTCACTCTTGTACCTTCTGCTGGTGGCTGAGGAGGTCCTCCATCTGTGTCTGCTGCCAGTGCTGGAGGTTGGTCACTCTTGTCCCTTCTGCTGGTGCCTGAGTAGGTCCTCCATATGTCTCTGCTGCTCGAGGTTGTTCACTCTTGTACCTTCTGCTGGTGCTTGAGGTTGTTCACCCATGTCCCTTCTGGGTCCTGAGGAGGTCCTCCATCTGTGTCTGCTGCTGGTGCCAGAGGCTGGTCACTCTTGTACCTTCTGCTGGTGCCTGAGGAGGTCCTCCATCTGTATCTGCTGCTGGTGCCGGAGGTTGGTCACTCTTGTACCTTCTGCTGGTGCCTGAGGAGGTCCTCCATCTGTGTCTGCTGCCAGTGCTGGAGGTTGGTCACTCTTGTACCTTCAGCTGGTGCCTGAGGATGTCCTCCATCTGTGTCTTCTGCCAGTGCCGGAGGTTGGTCACCCTTGTACTTTCTGCTGGTTCTAGAGGTCCTCGATCTGTGTCTGCTGCCGGAGGTTGGTCACCCTTGTGCCTTCTGCTGGTTCTAGAGGTCCTCCATCTGTGTCTGCTGCCGGTGCTTGAGGTTGTTCACCCTTGTCCCTTCTGCTGGTGCCTGAGGAGGTCCTCCATCTGTATCTGCTGCCTGAGGTAGGTCACTCTTGTACCTTCTGCTGGTGCCTGAGGAGGCCCTCCATCTGTGTCTGCTGCTGGTGCTGGAGGTTGGTCACCTTTGTACCTTCTGCTGGTGCCTGAGGAGGTCCTCCATCTGTATCTGCTGCTGGTGCCGGAGGTTGGTCACTCTTGTACCTTCTGCTGGTGCCTGAGGAGGTCCTCCATCTGTGTGTGCTGCCAGTGCTGGAGGTTGTTCACCCGTGTCCCTTCTGCTGGTTCTTGAGGAGGTCCTCCATCTGTGTCTGCTGCCGGCTCCAGAGGTTGTTCACCCGTGTCCCTTCTGCTGGTGCCTGAGGAGGTCCTCCATCTGTGTCTGCTGCCGGTGCTTGAGGTTGTTCATCCTTGTACCTTCTGCTGGTGCCTGAGGAGGTCCTCCATCTGTTTCTGCTGCTGGAGGTTGGTCACCCTTGTACCTTCTGCTGGTGCCTGAGGAGATCCTCCATCTGTGTCTGCTGCTGGTGCTGGAGGTTGTTCACTCTTGTACCTTCTGCTGGTGCTTGAGGAGGTCCTCCATCTGTGTCTGCTGCCGGTGCTGGAGGTTGTTCACCCTTGTACCTTCTGCTGGTGCCTGAGGAGGTCCTACATCTGTGTCTGCTGCCAGTGCTGGATGTTGGTCACTCTTGTCCCTTCTGCTGGTGCCTGAAAGGTCATCCATCTGTGTCTGCTGCCGGTGCTTGAGGTTGGTCACCCTTGTACCTTCTGCTGGTGCCTGAGGAGGCCCTCCATCTGTGTCTGCTGCTGGTTCCAGAGGTTGTTCACCCATGTACCTACTGCTGGTGCCTGAGGAGGTCCTCCATCTGTGTCTGCTGACAGTGCCAGAGGTTGTTCACCCTTGTCCCTTCTACTGGTTCCTGAGGAGGTCCTCCATCTGCGTCTGCTGCTGGAGGTTGGTCACCCTTGTCCCTTCTACTGGTTCCTGAGGAGGTCCTCCATCTGTGTCTGCTGCCGGTGCTTGAGGTTGTTCATCCTTGTACCTTCTGCTGGTGCCTGAGGAGGTCCTCCATCTGTTTCTGCTGCTGGAGGTTGGTCACCCTTGTCCCTTCTGCTGGTGCCTGAGGAGGTCTTCCATCTGTGTCTGCTGCTGGTGCTGGAGGTTGTTCACCCTTGTCCCTTCTGCTGGTGCCTGAGGAGGTCCTCCATCTGTGTCTGCTGCTGGTGCCAGAGGTTGGTCACCCATGTACCTTCTGCAGTTGCTGAGGAGGTCCTCCATCTGTGTCTGCTGCCGGTGCTTGAGGTTGTTCACCCTTGTACCTTCTGCTGGTGCCTGAGGAGGTCCTCCATCTGTCTCTGCTGCTGGTGGTGGAGGTTGGTCACCCTTGTACCTTCTGCTGGTGC
The DNA here is from genome assembly GCA_963921515.1 of Calotriton arnoldi. Taxonomy (NCBI): domain Eukaryota; kingdom Metazoa; phylum Chordata; class Amphibia; order Caudata; family Salamandridae; genus Calotriton; species Calotriton arnoldi. Next base: position 900,507 of record CAWUFW010000223.1, on the reverse strand, counting down.
CTGAGGAGGTCCTCCATCTGTGTCTGCTGCTGGTGCCAGAGGTTGGTCACCCATGTACCTTCTGCAGTTGCTGAGGAGGTCCTCCATCTGTGTCTGCTGCCGGTGCTTGAGGTTGTTCACCCTTGTACCTTCTGCTGGTGCCTGAGGAGGTCCTCCATCTGTCTCTGCTGCTGGTGGTGGAGGTTGGTCACCCTTGTACCTTCTGCTGGTGCCTGAGGAGGTCCTCCATCTGTCTCTGCTGCTGGTGGTGGAGGTTGGTCACCCTTGTACCTTCTGCTGGTGCCTGAGGAGGTCCTCCATCTGTATCTGCTGCTGGTGCCGGAGGTGCTTCACCCGTGTACATTCTGCTGGTGCCTGAGGAGGTCCTCCATCTGTATCTGCTGCTGGTGCCGGAGGTGGTTCACCCTTGTACCTTCTGCTGGTGCCTGAGGAGGTCCTCCATGTGTGTCTGCTGCCAGTGCTGGAGGTTGCTCACCCTTGTACGTTCTGCTGGTGCCTGAGGAGGTCCTCCATCTGTTTCTGCTGCTGGAGGTTGGTCACCCTTGTACCTTCTGCTGGTGCCTGAGGAGGTCCTCCATCAGTGTCTGCTGCCGGAAGTTGGCCACCCTTGTACCTTCTGCTGGTGCCTGAGGAGGTCTCCCATCTGTGTCTGCTGCTGGTGCTGGAGGTTGGTCACCCTTGTACCGTCTGCTGGTTCCTGAGGAGGTCCTCCATCTGTGTCTGCTGCTGGTGCTGGAGGTTGTTCACTCTTGTACCTTCAGCTGGTGCCTGAGGAGGTCCTCCATCCGTGACTGCGTCTGCTGCTGGAGGTTGGTCACCCTTGTTCCTTCTGCTGGTGCCTGAGGAGGTCCTCCATCTGTGTTTGCTGCCGGTGCTTGAGGTTGTTCACCCATGTCCCTTCTGCTGGTGCGTGAGGACGTACTCCATCTGTGTCTGCTGCTGGTGCCAGAGGTTGGTCACTCTTGTACCTTCTGCTGGTGCCTGAGGAGGTCCTCCATCTGTTTCTGCTGCCGGCTCCAGAGGTTGTTCACCCTTGTCCCTTCTGCTGGTGCCTGAGGAGGTCCTCCATCTGTGTCTGCTGCTGGTGCTTGAGGTTGTTCACCCATGTCCCTTCTGCTGGTGCCTGAGGAGGTCCTCCATGTGTGTCTGCTGCTGGTGCTGGAAGTTGTTCACCCTTGTCCCTTCTGCTGGTGCCTGAGGAGGTCCTCCATCTGTGTCTGCTGCTGGTGCCGGAGGTTTGTCACTCTTGTACCTTCTGCTGGTGCCTGAGGAGGCCCTCGATCTGTATCTGCTGCTGGTGCCGGAGGTGGTTCACCCTTGTACGTTCTGCTGGTGCCTGAGAAGGTCCTCCATCTTTGTCTGCTTCCGGTGCTTGAGGTTGTTCACCCTTGTACCTTCTGCTGGTGCCTGAGGAGGTCCTCCATCTGTGTCTGCTGCTGGTGCTGGAGGTTGGTCACCCTTGTTCCTTCTGCTAGTGCCTGAGGAGGTCCTCCATCTGTGTCTGCTGCTGGTGCTTGAGATTGTTCACCCTTGTACCTTCTGCTGGTGCCTGAGGAGGTCCTCCATCTGTATCTGCTGCTGGTGCCGGAAGTGGTTCACCCTTGTACGTTCTGCTGGTGCCCGAGGAGGTCCTCCATCTGTATCTGCTGCTGGTGCCAGAGGTGGTTCACCCTTGTACCTTCTGCTGGTGCCTGAGGAAGTCCTCCATCTGTGTCTGCTGCCAGTGCTGGAGGTTGGTCACCCTTGTACCTTCTGCTGGTGCCTGAGGAGGCCCTCCATCTGTTTCTGCTGCTGGAGGTTGGTCAACCTTGTACCTTCTGCTGGTGTCAGGTCCCGAATTACCAACACCAGAAGGGAGTGGTCAGTAAATGCAATTTCCCATCAGGCATTACGTAAGATAAGGAATGGTTTAGCAAGAGCGCGAAGTCCAGTTTGGTGGAATCCTAAGATGGCTGACAAAGGGACAAAATGGAGTCAGGGTCAGCATTCTAGTGTTTAAGAGATCTTGCAGTGTTGTGGAATGTAAGAAGCTGAGGCATTAGAATCCTCGCACTTCACCTGAGGATTGAGAAGGTACTAGATATATTGTTTCATGTTTCCTGAGCGGCGCGCTAGTTAGTTTAGGGTAGTTATCTCGACGTGTTTTTCTTCGACGGGACTTTAGCTTTGCGGCGCGTTTTAGCTATTTAGTCACAGTTTCTACAAAATGTACAATTTATGTGAGAAGTGAGCTTTTAGTCACGTAGTGCACATTTCTGAAGGTACATAGTTGTTTGCTTGCTTAACGAGTCTTGTGCGTGGTTCCGCTTCAGAGTGTAGCGTCTGGCGATAGTATTATCAAGCAGTGTTCTCGCTTCTGTCAAAAGCGGTTGTGGCTGTCAGATGCGCAGGGGCAGAGTTCTCGCTTAGACAGTAGTAGCGAGTCTGCACCCACGCATTAGCACTAGTTAATTGAGAGCGGAGGTTGAAGGTTGTTATATTACCTTGTTGATGTTATTTCTCCACGGAGGAATAATCCGTTTAGTTGTTTTTGACATCACACTGAGTTAATTCTGGTGAGAGTTGAATTTAGGAGTACTCTCTTCCTAGGTGTCTTGTGCAGTATAAAATATATTTTAAGAACATACGCATATACTCACCTCACTGCATTCCAAAGGAAGTTCCTGAGTGCTCCTTCAGTTTTCGCCGGCAAGAATAGAGTGAAGAAGACAACAGATAAGAAAACTCATTTCTAATCTACATTTAGCATGAGTATATAGAAGAGGGGCATATACTGCAATCACCAAGGGTAAGCGTGTTATTTAGAAAAGATAATCAGAGAAAAGGAAAAGTGAAGTATAATAAGTATTACATGAGCGACTGTTCTTTTGCAGAATAGCTATCAGAAGACAAGATATCCTGGTGAGAACAATCACGCAACAGCAGCTGTCTCTTCTTGTCCCCTACCCCTTTCCCCCAGTGATTTTCTTCGACCAGGTTGTAACTTAGGACTTGGTTGGGAAAGTTATAGGGTAGTTGGGCCTTGGCATCTTTCTGCTCCCGCGCAAACTGTGGAGATTTTACGATTCTGACAGAGTGAAGTGCCCACGTAATTCTTTTGCGCCTGAGCAGAAAATGGCTGAAGGTTTAGACCTAAAAAGATTGGGAGAAGTATTAGAAGGAATACAAAAGGAAATTATAACCGTGAGAGAGGAAAATAGAGAGTTAAGGCAGGATCTAGTAACTTCCCGAAGAGAAACTACAGAGTTAGCAAGTAAAATAAATAGGTTAATCACAGACCCCAAGATTCAATATTCAACGTCCCCAGAAGAATTATTTAGTGACTCAGCCGCTTCATCGGCCAAAACAACCACGCAGGTCATACACTCGCTATCTCCAGTTATACCTCTGGCGCCACCTGAAAGGTTCTCTGGAGATCCACAAATGGCGCAAATGTTTTGGACACAATGTACGTTACATTTTATGTGCAGACCAGCTGTCTTCCCAGACGCACAATCTCGAGTGGCATTTGTATTATCATATTTGACAGGTGATGCAGCAGCGTGGTCAATGCCGTTGGTCTCCAGGAATGATCCGATGCTTTATGATTTAGATGAATTTAAGGGAGAATTTCACAGAATATTTGATCGACGGCGGGTCTCTCAAGCCACGGATAATGAGTTGTTGGAGCTCAGACAAGGAAGTCGAGAGTTAATAACTTACCTGGCTCAATTTAACAAGCTAATAGTGGAGACAAATTGGCCTGAGGAAAAACGTGCAGCAGTATTTTATCGAGGACTTCGAGAGGAGTTAAAGGATGCCCTAGCTCAGGTGCCTAACCGTCCCACTGAGGTTTCAGCCTTAATAGATTTGGTTTTGGAATTGGATTTCAGACAAGGTGAGCGTAAAGGAGAAAGGAGAAGAGACTTCAAACCCAGTATACCCCGATATGATCGAGCAAGGTCCGAAGCTGTTAGAACAGGGGACAGTCAGCATGGAACAGAGCCAATGCAAATAGGAACTATAAGAGGTCCGCTCTCTAACGAAGAGAAGGAAAAGCGTAGGCAAAATAAACTGTGACTATATTGTGGAGTAGGAGGTCACTTCGTTCGAAATTGTCCCAAGAAGCCCAAACAATTGCCGAAGGAAAACTGGCAGCACCACCAGTAGGGGGAGTTGGACTGGTGGATGCAGAGAAGATGGCAACTCCAAAAGATACTCAAAATCATACCTTGGCCAATACTTTACAGTCTTCGTCACCACATCTGATTATACATATGAAGTTAAGGTTCAGAGAAACAAGTTTAAAAGGAATCACTGTCATGGTGGATTCAGGAGCTACAGGCAAGTTTTGTGATCTACGCTTTGCTGAGAAGATTGGGATCCAGGCCATCAAGAAGGCGAAGAGTGAGGCTGTCAGGGCAGTGGATGGCACCAATCTGTCGTCAGGGCCCATAGTGAGCCACACAGAGATGGTGGAGTTGGAAACTTCAGATGGACATAGGGAGAGTCTGCAATTCAATCTAATCGACGCCCCACAGTTTCAGTTAATATTGGGGTTGCCTTGGCTCACTGAGCATAACCCTACGATAGATTGGAGTTCCAGAACAATAACTATGGACTCGGATTTTTGTAGGGAAAATTGCTATCATGGTTGGAAGCAAGGTAAAGAAGATTCTGTGGCTACACATCTTTGTGAAAGTGGAGTGGCGATTTGTGTGATACGCACCGTGGAATTGCCCGAAGAATACACCGAATACAGTGAGGTATTTAGTGAGGCGGAGGCAGAAAAGCTTCCCCCGCACCGAACCTATGATTGCAAGATCGAACTAGAAACGGGAGCCAACTTGCCGTGTAGTCGTATATATGCTCTGACTGAAAAAGAGAACGCCCATTTAAAGGATTATCTACAGAAATACTTGGAAAATGGCTTCATCAGACCATCGCAATCTCCAGTCTCCTCTCCACTTTTCTTCATTCCTAAGAAGGATGGTGGTTTGAGGACTTGCATAGATTACAGAGCGATCAATCGGATTACTGTTAAGAATCAGTACCCATTGCCGTTGATATCTGTCCTCCTGGAACAAGTCAAAGGTTCAAAGATATATACCAAGCTGGATTTACGGGGAGCCTATCATCTGGTCCGTATCCAAGAAGGAGATGAGTGGAAGACTGCATTCCGGACGAAGTATGGGCTCTATGAATACCAGGTCATGCCCTATGGCCTGTGCAACGCCCCAGCAGCATTCCAACATTTTATTAATGATGTTCTCCAGGAATATATTGATCAGTGTGCAATCGTGTACATCGATGACATCTTAATCTATTCAGACAATGTGGAAGTACATGAAAAACATGTGAAAAGAATTCTGCAGAGACTGAAGGAGAACCACCTTTTCGTAAAATTGGAAAAATGTGCCTTTGGAGTGACAACTGTAGAATTTTTGGGCTTTGTGTTATCTCCAGAAGGAATAATGATGGACAAAAACAAGGTGGAAGCAGTAATAAAATGGAAGTCTCCCCAATCAGTAAAAGAAGTACAAAGCTTCCTTGGGTTTGCGAATTTCTATCGGAGATTTATTCCAGAATTTTCAAAGAAACTGATTCCAATCACGAAGCTATTAAAGAAAGGAGTTCCGTTTTCTTGGTCAAGGGAAGCGGAAGAAGCGTTTGTGCTTTTAAAGGAGGCCTTTACCTCGGCTCCAGTACTATTGCATCCAGACCCAGAAGAACCTTTTTTTTTTATGTGGAAACAGATGCCTCCAACCTGGCCTTGGGAGGAATATTATCGCAGAGGCATAAAAGAACAGGACAACTCCACCCGGTAGCCTTTCGATCAAGGAAGTTGACTCCAGCGGAGGTAAACTATACAATAACAGAAAAAGAGTTATTGGCAATAAAGGACGCCTTCAAGGAGTGGAGGCACTATCTGCTAGGGGCAAAACATACAGTGACAGTCTACACGGATCATCGAAACCTTAAGTTTTTAAAATCTGCTAGAACCTTGACTCCACGCCAGCTTCGATGGTCCTTGTACTTTGCAGATTATGATTTTGTGATAACCTTTCGACCTGGAACAAAGAATGGTAAGGCGGATGCCTTATCCAGAATTGGGACTGAAGAAATTTCAGAAGAACTGGAGAATCAAAGTATTATAGAAGAAGGAAGAGTCATCGCGGCAGTTTTAGCAAACACCCAAGAGAATGAAGTAAAAAAGGCATTGAGTGAAACAGAAATGGAAGAATGGGCAAGTCAAAAGCCAAATAGAGAAATCCAAAATCACTTGCCTTTTCATGAAGGAGCCTTGTACTTACCAACGGTGGAATTGCAAGAGAAAGCGATGAAAGAGTGTCATGATCATGTCTTGGCTGGCCATAAAGGAATTCAAAAGACAACAGACCTGATCAAACGGAAATTTGGGTGGCCTAAGATGTCCAACGACATCTATCAATATGTCATGACTTGTGAAAAGTGCGCCAGGGGAAAAACTGAGAGACAAGCGAAACAAGGGTTGCTTCAGCCATTGCCAAATCCCCCATATCCATGGCATACAGTAACAATAGACTTGATTGTGGAACTGCCAGTAAGCCAAGGGCATAACACCATAATGGTCTGTGTGGATGCATACACCAAGATGGCACACTTTACTCCATTAAAGAGGTTACCTACAGCTAAGGAGTTAGCTCAAGCCTTTAGTCAGAATATAGTGCGCATGCATGGAATTCCGAAGGTTTTAGTTTCAGATAGAGGATCACAGTTTTTATCCCATTTCTGGAAGGCTTTCACCCAAAAGCTAGGTATTGAGAGCAGGTACACCACAAGTTACCACCCAGAAGGTGATGGCCAAACAGAGAGGGTGAACCAAGAATTAGAACAGTATCTAAGGGTAAATTTGTTAAATCAAGGTGAAGAATGGGCAGATTACCTGTGGGCGGCAGAGTTTGCACATAATAATGCAAAGAACACTTCAACAGGTCATTCCCCCTTTTTCTTAAATTCAGGCAGACATCCCAATCTCTCTATGAATGTGCAAGAGGCAGAAGTTCCGGCAGTTACAAATTTAGTTGAGCATCTAACAGAAATTCACAAGTCAGCAGTAGAGAGTTTAACAAGAGCCAAAAAGATTTATAAGCACCATGCTGATAAGAAAAGGCGTAAGGGGCCTGATTTACAAGTGGGAGACAAGGTGTGGCTAAATTCGAAGAATTTACACTTGAAAGGATGTAGAAAGTTTCAACCAAGGTTTATTGGGCCTTATGAGATTGAGAAAAGATTGAGCTCAATTACTTACAAATTAAAACTACCCAAAACTCTAAGAATTCATCCTACATTTCACATCTCATTGTTAAAAAAGGTCTCTGAGGGGTTGAGGGTAGAACTGCCCCCACAACCGGTACAAACTCAGGAGGGAGAAGAATTTGAAGTAAAACAAATCCTAGATTCCAAGGTGAAGAAAGGTCAGTTGTATTACTTAATTGATTGGAAGGGTTATGGTCCAGAAGAGAGGTCATGGGAATTAGCATCAGAAGTCCATGCCCCACGTTTGGTAAAATCCTTTCAGCTCAAACAACAGCACAAAACAAGTATGGGAGAGCCATCTTTGCGAGGGGGTACTGTCAGGTCCCGAATTACCAACACCAGAAGGGAGTGGTCAGTAAATGCAATTTCCCATCAGGCATTACGTAAGATAAGGAATGGTTTAGCAAGAGCGCGAAGTCCAGTTTGGTGGAATCCTAAGATGGCTGACAAAGGGACAAAATGGAGTCAGGGTCAGCATTCTAGTGTTTAAGAGATCTTGCAGTGTTGTGGAATGTAAGAAGCTGAGGCATTAGAATCCTCGCACTTCACCTGAGGATTGAGAAGGTACTAGATATATTGTTTCATGTTTCCTGAGCGGCGCGCTAGTTAGTTTAGGGTAGTTATCTCGACGTGTTTTTCTTCGACGGGACTTTAGCTTTGCGGCGCGTTTTAGCTATTTAGTCACAGTTTCTACAAAATGTACAATTTATGTGAGAAGTGAGCTTTTAGTCACGTAGTGCACATTTCTGAAGGTACATAGTTGTTTGCTTGCTTAACGAGTCTTGTGCGTGGTTCCGCTTCAGAGTGTAGCGTCTGGCGATAGTATTATCAAGCAGTGTTCTCGCTTCTGTCAAAAGCGGTTGTGGCTGTCAGACGCGCAGGGGCAGAGTTCTCGCTTAGACAGTAGTAGCGAGTCTGCACCCGCGCATTAGCACTAGTTAATTGAGAGCGGAGGTTGAAGGTTGTTATATTACCTTGTTGATGTTATTTCTCCACGGAGGAATAATCCGTTTAGTTGTTTTTGACATCACACTGAGTTAATTCTGGTGAGAGTTGAATTTAGGAGTACTCTCTTCCTAGGTGTCTTGTGCAGTATAAAATATATTTTAAGAACATACGCATATACTCACCTCACTGCATTCCAAAGGAAGTTCCTGAGTGCTCCTTCAGTTTTCGCCGGCAAGAATAGAGTGAAGAAGACAACAGATAAGAAAACTCATTTCTAATCTACATTTAGCATGAGTATATAGAAGAGGGGCATATGCTGCAATCACCAAGGGTAAGCGTGTTATTTAGAAAAGATAATCAGAGAAAAGGAAAAGTGAAGTATAATAAGTATTACATGAGCGACTGTTCTTTTGCAGAATAGCTATCAGAAGACAAGATATCCTGGTGAGAACAATCACGCAACAGCAGCTGTCTCTTCTTGTCCCCTACCCCTTTCCCCCAGTGATTTTCTTCGACCAGGTTGTAACTTAGGACTTGGTTGGGAAAGTTATAGGGGAGTTGGGCCTTGGCATCTTTCTGCTCCCGCGCAAACTGTGGAGATTTTACGATTCTGACAGCTGGTGCCTGAGGAGGTCATCCATTAGTGTCTGCTGCCGGAGGTTGGCCACCCTTGTACCTTCTGCTGGTGCCCGAGGAGGTCCCCCATCTGTGTCTGCTGCTGGTGCTGGAGGTTGGTCACCCTTGTACCTTCTGCTGGTGCCTGAGGAGATCCTCTGTCTGTGTCTGCTACCGGTGCTTGAGGTTGTTCACCCAGGTCCCTTCTGCTGGTGCCTGAGGAGGTCCTCCATCTGTGTCTGCTGCTGGTGCCGGAGGTTGGTCACTCTTGTACCTTCTGCTGGTGCCTGAGGAGGTCCTCCATCTGTGTTTGCTGCCGGCTCCAGAGGTTGTTTACCCTTGTCCCTTCAGCTGGTGCCTGAGGAGGTCCTCCATCTGTGTCTGCTGCTGGTGCTTGAGGTTGTTCACCCTTGTCCCTTCTGCTGGTGCCTGAGGAGGTCGTCCATCTGTGTCTGCTGCTGGAAGTTGTTCACCCTTGTCCCTTCTGCTGCTGCCTGAGGAGGTCCTCCATCTGTGTCTGCTGCTGGTGCCGGACGTTGGTCACTCTTGTACCTTCTGCTGGTGCCTCAGGAGGTCCTCCATCTGTATCTGCTGCTGGCGCCGGAGGTGGTTCACCCTTGTACGTTCTGCTGGTGCCGGAGGAGGTCCTCCATCTGTGTCTGCTGCCGGTGCTTGAGGTTGTTCACCCTTGTACCTTCTGCTGGTGCCTGAGGAGGTCCTCCATCTGTGTCTGCTGCTGGTGCTGGAGGTTGGTCACCCTTGTACCTTCTGCTGGTGCCTGAGGAGGTCCTCTATCTGTGTCTGCTGCTTGTGCTTGAGGTTGTTCACCCTCGTACCTTTTGCTGGTGCCTGAGGAGGTCCACCATCTGTATCTGCTGCTGGTGCCGGAGGTGGTTCACCCTTGTACGTTCTGCTGGTGCCTGAGGAGGTCCTCCATCTGTATCTGCTGCTGGTGCTGGAGGTGGTTCACCCTTGTACCTTCTGCTGGTACCTGAGGAGGTCCTCCATCTGTGTCTGCTGCCAGTGCTGGAGGTTGGTCACACTTATACCTTCTGCTGGTGGCTGAGGAGGTCCTCCATCTGCTTCTGCTGCTGGAGGTTGGTCACCCTTGTACCTTCTGCCAGTGCCTGAGGAGGTCCCCCATCAGTTTCTGCTGCCGGAGGTTGGCCACCCTTGTACCTTCTGCTGGTGCCTGAGGAGGTCCCCCATCTGTGTCTGCTGCTGGAGGTTGGTCACCCTTGTACCTTCTGCTTTTGCCTGAGGAGGTCCTCCTTCGTGTCTGCTGCTGATGCTGGAGGTTGTTCACTCTTGTACCTTCTGCTGGTGCCTGAGGAGGTCCTCCATCTGTGTCTGCGTCTGCTGCTGGAGGTTGGTCACCCTTGTTCCTTCTGCTGGTGCCTGAGGAGGTCCTCCATCTGTGTCTGCTGCTGGTGCTTGAGGTTGTTCACCCAGGTCCCTTCTACTGGTGCCTGAGGAGGTCCTCCATCTGTGTCTGCTGCTGGTGCCGGAGGTTGGTCACTCTTGTACCTTTTGCTAGTGCCTGAGGAGGTCCTCTATCTGTGTCTGCTGCTGGTGCTTGAGGTTGTTCACCCTTGTCCCTTCTGCTGGTGCCTGAGGAGGTCCTCCATCTGTGTCTGCTGCTGGTGCTGGAGGTTGTCCACCCTTGTCCCTTCTGCTGCTGCCTGAGGAGGTCCTCCATCTGTGTCTGCTGCTGGTGCCGGAGATTGGTCACTCTTGTACCTTCTGCTGGTGCCTGAGGAGGTCCTCCATCTGTATCTGCTGCTGGTGCCGGAGGTGGTTCACCCTTGTACGTTCTACTGGTGCCTGAGGACGTCCTTCATCTGTGTCTGCTGCCGGTGCTTGAGGTTGTTCACCCTTGTACCGTCTGCTGGTGCTTGAGGAGGTCCTCCATCTGTGTCTGCTGCTGGAGCCGGAGGTTGGTCACTCTCGTCCCTTCTGCTGGTGCCTGACGAGGTCCTCCATGTGTGTCTGCTGTCAATGCTGGAGGTTGGTCACTCTTGCCCCTTCTGCTGGTGCTTGAGGTTGTTGACCCATGTCCCTTCTGCTGGTTCCTGAGGAGGTCCTCCATCTGTGTCTGCTGCTGGTGCCGGACGTTGGTCACTCTTGTACCTTCTGCTGGTGGCTGAGGAGGTCCTCCATCTGTGTCTGCTGCCAGTGCTGGAGGTTGGTCACTCTTGTCCCTTCTGCTGGTGCCTGAGTAGGTCCTCCATATGTCTCTGCTGCTGGAGGTTGTTCACTCTTGTACCTTCTGCTGGTGTTTGAGGTTGTTCACCCATGTCCCTTCTGGTTCCTGAGGAGGTCCTCCATCTGTGTCTGCTGCTGGTGCCGGAGGAGGGTCACTCTTGTACCTTCTGCTGGTACCTGAGGAGGTCCTCCATCTGTATCTGCTGCTGGTGCCGGAGGTTGGTCACTCTTGTACCTTCTGCTGGTGCCTGAGGAGGTCCTCCATCTGTGTCTGCTGCCGGAGGTTGGTCACCCTTGTATCTTCTGCTGGTGCCTGGGGAGGTCCTCCATCTGTGTCTGCTGCCGGTGCTTGAGGTTGTTCACCCTTGTCGCTTCTGCTGATGCCTGAGGAGATCCTCCATTTGTATCTGCTGCCGGAGGTTGGTCACTCTTCAACCTTCTGCCTGAGGAGGCCTTCCATCTGTGTCTGCTGCTGGTGCTGGAGGTTGGTCACCCTTGTACCTTCTGCTGGTGCCTGAGGAGGTCCTCTATCTGTATCTGCTGCTGGAGGTTGGTCACTCTTGTACCTTCTGCTGGTGCCTGAGGAGGTCCTCCATCTGTGTCTGCTGCCAGTGCTGGAGGTTGTTCACCCGTGTCCCTTCTGCTGGTTCTTGAGGAGGTCCTCCATCTGTGTCTGCTGCCGGCTCCAGAGGTTGTTCACCCGTGTCCCTTCTGCTGGTGCCTGAGGAGGTCCTCCATCTGTGTCTGCTGCCGGTGCTTGAGGTTGTTCATCCTTGTACCTTCTGCTGGTGCCTGAGGAGGTCCTCCATCTGTTTCTGCTGCTGGATGTTGGTCACTCTTGTCCCTTCTGCTGATGCCTGAGGAGGTCCTCCATCTGTGTCTGCTGCCTGTGCTGGAGGTTGGTCACTCTTGTCCCTTCTGCTGGTGCCTGAGGAGGTCCTCCATCTGTGTCTGCTGCTGGTGCTGGAGGTTGTTCACTCTTGTACCTTCTGCTGGTGCTTGAGGAGGTCCTCCAACTGTGTCTGCTGCCAGTGCTGGAGGTTGTTCACCCTTGTACCTTCTGCTGGTGCATGAGGAGGTCCTACATCTGTGTCTGCTGCAAGTGCTGGATGTTGGTCACTCTTGTCCCTTCTGCTGGTGCCTGAGAAGGTCCTCCATCTGTGTCTGCTGCCGGTGCTTGAGGTTGTTCACCCTTGTACCTTCTGCTGGTGCCTGAGGAGGTCCTCCATCTGTTTCTGCTGCTGGAGGTTGTTCACCCTTGTACCTTCTGCTGGTGCCTGAGGAGGTCCTCCATCTGTTTCTGCTGCTGGAGGTTGGTCACCCTTGTACCTTCTGCCCGAGGTTGTTCACCCTTGTACCTTCTGCTGGCTCCTGAGTAGGTCCTCCATCTGTGTCTGCTGCTGGTGCCGGAGGTTGGTCACTCTTATACCTTCTGCTGGTCCCTGAGGAGGTCCTCCATCTGTATCTGCTGCTGGTGCCAGAGGTTGGTCACCCTTGTACCTTCTGCTGGTACCTGAGGAGGCCCTCCATATGTGTCTGCTGCTGGAGATTGGTAACCATCGTACCTTCTGCTGGTGCCTGAGGAGGTCCTCCACCTGTATCTGCTGCTTGTGCCGGATGTTGGTCACTCTTGTACCTTCTTCTGGTGCCTGAGGAGGTCCTCCATCTGTGTCTGCTGCCAGTGCTGGAGGTTGTTCACCTGTGTCCCTTCTGCTGGTTCTTGAGGAGGTCCTCCATCTGTGTCTGCTGCCGGCTCCAGAGGTTGTTCACCTGTGTCCCTTCTGCTGGTGCCTGAGGAGGTCCTCCATCTGTGTCTGCTGCCGGTGCTTGAGGTTGTTCACCCATGTACCTTCTGATGGTGCCTGAGGAGGTCCTCCATCTGTTACTGCTGCTGGAGGTTGGTCACCCTTGTACCTTCTGCTGGTGCCTGAGGAGGTCTTCCATCTGTGTCTGCTGCCGAAGGTTGTTCACCCTTGTACCTTCTGCTGGTGCCTGAGGAGGTCCTCCATCTGCATCTGCTGCCGGAGGTTGTTCACCCTTGTACCTTCTGCTGGTGCCTGAGGAGGTCCTCCATCTGTGTCTGCTGCTGGTGCCAGAGGTTGTTCACCCATGTACCTTCCGCTGGTCCCTGAGGAGGTCCTCCATCTTTGTCTGCTGCCAGTGCCAGAGGTTGTTCACCCTTGTCCCTTCTACTGGTTCCTGAGGAGGTCCTCCATCTGTGTCTGCTGCTGGTGCTGGAGGTTGGTCACCCTTGTCCCTTCTGCTGGTGCCTGAGGAGGTCTTCCATCTGTGTCTGCTGCCGGAGGTTGTTCACCCTTGTCCCTTCTGCTGGTGCCTGAGGAGGTCCTCCATCTGTGTCTGGTGCTGGTGCCAGAGGTTGGTCACCCATGTACCTTCTGCGGTTGCTGAGGAGGTCCTCCATCTGTGTCTGCTGCCGGTGCTTGAGGTTGTTCACCTTTGTACCTTCCGCTGGTGCCTGAGGACATCCTCCATCTGTGTCTGCTGCTGGAGGTTGGTCACCCTTGTACCTTCTGCTGGTGCCTGAGGAGGTCCTCCATCTGTGTGTGCTGCTGATGGTTGAGGTTGTTCCCCCTTGTACCGTCTGCTGGTGCCTGAGGAGGTCCTCCATCTGTATCTGCTGCTGGTGCCGGAGGTGCTTCACCCTTGTACGTTCTGCTGGTGCCTGAGGAGGTCCTCCATCTGTATCTGCTGCTGGAGGTGGTTCACCCTTGTACCTTCTGCTGGTGCCTGAGGAGGTCCTCCATGTGTGTCTGCTGCCAGTGCTGGAGGTTGCTCACCCTTGTACGTTCTGCTGGTGCCTGAGCAGGTCTTCCATCTGTTTCTGCTGCTGGAGGTTGGTCACCCTTGTACCTTCTGCTGGTGCCTGAGGAGGTCCTCCATCTGTGTCTGCTGCCGAAAGTTGGCCACCCTTGTACCTTCTGCTGGTGCCTGAGGAGGTCCCCCATCTGTGTCTGCTGCTGGTGCTGGAGGTTGGTCACCCTTGTACCTTCTGCTGGTGCCTGAGGAGGTCCTCCATCTGTGTCTGCTGCTGGAGGTTGTTCACTCTTGTACCTTCTGCTGGTGCCTGAGGAGGTCCTCCATCTGTGACTGCGTCTGCCCCTGGAGGTTGGTCACCCTTGTTCCTTCTGCTGGTGCCTGAGGAGGTCCTCCATCTGTGTTTGCTGCCAGTGCTTGAGGTTGTTCACCCATGTCCCTTCTGCTGGTGCCTGAGGAGGTCCTCCATCTGTGTCTGCTGCTGGTACCGGAGGTTGGTCACTCTTGTACCTTCTGCTGGTGCCTGAGGAGGTCCTCCATCTGTGTCTGCTGCTGGATCCAGAGGTTGTTCACCCATGTCCCTTCTGCTGGTGCCTGAGGAGGTCCTCCATCTGTGTCTGCTACTGGTGCTTGAGGTTGTTCACCCTTGTCCCTTCTGCTGGTGCCTGAGGAGGTCCTCCATCTGTGTCTGCTGCTGGTGCTGGTGCTGGAAGTTGTTCACCCTTGTCCCTTCTGCTGGTGCCTGAGGAGGTCCTCCATCTGTGTCTGCTGCTGGTGCCGGAGGTTGGTCACTCTTGTACCTTCTGCTGGTGCCTGAGGAGGCCCTCCATCTGTATCTGCTGCTGGTGCCGGAGGTGATTCACCCTTGTACGTTCTGCTGGTGCCTGAGGAGGTCCTCCATTTGTGTCTGCTTCCGGTGCTTGAGGTTGTTCACCCTTGTACCTTCTGCTGGTGACTGAAGAGGTCCTCCATCTGTTTCTGCTGCTGGAGGTTGTTCACCCTTGTACCTTCTGCTGGTGCCTGATGTCAGACCTCCAGATCGCATGACACAAATGGTGTGTACATTATTGAATAAGGGTCATTATCAAAAAGAGAGAAATCAGCCAGGAACCAACAATTGGAGAACATTGTGTCACGATTGGAACTTCAAGATGGCCGCCGCTTTCCAACCTATGTAGGAGGTGTTGGAACCGGGGTTACCGAGTCCGACACGGTAGCATGGCGTTAAGCGGGGAAGGCACGCGAAGGCAATGTGTAAGGCAGTTGTGCAGCACACTCTTACTCTGACTCAGAAATGCGAACGCAATAACATGACACCACACCAGGCTTTTGTATTTAAAATCAAGATCTTTTATAAATAAATTAAGTTGGCATTAGATGAGGCAGATTAATTCAGATCTACATTCAAATTCATTGCATTACTCAATTGGTACACATTTTAAATAAAGCATCATAGCTCCTCAACATTGTAGGCCACTAAGAGGCCGCAGGAATTATCTCCTACACGTAGCACTTAAAAATGATCTCAAGGTACGTTAATAAAACAGGGGCCTAGACATGCAGTTCACTTTAGCATATTCAATTACTTAAAAGAAGGCTTTTCACTTTACATTTAAATAGGCCTGCATTAATCTAGGCGCGCCCACATTCAGTACAGTGGGCGTCGCAATTCCAGTACACCTGTAACATAAAACACTTCAACTCAATTCAATTAAATACTTTCCCCCTGTGGTAAAAGACTTCGCAGTTAAAAGCATGGCCTAGGCAGTAAGTACAATAGGCATCTGCAATAAGTTATTAAATATTGTAGGGAACCCCTCGACATGTCCAGTATCCTGGGGCTTCTATGACCCTTAGGGGTTAACTCTAGGCTAGGCCCACTCCTCTCCGGGGCCTCGCCTCATGGGGAAAGTTTGCACAAGTAATTATGGGGTTAATGGTGGCCCCCGGCCCCCAGTGGCGTTTTGTGGGCCCTAGGGGCCTCCTGGGCTCACCTGGTCGCGCTTCAGGGCGACTGTCACTCCCCCAGGCCCGGCCGTGTTCTGGAGGGCGGGGCCCGGTAGGGGTACCTCGGCCTTCAGGCCGGACTGGCTGGGCGTTGCGGGGGCCGGTATCACCTTACTCCGGCCCCGGGATCAGGGTATGCCTGCACGGCACGTTGCGGGCTTCAGGGACTGGGAGCGGGACGTTGCGGGGCCAGGATCACCTTCCTCCGGCCCCGGGCTCAAGTAGGGTAAGTGCGCGGGCTCAGGGTCGCGGGGAAGGGAGCGGGAGCCGGCAGTCCTCTCCGGCCGGCTCCCCGTCTCCCTCTGCACTGCCGGGGGCTCTTCCCGGGCTTCCGTCGGCGCTGGGGCGTGACCGGGGCCGGCGCCCAATCGTTGCGCGGCCTTCCTGGGTCACGCCCGGCGACCCCGGTTGCTCGGCAACGGCGTCTGCGGGGCCTGGAGGCCTCGCTGGTGATCGCGCTGGCGATTTCTTGGGCCGCGACGGCGTCGGTGGCAATTCTTCGGCCGCGGTGGGGGCAATTCTTTGGCCGCTTCGGCGGCGGAGACAATTCTTTGGCCGCTTCGGCGGCGGGGGCAATTCTTCGGAGGCTTCGGTGAGGGCGCGGACGGCGCACCTCACCACACACACCTGAGGGGCTTCCCTCACCTCAGCGCTTCCTCCGGTGAGGGCGCGACGGCGCACCTCACCACACGGTGCCTCTTCTCAGGCGGCGGCGGCCACGATCTCCTCACAAGGTCAGTGACCTGAGGGCGACAGAACGCAGGGGGCACCAGCAGCCTGTGGGCAGGGCTGACTGGCAACGTACTTGGGGGCAGCCCAGCAACAGGCAGAAATGAATAGGGGTGAAGGTCTAGCGCTTCAGGGTGCGGCGCTTTACCTGGTGATCCCCAGTTGGGCAGTTTAGGCTTCAGGCCTGGCTGGACGGTCAGGCCTCCTCAAATTAAGGCGTCTTGCGACTGCTCCAGCTTGGTTGCTTCTTAGGCGCTTCTGGTGATGAGTTTCTTGTCAGAAGTTCCTTAGTATAAGTTTCTTGTCAGAGTTTCTTGTCAGAAGTTTCTTGTCATGAGGGGGAATGAGTTGGTGGACTGGGAGTGCTTGATGTTCCTCCTGCACGCTGAAGGTGGTTCCTGGGTCCCCTCACACCGGGCAAGGTCAGTGGGTGGTGGGCGTTCCTCAGCTATCTTACTCCAGCAGGGCCTCAGCCCTGTCAGCAGCAATAGTGTAGGTCTCCCCCTAGGCCCTAAAGCCTATACTCCGGCGGAGAGTTCCCCCAGGTTCAGTGGTGCCTCATCAACTGACTAGAAAGTTTTCCCTCCAAGCCTTTTATACTCCTAAGTCAGGTGACTCTCCCAAAGGCAAAACATAACTCCTCCCACAGCCCGGAAGGTTCTGGAACCTTCTACATGCCTGGCTATGTGGCCCAGAGGCGGGGATGGAATGGATACTGTATCCCTATGTCCCAGCCTGACCCTGGCTACTAGTGTGTATGCGTGTCAGGCCCCTCTGCAGTAGCAGGGGCCTGTGGCAGCCATCTTGAGTGAGAGAGAGCACCTGCACCTCAGCACTGGTTAGCAGTGGCAAGGTGCCCAGAGACCTAGGTCCAGTAAAAATATGGTGGCAAAAAATGAGGCGCAAAAGGGGAAGAAAACAGGGAAAGACCACCCTAGGGCTGACAGGTCTAACAGGAGGTCTAGTCTATTCCCCCACAGGTGTTTGGAGGCTTGATGGAGCGCGCGCGCTGTAACGATTGCGCACTTCACTGAAGCCTTTCTCGAGTACGTACCTCACAGAGAAGCTCCCCGGCAGTTCCTGATATCCTTAGCGATTTTCGTCGGGCTTCTTCCGGGTTTTCGTTCCGCTTATTCCCGTCGGGAGTAGGACCTCCAATTCCCTGTTCAGGAGTTACCTCAATTGACTCGGAGGTGAAGAGGGCGTTCTTTGAGGCGTTCCTTACGTTGCCACTCCTTCTTCATCGTCAGCGTTTCCAGGCAACAACTTCTAAGCAATAATCTTCCTCACAGATTCCAGTTACCGACACAAGAGGAAAAAGAGAGAGTGAGAAGAAATTAAGCTAAGTGACATGGGAATATTTCAAAGACAATTGTTATGAAAAACTTTGGAAATGTTTAAGAAAGTATTGTATATAGTTTAAAAGACATAGAGAAAAGAACTTACCTGCAAATAGAGACCACAGGGTGATTACATATGCTGTAAAGAAAAGAAAAGAAGAATATTTAATTTCTGAATTAAGAAATGTTGTACAGATACATATATATTAATAGACTCCTACATAGTATAGTATTAAGAAGATAGAATACGTTGTGAAAAACAGAAGCACAGACTCGCAGGAAGTGGGTAGGTGAAGCATTACAAATAAATCTTATTTTAGTGTGAGTTGAATAAAAATACGCAGTTAAGTAATATTATTGCTTGATAGGTCAAGTCTTCTGGTGGCAGTAACCAATAACAGAAAGAAGGAAAGAATACTACTAAGAAATAATATAGAAGAGAAGCACAGATCTTGGAACTTAGGGTATGTAATAAAAATGTAAGGATTATGAAAACAAGAACAGAGTAGGGTAGGAGGTGCAGTAAATTTCTGTGTTTTAGTATCCTCAGGTCTTCTCGAAATTACAGTCTGCAGGACGGACGGAGATCAAGAGAAGCAGATAGAATAAGGTTCCAGGACCAGTCTCTTCTTTGTTTGTTATTTTGTCCACTCCCCTTCCCCCTTGAGGGTCTTTTGGAGTCTAGATTATAAATGGATCTCCGAAACATCCTTGAGAGGGAGTAGGGAACTAGCGTCTTCTGTTCCTGTGCAAGTTCATGGTAAGAACTCTCTGTGCACCCTTGACAGAGTGAAGTGCCCACTTTTTAAACTTGCACCCGAACAGAATGGCTGAAGGAATTAATTTGCAGACCTTAGGAACAGTCTTGGAGGCGATACAAAAGGAGTTGGTAGCTGTTAGAGAGGAAAATCAGAGTCTTAGACAGGAAGTGGTAAATTCAAGGAAAGAAACAGCAGAATTAGCCTTGAGGATGGGACAACCATTTAGTTCAGGACGAGAAACACTAGACCCTCCTACTGAAGGCTCAAATAGGATGACGACACAAGTAATCCACTCATTGTCCCCAGTTATTCCGTTAGCCCCTCCAGAACGATTTACTGGGGATCCACAAAAGGCACAGGTATTCCTCACTCAGTGCTCCCTACACTTCATGTGCCGCCCTTCAATTTTCCCAGATGCGCAGTCCAGAGTGGCCTTTGTTTTGTCATACTTAAACGGCGACGCAGCATCTTGGTCTATGCCTCTGGTTACCCGCGATGATCCCTTATTGCATAATTATGAAGAGTTCAAACAGGAATTTTGTTCGAATTTTTGACAGGCGAAGAATCTCTCAAGCCGTCGATAATGAATTGCTCGAGTTACGACAAGGAAACCGAGACCTTGTAGCCTACCTGGCTCAGTTTAACAAGTTGGTAGTGGAGACTAACTGGCCGGAGAGTAAGAGGGCTGCAGTCTTTTATCGAGGGTTAAGAGATGAACTCAAGGACGTGCTGGCACAAATACCAAATCGACCTACGGAAATCTCGGCGCTAGTAGATCTGGTTTTAGAAATTGATTTCCGTCAAGGCGAAAGAAAAGGAGAAAAAGAAGAGATTTCAAACCAATAGTTCCGAGATTCGATAGAGTCCGATCTGAGAGCAGCAGAACTACAGAAGGACAATTAGGTTCTGAACCCATGCAGATAGGAACGATAAGGGGTCCTTTGACAAAAGAAGAAAAAGAGAAAAGGAGAGCAGGAAACTTATGCATGTACTGCGGTTCAAGTGGACACTTCGTGAGAGGTTGTCCAAAAAAACCAAAAACTTCATTTAAACCGAAGGAAAACTTGCAGCACCACCTGTAGCGGGAGTTGGACCGGTGGATGCTAATCAAGACTCAACTCCAAAAGAACATCAAGTGGCCAATACCCTGCAGTCGTCCGCTCCACACCTAATTTTGTCTATGATAATTAAGTTTCGGCAAGTAACTCTGACAGAAGTTTCAGTAATGATAGATTCCGGAGCCACCGGAAACTTTTGCGATCTTAAATTTGCAGCTAAGGTAGGGTTGCGAGCAATACTGAAACCAAAAAGTGAACCAGTCCGGGCGGTGGATGGGACGAATCTCTCATCCGGACCCATAGTGAGTCATACGGAACAGGTGCAAATGATTTCTAGTGACGTGCATGAAGAAGTGATCCAATTTAATCTAATTGATGCACCTCAGTTTCAGCTCATTTTAGGACTACCATGGCTTACAGAGCACGACCCCACTATCAATTGGAGTTCCAGGACAATCGTGATGGATTCTGATTATTGTAAAACAAATTATTTTGGAGTAAAAGAAAAGTCCACTGGGTGTAATCCTGCTCATTCCTTGTGTATGACAGGAACATCAGTGTGCGTTATCAATTCCCAGGAAACAGAAGCTGAGCAGTTGCCCCCCCATCGTGTTTACGATTGTAAAATAGATCTTGAACCGGGCTCAAATCTGCCTTGCAGTCGAGTCTATGCTCTAACCGAAAAGGAACATCATCATTTGAGAGAATACCTAGACAAATACCTGGCAAACGGTTTTATCCGGCCATCACAATCTCCTGTATCTTCGCCTCAGTTTTTCGTGCCTAAGAAGGAAGGAGATTTGAGGACTTGCATCGATTATCGTGCAATTAATAAGATCACAAAGAAAAACCGTTATCAACTTCCTCTCATTTCGGTCCTGCTAGATCAGGTCAAAGGAGAGCAAATATATACAAAACTAGATCTGAGAGGGGCCTACCACTTAGTTAGAATGCGAGAGGGGGACGAGTGGAAGACAGCCTTCAGAACAAGATTCGGGCTATTCGAATACCAAGTTATGCCGTATGGTCTGTGCAATGCCCCAGCTGCCTTCCAGCATTTTATAAACGACATTCTTAATGAATACATAGATCAATGTGCGATTGTATACATTGATGATATTCTAATTTATTCCTCTGACAAGAGTAAACATCGAGAACAAGTAAGAGGAGTGTTACAAAAGCTCAGAGAAAACAAGCTGTTTGTGAAACTGGAAAAATGCGCATTTAATGTTTCCGAAGTGGAGTTTTTGGGTTTTATCCTTTCGCCAACTGGGATAAACATGGATGAGCGAAAGATAAAGGCCGTCGTGTACTGGAAGTCCCCTGCAAGTGTTAAAGAGGTTCAGAGCTTTATAGGGTTTGCAAACTTCTATAGAAGATTTATCAGCGAGTTCTCACGAAAGATACTTCCTCTTACACGATTACTCAGAAAAGGAATTCGTTTTGAATGGACAGAAGAAACAGAAGAAGCCTTTAAATTCTTAAAGAAAGATTTCACCACAGCACCCATACTCTTACATGCAGATCCTTCGGGACCATTTTACGTTGAGACCGATGCCTCAGATCTAGCAGTTGGAGGAGTATTATCCCAAAGACACAAAGAAACCGGTCAGCTACACCCAGTCGCCTACAGATCAAGAAAGCTGACACCCGCCGAAGTGAATTACACAATAACTGAGAAAGAATTGTTGGCCATCAAGGATGCCTTTAAGGAGTGGCGACACTACCTTATGGGGGCTCGGCACCAAGTAACAGTTTTCACTGATCACCGAAACCTAAAATTCTTGAAATCGGCCAGGACGTTAACTCCAAGACAGCTTTGGTGGTCATTGTACTTTGCTGATTATGACTTCGTAATCACTTACAGACCAGGAGCTCAGAATGGGAAAGCAGACGCCTTGTCCAGACTAGGAACTGACAACCAGAAGAGTCAAACGGAAATCCAAACAATAATTCCAAATTCAAGAATAATTTGTGCCGCTACGTCCATTGATTTGAAGGAACAAGTAACGCAAGCCATGAGTCCAGAAGCAATGCAAAACTGGGTCGAGAAAGAAACAGGAAGAGAAATTCAATTCCAGCTACCTTACCATAAAGGAGCCTTATACTTGCCCACCGAGGAGTTACAGAATCAAGCGATGCATGAATGTCATGATAATCTTTTGGCAGGGCACAAGGGGAATCCAAGACTGAAGAATTGGTGAAGAGACATTATTGGTGGCCTCATATGACTAGAGATATTGAAAAATATGTCAAGACCTGTGAGATCTGCGCTCAGGGAAAATCAGAACGGCAGGCTCCGAAAGGGTTGTTGCAACCAATGCCTACCCCACCCTTTCCATGGCACACAATCACACTAGATCTAATTGTTGAATTACCTTCTAGTCAGGGTTTCAATACGATTTTGGTGGTTGTAGACGCCTTTTCAAAAATGGCACACTTTATGACACTAAAAGGGGTTCCCACGGCAAAACAACTAGCTAGTCACTTCAGTACACAAATAGTGAAAATTCATGGAATCCCAAAGATCATTATTTCAGATCGGGGTTCACAGTTCTTGTCCCATTTTTGGAAGGCTTTTGTAGAAGGTTTGGGTATTGAACCCAGATATTCAACCAGTTACCACCCCGAAACAGATGGGCAGACAGAGAGAGTGAACCAAGAATTGGAGCAGTACCTAAGGTTGTTCCTTTTGAAGCAAGATGGGGATTGGCCAAATTATTTATGGGCAGCAGAGTTTGCACACAATAATGCTAGGAATGTCTCCACCGGTTATTCCCCATTTTACCTGAACTATGGCCGACACCCAAATTCCACAGTAAGGCAAACTGAGATTTCAGTCCCAGCAGTAAAAGATTTAGTGTCCCACCTAAAGCAGGTTCACCAAACTGCTTCAAAAAACCTAGAACAAGCCAAAAAGAAATATAAGACTTATGCAGATAAAAAGAGAAGAGAGGGCCCTCCTCTTGATGAAGGAGATAGTGTTTGGTTAAGCACAAAGAACCTTAGGTTAAAAGGCAATAGAAAATTTCAACCTAGGTTTATAGGGCCATATCTGATTGAGAAAAAGATGAATCCAGTTACTTATCGGTTGAAACTACCTACCAAGCTGAAGATCCATCCAGCTTTCCATGTTTCTTTGTTAAAAAAGGCATTACCAGATCTACGAAAAGACTCACCCCCAAAACCCATCTGTTGGACGTGGCCCTTTTTCCCAGAAATTTTTCGTTTTTCCCCTAGCCGTTTTACCATGTGTGAAACTCACTCAAGATGGCTGCCACAGGCCCCTGCTACTGCAGAGGGGCCTTACACGCATACACACTAGTAGCCAGGGTCAGGCTGGGACATAGGGATACAGTATCCATTCCATCCCCGCCTCTGGGCCACATAGCCAGGCATGTAGAACGTTCCAGAACCTTCCGGGCTGTGGGAGGAGTTATGTTTTGCCGCCTTTGGGAGAGTCACCTGACCTAGGAGTATAAAAGGCTTGGAGGGAAAACTTTTAGTCAGTTGGAGTCAGTTGATGAGGCACCACTGAACCTGGGAGAACCTCCGCCGGAGTATAGGCTTTAGGGCCTAGGGGGAGACCTACACTACTGCTGCTGACAGGGCTGAGGTCCTGCTGTAGTAAGATAGCTGAGGAACGCCCACCACCCACTGACCTTGCCCAGTGTGAGGGGACCCAGGGAACCACCTTCAGCGTGCGGGGAGGAACATCAAGCACTCCCAGACCACCAACTCATCCCCCCCTCATAAGAAGAAACTTCTGACAGGAAACTTTGACAAGGAAACAATAACAAGGAACTTCTGACAAGAAACTTACAACTAGAAGCGCCTAAGAAGCAACCAAGCTGAAGCAGTCGCAAGACCCCTTAACTTGAGGAGGCCTGACCGTCCAGCAAGGCCTAAAGCCTAAAACTGCCCAACTGGGGATCACCAGGTAAAGCGCCGTACCCTGAAGCGCTAAACCTTCACTCCCTATTCACCTTTGCCTGTTGCTGGGCTGCCCCCAAGTACTTTGCCAGTCAGCCCTGCCCACAGGCTGCTGGTGCACCATGTGTGCTGTTGTCCCTCAGGTCACTGACCTTATGATGAAGATCACCGCCGCGGCCGCGGCCGCCTGAGAGGAGAAACCGTGTGGTGAGGTGCGCCGTCGCGCCCTCATCAAAGGAAGCGCTGAGGTGGAGGAAGCCCCTCAGGTGTGTGAGGTGAGGAGCGCCGTCCGCGCCCTCACCGAAGCCTCCAAGGGCCCGGGGCCCTCATCGCCGCCGTAGCGGCCCAAGAGTCGTGCCTGCCGCCGTCGCGGCCAAAGAATTGCCCCCGCCGCCGTAGCGGCCCAAGAATTGTTCCTGCCGCCGTCGCGGCCAAAGAATTGCCCCCGCCGCCGAAGCGGCCGAAGAATCGTCGCCACCGCCGAAGCGGCCGAAGAAATTGCCACCGCCGCCGAAGCGGCCCAAGAAATCGCTAACGCGATCTTCAGCGAGGCCTCCCGGCCCCGCAGACGCCGTTGCCGAGCAACCAGGGGTCGCTCGGCGTGACCCGGGAAGGCCGCGCACCGATTGGGCGCCGGCTCCCGGTCCCGCCCAGCGCCGAAGGAAGCCCGGGAAGAGCCCCGGCAGTGCAGAGGGAGACGGGGAGCCGGCCGGAGAGGACTGCCGGCTCCCGCTCCCTTCCCCCAGCAGCCCTGAGCCCACCGGCACTTACCCTGAGTACGGGGGCCGGAGGAGGGTGATCCCGGCCCCCGCAACGAGCCACATGCATCTTCCCTGATCCCGGGGCCGGAGTAAGGCATACCGGCCCCCGCAACGACCCGCAACACCGGCCAGAAGGCCGAGACACCCCCGACCGGGCCCCGCCCAACAGAACACGGGCCGGCCCGGATGATCGCCAGTCGCCCTGAAGCGCGACCAACGACCACACCACAGGTGAGCCCTGGAGGCCCCTAGGGCCCATAAGACGCCACTGGGGGCCGGGGGCCACTATTAACCCTTACTATTATAGTCCTACGAGGCGAGGCCCCAGAGAGCAGTGGGCCTGGCCTGAATTAACCCCTAAGGAACCTAGAAGCCCCAGAATACAGGACATGTTGAGGGATTCCCCACATAGTTCATTCATGTATTGATGATGCCTACAGTATGTAATGATTTATGCCAATGCCTATTATAATTACTGCCTAGGCCATGGTTTTAGCTGTTAAGTCTTTACCACAAGGGGAAAGTGTTTATTGGAGTTGAGCTGAAGTGTACACCGCCAAGAGTTGAAGTATTTTCCGTTACAGGTGTACTGGAGTTGCGACGCCCACTGTACTGAATGTGGGTGCGCCTAGATTAATGCAGGCCTATTTAAATGTAACGTGAAAAGCCTTATTTTAAATAATTGAATATGCTAAAGTGAACTGTATGTTTAGGCCTATGTTTTATTAACGTACCTTAAGACCATTATTAAGTGCTACGTGTAGGAGATAATTCCTGCGGCCTCTTAGTGGCCTACAATGTTGATGAGCTATGTAGCTTTATTTAAAATGTGCACCAGTTGAATAATTTAATGAGTTTGAATGTAGATCTGAATTAACCTGCCTTATCTGATGCCAACTTAATTCATTTATAAAAGATCTTGATTTTAAATACAAAAGCCTGGTGTGGTGTCATGTTATTGCGTTCGCATTTGTGAGTCAAAGTGAGAGTGTGCTGCACAACTGCCTTACACATTGCTTTCGCGTGCCTTTCCCGCTTCACGCCATGCTACCGTGTCGGACTCGGTAACCCCGGTTCCAACATTTGGTGTTCAGCGGTTGGATAAGGACTGGTGTTTGTGCAGCACCCTACAGTGACTCAATGTGCGCCGCAATTAGACACCTATTGTAATGAGAGTGCTAGGAATTCTACGGTAATTGCCGACGGTGTATATTCCTGTGTTGGACCTGTTACCTACAGTTTAGAACCCCTTCCTTGAATTGTCTGGGACCCCACCTAGGAGGATGGAGTTTGAGTTAGCCAACCTAGAAAGGTATACAGTGACACAGCTCAAGGAGTTCTGCCTAGAGAAGGGGGTGGCCGTCAAGCGAGGCGCCAGGAAGGAGGTGCTTCAGAAAGCTTTGAGGGCATGGGTAATGGCCCACCCGGAGGGAAGAGGGGATGAGGAGCAGGGGGAGACAGACAACCCAGGAGAACTGGACCTACTGAGCATTGATGTTAGCGAGAATGTGTTGCCAGGAAGACGTTCCAGGGCAGGCAGTAGTGCGTCAGGGGGGAGGTTGTCGCCAAAGGAATTGGAGGACAGAAGGGAGCAGAGGCGATTAACATTAGAACTTGCTAGGATGGAAAGGGAGCAAGAACAGGCAAGGCTAGCCATGGAGGAAAGGAAGCTTGCACATGAGCTTAGCCTGAAGGAACTGGAGCTCCGAGCCTTGCAGATGGAGATGCAGGGCAAAGTGAATGGTGGCAGCGTACCTGCTGGGGTTCCACAGGAGCCCAAATTCTATTTATCAAGAGAGGTGATAGCCAGTTTGGGGAGTGATCCTGAAGGGAGTGGTGCAGGGATCTTCCAACCCAGCGAGGTGGGAGAGGCGGAGAATAGCCCAGCTAGGTCCCAGGATAGTGAGCGGGTTGTAGGGCCTCACATCCTATCCATAGGAAGGAGTGAGACGGGGAGGTGTCCCGAGGTGCCCCAACCGCAGTCTCAGGGCCTGGAGAGTTCCATAAGGGAACCCCAGGTTGGGAGCCTAGGCTGTCCCGATGGGCCATCCATGGAAGGGGATCCCCCAGTGACAGGAGAACCCGGGGCATATGTAATCAGAGCTCCAGGGGTTCTGGGGTCTGCCCAGCCACAGGATTTAGATCCTGGGCTGGGGAGCCAGGTTCAGGGGTTGCCTGACCTGGCGGGAGGGACGTCTGTAAGCAGTGTCCCTCCGGAGCTGACTCCCAGGGGTGCTTCTCCAGGTGGGAGGGTGCTGAACTCTGGGAGGGGGTGCAGAGGAAGGGAGGACTCGCCTCTGGCACCGGGGCAACCTAAGGGTTTAGACCCTGGGTTGGTGGATCGGATGCAGGGTCACGGCCCTGGAAGAGTGAGAGAGGGGTGGTCTGAGGGTGCCCCGCATAGGAGGAGAGGGCGGAACCCCAGAAGGAGAGGTAGGGGGAGGAGAGCCTCGCCCCTGACTGCTGGTCAGCCTGAGGGTGCGGACCCCAGGTGGGTGGACCAGTGGCAGTTTGGAACTGCAAGGAGGAGAAGGAGAGTGGCCAACGGGCCTGGGGCTACTGCCCCCCGCTCTGTGAGACCGCAAGGGCCAGAGACATCTGGACGGCCTAGCGCCCGGTCCTGGCTGCAGCCAATTAGGGAGCGCCAGTGGGGTGGCTTCGTTGGTCCAGGGAGGTGAGAGAGGGAACCACCGGGTTCCAGAGTGGAGAAGGACCTGCAGGACCTTCCTGCAGCTGGGGAAAAGGCCCGCGTCTAAGTTTTCTCGCCCGAAGCAGGGAAGCCCATCAAGGCATTGATCGGTCTACCCTGGCTTTTGGCTGGGAGGGGGTTGTGTTGGACGTGGCCCTTTTTCCCCGAAATGTTTCGTTTCCCCTAGCCGTTTTACCATGTGTGAAACTCACTCAAGATGGCTGCCACAGGCCCCTGCTACTGCAGAGGGGCCTTACACGCATACACACTAGTAGCCAGGGTCAGGCTGGGACATAGGGATACAGTATCCATTCCATCCCCGCCTCTGGGCCACATAGCCAGGCATGTAGAAGGTTCCAGAACCTTCCGGGCTGTGGGAGGAGTTATGTTTTGCCGCCTTTGGGAGAGTCACCTGACCTAGGAGTATAAAAGGCTTGGAGGGAAAACTTTTAGTCAGTTGGAGTCAGTTGATGAGGCACCACTGAACCTGGGAGAACCTCCGCCGGAGTATAGGCCTTAGGGCCTAGGGGGGAGACCTACACTACTGCTGCTGACAGGGCTGAGGTCCTGCTGTAGTAAGATAGCTGAGGAACGCCCACCACCCACTGACCTTGCCCAGTGTGAGGGGACCCAGGGAACCACCTTCAGCGTGCGGGGAGGAACATCAAGCACTCCCAGACCACCAACTCATCCCCCCTCATAAGAAGAAACTTCTGACAGGAAACTTTGACAAGGAAACAATAACAAGGAACTTCTGACAAGAAACTTACAACTAGAAGCGCCTAAGAAGCAACCAAGCTGAAGCAGTCGCAAGACCCCTTAACTTGAGGAGGCCTGACCGTCCAGCAAGGCCTAAAGCCTAAAACTGCCCAACTGGGGATCACCAGGTAAAGCGCTGTACCCTGAAGCGCTAAACCTTCACCCCCTATTCACCTTTGCCTGTTGCTGGGCTGCCCCCAAGTACTTTGCCAGTCAGCCCTGCCCACAGGCTGCTGGTGCACCATGTGTGCTGTTGTCCCTCAGGTCACTGACCTTATGATGAAGATCACCGCCGCGGCCGCCGCCGCCTGAGAGGAGAAACCGTGTGGTGAGGTGCGCCGTCGCGCCCTCATCAAAGGAAGCGCTGAGGTGGAGGAAGCCCCTCAGGTGTGTGAGGTGAGGAGCGCCGTCCGCGCCCTCACCGAAGCCTCCAAGGGCCCGGGGCCCTCATCGCCGCCGTAGCGGCCCAAGAGTCGTGCCTGCCGCCGTCGCGGCCAAAGAATTGCCCCCGCCGCCGTAGCGGCCCAAGAATTGTTCCTGCCGCCGTCGCGGCCAAAGAATTGCCCCCGCCGCCGAAGCGGCCGAAGAATCGTCGCCACCGCCGAAGCGGCCCAAGAAATTGCCACCGCCGCCGAAGTGGCCCAAGAAATCGCTAACGCGATCTTCAGCGAGGCCTCCCGGCCCCGCAGACGCCGTTGCCGAGCAACCAGGGGTCGCTCGGCGTGACCCGGGAAGGCCGCGCACCGATTGGGCGCCGGCTCCCGGTCCCGCCCAGCGCCGAAGGAAGCCCGGGAAGAGCCCCGGCAGTGCAGAGGGAGACGGGGAGCCGGCCGGAGAGGACTGCCGGCTCCCGCTCCTTTCCCCCAGCAGCCCTGAGCCCACCGGCACTTACCCTGAGTACGGAGGCCGGAGGAGGGTGATCCCGGCCCCCGCAACGAGCCGCATGCATCTTCCCTGATCCCGGAGGCCGGAGTAAGGCATACCGGCCCCCGCAACGACCCGCAACACCGGCCAGAAGGCCGAGACACCCCCGACCGGGCCCCGCCCAACAGAACACGGGCCGGCCCGGATGATCGCCAGTCGCCCTGAAGCGCGACCAACGACCACACCACAGGTGAGCCCTGGAGGCCCCTAGGGCCCATAAGACGCCACTGGGGGCCGGGGGCCACTATTAACCCTTACTATTATAGTCCTACGAGGCGAGGCCCCAGAGAGCAGTGGGCCTGGCCTGAATTAACCCCTAAGGAACCTAGAAGCCCCAGAATACAGGACATGTTGAGGATTCCCCACATAGTTCATTCATGTATTGATGATGCCCACAGTATGTAATGATTTATGCCAATGCCTATTATAATTACTGCCTAGGCCATGGTTTTAGCTGTTAAGTCTTTACCACAAGGGAAAGTGTTTAATGGAGTTGAGCTGAAGTGTACACCGCCAAGAGTTGAAGTATTTTCTGTTACAGGTGTACTGGAGTTGCGACTCCCACTGTACTGAATGTGGGTGCGCCTAGATTAATGCAGGCCTATTTAAATGTAACGTGAAAAGCCTTATTTTAAATAATTGAATATGCTAAAGTGAACTGTATGTTTAGGCCTATGTTTTATTAACGTACCTTAAGACCATTATTAAGTGCTACGTGTAGGAGATAATTCCTGCGGCCTCTTAGTGGCCTACAATGTTGATGAGCTATGCAGCTTTATTTAAAATGTGCACCAGTTGAATAATTTAATGAGTTTGAATGTAGATCTGAATTAACCTGCCTTATCTGATGCCAACTTAATTCATTTATAAAAGATCTTGATTTTAAATACAAAAGCCTGGTGTGGTGTCATGTTATTGCGTTCGCATTTGTGAGTCAAAGTGAGAGTGTGCTGCACAACTGCCTTACACATTGCCTTCGCGTGCCTTTCCCGCTTCACGCCATGCTACCGTGTCGGACTCGGTAACCCCGGTTCCAACACCATCCAATTAGAGTCCGGAGTTGAGTTTGAAGTAAAGGAAATTCTCGATTCTAAAAAGGTTAAAGGAAAACTGTACTACTTGGTAGATTGGAAGGGCTATGGTCCAGAGGAACGATCTTGGGAACTTGAGTCAGACGTTCATGCTCCCAGGTTAGTAAAATCTTTTCATCAAAAATTCCCTACTGAAACTAAGATTGAGAGGACCTCCTTTGTTGGGGGGTACTGTCAGACCTCCAGATCGCATGACACAAATGGTGTGTACATTATTGAATAAGGGTCATTATCAAAAAGAGAGAAATCAGCCAGGAACCAACAATTGGAGAACATTGTGTCACGATTGGAACTTCAAGATGGCCGCCGCTTTCCAACCTATGTCGGCGGTCTAGTCTATTCCCCCACAGGTGTTTGGAGGCTTGATGGAGCGCGCGCGCTGTAACGATTGCGCACTTCACTGAAGCCTTTCTCGAGTACGTACCTCACAGAGAAGCTCCCCGGCAGTTCCTGATATCCTTAGCGATTTTCGTCGGGCTTCTTCCGGGTTTTCGTTCCGCTTATTCCCGTCGGGAGTAGGACCTCCAATTCCCTGTTCAGGAGTTACCTCAATTGACTCGGAGGTGAAGAGGGCGTTCTTTGAGGCGTTCCTTACGTTGCCACTCCTTCTTCATCGTCAGCGTTTCCAGGCAACAACTTCTAAGCAATAATCTTCCTCACAGATTCCAGTTACCGACACAAGAGGAAAAAGAGAGAGTGAGAAGAAATTAAGCTAAGTGACATGGGAATATTTCAAAGACAATTGTTATGAAAAACTTTGGAAATGTTTAAGAAAGTATTGTATATAGTTTAAAAGACATAGAGAAAAGAACTTACCTGCAAATAGAGACCACAGGGTGATTACATATGCTGTAAAGAAAAGAAAAGAAGAATATTTAATTTCTGAATTAAGAAATGTTGTACAGATACATATATATTAATAGACTCCTACATAGTATAGTATTAAGAAGATAGAATACGTTGTGAAGAACAGAAGCACAGACTCGCAGGAAGTGGGTAGGTGAAGCATTACAAATAAATCTTATTTTAGTGTGAGTTGAATAAAAATAAGCAGTTAAGTAATATTATTGCTTGATAGGTCAAGTCTTCCTGTGGCAGTAACCAATAACAGAAAGAAGGAAAGAATACTACTAAGAAATAATATAGAAGAGAAGCACAGATCTTGGAACTTAGGGTATGTAATAAAAATGTAAGGATTATGAAAACAAGAACAGAGTAGAGTAGGAGGTGCACTAAATTTCTGTGTTTTAGTATCCTCAGGTCTTCTCGAAATTACAGTCTGCAGGACGGACGGAGATCAAGAGAAGCAGATAGAATAAGGTTCCAGGACCAGTCTCTTCCTTGTTTGTTATTTTGTCCACTCCCCCTTCCCCCTTGAGGGTCTTTTGGAGTCTAGATTATAAATGGATCTCTGAAACATCCTTGAGAGGGAGTAGGGAACTAGCGTCTTCTGTTCCTGTGCAAGTTCATGGTAAGAACTCTCTGTGCACCCTTGACACCTGAGGAGGTCCTCCATCTGTGTCTGCAGCCGGATGTTGGTCACACTTGTACCTTCTGCTTGTGCCTGAGAAGGTCCTCCATCAGTGTCTGCTGCCGGAGGTTGGCCACCCTTGTACCTTCTGCTGGTGCCTGAGGAGGTCCTCCATCTGTGTCTGCTGCTGGTGCCGGAGGTTGGTCACTCTTGTACCTTCTGCTGGTGCCCGAAGAGGTCCTCCATCTGTGTCTGCTGCCGGTGCTTGAGGTTGTTCACCCTTGTACCTTCTGCTGGTGCCTGAGGAGGTCCTCCATCTGTATTTGCTGCTGGTGCCGGAGATGGTTCACCCTTGTACGTTCTGCTTGTTCCTGAGGAGGTCCTCCATCTGTGCGTGCTGCCGGTGCCAGAGGATGGTCACCCTTGTACCTTCTGCTGGTGCATGGGGAGGTCCTCCATCTGTATCTGCTGCAGGTGCCGGAGGTGGTTCACCCTTGTACGTTCTGCTGGTGCCTGAGGAGGTCCTCCATCTGTGTCTGCTGGTGGAAGTTGTTCACTCTTGTACCTTCAGCTGGTGCCTGAGGAGGTCCTCCATCTGTGTCTACTGGTGGAAGTTGTTCACCCTTGTCCCTTCTGCTGGTGCCTGAGGAGGTCCTCCATCTGTGTCTGCTGCCGGTGCGTTAGGTTGGTCACCCTTGTACCTTCTGCTGGTTCCTAAGGAGGTCCTCCATCTGTGTCTGCTGCCAGTGATGGGGGTTGTTCACCCTTGTCCCTTCTGCTGGTGCCTGAGGAGGTCCTCCATCTGTGTGTGCTGCTGGTGCTGGAGGTTGTTCACCCTTGTCCTTTCTGCTGGTGCCTGAGGAGGTCCTCCATCTGTGTCTGCTGCCGGTGCATGAGGTTGTTCACCCTTGTACCTTCTGCTGCTGCCTGAGGAGGTCCTCCATCTGTGTTTGCTGCCGGCGCCGGAGTTTGTTCACCCTTGTCCCTTCTGCTGGTGCCTGAGGAGGTCCTCATTCTGTGTCTGCTGCCAGTGCCAGAGGTTGTTCACCCTTGTCCCTTCTACTGGTTCTTGAGGAGGCCCTCCATCTGTCTGCTGCCGGTGCTTGAGGTTGGTCACCCTTGTACCTTCTGCTGGTGCCTGAGGAGGTCCTCCATCTGTGTCTGCTGCTGGAGGTTGCTCACCCTTGTACCTTCTGCTGGTGCCTGAGGAGGTCCCCCATCTGTGTCTGCGTCTGCTGCTGGAGGTTGCTCACCCTTGTTCCTTCTGCTGGTGCCTGAGGAGGTCCTCATTCTGTGTCTGCTGCCAGTGCCAGAGGTTGTTCACCCTTGTCCCTTCTACTGGTTCCTGAGGAGGTCCTCCATCTGTCTGCTGCCGGTGCTTGAGGTTGGTCACCCTTGTACCTTCTGCTGGTGCCTGAGGAGGTCCTCCATCTGTGTCTGCTGCTGGAAGTTGTTCACTCTTGTACCTTCTGCTGGTGCCTGAGGAGGTCCTCCATCTCTGTCTGCTGCTGGTGCTTGAGGTTGTTCACCCTTGTCCCTTCTGCTGGTGCCTGAGGAGGTCCTCCATCTGTGTCTGCTGCTGGTGCTGGAGGTTGTCCACCTTTGTCCCTTCTGCTGCTGCCTGAGGAGGTCCTCCATCTGTGTCTGCTGCTGGTGCCGGAGATTGGTCACTCTTGTACCTTCTGCTGGTGCCTGAGGAGGTCCTCCATCTGTATCTGCTGCTGGTGCCGGAGGTGGTTCACCCTTGTACGTTCTGCTGGTGCCTGAGGAGGTCCTTCATCTGTGTCTGCTGCCGGTGCTTGAGGTTGTTCACCCTTGTACCTTCTGCTGGTGCTTGAGGAGGTCCTCCATCTGTGTCTGCTGCTGGTGCTGGACGGTGGTCACTCTTGTACCTTCTGCTGGTGGCTGAGAAGGTCCTCCATCTGTGTCTGCTGCCAGTGCTGGAGGTTGTTCACTCTTGTCCCTTCTGCTGGTGCCTGAGTAGGTCCTCCATATGTCTCTGCTGCTGGAGGTTGTTCACTCTTGTACCTTCTGCTGGTGCTTGAGGTTGTTCACCCATGTCCCTTCTGGGTCCTGAGGAGGTCCTCCATCTGTGTCTGCTGCTGGTGCCGGAGGCTGGTCACTCTTGTACCTTCTGCTGGTGCCTGAGGAGCTCCTCCATCTGTATCTCCTGCTGGTGCCGGAGGTTGGTCACTCTTGTACTTTCTGCTGGTTCCAGAGGTCCTCCATCTGTGTCTGTTGCCGGAGGTTGGTTACCCTTGTACCTTCTGCTGGGGCCTGGGGAGGTCCTCCATCTGTGTCTGCTGCCGGTGCTTGAGGTTGTTCACCCTTGTCCCTTCTGCTGGTGCCTGAGGAGGTCCTCCATCTGTATCTGCTGCCGGAGGTTGGTCACTCTTGTACCTTCTGCTGGTGCCTGAGGAGGCCCTCCATCTGTGTCTGCTGCTGGTGCTGGAGGTTGGTCACCCTTGTACCTTCTGCTGGTGCCTGAGGGGATCCTCCATCTGTATCTGCTGCTGGTGCCGGAGGTTGGTGACTCTTGTACCTTCTGCTGGTGCCTGAGGAGGTCCTCCATCTGTGTCTGCTGCCAGTGCTGGAGGTTGGTCAACCTTGTACCTTCTGCTAGTGCCTGATGAGGTACTCCATCTGTGTGTGCTGCCAGTGCTGGAGGTTGTTCACCCGTGTCCCTTCTGCTGGTTCTTGAGGATGTCCTCCATCTGTGTCTGCTGCCGGCTCCAGAGGTTGTTCACCCATGTCCCTTCTGCTGGTGCCTGAGGAGGACCTCCATCTGTGTCTGCTGCCGGTGCTTGAGGTTGTTCATCCTTGTACCTTCTGCTGGTGCCTGAGGAGGTCCGCCATCTGTTTCTGCTGCTGGAGGTTGGTCACCCTTGTACCTTCTGCTGGTGCCTGAGGGGATCCTCCATCTGTGTCTGCTGCCGGCGCCGGAGGTTGTTCACCCTTGTACCTTCTACTGGTGCCTGAGGCGGTCCTCCATCTGTGTCTGCTGCCTGTGCTGGAGGTTGGTCACTCTTGTCCCTTCTGCTGGTGCCTGAGGAGGTCCTCCATCTGTGTCTGCTGCTGGAGGTTGTTCACTCTTGTACCTTCTGCTGGTGCTTGAGGAGGTCCTCCATCTGTGTCTGCTGCCGGTGCTGGAGGTTGTTCACCCTTGTACCTTCTGATGGTGCCTGAGGAGGTCCTACATCTGTGTCTGCTGCCAGTGCTGGATGTTGGTCACTCTTGTCCCTTCTGCTGGTGCCTGAGAAGGTCCTCCATCTGTGTCTGCTGCCGGTGCTTGAGGTTGGTCACCCTTGTACCTTCTGCTGGTGCCTGAGGAGGCCCTCCATCTGTGTCTGCTGCTGGTTCCAGAGGTTGTTCACCCATGTACCTACTGCTGGTGCCTGAGGAGGTCCTCCATCTGTGTCTGCTGCTGGTGCTAGAGGTTGTTCACCCATGTACCTTCTGCTGGTCCCTAAGGAGGTCCTCCATCTGTGTCTGCTGCCAGTGCCAGAGGTTGTTCACCCTTGTCCCTTCTACTGGTTCCTGAGGAGGTCCTCAATCTGCGTCTGCTGCTGGTGCTGGAGGTTGGTCACCCTTGTCCCTTCTGCTGGTGCCTGAGGAGGTCTTCCATCTGTGTCTGCTGCTGGTGCTGGAGGTTGTTCACCCTTGTCCCTTCTGCTGGTGCCTGAGGAGGTCCTCCATCTTTGTCTGCTGCTGGTGCCAGAGGTTGGTCACCCATGTACCTTCTGCAGTTGCTGAGGAGGTCCTCCATCTGTGTCTGCTGCCGGTGCTTGAGGTTGTTGACCCTTGTACCTTCTGCTGGTGCCTGAGGAGGTCCTCCATCTGTGTCTGCTGCTGGTGCTGGAGGTTGGTCACCCTTGTACCTTCTGCTGGTGCCTGAGGAGGTCCTCCATCTGTGTCTGCTGCTGGTGCTTGAGGTTGTTCACCCTTGTACGTTCTGCTGGTGCCTGAGGAGGTCCTCCATCTGTATCTACTGCTGGTGCCGGAGGTGGTTCACCCTTGTACCTTCTGCTGGTGCCTGAGGAGGTCCTCCATGTGTGTCTGCTGCCAGTGCTGGAGGTTGCTCACCCTTGTACGTTCTGCTGGTGCCTGAGGAGGTCCTCCATCTGTTTCTGCTGCTGGAGGTTGGTCACCCTTGTACCTTCTGCTGGTGCCTGAGAAGGTCCTCCATCAGTGTCTGCTGCCGGAAGTTGGCCACCCTTGTACCTTCTGCTGGTGCCTGAGGAGGTCTCCCATCTGTGTCTGCTGCTGATGCTGGAGGTTGGTCACCCTTGTACCTTCTGCTGGTGCCTGAGGAGGTACTCCATCTGTGTCTGCTGCTGGAGGTTGTTCACTCTTGTACCTTCTGCTGGTGCCTGAGGAGGTCCTCCATCCGTGACTGCGTCTGCTGCTGGAGGTTGGTCACTCTTGTACCTTCTGCTGGTGCCTGAGGAGGTCCTCCATCTGTGTTTGCTGCCAGTGCTTGAGGTTGTTCACCCATGTCCCTTCTGCTGGTGCTTGAGGAGGTCCTTCATCTGTGTCTGCTGCTGGTGCCAGAGGTTGGTCACTCTTGTACCTTCTGCTGGTGCCTGAGGAGGTCCTCCATCTGTGTCTGCTGCTGGAGGTTGGTCACCCTTGTTTCTTCTGCTAGTGCCTGAGGAGGTCCTCCATCTGTGTCTGCTGCTGGTGCTTGAGGTTGTTCACCCTTGTACCTTCTGCTGGTGCCTGAGGAGGTCCTCCATCTGTATCTGCTGCTGGTGCCGGAGGTGGTTCACCCTTGTACGTTCTGCTGGTGCCCGAGGAGGTCCTCCATCTGTATCTGCTGCTGGTGCCGCAGGTGGTTCACACTTGTACCTTCTGCTGGTGCCTGGGGAAGTCCTCCATCTGTGTCTGCTGCCAGTGCTGGAGGTTGGTCACCCTCTTACCTTCTGCTGGTGCCTGAGGAGGTCCTCCATCTGTTTCTGCTGCTGGAGGTTGGTCAACCTTGTACCTTCTGCTGGTGCCTGAGGAGGTCCTCCATCAGTGTCTGCTGCCGGAGGTTGGCCACCCTTGTACCTTCTGCTGGTGCCCGAGGAGGTCCCCCATCTGTGTCTGCTGCTGGTGCTGGAGGTTGGTCACCCTTGTACCTTCTGCTGGTGCCTGAGGAGGTCCTCCTTCGTGTCTGCTGCTGGAGGTTGTTCACTCTTGTACCTTCTGCTGGTGCCTGAGGAGGTCCTCCGTCTGCGTCTGCTGCTGGAGGTTGGTCACCCTTGTTCCTTCTGCTGGTGCCTGAGGAGGTCCTCCATCTGTGTCTGCTGCTGGTGCTTGAGGTTGTTCACCCAGGTCCCTTCTGCTGGTGCCTGAGGAGGTCCTCCATCTGTGTCTGCTGCTGGTGATGGAGGTTGGTCACTCTTGTACCTTCTGCTGGTGCTGGAGGAGGTCCTCCATCTGTGTTTGCTGCCGGCTCCAGAGGTTGTTTACCCTTGTCCCTTCTGCTGGTGCCTGAGGAGGTCCTCCATCTGTGTCTGCTGCTGGTGCTTGAGGTTGTTCACCCTTGTCCCTTCTGCTGGTGCCTGAGGAGGTCCTCCATCTGTGTCTGCTGCTGGAAGTTGTTCACCCTTGTCCCTTCTGCTGCTGCCTGAGGAGGTCCTCCATCTGTATCTGCTGCTGGTGCCGGAGGTGGTTCACCCTTGTACGTTCTGCTGGTGCCTGAGGAGGTCCTCCATCTGTGTCTGCTGCCGGTGCTTGAGGTTGTTCACCCTTGTACCTTCTGCTGGTGCTTGAGGAGGTCCTCCATCTGTGTCTGCTGCTGGTGCTGGAGGTTGGTCACCCTTGTACCTTCTGCTGGTGCCTGAGGAGGTCCGCTATCTGTGTCTGCTACTTGTGCTTGAGGT
The DNA here is from genome assembly GCA_963921515.1 of Calotriton arnoldi. Classification (NCBI taxonomy): domain Eukaryota; kingdom Metazoa; phylum Chordata; class Amphibia; order Caudata; family Salamandridae; genus Calotriton; species Calotriton arnoldi. The sequence goes on along the minus strand of CAWUFW010000223.1, from coordinate 863,296 downwards.
TGTTCACCCTCGTACCTTTTGCTGGTGCCTGAGGAGGTCCACCATCTGTATCTGCTGCTGGTGCCGGAGGTGGTTCACCCTTGTACGTTCTGCTGGTGCCTGAGGAGGTCCTTCATCTGTGTCTGCTGCCGGTGCTTGAGGTTGTTCACCCTTTAACCTTCTGCTGGTGCTTGAGGAGGTCCTCCATCTGTGTCTGCTGCTGGTGCTGGACGTTGGTCACTCTTGTACCTTCTGCTGGTGGCTGAGAAGGTCCTCCATCTGTGTCTGCTGCCAGTGCTGGAGGTTGGTCACTCTTGTCCCTTCTGCTGGTGCCTGAGTAGGTCCTCCATATGTCTCTGCTGCTGGAGGTTGTTCACTCTTGTACCTTCTGCTGGTGCTTGAGGTTGTTCACCCATGTCCCTTCTGGGTCCTGAGGAGGTCCTCCATCTGTGTCTGCTGCTGGTGCCGGAGGCTGGTCACTCTTGTACTTTCTGCTGGTGCCTGAGGAGCTCCTCCATCTGTATCTCCTGCTGGTGCCGGAGGTTGGTCACTCTTGTACCTTCTGCTGGTGCCTGAGGAGGTCCTCCATCTGTGTCTGCTTCCAGTGCCGGAGGTTGGTCACCCTTGTACTTTCTGCTGGTTCCAGAGGTCCTCCATCTGTGTCTGTTGCCGGAGGTTGGTCTCCCTTGTACCTTCTGCTGGTGCCTGGGGAGGTCCTCCATCTGTGTCTGCTGCCGGTGCTTGAGGTTGTTCACCCTTGTCCCTTCTGCTGGTGCCTGAGGAGGTCCTCCATCTGTATCTGCTGCCGGAGGTTGGTCACTCTTGTACCTTCTGCTGGTGCCTGAGGAGGCCCTCCATCTGTGTCTGCTGCTGGTGCTGGAGGTTGGTGACTCTTGTACCTTCTGCTGGTGCCTGAGGAGATCCTCCATCTGTATCTGCTGCTGGTGCCGGAGGTTGGTCACTCTTGTACCTTCTGCTGGTGCCTGAGGAGGTCCTCCATCTGTGTCTGCTGCCAGTGCTGGAGGTTGGTCAACCTTGTACCTTCTGCTGGTGCCTGATGAGGTCCTCCATCTGTGTTTGCTGCCAGTGCTGGAGGTTGTTCACCCGTGTCCCTTCTGCTGGTTCTTGAGGATGTCCTCCATCTGTGTCTGCTGCCGGCTCCAGAGGTTGTTCACCCATGTCCCTTCTGCTGGTGCCTGAGGAGGTCCTCCATCTGTGTCTGCTGCCGGTGCTTGAGGTTGTTCATCCTTGTACCTTCTGCTGGTGCCTGAGGAGGTCCTCCATCTGTTTCTGCTGCTGGAGGTTGGTCACCCTTGTACCTTCTGCTGGTGCCTGAGGAGATCCTCCATCTGTGTCTGCTGCCGGCGCCGGAGGTTGTTCACCCTTGTACCTTCTACTGGTGCCTGAGGCGGTCCTCCATCTGTGTCTGCTGCCTGTGCTGGAGGTTGGTCACTCTTGTCCCTTCTGCTGGTGCCTGAGGAGGTCCTCCATCTGTGTCTGCTGCTGGAGGTTGTTCACTCTTGTACCTTCTGCTGGTGCTTGAGGAGGTCCTCCATCTGTGTCTGCTGCCGGTGCTGGAGGTTGTTCACCCTTGTACCTTCTGATGGTGCCTGAGGAGGTCCTACATCTGTGTCTGCTGCCAGTGCTGGATGTTGGTCACTCTTGTCCCTTCTGCTGGTGCCTAAGAAGGTCCTCCATCTGTGTCTGCTGCTGGTGCTTGAGGTTGGTCACCCTTGTACCTTCTGCTGGTGCCTGAGGAGGCCCTCCATCTGTGTCTGCTGCTGGTTCCAGAGGTTGTTCACCCATGTACCTACTGCTGGTGCCTGAGGAGGTCCTCCATCTGTGTCTGCTGCTGGTGCTAGAGGTTGTTCACCCATGTACCTTCTGCTGGTTCCTGAGGAGGTCCTCAATCTGTGTCTGCTGCTGGTGCTGGAGGTTGGTCACCCTTGTCCCTTCTGCTGGTGCCTGAGGAGGTCCTCCATCTTTGTCTGCTGCTGGTGCCAGAGGTTGGTCACCCATGTACCTTCTGCAGTTGCTGAGGAGGTCCTCCATCTGTGTCTGCTGCCGGTGCTTGAGGTTGTTGACCCTTGTACCTTCTGCTGGTGCCTGAGGAGGTCCTCCATCTGTGTCTGCTGCTGGTGCTGGAGGTTGGTCACCCTTGTACCTTCTGCTGGTGCCTGAGGAGGTCCTCCATCTGTGTCTGCTGCTGGTGCTTGAGGTTGTTCACCCTTGTACGCTCTGCTGGTGCCTGAGGAGGTCCTCCATCTGTATCTACTGCTGGTGCCGGAGGTGGTTCACCCTTGTACCTTCTGCTGGTGCCTGAGGAGGTCCTCCATGTGTGTCTGCTGCCAGTGCTGGAGGTTGGTCACCCTTGTACCTTCTGCTGGTGCCTGAGGAGGTCCTCCATCTGTGTCTGCTGCTGGAGGTTGTTCACTCTTGTACCTTCTGCTGGTGCCTGAGGAGGTCCTCCATCCGTGACTGCGTCTGCTGCTGGAGGTTGGTCACCCTTGTTCCTTCTGCTGGTGCCTGAGGAGGTCCTCCATCTGTGTTTGCTGCCAGTGCTTGAGGTTGTTCACCCATGTCCCTTCTGCTGGTGCTTGAGGAGGTCCTTCATCTGTGTCTGCTGCTGGTGCCAGAGGTTGGTCACTCTTGTACCTTCTGCTGGTGCCTGAGGAGGTCCTCCATCTGTGTCTGCTGCTGGAGGTTGGTCACCCTTGTTCCTTCTGCTAGTGCCTGAGGAGGTCCTCCATCTGTGTCTGCTGCTGGTGCTTGAGGTTGTTCACCCTTGTACCTTCTGCTGGTGCCTGAGGAGGTGCTGCTGGTGACGGAGGTGGTTCACCCTTGTACGTTCTGCTGGTGCCCGAGGAGGTCCTCCAACTGTATCTGCTGCTGGTGCCGGAGGTGGTTCACCCTTGTACCTTCTGCTGGTGCCTGAGGAAGTCCTCCATCTGTGTCTGCTGCCAGTGCTGGAGGTTGGTCACCCTTGTGCCTTCTGCTGGTGCCTGAGGAGGTCCTCCATCTGTTTCTGCTGCTGGAGGTTGGTCAACCTTGTACCTTCTGCTGGTGCCTGAGGAGGTCCTCCATCAGTGTCTGCTGCCGGAGGTTGGCCACCCTTGTACCTTCTGCTGGTGCCCGAGGAGGTCCCCCATCTGTGTCTGCTGCTGGTGCTGGAGGTTGGTCACCCTTGTACCTTCTGCTGGTGCCTGAGGAGGTCCTCCTTCGTGTCTGCTGCTGGAGGTTGTTCACTCTTGTACCTTCTGCTGGTGCCTGAGGAGGTCCTCAGTCTGCGTCTGCTGCTGGAGGTTGGTCACCCTTGTTCCTTCTGCTGGTGCCTGAGGAGGTCCTCCATCTGTGTCTGCTGCCGGTGCTTGAGGTTGTTCACCCAGGTCCCTTCTGCTGGTGCCTGAGGAGGTCCTCCATCTGTGTCTGCGTCTGCTGCTGGAGGTTGGTCAACCTTGTACCTTCTGCTGGTGCCTGAGGAGGTCCTCCATCAGTGTCTGCTGCCGGAGGTTGGCCACCCTTGTACCTTCTGCTGGTGCCCGAGGAGGTCCCCCATCTGTGTCTGCTGCTGGTGCTGGAGGTTGGTCACCCTTGTACCTTCTGCTGGTGCCTGAGGAGGTCCTCCTTCGTGTCTGCTGCTGGAGGTTGTTCACTCTTGTACCTTCTGCTGGTGCCTGAGGAGGTCCTCCATCTGTGTCTGCTGCCGGTGCTGGAGGTTGTTCACCCTTGTACCTTCTGATGGTGCCTGAGGAGGTCCTACATCTGTGTCTGCTGCCAGTGCTGGATGTTGGTCACTCTTGTCCCTTCTGCTGGTGCCTAAGAAGGTCCTCCATCTGTGTCTGCTGCTGGTGCTTGAGGTTGGTCACCCTTGTACCTTCTGCTGGTGCCTGAGGAGGCCCTCCATCTGTGTCTGCTGCTGGTTCCAGAGGTTGTTCACCCATGTACCTACTGCTGGTACCTGAGGAGGTCCTCCATCTGTGTCTGCTGCTGGTGCTAGAGGTTGTTCACCCATGTACCTTCTGCTGGTCCCTAAGGAGGTCCTCCATCTGTGTCTGCTGCCAGTCCCAGAGGTTGTTCACCCTTGTCCCTTCTACTGGTTCCTGAGGAGGTCCTCAATCTGCGTCTGCTGCTGGTGCTGGAGGTTGGTCACCCTTGTCCCTTCTGCTGGTGCCTTAGGAGGTCTTCCATCTGTGTCTGCTGCTGGTGCTGGAGGTTGTTCACCCTTGTCCCTTCTGCTGGTGCCTGAGGAGGTCCTCCATCTTTGTCTGCTGCTGGTGCCAGAGGTTGGTCACCCATGTACCTTCTGCAGTTGCTGAGGAGGTCCTCCATCTGTGTCTGCTGCCGGTGCTTGAGGTTGTTGACCCTTGTACCTTCTGCTGGTGCCTGAGGAGGTCCTCCATCTGTGTCTGCTGCTGGTGCTGGAGGTTGGTCACCCTTGTACCTTCTGCTGGTGCCTGAGGAGGTCCTCCATCTGTGTCTGCTGCTGGTGCTTGAGGTTGTTCACCCTTGTACGTTCTGCTGGTGCCTGAGGAGGTCCTCCATCTGTATCTACTGCTGGTGCCGGAGGTGGTTCACCCTTGTACCTTCTGCTGGTGCCTGAGGAGGTCCTCCATGTGTGTCTGCTGCCAGTGCTGGAGGTTGCTCACCCTTGTACGTTCTGCTGGTGCCTGAGGAGGTCCTCCATCTGTTTCTGCTGCTGGAGGTTGGTCACCCTTGTACCTTCTGCTGGTGCCTGAGAAGGTCCTCCATCAGTGTCTGCTGCCGGAAGTTGGCCACCCTTGTACCTTCTGCTGGTGCCTGAGGAGGTCTCCCATCTGTGTCTGCTGCTGGTGCTGGAGGTTGGTCACCCTTGTACCTTCTGCTGGTGCCTGAGGAGGTACTCCATCTGTGTCTGATGCTGGAGGTTGTTCACTCTTGTACCTTCTGCTGGTGCCTGAGGAGGTCCTCCATCCGTGACTGCGTCTGCTGCTGGAGGTTGGTCACTCTTGTACCTTCTGCTGGTGCCTGAGGAGGTCCTCCATCTGTGTTTGCTGCCAGTGCTTGAGGTTGTTCACCCATGTCCCTTCTGCTGGTGCTTGAGGAGGTCCTTCATCTGTGTCTGCTGCTGGTGCCAGAGGTTGGTCACTCTTGTACCTTCTGCTGGTGCCTGAGGAGGTCCTCCATCTGTGTCTGCTGCTGGAGGTTGGTCACCCTTGTTTCTTCTGCTAGTGCCTGAGGAGGTCCTCCATCTGTGTCTGCTGCTGGTGCTTGAGGTTGTTCACACTTGTACCTTCTGCTGGTGCCTGAGGAGGTCCTCCATCTGTATCTGCTGCTGGTACCGGAGGTGGTTCACCCTTGTACGTTCTGCTGGTGCCCGAGGAGGTCCTCCATCTGTATCTGCTGCTGGTGCCGCAGGTGGTTCACACTTGTACCTTCTGCTGGTGCCTGGGAAGTCCTCCATCTGTGTCTGCTGCCAGTGCTGGAGGTTGGTCACCCTCTTACCTTCTGCTGGTGCCTGAGGAGGTCCTCCATCTGTTTCTGCTGCTGGAGGTTGGTCAACCTTGTACCTTCTGCTGGTGCCTGAGGAGGTCCTCCATCAGTGTCTGCTGCCGGAGGTTGGCCACCCTTGTACCTTCTGCTGGTGCCCGAGGAGGTCCCCCATCTGTGTCTGCTGCTGGTGCTGGAGGTTGGTCACCCTTGTACCTTCTGCTGGTGCCTGAGGAGGTCCTCCTTCGTGTCTGCTGCTGGAGGTTGTTCACTCTTGTACCTTCTGCTGGTGCCTGAGGAGGTCCTCCGTCTGCGTCTGCTGCTGGAGGTTGGTCACCCTTGTTCCTTCTGCTGGTGCCTGAGGAGGTCCTCCATCTGTGTCTGCTGCCGGTGCTTGAGGTTGTTCACCCAGGTCCCTTCTGCTGGTGCCTGAGGAGGTCCTCCATCTGTGTCTGCTGCTGGTGATGGAGGTTGGTCACTCTTGTACCTTCTGCTGGTGCTGGAGGAGGTCCTCCATCTGTGTTTGCTGCCGGCTCCAGAGGTTGTTTACCCTTGTCCCTTCTGCTGGTGCCTGAGGAGGTCCTCCATCTGTGTCTGCTGCTGGTGCTTGAGGTTGTTCACCCTTGTCCCTTCTGCTGGTGCCTGAGGAGGTCCTCCATCTGTGTCTGCTGCTGGAAGTTGTTCACCCTTGTCCCTTCTGCTGCTGCCTTAGGAGGTCCTCCATCTGTATCTGCTGCTGGTGCCGGAGGTGGTTCACCCTTGTACGTTCTGCTGGTGCCTGAGGAGGTCCTCCATCTGTGTCTGCTGCCGGTGCTTGAGGTTGTTCACCCTTGTACCTTCTGCTGGTGCTTGAGGAGGTCCTCCATCTGTGTCTGCTGCTGGTGCTGGAGGTTGGTCACCCTTGTACCTTCTGCTGGTGCCTGAGGAGGTCCGCTATCTGTGTCTGCTACTTGTGCTTGAGGTTGTTCACCCTCGTACCTTTTGCTGGTGCCTGAGGAGGTCCACCATCTGTATCTGCTGCTGGTGCCGGAGGTGGTTCACCCTTGTACGTTCTGCTGGTGCCTGAGGAGGTCCTTCATCTGTGTCTGCTGCCGGTGCTTGAGGTTGTTCACCCTTTAACCTTCTGCTGGTGCTTGAGGAGGTCCTCCATCTGTGTCTGCTGCTGGTGCTGGACGTTGGTCACTCTTGTACCTTCTGCTGGTGGCTGAGAAGGTCCTCCATCTGTGTCTGCTGCCAGTGCTGGAGGTTGGTCACTCTTGTCCCTTCTGCTGGTGCCTGAGTAGGTCCTCCATATGTCTCTGCTGCTGGAGGTTGTTCACTCTTGTACCTTCTGCTGGTGCTTGAGGTTGTTCACCCATGTCCCTTCTGGGTCCTGAGGAGGTCCTCCATCTGTGTCTGCTGCTGGTGCCGGAGGCTGGTCACTCTTGTACTTTCTGCTGGTGCCTGAGGAGCTCCTCCATCTGTATCTCCTGCTGGTGCCGGAGGTTGGTCACTCTTGTACCTTCTGCTGGTGCCTGAGGAGGTCCTCCATCTGTGTCTGCTTCCAGTGCCGGAGGTTGGTCACCCTTGTACTTTCTGCTGGTTCCAGAGGTCCTCCATCTGTGTCTGTTGCCGGAGGTTGGTCTCCCTTGTACCTTCTGCTGGTGCCTGGGGAGGTCCTCCATCTGTGTCTGCTGCCGGTGCTTGAGGTTGTTCACCCTTGTACCTTCCGCTGGTGTCTGAGGAGGTCCTCCATCTGTGTCTGCTGCCAGTGCTGGAGGTTGTTCACCTGTGTCCCTTCTGCTAGTTCTTGAGGAGGTCCTCCATCTGTGTCTGCTGCCGGCTCCAGAGGTTGTTCACCTGTGTCCCTTCTGCTGGTGCCTGAGGAGGTCCTCCATCTGTGTCTGCTGCCGGTGCTTGAGGTTGTTCACCCTTGTACCTTCTGCTGGTGCCTGAGGAGGTCCTCCATCTGTTTCTGCTGCTGGAGGTTGGTCACCCTTGTACCTTCTGCTGGTGCCTGAGAAGGTCCTCCATCAGTGTCTGCTGCCGGAAGTTGGCCACCCTTGTACCTTCTGCTGGTGCCTGAGGAGGTCTCCCATCTGTGTCTGCTGCTGGTGCTGGAGGTTGGTCACCCTTGTACCTTCTGCTGGTGCCTGAGGAGGTACTCCATCTGTGTCTGATGCTGGAGGTTGTTCACTCTTGTACCTTCTGCTGGTGCCTGAGGAGGTCCTCCATCCGTGACTGCGTCTGCTGCTGGAGGTTGGTCACTCTTGTACCTTCTGCTGGTGCCTGAGGAGGTCCTCCATCTGTGTTTGCTGCCAGTGCTTGAGGTTGTTCACCCATGTCCCTTCTGCTGGTGCTTGAGGAGGTCCTTCATCTGTGTCTGCTGCTGGTGCCAGAGTTTGGTCACTCTTGTACCTTCTGCTGGTGCCTGAGGAGGTCCTCCATCTGTGTCTGCTGCTGGAGGTTGGTCACCCTTGTTTCTTCTGCTAGTGCCTGAGGAGGTCCTCCATCTGTGTCTGCTGCTGGTGCTTGAGGTTGTTCACCCTTGTACCTTCTGCTGGTGCCTGAGGAGGTCCTCCATCTGTATCTGCTGCTGGTACCGGAGGTGGTTCACCCTTGTACGTTCTGCTGGTGCCCGAGGAGGTCCTCCATCTGTAACTGCTGCTGGTGCCGCAGGTGGTTCACACTTGTACCTTCTGCTGGTGCCTGGGAAGTCCTCCATCTGTGTCTGCTGCCAGTGCTGGAGGTTGGTCACCCTCTTACCTTCTGCTGGTGCCTGAGGAGGTCCTCCATCTGTTTCTGCTGCTGGAGGTTGGTCAACCTTGTACCTTCTGCTGGTGCCTGAGGAGGTCCTCCATCAGTGTCTGCTGCCGGAGGTTGGCCACCCTTGTACCTTCTGCTGGTGCCCGAGGAGGTCCCCCATCTGTGTCTGCTGCTGGTGCTGGAGGTTGGTCACCCTTGTACCTTCTGCTGGTGCCTGAGGAGGTCCTCCTTCGTGTCTGCTGCTGGAGGTTGTTCACTCTTGTACCTTCTGCTGGTGCCTGAGGAGGTCCTCCGTCTGCGTCTGCTGCTGGAGGTTGGTCACCCTTGTTCCTTCTGCTGGTGCCTGAGGAGGTCCTCCATCTGTGTCTGCTGCCGGTGCTTGAGGTTGTTCACCCAGGTCCCTTCTGCTGGTGCCTGAGGAGGTCCTCCATCTGTGTCTGCTGCTGGTGATGGAGGTTGTTTACCCTTGTCCCTTCTGCTGGTGCCTGAGGAGGTCCTCCATCTGTGTCTGCTGCTGGTGCTTGAGGTTGTTCACCCTTGTCCCTTCTGCTGGTGCCTGAGGAGGTCCTCCATCTGTGTCTGCTGCTGGAAGTTGTTCACCCTTGTCCCTTCTGCTGCTGCCTGAGGAGGTCCTCCATCTGTATCTGCTGCTGGTGCCGGAGGTGGTTCACCCTTGTACGTTCTGCTGGTGCCTGAGGAGGTCCTCCATCTGTGTCTGCTGCCGGTGCTTGAGGTTGTTCACCCTTGTACCTTCTGCTGGTGCTTGAGGAGGTCCTCCATCTGTGTCTGCTGCTGGTGCTGGAGGTTGGTCACCCTTGTACCTTCTGCTGGTGCCTGAGGAGGTCCGCTATCTGTGTCTGCTACTTGTGCTTGAGGTTGTTCACCCTCGTACCTTTTGCTGGTGCCTGAGGAGGTCCACCATCTGTATCTGCTGCTGGTGCCGGAGGTGGTTCACCCTTGTACGTTCTGCTGGTGCCTGAGGAGGTCCTTCATCTGTGTCTGCTGCCGGTGCTTGAGGTTGTTCACCCTTTAACCTTCTGCTGGTGCTTGAGGAGGTCCTCCATCTGTGTCTGCTGCTGGTGCTGGACGTTGGTCACTCTTGTACCTTCTGCTGGTGGCTGAGAAGGTCCTCCATCTGTGTCTGCTGCCAGTGCTGGAGGTTGGTCACTCTTGTCCCTTCTGCTGGTGCCTGAGTAGGTCCTCCATATGTCTCTGCTGCTGGAGGTTGTTCACTCTTGTACCTTCTGCTGGTGCTTGAGGTTGTTCACCCATGTCCCTTCTGGGTCCTGAGGAGGTCCTCCATCTGTGTCTGCTGCTGGTGCCGGAGGCTGGTCACTCTTGTACTTTCTGCTGGTGCCTGAGGAGCTCCTCCATCTGTATCTCCTGCTGGTGCCGGAGGTTGGTCACTCTTGTACCTTCTGCTGGTGCCTGAGGAGGTCCTCCATCTGTGTCTGCTTCCAGTGCCGGAGGTTGGTCACCCTTGTACTTTCTGCTGGTTCCAGAGGTCCTCCATCTGTGTCTGTTGCCGGAGGTTGGTCTCCCTTGTACCTTCTGCTGGTGCCTGGGGAGGTCCTCCATCTGTGTCTGCTGCCGGTGCTTGAGGTTGTTCACCCTTGTCCCTTCTGCTGGTGCCTGAGGAGGTCCTCCATCTGTATCTGCTGCCGGAGGTTGGTCACTCTTGTACCTTCTGCTGGTGCCTGAGGAGGCCCTCCATCTGTGTCTGCTGCTGGTGCTGGAGGTTGGTGACTCTTGTACCTTCTGCTGGTGCCTGAGGAGATCCTCCATCTGTATCTGCTGCTGGTGCCTGAGGAGGTCCTCCATCTGTGTCTGCTGCCAGTGCTGGAGGTTGGTCAACCTTGTACCTTCTGCTGGTGCCTGATGAGGTCCTCCATCTGTGTTTGCTGCCAGTGCTGGAGGTTGTTCACCCGTGTCCCTTCTGCTGGTTCTTGAGGATGTCCTCCATCTGTGTCTGCTGCCGGCTCCAGAGGTTGTTCACCCATGTCCCTTCTGCTGGTGACTGAGGAGGTCCTCCATCTGTGTCTGCTGCCGGTGCTTGAGGTTGTTCATCCTTGTACCTTCTGCTGGTGCCTGAGGAGGTCCTCCATCTGTTTCTGCTGCTGGAGGTTGGTCACCCTTGTACCTTCTGCTGGTGCCTGAGGAGATCCTCCATCTGTGTCTGCTGCCGGCGCCGGAGGTTGTTCACCCTTGTACCTTCTACTGGTGCCTGAGGCGGTCCTCCATCTGTGTCTGCTGCCTGTGCTGGAGGTTGGTCACTCTTGTCCCTTCTGCTGGTGCCTGAGGAGGTCCTCCATCTGTGTCTGCTGCTGGAGGTTGTTCACTCTTGTACCTTCTGCTGGTGCTTGAGGAGGTCCTCCATCTGTGTCTGCTGCCGGTGCTGGAGGTTGTTCACCCTTGTACCTTCTGATGGTACCTGAGGAGGTCCTACATCTGTGTCTGCTGCCAGTGCTGGATGTTGGTCACTCTTGTCCCTTCTGCTGGTGCCTAAGAAGGTCCTCCATCTGTGTCTGCTGCTGGTGCTTGAGGTTGGTCACCCTTGTACCTTCTGCTGGTGCCTGAGGAGGCCCTCCATCTGTGTCTGCTGCTGGTTCCAGAGGTTGTTCACCCATGTACCTACTGCTGGTGCCTGAGGAGGTCCTCCATCTGTGTCTGCTGCTGGTGCTAGAGGTTGTTCACCCATGTACCTTCTGCTGGTCCCTGAGGAGGTCCTCCATCTGTGTCTGCTGCCAGTGCCAGAGGTTGTTCACCCTTGTCCCTTCTACTGGTTCCTGAGGAGGTCCTCAATCTGTGTCTGCTGCTGGTGCTGGAGGTTGGTCACCCTTGTCCCTTCTGCTGGTGCCTGAGGAGGTCCTCCATCTTTGTCTGCTGCTGGTGCCAGAGGTTGGTCACCCATGTACCTTCTGCAGTTGCTGAGGAGGTCCTCCATCTGTGTCTGCTGCCGGTGCTTGAGGTTGTTGACCCTTGTACCTTCTGCTGGTGCCTGAGGAGGTCCTCCATCTGTGTCTGCTGCTGGTGCTGGAGGTTGGTCACCCTTGTACCTTCTGCTGGTGCCTGAGGAGGTCCTCCATCTGTGTCTGCTGCTGGTGCTTGAGGTTGTTCACCCTTGTACGCTCTGCTGGTGCCTGAGGAGGTCCTCCATCTGTATCTACTGCTGGTGCCGGAGGTGGTTCACCCTTGTACCTTCTGCTGGTGCCTGAGGAGGTCCTCCATGTGTGTCTGCTGCCAGTGCTGGAGGTTGGTCACCCTTGTACCTTCTGCTGGTGCCTGAGGAGGTCCTCCATCTGTGTCTGCTGCTGGAGGTTGTTCACTCTTGTACCTTCTGCTGGTGCCTGAGGAGGTCCTCCATCCGTGACTGCGTCTGCTGCTGGAGGTTGGTCACCCTTGTTCCTTCTGCTGGTGCCTGAGGAGGTCCTCCATCTGTGTTTGCTGCCAGTGCTTGAGGTTGTTCACCCATGTCCCTTCTGCTGGTGCTTGAGGAGGTCCTTCATCTGTGTCTGCTGCTGGTGCCAGAGGTTGGTCACTCTTGTACCTTCTGCTGGTGCCTGAGGAGGTCCTCCATCTGTGTCTGCTGCTGGAGGTTGGTCACCCTTGTTCCTTCTGCTAGTGCCTGAGGAGGTCCTCCATCTGTGTCTGCTGCTGGTGCTTGAGGTTGTTCACCCTTGTACCTTCTGCTGGTGCCTGAGGAGGTCCTCCATCTGTATCTGCTGCTGGTGCCGGAGGTGGTTCACCCTTGTACGTTCTGCTGGTGCCCGAGGAGGTCCTCCAACTGTATCTGCTGCTGGTGCCGGAGGTGGTTCACCCTTGTACCTTCTGCTGGTGCCTGAGGAAGTCCTCCATCTGTGTCTGCTGCCAGTGCTGGAGGTTGGTCACCCTTGTGCCTTCTGCTGGTGCCTGAGGAGGTCCTCCATCTGTTTCTGCTGCTGGAGGTTGGTCAACCTTGTACCTTCTGCTGGTGCCTGAGGAGGTCCTCCATCAGTGTCTGCTGCCGGAGGTTGGCCACCCTTGTACCTTCTGCTGGTGCCCGAGGAGGTCCCCCATCTGTGTCTGCTGCTGGTGCTGGAGGTTGGTCACCCTTGTACCTTCTGCTGGTGCCTGAGGAGGTCCTCCTTCGTGTCTGCTGCTGGAGGTTGTTCACTCTTGTACCTTCTGCTGGTGCCTGAGGAGGTCCTCCGTCTGCGTCTGCTGCTGGAGGTTGGTCACCCTTGTTCCTTCTGCTGGTGCCTGAGGAGGTCCTCCATCTGTGTCTGCTGCCGGTGCTTGAGGTTGTTCACCCAGGTCCCTTCTGCTGGTGCCTGAGGAGGTCCTCCATCTGTGTCTGCGTCTGCTGCTGGAGGTTGGTCAACCTTGTACCTTCTGCTGGTGCCTGAGGAGGTCCTCCATCAGTGTCTGCTGCCGGAGGTTGGCCACCCTTGTACCTTCTGCTGGTGCCCGAGGAGGTCCCCCATCTGTGTCTGCTGCTGGTGCTGGAGGTTGGTCACCCTTGTACCTTCTGCTGGTGCCTGAGGAGGTCCTCCTTCGTGTCTGCTGCTGGAGGTTGTTCACTCTTGTACCTTCTGCTGGTGCCTGAGGAGGTCCTCCGTCTGCGTCTGCTGCTGGAGGTTGGCCACCCTTGTACCTTCTGCTGGTGCCCGAGGAGGTCCCCCATCTGTGTCTGCTGCTGGTGCTGGAGGTTGGTCACCCTTGTACCTTCTGCTGGTGCCTGAGGAGGTCCTCCTTCGTGTCTGCTGCTGGAGGTTGTTCACTCTTGTACCTTCTGCTGGTGCCTGAGGAGGTCCTCCGTCTGCGTCTGCTGCTGGAGGTTGGTCACCCTTGTTCCTTCTGCTGGTGCCTGAGGAGGTCCTCCATCTGTGTTTGCTGCCAGTGCCAGAGGTTGTTCACCCTTGTCCCTTCTACTGGTTCCTGAGGAGGTCCTCAATCTGTGTCTGCTGCTGGTGCTGGAGGTTGGTCACCCTTGTCCCTTCTGCTGGTGCCTGAGGAGGTCCTCCATCTTTGTCTGCTGCTGGTGCCAGAGGTTGGTCACCCATGTACCTTCTGCAGTTGCTGAGGAGGTCCTCCATCTGTGTCTGCTGCCGGTGCTTGAGGTTGTTGACCCTTGTACCTTCTGCTGGTGCCTGAGGAGGTCCTCCATCTGTGTCTGCTGCTGGTGCTGGAGGTTGGTCACCCTTGTACCTTCTGCTGGTGCCTGAGGAGGTCCTCCATCTGTGTCTGCTGCTGGTGCTTGAGGTTGTTCACCCTTGTACGCTCTGCTGGTGCCTGAGGAGGTCCTCCATCTGTATCTACTGCTGATGCCGGAGGTGGTTCACCCTTGTACCTTCTGCTGGTGCCTGAGGAGGTCCTCCATGTGTGTCTGCTGCCAGTGCTGGAGGTTGGTCACCCTTGTACCTTCTGCTGGTGCCTGAGGAGGTCCTCCATCTGCGTCTGCTGCTGGAGGTTGTTCACTCTTGTACCTTCTGCTGGTGCCTGAGGAGGTCCTCCATCCGTGACTGCGTCTGCTGCTGGAGGTTGGTCACCCTTGTTCCTTCTGCTGGTGCCTGAGGAGGTCCTCCATCTGTGTTTGCTGCCAGTGCTTGAGGTTGTTCACCCATGTCCCTTCTGCTGGTGCTTGAGGAGGTCCTTCATCTGTGTCTGCTGCTGGTGCCAGAGGTTGGTCACTCTTGTACCTTCTGCTGGTGCCTGAGGAGGTCCTCCATCTGTGTCTGCTGCTGGAGGTTGGTCACCCTTGTTCCTTCTGCTAGTGCCTGAGGAGGTCCTCCATCTGTGTCTGCTGCTGGTGCTTGAGGTTGTTCACCCTTGTACCTTCTGCTGGTGCCTGAGGAGGTCCTCCATCTGTATCTGCTGCTGGTGCCGGAGGTGGTTCACCCTTGTACGTTCTGCTGGTGCCCGAGGAGGTCCTCCAACTGTATCTGCTGCTGGTGCCGGAGGTGGTTCACCCTTGTACCTTCTGCTGGTGCCTGAGGAAGTCCTCCATCTGTGTCTGCTGCCAGTGCTGGAGGTTGGTCACCCTTGTGCCTTCTGCTGGTGCCTGAGGAGGTCCTCCATCTGTTTCTGCTGCTGGAGGTTGGTCAACCTTGTACCTTCTGCTGGTGCCTGAGGAGGTCCTCCATCAGTGTCTGCTGCCGGAGGTTGGCCACCCTTGTACCTTCTGCTGGTGCCCGAGGAGGTCCCCCATCTGTGTCTGCTGCTGGTGCTGGAGGTTGGTCACCCTTGTACCTTCTGCTGGTGCCTGAGGAGGTCCTCCTTCGTGTCTGCTGCTGGAGGTTGTTCACTCTTGTACCTTCTGCTGGTGCCTGAGGAGGTCCTCCGTCTGCGTCTGCTGCTGGAGGTTGGTCACCCTTGTTCCTTCTGCTGGTGCCTGAGGAGGTCCTCCATCTGTGTCTGCTGCCGGTGCTTGAGGTTGTTCACCCAGGTCCCTTCTGCTGGTGCCTGAGGAGGTCCTCCATCTGTGTCTGCGTCTGCTGCTGGAGGTTGGTCAACCTTGTACCTTCTGCTGGTGCCTGAGAGGTCCTCCATCAGTGTCTGCTGCCGGAGGTTGGCCACCCTTGTACCTTCTGCTGGTGCCCGAGGAGGTCCCCCATCTGTGTCTGCTGCTGGTGCTGGAGGTTGGTCACCCTTGTACCTTCTGCTGGTGCCTGAGGAGGTCCTCCTTCGTGTCTGCTGCTGGAGGTTGTTCACTCTTGTACCTTCTGCTGGTGCCTGAGGAGGTCCTCCGTCTGCGTCTGCTGCTGGAGGTTGGTCACCCTTGTTCCTTCTGCTGGTGCCTGAGGAGGTCCTCCATCTGTGTTTGCTGCCAGTGCTTGAGGTTGTTCACCCATGTCCCTTCTGCTGGTGCTTGAGGAGGTCCTTCATCTGTGTCTGCTGCTGGTGCCAGAGGTTGGTCACTCTTGTACCTTCTGCTGGTGCCTGAGGAGGTCCTCCATCTGTGTCTGCTGCTGGAGGTTGGTCACCCTTGTTCCTTCTGCTAGTGCCTGAGGGCGTCCTCCATCTGTGTCTGCTGCTGGTGCTTGAGGTTGTTCACCCTTGTACCTTCTGCTGGTGCCTGAGGAGGTCCTCCATCTGTATCTGCTGCTGGTGCCGGAGGTGGTTCACCCTTGTACGTTCTGCTGGTGCCCGAGGAGGTCCTCCAACTGTATCTGCTGCTGGTGCCGGAGGTGGTTCACCCTTGTACCTTCTGCTGGTGCCTGAGGAAGTCCTCCATCTGTGTCTGCTGCCAGTGCTGGAGGTTGGTCACCCTTGTGCCTTCTGCTGGTGCCTGAGGAGGTCCTCCATCTGTTTCTGCTGCTGGAGGTTGGTCAACCTTGTACCTTCTGCTGGTGCCTGAGGAGGTCCTCCATCAGTGTCTGCTGCCGGAGGTTGGCCACCCTTGTACCTTCTGCTGGTGCCCGAGGAGGTCCCCCATCTGTGTCTGCTGCTGGTGCTGGAGGTTGGTCACCCTTGTACCTTCTGCTGGTGCCTGAGGAGGTCCTCCTTCGTGTCTGCTGCTGGAGGTTGTTCACTCTTGTACCTTCTGCTGGTGCCTGAGGAGGTCCTCCGTCTGCGTCTGCTGCTGGAGGTTGGTCACCCTTGTTCCTTCTGCTGGTGCCTGAGGAGGTCCTCCATCTGTGTCTGCTGCCGATGCTTGAGGTTGTTCACCCAGGTCCCTTCTGCTGGTGCCTGAGGAGGTCCTCCATCTGTGTCTGCTGCTGGTGATGGAGGTTGGTCACTCTTGTACCTTCTGCTGGTGCTGGAGGAGGTCCTCCATCTGTGTTTGCTGCCGGCTCCAGAGGTTGTTTACCCTTGTCCCTTCTGCTGGTGCCTGAGGAGGTCCTCCATCTGTGTCTGCTGCTGGTGCTTGAGGTTGTTCACCCTTGTCCCTTCTGCTGGTGCCTGAGGAGGTCCTCCATCTGTGTCTGCTGCTGGAAGTTGTTCACCCTTGTCCCTTCTGCTGCTGCCTGAGGAGGTCCTCCATCTGTATCTGATGCTGGTGCCGGAGGTGGTTCACCCTTGTACGTTCTGCTGGTGCCTGAGGAGGTCCTCCATCTGTGTCTGCTGCCGGTGCTTGAGGTTGTTCACCCTTGTACCTTCTGCTGGTGCCTGAGGAGGTCCTCCATCTGTGTCTGCTGCTGGTGCTGGAGGTTGGTCACCCTTGTACCTTCTGCTGGTGCCTGAGGAGGTCCGCTATCTGTGTCTGCTGCTTGTGCTTGAGGTTGTTCACCCTCGTACCTTTTGCTGGTGCCTGAGGAGGTCCACCATCTGTATCTGCTGCTGGTGCCGGAGGTGGTTCACCCTTGTACGTTCTGCTGGTGCCTGAGGAGGTCCTCCATCTGTATCTGCTGCTGGTGCCGGAGGTGGTTCACCCTTGTACCTTCTGCTGGTGGCTGAGGAGGTCCTCCATCTGCTTCTGCTGCTGGAG
Organism: Calotriton arnoldi; assembly: GCA_963921515.1. Lineage (NCBI taxonomy): Eukaryota > Metazoa > Chordata > Amphibia > Caudata > Salamandridae > Calotriton > Calotriton arnoldi. Next base: position 846,699 of record CAWUFW010000223.1, on the reverse strand, counting down.
GTTGGTCACCCTTGTACCTTCTGCTGGTGCCTGAGGAGGTCCCCCATCAGTTTCTGCTGCCGGAGGTTGGCCACCCTTGTACCTTCTGCTGGTGCCTGAGGAGGTTCCCCATCTGTGTCTGCTGCTGGTGCTGGAGGTTGGTCACCCTTGTACCTTCTGCTTTTGCCTGAGGAGGGCCTCCTTCGTGTCTGCTGCTGATGCTGGAGGTTGTTCACTCTTGTACCTTCTGCTGGTGCCTGAGGAGGTCCTCCATCTGTGTCTGCATCTGCTGCTGGAGGTTGGTCACCCTTGTTCCTTCTGCTGGTGCCTGAGGAGGTCCTCCATCTGTGTCTGCTGCTGGTGCTTGAGGTTGTTCACCCAGGTCCCTTCTGCTGGTGCCTGAGGAGGTCCTCCATCTGTGTCTGCTGCTGGTGCGGGAGGTTGGTCACTCTTGTACCTTTTGCTGGTGCCTGAGGAGGTCCTCTATCTGTGTCTGCTGCCGGCTCCAGAGGTTGTTCACCCTTGTCCCTTCTGCTGGTGCCTGAGGAGGTCCTCCATCTGTGTCTGCTGCTGGTGCTTGAGGTTGTTCACCCTTGTCCCTTCTGCTGGTGCCTGAGGAGGTCCTCCATCTGTGTCTGCTGCTGGTGCTGGAGGTTGTGTACCCTTGTCCCTTCTGCTGCTACCTGAGTGTAGGAGAGTAGGATCTGCTTCACATGGGTACCCCCACTTTTTGCTGATGCTTCACTGTTTTTCGACTTTAGTCTGGCTGGGGCCCTGCTAATCAGAACCCCAGCCTAGCTGCTTCCTCTCTAAAATGGTTTCCATGTGCCCTAGACACATCTCTGATTGGAATCTGGAGTGCCCTTATAAGTCCCTAGTATATGGTATACTATGTACCCAGGGCATAGGTACCTCAGAGGCCTACCAGGGGCTGCAGCATGTATTGTGCCACCCCTGGAAGGCCATCCAAAATGACACCACAGGTCTGCTACTGCAGCCTGGGTAAGGTGGTGCATGCACCCCTTACAGTGGTATAGGCTACCTATATCATTACCATTGCACCCACATATAAACCTATAAGTCACTCCTATGGCAGGCCTTACCAATCCTGAAGGCAGAGTGCTTGGTTCTTATGTGAGAGGGGGCCCCTGCATGAGCAGAGCCCCTCTACAGCGTTCGGAGTCCCTCCTCTGATGCTGTTTGTGGTACAACCTGACCATATACTCTTAAGCGCATTATATCCTCGCGGTACAATGCTAACTTTGGACTAGCTGCACCAAAAGATGTTGTGTTTGGTGTCAAACATCTTGGAATACTACCCCCCCGCCAGTCCTGGCAGCGGGGGTAGCATTCCACCCTTCTAGAGGGAGAGACATGTACACACCGGGCTACCCGGTAACTTCTTGCCAGAGCCCTGGCATCACAAAATGGATGCCGCTGCCACAGACACGGGTCTGGCCTCCTGCTGCTGACTGAAACTCCAGCAGGGGAGGCCTGGACAATAGGTTTCCTGTTGCAGGGAGGTGTAACCACCTCCCCAGACAGGATAGTGTGTATTGGGGCTGGGCGGGAGCACCCTCTGGTACTTTGAAGTCCTGCACTGGGGGCACATTTGGTGTCCCTGTGCATATGCCAGTTCAAACCGGTCGCAGGGGCTACCTGCCCCTGCTCTGGCGCGAAACTGGACAAAGGGAATGGGTGTAACCACCCCTCTTCCCTGACCCTCCCATAGGTGGGTCCCCAGAGTATGTCCAACCCCCTAACTTAGTATAAGTATGGGACCCCAGTCCTTAGGACTTTAGATTACCCTGACGAAACTCTGACACTGAATCCTGGACCTTCGACGCTCTACCTGAAGATTAGAGGACTGAAGAATCTCCCTTGGGGTCAAGGAGTGACTCCCCTGCTTGGCAGGCACCTAACAAGCAATTGTCCGGTCTGCATCGCCGAAGCTCCCGCCGGACGCCGAAGTCTTTGCATCACCAGAGGTGGATTTCCAGACTTCCCTGAGGCTGACCTGAGTCCCCAGCAAAGCTGAGGCCCGTAGCTGTTGTGGGTAACGTGGAACCGTGACCCCTGTACACCGAGAACTTTTGCAAGTGCATCCTCTTCCTGGGCTCCCACGAAGTTGTGCTTTGGGCTCCCAGTAGCCCCCGCCTCCAGCACCGACTGCACCGAAGATCACTGGCCTCCACTCCACGAGTGTCCTGTGAGCCAGCTCCAAGTGCGTCCACTCGAGGCTCCTTCGCGGTCGCTAGTCCGTTGGCTACTGGGCCCTCCCGAAGGCAACTCTTCTTTTGATTGGGCTTGCCTGGTTGCTCCAGACGTGCCTTGACTTACCCTCGCTGGGTGAGTCCCTCAGACCTTGCTGGTCTGTACCACCATCCTTTTTCTATTTCCACGAGACTTGCCGTTGCCAAGGCTTGTTGGGTCCAATCCGGTCGCCGACACCCCTGCAATCGACAGACGTCGTGGGACAGCTTGAATCCAGCTCCTGGTCGTCGTCGACGCCTCCTGGACCTCGTGGCTGAAGAGTCAAGACGACCGTCAACCTACCTGAAGCACCCGACATCGGTGGGCATCTGCTCATCGTCTTCCTGGTCACTAGCTAGTGACCCAGACTCTGTCCCCTCTGCTTTCAGGTTCTTCAGATCTTCGATCCACCTTTGGATCCACCCGAACACTTTCGACTTGGTCGCCAGCAGCAACTTGCAGCAGATCGCCATTGAAAACAACGACGAAACCCGACCCCGAAAGACACCTATGCACCCGGCTTCCCTGGGTTAGGTAACTCGAGTACTCCGGTGCTCCCGTGAGTATAGACTCTAGAACGACCTAGTTCTAAAGGGGTTTGCTCCAAGTCCTCCTCTAAGTGTCCTTTTTCTTTAAAACTCCAACCGCGACATTCCCCATAGAAGTCAACGGCGGCTCGCGGCTGTGTTCTCACACTGCACGCGTCCCCCGTGGGTCCCCTGTGTCACTACCTTGGGTGGTTCCTTGAGGGCCAAGCACTTCTACGGGCTCTAGGCCCTGTGTCTAGCTCAGTCGTGGTTCTTATACCACTTTATTGGTATATGGTTTGAGTACGCCCCTAGGGCTCAAACGTGTATTTGTGCTATTACTGTTGATAACTGACTTGTAACTTATGTACTTCAAACTCTAGCCTCATAAAGAGACTAGAGGGGTGTGTTTAAGACTAAATACATATATTTTAAATATATACCTGGTGTGGTCCTCTTTCATTTGGTCACTCAAGAGATTATAGACTGGTAAAACAAGCTGCTTTACATTCCTTCAAGACTTAGCCTGAAGGCTGCTCTCCATAGCTACCACTAGGATAGCTTTCAATAAAGGTTGTCTTTAACCTATCTCCAATAAGGGGTTGTTTGGACTGGTGTAAGGTGCCCACTATAATTAGTGGACAGCATATACCAGGCCAACTTCTCACATTGGTGTGCAGCGTGTGGGATTCCAGCTTGCTATTGTTTTACCAGATAATCTCAATTGAATTGATCAACTGAAAACCACTAAGGGTACCTTAGGTACATATAAATCAAGCTTAGGATATAGTAAGTTCTACTGAACTTAGAGTTGTGTGTTAAGGGATAGCACACCCTTTCTACAACTCAAGAGAGTTTAGTAGGCCACACTAGAGTAGGTAGTGCATACGCCACACCACACTAGTAATGTCTTTAGGGCCAGGAACCAGTGGGTCTCAGCAAGAAGCCAATGGGCTTCTTCCCTCCAAGTATGATAATCTCCCATTCTTGGAATTGAGAGCATCTAGCACTGCTAGGAAACTAAAGACAGGCAAAAGTGCCAACACCCAACGCCTCATAGAGGTACTCCTGCTGGATGATCTCAGAAGACTACCAGGGTCTGAAGGGGTAGGCAGAGAGGGTGGGGCAGAAGATGAGGAAGGGGCCAGGGGTGTAATCACCCAGGACCCAACCTCTGAAACTGGCCAGGAAGGTGACAATGACCTTGACCTGGAAAATCCAGCTCCTGTGGATGAGGAGGAGGATCAGAATGACCTCCCCTTTGTCCCCCCAGGAAGAATTGTGAGTGTGCCCAGAAGGCCTAGATCTCCTTCTCAGGAGTCTAACCACTCTGACACCTCAATAGGGACCTCTGTTTCCTCTCATAGGAGGGAATCCTCTCATGAAAGGAAAGAGAGACTGCTTAAGTATGGAGAAGCTCAGTTGAGAATCAGAAGAGAGCAGTTGGCTATAGACAGGGAGTCCCTAGAGCTTGAAAGGCAAAGAAAAAAGATGGGACTAGAGTCCCATGGTGGCAGCAATTTCCCCAGAGATAGGGAAAGGTCTTATGACCATAGAAACCTGAGCAAGATTGTCCCTCCCTACCAGAGTGGGGATGACATCCACAAATGGATAACTGCACTGGAGAGGGCCTGTAGAGTACAGAGGGTCCCTCAGGAGCAGTGGGCAGCAATCTTGTGGCTCTCCTTTGCAGACAAAGGTAGAGATAAGCTCCTCACTGTTAGAGAAGAGGATGCTGACAATTACAAAATCTTGAAGAGTGCTCTAATTGATGGGTTTGGCCTAACAACTGAACAATACAGGTTAAAGTTCAGAGATACCCAAAAGCACAGACTCAAGACTGGGTAGACTATGTGGATTGTTCTGCTAAGGCTCTGGAAGGTTGGTTGATGGGCAGTAAGGTATGTGACTTCAAAGGATTGTACAATCTTATCATGAGGGAGCAGATTCTTAATAACTGTCAAAATCAGCTGTTGCATCAGTACCTGGTGGACTCTGATCTGACCTCTCCCCAAGAATTGGGAAAGAAGGCAGACAAATGGGTCAGAACCAGGGTGAGGCAGAAGGTACAGAACCAAGGTGGTGACCCTAAGAAGCAAGATTCTAAAAACTCTGATAAGGGTGGGGAGAAGGGTAAAGACCAGAAGTCTTCACAAAGCCCCCAAAAATCTTCTTCAGGTGGGGATTCACAGTCTAACAAGGGAAAAGGCCAAAAGAAACCATGGTGCAAAGTCTGTAAGCAAAAGACACACTGGACCAGTGATTGCACCAAGTCCAAAGACTCTATTCCAGCCCCCACCAATGCCCCTAAGGCACCTGTTCCCCTAGTGCAGTTACAAATGGTGGTGGGAGTACACAGGCCAAGGGTTTAGTAGGGTTGACCCTGGGTAATGAGATGAGCTCTGGCCTAGTCAGAGAACTCACTCAGGCTGTCCTAGTCTGTGATGGAGGCATGGATGTGACCTCCTCTGTGAGTCCCAGTAATCTGGGCAAGTACAGGCAACAGCCCTTAATCAATGGAAAAGAGGCTTTGGCATTTAGGGACACAGGGGCAAGTGTCACCATGGTGACACAAGACCTTGTGGATCCTGGGCAGATTATACTTGGTGAAATGTACCAAGTGACCAATGCTAGCAATGTCAGAACAGACCATACTCTGGCAGTTGTTAACTTCTCCTGGGGAGGGGTAACTGGCCTTAAGAAGGTTGTGGTGAGTGCAAACCTACCAGTGGAATGCTTGCTTGGCAATGATCTTGAAACTTCAGCTTGGGCAGAAGTGGAGCGCAGGACCCATGCAGAAATGCTGGGGATCCCTGCAGATGTGTTTGCTGTGACCAGGTCACAGAGCAAAATGTCTAACACTGAACAGGCCTTGGATTCTGAAATAATGGACCAAGTGCCATCCAAGAGGAGGAGTAGTAGGGTAAAGGCAGTGCCTTCCCCCTTGGCTCAGAAGGAAGATCAGTCTCTTCAGGGAGATGATCTCAGTCCTGAGGAAGGAACTGTCCCAGAGGAGCTGGAGCCTGATCAGGTTGAGTTCTTAGGGACAGGGGCCCTTCCAGGGCAGATCTGAGCCAGGAGCAGCAGAGCTGCCCCTCTCTTGAACCCCTCAGACAGCAAGCTGCTGCTGAGGCTGCTGGGAAAGCTAGTGGTCTCCATACTGTATATTGGGATGATGGACTCTTGTACTCAGAGTGTAGAGACCCCAAGCCTGGTGCCACCAGGAGGTTGGTTATACCTCTGAAGTTCAGGGGCTTCCTACTGACCCTAGCCCATGACATTCCTTTAGAAGGTCACCTGGGCCCGAACAAGACTTGGGACAGAATTGTCCCTCACTTTCACTGGCCCCATATGTCTGAAGACACCAAGGAGTTTTGTCGCTCCTGTGTAACCTGCCAGGCCAGTGGCAAGGCAGGTGGTACTACAAAGGCCCCCCTGATACCACTACCTGTGGTGGGGGTTCCCTTTGAGAGAGTGGGGATTGATATTGTTGGTCCCATGGATCCCCAAACAGCATCTGGGCACAGGATTATCCTGTTGGTAGTGGATCATGCCACCAGGTACCCAGAGGCTATTCCCCTTAGGACCACTACAGCACCTGTAGTGGCAAGAGCCCTCCTGGGAATTTTCTCAAGAGTGGGCTTCCTAAGGAGGTTGTATCAGACAGGGATGCAAACTTTATGTCTGGATACTTGAAAGCAATGTGGAAGGAGTGTGGAGTGACTTACAAGTTCACCACACCCTATCACCCACAATGCAATGGTTTAGTTGAGAGATTCAACAAAACCTTGAAGGGCATGATTAAAGGGCTCCCAGAGAAGCTTAGGCGAAGATGGGACATACTCTTGCCCTGCCTTTTATTTACATACAGGGAGGTGCCTCAAAAGGGGGTTGGCTACAGCCCTTTTGAACTTTTGTTTGGTCACCCTGTCAGGGGTCCATTGTGCTTGGTGAAGGAAGGATGGGAGTTACCTCTCAAGCCCCCAAAGCAAGACATAGTGGACTATGTACTTGGTCTCCCGCTCCAGGATGGCTGAATACATGAAAAAGGCAACTAAAAACCTTGAGGCTAGCCAGGAACTGCAAAAAGCCTGGCATGACAAAAAGGCTGTACTGACTGTTTACCAGCCAGGACAGAAGGTGTGGGTGCTGGAGCCAGTGGCCCCAGCAGCTCTCCAAGACAAGTGGAGTGGACCCCATACCATTGTTGAACAGAAGGGTGAGGTTACTACTTAGTAGACCTAGGAACACCCAGGAGTCCCCACAGGGTTCTCCATGTCAACAGATTAAAGCCATATGTGGACAGGGCAGACATGGGCTTGCTCATGGCTACTGATGAGGACAGGAGGAAGAGAGTGACCCACTCCCTGACCTGCTCTCACAGAACCCTGATGATGGGTCAGTGGATGGTGTAGCCTTGGCAGGCAGCCTCACTGCTCAGCAGCAAACTGATTGTAGACAAGTGCTCAATCAGTACAGACATATGTTCTCTCTGACTCCAAGTCAGACCACCTGGTGCACTCATGAAGTGGACACTGGGGACAGTCTGCCTATTAAAAATAAGATTTATAGGCAACCTGACCATGTCAGGGACTGTATCAGGACAGAAGTCCAGAAGATGTTGGATTTGGGAGTTATTGAACCCTCAGATAGCCCTTGGGCTAGTCCAGTGGTCCTTGTGCCAAAACCTCACACCAGTGGTGGGAAAAGAGAGATGAGGTTTTGTGTGGACTACAGGGGTCTCAATGCAGTCACTAGGACTGATGCCCATCCAATACCCAAGGCAGATGAGCTAATAGACAATTTGGCCTCAGCCAAGTATCTAAGCACATTTGACCTAACAGCTGGCTACTGGCAGATCAGGCTAGCTGATGATGCAAAGCCAAAGACAGCATTCTCAACCCCTAGTGGGCATTATCAATTTGTGGTAATGCCCTTTTGTCTGAAGAATGCACCTGCCACTTTTCAGAGGTTGGTGAATACAGTCCTTACAGGTCTGGAGGCCTACAGTGCAGCATATCTAGATGATATTGCTGTCTTTAGCTCCACCTGGGAGGATCACCTGGTCCACCTCAGAAATGTTTTAAAGGCCCTGCAAAAGGCAGGCCTCACTATCAAGGCCACCAAGTGCCAGATAGGGCAGAGTCAGGTTGTGTACCTGGGCCACCTTGTGGGTGGAGGCCAGGTTCAACCATTGCAGAGCAAGATCCAGACCATCATGGACTGGACTGCTCCAACTACCCAGACTCAGGTGAGAGCCTTTTAGGCCTGACTGGGTACTATAGGAGATTGGTCAAGGGGTATGGATCAATAGTGACACCCCTGAATGACTTAACTTCAAGAAAATGCCCAAAAGGTTCAGTGGACAGTTAGCTGTCAAAAGGCATTTGATGACCTGAAGCAGGCCATGTGCACTGCTCCCATTCTACAGAGTCCTGATTACTCCAAGAAGTTCATTGTCCAAACAGATGCATCTGAATTGGGGGTAGGGGCTGTACTGTCACAATTGAATGATGAAGGTCAGGATCAGCCAGTAGGTTTTATTAGCAGAAGGCTGACCCCTAGAGAGAAACGTTGGTCAGCCATAGAGAGGGAGGCCTTTGCTGTGGTTTGGGCTCTGAAGAAGTTGAGGCCATAGTTGTTTGGCACTCACTTCCTTGTTCAAACAGACCACAAGCCCCTCCTATGGCTAAAACAAATGAAGGGTGAAAACCCCAAACTGCTTAGGTGGTCCATTTCCCTACAGGGGATGGACTTTACAGTGGAACATAGACCTGGGAGTAACCATGCCAATGCAGATGGACTCTCTAGGTACTTCCACTTAGAACATGAAGACTCAACTGGTCACTGCTAGTTTAATGTCCCTACGTTTGGGGGGGGGTTGTGTAGGAGAGTAGGATCTGCTTCACATGGGTACCCCCACTTTTTGCTCATGCTTCACTGTTTTTCGACTTTAGTCTGGCTGGGGCCCTGCTAATCAGAACCCCAGCCTAGCTGCTTCCTCTCTAAAATGGTTTCCATGTGCCCTAGGCACATCTCTGATTGGAATCTGGAGTGCCCTTATAAGTCCCTAGTATATGGTATACTATGTACCCAGGGCATAGGTACCTCAGAGGTCTACCAGGGGCTGCAGCATGTATTGTGCCACCCCTGGAAGGCCATCCAAAATGACACCACAGGTCTGCTACTGCAGCCTGGGTAAGGTGGTGCATGCACCCCTTACAGTGGTATAGGCTACCTATATCACTACCATTGCACCCACATATAAACCTATAAGTCACTCCTATGGCAGGCCTTACCAATCCTGAAGGCAGAGTGCTTGGTTCTTATGTGAGAGGGGGCCCCTGCATGAGCAGAGCCTCTCTACAGCGTTCAGAGTCCCTCCTCTGATGCTGTTTGTGGTACAGCCTGACCATATACTCTTAAGCACATTATATCCTCGCGGTACAATGCTAACTTTGGACTGGCTGCACCAAAACATGTCGTGTTTGGTGTCAAACATCTTGCAATACTACCCCCCCGCCAGTCCTGGCGGCGGGGGTAGCATTCCACCCTTCTAGAGGGAGAGACATGTACACACCGGGCTACCCGGCAACTTCTTTCCAGAGCCCTGGCATCACAAAATGGATGCCGCTGCCACAGACACGGGTCTGGCCTCCTGCTGCTGACTGAAACTCCGGCAGGGGAGGCCTGGACAATAGGTTTCCTGTTGCAGGGAGGTGTAACCACCTCCCCAGACAGGATAGTGTGTATTGGGGCTGGGCGGGAGCACCCTCTGGTGCTTTGAAGTCCTGGGGGCACATTTGGTGTCCCTGTGCATATGCCAGTTCAAACCGGTCGCAGGGGCTACCTGCCCCTGCTCTGACGTGAAACTGGACCAAGGGAATGGGTGTAACCACCCCTCTTCCCTGACCCTCCCATAGGTGGGTCCCCAGAGTATGTCCAACCCCCTAACTTAGTATAAGTATGGGACCCCAGTCCTTAGGACTTTAGATTACCCTGGACGAAACTTTTACACTGAATCCTGGACCTTCGACGCTCTACCTGAAGATTAGAGGACTGAAGAATCTCCCTTGGGGTCAAGGAGTGACTCCCCTGCTTGGCAGGCACTTAACAAGCAATTGTCCGGTCTGCATCGCCGAAGCTCCCGCCGGATGCCGAAGTCTTTGCATTACCAGAGGTGGATTTCCAGACTTCCCCGAGGCTGCCCTGAGTCCCCAGCAAAGCTGAGGCCCGTAGCTGTCGTGGGTAACGTGGAACCGTGACCCCTGGACACCGAGAACTTTTGCAAGTGCATCCTCTTCCTGGGATCCCACGAAGTTGTGCTTTGGGCTCCGAGTAGCCCCCGCCTCCAGCACCGACTGCACCGAAGATCACTGGCCTCCACTCCACGAGTGTCCTGTGAGCCAGCTCCAAGTGCGTCCACTCGAGGCTCCTTCGCGGTCGCTAGTCCGTTGGTTAGTGGGCCCTCCCGAAGGCAACTCTTCTTCTGATTGGGCTTGCCTGGTTGCTCCTAACTTACCCTCGCTGGGTGAGTCCCTCAGACCTTGCTGGTCTGTACCACCGTCCTTTTTCTATTTCCACGAGACTTGCCGTTGCCAAGCCTTGTTGGGTCCAATCCGGTCGCCGACACCCCTGCAATCGACAGACGTCGTGGGACAGCTCGAATCCAGCTCCTGGTCGTCGTCGACACCTCCTGGACCTCGTGGCTGAAGAGTCAAGACGACCGTCAACCTACCTGAAGCACCCGACATCGGTGGGCATCTGCTCATCGTCTTCCTGGTCACTGGCTAGTGACCCATTGTTAGACCTGTCAGCCCTAGGGTGGTCTTGCCCTGTTTTTTTTCCCTTTTGCGCCTCATTTTTGCCACCATATTTTTTACTGGACCTAGGTCTCCGGGCGCCTTGCCACTGCTGGTCAGGGCTGAGGTGCAGGTGTTCTCTCACTAAAGATGGCTGCCACGGGCCCCTGCTACTGCAGAAGGGCCTTCCACACATACACGCTAGTAGCCAGGGTCAGGCTGGGACATAGGGATACAGTATCCATCCCGTCCCCGCCTCTGGGCCACATAGCTAGATAGGTGGAAGGTTCCAGAACCTTCCGGGCTGTGGGAGAAGTTAAGTTTTGCCGCCTTTAGGAGGGTCACCTGACCTAGGGGTATAAGAGGCTTGGAGGGAAAACCTTTTAGTCAGTTAGGTTGAGGCACCGCTGAACCTGGGAGAACCTGCGCCGGAGTATAGGCTTTAGGGCCTAGGGGGAGACCTACACTACTGCTGCTGACAGGGCTAAGGCCCTGCTGAAGTAAGATAGCTGAGGAACGCCCACCACCCACTGACCTTGCCCAGTGTGAGGGGACCCAGGGAACCACCTTCAGCGTGCTGGGAGGAACATCAAGCACTCCCAGAACCACCAACTCACAACCCCCCCCTTTCATAAGAAGAAGAACTTTTCTGACAAGAAACGTTTGTCACGGACATTACCCCAAGCCACTTCTGACAAGAAGCTCCTCGCAGGAGCCTGAAACCAAGAGTAACAGGAACCCAAGCTGAATCGTCGAATGGGGATCACGAGGCGAAGCGCTGTGTCCTAAGCGCTAGACCTTCACCCCCCTATCTACCCAGACCGGCAGCTGGACTGTCCCCCAAGAACCCTTCCCACACAGCCCTGTGAATAAGGCTGTCAGCGCGCCCCGCGCTGCAACTCCACGTGGGAGGACTTGACCCCCAGTCACTGACCTTGTGACTGGATCGCCGCCGCGGCCGCCGCCGCGTGAAGTGAGGTGCTGAGGTAAGGGAGACCTCTCCCCTTTTATGAGTGTGGTGAGGTGCGCCGTCCGCGCCCTCACCGAAGCCCCCAGAGATCACCGCCGGGCCCGAGACCCCTACCGCTGCAATCGCGGCAAAGAAAGACACCGCCGCAGCCCAGGAGGGCCGCGTGAGAAGAACTGAGGCCCACCGCGGCCTCCAGGCCCGCGGACGCCGTTGCCGTGGGGCCGGGGACGCCGACCGCGTCATAGGTCGCGCCCCGAAAAGGCCGCGACGTGATTGGCCCCGCCGGAGCCAGCAGCAGAGGAGCCGGAGGCGGGAGGCGTTGCCCGGCAACCAGAGAAGGCCGCGACGCGATTGGACCCCGCCCGGAGCCGAGAAGGAAGACGTCGGAGGGGCTCCACTGCCAACGGGAGCCCCCAGAAGAACTCCAGGGCCGCGCTGGGATTGGGCGGCGTCGAGAGCCCGCCCCCCAGCACGTACGGAGGAGGAAGAACTCCGTGTGCACACGCGGGAAGCGGGGAGCCGTCTGGAAGTACTGCCGGCTCCCGCTCCCTTTACCCTCACTCACCGCTGACTCCACGGGGGCCGGAGGAGTGCAATACCGGCCCCCCAACGACCCGACAAGGAAGAGAGAGGCTCCACAGCCTCGGTGAAGCTTGGCAATGCCGGCCGGAGGGCCGTGGGACTCGCTCCGGGCCCCGCCCCGTCCATCAGAGGGCTGGCCCGGGAGGGAGTCCGTCGAGCAGCAGAACAACCAGCCACATCACCACAGGTGAGCCCGGGAGGCCCCTAGGGCTCTAAATCAAGCCCCTGGGGGCCGGGGGCCACAATTTACAGGGAGATTAACGAGGGAAGAGCCCTCACTGACATTTTGTACTAGGCAAGGCACCTGGTGAGAAGGGGGCCAAGCCTAATTTAACCCTCACTTCCCCCTGAGAGACATAGGAATCCCCCATCCTAGGGAAGCCCCAGGTTACTGGACATGTTGAGGGGTTCCCTCTAGGATTTCATCCCGCATATGGTCCCGCATGCTGCAATGATTATCTAGGCCTGAAGTATGTGCCTTTGCAAGGGATTTTAATATGCCTGAAGTGTTTTGCATGTTCTAGGCCCTGTGTTATTAGTGCACCCGGTAATCGTTATTGGTGCTGTGTTTTTAGGAGCTGATTCCTGCGGCCTTTTAGTGGCCAGAACTGTTGAGGGTCTTTTAGAAGAATGTGCACCAGTTAAAGAAATGTAATGTATAATCTGCCTAATCTAATACAACCTTGATTGACATAAAAGAACTTGATTTTTAATTACACAAGCCTGGTGTGGTGTCCGGTTATTGCTTCACATTTCTGAGTCAAAGTAAGAGTGTGCTGCACAACTGCCTTACACATTGCCTTCGCGTGCCTTCCCCGCTTTGCGCCATGCTACCGTAACGGACTCGGTAACCCCGTTTCCAACATTGGTGTTCAGCGGTGGGATAAGGACTGGTATTTGTGCAGCACCCTACAGTGACTCAGTGTGCGCCGCAATTAGACACCTAGTGAAATGCAAGTACTAGGAACTCTTTTGTGATTGCCGATTGTGTTAGTCCTGCGTAAGACCTGCTACCTACAATTTAGAACCCCTTCCTTAAATTGTCTGGGACCCCACCTAGGAGGATGGAGTTTGAGTTAGCCGACCTAGAGAGGTACACGGTGACACAGCTCAAGGAGTTCTGCCTAGAGAGGGGGTGGCCGTCAAGCGAGGTGCCAGGAAGGAGGTGCTTCAGAAAGCTTTGAGGGCATGGGTAATGGCCCACCCGGAGGGAAGAGGGGATGAGGAGCAGAGGGAGGCAGACGACCCAGGAGAACTGAGCCTACTGAACATTGACGTCAGCGAGAATGTGTTGCCAGGAAGACGTTCCAGGGCAGGCAGTAGTGCGTCAGGGGGAGTTTGTCAGCAGAGGAATTCAAGGACAGGAGGGAGCAGAGGCAATTGACATTAGAGTTGGCTAGGATGGAAAGGGAAGGAGAGCAGGCAAGGCTAGCCATGGAGGAAAGGAGGCTTGTACATGAGCTTAGCCTGAAAGAACTAGAGCTCCGAACCTTGCAGATGGAGATGGAAGGCAAAGGAACTGGTGGCAGCGTACCTGCTGGGGTTCCACAGGAGCCCAAATTTTATCTACCCAGGGAGGTGATAGCCAGCTTTAGTGTGGGTGATGACATCGACAAGTGGTTGACGGCGTACGAGGTAGCTTTGGTGGCCCATAGAGTTCCTGAGAGCTACTGGGGAGGAGGACTTTATAGGTACATACCTCCACTAGTAAGGGACACACTTTTAACCTTAGAAAAGGGGGATCGGACCAACTACCCTATCATGAGGGAGGCCCTGCTCAGGAAGTTTGGCCTCACCCCAGAGAAGTACCGCCAAAAGTTCCGCAACAGCCACAAGCTCACCACACAAAACTGGGTGGATTTTTATGATTATGCCCGGAAGGCATTGGAGGGTTGGGTACGTGGCAGCAACATTGACAATTACACTGGGCTGTACGACCTGTTTTTGAGAGAGCACCTCCTCGAGAAATGTTTTCCGGAGCTGCGCCAGTACTTGGTGGACCGCAAGCTGACCAATCCTAGGGAGCTTGCAGAGGAGGCAGACACGTGGGTCAGCACTCGGGTGTCCCACAAGGGAGCCGGGGCGGATCCCCCGAAAGGTGGACAGGCGTTCCCCCAGAAGAAAGAGGGGGAGATAAAAGAGGGAGTTCTTTAAAGGTCCCCAAAATAGACCGCCTGGGAGAGGGGTAGGTTCCCCATCCCAATCTGGATACCAGAGACCCACTTACCCTGACAGGAGTCAGCAGCCCAGAACTGTCCGGTGCTACGAGTGCGGGGAGGTTGGACACTACAAGGGGGATCCCCAGTGTCGCAAGAGAACCCCAGCCCCCACAGGAGGTAAGAGCCCCGGGGTGGCCAGTGTAGCGCTTGGGGAGGAGTTGTCCCTAGGTAGGGGAGGTGAGTGGACAGGCTTGACCTTAGTTTCCCTGGGGGATAGAGAGATCATCCCAAGGGTTCAGGTACCCGAGAACACTGCCAAGTATCGGCAGAGGGTCCTGGTGAACGGGGAGGAGGTGGAGGCTCTGAGGGACACAGGTGCCAGCATGACGATGGTGAGACGTCAGCTGGTGTCCCCAGAGCAGGTGATTCCTGAGGAGTTCCACCCGGTTGTGATGGCTGATAATAGCCTGGGTCATTACCCCGTGGCCCAAGTTCCCTTTGAGTGGGGAGGAGTGTCAGGTCTGATGAAGGTTGCGGTGAGCCCTGCCATGCCAGTTGACTGTCTGCTGGGCAACGACTTGGAACATACTGCCTGGAGAGAGGTAGAGTTCAATGCCCATGCTGAGATGTTGGGGTTACCAGGATGGACTTGCGTTATCACGCGGTCCATGGCTGCCCGACAAGGAACTCAGCCCGGGTTGGAGCCTGAAATAATGGCCCAGCCCACTGCTGGACGAGGAGATGTCCGGGAGGAGACACCCGGTGAGATGGATGGGGAGCCCGCGGAGGTGACCCCGGAGTCCGCTGAGGTGGTTGGTTTTCCCGTGGGGGACCTGCCGACCCCTGCAGAGTGGCAGGTGGAAGGAGGGCCTACCCGGGAAGAATTTTGCCGGGCACAGAGGGAGTGCCCTACGCTTGAAGGCATACGGCAACAGGCCGAAGCCCAAGCAGCTGGAACAGAGACTGGTAATTACCATGTCTACTGGGAGGATGGTCTCCTCTACAGTGAGCCTAAGGCTCCGGTGCATGGGTCCTCAAGGGCCGTGGTGGTCCCCCAATGCTACCGAGCCTTTCTGCTAGAGTTGGCGCATGAGATACCACTGGCAGGACACCTGGGCCAGGACAAGACGTTTGCACGCTTGGTCCCACATTTTTACTGGCCCAGGATGCGCGTCACTTCTGACACGTTTTGCAAGACCTGCACCACTTGCCAAGCGAGTGGCAAGACAGGGACTAAGGTGAAGGTCCCTCTAGAACCTCTCCCAGTGGTCGATACCCCTTTTGAGCGAGTGGGGATTGACATTGTCGGGCCGTTGGATCCGCCGACTTCTGCTGGGCATAGGTTCATTTTGGTGCTAGTAGACCACGCCACCCGGTACCCAGAGGCAATCCCTCTGAGGACCATCACAGCACCGGTGGTGGCGCGGGCCCTCATGGGGATTTTTACCCGAGTGGGATTCCCCAAGGTCGTGGTGTCAGATAGGGGCACGAATTTCATGTCGGCCTACATGCAGGCCATGTGGAAGGAGTGTGGAGTGACCTACCGGTTCTCCACTCCTTACCACCCCCAGACGAACGGGCTCGTGGAGCGTTTCAACAAAACCTTGAAGGGGATGATCAGGAGCCTACCCGAGGACTTGAGAAGAAAGTGGGACGTCCTCTTACCCTGTCTGCTCTTCTCCTACCGAGAGGTGCCGCAGAAGGGGGTCGGTTTCAGCCCCTTTGAGCTGCTCTATGGCCACCCCGTTCGGGGGCCCCTCAGTCTTGTCAAAGAGGGGTGGGAGAAGTCTTCCTCGAAGCTTCCCCGTGATGTGGTCAGCTATATGCTGGCGTTCCGCAGCCAAGTGGCCAAGCTGTGGAAGGAGGCCTCGGACAACTTAGAGGCGAGTCAGGCCGTCATGAAGCAATGGTATGACCGGAACGCGCGGACGGTAGAGTTAGACGCTGGACAGAAGGTGTGGGTCATGGAGCCAGGAGAGCTTAGCGCCCTCCAGGACCGGTGGACTGGGCCGTTTGAGATCTTGGAAAGGAAAGGCCAGACCACGTATGTCGTCGACATGAAGACCCCCCGTCAACCCCACAGGGTGCTCCACGTCAACCGCCTGAAGCCACACCAGGAGCGTTCCGAGCTCACTCTCTTGATGATAACGGATGGAAGTGAGGAGGAGGAGAGTGAGCCTCTGCCAGACCTTCTGGCGGCCCATGAGAAGGATGGTTCGGTAGAGGGAGTAGTCCTCGCCCCATCCTTGACCCCAGAGCAACAGAGGGACTGCCGCCAGGTCTTGGGGCAGTACGCCTCGTTGTTTTCCCTCACGCCTGGAATCACGCACCTGTGTACCCATGATGTGGACACAGGGGACAGTCCGCCAGTGAAGAACAAGTCTTACCGGCTGTCCGATAAGGTCAAGGCTAGTATCCAGGGTGAGGTTGTCAAGATGCTAGAACTGGGGGTGATTGAGCCTTCCAGTAGCCCTTGGGCTAGTCCGGTAGTGTTGGTGCCGAAAGCGGCCCCCCGGGCACCACACCAGAACTTCGGTTCTGTGTGGATTACCGTGGACTCAACTCAGTCACCAAGACCGACGCTCACCCGATCCCTCGGGCGGATGAGCTCATTGACCGGCTGGGAGCAGCCCGGTATCTGAGTACCATTGATTTAACATCAGGCTATTGGCAGATCGCCATGGCGGAAGGAGCAAAGGAGAAGACTGCGTTCTCCACCCCCGAGGGCCACTTTCAATTCCAGGTGATGCCCTTCGGGTTGAAAAATGCTCCAGCCACTTTCCAGCGGTTGGTGAACCAGGTGCTGTCTGGCCTAGAGGCCTTCTCTGCTGCCTACCTGGATGACATAGCTGTCTTCAGTAGCAGCTGGGAGGACCATCTGCAGCATCTCCAGGAGGTGCTACAGGCTTTGCAACGGGCTGGTCTAACCATCAAGGCCAGCAAGTGCCAGATTGGACAGGGATCTGTCGTGTACCTGGGACATCTGGTGGGCGGAGGTAAGGTGCAACCCCTCCAAGCCAAGATTGAGACCATCATGGCCTGGGAGCCCCCAAGACCCAAACAGAGGTCCGAGCTTTTCTCGGCCTCACGGGATACTACCGCCGGTTCGTCAAGGGATATGGAACCATCGTGGGCCCATTGACGGAATTGACTTCGAAGAAGCAGCCACGCAGAGTCATCTGGACGGCTGCCTGCCAGGAAGCCTTTGAGACCCTTAAACGTGCCATGTGCACCGCACCGGTGCTCAGGACTCCAGACTTTGGACGGGAGTTTATCGTACAGACAGACGCTTCTGAGCATGGCATAGGAGCTGTGCTCTCGCAGCTGAATGACGAGGGCCAAGACCAGCCAGTGGCCTTTATCTCCCGAAGACTACTCCCCCGGGAACAGCGGTGGAGTACCATCGAGCGGGAAGCCTTTGCTGTGGTTTGGGCTGTGAAGAAGTTGAGGCCATACCTTTTTGGTTGTCACTTCTTGATCCAGACCGACCACAGACCCCTTCGCTGGCTCATGCAGATGAGAGGCGAAAACCCCAAATTGTTGAGGTGGTCCATTTCCCTCCAGGGGATGGACTTTCGGGTGGAACATCGACCCGGTGTTGACCACGCCAACGCTGACGGTCTCTCCCGGTTTTTCCGCCTTAGCGAAGAGAACTCCCTAGAGGTTGGGAAGCTCTCCCCTCTTTCGGCTGGGGGGACGCGTGTTAGACCTGTCAGCCCTAGGGTGGTCTTGCCCTGTTTTTTTCCCTTTTGCGCCTCATTTTTGCCACCATATTTTTTACTGGACCTAGGTCTCCGGGCGCCTTGCCACTGCTGGTCAGGGCTGAGGTGCAGGTGTTCTCTCACTAAAGATGGCTGCCACGGGCCCCTGCTACTGCAGAAGG
Source organism: Calotriton arnoldi (assembly GCA_963921515.1). Classification (NCBI taxonomy): domain Eukaryota; kingdom Metazoa; phylum Chordata; class Amphibia; order Caudata; family Salamandridae; genus Calotriton; species Calotriton arnoldi. The sequence goes on along the minus strand of CAWUFW010000223.1, from coordinate 828,544 downwards.
GCCTTCCACACATACACGCTAGTAGCCAGGGTCAGGCTGGGACATAGGGATACAGTATCCATCCCGTCCCCGCCTCTGGGCCACATAGCTAGATAGGTGGAAGGTTCCAGAACCTTCCGGGCTGTGGGAGGAGTTAAGTTTTGCCGCCTTTAGGAGGGTCACCTGACCTAGGGGTATAAGAGGCTTGGAGGGAAAACCTTTTAGTCAGTTAGGTTGAGGCACTGCTGAACCTGGGAGAACCTGCGCCGGAGTATAGGCTTTAGGGCCTAGGGGGAGACCTACACTACTGCTGCTGACAGGGCTAAGGCCCTGCTGAAGTAAGATAGCTGAGGAACGCCCACCACCCACTGACCTTGCCCAGTGTGAGGGGACCCAGGGAACCACCTTCAGCGTGCTGGGAGGAACATCAAGCACTCCCAGAACCACCAACTCACAACCCCCCCTTTCATAAGAAGAAGAACTTTTCTGACAAGAAACGTTTGTCACGGACATTACCCCAAGCCACTTCTGACAAGAAGCTCCTCGCAGGAGCCTGAAACCAAGAGTAACAGGAACCCAAGCTGAATCGTCGAATGGGGATCACGAGGCGAAGCGCTGTGTCCTAAGCGCTAGACCTTCACCCCCTATCTACCCAGACCGGCAGCTGGACTGTCCCCCAAGAACCCTTCCCACACAGCCCTGTGAATAAGGCTGTCAGCGCGCCCCGCGCTGCAACTCCACGTGGGAGGACTTGACCCCCAGTCACTGACCTTGTGACTGGATCGCCGCCGCGGCCGCCGCCGCGTGAAGAGAGGTGCTGAGGTAAGGGAGACCTCTCCCCTTTTATGAGTGTGGTGAGGTGCGCCGTCCGCGCCCTCACCGAAGCCCCCAGAGATCACCGCCGGGCCCGAGACCCCTACCGCTGCAATCGCGGCAAAGAAAGACACCGCCGCAGCCCAGGAGGGCCGCGTGAGAAGAACTGAGGCCCACCGCGGCCTCCAGGCCCGCGGACGCCGTTGCCGTGGGGCCGGGGACGCCGACCGCGTCATAGGTCGCGCCCCGAAAAGGCCGCGACGTGATTGGCCCCGCCGGAGCCAGCAGCAGAGGAGCCGGAGGCGGGAGGCGTTGCCCGGCAACCAGAGAAGGCCGCGACGCGATTGGACCCCGCCCGGAGCCGAGAAGGAAGACGTCGGAGGGGCTCCACTGCCAACGGGAGCCCCCAGAAGAACTCCAGGGCCGCGCTGGGATTGGGCGGCGTCGAGAGCCCGCCCCCCAGCACGTACGGAGGAGGAAGAACTCCGTGTGCACACGCGGGAAGCGGGGAGCCGTCTGGAAGGACTGCCGGCTCCCGCTCCCTTTACCCTCACTCACCGCTGACTCCACGGGGGCCGGAGGAGTGCAATACCGGCCCCCAACGACCCGACAAGGAAGAGAGAGGCTCCACAGCCTCGGTGAAGCTTGGCAACACCGGCCGGAGGGCCGTGGGACTCGCTCCGGGCCCCGCCCCGTCCATCAGAGGGCTGGCCCGGGAGGGAGTCCGTCGAGCAGCAGAACAACCAGCCACATCACCACAGGTGAGCCCGGGAGGCCCCTAGGGCTCTAAATCAAGCCCCTGGGGGCCGGGGGCCACAATTTGCAGGGGGATTAACGAGGGAAGAGCCCTCACTGACATTTTGTACCAGGCAAGGCACCTGGTGAGAAGGGGGCCAAGCCTAATTTAACCCTCACTTCCCCCTGAGAGACATAGGAATCCCCCATCCTAGGGAAGCCCCAGGTTACTGGACATGTTGAGGGGTTCCCTCTAGGATTTCATCCCGCATATGGTCCCGCATGCTGCAATGATTATCTAGGCCTGAAGTATGTGCCTTTGCAAGGGATTTTAATATGCCTGAAGTGTTTTGCATGTTCTAGGCCCTGTGTTATTAGTGCACCCGGTAATCGTTATTGGTGCTGTGTTTTTAGGAGCTGATTCCTGCGGCCTTTTAGTGGCCAGAACTGTTGAGGGTCTTTTAGAAGAATGTGCACCAGTTAAAGAAATGTAATGTATAATCTGCCTAATCTAATACAACCTTGATTGACATAAAAGAACTTGATTTTTAATTACACAAGCCTGGTGTGGTGTCCGGTTATTGCTTCGCATTTCTGAGTCAAAGTAAGAGTGTGCTGCACAACTGCCTTACACATTGCCTTCGCGTGCCTTCCCCGCTTTGCGCCATGCTACCGTAACGGACTCGGTAACCCCGTTTCCAACACCCAGACTCTGTCCCCTCTGCTTTCAGGTTCTTCAGATCTTCGATCCACCTTTGGATCCACCCGAACACTTTCGACTTGGTCGCCAGCAGCACTTTGCAGCAGATCGCCATTGAAAACGGCGGCGAAACCCGGCCCCGAAAGACACCTATGCACCCGGCTTCCTGGGTGAGGTAACTCGAGTACTCCGGTGCTCCAGTGGGTATAGACTCTAGAACGACCTAGTTCTAAAGGGGTTTGCTCCAAGTCCTCCTCTAAGTGTCCTTTTTCTTTAAAACTCCAATCGCGACATTCCCCATAGAAGTCAACGGCGGCTCGCGGCTGTGTTCTCACACTGTACGCGTCCCCCGTGGGTCCCCTGTGTCACTACCTTGGGTGGTTCCTTGAGGGCCAAGCACTTCTACAGGCTCTAGGCCCTGTGTCTATCTCAGTCGTGGTTCTTATACCACTTTATTGGTATATGGTTTGGTACGCCCCTAGGGCTCAAACGTGTATTTGTGCTATTACTGTTGATACCTGACTTGTAACTTATGTACTTCAAACTCTAGCCTCATAAAGAGACTAGAGGGGTGTGTTTAAGACTAAATACATATATTTTAAATATATACCTGGTGTGGTCCTCTTTCATTTGGTCACTCAAGAGATTATAGACTGGTAAAACAAGCTGCTTTACATTCCTTCAAGACTTAGCCTGAAGGCTGCTCTCCATAGCTACCACTAGGATAGCTTTCAATAAAGGTTGTCTTTAACCTATCTCCAATAAGGGGTAGTTTGGACTGGTGCAAGGTGCCCACTATAATTAGTGGACAGCATATACCAGGCCAACTTCTCACACTGAGGAGGTCCTCCATCTGTGTCTGCTGCTGGTGCCGGAGATTGGTCACTCTTGTACCTTCTGCTGGTGCCTGAGGAGGTCCTCCATCTGTATCTGCTGCTGGTGCCGGAGGTGGTTCACCCTTGTACGTTCTGCTGGTGCCTGAGGACGTCCTTCATCTGTGTCTGCTGCCAATGCTGGAGGTTGGTCACTCTTGCCCCTTCTGCTGGTGCTTGAGGTTGTTGACCCTTGTCCCTTCTGCTGGTTCCTGAGGAGGTCCTCCATCTGTGTCTGCTGCTGGTGCCGGACGTTGGTCACTCTTGTCCCTTCTGCTGGTGCCTGAGTAGGTCCTCCATATGTCTCTGCTGCTGGAGGTTGTTCACTCTTGTACCTTCTGCTGGTGCTTGAGGTTGTTCACCCATGTCCCTTCTGGTTCCTGAGGAGGTCCTCCATCTGTGTCTGCTGCTGGTGCCGGAGGCTGGTCACTCTTGTACCTTCTGCTGGTGCCTGAGGAGGTCCTCCATCTGTATCTGCTGCTGGTGCCGGAGGTTGGTCACTCTTGTTTTTCTGCTGGTGCCTGAGGAGGTCCTCCATCTGTGTCTGCTGCCAGTGCTGGAGGTTGGTCACTCTTGTACCTTCTGCTGGTGCCTGAGGAGGTCCTCCATCTGTGTCTGCTGCCAGTGCCGGAGGATGGTCACCCTTGTACTTTCTGTTGGTTCCAGAGGTCCTCCATCTGTGTCTGCTGCCGGAGGTTGGTCACCCTTGTACCTTCTGCTGGTGCCTGGGGAGGTCCTCCATCTGTGTCTGCTGCCGGTGCTTGAGGTTGTTCACCCTTGTCGCTTCTGCTGGTGCCTGAGGAGATCCTCCATCTGTATCTGCTGCCGGAGGTTGGTCACTCTTGTACCTTCTGCTGGTGCCTGAGGAGATCCTCCATCTGTGTCTGCTGCCGGCGCCAGAGGTTGTTCACCCTTGTACCTTCTACTGGTGCCTGAGGCATCCTCCATCTGTGTCTGCTGCCAGTGCTGGAGGTTCGTCACTCTTGTCCCTTCTGCTGGTGCTTGAGGAGGTCCTCCAACTGTGTCTGCTGCCGGTGCTCGAGGTTGTTCACCCTTGTACCTTCTGCTGGTGCCTGAGGAGGTCCTACATCTGTGTCTGCTGCCAGTGCTGGATGTTGGTCACTCTTGTCCCTTCTGCTGGTGCCGGAGGAGGTCCTCCATCTGTGTCTGCTGCTGGTGCTGGAGGTTGTTCACTCTTGTACCTTCTGCTGGTGCTTGAGGAGGTCCTCCAACTGTGTCTGCTGCCGGTGCTGGAGGTTGTTCACCCTTGTACCTTCTGCTGGTGCCTGAGGAGGTCCTACATCTGTGTCTGCTGCCAGTGCTGGATGTTGGTCACTCTTGTCCCTTCTGCTGGTGCCTGAGAAGGTCCTCCATCTATGTCTGCTGCCGGTGCTTGAGGTTGTTCACCCTTGTACCTTCTGCTGGTGCCTGAGGAGGTCCTCCATCTGTTTCTGCTGCTGGAGGTTGTTCACCCTTGTACCTTCTGCTGGTGCCTGAGGAGGTCCTCCATCTGTTTCTGCTGCTGGAGGTTGGTCACCCTTGTACCTTCTGCTGGTGCCCGAGGTTGTTCACCCTTGTACCTTCTGCTGGCTCCTGGGGAGGTCCTCCATCTGTGTCTGCTGCTGGTGCCGGATGTTGGTCACTCTTGTACCTTCTGCTGGTGCCTGAGGAGGTCCTCCATCTGTATCTGCTGCTGGTGCCGGAGGTTGGTCACCCTTGTACCTTCTGCTGGTGCCTGAGGAGATCCTCCATCTGTGTCTGCTGCCAGTGCTTGAGGTTATTCACCCTTGTCCCTTCTGCTGGTGCCTGAGGAGGTCCTTCATCTGTATCTGCTGCCGGAGGTTGGTCACTCTTGTACCTTCTTGCGGTGCCTGAGGAGGCCCTCCATATGTGTCTGGTGCTGGAGATTGGTAACCATTGTACCTTCTGCTGGTGCCTGAGGAGGTCCTCCATCTGTGACTGCTGCCAGTGCTGGAGGTTGGTCACCCTTGTACCTTCTGCTGGTGCCTGAGGAGGTCCTCCATCTGTGTCTGCTGCCAGTGCTGGAGGTTGTTCACCTGTGTCCCTTCTGCTGGTTCTTGAGGAGGTCCTCCATCTGTGTCTGCTGCCGGCTCCAGAGGTTGTTCACCTGTGTCCCTTCTGCTGGTGCCTGAGGAGGTCCTCCATCTGTGTCTGCTGCCGGTGCTTGAGGTTGTTCACCCTTGTACCTTCTGCTGGTGCCTGAGGAGGTCCTCCATCTGTTTCTGCTGCTGGAGGTTGGTCACCCTTGTACCTTCTGCTGGTGGCTGAGGAGGTCCTCCATCTGTGTCTGCTGCCAGTGCTGGAGGTTGGTCACTCTTGTACCTTCTGCTGGTGCCTGAGGAGGTCCTCCATCTGTGTCTGCTGCCACTGCCGGAGGTTGGTCACCCTTGTACTTTCTGCTGGTTCCAGAGGTCCTCCATCTGTGTCTGCTGCCGGAGGTTGGTTGTTACCACTTTCTTAGGTTTCCGTTCCTTTTCCAGGTTTTCATACCTACCTGTGCTCTCTCTCTGGGTTTCCACTCCTTTTTTCCTCTGGGTTCCACCCCCTTACCCCACTGGCTACCAAGTATCAGGTGACCCTGGTGACCAGTATATACAGCCCCCTCACCTGGACTCCGGTGCTTGGCTTATTTCGTTCGTGGATTCCAGTGACCCAGGCCAGAGAGCGCACAGGAGCGCGTCTCTATTCCTTCCGATTCAGCAGTGTTCTCAGTGACTCATCTGGGAAACAGTACTGCCCCCTTTGACCTTTTTCAAAATATCTAAATCCACGTGGTTGCAGCTTGTAGGCGGAGCTGGGCTTTTCCTTGGCGTTTGGCTGACCTAATTCCTCACTGGGTTGTAGCAAGGCAGGAGCCGTTTCCACTAAGGCGGTATTTACCGCGAAGACATTTTTCTTTCTCTTCAAGGTTGGTGCGCACGGCAGGAGCCGAGCACTCAGCCTTTTAATGTTTAACTTTGTGTGCAAGGCTAGAGGACGCACGCACTGATTAGTTGAGCGCTGTGGAGTTTTTTTACACTTTCCTCCAGTACGGGGCGGAAGCCGCCCGCGATACTCTTCTGGACATTTCATTTCTGTTTGTCACGCCGTTGCCACGGATAGCGCTACAGAGTATCTCGTATGGTTCCTTTGATCCAAAGTGCAGCAGGAGCTGACTGCGCTTCCATTAATTTCTCCTACCGAGGTGGCGGTCATTCTTCTTGGTTCCCCCACAGGCGCACGGCAGGAGCCGGCAGCATCGCCTTGGTCCAGTGTTCCGGCTAGCAGGGAGGGACTGCAGCCACGAGACTTTCACCTGGTTTATTCTGATCCGCTTGCAGTCAGGGGAAAGCACTAAGTAGTGGAACTCGCAAAATACCCTGTGTACTGAACCATCCCTACGACTTTTCCTTTTCTCAAGGGTGAGTGGCTGTCCTCCTAGTGGGAGAAGATAGTTGACGTTGTTCATTGGACTGCTTGTGCCCCTCTGCTCTGCACCCTTATTACGTTTTCCTTTCACTTCCTGTATTCCAGATTTGGGCTGTTCCTCCTCCTCCTCCGATGTGAATCCGATTCCCGTTCTTCCCGACCCTGCCACCTTTAGAACAAAACCCTTCTATTATCTGTCTTCCACGACCCAGAGAAGCTTGTGTGCCGTACCTCACGTCCCTTTCCCCTTGGGATCAATCGCCCATACTGTACTATGCTGTGTGGAGGATTGGTCTGAAGAGGAGAGGGGGGACTCTCTTCGTTTCCGCGGTTCCTGTTGTTCAGGTGAGTGGGATCGCGACATTGGTCACCCTTGTACCTTCTGCTGGTGCCTGGGGAGGTCCTCCATCTGTGTCTGCTGCCGGTGCTTGAGGTTGTTCACCCTTGTACCTTCTGCTGGTGCCTGAGGAGGTCCTCCATCTGTATCTGCTGCTGGTGCCGGAGGTTGGTCACTCTTGTACCTTCTGCTGGTGCCTGAGGAGGTCCTCCATCTGTGTCTGCTGCCAGTGCTGGAGGTTGGTCAACCTTGTACCTTCTGCTGGTGCCTGATGAGGTCCTCCATCTGTGTCTGCTGCCAGTGCTGGAGGTTGTTCACCCGTGTCCCTTCTGCTAGTTCTTGAGGAGGTCCTCCATCTGTGTCTGCTGCCGGCTCCAGAGGTTGTTCACCCGTGTCCCTTCTGCTGGTGCCTGAGGAGGTCCTCCATCTGTGTCTGCTGCCGGTGCTTGAGGTTGTTCATCCTTGTACCTTCTGCTGGTGCCTGAGGAGGTCCTCCATCTGTTTCTGCTGCTGGAGGTTGGTCACCCTTGTACCTTCTGCTGGTGCCTGAGGAGATCCTCCATCTGTGTCTGCTGCCGGCGCCGGAGGTTGTTCACCCTTGTACCTTCTACTGTTGCCTGAGGCGGTCCTCCATCTGTGTCTGCTGCCAGTGCTGGAGGTTGGTCACTCTTGTCCCTTCTGCTGGTGCCTGAGGAGGTCCTCCATCTGTGTCTGCTGCTGGTGCTGGAGGTTGTTCACTCTTGTACCTTCTGCTGGTGCTTGAGGAGGTCCTCCATCTGTGTCTGCTGCCGGTGCTAGAGGTTGTTCACCCTTGTACCTTCTGCTGGTGCCTGAGGAGGTCCTACATCTGTGTCTGCTGCCAGTGCTGGATGTTGGTCACTCTTGTCCCTTCTGCTGGTGCCTGAGAAGGTCCTCCATCTGTGTCTGCTGCCGGTGCTTGAAGTTGTTCACCCTTGTACCTTCTGCTGGTGCCTGAGGAGGTCCTCCATCTGTTTCTGCTGCTGGAGGTTGTTCACCCTTGTACCTTCTGCTAGTGCCTGAGGAGGTCCTCCATCTGTTTCTGCTGCTGGTTTGTCACCCTTGTACCTTCTGCTGGTGCCCGAGGTTGTTCACCCTTGTACCTTCTGCTGGTGCTTGAGGAGGTCCTCCATCTGTGTCTGCTGCCGGCGCCGGAGGTTGTTCACCCTTGTACCTTCTGCTGGTTCCTGAGGAGGCCCTCCATCTGTTTCTGCTGCTGGTGCCGGAGGTTGGTCACTCTTGTACCTTCTGCTGGTGCCTGAGGAGGTCCTCCATCTGTGTCTGCTGCCAGTGCTGGAGGTTGGTCACTCTTGTCCCTTCTGCTGGTGCCTGAGGAGGTCCTCCATCTGTGTCTGCTGCTGGTGCTGGAGGTTGTTCACTCTTGTACCTTCTGCTGGTGCTTGAGGTTGTTCACCCTTGTCCCTTCTGCTGGCTCCTGAGGAGGTCCTCCATCTGTGTCTGCTGCTGGTGCCGGAGGTTGGTCACTCTTGTACCTTCTGCTGGTGCCTGAGGAGTTCCTCCATCTGTATCTGCTGCTGGTGCTGGAGGTTGGTCACCCTTGTACCTTCTGCTGTTGCCTGAGGAGGTCCTCCATCTGTGTCTGCTGCCGGTGCTTGAGGTTGTTCACCCTTGTCCCTTCTGCTGGTGCCAAAGGAGGTCCTTCATCTGAATCTGCTGCCGGAGGTTGGTCACTCTTGTTCCTTCTTGCGGTGCCTGAGGAGGCCCTCCATATGTGTCTGCTGCTGGTGCTGGAGATTGGTAACCATCGTACCTTCTGCTGGTGCCTGAGGAGGTCCTCCACCTGTATCTGCTGCTTGTGCCGGATGTTGGTCACTCTTGTACAATCTGCTGGTGCCTGAGGAGGTCCTCCATCTGTGTCTGCTGCCAGTGCTGGAGGTTGGTCACCCTTGTACCTTCCGCTGGTGTCTGAGGAGGTCCTCCATCTGTGTCTGCTGCCAGTGCTGGAGGTTGTTCACCTGTGTCCCTTCTGCTAGTTCTTGAGGAGGTCCTCCATCTGTGTCTGCTGCCGGCTCCAGAGGTTGTTCACCTGTGTCCCTTCTGCTGGTGCCTGAGGAGGTCCTCCATCTGTGTCTGCTGCTGGTGCTTGAGGTTGTTCACCCTTGTACCTTCTGCTGGTGCCTGAGGAGGTCCTCCATCTGTTTCTGCTGCTGGAGGTTGGTCACCCTTGTACCTTCTGCTGGTGCCTGAGGAGGTCCTCCATCTGTGTCTGCTGCCAGTGCTGGAGGTTGGTCACTCTTGTCCCTTCTGCTGGTGCCTAAGGAGGCCCTCCATCTGTGTCTGCTGCTGGTGCTGGAGGTTGTTCACTCTTGTACCTTCTGCTGGTGCTTGAGGACGTCCTCCATCTGTGTCTGCTGCCGGTGCTGGAGGTTGTTCACCCTTGTACCTTCTGCTGGTGCCTGAGGAGGTCCTACATCTGTGTCTGCTGCCAGTGCTGGATGTTGGTCACTCTTGTCCCTTCTGCTGGTGCCTGAGAAGGTCCTCCATCTGTGTCTGCTGCCGGTGCTTGAGGTTATTCACCCTTGAACCTTATGCTGGTGCCTGAGGAGTTCCTCCATCTGTGTCTGCTGCTGGTGCCGGAGATTGGTCACTCTTGTACCTTCTGCTGGTGCCTGAGGAGGTCCTCCATCTGTATCTGCTGCTGGTGCCGGAGGTTGGTCACCCTTGTACCTTCTGCTGGTGCCTGAGGAGGTCCTCCATCACTGTCTGCTGCTGGTGCTGGAGGTTGTTCACCCTTGTCCCTTCTGCTGGTGCCTGAGGAGGTCCTTCATCTGTATCTGCTGCCGGAGGTTGGTTACTCTTGTACCTTCTTGCGGTGCCTGAGGAGGCCCTCCATATGTGTCTGCTGCTGGTGCTGGAGATTGGTAACCATCGTACCTTCTGCTGGTGCCTGAGGTCCTCCACCTGTATCTGCTCCTTGTGCCGGATGTTGGTCACTCTTGCACCTTCTGCTGGTGCCTGAGGAGGTCCTCCATCTGTGTCTGCTGCTAGTCCTGGAGGTTGGTCACCCTTGTAGCTTCTGCTGGTGCCTGAGGAGGTCCTCCATCTGTGTCTGCTGCCAGTGCTGGAGGTTGTTCACCTGTGTCCCTTCTGCTGGTTCTTGAGGAGGTCCTCCATCTGTGTCTGCTGCCGGCTCCAGAGGTTGTTCACCTGTGCCCCTTCTGCTGGTTGCTGAGGAGGTCCTCCATCTGTGTCTGCTGCCGGTGCTTGAGGTTGTTCACCCTTGTACCTTCTGCTGGTGCCTGAGGAGGTCCTCCATCTGTTTCTGCTGCTGGAGGTTGGTCACCCTTGTACCTTCTGCTGGTGCCTGAGGAGGTCCTCCATCTGTGTCTGCTGCCAGTGCTGGAGGTTGGTCACTCTTGTCCCTTCTGCTGGTGCCTGAGGAGGTCCTCCATCTGTGTCTGCTGCCGGTGCTGGAGGTTGTTCACTCTTGTACCTTCTGCTGGTGCCTGAGGACGTCCTCCATCTGTGTCTGCTGCCAGTGCTGGAGGTTGGTCACTCTTGTCCCTTCTGCTGGTGCCTGAGGAGGTCCTCCATCTGTGTCTGCTGCCAGTGCTGGAGGGTGGTCACTCTTGTCCTTTCTGCTGGTGCCTGAAGAGGTCCTCCATCTGTGCCTGCTGCCGGCGCTGGAGGATGTTCACCCTTGTACCTTCTGCTGGTGCCTGAGGAGGTCCTACATCTGTGTCTGCTGCCGGAGTTTGTTCACCCTTGTACCTTCTGCTGATGCCTGAGGAGGTCCTCCATCTGTGTCTGCTGCCGGCTCCAGAGGTTGTTCACCCGTGTCCCTTCTGCTGGTGCCTGAGGAGGTCCTACATCTGTGTCTGCTGCTGGAGGTTTGTCACCCTTGTACCTTCTGCTGGTGCCTGAGGAGGTCCTCCATCTGTGTCTACTGCTGGTGCCGGAGGTTGTTCACCCTTATACCTTCTGCTGGTGCCTGAGGAGGTCCTCCATCTGTGTCTGCTGCTGGCTCCAGAGGTTGTTCACCCGTGTCCCTTCTGCTGGTGCCTTAAGAGGTCCTCCATCTGTGTCTGCTGGAGGAAGTCGTTCACCCTTGTACCTTCTACTGGTGCCTGAGGAGGTCCCCCATCTGTGTCTGCTGCTGGTGCTGGAGGTTGGCCACCCTTGTCCCTCCTGCTGGTGCCTGAGGAGGTCCTCCTTCTGTTTCTGCTGCCTGCTGGAGGTTGGTCACCCTTGTACTTTCTGCTGGTGCCCGAGGAGGTTCCCCTGAGTCCTCTGCTGGTGCTACATGAGGTCTCCACTCCCGTGCCTACTGCTAGCACCTGAGGAGACTCCTCCTCTGTGCCCACTGCTGGTGCGTGAGGTGCTTCTCCCTCTGTGCCCGCTTCTCATGCCCTCTGCGTGCTCTCTCCTGGTAGCTCGCGGGCACCCTTGGACTGGCAGAGAGAGTCGATGCTGTCTTTGCTTTCTGGTTTATGGGCCGCTCATTGACCTTTTACAATCCTGGTGTTTTGGGTGAAGCTCATCACATTTCATGCACTGAAGCCTGGCTGGCTGGTTTGTATGTGGTGGGGGCCCTTCAGCATGGGCACAGAGGGTGGCACTATGGAGTGAGCGTTGCCACAAACTACCCCTAGTGGGTGAGGTGGGACTCAAAATCTGCCTTACTTCTGTGCTTCTCGGAGTCTTATCCACGCCCGGAACAAATAGATACTTGCTCCTTCAGCCGCATGACCTGAGGGGAAATTTGTTTTTTTTTAAACTGGGACAGGTGAACGTTCCTCTGTCATAGATTCACGAGAAAACACATGTGCAAACCTCCATATTATCCTTCGTGAAGAAAATGAGATGAGTTTTATGAGACAACTAATGATCCTGTAGCGACATCTACCAGACACTTTTAGAAATACCACCCAAGTAACCAAGTTAACAGTGAAACGATGTTAAGGGAGACGAGATAAAGGTTCTTATCTTCTAGTACTGCTCCGGAGGACAGTGCGGGCACCAATGACACCTGTGGGGCAGAGCTGGAAGTGTTCCTGAAGCTGCCGCTCCGGAGGACAGTGCGGGCGCCAGTGACACCTGTGGGGCAGAGCTGGAAGTGTCACTGAAGCTGCCGTTCCGGAGGGCAGTGCGGACGCTAGTGGCACCTGTGAGGCAGAGCTGGAAGTGTTCCTGAAGCTGCCCCTCCGGAGGGCAGTGCGGACGCCAGTGACACCTGTGGGGCAGAGCTGGGAGTGTTCCTGAAGCTGCCGCTCCGGAGGGCAGTGCGGACGCCAGTGACACCTGTGGGGCAGAGCTGGAAGTGTTCCTGAAGCTGCCCCTCTGGAGGGCAGTGCGGACGCCAGTGACACCTGTGGGGCAGAGCTGGAAGTGTTCCTGAAGCTGCCGCTCCGGAGGGCAGTGCAGACGCCAGTGACACCTGTGGGGCAGAGCTGGAAGTGTTCCTGAAGCTGCCCCTCTGGAGGGCAGTGCGGACGCCAGTGACACCTGTGGGGCAGAGCTGGAAGTGTTCCTGAAGCTGCCGCTCCAGAGGGCAGTGCGGGTGCCAGTGACACCTGTGGGGCAGAGCTGGAAGTGTGTCTGGAAGCTGCCGCTCTGGAGGGCAGTGTGGACGCCAGTGACACCTGTGGGGCAGAGCTGGAAGTGTTCCTGAAGCTGCCCTCCGGAGGGCAGTGCGGACACCAATGACACCTGTGGGGCAGAGCTGGAAGTGTTCCTGAAGCTGCCGCTCCGGAGGGCAGTGCGGACGCCAGTGACACCTGTGGGGCAGAGCTGGAAGTGTTCCTGAAGCTGTCTCTCCGGAGGGCAGTGTGGACCCCAGTGACACCTGTGGGGCAGAGCTGGAAGTGTTCTTGAAGCTGCCGTTCCTGAAGGCAGTGCGGATGCCAGTGACACATGTGGGGCAGAGCTGGAAGTGCGTCTGGAAGCTGCTGCTCTGGAGGGCAGTGTGGACGCCAGTGACACCTGTGGGGCAGAGCTGGAAGTGTGTCTAGAAGCTGCCACTCTGGAGGGCAATGTGGACGCCCGAGACACCTGTGGGGCAGAGCTGGAAGTGTCACTGAAGCTGCCGCTCTGTAGGGCAGTGTGGACGCCAGTGACACCAGTGGGGCAGAGCTGGAAGTGTCACTGAAGCTGCTACTCCGTAGGGCAGTGTGGACGCCAGTGACACCTGTGGGGCAGAGCTGGAAGTGTCATTGAAGCTGCCGCTCTGGAGGGCAGTGCAGACGCCAGTGACACCTGTGGGGCAGAGCTGGAAGTGTCACTGAAGCTGCAGCTCCGGAGGGCAGAGCGGATGCCAGTGACACCTGTGGGACAGAGCTGGAAGTGTTCCTGAAGCTGCCGCTCCATAGGGCAGTGTGGACGCCAGTGACACCTGTGGGGCAGAGCTGGAAGTGTCATTGAAGCTGCTGCACTGGAGGGCAGTGTGGACGCCAGTGACACCTGTGGGGCTGAGCTAGAAGTGTCACTGAAGCTGCCCCTCTGGAGGGCAGTGTGGACGCCAGTGACACCTGTAGGGCAGAGCTGGAAGTGGTCCTGAAGCTGCTGCTCCGGGAGGGCAGTGTGGACCCCAGTGACACCTGTGGGGCAGAGCTGGAAGTTTTCCTGAAGCTGCTGCTCCGTAGGGCAGTGCGGACGCCAGTGACACCTGTGGGGCAGAGCTGGAAGTGCTCCTGAAGCTGCTGCGCCGTAGGGCAGTGTGGACGCCAGTGACACCTGTGGGGCAGAGCTGGAAGTGTTCCTGAAGCTGCCGCTCCGTAGGGCAGTGTGGACGCCAGTGACACCTGTAGGGCAGAGCTGGAAGTGTTCCTGAAGCTGCTGCTCCGAAGGTCAGTGTGGACGCCAGTGACACCTGTAGGGCAGAGCTGGAAGTGTTCCTGAAGCTGCTGCTCGGAAGGGCAGTGTGGATGCCAGTGACACCTGTAGGGCAGAGCTGGAAGTGTAATTGAAGCTGCCGCTCCGTAGGGCAGTGTGGATGCCAGTGACACCTGTGGGGCAGAGCTGGAAGTGTTCCTGAAGCTGTCTCTCCGGAGGGCAGTGTGGACGCCAGTGACACCTGTGGGGCAGAGCTGGAAGTGTTCTTGAAGCTGCCGTTCCAGAAGGCAGTGCGGATGCCAGTTACACATGTGGGGCAGAGCTGGAAGTGCGTCTGGAAGCTGCTGCTCTGGAGGGCAGTGTGGACGCCAGTGACACCTGTGGGGCAGAGCTGGAAGTGTGTCTAGAAGCTGCCACTCTGGAGGGCAATGTGGACGCCCGAGACACCTGTGGGGCAGAGCTGGAAGTGTAACTGAAGCTGCCGCTCCGTAGGGCAGTGTGGACGCCAGTGACACCAGTGGGGCAGAGCTGGAAGTGTCACTGAAGCTGCCGCTCCGTAGGGCAGTGTGGACGCCAGTGACACCTGTGGGGCAGAGCTGGAAGTGTCATTGAAGCTGCCGCTCTGGAGGGCAGTGCAGACGCCAGTGACACCTGTGGGGCAGAGCTGGAAGTGTCACTGAAGCTGCAGCTCCGGAGGGCAGAGCGGATGCCAGTGACACCTGTGGGACAGAGCTGGAAGTGTTCCTGAAGCTGCCGCTCCATAGGGCAGTGTGGATGCCAGTGACACCTGTGGGGCAGAGCTGGAAGTGTCATTGAAGCTGCTGCACTGGAGGGCAGTGTGGACGCCAGTGACACCTGTGGGGCTGAGCTAGAAGTGTCACTGAAGCTGCCCCTCTGGAGGGCAGTGTGGACGCCAGTGACACCTGTAGGGCAGAGCTGGAAGTGGTCCTGAAGCTGCTGCTCCGGAGGGCAGTGTGGACCCCAGTGACACCTGTGGGGCAGAGCTGGAAGTTTTCCTGAAGCTGCTGCTCCGTAGGGCAGTGCGGACGCCAGTGACACCTGTGGGGCAGAGCTGGAAGTGCTCCTGAAGCTGCTGCGCCGTAGGGCAGTGTGGACGCCAGTGACACCTGTGGGGCAGAGCTGGAAGTGTTCCTGAAGCTGCTGCTCCGAAGGGCAGTGTGGACGCCAGTGACACCTGTAGGGCAGAGCTGGAAGTGTTCCTGAAGCTGCTGCTCCGAAGGGCAGTGTGGATGCCAGTGACACCTGTAGGGCAGAGCTGGAAGTGTTCCTGAAGCTGCTGCTCCGAAGGGCAGTGTGGACACCAGAGACACCTGTGGGGCAGAGCTGGAAGTGTTTCTGCAAGCTGCCGCTCTGGAGGGCAGTGCGAACACCAGTGACACCTGTGGGGCAGAGCTAGAAGTGTAATTGAAGCTGCCGCTCCGTAGGGCCGTGTGGACGCCAGTGACACCTGTAGGGCAGAGCTGGTAGTGTAAATGAAGCTGCCGCTCCGTAGGGCAGTGTGGACGCCAGTGACACCTGTAGGGCAGAGCTGGAAGTGTAATTGAAGCTGCCGCTCCGTAGGGCAGTGTGGACGCCAGTGACACCTGTAGGGCAGAGCTGGAAGTGTAATTGAAGCTGCCGCTCCGTAGGGCAGTGTGGACGCCAGTGACACCTGTAGGGCAGAGCTGGAAGTGTTCCTGAAGCTCCCACTCCAGAGGGAAGTGCAGATGTCAATAGTGCTGTAAAGGGCAAATTGATGTCCTCACGCTGACACCTGTGGGACAGAGCTGGAAGTGTTCCTGAAGCTGCTGCTCCAAAGGGCAGTGTGGACGCCAGTGACACCTATAGGGCAGAGCTGGAAGTGTTCCTGAAGCTGCTGCTCCGAAGGGCAGTGTGGACGCCAGTGACACCTGTGGGGCAAAGCTGGAAGTGTCATTGAAGCTGCCGCTCTGTAGGGCAGTGTGGACGCCAGTGACACCTGTGGGGCAGAGCTGGAAGTGTAATTGAAGCTGCCGCTCCGAAGGGCAGTGTGGACGCCAGTGACACCTGTAGGGCAGGGCTGGAAGTGTAATTGAAGCTGCCGCTCCGTAGGGCAGTGTGGACGCCAGTGACACCTGTAGGGCAGAGCTGGAAGTGTAATTGAAGCTGCCGCTCCGTAGGGCAGTGTGGACGCCAGTGACACCTGTAGGGCAGAGCTGGAAGTGTAATTGAAGCTGCCGCTCCGTAGGGCAGTGCGGATGCCAGTGACACCTGTAGGGTAGAACTGGAAGTGTTCCTGAAGCTCCCACTCCAGAGGGAAGTGCAGACGTCAATAGCGCTGTAAAGGGCTAATTGATGCCCTCACGCTGACACCTGTGGGACAGAGCTGGAAGTGTTCCTGAAGCTGCTGCTCCGGAGGGCACTGTGGACGCCAGTGACACCTGTGGGGCAGAGCTGGAAGTGTTCCTGAAGCTGCCACTTCAGAGGGCAGTGCGGATGCCAGTGACATCTGTGGGGCAGAGCTGGAAGTGTGTCTGGAAGCTGCCGCTCTGGAGGGCAGTGCGAACACCAGTGACACCTGTGGGGCAGAGCTGGAAGTGTTCCTGAAGCTGCTGCTCCGGAGGGCACTGTGGACGCCAGTGACACCTGTGGGGCAGAGCTGGAAGTGTTCCTGAAGCTGCCACTTCAGAGGGCAGTGCGGATGCCAGTGACATCTGTGGGGCAGAGCTGGAAGTGTGTCTGGAAGCTGCCGCTCTGGAGGGCAGTGCGAACACCAGTGACACCTGTGGGGCAGAGCTGGAAGTGTTCCTGAAGCTGCAGCTTCGTAGGTCAGTGCGAACGCCAGTGACATCTGTGGGGCAGAGCTGGAAGTGTTCCTGAAGCTGCAGCTCCATAGGTCAGTGCGGACGCCAGTGACACCTGTGGGGCAGAGATGGAAGTGTTCCTGAAGCTGCAGCTCCATAGGTCAGTGCGAACGCCAGTGACATCTGTGGGGCAGAGCTGGGAGTGTTCCTGAAGCTGCCACTCCAGATGGCAGTGCGGATGCCAGTGACACCTGTGGGGCAGAGCTGGAAATTTTCCTGAAGCTGCCACTCCAGATGGCAGTGCCAATGGCAGTGGCACCTGTGGGGCAGAGCTGGAAGTGTTCCTGAAGCTGCTGCTCCGGAGGGCAGTGTGGACGCCAGTGACACCTGTGGGGCAGAGCTGGAAGTGTTCCTGAAGCTGCTGCTCCGAAGGGCAGTGTGGACGCCAGTGACACCTGTGGGGCAAAGCTGGAAGTGTCATTGAAGCTGCCGCTCTGTAGGGCAGTGTGGACGCCAGTGACACCTGTGGGGCAGAGCTGGAAGTGTAATTGAAGCTGCCGCTCCGAAGGGCAGTGTGGACGCCAGTGACACCTGTAGGGCAGAGCTGGAAGTGTAATTGAAGCTGCCGCTCCGTAGGGCAGTGTGGACGCCAGTGACACCTGTAGGGCAGAGCTGGAAGTGTAATTGAAGCTGCCGCTCCGTAGGGCAGTGTGGACGCCAGTGACACCTGTAGGGCAGAGCTGGAAGTGTAATTGAAGCTGCCGCTCCGTAGGGCAGTGCGGATGCCAGTGACACCTGTAGGGTAGAACTGGAAGTGTTCCTGAAGCTCCCACTCCAGAGGGAAGTGCAGACGTCAATAGCGCTGTAAAGGGCTAATTGATGCCCTCACGCTGACACCTGTGGGACAGAGCTGGAAGTGTTCCTGAAGCTGCTGCTCCGGAGGGCACTGTGGACGCCAGTGACACCTGTGGGGCAGAGCTGGAAGTGTTCCTGAAGCTGCCACTTCAGAGGGCAGTGCGGATGCCAGTGACATCTGTGGGGCAGAGCTGGAAGTGTGTCTGGAAGCTGCCGCTCTGGAGGGCAGTGCGAACACCAGTGACACCTGTGGGGCAGAGCTGGAAGTGTTCCTGAAGCTGCTGCTCCGGAGGGCACTGTGGACGCCAGTGACACCTGTGGGGCAGAGCTGGAAGTGTTCCTGAAGCTGCCACTTCAGAGGGCAGTGCGGATGCCAGTGACATCTGTGGGGCAGAGCTGGAAGTGTGTCTGGAAGCTGCCGCTCTGGAGGGCAGTGCGAACACCAGTGACACCTGTGGGGCAGAGCTGGAAGTGTTCCTGAAGCTGCAGCTTCGTAGGTCAGTGCGAACGCCAGTGACATCTGTGGGGCAGAGCTGGAAGTGTTCCTGAAGCTGCAGCTCCATAGGTCAGTGCGGACGCCAGTGACACCTGTGGGGCAGAGATGGAAGTGTTCCTGAAGCTGCAGCTCCATAGGTCAGTGCGAACGCCAGTGACATCTGTGGGGCAGAGCTGGAAGTGTTCCTGAAGCTGCCACTCCAGATGGCAGTGCGGATGCCAGTGACACCTGTGGGGCAGAGCTGGAAATTTTCCTGAAGCTGCCACTCCAGATGGCAGTGCCAATGGCAGTGGCACCTGTGGGGCAGAGCTGGAAGTGTTCCTGAAGCTGCTGCTCCGGAGGGCAGTGTGGACGCCAGTGACACCTGTGGGGCAGAGCTGGAAGTGTTCCTGAAGCTGCCACTTCAGAGGGCAGTGCGGACGCCAGTGGCACCTGTGGGGCAGAGCTGGAAGTGTGTCTGGAAGCTGCCGCTCTGGGAGGGCAGTGCGAACACCAGTGACACCTGTGGGGCAGAGATGGAAGTGTTCCTGAAGCTGCAGCTCCATAGGTCAGTGCAGACGCCAGTGACACCTGTGGGGCAGAGCTGGGAGTGTTACTGAAGCTGACACTCCAGAGGGCAGTGCGGACGCCAGTGACACCTGTAGGGCAGAGCTGGAAGTGTTCCTGAAGCTGACGCTCCAGAGGGCAGTGCGGACGCCAGTGACACCTGTGGGGGCAGAGCTGGAAGTGTGTCTGGAAGCTGCCGCTCTGGAGGGCAGTGTGGACGCCAGAGACACCTGTGGGGCAGAGCTGGAAGTGTTCCTGAAGCTGCTGCTCCGGAGGGCAGTGTGGACACCAGTGACACCTGTGGGGCAGAGCTGGAAGTGTTCCTGAAGCTGCCACTTCAGCAGGCAGTGCGGACGCCAGTGACACCAGTGGGGCAAAGCTGGAAGTGTCATTGAAGCTGCCGCTCTGTAGGGCAGTGTGGACGCCAGTGACACCTGTGGGGCAGAGCTGGAAGTGTAATTGAAGCTGCCGCTCCGAAGGGCAGTGTGGACGCCAGTGACACCTGTAGGGCAGAGCTGGAAGTGTAATTGAAGCTGCCGCTCCGTAGGGCAGTGTGGACGCCAGTGACACCTGTAGGGCAGAGCTGGAAGTGTAATTGAAGCTGCCGCTCCGTTGGGCAGTGTGGACGCCAGTGACACCTGTAGGGCAGAGCTGGAAGTGTTCCTGAAGCTCCCACTCCAGAGTGAAGTGCAGACGTCAATAGTGCTGTAAAGGGCAAATTGATGTCCTCACGCTGACACCTGTGGGACAGAGCTGGAAGTGTTCCTGAAGTTGCTGCTCCAAAGGGCAGTGTGGACGCCAGTGACACCTGTAGGGCAGAGCTGGAAGTGTTCCTGAAGCTGCTGCTCCGAAGGGCAGTGTGGACGCCAGTGACACCTGTGGGGCAAAGCTGGAAGTGTCATTGAAGCTGCCGCTCTGTAGGGCAGTGTGGACGCCAGTGACACCTGTGGGGCAGAGCTGGAAGTGTAATTGAAGCTGCCGCTCCGAAGGGCAGTGTGGACGCCAGTGACACCTGTAGGGCAGAGCTGGAAGTGTAATTGAAGCTGCCGCTCCGTAGGGCAGTGTGGATGCCAGTGACACCTGTAGGGCAGAGCTGGAAGTGTTTCTGCAAGCTGCCGCTCTGGAGGGCAGTGTGGACGCCAGTGACACCTGTAGGGCAGAGCTGGAAGTGTAATTGAAGATGCCGCTCCGTAGGGCAGTGCGGATGCCAGTGACACCTGTAGGGTAGAACTGGAAGTGTTCCTGAAGCTCCCACTCCAGAGGGAAGTGCAGACGTCAATAGCGCAGTAAAGTGCTAATTGATGCCCTCACACTGACACCTGTGGGACAGAGCTGGAAGTGTTCCTGAAGCTGCTGCTCCGAAGGGCAGTGTGGACACCAGAGACACCTGTGGGGCAGAGCTGGAAGTGTGTCTGGAAGCTGCCGCTCTGGAGGGCAGTGCGAACACCAGTGACACCTGTGGGGCAGAGCTGGAAGTGTTCCTGAAGCTGCTGCTCCGGAGGGCACTGTGGACGCCAGTGACACCTGTGGGGCAGAGCTGGAAGTGTTCCTGAAGCTGCCACTTCAGAGGGCAGTGCGGATGCCGGTGACATCTGTGGGGCAGAGCTGGAAGTGTGTCTGGAAGCTGCCGCTCTGGAGGGCAGTGCGAACACCAGTGACACCTGTGGGGCAGAGCTGGAAGTGTTCCTGAAGCTGCAGCTTCGTAGGTCAGTGCGAACGCCAGTGACATCTGTGGGGCAGAGCTGGAAGTGTTCCTGAAGCTGCAGCTCCATAGGTCAGTGCGGACGCCAGTGACACCTGTGGGGCAGAGATGGAAGTGTTCCTGAAGCTGCAGCTCCATAGGTCAGTGCGAACGCCAGTGACATCTGTGGGGCAGAGCTGGAAGTGTTCCTGAAGCTGCCACTCCAGATGGCAGTGCGGATGCCAGTGACACCTGTGGGGCAGAGCTGGAAATTTTCCTGAAGCTGCCACTCCAGATGGCAGTGCCAATGGCAGTGGCACCTGTGGGGCAGAGCTGGAAGTGTTCCTGAAGCTGCTGCTCCGGAGGGCAGTGTGGACGCCAGTGACACCTGTGGGGCAGAGCTGGAAGTGTTCCTGAAGCTGCTGCTCCGAAGGGCAGTGTGGACGCCAGTGACACCTGTGGGGCAAAGCTGGAAGTGTCATTGAAGCTGCCGCTCTGTAGGGCAGTGTGGACGCCAGTGACACCTGTGGGGCAGAGCTGGAAGTGTAATTGAAGCTGCCGCTCCGAAGGGCAGTGTGGACGCCAGTGACACCTGTAGGGCAGAGCTGGAAGTGTAATTGAAGCTGCCGCTCCGTAGGGCAGTGTGGACGCCAGTGACACCTGTAGGGCAGAGCTGGAAGTGTAATTGAAGCTGCCGCTCCGTAGGGCAGTGTGGACGCCAGTGACACCTGTAGGGCAGAGCTGGAAGTGTAATTGAAGCTGCCGCTCCGTAGGGCAGTGCGGATGCCAGTGACACCTGTAGGGTAGAACTGGAAGTGTTCCTGAAGCTCCCACTCCAGAGGGAAGTGCAGACGTCAATAGCGCTGTAAAGGGCTAATTGATGCCCTCACGCTGACACCTGTGGGACAGAGCTGGAAGTGTTCCTGAAGCTGCTGCTCCGGAGGGCACTGTGGACGCCAGTGACACCTGTGGGGCAGAGCTGGAAGTGTTCCTGAAGCTGCCACTTCAGAGGGCAGTGCGGATGCCAGTGACATCTGTGGGGCAGAGCTGGAAGTGTGTCTGGAAGCTGCCGCTCTGGAGGGCAGTGCGAACACCAGTGACACCTGTGGGGCAGAGCTGGAAGTGTTCCTGAAGCTGCTGCTCCGGAGGGCACTGTGGACGCCAGTGACACCTGTGGGGCAGAGCTGGAAGTGTTCCTGAAGCTGCCACTTCAGAGGGCAGTGCGGATGCCAGTGACATCTGTGGGGCAGAGCTGGAAGTGTGTCTGGAAGCTGCCGCTCTGGAGGGCAGTGCGAACACCAGTGACACCTGTGGGGCAGAGCTGGAAGTGTTCCTGAAGCTGCAGCTTCGTAGGTCAGTGCGAACGCCAGTGACATCTGTGGGGCAGAGCTGGAAGTGTTCCTGAAGCTGCAGCTCCATAGGTCAGTGCGGACGCCAGTGACACCTGTGGGGCAGAGATGGAAGTGTTCCTGAAGCTGCAGCTCCATAGGTCAGTGCGAACGCCAGTGACATCTGTGGGGCAGAGCTGGAAGTGTTCCTGAAGCTGCCACTCCAGATGGCAGTGCGGATGCCAGTGACACCTGTGGGGCAGAGCTGGAAATTTTCCTGAAGCTGCCACTCCAGATGGCAGTGCCAATGGCAGTGGCACCTGTGGGGCAGAGCTGGAAGTGTTCCTGAAGCTGCTGCTCCGGAGGGCAGTGTGGACGCCAGTGACACCTGTGGGGCAGAGCTGGAAGTGTTCCTGAAGCTGCCACTTCAGAGGGCAGTGCGGACGCCAGTGGCACCTGTGGGGCAGAGCTGGAAGTGTGTCTGGAAGCTGCCGCTCTGGAGGGCAGTGCGAACACCAGTGACACCTGTGGGGCAGAGATGGAAGTGTTCCTGAAGCTGCAGCTCCATAGGTCAGTGCAGACGCCAGTGACACCTGTGGGGCAGAGCTGGGAGTGTTACTGAAGCTGACACTCCAGAGGGCAGTGCGGACGCCAGTGACACCTGTAGGGCAGAGCTGGAAGTGTTCCTGAAGCTGACGCTCCAGAGGGCAGTGCGGACGCCAGTGACACCTGTGGGGGCAGAGCTGGAAGTGTGTCTGGAAGCTGCCGCTCTGGAGGGCAGTGTGGACGCCAGAGACACCTGTGGGGCAGAGCTGGAAGTGTTCCTGAAGCTGCTGCTCCGGAGGGCAGTGTGGACACCAGTGACACCTGTGGGGCAGAGCTGGAAGTGTTCCTGAAGCTGCCACTTCAGCAGGCAGTGCGGACGCCAGTGACACCAGTGGGGCAAAGCTGGAAGTGTCATTGAAGCTGCCGCTCTGCAGGGCAGTGTGGACGCCAGTGACACCTGTGGGGCAGAGCTGGAAGTGTAATTGAAGCTGCCGCTCCGAAGGGCAGTGTGGACGCCAGTGACACCTGTAGGGCAGAGCTGGAAGTGTAATTGAAGCTGCCGCTCCGTAGGGCAGTGTGGACGCCAGTGACACCTGTAGGGCAGAGCTGGAAGTGTAATTGAAGCTGCCGCTCCGTTGGGCAGTGTGGACGCCAGTGACACCTGTAGGGCAGAGCTGGAAGTGTTCCTGAAGCTCCCACTCCAGAGTGAAGTGCAGACGTCAATAGTGCTGTAAAGGGCAAATTGATGTCCTCACGCTGACACCTGTGGGACAGAGCTGGAAGTGTTCCTGAAGTTGCTGCTCCAAAGGGCAGTGTGGACGCCAGTGACACCTGTAGGGCAGAGCTGGAAGTGTTCCTGAAGCTGCTGCTCCGAAGGGCAGTGTGGACGCCAGTGACACCTGTGGGGCAAAGCTGGAAGTGTCATTGAAGCTGCCGCTCTGTAGGGCAGTGTGGACGCCAGTGACACCTGTGGGGCAGAGCTGGAAGTGTAATTGAAGCTGCCGCTCCGAAGGGCAGTGTGGACGCCAGTGACACCTGTAGGGCAGAGCTGGAAGTGTAATTGAAGCTGCCGCTCCGTAGGGCAGTGTGGACGCCAGTGACACCTGTAGGGCAGAGCTGGAAGTGTTTCTGCAAGCTGCCGCTCTGGAGGGCAGTGTGGACGCCAGTGACACCTGTAGGGCAGAGCTGGAAGTGTAATTGAAGATGCCGCTCCGTAGGGCAGTGCGGATGCCAGTGACACCTGTAGGGTAGAACTGGAAGTGTTCCTGAAGCTCCCACTCCAGAGGGAAGTGCAGACGTCAATAGCGCAGTAAAGTGCTAATTGATGCCCTCACACTGACACCTGTGGGACAGAGCTGGAAGTGTTCCTGAAGCTGCTGCTCCGAAGGGCAGTGTGGACACCAGAGACACCTGTGGGGCAGAGCTGGAAGTGTTTCTGCAAGCTGCCGCTCTGGAGGGCAGTGCGAACACCAGTGACACCTGTGGGGCAGAGCTAGAAGTGTTCCTGAAGCTGCTGCTCCGGAGGGCACTGTAGACGCCAGTGACACCTGTGGGGCAGAGCTGGAAGTGTTCCTGAAGCTGCCACTTCAGAGGGCAGTGCGGATGCCGGTGACATCTGTGGGGCAGAGCTGGAAGTGTGTCTGGAAGCTGCCGCTCTGGAGGGCAGTGCGAACACCAGTGACACCTGTGGGGCAGAGCTGGAAGTGTTCCTGAAGCTGCAGCTTCGTAGGTCAGTGCGAACGCCAGTGACATCTGTGGGGCAGAGCTGGAAGTGTTCCTGAAGCTGCAGCTCCATAGGTCAGTGCGGACGCCAGTGACACCTGTGGGGCAGAGATGGAAGTGTTCCTGAAGCTGCAGCTCCATAGGTCAGTGCGAACGCCAGTGACATCTGTGGGGCAGAGCTGGAAGTGTTCCTGAAGCTGCCACTCCAGATGGCAGTGCGGATGCCAGTGACACCTGTGGGGCAGAGCTGGAAATTTTCCTGAAGCTGCCACTCCAGATGGCAGTGCCAATGGCAGTGGCACCTGTGGGGCAGAGCTGGAAGTGTTCCTGAAGCTGCTGCTCCGGAGGGCAGTGTGGACGCCAGTGACACCTGTGGGGAAGAGCTGGAAGTGTTCCTGAAGCTGCTGCTCCGAAGGGCAGTGTGGACGCCAGTAACACCTGTGGGGCAAAGCTGGAAGTGTCATTGAAGCTGCCGCTCTGTAGGACAGTGTGGACGCCAGTGACACCTGTGGGGCAGAGCTGGAAGTGTAATTGAAGCTGCCGCTCCGAAGGGCAGTGTGGACGCCAGTGACACCTGTAGGGCAGAGCTGGAAGTGTAATTGAAGCTGCCGCTCCGTAGGGCAGTGTGGACGCCAGTGACACCTGTAGGGCAGAGCTGGAAGTGTAATTGAAGCTGCCGCTCCGTAGGGCAGTGTGGACGCCAGTGACACCTGTAGGGCAGAGCTGGAAGTGTAATTGAAGCTGCCGCTCCGTAGGGCAGTGCGGATGCCAGTGACACCTGTAGGGTAGAACTGGAAGTGTTCCTGAAGCTCCCACTCCAGAGGGAAGTGCAGACGTCAATAGCGCTGTAAAGGGCTAATTGATGCCCTCACGCTGACACCTGTGGGACAGAGCTGGAAGTGTTCCTGAAGCTGCTGCTCCGGAGGGCACTGTGGACGCCAGTGACACCTGTGGGGCAGAGCTGGAAGTGTTCCTGAAGCTGCCACTTCAGAGGGCAGTGCGGATGCCAGTGACATCTGTGGGGCAGAGCTGGAAGTGTGTCTGGAAGCTGCCGCTCTGGAGGGCAGTGCGAACACCAGTGACACCTGTGGGGCAGAGCTGGAAGTGTTCCTGAAGCTGCTGCTCCGGAGGGCACTGTGGACGCCAGTGACACCTGTGGGGCAGAGCTGGAAGTGTTCCTGAAGCTGCCACTTCAGAGGGCAGTGCGGATGCCAGTGACATCTGTGGGGCAGAGCTGGAAGTGTGTCTGGAAGCTGCCGCTCTGGAGGGCAGTGCGAACACCAGTGACACCTGTGGGGCAGAGCTGGAAGTGTTCCTGAAGCTGCAGCTTCGTAGGTCAGTGCGAACGCCAGTGACATCTGTGGGGCAGAGCTGGAAGTGTTCCTGAAGCTGCAGCTCCATAGGTCAGTGCGGACGCCAGTGACACCTGTGGGGCAGAGATGGAAGTGTTCCTGAAGCTGCAGCTCCATAGGTCAGTGCGAACGCCAGTGACATCTGTGGGGCAGAGCTGGAAGTGTTCCTGAAGCTGCCACTCCAGATGGCAGTGCGGATGCCAGTGACACCTGTGGGGCAGAGCTGGAAATTTTCCTGAAGCTGCCACTCCAGATGGCAGTGCCAATGGCAGTGGCACCTGTGGGGCAGAGCTGGAAGTGTTCCTGAAGCTGCTGCTCCGGAGGGCAGTGTGGACGCCAGTGACACCTGTGGGGCAGAGCTGGAAGTGTTCCTGAAGCTGCCACTTCAGAGGGCAGTGCGGACGCCAGTGGCACCTGTGGGGCAGAGCTGGAAGTGTGTCTGGAAGCTGCCGCTCTGGAGGGCAGTGCGAACACCAGTGACACCTGTGGGGCAGAGATGGAAGTGTTCCTGAGGCTGCAGCTCCATAGGTCAGTGCAGACGCCAGTGACACCTGTGGGGCAGAGCTGGGAGTGTTACTGAAGCTGACACTCCAGAGGGCAGTGCGGACGCCAGTGACACCTGTAGGGCAGAGCTGGAAGTGTTCCTGAAGCTGACGCTCCAGAGGGCAGTGCGGACGCCAGTGACACCTGTGGGGGCAGAGCTGGAAGTGTGTCTGGAAGCTGCCGCTCTGGAGGGCAGTGTGGACGCCAGAGACACCTGTGGGGCAGAGCTGGAAGTGTTCCTGAAGCTGCTGCTCCGGAGGGCAGTGTGGACACCAGTGACACCTGTGGGGCAGAGCTGGAAGTGTTCCTGAAGCTGCCACTTCAGCAGGCAGTGCGGACGCCAGTGACACCAGTGGGGCAAAGCTGGAAGTGTCATTGAAGCTGCCGCTCTGTAGGGCAGTGTGGACGCCAGTGACACCTGTGGGGCAGAGCTGGAAGTGTAATTGAAGCTGCCGCTCCGAAGGGCAGTGTGGACGCCAGTGACACCTGTAGGGCAGAGCTGGAAGTGTAATTGAAGCTGCCGCTCCGTAGGGCAGTGTGGACGCCAGTGACACCTGTAGGGCAGAGCTGGAAGTGTAATTGAAGCTGCCGCTCCGTTGGGCAGTGTGGACGCCAGTGACACCTGTAGGGCAGAGCTGGAAGTGTTCCTGAAGCTCCCACTCCAGAGTGAAGTGCAGACGTCAATAGTGCTGTAAAGGGCAAATTGATGTCCTCACGCTGACACCTGTGGGACAGAGCTGGAAGTGTTCCTGAAGTTGCTGCTCCAAAGGGCAGTGTGGACGCCAGTGACACCTGTAGGGCAGAGCTGGAAGTGTTCCTGAAGCTGCTGCTCCGAAGGGCAGTGTGGACGCCAGTGACACCTGTGGGGCAAAGCTGGAAGTGTCATTGAAGCTGCCGCTCTGTAGGGCAGTGTGGACGCCAGTGACACCTGTGGGGCAGAGCTGGAAGTGTAATTGAAGCTGCCGCTCCGAAGGGCAGTGTGGACGCCAGTGACACCTGTAGGGCAGAGCTGGAAGTGTAATTGAAGCTGCCGCTCCGTAGGGCAGTGTGGACGCCAGTGACACCTGTAGGGCAGAGCTGGAAGTGTAATTGAAGCTGCCGCTCCGTAGGGCAGTGTGGACGCCAGTGACACCTTTAGGGCAGAGCTGGAAGTGTAATTGAAGCTGCCGCTCCGTAGGGCAGTGCGGATGCCAGTGACACCTGTAGGGTAGAACTGGAAGTGTTCCTGAAGCTCCCACTCCAGAGGGAAGTGCAGACGTCAATAGCGCAGTAAAGGGCTAATTGATGCCCTTACGCTGACACCTGTGGGACAGAGCTGGAAGTGTTCCTGAAGCTGCTGCTCCGAAGGGCAGTGTGGACACCAGAGACACCTGTGGGGCAGAGCTGGAAGTGTTTCTGCAAGCTGCCGCTCTGGAGGGCAGTGCGAACACCAGTGACACCTGTGGGGCAGAGCTAGAAGTGTTCCTGAAGCTGCTGCTCCGGAGGGCACTGTAGACGCCAGTGACACCTGTGGGGCAGAGCTGGAAGTGTTCCTGAAGCTGCCACTTCAGAGGGCAGTGCGGAGGCCAGTGACATCTGTGGGGCAGAGCTGGAAGTGTGTCTGGAAGCTGCCGCTCTGGAGGGCAGTGCGAACTCCAGTGACACCTGTGGGGCAGAGCTGGAAGTGTTCCTGAAGCTGCAGCTTCGTAGGTCAGTGCGAACGCCAGTGACATCTGTGGGGCAGAGCTGGAAGTGTTCCTGAAGCTGCAGCTCCATAGGTCAGTGCGGACGCCAGTGACACCTGTGGGGCAGAGATGGAAGTGTTCCTGAAGCTGCAGCTCCATAGGTCAGTGCGAACGCCAGTGACATCTGTGGGGCAGAGCTGGAAGTGTTCCTGAAGCTGCCACTCCAGATGGCAGTGCGGATGCCAGTGACACCTGTGGGGCAGAGCTGGAATTGTTCCTGAAGCTGCCACTCCAGATGGCAGTGCGGATGCCAGTGGCACCTGTGGGGCAGAGCTGGAAGTGTTCCTGAAGCTGCTGCTCCGGAGGGCAGTGTGGACGCCAGTGACACCTGTGGGGCAGAGCTGGAAGTGTTCCTGAAGCTGCCACTTCAGAGGGCAGTGCGGACGCCAGTGGCACCTGTGGGGCAGAGCTGGAAGTGTGTCTGGAAGCTGCCGCTTTGGAGGGCAGTGCGAACACCAGTGACACCTGTGGGGCAGAGATGGAAGTGTTCCTGAAGCTGCAGCTCCATAGGTCAGTGCGGACGCCAGTGACACCTGTGGGGCAGAGCTGGAAGTGTTCCTGAAGCTGACGCTCCAGAGGGCAGTGCGGACGCCAGTGACACCTGTAGGGCAGAGCTGGGAGTGTTCCTGAAGCTGACACTCCAGAGGGCAGTGCGGACGCCAGTGACACCTGTAGGGCAGAGCTGGAAGTGTTCCTGAAGCTGACGCTCCAGAGGGCAGTGCGGACGCCAGTGACACCTGTGGGGGCAGAGCTGGAAGTGTGTCTGGAAGCTGCCGCTCTGGAGGGCAGTGTGGATGCCAGAGACACCTGTGGGGCAGAGCTGGAAGTGTTCCTGAAGCTGCTGCCCCGGAGGGCAGTGTGGACACCAGTGACACCTGTGGGGCAGAGCTGGAAGTGTTCCTGAAGCTGCCACTTCAGAGGGCAGTGCGGACGCCAGTGACACCAGTGAGGCAAAGCTGGAAGTGTCATTGAAGCTGCCGCTCTGTAGGGCAGTGTGGACGCCAGTGACACCTGTGGGGCAGAGCTGGAAGTGTAATTGAAGCTGCCGCTCCGAAGGGCAGTGTGGACGCCAGTGACACCTGTAGGGCAGAGCTGGAAGTGTAATTGAAGCTGCCGCTCCGTTGGGCAGTGTGGACGCCAGTGACACCTGTAGGGCAGAGCTGGAAGTGTTCCTGAAGCTCCCACTCCAGAGTGAAGTGCAGACGTCAATAGTGCTGTAAAGGGCAAATTGATGTCCTCACGCTGACACCTGTGGGACAGAGCTGGAAGTGTTCCTGAAGTTGCTGCTCCAAAGGGCAGTGTGGACGCCAGTGACACCTGTAGGGCAGAGCTGGAAGTGTTCCTGAAGCTGCTGCTCCGAAGGGCAGTGTGGACGCCAGTGACACCTGTGGGGCAAAGCTGGAAGTGTCATTGAAACTGTCGCTCTGTAGGGCAGTGTGGACGCCAGTGACACCTGTGGGGCAGAGCTGGAAGTGTAATTGAAGCTGCCGCTCCGAAGGGCAGTGTGGACGCCAGTGACACCTGTAGGGCAGAGCTGGAAGTGTAATTGAAGCTGCCGCTCCGTAGGGCAGTGTGGACGCCAGTGACACCTGTAGGGCAGAGCTGGAAGTGTAATTGAAGCTGCCGCTCCGTAGGGCAGTGTGGACGCCAGTGACACCTGTAGGGCAGAGCTGGAAGTGTAATTGAAGATGCCGCTCCGTAGGGCAGTGCGGATGCCAGTGACACCTGTAGGGTAGAACTGGAAGTGTTCCTGAAGCTCCCACTCCAGAGGGAAGTGCAGACGTCAATAGCGCAGTAAAGTGCTAATTGATGCCCTCACACTGACACCTGTGGGACAGAGCTGGAAGTGTTCCTGAAGCTGCTGCTCCGAAGGGCAGTGTGGACACCAGAGACACCTGTGGGGCAGAGCTGGAAGTGTTTCTGCAAGCTGCCGCTCTGGAGG
The DNA here is from genome assembly GCA_963921515.1 of Calotriton arnoldi. Taxonomy (NCBI): domain Eukaryota; kingdom Metazoa; phylum Chordata; class Amphibia; order Caudata; family Salamandridae; genus Calotriton; species Calotriton arnoldi. Next base: position 799,351 of record CAWUFW010000223.1, on the reverse strand, counting down.
GCAGTGCGAACACCAGTGACACCTGTGGGGCAGAGCTAGAAGTGTTCCTGAAGCTGCTGCTCCGGAGGGCACTGTAGACGCCAGTGACACCTGTGGGGCAGAGCTGGAAGTGTTCCTGAAGCTGCCACTTCAGAGGGCAGTGCGGATGCCGGTGACATCTGTGGGGCAGAGCTGGAAGTGTGTCTGGAAGCTGCCGCTCTGGAGGGCAGTGCGAACACCAGTGACACCTGTGGGGCAGAGCTGGAAGTGTTCCTGAAGCTGCAGCTTCGTAGGTCAGTGCGAACGCCAGTGACATCTGTGGGGCAGAGCTGGAAGTGTTCCTGAAGCTGCAGCTCCATAGGTCAGTGCGGACGCCAGTGACACCTGTGGGGCAGAGATGGAAGTGTTCCTGAAGCTGCAGCTCCATAGGTCAGTGCGAACGCCAGTGACATCTGTGGGGCAGAGCTGGAAGTGTTCCTGAAGCTGCCACTCCAGATGGCAGTGCGGATGCCAGTGACACCTGTGGGGCAGAGCTGGAAGTGTTCCTGAAGCTGCCACTCCAGATGGCAGTGCGGATGCCAGTGGCACCTGTGGGGCAGAGCTGGAAGTGTTCCTGAAGCTGCTGCTCCGGAGGGCAGTGTGGACGCCAGTGACACCTGTGGGGCAGAGCTGGAAGTGTTCCTGAAGCTGCCACTTCAGAGGGCAGTGCGGACACCAGTGGCACCTGTGGGGCAGAGCTGGAAGTGTGTCTGGAAGCTGCCGCTCTGGAGGGCAGTGCGAACACCAGTGACACCTGTGGGGCAGAGATGGAAGTGTTCCTGAAGCTGCAGCTCCATAGGTCAGTGCGGACGCCAGTGACACCTGTGGGGCAGAGCTGGAAGTGTTCCTGAAGCTGACGCTCCAGAGGGCAGTGCGGACGCCAGTGACACCTGTAGGGCAGAGCTGGGAGTGTTCCTGAAGCTGACACTCCAGAGGGCAGTGCGGACGCCAGTGACACCTGTAGGGCAGAGCTGGAAGTGTTCCTGAAGCTGACGCGCCAGAGGGCAGTGCGGACGCCAGTGACACCTGTGGGGGCAGAGCTGGAAGTGTGTCTGGAAGCTGCCGCTCTGGAGGGAAGTGTGGCGCCAGAGACACCTGTGGGGCAGAGCTGGAAGTGTTCCTGAAGCTGCTGCTCCGGAGGGCAGTGTGGACACCAGTGACACCTGTGGGGCAGAGCTGGAAGTGTTCCTGAAGCTGCCACTTCAGGGGGCAGTGCGGACGCCAGTGACACCAGTGGGGCAAAGCTGGAAGTGTCATTGAAGCTGCCGCTCTGTAGGGCAGTGTTGGCGCCAGTGACACCTGTGGGGCAGAGCTGGAAGTGTAATTGAAGCTGCCGCTCCGAAGGGCAGTGTGGACGCCAGTGACACCTGTAGGGCAGAGCTGGAAGTGTAATTGAAGCTGCCGCTCCGTAGGGCAGTGTGGACGCCAGTGACACCTGTAGGGCAGAGCTGGAAGTGTAATTGAAGCTGCCGCTCCGTTGGGCAGTGTGGACGCCAGTGACACCTGTAGGGCAGAGCTGGAAGTGTTCCTGAAGCTCCCACTCCAGAGTGAAGGGCAGACGTCAATAGTGCTGTAAAGGGCAAATTGATGTCCTCACGCTGACACCTGTGGGACAGAGCTGGAAGTGTTCCTGAAGTTGCTGCTCCAAAGGGCAGTGTGGACGCCAGTGACACCTGTAGGGCAGAGCTGGAAGTGTTCCTGAAGCTGCTGCTCCGAAGGGCAGTGTGGATGCCAGTGACACCTGTGGGGCAAAGCTGGAAGTGTCATTGAAGCTGCCGCTCTGTAGGGCAGTGTGGACGCCAGTGACACCTGTGGGGCAGAGCTGGAAGTGTAATTGAAGCTGCCGCTCCGAAGGGCAGTGTGGACGCCAGTGACACCTGTAGGGCAGAGCTGGAAGTGTAATTGAAGCTGCCGCTCCGTAGGGCAGTGTGGACGCCAGTGACACCTGTAGGGCAGAGCTGGAAGTGTAATTGAAGCTGCCGCTCCGTAGGGCAGTGTGGACGCCAGTGACACCTGTAGGGCAGAGCTGGAAGTGTAATTGAAGCTGCCGCTCCGTAGGGCAGTGAGGATGCCAGTGACACCTGTAGGGTAGAACTGGAAGTGTTCCTGAAGCTCCCACTCCAGAGGGAAGTGCAGACGTCAATAGCGCTGTAAAGGGCTAATTGATGCCCTCACGCTGACATATGTGGGACAGAGCTGGAAGTGTTCCTGAAGCTGCTGCTCCGAAGGGCAGTGTGGACACCAGAGACACCTGTGGGGCAGAGCTGGAAGTGTTTCTGCAAGCTGCCGCTCTGGAGGGCAGTGCGAACACCAGTGACACCTGTGGGGCAGAGCTAGAAGTGTTCCTGAAGCTGCTGCTCCGGGAGGGCACTGTAGACGCCAGTGACACCTGTGGGGCAGAGCTGGAAGTGTTCCTGAAGCTGCCACTTCAGAGGGCAGTGCGGATGCCAGTGACATCTGTGGGGCAGAGCTGGAAGTGTGTCTGGAAGCTGCCGCTCTGGAGGGCAGTGCGAACACCAGTGACACCTGTGGGGCAGAGCTGGAAGTGTTCCTGAAGCTGCAGCTTCGTAGGTCAGTGCGAACGCCAGTGACATCTGTGAGGCAGAGCTGGAAGTGTTCCTGAAGCTGCAGCTCCATAGGTCAGTGCGGACGCCAGTGACACCTGTGGGGCAGAGATGGAAGTGTTCCTGAAGCTGCAGCTCCATAGGTCAGTGCGAACACCAGTGACATCTGTGGGGCAGAGCTGGAAGTGTTCCTGAAGCTGCCACTCCAGATGGCAGTGCGGATGCCAGTGACACCTGTGGGGCAGAGCTGGAAGTGTTCCTGAAGCTGCCACTCCAGATGGCAGTGCGGATGCTAGTGGCACCTGTGGGGCAGAGCTGGAAGTGTTCCTGAAGCTGCTGCTCCGGAGGGCAGTGTGGACGCCAGTGACACCTGTGGGGCAGAGCTGGAAGTGTTCCTGAAGCTGCCACTTCAGAGGGCAGTGCGGACGCCAGTGGCACCTGTGGGGCAGAGCTGGAAGTGTGTCTGGAAGCTGCCGCTCTGGAGGGCAGTGTGAACACCAGTGACACCTGTGGGGCAGAGATGGAAGTGTTCCTGAAGCTGCAGCTCCATAGGTCAGTGCGGACGCCAGTGACACCTGTGGGGCAGAGCTGGAAGTGTTCCTGAAGCTGACGCTCCAGAGGGCAGTGCGGACGCCAGTGACACCTGTAGGGCAGAGCTGGGAGTGTTCCTGAAGCTGACACTCCAGAGGGCAATGCGGACGCCAGTGACACCTGTAGGGCAGAGCTGGAAGTGTTCCTGAAGCTGACGCTCCAGAGGGCAGTGCGGACGCCAGTGACACCTGTGGGGGCAGAGCTGGAAGTGTGTCTGGAAGCTGCCGCTTTGGAGGGCAGTGTGGACGCCAGAGACACCTGTGGGGCAGAACTGGAAGTGTTCCTGAAGCTGCTGCTCCGGAGGGCAGTGTGGATGCCAGTGACACCTGTGGGGCAGAGCTGGAAGTGTTCCTGAAGCTGCTGCTCCGGAGGGCAGTGTGGACGCCAGTGACACCTGTAGGGCAGAGCTGGAAGTGTAATTGAAGCTGCCGCTCCGTAGGGCAGTGTGGACGCCAGTGACACCTGTAGGGCAGAGCTGGAAGTGTAATTGAAGCTGCCGCTCCGTAGGGCAGTGCGGATGCCAGTGACACCTGTAGGGCAGAACTGGAAGTGTTCCTGAAGCTCCCACTCCAGAGGGAAGTGCAGACATCAATAGCGCTGTAAAGGGATAATTGATGCCCTCACGCTGACACCTGTGGGACAGAGCTGGAAGTGTTCCTGAAGCTGCTGCTCCGAAGGGCAGTGTGGACACCAGACACTCCTGTGGGGCAGAGCTGGAAGTGTTTCTGCAAGCTGCCACTCTGGAGGGCAGTGCGAACACCAGTGACACCTGTGGGGCAGAGCTAGAAGTGTTCCTGAAGCTGCTGCTCCGGAAGGCACTGTGGACGCCAGTGACACCTGTGGGGCAGAGCTGGAAGTGTTCCTGAAGCTGCCACTTCAGAGGGCAGTGCGGATGCCAGTGACATCTGTGGGGCAGAGCTGGAAGTGTTCCTGAAGCTGCAGCTTCGTAGGTCAGTGCGAACGCCAGTGACATCTGTGGGGCAGAGCTGGAAGTGTTCCTGAAGCTGCAGCTCCATAGGTCAGTGCGGACGCCAGGGACACCTGTGGGGCAGAGATGGAAGTGTTCCTGAAGCTGCAGCTCCATAGGTCAGTGCGAACGCCAGTGACATCTGTGGGGCAGAGCTGGAAGTGTTCCTGAAGCTGCCACTCCAGATGGCAGTGCGGATGCCAGTGACACCTGTGGGGCAGAGCCGGAAGTGTTCCTGAAGCTGCCACTCCAGATGGCAGTGCGGATGCCAGTGACACCTGTGGGGCAGAGCTGGAAGTGTGTCTGGAAGCTGCCGCTCTGGAGGGCAGTGTGGATGCCAGAGACACCTGTGGGGCAGAGCTGGAAGTGTTCCTGAAGCTGCTGCTCCGGAGTGCAGTGTGGACGCTAGTGACACCTGTGGGGCAGAGCTGGAAGTGTTCCTGAAGCTGCCACTTCAGAGGGCAGTGCGGACGCCAGTGGCACCTGTGGGGCAGAGCTGGAAGTGTGTCTGGAAGCTGCCGCTCTGGAGGGCAGTGCGAACACCAGTGACACCTGTGGAGCAGAGATGGAAGTGTTCCTGAAGCTGCAGCTCCATAGGTCAATGCGGACGCCAGTGACACCTGTGGGGCAGAGCTGGAAGTGTTCCTGAAGCTGACGCTCCAGAGGGCAGTGCGGACGCCAGTGACACCTGTAGGGCAGAGCTGGGAGTGTTCCTGAAGCTGACGCTCCAGAGGGCAGTGCGGACTCCAGTGACAACTGTAGGGCAGAGCTGGAAGTGTTCCTGAAGCTGACGCTCCAGAGGGCAGTGCGGACGCCAGTGACACCTGTGGGGGCAGAGCTGGAAGTGTGTCTGGAAGCTGCCGCTCTGGAGGGCAGTGTGGACGCCAGAGACACCTGTGGGGCAGAGCTGGAAGTGTTCCTGAAGCTGCTGCTCCGGAGGGCAGTGTGGACGCCAGTGACACCTGTGGGGCAGAGCTGGAAGTGTTCCTGAAGCTGCCACTTCAGAGGGCAGTGCGGACGCCAGTTGTGAGAAGTTGGCCTGGTATATGCTGTCCACTAATTATAGTGGGCACCTTGCACCAGTCCAAACAACCCCTTATTGGAGATAGGTTAAAGACAACCTTTATTGAAAGCTATCCTAGTGGTAGCTATGGAGAGCAGCCTTCAGGCTAAGTCTTGAAGGAATGTAAAGCAGCTTGTTTTACCAGTCTATAATCTCTTGAGTGACCAAATGAAAGAGCACCACACCAGGTATATTTAAAATATATGTATTTAGTCTTAAACACACCCCTCTAGTCTCTTTATGAGGCTAGAGTTTGAAATACATAAGTTACAAGTCAGTTATCAACAGTAATAGCACAAATACACGTTTGAGCCCTAGGGCGTACCAAACCATATACCAATAAAGTGGTATAAGAACCACGACTGAGCTAGACACAAGGCCTAGAGCCTGTAGAAGTGCTTGGCCCTCAAGGAATCACCCAAGGTAGTGACACAGGGGACCCACGGGGGACGCGTGCAGTGTGAGACTTCTATGGGGAATGTCGCCGTTGGAGTTTTAAAGAATAAGGACACTTAGAGGAGGACTTGGAGCAAACCCTTTTAGAACTAGGTTGTTCTAGAGTCTATACCCACGGGAGCACCGTAGTACTCGAGTTACCTCACCCAGGGAAGCCGGGTGCATAGGTGTCTTTCGGGGTCGGGTTTCGTCGTCGTTTTCAATGGCGATCTGCTGCAAAGTGCTGCTGGCGACCAAGTCGAAAGTGTCCGGGTGGATCCAAGGGTGGATCGAAGATCTGAAGAACCTGAAAGCAGAGGGGACAGAGTCTGGGTCACAAGCCAGTGACCAGGAAGGCGATGAGCAGATGCCCACCGATGTCGGGTGCTTCAGGTAGGTTGACGGTCGTCTTGACTCTTCAGCCACGAGGTCCAGGAGGCGTCGACGACGACCAGGAGCTGGATTCGAGCTGTCCCACGACGTCTGTCGATTGCAGAGGTGTCGGCGAGCGGATTGGACCCAACAAGCCTTGGCAACGGCAAGTCTCGTAGAAACAAAGAAAGGACGTTGATGCAGACCAACAAGGTCTGGGGGACTCACCCAGTGAGGGTAAGTCAGGGCACGTCTGGAGCAACCAGGAAAGCCCAAGCAGAAGAAGAGTTGCCTTCGGGAGGGCCCACTAGCCAATGGACTAGCGACCGCGAAGTAGCCTCAAGTGGACGCACTTGGAGCTGGCTCACAGGACACTCGTGGAGTGGAGGCCAGTGATCTTCGGTGCAGTCGGTGCAGGAGGCGGGGGCTACTCGGAGCCCAAAGCACAACTTCGTGGGAGACCCAGAAGAGGATGCACTTACAAAAGTACTCGGTGTCCAGGGGTCACGGCTCCATGTTACCCACGACAGCTACGGGCCTCAGCTTTGCTGGGGACTCAGGGCAGCCTCGGGAAGTCTGGAAATCCACCTCTGGTGATGCAAAGACTTCGGCGTCCGGCGGGAGCTTCAGCGATGCAGACCGGACAATTGCTTCTTCGGTGCCTGCCAAGCAGGGGTGTCACTCCTTGACCCCAAGGGAGATTCTTCAGTCCTCTAATCTTAAAGTAGAGCGTCGAAGGTCCAGGATTCTGTATCAGAGTTTCGTCCAGGTAAATCTAAAGTCCTAAGGACTGGGGTCCCATACTTATACTAAGTTAGGGGTTGGACATACTCTGGGGACCCACCTATGGGAGGGTCAGGGAAGAGGGGTGGTTACACCCATTCCCTTTGTCCAGTTTCGCGCCAGAGCAGGGGCAGGTAGACCCTGCAACCGGTTTGAACCGGCATATGCATAGGGACACCAAGTGTGCCCCCAGTGCAGGACTTCTGAGCACCAGAGAGTGCTCCCGCACAGCCCCAATACACATTATCCTGTCTGGGAGGTGGTTACACCTCCCTGCGACAGGAAACCTATTGTCCAGGCCTCCCCTGCCGGAGTTTCAGTCAGCAGCAGGAGGCCAGACCCGTGTCTGTGGCAGCGGCATCCATTTTGTGATGCCAGGGCTCTGGAAAGAAGTTACCGGGTAGCCCGGTGTGTACATGTCTCTCCCTCTAGAAGGGTGGAATGCTTCCCCCGCCTCCAGGACTGGCGGGGGGTAGTATTCCAAGATGTTTGACACCAAACACGACATGTTTTGGTGCAGCCAGTCCAAAGTTAGCATTATACCGCGAGGATATAATGCACTTAAGAGTATATGGTCAGGCTGTACCACAAACAGCATCAGAGGAGGGACTCCGAACGCTGTAGAGGGGCTCTGCTCATGCAGGGGCACCCTCTCACATAAGAACCAAGCACTCTGCCTTCAGGATTGGTAAGGCCTGCCATAGGAGTGACTTATAGGTTTATGTGTGTGCAATGGTAGTGATATAGGTAGCCTATACCACTGTAAGGGGTGCATGCACCACCTTACTCAGGCTGCAGTAGCAGACCTGTGGTGTCATTTTGGATGGCCTTTCAGGGGTGGCACAATACATGCTGCAGCCCCTGGTAGGCCTCTGAGGTACCTATGCCCTGGGTACATAGTATACCATATACTAGGGACTTATAAGGGCACTCAGATTCCAATCAGAGATGTGCCTAGAGCACATGGAAACCATTTTAGAGAGGAAGCAGCTAGGCTGGGGTTCTGATTAGCAGGGCCCCAGCCAGACTAAAGTCGAAAAACAGTGAAGCATCAGCAAAGGTGGGGGTACCCATGTGAAGCAGATCCTACTCTCCTACACAACCCCCCAAACGTAGGGACATTAAACTAACCTTGACCAGTTGAGTCTTCATGTTCTAAGTGGAAGTACCTAGAGAGTCCATCTGCATTGGCATGGTTACTCCCAGGTCTATGTTCCACTGTAAAGTCCATCCCCTGTAGGGAAATGGACCACCTAAGCAGTTTGGGGTTTTCACCCTTCATTTGTTTTAGCCATAGTAGGGGCTTGTGGTCTGTTTGAACAAGGAAGTGAGTACCAAACAAGTATGGCCTCAACTTCTTCAGAGCCCAAACCACAGCAAAGGCCTCCCTCTCTATGGCTGACCAACGTTTCTCTCTAGGGGTCAGCCTTCTGCTAATAAAAGCTACTGGCTGATCCTGACCTTCATCATTCAATTGTGACAGTACAGCCCCTACCCCCAATTCAGATGCATCTGTTTGGACAATGAACTTCTTGGAGTAATCAGGACTCTGGAGAATGGGAGCAGTGCACATGGCCTGCTTCAGGTCATCAAATGCCTTTTGACAGTTAGCTGTCCACTGAACCTTTTTGGGCATTTTCTTGGAAGTTAAGTCATTCAGGGGTGTCACTATTGATCCATACCCCTTGACAAATCTCCTATAGTACCCAGTCAGGCCTAAGAAGGCTCTCACCTGAGTCTGGGTAGTGGGAGCAACCCAGTCCATGATGGTCTGGATTTTGCTCTGCAATGGTTGAACCTTGCCTCCACCTACAAGGTGGCCCAGGTACACAACCTGACTCTGCCCTATCTGGCACTTGGTGGCCTTGATAGTGAGGCCTGCCTTTTGCAGGGCCTCTAAAACATTTCTGAGGTGGACCAGGTGATCCTCCCAGGTGGAGCTAAAGACAGCAATGTCATCTACATATGCTGCACTGTAGGCCTCCAGACCTGTAAGGAATGTATTCACCAACCTCTGAAAAGTGGCAGGTGCATTCTTCAGACCAAAGGGCATTACCACAAATTGATAATGTCCACTAGGGGTTGAGAATGCTGTTTTTGGCTTTGCATCATCAGCTAGTCTGATCTGCCAGTAGCCAGCTGTCAGGTCAAATGTGCTTAGATACTTGGCTGAGGCCAAAGTGTCTATTAGCTCATCTGCCCTAGGTATTGGATGGGCATCAGTCCTAGTGACTGCATTGAGCCCCCTGTAGTCCACACAAAACCTCATCTCTCTTTTCCCACCACTGGTGTGAGGTTTTGGCACAAGGACCACTGGACTAGCCCAAGGGCTATCTGAGGGTTCAATAACTCCCAAATCCAACATTTTCTGGACTTCTGTCCTGATACAGTCCCTGACATGGTCAGGTTGCCTATAAATCTTATTTTTAATAGGCAGACTGTCCCCAGTGTCCAATTCATGAGTGCACCAGGTGGTCTGACTTGGAGTCAGAGAGAACATATGTCTGTACTGATTGAGCACTTGTCTACAATCAGTTTGCTGCTGAGCAGTGAGGCTGCCTGCCAAGGCTACACCATCCACTGACCCATCATCAGGGTTCTGTGAGAGCAGGTCAGGGAGTGGGTCACTCTCTTCCTCCTGTCCCTCATCAGTAGCCATGAGCAAGCCCATGTCTGCCCTGTCCACATATGGCTTCAATCTGTTGACATGGAGAACCCTGTGGGGACTCCTGGGTGTTCCTAGGTCTACTAAATAGGTAACCTCACCCTTCTGTTCAACAATGGTATGGGGTCCACTCCACTTGTCTTGGAGAGCTGCTGGGGCCACTGGCTCCAGCACCCACACCTTCTGTCCTGGCTGGTAAACAGTCAGTACAGCCTTTGGTCATGCCAGGCTTTTTGCAGTTCCTGGCTAGCCTCAAGGTTTTAAGTTGCCTTTTTCATGTATTCAGCCATCCTGGAGCGGAGACCAAGTACATAGTCCACTATGTCTTGCTTTGGGGGCTTGAGAGGTAACTCCCATCCTTCCTTCACCAAGCACAATGGACCCCTGACAGGGTGACCAAACAAAAGTTCAAAAGGGCTGTAGCCAACCCCTTTTGAGGCGCCTCCCTGTATGCAAATAAAAGGCAGGGCAAGAGTATGTCCCATCTTCGCCTGAGCTTTTCTGGGAGCCCTTTAATCATGCCCTTTAAGGTTTTGTTGAATCTCTCAACTAAACCATTGCATTGTGGGTGATAGGGTGTGGTGAACTTGTAAGTCACTCCACACTCCTTCCACATTGCCTTCAAGTATCCAGACATAAAGTTTGCATCCCTGTCTGATACAACCTCCTTAGGGAAGCCCACTCTTGAGCAAATTCCCAGGAGGGCTCTTGCCACCACAGGTGCTGTAGTGGTCCTAAGGGGAATAGACTCTGGGTACCTAGTGGCATGGTCCACCACCACCAGGATAAACCTGTGCCCAGATGCTGTTTGGGGATCCATGGGACCAACAATATCAATCCCCACTCTCTCAAAGGGAACCCCCACCACAGGTAGTGGTATCAGGGGGCCTTTGTGGTGCCACCTGCCTTCCCACTGGCTTGGCAGGTTACACAGGAGCGACAAAACTCCTTGGTGTCTTCAGACATGTGGGGCCAGTGAAAGTAAGGTACAAGTCTGTCCCAAGTCTTGTTCTGGCCCAGGTGACCTGCTAGAGGAATATCATGGGCTAGGGTCAATAGGAAGCCCCTGAACTTCAGAGGTATAACCAACCTCCTGGTGGCACCAAGCTTGGGGTCTCTAGACTCTGAGTACAAGAGTCCATCATCCCAATATACTTTATGGGGACCACTAGCATTCCCAGCAGCCTCAGCAGCAGCTTGCTGTCTGAGGGGTTCAAGAGAGGGGCAGCTCTGCTGCTCCTGGCTCAGATCTGCCCTGGAAGGGCCCCTGTCCCCAAGAACTCAACCTGGTCAGGTTCAAGCTCCTCTGGGACAGTTCCTTCCTCAGGACTGAGATCATCCCCCTCAAGGGACTGATCTTACTTCTGAGCCAAGGGGGAAGGCACTGCCTTAACCCTACTACTCCTACTCTTGGAGGGCACTTGGTCCATGGTTTCAGGATCCAAGGCCTGTTCAGTGTTAGACATTTTGCTCTGTGACCTGGTCACAGCAAACACATCTGCAGGGATCCCCAGCATTTCTGCATGGGTGCTGAGCTCCACTTCTGCCCAAGCTGAAGTTTCAAGATCATTGCAAAGCAAGCATTCCACTGGTAGGTTTGCACTCACCACAACCTTCTTAAGGCCAGTTACCCCTCCCCAGGAGAAGTTAACAACTGCCAGAGTATGGTCTGTTCTGACATTGCTAGCATTGGTCACTTGGTACATTTCACCAAGTATAATCTGCCCAGGATCCACAAGGTCTTGTGTCACCATGGTGACACTTGCCCCTGTGTCCCTAAATGCCAAAGCCTCTTTTCCATTGATTAAGGGCTGTTGCCTGTACTTGCCCAGATTACTGGGACTCACAGAGGAGGTCACATCCATGCCTCCATCACAGACTAGGACAGCCTGAGTGAGTTCTCTGACTAGGCCAGAGCTCACCTCATTACCCAGAGTCAACCCTACTAAACCCTTGGCCTATGTACTCCCACCACCATTTGTAACTGCACTAGGGGGAACAGGTGCCTTAGGGGCATTGGTGGGGGCTGGAATAGAGTCTTTGGACTTGGTGCAATCACTGGTCCAGTGTGTCTTTTGCTTACAGACTTTGCACCATGGTTTCTTTTGGCCTTTTCCCTTGTTAGACTGTGAATCCCCACCTGAAGAAGATTGTTGGGGGCCTTGTGAAGACTTCTGGTCTTTACCCTTCTCCCCACCCTTATCAGAGTTTTTAGAATCTTGCTTCTTAGGGTCACCACCTTGGTTCTGTACCTTCTGCCTCACCCTGGTTCTGACCCATTTGTCTGCCTTCTTTCCCAATTCTTGGGGAGAGGTCAGATCAGAGTCCACCAGGTACTGATGCAACAGCTGATTTTGACAGTTATTAAGAATCTGCTCCCTCATGATAAGATTGTACAATCCTTTGAAGTCACATACCTTACTGCCCATCAACCAACCTTCCAGAGCCTTAGCAGAACAATCCACATAGTCTACCCAGTCTTGAGTCTGTGCTTTTTGGGTATCTCTGAACTTTAACCTGTATTGTTCATTTGTTAGCCCAAACCCATCAATTAGAGCACTCTTCAAGATTTTGTAATTGTCAGCATCCTCTTCTCTAACAGTGAGGAGCTTATCTCTACCTTTGTCTGCAAAGGAGAGCCACAAGATTGCTGCCCACTGCTCCTGAGGGACCCTCTGTACTCTACAGGCCCTCTCCAGTGCAGTTATCCATTTGTGGATGTCATCCCCCCTCTGGTAGGGAGGGACAATCTTGCTCAGGTTTCTATGGTCATAAGACCTTTCCCTATCTCTGGGGAAATTGCTGCCACCATGGGACTTTAGTCCCATCTTTTTTCTCTGTCTATAGAGATCTAGGGACTCCCTGTCTATAGCCAACTGCTGTTTTCTGAGCTCAAGCTGGGCTTGCTCATACTGAATCAGTCTCTTTCTCCTCTCATGAGAGGATTCCCTCCCATGAGAGGAGACAGAGGTCCCTACTGAGGTGTCAGAGTGGGTAGACTCCTGAGAAGGAGATCTAGTCCTTCTGGGCACACTCTCAACTCTTCCTGGGGGGACAGGGGGGAGGTCATTCTGGGCCTCCTCCTCTTCCTCAGGAGTAGCTGCACTTTCCAGGTCAGGATCATTGTCATCCCCCTGGCCAGTTTCAGAGGTTGGGTCCTGGGTATTTTCATCCCTGGTCTCTCCCTCTTCTTCTGCCCCACCCTCTCTGCCTACCCTTTCAGACCTTATGGGTCTTCTAAAGTCATCTAGCAGAAGCATCTCTAGGAGACGTTGGGTGTTGGCACTTTTGCCTGTCTTCAACTTCCTAACTTTGCACAACTCTCTCAATTCCAAGAATGTGAGGGTGTCATATCTGGATGGCAGGAGCTCACCGGTTCCTGGCAGTGAAGACATTACTAGTGTGGTGTGGTGTATGCACTACCTACTCTAGTGTGGCCTACTAAACTCTCTTGAGTTGTAGAAAGGGTGTGCTATCCCTTAACACACAACTCTAAGTTCAGTAGAACTTACTGTATCCTAAGCTTGATTTATATGTACCTAAGGTACCCTTAGTGGTTTTCAGTTGATCAATTCAATTGAGATTATCTGGTAAAACAATAGCAAGCTGGAATCCCACCGCTGCCACCAATGTGAGAAGTTGGCCTGGTATATGCTGTCCACTAATTATAGTGGGCACCTTGCACCAGTCCAAACAACCCCTTATTGGAGATAGGTTAAAGACAACCTTTATTGCAAGCTATCCTAGTGGTAGCTATGGAGAGCAGCCTTCAGGCTAAGTCTTGAAGGAATGTAAAGCAGCTTGTTTTACCAGTCTATAATCTCTTGAGTGACCAAATGAAAGAGGACCACACCAGGTATATATTTAAAATATATGTATTTAGTCTTAAACACACCCCTCTAGTCTCTTTATGAGGCTAGAGTTTAAAGTACATAAGTTACAAGTCAGGTATCAACAGTAATAGCACAAATACACGTTTGAGCCCTAGGGGCGTACCAAACCATATACCAATAAAGTGGTATAAGAACCACGACTGAACTAGACACAAGGCCTAGAGCCTGTAGAAGTGCTTGGCCCTCAAGGAACCACCCAAGGTAGTGACACAGGGGACCCACGGGGGACGCGTGCAGTGTGAGAACACAGCCGCGAGCCGCCGTTGACTTCTATGGGGAATGTCGCGGTTGGAGTTTTAAAGAATAAGGACACTTAGAGGAGGACTTGGAGCAAACCTTTTTAGAACTAGGTTGTTCTAGAGTCTATACCCACGGGAGCACCGGAGTACTCGAGTTACCTCACCCAGGGAAGCCGGGTGCATAGGTGTCTTTCGGGGTCGGGTTTCGTCGTCGTTTTCAATGGCGATCTGCTGCAAAGTGCTGCTGGCGACCAAGTTGAAAGTGTCCGGGTGGATCCAAGGGTGGATCGAAGATCTGAAGAACCTGAAAGCAGAGGGGACAGAGTCTGGGTCACTAGCCAGTGACCAGGAAGGCGATGAGCAGATGCCCACCGATGTTGGGTGCTTCAGGTAGGTTGACGGTCGTCTTGACTCTTCAGCCACGAGGTCCAGGAGGCGTCGACGATGACCAGGAGCTGGATTCGAGCTGTCCCACAACGTCTGTCGATTGCAGAGGTGTCGGCGACCGGATTGGACCCAACAAGCCTTGGCAACGGCAAGTCTTGTAGAAACAAAGAAAGGACGTTGATGCAGACCAGCAAGGTCTGGGGGAGTCACCCAGTGAGGGTAAGTCAGGGCACGTCTGGAGCAACCAGGAAAGCCCAAGCAGAAGAAGAGTTGCCTTCGGGAGGGCCCACTAGCCAACGGACTAGCGACCGCGAAGGACCCTCGAGTGGACGCACTTGGAGCTGGCTCACAGAACACTCGTGGAGTGGAGGCCAGTGATCTTCGGTGCAGTCGGTGCTGGAGGCGGGGGCTACTCGGAGCCCAAAGCACAACTTCGGGGGAGACCCAGAAGAGGATGCACTTACAAAAGTACTCGGTGTCCAGGGGGTCACGGTTCCACGTTACCCACGACAGCTACGGGCCTCAGCTTTGCTGGGGACTCAGGGCAGCCTCGGGGAAGTCTGGAAATCCACCTCTGGTGATGCAAAGACTTCGGCGTCCAGCGGGAGCTTCAGCGATGCAGACTGGACAATTGCTTCTTCGGTGCCTGCCAAGCAGGGGAGTCACTCCTTGACCCCAAGGGAGATTCTTCAGTCCTCTAATCTTAAAGTAGAGCGTCGAAGGTCCAGGATTCTGTATCAGAGTTTCGTCCAGGTAAATCTAAAGTCCTAAGGACTGGGGTCCCATACTTATACTAAGTTAGGGGGTTGGACATACTCTGGGGACCCACCTGTGGGAGGGTCAGGGAAGAGGGGTGGTTACACCCATTCCCTTTGTCCAGTTTCGCGCCAGAGCAGGGGCAGGTAGCCCCTGCAACCGGTTTGAACTGGCATATGCATAGGGACACCAAGTGTGCCCCCAGTGCAGGACTTCTGAGCACCAGAGAGTGCTCCCGCCCAGCCCCAATACACATTATCCTGTCTGGGGAGGTGGTTACACCTCCCTGCGACAGGAAACCTATGGTCCAGGCCTCCCCTGCCGGAGTTTCAGTCAGCAGCAGGAGGCCAGACCCGTGTCTGTGGCAGCGGCATCCATTTTGTGATGCCAGGGCTCTGGAAAGAAGTTACCGGGTAGCCCGGTGTGTACATGCCTCTCCCTCTAGAAGGGTGGAATGCTACCGCCGCCGCCAGGACTGGCGGGGGGGTAGTATTCCAAGATGTTTGACACCAAACACGACATGTTTTGGTGCAGCCAGTCCAAAGTTAGCTTTGTACCGCGAGGATATAATGCACTTAAGAGTATATGGTCAGGCTGTACCACAAACAGCATCAGAGGAGGGACTCCGAACGCTGTAGAGGGGCTCTGCTCATGCAGGGGCACCCTCTCACATAAGAACCAAGCACTCTGCCTTCAGGATTGGTAAGGCCTGCCATAGGAGTGACTTATAGGTTTATATGTGTGTGCAATGGTAGTGATATAGGTAGCCTATACCACTGTAAGGGGTGCATGCACCACCTTACTCAGGCTGCAGTAGCAAACCTGTGGTGTCATTTTGGATGGCCTTCCAGGGGTGGCACAATACATGCTGCAGCCCCATGTAGGCCTCTGAGGTACCTATGCCCTGGGTACATAGTATACCATATACTAGGGACTTATAAGGGCACTCCAGATTCCAATCAGAGATGTGCCTAGGGCACATGGAAACCATTTTAGAGAGGAAGTAGCTAGGCTGGGGTTCTGATTAGCAGGGCCCCAGCCAGACTAAAGTCGAAAAACAGTGAAGCATCAGCAAAAAGTGGGGGTACCCATGTGAAGCAGATCCTACTCTCCTACACCAGTGACACCAGTGGGGCAGAGCTGGAAGTGTGTCTGGAAGCTGCCGCTCTGGAGGGCAGTGCGAACACCAGTGACACCTGTGGGGCAGAGCTGGAAGTGTTCCTGAAGCTGCAGCTCCGTAGGTCAGTGCGGACGCTAGTGACACCTGTAGGGCAGACCTGGGAGTGTTCCTGAAGCTGACGCTCCAGAGGGCAGTGCGGACGCCAGTGACACCTGTAGGGCAGAGCTGGAAGTGTTCCTGAAGCTGACGCTCCAGAGGGCAGTGCGGATGCCAAGGACACCTGTAGGGCAGAGCTGGAAATGTTCCTGAAGCTGACGCTCCAGAGGGCAGTGCAGGCGCCAGTGACACCTGTGGGGCAGAGCTGGAAGTGTGTCTGGAAGCTGCCGCTCTGGAGGGCAGTGTGGACGCCAGAGACACCTGTGGGGCAGAGCTGGAAGTGTGTCTGGAAGCTGCCGCTCTGGAGGGCAATGTGGACGCCAGAGACACATGTGGGGCAGAGCTGGAAGTGTCATTGAAGCTGCCGCTCCGTACGGACGCCTGTGGTGTGGGATCCTAGGTGAGGAAGAACCAGGTACTTAAACTGCAATGAAACAGAATCAAGCAACAATTCACTTGACAAACTGCGTGCACTACGTTGTATGTTCAACAAGCTTTGCTGGTTCAACTAGATAATCAAACTGAATGTCAAATAATTTCTGACAAGCATTTAAACAAAAACGAGTTTCCAGTCAATTCTGTACAATAATTTTTTCTTATTGACAGAAACAAATAATCAATATGTCATCTATGACAGCAAAATTCTGATGATACATGTACAACTGTATCTTTTAGCTAATACAAAGTTGTTCACCCTATATACATATTACAAATTATACAATATTGCTTATAGACAGTCAAATATAGCCCAATGCATTTCGGGACGCTGTCCCTTCTTCAGGGGCCACTGTAATACAAAAGAACATGTGTGCACATGAATGTTAATGCATATCTCTGAATTT